>JAPDPM010000015.1:12765833-14142500 GCA_032173925.1 Heritiera fomes | reverse complement strand
TTTCCACTATGCTTTATTGAGTTTAATTCTTTTAGGGTGCCTACAGTCTCATAAAACATTCAAATCTTTAACTTTTCATGTCAAAAATCATGTCAGGCATATGGTACAATTCTTTAAGAAGATTCATATATAAAAATATATACCATATACTTTCCTTTCAAAACTAAACAGTAATTCATAGTATTCATATAAACATTTTTACATCAATTCAAGTTGTAAGCAAGGAAATGCTTAAGGGCGATGCAAAATTAAACCATGAATTCAAACAATGAATTATCTTGTTCATAAGATATATAAATTTTGGATTTCTCATTTCCATCATTTAGATTTCAATCGCATCATACCTAATAGGTAAGTTTGATATTCACTGTGGTTCCTCAATATTCAATATGATTTCTCGGTGACTATTGACTATAACAACCACTTGTACATTTCATCATCAATACTAGGATCACAATCGTTAGTATGAGTCCTCTTAACATCTATGAATATTTACATATCACATTTCTATATAACCATCAAGATACTGGAATCATGCAATTACCAATATCGTCATTCAATATCTATTCCATGGTTGACATCGAGGATAACAGAACCACGAGATCAATAGTACCCTATCAAATCCATCTATGGTTTGACCTATTGGCACACATTCATAATTTTCGACTTGAGGTTCAATTTCATTCACTATCAGAAATTCAAACCATAATCTTCAATCAATTTTTATATGGCTTATGCAATGTAATACCATGCTAGATTTATCTATACGGTATTATCAATTCAATTTTCCTTTTTGGTTAACGATTTACTCACTTAAGAGGATTGGCCAATTTCCACTATCAATAATGTTTTCAATTATTTAAGTCACTTTACGACCATCCATCTCATTGCAAAAATCCCAGTTCACATCTACTTATTATAAACATGTACAAGCATATCTTTAAGTAGACGTGTGTTCTATCAAATGTCCACAAGGCATCACAATCCTCTTTCTTATTCTCATCATCTCAAACACACTATTAAGTTGAACCATTCATCACGTCCTTCAATTTCTCTAAGTCACTCAAATGTGGGAGAGTATTTTTCAATACCTATTTCAAACTATAATCAAAGCCATATAATCACATTGTATGAAACTCATCTATTTCAATCCATCAATGATTAGATTATATTGGAGATTCAACCTCGATTTCAATAAGATTATATATGCTCGAGTCATACATTTGTCATAACTCGACACCATAATTATCCATTGAGTCCCACAATACTGGCATCAGGACTTCTACCACAAGTGTAGGTTCGTTTATTACCTCACGCATATTCGGCATCACAGCGTAATAGAATAAAACCGTCTCCACATCGATTTCTCGAAATGTCCATGTTATCACGTCCGAAACTACTCCAAAATCAAGAAATTGAAATTTATTAATTTCCAAATTCATCACTCCGTCGATAATTTCACAATTCAATTGTTCAACTATTTACCTCCTCAAACTATTCCAACAAAAAATCAAAATTTTCTGACAATACAACAAGGTCCTTTCAAGGCTTATCTTTCGGTAATTCTTTCCGAGATTCTATTTACATGAGGAAGCCTTAACCTTTTTTTGTCAATTATTTTCATATAAATTTTGGCAGCATAACGGCTTAATTTTATCAAAACCTTCTGCAAGAAAATACAATTTATAACCACAGCCGTTGATTCTCACAAATTCTTTAACTTTTACTAAGACCCCTACCATCAGTTGTGGGTCCTCTTAGCATTTTAACATCATTCCATCAATGCATCATATAAAAATCATAATTCCAAATTATACAATATAAAGCTACTAATGCTTTATAAAAGTATCTTACCTATTTGTCAAAGCTTAGCATGTTTCCGAGCCTAGCCGAACTCCACCACTAGCCTCATTTCCATGCTGCCACAATTTAATACACATATATTCGCTTAGAAAGAAATTTAATAAATTTCATAAATTTCTACTGAATATAGAAAAATCTTTAAATTCCTTACCATTCTTTTCTTTTCTTTCCTTCCTTTTCTTCTCTTTCTTCTTCCTTCTTCCTTCTTCCTTCTTTTTCTTTTTCTTTTTCCTTTCTTTTTTTTTCCTTCATTCTTCTCTTTCTTCTCTCTTCTCCTTCTCTTTCCTTTCTTTTTCTTCTCTTTCTTTTTCCTTTCTTTTCTTTTCTTTTTCTTTTCTTTTTTTTTTCTTTCTTCTTTTTCTTTTCTCTTTTTTTTTCTTTCCTTTTTCCTGGTCTGAACCGGTTCGAACTGGTTCAGACCAGTTCCGCACTCACCTACCGGTTCATCCTCCAGCAGTCGGTCCTTCACCGGTTTAGCCCTTCCTCAACTGGCGAAGATGGCCGCAAGACTGGATCCGCCTTCCGTTTCTCCAGATCGACGACGACTGCGCTGGATCTGGCGGTGAAAGGTTCGGCCTCCTTCTTCTCTTTTTCTCCCTCTTTTTTGTCTTCTCTTCCACCGCCGGTGACTCCTCTCCTTTTGGTTCGCCTTCGCTGATGATGAGAAGGTAGTGGCGGTGACCGGATTGGCCGGCACCGCCGTTTTCCTCTTTTCTCTTTTTCCTTCGCTGCTTCCGCTTCTCGTTTCTTTTTCCTCTCGTTTCTTTTGCTTTTCTAGTCACCGGCTCCTTCTCCTCTCTTCGCCGTCGCCGTCTCCTCTCCTCTCTCCTTCGGTCGGCCGATCGACTGTGGTCGGTCGCCCCTTTAGTTTCTCTTCTGTTTTGTAAAACAGAAGAGAAAATATGGGATTCGGGTTTCCCGATTCCCATTTCTGTCTGTTTTTTTTAAATATAATATAATTATGTTTATTTATATAATTATACTAATACAATATATATTGTATTTACAATATATATATACACATTTTTATTTCTTAAATTTTGGATTTCTTATTATCCAAAATAAATATACTCATTTTCATCTTATAATATTTTGATCTCTTAATATCCGAGAATTATTAAAAATAATTTCTTCAACTTCATCATTTCATCAAATTCGAGAATTCCTACAATTTTCTTATCTCGTAAATAAATTTATTATTTACTTTCGCTTATTTATTTTCATTAAAATTAAATTCCCGAGTAATTTAATACCAAAATAGAAAAATTCACGGCTATCACAAAAAGTCCTAATAAAACTTTCCTTCCAAATAACTCTTATAATTGCTTGCTCTTCCCAATTAATGTTATATTTCCTTTCTTTTTTTATTTTGCAAGCAATATATCCTTTAAATTTTAATAAATTCATATCATATCTTCCAAAATTATTCCCAAAGCCAGTTTTTAAAAATTAATTCACAAACACACATTAAACAATTAATTTTACACAAGAATATAGCAATAAATGTGGTAATTAAAACATAAATAATATAACAAGTGTATTATTATCACTTACCTCTAATTACCTCAATTGTTCAAATAATAGCATTTCATTGCTTAATCTAGAAATAAATTAATTGTGTATATGAAAGAAACTTAATCATCTCCTACAAGATGATCCTAGCAAGCTTTACTTAATCCACTTGCCTTATGCCCTTAGAATGTGTCTTCTTCGAGTTCTGAAATCATGGCTCCAGCTCCTAACTGCTCCAAGTCACTACAAACCAGTTTCATTATTGTGTAAAAACATATCTTAATCACATTTAATCATCTACTAAAATCGTCTATCTTAGAGCGATAATTTAATCGGATTTATTTTTTACATAATCATAGCATCACAAGAACATTATCCTTTCATGAAATCACCATGGCCAAACCTATCTTATGCACATTCTCATTTTCAAGTCATTAAACCATTTCCATGATCATAGCATGTAATATATACCACATATATCTCAACATATAACCATCCTAATATATTCAACCCTCCTTTATTCATAAATCACTTAACATAATTTTCTTAAACACCATAACATTTCAGTAAACCCCCTTCAACCCATAAATTTCATATCCCAAGTGTGCGTAGATATATGTATATGCTTTCTCTAAAACTTTCGTAGTCACTCAGAAATCATGAAATTTATATTGATGTATCTAATATATTTATATAACAATATGATACCCAAAAACATTTAGCAAAATTTTCTTACCAATATAACACTAACACAGCCAACTTAGAGCCCTCAGCTCAGCCACGAATCGCCACTCCTAGCTGCTACTGCCGCTGCCTCACGATGGCAGCAGCTTCTTCCTTTCTTCCCTCAACTAGCAACCACATCAAAGGTGCCCAAACAGTACCATTTCCTACTATTTTAAACCCTGTTTTAGCAGCCCAAACACAGCCCTTAGGTGCTCTGTTTGAGCACCACATTCAACTTCCAACTGCCCTTTAGGAGCCACGGTGTTAACCTCCAAGACCATCTAAACCCCCAGCATTTAGCCACATAAAGCAGCCCCAAAGTGCCACTACTGAAGGCTAATTTCAAACTTCGAACTAGTGTTGAACATTGCCCCAAAACCCAGTCATCAAGCCTTGTTTCTCAACCTCCAACGACCCTTTATACCCCGATATAACAGTTAGAACCGGCCCCTGTTCCAAGCTTTGTTCCAGTCTCTTGAAAAGCCAAATGCTGCCTAAGAGAATCCCTTGTTCTCACGAGATTTCGGCAACCAAAAACATCTGATCTAGTGCGTAAACTGGCACTCAAAAATCACCCAAATCAACCTTGAGTTGCTCCTTTGTTTCAGCCATCAAGAATTCCCCTTCAGCCTTGATTTTTCTACCCTCACTCCAGCTCTCTCCTCCAGATTCATCTTTGCCAGTGACAACTAAAGCGACGGTGGCACACGAAAATCAAACGCGGCAGCGTCATGTCCTTTCTCTGTCCCCATCTCTCCTTCATCTTCCATTTTCTTTTCTTCTCGACTATCTCGCTCTTCTCTCTCGGGTTCACTTATTTCCTCTTGCCTTTCCAACTACTGCTAGCAGTTTCCTGCACCGGCAACATGTAGGGTGGGTTTCCGGTGCCCTCTCCTCTTGTTTGCCTTTCATTAGTTTCCCTTTTCTTTTCTTTTTTAGTTTGATTTCAAAATAAATGGGCAACGGCAGACGTGATAAGGGTAGGGATGTGTTCCCCTGTTTCGTGGAAGACAGCTTCCACGTTAATGGGAGCAGATATCCTTCGATTGGCTTCCTGAGGAAACCAATCGACAACTTTTTTATTTATTTTTTTATATATATTTATTCTATATTTATTTTATTTTATTCTTTGTTTAATATATATTATTTCCAATTGTTATGTGTGAATACACATACATACATTTGCATTTGTTCCTGCACTTAGTATGGGTGTTTATTTGTTATAGGTATTTTATATCTTTAAAACATTTTTTATATTTATTTTATTCTCTAATTGAATTTATACACACACCCACCCCTAGATGTTAACATATTCCTTCTATCTCTTTAATATATATATATATATATATATATATATATATATATATAGGTATATACTCGCCTATTCTTTGGTTTAATATATATATTTATTTTTTTCAATTTAAATCCTTAATAATAATTTTTTAATTTAATTAAATTCTTAAAATTTAATCACCACTTAATTAAGTATTTTCCCATAATTCTCGAATACTTTTTATTAGCTTAGACGCATCTAAGATAAATTGATTTACTAACCAAAGTTAAAAAAATTCGTAGTTGTAACTTTCTCCTCAAATTAGAAAATTTGGTCCTCCAAATTAATCAATGTCTCAAACGTGTGACGATGTTTTCCTCTATCATATCTTCTACAATCATATGATCCAACTCTGATAAGCTTCTTAATCAAAATTATATATTATCACTTATCCAAAGGTTATAATTATTTCTAAGTTCAAATATTCAAACAATCTACAAAACGAATGTACCTCCTTATTTCACACTTTGTAACATAAATCCTCTTATCAACCAGAAACCTTCAACTAAGGTAAGATTATGAGACCTGTTTCTACTATATTGTACATGATATTTTGTAATTATTTATTTAGTGAAATATAATATATTTTGTGATTTTAAGTGAAAGTGTAATGTGGGCCCCACTTTAATTTTTAGGGTTTTGATGGATTCAAGACTGATAATACAGTGTACAATGGGCGAAATAAATATAATATGATGATTTTGAGGTTTAACAATAATTTTTATATTAATTGGTATTATTTGGTGAATTTTGGAAAACAAATTGGAAAATGACAGTTACGTCCCGAGAGCATTTTCATAAATTTTGCCCAAACTAAAATGGGTTGGGATGAAGTAAAAATACCATGATATTCTACATGAAAAGTAGGATAAGACAGTGTCAAGAGATTTATTGAAACAACGTTGAAAAGGGAGAAATTCGCCGACAGGTCGTGGGAGTAAAATCATAATTTCTCACTATCCATGCACCGTGCATCGACAAAACCACTGCCAATTACCAAGATACATTAAATATGATTATTTGGTGGTGGAATCCAAAATTTTGGAGTCCAATTACACGGTTTTTACAATTACGGAAGCTTAAGGGTGAAATTGTCTAAAATTTACATAACTAGGGGCATTTTGGTAAATTGCCACCTTCTAGAAACATCTTTACAATTCAGCAAAGATGATAGCCAGCCACCTCACTCATCTTCATCCTTCACCCATCGTCCACCATTAGTGAAGAAAGAAGAAGAAAAAGAAAAGGAAACTAAAACCAACAAAAACCATATCAAAACATCATTTTTTCCACTAGCCTATTTCTAGCAAAATTAATCCTCATCCTTTGCTCTATCAAACCCAACCAAGAACACTTTGAATAAGTAAAAATTCAAGAAGAAAAGAGGGGAGAAAGATTCGGCCAAGGTGAGTCTTCATGGTGATTTTACATCTCTTTAAAAACAAATGTTAGATTTCTATGTTTTTCATCATGCTAAGTTTAGATTTAGCATTAGTTTTGCTTAAATCCAATTAAAACATGAAGAAAGGGCACCTTGGGGTTTCGGTTTGGACAAGAGCATGAAGAAACCATGGTGAAGCTTGCATGAAATTGGTGCCAAAATGCATAATGGACTTAGATAAACAACTTGGTAGGCTTAGATTGAAGAAATGCCATAAGGATGCCTATAGGTACCATTTTATGGTTTTGATATGCCAAATTAATGTAGAAATCAAAAGAAGGAGAATGGTGAAATCAGATATGAAATCAGAGATAAAACCAGAAAGTTAAGTTTTACTACCGATGTAATTTACACTGGTTAGGCATAGGCAGTATCCAATGTGGCTGCATTTAGTGAAAGTTATTAGCTTAAAAATAAAAGGATAATTAATGAAAATTTTTGGTGGAATTGTTTTGCAGCCGAGATAGACAGATATCGAGTGGTGCTACCGAAAGAGTCAGTAATACGAGACTGGTAAGGGAGAAGTGTGGAAGCCATAGGGATATAAAGAATTGCATTATTTTATCAGTATAATTTTATGAAATTATTTGGGTGTTGAATTGCCTTGAAATCATGCAAATTGTGGTATTACATCTGTTTTATAAACTGTATCACAAGTGTAGGGGGTTAGGGAAATCGCAGCAGTTACGCTGCCAAAAATTTCTCAAAAAATTCTAAAATAGCGTGAAATATTTTAGATGCATAAAGTGAGTGAATTATGAAATTTGGAATATATTTCCAGTATTTTCCATAAATTGGAATTTTATCAAAAAATATTAATTAAATATTTATATTATTAAATTTTATTAAAGTGAGATTATAAATACGTTTTTTAAAATATTTTATATTAAAATTGAACGTTTATATATTTTCTCACTAAAGCATGAATATTTTATTAACTGTTTTCACTGTACTATTAAATATGAATTTTAAATACCATTTGGAATTTTATTAAATTTAATGATATTTGTTTAAATTCCTTAAAGGTATTTTCTAATATGAGTAAATTGATTTCTGAGACTTTAGGCCCCATTATCATGCTCACTGTTACTGTACTGTTACTGTGGCTGATTGACCCGCCAAGTCATCAGCAGTCCTAAGGTCACCTGGCAAGTGTACTCTACGGACACCCTATAGACTCTGGCCATAGATCTTACTGCATACTATTACTGTTTCCCTACGGGGATAATTATAGCATGATTATTTAGAGTGTTGCCTAGTCTCAACCTACCGTTAAATGATTACTGAACTATATTGAAATCTACTGTTTATTGAACTGTGATTTACTGATTACTATTTATTGAATTGTACTGAAATCTACGGATTATTGAATTGAAAGTATTTATAATATTATTTCTAATTTTGAAACAATTACTGAACTATTGCTGAAAGGTGAAACTTAAGTGTTTACTGCACTGAACTGTTTATTCACTATTTACTAAGTGTTTTATCGTACTGTTACTGAACCGACTGGTATACCGTTTCCACTGTTTAAATTCAATTGATTTACTGTACTGTTTTACTACTGTTACTGTCACGTGTTTTGAAAGTGTTACTGAAGTGATTAAATTAAATGATTTATTTACCATTTATTATTTATGGAAAAATCATTAATAAATTGTTTTATATCAACAATTTATGAAATATTCCCTATAATTGCTCTGGGTTCTCGGGACAAGACAGTTATTTCAAAATACCTTCCATGCTCTATCAGGATTTCCCAGCTGACTATAGTATCCATCCATTTACTATGCCTAGTGAACTGTTAGGAAAATAAATATTTTCCAGCATATAGTTTTCATTATATCAGTCTTACATATGACGCCTTTACTGGAAATGTTTCGCTCACCCCTTTACTTTCCACTCCACAGGATACTATATTTGGATAAGAGACATACCATCCTAAAATTATCGACTGCGATTTCGATTACCCAAGTCTGCATATTGTCGATCTTGGAAGTATTTTATTTTCTTTTATATATTCAGATTAATTATACAGTACTACTTAAATTGTAAAGTAGATACAGGGTATGTTAAGTATTAAGGAATATTGTAAAATTTCATATTCCGATTTGTAAAGTAATTAAAGTTTACTGTTTATCACTGTTACTTTATAAGTGATTAAGGTATCGCAAATGGCCCAACTGTCAATTATGTGTAAAATATGTGAATTACTATATATTTGGACTGTTACAAAAATCAATGTCATGATAAGACGATTTCGAATGTCTTATCTCACACAATCTTAAACTTTCACATCAATTGTTATCCTGTACGACATGTTCTAAATCTCAAGTCTTCATCCAAAGATCCCCTTTCTACAACATGTGTTCATTTTGACTTTACAAGTGAAGAGTCTGAAAGGTCTTGCGGTTTTCAAATTCGTATAATTCCAAATCATGGGGTTCAATTTATTAAACTTTCAAAATTCATGTAAATCAAACAGCATATTTTAAAAGTCAATGATGTTATGAAATCCATACACTTTCCAAAATATATGAATCTAATACATCTTTCAAATCCATAAAGGGTTAGGCATTTATTCCCTTAAAACATCTCAATACGGTCCAATTCCCTACCAACATGGTGAACAGGTTCTACTAATTTTCTTCCACTATTGTGGATAGGTCCAAACCCTTTTTGGTCAAATTCAATAAATCAAATCAATAACAATAATTTATCCAAACCCATTAAGATTGCCTAATCACATAAAATTCAAATTTCTATAAGTTGAACTCATAATTTCAAATTCAAATAGCCTTCAACACTAGGGCGAGATAGTACTCTCAATTAAGCCATATACTTTTATTCGATCAGTTTTGTTGGCGTAAGGCCATAAGTTTGGATGACTTTATAAAACAACATCCTTGAATTAAGCTTAACAAGTAGCTTAAGTTCTAGACCATCGCATGACCTATCTTAAACCAAACTATGCTAGGCCATTCCACTATCATTTCTATCAAATACAATTTCATTCTCCTTTCTTGAGTCTTGACAGGTATACTGCATAATCTCCAAACCACATATGCCATTTTGCCTTTATTGATATCACTTCAATACGTTTAGAACAAAACAATTAAGCGCTTATTGTTTCACTACTTATCATAACATATCATTTACGGATTGGTGGAAAGAAGGTTATAGTTTTCCTATAGCAGTCTATTCTAGCATGATGAGTGGCAATCCAGTCCATACTCAAAATGACACCAAGGTCGATAATGTGCAATAACATAAGATCTACTATTAGATCCCTATCTCTCCTTTACCTTACACTAACGATACAAACATTCATATGAGATTCCTTGAAAGAAGTGCTAATATGCAACTAATAACTTAAAGATTCTGAATCTATATGCAGCCTATTTGCAAGCTCAGTTAATGAGGGTAACGGAGTCGAAGGTGGAATCAGTTGTGTTCGAGCCGGTCTCTTGAGCCTCCTTTTACGCCCAATCCCCCTCATTTCAAATTCAATCGAATTAGAAGTTGATACCATGAGTAGACTAATCTTGGTATGGCTTGATAAAAACGAATTTACATGCAGACATTACACAGTACATGGGATATAACACTATCACGGTCTCAACTACACTGACACGTACTAGACAAACCTTATTCTGATACCATTAAATATGTGCCATTTTTTAAACAAAAAAATTTGACTTATTATATGTCTATTTTCCATCCTTATATAATATCAAAATATTTTTTCTACCTGTAGCATATAAATTATCACGATAGTCCATTCAAAGTATCACATTTCTTATCAATGCCTAATATCAAGTTAGTATTCATCACAAGGCACAATTACAATTATTTCTTGAGACAATCTTATCACTTACATCCCAATTCCTATCCATTGTGTATACAAAAGAATATTGAGTTTGGGATATAAATCAAATAAGCATGGTGTTGTACCTCGACAGAAAGCAATAGACTTGGCAGCACGCAAGTCGAGCTACCAATGCAGTACACGCATAACTGAGCCTATCTATAAAAATTTGTGAGGAGTAAGAGGGGCTAAGCTAAAGCCCAATAAGAAAGTATATACTAAGAGATGCTAGGTTCATACCATGCTCAATGCATATGTTATACATAAACAAAGTGCAACGAAATATGTTTACTGTATACAGTTTACTACGAACAATGAAATTTCAATGCAAATTTGTTTATAAAGTATAAAACCATTATGTAGACTATTGGCTCTATTGAGAGGGGGTTTAATCGGTTTATTGATTAAAAGTGGGTTTTTAAAGACTTAGCTAACAAATAGAACAATTTATACAATAATATAACAAAAGCAGTAAATAAAGAGTAGGGGAGAAGAACCAAACACAATATTTATAGAGGTTCAGTCAATCTCTTGCTTACGTACTCTCTCCTTGATCCTCTTGTCAAGGGGTTGATTCCACTATTCTTTGTGAATCAATACAAACCACTTCAAGGTATAGAGAGACCAATTACACTTCCTTTTGTAGGCTTAGGAAGAACCTTCTTAATCTATTCCCTTGCAAAGCTACCCACACTCTTACAAGATAGCCTCAAAAGCTTACACTCCCCTTTGAAGTACAGAGATTAGTTTGAGTGTGTTGTGTACAAGATATAACCTCTTGAAGGTAGAAAATACACAAGTGAAGTACAAGAAATGGATTTTTAGCTTTGAAGTCTTTCTTGAAGCTTAGAGAAGATGTCGAGTGCCTGTTCTTGCTTTAATCTTCATAAATGCATGTATTTATAGTCCACCAAGAACTGAGGATGATTGGTGGAGCATTTAATGCAATTCTTTCCGTTGAAACCATCAAGTCGTTGGGCACTATTCTCGTGATAGGAGATCGATCCTTAACCATAGGGGACCGATCCCATAGCTACAAAATACATTCTACCAAATGGGGATCGATCCCATAGCTCTAGAATACATTCTTCCAAATGGGGATCGATCCCTAGCTATAGGGGATTGATCCTCTCCCTCGCTATAGGGGATCGATCCTCTCTCTCATTTTTGCTTTCTTGCTATATTCTGTCAAATGGGGATCAATCCCTTACCCTATGGGATTGATCCCTCTTCATTTTCATGCACTTTTCTGGGCTATTTTGACTAGAAATGATGTGATGTTTGGTTTTGTGTCATCCAAAGTCATTTTTCAATTTCATGAAAGTTTTTCTTGACTTTCTTAAATGAAGACTTTGTCCAAAAACTTATTAAGTAATTTTCTAAAAATGTAATCCATATTCTATATTGAGAAAATTACTTAATGACAATATTGAAAGGTATTTTACAAAGTGTCAAGACCAATATGAATAAGCCATTGAATCATGGTCTAAGTTTTGATTCATACACTTAAGATGGTTTGAGAAAATCATGTAATTGTTAAAGCAAATTTACAATATAGAATTAAACACTTAATATTACTTAAGTTTTACTCGTTTCACAATACACATGTCAATTTAAAGATAACAATCTCCCCATTTTTGATATGACAAAACTTAAGGTAAATTTGCTTTGAAACAATTTTGAAAAAATGCTTCCCCTCAATTTAAGCATGAGTTTTAATGAAAATTTACCACCGCTTCTCCCCTTTTTTGTCATAGCAAAAATGAAACTCTCCCTTAATAAATGCACATAGATATAGAACGTACAATAAAAGAATTGGCAATTTAAAGCAACAATAATGTCATAAAAGGAGATGTGAATATAAACATAAACATAGACAATATCATTCATGAACACAAGCAGTAGCAGAAACATAAACATGAGCAAAAGCAGTCATATAGTCACAAACTTGCATTTCTAGGCTAAACTAGATATCCTAAGTAGTCATGGAAGCCTAAGGACTTAGATATCCTTGTTATGTCTAGCTTAAGGTTGCCTAGGAAAGGTCTTGTGATATTGCTCAATAAACTCTTCTTGTTGCATGCGAACGTCTTGAATTTCATCGTATAAAGTAGCTTGTGTCTCTTCCACGTGATCAAGATGGGCATGACGTCTTGTCAGAAAGCCTGTTGCTGCTCCTCAAGTGATGTGAAATGCATGTCAAGTTGATTGAATCGCATTGTGACATCTTGTTGGAATGCCTATTGAGTGGTATTGAATTGTTGAAGCATCGGCATGATTTAGTCAAGTGTAGCAGGTGTGGAGGAGGAAAGAGCGAAGTAGGAAGGAGCCACATGGGCTTCCTCTATAGGAGTGTGTTCCGGAGATAGAGGATGTCCATGACGCTTCTCCCATTCTCTAGCATCACCTCGCTGTCTTAAGTACCATCCAAGATTTTGCATCATGGCAAGGTTTATAGTAGTGCTAGGATCGGAGAGAACACCGAGTTCACAAGAGCAATCAATACCTTTAGCTAAAAGATAAAAGGCCAAGGGCTGAGGAAATACTATCGTCTTAGCACCACCCTCAACAATCTTCACCCAATCGTAGAAGATGAAGTGAATGAGATTAGGCACGATGCCATCAGGAGAGTGAATTTGATGAAGCAAAAAACAATCAAGTTTCCGGACTTAAGAGTACTTGGTGCCAAAAGGTCGGAGGTTCCATGAGATAATAATATGTAAGAGGCGAGCAAAAATAGGTAGATCACCAGCACGCTCATTGACAATCTTAAACTCCAATGGAACTTCGATTTCTTCATATATGAGGCCTTTGTCGGGAATGCAGAAGACATGGGAAAGTGATTCCTTGGAAATTTCAATAGACTTTCCCATGATGAAGGATTTAATTCTCATGACTTTGTAACGATCATTAGGACTTGTGATGAGTTTAGCGTTGGAGAAGAAAGCCCATATAATGTTGCATGGGATAGGAGTGTTGATTTTAAGGAACCGGGTCCATTTGAAGGCTTCAAACTTGGCAAGATACAGGAACCCAATTTCCTCTAGGAAAGCAAAATTGATAGGTTGCCAATGTTTGATTCTCATATTGGCGAACTTCTCTTGAAAAAGTTTCTTTTCTTCCGTATTTCGAAAGCTTCGATTGAAGGCAGTGAGTATAGAGGAAGTGGAGGAGGAGGAGACTTTTCGCTTTTGAGCGGTATGTTTCACCCTAGGGGCCATAAGGAGCTAGGTTGAAAATCAAGAGAAAGTCATTAAGGAATTTTATCAAACACGTGATGGGCAGAACTTTAGTGAAGTGGGGATGAGATTATGAGAGGATTTGGAGCAACCAAACAACACAAACACACAGAGTAGACTACAATGACTAAGATCAATGAAACACCTGTGATGAAATGTAGAAGGAATTGAGAGTTATGAGAGCTAGAAGTTGGAGCCAAAAAATGGGTTTTTGTGAACGTGAAAGTGAGATGGAATGAAAAATTGTGCAAGAAATTGAAGTGGGTTTGAAATATATGATGAAAATGATGAAAAATGCAAGAAATATTATGAAGTTTGGTGAAGAAATGAGAGAAATTGGAATGTTGGGTGAAATGGCATTGGAAAGAATAAAAGAAAGAAAAACGTGCAAAAATGGAGAGGTTTTGGAAGTGATGAAGATGAGAAGTGAAAAGGGAGTGAAAATGATGGAAAATGCTGAAAGAATAAAGAAATTTGGTGAAGAAACGAGAAAGATTGAGATTTTGGATGAAGAAGTCGAATGGGAGAGGGAGTAAGCATGAAGAAGATGATGAATAGTAAAATGTAAGACCCGTTTCTACTATACTGTACAAGTGATATGCATTCATTTATTAAGAGAAATTTTGTGTATTATATAAATTATAAGTGAAAGTATAATGTGGGTCCCACTTATTTTAATGTGTTCTAATGGGCTAGAGTCTGATAATACAATGTACGGTGGGTGTAATAAATATAATATGATGAATTTGAGGTTCAAAATCATTTATTATATTATTTTGTATTATTTTGTGAAGTGTGGTGAACAAATTGAAAATGACAGTTACGTCTTGAGGGCATTTTCGTAAAGTGCGCTCAAACTAAAATGAATTGGGATGAAGTGAAAATACCATGATATTCTACATGAAAAGGAGTATAAGATAGTGTCAATAGATTTATCAAATCGGTGGTTTAATTGGAAAATTTTGCTGGCAGTCCATTAGGGGTAATTTCATAATTTCTCATTTTTCAGTGTACCGCGAGGCAGTGAAACCACTTTTATTCATCAAAATACATCCAATATGAGTATTTGGTGATGAAATTCAAAATTTTGGTAATTTACATAACCAAGGGCATTTTGATAATTTTGCCCTAATCTAGAACATTCTAAATTATTCTTCACATCACCAGCTAGCCACTTCCCTTTCATCTTCAACCTTGTGCATGCCACCATTAAAAAGGAAGAAAGAAAGAAAAATAAAAATCAAACAAATACACATTAAAACAACCTTATTTCAACAAGCTTATATTATCAAAGTTATTCTTCTCCTTATGCTCTATCAAACCATACCAAAATCTCATTGAGAAAGTGACAAAACAAAGAGAAAAGAGGAAGAGAAGATTCGGTCGAAAGGTATGGTTCCTTATTCTTAGCATTTCATTTCATTTTAAAGTTAGGGAAAGATAGATCTAAGTGTGTAGAACATGTTTCTAGTCTTAGAATTGATTAGTTTGAGCTAACTAAAATGTTGCCATGAAAGAAGGGTTTTGGCTAGATGAAGAACATCATGAAAACATATTGAAACTTGCATAAAAATGGTGCCAAAAAGCTTAATGAGCATGGATTCATAGCTTGATAAACTTACAATGTTAAAAAACATCAAGAAACCCTTAATATACCATTCGACCATGGCTTCTTGGACAGATTTATGTGCTGCATTTTATAAGTTTAATGTGCCAAATTAATGTAGAAATTAAGAGGAGATCAATGGTGCAATCGGATCTGAAATTGAAGTTAAAACGGGAAAGTTATGTTTTACTATCGGTGCAAATTACACTGGTTAGGCATAAGCAGTGTACAATGTGGCTGCATTTAGTGGTGAATAATGGTTCAAAAATTAGAGGAAAATTAATGAAAATTATTGGTGAAATTGTTTTGCAATCGGGATAAGTGGATTACGTGTGGTGCTATCGAGAAGTTTGGTAACACGAGCAGGTAAGGGATGAGTATGGAAGCCGTAAGGATATAGCAAATGCATGATTTTTATTGATATAATTTTATGAAATTATTGAGTATTTAAATGCAAAATTGTGGCTTTTGGTTGGTATATGAATTGTGTTGAAGTGCAAGGAGGTTAGGGTATTCACAGTTATTATGCTATCGAAATTTCCTCCAACATTTTCTAAAATAACATGAAATATTTTATGAGCATAAATTGAGTGAAATTGTGAAATTTGGAATTTATTTCCAATATTTTCCATAACCTGGTATTTTACCGAAATATAATATTTAAATATTCATGTAATTGAATTTTATCAAAGTGAAACTGTAAATATGTTCTTTAAAATATTTTACAATAAATTAGGATGTTTATAAAATTTCTCGCAAAAGCAAGAATATTTTATTGATTGTTTTCATTGTATTGTTAAATTTGAAATTTAATACCTTTTGGAAATTTTATTAATTAAAGTGATATTTGCTAAATTTCCTTAAAGGTATTTCCACTATTTATAAAACGTTTTAAAACTGATAGGCCCCATATCATGTTCACTATTTACTGTACTGTTACTGTGGCTGATTGACCTGCCAAGTGTACTCTGAGGACACTTTATAGTCTATGGCCATAGACTCACGTGTTGCTAAAACTACTCACTTCACTGTGATGTTTACCGAGCTTGGATTGAACTGCTACTCTTTACTAAAACTGCTACAGTTTACTGAATTGTTACAACTGAATGTGCTTACCAAATAAATTGTTTAAGTGAAATTGTTCACTAAACCAATTTTTTACTGTTTCACCAGAGTGGTTACTATGTTAAATCCTACTTCCACAGTTTTCCATACTATCGCTTTACTGTTATTATTGTTCACCAAAACGATTTACTGTATTGCTATTTATTATTGTTTACTTTCATGTGATTTTAAATAATACTGAAGTGATTATTAAATGGTTTTCTTATCATTTATTTATTGAGAATATATTAAATTGTTTTTATATCGACAATTTAACAGTTTCTCCCTATAGTCGCTTCTGAGTTTCCGAGACAAGACAAGTATTTCAAAATACCTTCCATACTCCATCCAATTGCTTGGCCAGCTATAGTATCCTTCCGATTACTGTTATCGGGCATATAGATTTCGTTATATCAGTCTTGCATACGATTTCTTTACTGAGCACATTTCGCTCACCCCTTATATTTTTTCACTCCCCAGATTAACTGCATGGATTATTTGAGAAATTCTTCGGATAATTATAGTTGCGTTTAAGCACACTGAGGCAAAGTACAGTGAATTCTGAAGGTACAGTCACTTCTATTATATATTCATACATATGTATATAGTACTACTTTACGGTAAATATTATTTAGGGGATGTAAATATTGAAGAAACATTGTTCTGTAAATGATATTAAATTATGATTTAAATGAAATTTTATTTTATAATTTTATTAATGTTAATTGTGATGGTGTAATAAAGGCATCACAGGGAGCCCAACCGTTATGAAGTGTGTGAACATGTGTAAAATCACTGGACATACAAACTGTTACAATTTTATTGGTATAAGAGCAAGGTTGGCATGATGTCTGTTGATGTCTTTAGAATGGAAAGTGGTTAACATCCCCTGGAGTACTATATAATTTGAATGTATGAAAGAATCAAGTGACTATAAATTGGGTTAAGTGTCTAAATTGTGTAGAAGTTAGTGAATTAAGGGTTATCAAAAGGGATGGTAACCCGAGAATTTTACATGAAATGGGTGGTCTTATAATCTTAATGAAGGGTCTATTCGATAAGGTACAGGGAGGAACTCGGTGAGGGTCCCACCAAGACTTCTCCGTCCAGATCGAAGCAAGACCCTAAAACAATGATATTGGAGTGAATTGGGATATTATCAGTACATAGATCTTAAGATCACGTGTTTAGAATGTATTTTGAAGAGAGAAAAATAAACTTGGGAATGACAAACATGTCCCTACATTAAGATAATTCTTTTGAATAATACTAAACCAAATTGATCTTGAATTCACTGATTGTGATAGAGCAATTAATGGTGTAAAGAATGTAATACATGTATAATGGTCCTTACTACTAGCCCCACCTATACTCAGATGAGTGATGTGACCTGAAGTGTACATTATAGGAGGTTGCGTAATAGTTGGCCCTGTTATGATTCTTTGGGGCTTGAATTAAATGTGAACAGACAGGGTATCTGGTTAGGGATTGTTTGATATTATGAAAAGTGATATATCTACTGAATGTGGCTGAAAATGTGATATGTGTATTTGATAATTCTATATCAGTACTGTTAATTATGGTTCTATACATTCTTTTTGTTTCCTATGTGTATTAATCAGATACATATAAAACCAGAAATTTTTAAGGTATGCTCTACATAATAATATACTGTTTAGAGTATCATAAATTTCTGAAAAAAAGTGTGTATAGAAACTGGAAGGTAACTGTAGAAAGGGATGGAAAATGACAGCTAACCTAAGTTTATCAAATATGTAGGATTTCTAAGTGATTCTAGAAATAAATAGGTTAGTTGTGAGAAGTGTTAGATTAAATTGTTATACTCAATGTATTACTTTTCTCATCAGGAATATTATATGGTGAATGTAAATAACCAAATTAAAGTTGTAAATGAATAAATGAATCAAAGTGGAATGTGTATTGAAATTGTTCGAGTGTTGTGTGTATGTGTATTGAGGATATATGGTGGATTTGTAGGATGTAGAGACGAAACATCCCAAATTGTAGGAGATCTGTGATTTGGGATTTATCGGATGTAACTCCAGATAAATTACCAAGATTACCATTAATTCGGGAGATTGAGTTAACATTAAACTGGATTCGTGATGAGGAGTCTACTTCTAAGCTCTTATCAGATGATATAGAAGGAGTTAGAAATAACTCCGGGAACTAGTGGATAAAGAATTCATCTGTACTAGTGTATTTTGGTGGAAGCACAGATGATGTTTGCTTGGAAGAATAAGGATAGCTTATGATTGTGTATCAATTTTCGATTTCTTAATAGAGTTACTACTAAGAATAAATATTCACTTGTTCAGGATTGATGCTGTACTTGATCCACTCAGAGATGTATAAGGAGTTCTTAAGATCAATCTCTGAATAAGGTATTATCAGATAAAAAGCTTGGAGATTGATGTTTATAAGATAACATTCAAAACTTGGTATAACTCTTACAAGTTCCTTGTAATGCCTATGAGATTAATGAAATATTTTGTGACGTATGTGAATTTAATGAATGAGGTATTTCAATCACATTTTGATAAGCTATAATGGTATGTAACCATGTTATGTGAATATATTTCACCTCACTTGAAGAATATAAGCAACATCCTTGAATAACCCCACAGACTCTTAAAGACTGAAAATTCTATTGTTAAGTTCAGCAAATATGAGTTCTAACTAAATCATGGCACTTTCAGAGATGTGTGGTCTCAAAAGATAAAGTGATCATTGATTTGTCAAAAATTAAGGTTATTGTTAAGTGAGTGAGATTAAAATAGTGACTGGAGTATGGAATTTACAAGGTTTAACCAAATAATATAAATGGTTTATTGAAGAGTTTGTGGGATCAGCTGCTCCATTGATCTGATTCATATATGAGGCAGTTAAATGTGAGTGGATGGGTAGGTGTGAGTATAGTATTTGAAAGTTGATAAAAGATTTTAAATTGTGGTATACTATACCATTCGAGGAAACAACTGAAGTGAGAAGTGTGTTAAGATGAAAATGTATTAAGAAGATAATTCATAGGATGATTAGGGAACACGAATTATTGGAGTAGTTTTCGAATCTAAGATTGAATGTGATTTCCTCTGACTATCATGTGGTTATGACTAGATTTAAGATCAAGCTAGAATTAACAAATAAACTTAGTCATGCTCGAGGAATGAATAAATAATTTACTGCCAAACATATAAATGGATATGTAGTGGAACTATGAAATCCACACAGATAATGTGGAGACAGAATTTGTATTTTGATAATTATCAATCACAGAATCTGATTTTGAAAAGATTACATTTTCAAGTACATCATGCAATTATTAAGTAATAATACATGCACCATAAGAATGAGGAGTGTATTGATAACTCGATATGAAGAGAGATATCGTCGAGATTAATACCAAATGTCTCATCTACCGTAAGTGAAGATTAATATTAAAGCCTGCAAGTGGATCGCAGCCTTATCTAAACTAATGTGAAAATGAGAATCGATCATGAGAGATTTTAGTTTGGATTAGTAAAGAAATCGGAAGAATCATGATGTTATAGAAGTGATTATAGACTGATTGGCCAAATTAACTCACTTTTTCATCATCAAATTTATTGATTGTCTTAGTGCCTTAGTCGCTATATATTTGTGAAATGGTGAGACGGTATGTGGAGTTCCAGTGAGCATCATCTATGATAGAGATCCTAATTTGCCTCATGCTCATAGAAGAATATAAGAAGGCTTTGGGATCCCAATTTACTATCAGCACCGCTTTCTATCTGCAAATCGGCGGTAATCCGAGCATATCATTCAGGCGCTTGATAATATATTGCGAGCGTGTGCACTGGATTATAAAAATGCTCCTAGGACAATCACTTACTATTAATTGAATTTATTTAAATGATAGTTACCAAACTAGCATCTGCTTGGCACTAAATGGGGTAATATATGATGAATAGTATAGATCATCTATTGTATGAAAAAAAGTGAAATTTGTTAACTCTCAATTTGATAAAGTAATTTATGGGGAGTACAAATTAATTGTGAAAGATAAAATATGGTAATTTAAAAGTAATTCGGATTGTGAAGGTATTCCGACTATATCATCTGAAAGAAAAAATCATTGGAAAGTTAGGAACTATATAAGAAAGAAAAATACCCATAACAGTTTTACTTTCTAATCCGAGTGAAATTCGGAGGACTGAATTTCCTAAAGCTGGGAAGAAAATGTAGACCCGTTTCTACTATACTGTACAAGTGATATGCATTTATTTATTAAAAGAAATTTTGTGTATTATGTAAATTACAAGTGAAAGTGTAATGTGGGCCCCACTTATTTTAATGTGTTCTAATGGGTTCAAGACTGATAATACAACATACGGTGAGTGTAATAAATATAATATGATGAATATGAGGTTCAAAATAATTTATTATATTATTTTGTATTATTTTGTGAAGTGTGGTGAACAAAATAGAAAATGAATCATTTATTATATTATTTTTGTATTATTTTGTGAAGTGTGGTGAACAAAATAGAAAATGAATCATTTATTATATTATTTTGTATTATTTTGTGCAGGGCATTTTCATAAATTTTGCCTAAACTAAAATAAATTTTGATGAAGTAAAAATACCATGATATTCTACATGAAAAGGAGTATAAGATAGTGTCAATAGATTTATCAAATCGATAGTTTAATCGAAAAATTTCGCTAGCGGTCCGTTAGGGGTAATTTCATAATTTCTCATTTTTCAGTGTACTGTGAGGTAATGAAACCACTTTTATTCATCAAAATACATCCAATATGAGTATTTGGTGATGAAATCCGAAATTTTGAAGTACAATTACATAGTTTTTACAATTACGAAAGCTTAAGGGCAAAATTGTCTTAAATTTACATAACCAAGGGCATTTTGGTAATTTTGCCCAAATTTAGAACATTCTAAATTATTCTTCACATCACCAGCTAGCCACTTCCCTTTCATCTTCAACCTTGTGCACGCCACCATTAAAGAGGAAGAAAGAAAGAAAAATAAAAATCAAACAAAAACACATTAAAACAACCTTATTTCAAACAAAAACACATTAAAACAACCTTATTTCAACAAGCCTATTTCTAGCAAAGTTATTCTTCTCCTTATGCTCTGTCAATGTTACATCCCAAAAATGTACAGTATTTATCAAATTATAACACCACACATGACGATTGGGCTATCTGTGATGCCTTTATCACTCACGTATGAAAAATAGTAACTACTATTATACTTAAATTAAATCAGTAGTCGATGAGAATATTTACTACAATATATATATACAGTATGTACACGTGTTCTACATCCCCGGTACAGGAATTATACAAAGGTAGTACTGTACAACTATGTCTAAAAACATGTAAAAGAAATGCTACCTCCAGGATCCACTAAGTGCTGCCTCGGGGTCAACTACAACGCAGTCAAATCCATGGAACGAAATCATTGAAGATAATCTGTGGAGTGAAAAAATAAAGGGGTGAGCTAACGCGCTCAGTAAGAGAATGTATGTAAAACTGATACTATTAAATCTATATGCTAAAAACATTTGCATCCTAATAGCTCACTAAACTCAAAACATGATGGAAACTATAGTCGGCTAGGAATACCGTACATGTCCCGGCTCCTAGAAGCGACTATAGGAAGTAATCTTTTTCTCTTGATATTCAAATCCGAGTAAAACATTAAATATTCGTATAATAAAACTCTTAAATAAATAAATAAGGAATTATTATTCCTTTCAACAAATATTCATTTCCACACTTGTAAAACACCGTATAATGTTTATTTCAACACGTAATATATCAAAAGCTCAGTAGCTTAAATTAATTTAGTACCAACTAAAGGTTCATTGAAAGGTACAATCATCAGACAGTATCATGGAGACCAGGCAACACCCTAAATATATCATGCTATAATAATATCCCGAATAGGGAAAATAATAACACATGAGATCTATGGCCATAGTCTATGGGGTTCACAGTGTGCACTGATTAGGTATCCACCGGGACGCTGATAATAGGATCAGTATCTATCAACACTAACACGTGACCCGTGAGCATGATATGGGGCCTAACAGTCTCAAAACAGTAAAGACATGATATAAACACCATTTATAAAATCAATTTCACTGAATATAAGTTCAATCAATCCATAAATATTCATAAGGAAAATATTTTCATCTTATGAATAACAATTTATAAAATATCCATACTATGGTAATCGTTCCTGAAAATGTTCTAAATATTTATAGAACAGTATAAATCACACGCTGATACTTTCACATAAATAAAATTCCTTAATAGGAATATTTAAATATAGTGTTTTGGTAAACTATAAATTATGCAATTAAATGAATTTCATGGAAATTTCCAAAATTCCACTTTAAAAAAAATGCTAGAAATATTTTCTAAATATTTCTATAATTTTCGGCAGAATGACGGCTATTTATAACCTAGCCTTCCTGCATGAAAATTACAGTTTATAATTTCAACAGCAGCCACAATTTCACCAAATTTCACCACTTTTCAAGGCAATTTATATCCAAATTATTTTATAAAAATAGTGTGAACCCAACTATGCATTTACAATATCCCTAGGGTTCAGACACGCATCCCTTACCTGTAGGATGAAATCTAATCGTCCGATAGCACCACATACGAATCACCTCTCCTGAGTTGCAATAAAATTCACCCAACATCATTATTCACCATAATTAAAATTCTAATAATTTTTCTTGCACTAAATTCTACTACTTTTTCAATAGAAAATATTAAACCGGTATAATTCCCATCGGTGTTAAAACCTAACTTTGTCGATTTAACTCCAAATCGAATTCTGACTTCATCATCGGTCTTCTTATAATTTATACAGTCTCTTAACACCTTAAATTCATAAATTGAAGCATCAAAACCCTCCCATCTCACCATGACGGAAAATGGCTTCTTGCCATTTTTGTGATTTTTTCACAATTTTATTATTATACCTTGTTTATTCATGCTAAATCATCATCATAACCTTATTTTTATTCATCAAACCATAGCAATTCATGGAAATCCTCCCTTGACCGAACACCCCCTCTAATGGTTGAGCATGATTTAGCTAATTTCAACCTAAACTAATACCATAAACAAGCTTAGGAAGCTTAATTCTCTTAAAATTAACCATTAAAAATCAAAGAATATAAATACACAATAAATGGGTACCTTGGCCGAAACCTTAGGAGCTGGTTTTCTCTTGATTTAGCCACTTAATCAAAGGGCTATTGGTGTGTTTAGAGAGAGGAAGTTGAGTAGAGTAATTTTGGTAGAGATAGCTTAATGAAATTAAGGTGGAAATTTGGTGTTTTTGGAAGCTTTTAGTTTCTTTTCTTTTGTTCTTCCATGGAGTAACGAGATGAAGGGAGGAGGATGAAGAAACAGTGCCGGCAGTAGCTGGCAGCAACATATAAATATTTTATAGATATTTTAGAAAAGCTAAAAATAACAAAAATGCCATTAATGATAGGTTTTTCAGTTTTTTTCTTTCGAAATTTTTATAACTAGGCAGTTGAACTCTAAAAATTTATTTTCCATCACCAAAATTCATATTAAGTGTATTTCGATAAACGGTGGTGGTTTGGTTCGGGTTTAACCTTTTCGAGAAGGTGAAATTACAAAAATACCCTTACCGGGTAAATCACGTAGAATTCTAATTTCACTACCAATTCGGTCTATCTATTTACATAACCCAGGACTTAATTTCATGTAGAATATCATTCTTTAATCACTAGATTAAATTCCCATTTATTTTGACCTCAATTTACGAAAATGCCATCGGGTTATGTATTTAAACGTCATTTCCTAATTCGTTTTCATACTCCTCAAAAATAATCTAAATGAGGAAATTTAGACTTAAAATTCATATCGTATATTTATTAGACCCTTTGTGTATTATTTGTCCGATCTCACGTCCATCCGAGCACTGTATAACCTGCGAGGCCCACCACACTGTACTGGCTCGTATTTGCGAAATTCATAGGAAATGAACAGTGTGAGTGTCCTTACATGTGAAATAGAATCTGAATGCACGGTTCTCACAATCAAACCATACCAAAATCTCATTAAGAAAGTGACAAAACAAAGAGAAAAAAGGAAGAGAAGATTCGATCAAAAGGTATGGTTCCTTTGTGAAATCCCCCAATCTCATGTAATTTCCTCATGATTGTATAGTGTTCCAACTGAAAGGAATTAAATAAATAGGAGAATTATAAAGTATGAATGATGTATGGAACATGGAAGGAATAATGAAATTGAAAGTCTAATAGTCAAGGAATTAAATTGATATTGTAAGAATATTGGAGTATGAGAAAAGAATTAATATCAGAAATTTAGTATAATTAAATGGACAAGTGTCATATGGAAGAAAGAAGACCAATTAAGTGAATGGTCAAAGAAATGCAGTCAATGGCTGAGATGAGATGACTAAGGGATGAATATGCTTTTAATGCAATGTGCATAGTCATCATCTCCCTCTCCAAGTCAGCAGCAACCTTCCCAGCCATTCCTCTCGTTCCCTTCCAAATTTCCTAAGTTTCCATTTCCATTTACCATGACAAACCATCATTTCCTGTCATCGATTCGTTAAGCTCACTTAACGAAAAACGATCTTTGTCACTAGCTCAAGCTAGGCCTATAATATGAAAGGCTGAATCCAAGGAAGTATGGAGATCAGAATTTCTGTTATTTTGGCTATTGACAAAGGTAAGGATAAAAGTTGATTCTCTCAATTCTATCTATGATTTGGAGTTATATGATGATAGTATAGTATGCTTATTGTGTTAGAATGGAAGGAAGTTAAAGGTTTGGAATTGTTATGAATCATGCAGCTTTGAAGAGTAGAAAAGGACAAGTATTGGTGCAACCAAGCTTGTGGATTATGGGCTATTGAGGTAAGGAATTTATGTAACGGACGTAGGGTGGCTATATCCGCATGTTTTGATATGTTTTAAATGTCTTTGGGATGAAACAAAAGCTTATTTGAAATGTAAGGAGTTTACATTTCGTGTTTTCTCTTAGTTACCAAAATGCTAGGAGCAGCCGACTACCTAGAGACAACCAAAGCATGAAAATTTTCGAAATCGACTCAAACCAGTCGACTGCTATATAAGCCAGTTGACTGTTATTTTTTAGAAAGCATTCTGTTTCAAACTAGTCGACTGCTATATGGACCAATCAACTACCCTGTTTTTAGAAGCATTCTGTTTGTGAAACCAGTCGACTGCTATATGACCAGTCGACTGCATTTTCTCAGACAGCATTCTGTTTCAAAACTAGTCGACTTTCCTATGTGACCAGTCGACTACCTCATGTGTTTTCAGATTTTAAATATCGAAATTTTTAAAAGAAAATAATTTCGATAAAGCAAGATATGTAATAGCAGCCGACTGCCCTACAAAACCAGTCGACTGCCCCCTTTGAAAAAGAGGTTTAAAGCTTATTTCAGAAAAGTATGATTGTCATTTCAAAAAGCTATATGACAAATGTTTTGAGACTATGAAGTACTTGATGATTATGCACTTCTGTATATATGTACTTGACTGAGGAACCCTAGTCCGGTCCTCAGTGCCACAGATGTCACCTGACTAGTGTTTATCGTGGCCTATCAATGTTTAGCAAAATTGTCTCTGTTATATAATTGGCTAGGGGAGGATTCCTGGCCCCTACGGGGGTACGCCACCTATTTATTCAATGCATAATTCCGTTAAAATGCAAATAGTGTCCATGTTATTTGAAAGTATCTAAAGTATGTGAATTACTTGAAAGTATGTAAATATACAATACTTGAGATATTTGAAGAAAGTATATAATGTATGTTTGCATATGCTATTTGAAATAAGCATACGATATATGCTTTATAATGATTTTACATGACATTATAGAACCAAGTAGGAAAACTGCATATAGAGGCATAGTACGCTCTTTTACATATGTTTCTTACGGAGCGTAAACTCATCCCTTTACGACTATTTTTCATATAGATTATCTGAAGTGATTTTCGCTCCGGATAAAGGAGCACCCTTTTGAGACCTTATAGTGTACCTTCAAGATACGTTTCCTAATAATTATTGAAGGTATACCTAAGGGACATGTAATTCAGTTATTGTACAGTACAAGCTTACAGTAATGTTTATAAGATGTCTGGGGATTTAGGTTATGTAAGATGTGTAAGATTCTATGGTATGAAATGATATGTATATATATCATTATTATGCTTTGTTTGAAATTTAAATCTTCATAATGAACTACTAAATATCAAGCTGAAGAAGAAGAAGAAGAAGGAATGACATTGACGGACGAGTTTAATCAAGTTATAAGTAAAAGGAAAAAGTTATAAGTAAAAGGAAAAAGTTATAGGTGAATGTATAGTGACTGGGATGTTACAGATTGGTATCAGAGTAGATTAGACTGATGTTTGTCGGTGTCATTAGGCTAGAAATAGCATATATCCCCAATGTACTGTACTTGTCTGAATACATATGCATAATATAACTGTTATAGTTATACTAAATAGCTCAATGTTGTAATTTTATCGACAAAATGAGCTCACATAAAAAGGGTGCTAGTAGAGGACGAGGAAAGTGTTGTGCAGAATAGCCCCCAGTACAATCTCCTCCTCCATGTCCACCACTTAGCCCGAACACTAGGTTAGCGAAAATAGAGAAGCATATGGAGAATATGGCCACGATGTTCACGCAATTTATGTCAAACTTTTCGAACGTGGCCACTAGTGCACCAGTAGCTACTCCTACAGAACAGCCCCCACCAACACAGACAGAGTTACCCCCATCAGTCCTAGCTACGAAAAGACGGGATCCCAAGCCATATTGTAGTGTGAATTTGATCAAAGAATTTAAGAAGCTGGATCCGCCTAAGTTCATGGGGGATAAAGATCTATTGGCTGCAGAGAATTAGGTGAATGCGGTCAATAAATCTTTTAAGTATATGACATGTTCAGAAAGAGAGAAGGAGTAGACGATGCGGAGTATTAGTGGCAGGCCACTCGAACCATATTGGAGGCCCGACATGCTGAGGTTATGTGGGATAGATTTCTAGAGGCCTTTAATGAGCAATACATCCCACGCACTGATCAGACGAGGTTGAAGATAGAGTTTTTGAACTTGACTTAGGGGATGATGTCAGTTAATCAATATGAGTCGAAATTCATCACTTTGAGTAGATTCAATCTAGAGGTCCTCAGGAGTGAAGGGCATAAAATCTATCGATTTATAGAGGGATTGAAGTCCCCTATCAGATCCAAGTTATACCCTATGGATATTACCACTTATGGAGAGGCGGTCCGTAAGGCTCAGTTGTGTGAGCAAGACTATAAGCTTCATCATGCTGATTTTCGAGCTAAGGGTAAAGGCAAAGAACCAATGAAGCAGAAATCAGACGAGAAAGCCTCTAGTGATAGATACTCATATAAGAGAAGTAGACGTTATGAAAGAGTTTCGATAGGTAAGCAAATAACTTATAAGAAAATGACTTTTGTTTTAATAAAATGGTTATATGGAAATATACTGAATTGGGAATTATGATGATCATGGTACAGGGACTCCTAGACCTACAGGGATCAAGATAATTGATTATAGATCCCGATATTTGGCAAATAGTACCGCTAGCTCATCGAAGAGTACAATGCAAAGATATGAGCATTGAGGGAAATTTCATGGATCGCAGCCATACCGGTTGGCGAGTGGTGCCTGTTTTAGGTGTGGTGAGATGGGACATATGATTAAAGATTGTCCCAAGCTGAACCAGAGGGTGTCCGAGGAATCAGAGAAGACCCTTCAGCCACAGCCTAAGGCCACTGTTGCAGAGAAAGGAAAGAAAGCTGTGACCCATGGACGAGTATTTGCTATCGATGAGGAATCCGTCGATGCTTTGTCCAAGGTGATAAAGGGTAAGATTTACTTGTTTGATATGAGTGTTACTGCATTGTTTGATCCAGGCTCTACGCATTCATGTTATTGCTAGGAGATTACTTGTTGAGCCTGAGCCTCTAGGACAATTGCTACAAATAAGTACTCCACTTAGGGAATCACAAATGACAGACATAATGTATCGTAACTGTAAGCTACGGGTAGGAGAAAGAGAATCAATAGTTGACCTAATCCTATTGAATATGTATGGATTTGATGTTATTTTGGGTATGGATTGGTTAGCTAAGAATCATGTGATATTAGATTGTAATGCTAAGAGTGTGATCTTCTCTTGAAGAACTTAAGAAGTAGCTCCAGGAGTTACTAGATAAGGGGTTCATACGACCCAGTGTATCCCCTTGGAGTGCTCCTGTGCTATTTGTCCGGAAAAAAGATGGCAGCATGAGGTTGTGCATCGACTACCGATGGTTGAATAAGGTGACGATCAAGAACAAGTATCCTCTTCCCAAGATTGAGATCTTTTTGATCAGCTTAAGGGTGCACAAGTCTTTTCCAAGATAGACTTGAGGTCGAGATATCATCAATTGAAGATTCGGAGAGAAGATATCCCTAAGACTGCCTTTAGGACACAATATGGCCATTATGAATTTTTGATGATGCCGTTTGGTCTAACAAATGCACTCGCAGCATTCATGAACTTGATGAATTATGTGTTCAAGTCGTACTTGGACCAGTTTTTCATCGTCTTTATCGATGACAAATTAGTGTATTCAAGATCTCGGGAAGAGCATGAGCAGCATTTATGGATAGTTTTGCAAACCCTCAGAGATCGTGGATTGTATGCAAAGCTAAGTAAGTGTGATTTTTGGCTAGATCAATTCTCCTTTTTGGATCATATAACTAGTAAAGATAGAGTTTCGATCGATCCATCGAATATTGAAGCTGTAGTACAATGGGAGGGACCGAAAACAGTTACGGAGGTTACGAGTTTCTTAGGTCTAGATGGCTATTACCGAAGATTTGTAGAGGGTTTCTCAAGGTTAGCTACTCCCTTGACGCGCTTAACGCGCAAAGAGGTGAAGTTTGAATGGAATGATGCATGTGAGCATAGCTTCCAAGAGTTGAAGCGCAAGCTGACGACTGCACCTATTCTCACCATTCCTAGTGGTTCTGGTGGATTTTCGGTGTACAGTGATGCCTCAGGGCAAGGTTTGGGTTGTGTACTAATGCAGCATGGTAAGGTAGTTGCATATGGTTCTCAACAATTAAAGGACCATGAGAAGAACTACCCAACTCATGACTTGGAGTTAGCTGCAGTGATATTTGCTCTAAAGGTTTGGAGGCATTACTTGTATGGTAAGAAATTTCATATTTTTACTGATCATAAAAGTCTAAAGTACTTATTCTCTTAGAGAGAATTGAACATGAGACAAAGAAGACGGCTCGAGTTTCTGAAGGATTATGAGTGTGAAATCTTGTACCACCCGGGGAAAGCCAATGTGGTGGCGGATGCTCTGAGCCGGAAGCACTTAGGGATAGTGGCTTATATGATGGTCCGAGAGTATGAGCTACTTGAACAGTTTGCAGGCCTCAGTTTAAATGTTACACCTCATGAGCAATTTGGGATAATAGCTAGTCTAATGATTGAGCCAGAATTGATGGATAGAATTCGGATTGCTCAAAAGGAAGATGCCTAGTGTATTGAGGTTATGGATCAAATTCAATCGGGTATACTCTCGAAATTCGATATTAGTAGCGATGGAATTTTAAGGTTTAATAATCGTATATGTGTTCTTAATGATAATGAGTTGAAGAAGCTGATTTTAACTGAAGCACATGCCACTAGATACACGTTGCATCCGGGAAATATGAAGATGTATCATAATCTTCGCAAGGTATATTGGTGGACTAGCATGAAGAGAGACATAGCTGAGTATGTAGCGAAGTGTCTCACATGTCAGTAGGTTAAGGTAGAGCACCAAAGATAGGCAGGTTTGTTGCAACCTCTGCCTACACCTTTGTGGAAGTGGGAACACATTACGATGGATTTTGTTATGGGATTATGGGATTGCCTAAGACCAAGAGGAGTCATGACAGTATGTGGGTAATTATGGACAGGTTAACTAAGTCCGCTCACTTCCTACCTATGAAGTCTACAGATACACTTAGTGCTTTGGCAGACTTGTATGTGAGAGAAGTTGTCAGACTACACTTAGTTCCAGTGAACATTACCTCTGACAGAGATTCCACGTTTACTTCTCATTTTTGGGAGCATTTTCAGGAAGTCATAGGATCTCAGTTGAATTTAAGCATGGCTTTCCATCCATAGACTGATGGTCAGTCCGAGCACACTATTCAGACGCTCGAGGATATGTTGAGAGCTTGTGCTATGAATTTTAAAGGCTCATGGGACGAACATCTGCCATTAGCTGAGTTTGCTTACAATAAAAATTATCATGCAAGTATCGGGATGGCACCATATGAAGCTTTATATGGTAGACGGTGTCGATCTCCGATTGGGTGGGAAGAAGTGGGCGAGCGTAGGTTGTTAACCCCAGATTTAGTCGAGCAAGCCTCTGAGGATGTTAAGCTAATTTGTGAGAAACTTAAGATAACTCAGAGTCGACAAAAGAGTTATGCAGATGCTCGACGGAGACCACTTGAGTTTTTGGTTGGAGATTCGATGTTTTTTAAAGTCTCTCCATCCAAAGGAATCATGAGATTTGGCCAAAGAGGTAAGCTTAGTCCTTGCAACATCGATCCATTTGAGGTCTTGGACCGAATAGGAGATGTTGCTTATAGGTTGGCACTACCACCGAAGCTATCAGGAGTGCATAATATATTTCATGTATCTATGCTTTGGAAGTATAATCCAGATCCATCTCATGTCGTAGAATATGAACCCTTGGAGATTCGGGAAGACATGAGCTATGTGAAGAAGCCGGTACGGATTTTGGATAGAAAGGAGAAGGTGTTAAGATCTAAGACGATCCCATTAGTCAAAGTTCTCTGGCAATACCATACTATGAAAGAAGTTACATAGGAGCTAAAGAGCTTGATGAAAGAAAAGTACCCAGAATTATTTGAGACATAACCTTATTTAAATTTGGATGACCAAATTTTCTAAGGTGGGGAGAATGTGAAATCCCTCAATCTCATGTAATTTCCTCATGATTGTATAGTCTTCCAACTGAAAGGAATTAAATAAATAGGAGAATTATAAAGTATGAATGATGTATGGAACATGGAAGGAATAATGAAATTGAAAGTCTAATAGTCAAGGAATGAAATAAGAATATTGGAGTATGAGAAAAGAATTAATATCAGAAATTTAGTGTAATTAAATAGACAACTGTCATATGGAAGAAAGAAGACCAATTAAGTGAATGGTCAAAGAAATGCATAGTCAATGGCAGAGATGAGATGACTAAGGGATGAATACGCATTTAATGTAATGTGCATAGTCATCATCTCCCTCTCCAAGTCGGCAGCAACCTTCCCAGCCATTCGTCTCGTTCCCTTCCAAATTTCCTAAGTTTTCATTTCCATTTACCTTGACAAACCACCATTTCCTGTCATCGATTCGTTAAGCTCACTTAACGAAAAACGATCCTTGTTACTAGCTCAAGCTAGGCCTGTAATATGAAAGGCTAAATCCAAAAAGGTAATGAGATCAGAATTTTTGTTATTTTGGCTATTGACAAAGGTAAGGATAGAAGTTGATTTTGGTGATTGTGGTGAAAGCATGAAGTTAAATTCTTTGAATTTGTCTTGATTCTAATTGCGATATCCTCATCTTTATACACATGTCATGATCATGGATTAGTATACACATTTAGAGAAGGCTTATGTGGACATAGGATTGCATTGGTTCATTTGACTTTGTGTTTCATATTCTAGAATTTGCTTGATCTTCTCTTGAGGAGAAATTATTAGATCACACTTGATTAAGAAAATGATTTAGGCCATCCTTGGATTGTTTGAGCCTTTCTAACTAACCTTGTACATATTTTATCCTTAGTAACCCCTTTGAGCCAAATTAGCTTTTCTCTGTTTATACACCCAACTTCTTAATCTTCAGCTTGGTCTTTTAAAACTTTATTGGATTTTCAGTAGTTGTAGACAGTATATTCATGTTATATTAAACCTTTGGTTTTTCGTGCATTTTAATGTAATTATTTTACAGTTTTGCTTTTATTTCTTTCCCATGCTCTGTTTTTTTCTCGAAATTCTATTCACTGCTTTATGCTTTATTTTCTTTTTATTTCTGCTATAATTCTCTTTTTTTGGTTAAAAAGCTTTGCACCACTGTCTTTCTTTCTTTCTTCTTTTTTTCTTGTTTTTTACAAGTTCTTTAGCTTTCTGTTTTAAGATTTAATTCAAGCACTATTATTTCATATCTTAGATTAGTTTAGAGATTGTTTAGATCAATTTACAGAGTTTTATTTTCAAGTTTTCATTCGATAAATTTGATTTCTTTTACTGTAGTTTAAGGTTATGTTTCAAAGTTCATCTTGTTTCCTTTAAGTGTCTCCTCTTTATCTATTTCTATCGTTTCTTTACTGCTTGGGCACTTGAAAGCAGGAGCTGGGCATGGCATGCAGTTTCAGCATAGCAGGAGGTGGTGATGCTTGATGGAAACAACTGCAGCTTATGCACGTGGAGCTTGGACGTGGCTTGGCTGTAAGCTAGGCTGTTCAAAGCGTGGCCTGAAGCTTGCGGTGCAGTTGCTGGAAGCAGCTGCGTGTGATGCACTTGAGAGCTGAAGGCTGAGGCGCATGCGAGGAGATGCTGCTGTGCGTGGCTCTATGCTGAAGGTGCATGGACCATTTTCACTCTTTGGTGGACACATGGGCAGAGTTGAAGGCGTGGTAGGCGTGGGAAGGGCTAGCAGCTTTAAAATTCGTTTTGTTAATTCTATTGTTAGTAGTATATTAAACCTGTTTATTAATTTAGTTTATTATTTAGTTAATTAGTTTATTACCTTAAAATGGTTTTAGTTTAATTAGAGCTTTTTTTATTTCTTTAGTTATAGCAATATTTAATTAATTAGGTACTCAATTTTCATGCGTTTTAAATATTTTTTTTAATTTATCGTTTTAAATTTCAAGTTCTTTAAAATTAGTTGCATTTTAATTTTGCTTTGCTTTTGTGAAATCCTCAATTTTCTGTAATTTTCCCTTAATTGTACAGTTTTCTGACTTGAATTAATGGAATAAATGTGAAATTTTGATATACAAATGGTGTATGGGACATAGGAGGAATTAAAGGAATTGAGGGTCAAATAATCAAAGGTCAAAGGGGCCAAAGGAGGTGGTCAATGGCTGAGATTGATGAGGATGCATTGATGAGGATTAAATGAAATAGTATGACTCACCCTCACCATCATCATCAGCTCTTGCACCCCACGGCACCAGCCCTCTTCTTCTCCCTCTCGTTGCTTCCATTTCCTCTAAGTGTCCAAGCTTCTCACCTTGACAAACCACCCTCTCATGCCATCGATTCGTTAAGTTCCATTAACGAAAAACGATCCTTGTCGATAGCTTAGCCTATACCTTTAATATGAGAGAGTGAATCCAAGTGAATAAGGAGATCTAGAAATCCAAAGATTTGGTGAATTGCAAAGGTAAGCAAGTTAGAAGGTTTTGGTTAATTTTATGGATGGTTTGGAGTTGTATGTAGTTGATAGAGTGTATTTATTGAGCTTTAAATTATCATGATGTTTACAGCTTGAAGAAGTGAAAAAGGACTAAGGGTTGATTCTAACAAGCTTGTGGATTAATCTCAATCGAGGTAAGGAATTTATGTAACGGACGTAGGGTGGCTATGTCCGCATGTTTTAAATTATCTTAACTGTTTTGGAGAGAAACAACGGTTGCTTGAAGTGCAGGAAAAAGGGACATTTTGGGTCCTACTTGTAGTACCAATTAGGTTAGGAGCAGCCGACTGCCTTAAGTAGCAGCCGACTGCCTAGAGACAACCAAAACGGTGATTTTCGAAAACCGAAATAAGCCAGCCGACTGCCCAGGTGGCCAGTCGACTGCCATTTTTCCAGAAATCATTCTGTTTCAAACCAGTCGACTGCTATGGTGGACAGTCGACTGCTTTTATTTGGAAAACATTCTGTTTCAAAACCAGCCGACTGCCCAGGGGGCAGTCGACTGCCATTTTTCCATAAGCATTCTGTTTCAAAACCAGTCGACTGCTATTTGGGACCAGTCGACTGCCCTATTTGTAATTTGAAAAATAGGATAATTGAATTTCAAAAAGGGAAAGAAATTCATAAGGCAAAACGTGGTGTAGCAGTCGACTGCTATATATGACCAGTCGACTGCCTATTTGAAAGAGAGGTTTTGAGAACCTATTTTAAGAAAGAATATTCATACTTGTTTAAAACCTATATGAATAAGGTTTTGGAGACTATGAATCTTTCAAAAGAGCATGCACATTATTTGTTACTTGTATTTGACTGAGGAGCTCTAGTCCAGCCCTCAGACCCGCAGTACGGCACCTGACTAGTGAAACTGTGGGATATAGACAATGGCCATGAGTCTCTTATTTGTTTCGGCTTTGGGGAGGATCCCTGGCCCATACGTGGGTACGCCATTTATTTGATATATTGGATTATCCCTTACGGGATATATTTGCTGTATCCAGTATGGATTATCCCTCATGGGATATATTTGCTGTATCCATCATCTCTAATGGATTATCCCTCACGGGATATATTTGCTGTATCCATTATCTCTCTGGATTATCCTTAAAGGATATATTTGCGGTATCCATGATGAGAATTACTTGGTGCATGAATCTATTGGATATAAATTGTCTCCCATCTATTTGAAAATAATTATATTTGCCTACTTGATTTCACGCGATTGGAGATCCGTGGAAATACTTGAAAGTGTGATTTACTTACTTTTGATATATTTGAAAGAAATATAAGCGCTATGCTTTATAATGATTTTACATGACATTATAGAGCCAAGCAGGAAAACTGCATATAGTGATATAGTACGCTCTTTTACATAAGTTTCTTACTGAGCGTAAACTCACTCCTTTACAAACTATTTTTCATACAGATTAATTGAAGTAATTCCGCTCCGGATAGAGGAGCTCATTTTGGGATTTTGAAATACCTTCGAGGCACGCTTCCTACTTATCCTTTGAAGGTATATTTAGTCGGCCGTTACTTCGGCTAATGTACAGTACAATACTACAGTTTTGTATATGTTGGGGATTAAGGTATATGAATATTTGAGATCCTGGTGTATATGGCACATGTTTATAAATGAAAAAATTTATGCATGTGAAAATAAATATTATACTCTGATAGAAATGCCTAAAGCATAAGAGTAAGGGAGATTGACATCGGATAAACTAATCGATTTATTTGTTATTTGAAGTAAATTAGTTGCTATTTGGTTAGTGACGAGGACGTCACAGATTGGTATCAGAGCTGATTCGATTGAAGTTTATCGATGTCAATGAGCTAGAATTAGAGTAATTCCCCAATGTACTGTACTAGCCTATTTTATTTAAGTAGTATAACGGCTTAAGGTTATACTAAATGATGTTATTTGATCATGATCTTAACAGAATGAGTACTCGAATGAGGGGTACTAGACGAGGACGAGGAAGAGGACGGGGTCGCACTGAAGAGCCCCCGGTTCCGTCTCCTCATCCATCTCCACCGCATAGCCCGAATACGAGGCTAGCTAAAATGGAGAAACATATGGAAAACATGTCCGCAATGTTCACCCAGTTTATGGCTAAATTTCCGGACGTGGCCGCTAGTGCACCGGCAGTTACCTCTACAGTACCTCTTACTTCTGTGGTACAACCCCCACCAGTCCCAGCTAATGAGAGGCGAGATCTTACAGCTTACTGCAGTGTGGCATTAATAAAGGAGTTTAAGAAGCTGGATCCGCCAAAGTTCAAAGGGGACAGTGATCCAGTAGCCACAGAGAACTGGATGAAAGCGGTTACTAAGTCATTCGGATACATGGCTTGTACTGAGAAAGAGAAGGTGGGATTAGCCGCCTACTTGCTAGTGGATGAGGCCGAGCCATGGTGGCAGGCTACGCAGACTGTTCTAGAGGCTAAGCATACCGAGGTAACATGGGATAGGTTCGTAGAAGCTTTTAATGAGCAATATGTCCCACGTACTGCTCAGAGGAGACTACAGGTTGAATTTTTGAACTTGACTCAAGGAAGTATGACGGTTAGCCAGTATGAGTCGAAGTTCATTACGCTGAGCAGATTTGATCCTGAAGTACTGAGAAGAGAGGATCATAAGACCTATAGATTCATGGAGGGATTGAGACCTTCCATTAGGTCTAAGCTATATCCGTTGGATATCACTACCTATGGAGAGGCAGTCCGTAAGGCTCAACTGTGTGAGCAGGACTATGAGTTTCATCAGGCAGACTTCCGTGCGAGGAATAAGGGTAAAGAACCTATGAAGCGGAAGTCAGATGAGAAGGCCTCGAGTGATAGGTATCCATCTAGGAGAAATAGGCCGTATGATAGAACTTCGACAGGTAAGCAAGTCAATTATAAGAAAATATATTGTCTTCATTAATGGTTATATGGAATTAAGTTAAATGGAGTTATGATGATGATACAGGAACTCCTAGATCTACCGGGATCAAAATAGGTGATGAAAGATCCCGACATCCAGTTGGTAGTACCGCTAGCTCACCGAGGAGTACAATGCCGAGGTGTGTGCAATGCGGGAAATTTCATGGAGCACAGCCTTGCCGATCTGCAAGTGGGGCGTGCTATTGGTGTGGTGAACAGGGACACAGGATTAAGGATTGTCCCAAGATAAATCAGAGGGCACTTGAAGAGTTAGAAAAGACCCCTCAACCACAATCTAAGACCACACAACCCCAGCGTAAAGCCACAGCGGCAGAGAAAGGAAAAGCGCCAGTGACTCAGGGAAGGGTATTTGCCATTGACAAGGAGTCCGCTGATGCTTCATCGAAGATGATTCAGGGTAAGATTTACCTTAATGATACATACGTCCTTGCTTTATTTGATCCAGGCTCTACGCACTCTTTTATTTCCCCTATGGCTACTAGGAGATTAAATATTGAGCCTGAGCATCTAGGAAAAGTGCTGCAAATAATTACTCCATTTAGGGAATCCCAAATAACGGACATAGTGTATCGTAATTGTAAGCTACGGGTAGGAGAAAGAGAGTCAATAGCTGACCTAATCTTATTAAACATGTCTGGATTTGATGTTATATTAGGAATGGATTGGTTAGCTGAAAATCACGTGATGATAGATTGTCATGCTAAGAGTGTGATTTTCTCCTCTCCCGTTAGCTATGTTGTAAATTTTGCAAATATGTAATGTAAAAGCATAATTACTTGTTTGGTTTAATTGAGAATCAATTGATAGAACATATTTGTGATGTGAAGGGTTTGTAGCACACGTGGTTGACGTAGATCAGAAACGTCCCACACTTCACGAAATTCCAATAGTTAAGGAATTTTCCGAAGTATTTCCGGATGATCTTCCAGGACTTCCTCCGGATAGGGAAGTAGAGTTCACTATAGAATTGGTGCCGGGGACAGAGCCCATTTCAAGAGCTCCCTACCGGATGGCCTTGGTAGAATTGGAAGAACTAAAGATGCAGCTTCAGGAGTTGCTAGACAAGGGATTCATACGACCCAGCGTATCCCCTTGGGGTGCTCCTGTGCTTTTTGTCAGGAAGAAGGATGGTAGTATGAGGTTGTGCATCGATTACCGGTGGTTGAATAAAGTGACGATCAAGAACAAGTATCCTCTTCCCAGGATCGATGATCTATTTGATCAGCTAAAGGGTGCACAAGTCTTTTCCAAGATAGACTTAAGATCGGGATATCATCAGTTGAAGATTCGAGATGAAGATATCCCTAAGACTGCATTCAGGACACGGTATGGCCATTATGAATTCTTGGTGATGCCGTTTGGGTTAACCAATGCACCCGCAGCATTCATGAACTTGATGAATGATGTGTTTAAGCAATACTTGGACCAGTTTGTCATTGTCTTTATCGATGACATCTTGGTATATTCGAGGTCACGGGAAGAGCATGAGCAACATTTGAGGATTGTTTTGGAAACCCTCAGAGAAAGAGGATTGTATGCCAAGCTAAATAAGTGTGAATTCTGGTTAAACCAAATCTCCTTTTTAGGTCATGTGATTAGTAAAGATGGAGTCTCGGTTGACCCATCAAAGATTGAAGCGGTAGTTCAATGGGAAAGACCGAAGACAGTGACGGAGATAAGGAGTTTCTTGGGTTTAGCTGGCTACTATAGAAGGTTTGTAGAGGATTTCTCGAAGTTAGCTGCTCCATTGACAAGACTAACGCGCAAAGAGGTAAAGTATGAATGGAATGAAGCTTGTGAGCAAAGTTTCCAAGAGTTGAAGCATAGGCTGACGACTGCACCTATCCTCACCATTCCTAGTGGTTCAGGAGGATATTCAGTGTATAGTGATGCCTCAGGACAAGGTTTGGGATGTGTATTAATGCAGCATGATAAGGTAGTAGCCTATGGTTCCAGACAATTGAAGGACCATGAGAAGAACTACCCGACTCATGATTTGGAGTTAGCTGCAGTAGTGTTTGCCCTGAAGATATGGAAGCATTACTTGTATGGTGAGAAATTTCAGATTTTTACGGATCATAAAAGTCTGAAATACTTGTTCTCCCAGAAGGAGTTGAACATGAGGCAAAGGAGATGGCTCGAGCTACTTAAAGATTTTGATTGTGAAATCCTATACCACCCGGGAAAAGCCAATGTGGTAGCAGATGCTCTGAGCCGGAAGCCCGTGAGTATGGTATTATACATGATGGTAAGAGAATATGAGTTACTTGAGCAGTTTGCAAGCCTCAACTTAAGTGTTACATCTCTTGAGCAAAATGGGATGATGGCTAGCTTGAGAATTGAGCCAGAGTTGATGGATAAAATCCGGATTGCTCAGAGAGAAGATGTTCGGTGCATTGAGGCTATGGACGAAATCCAATCAGGTATGCTCTCGGAGTTTGATATTGGTAGTGATGGGATTTTAAGGTTTAATACCCGTATATGTGTTCCAAAGGATGATGAGTTGAGGAAGCTTATCTTGACAGAAGCACATTCCACTAGGTACACACTACACCCGGGAAGCACGAAGATGTATCATAATCTTCGCAAGGTGTATTGGTGGACTGGCATGAAGAGAGACATAGCTGAGTTTGTGGCGAAATGTCTTACTTGTCAACAGGTCAAGGTAGAGCACCAAAAGCCAGCAGGATTACTGCACCCTCTGCCTATACCTATGTGGAAATGGGAACACATTACGATGGACTTTATTATGGGATTACCCAAAACCAAGAGGAATCATGATGGTATTTGGGTGATAGTGGATAGATTGACGAAGTCAACTCACTTCCTGCCTATGAAATCTACGGACACACTTAGTACTTTGGCAGACTTGTATGTGAGAAAGGTCGTCAGACTACATGGTGTTCCAGTGAGCATCACATCGGATAGAGATTCCAGGTTTACTTCCCACTTTTGGGAACATTTTCAGGAAGCCATGGGATCTCAGCTGAATTTTAGCACAGCTTTTCATCCGCAGACTGATGGGCAGTCCGAGCGCACTATTCAGACGCTCGAGGATATGTTGAGAGCATGTGCTTTGGATTTTAAAGGCTCATGGGACGACCATCTGCCATTGGCTGAGTTTGCTTATAACAATAGCTATCATGCTAGCATCGAGATGGCACCATATGAGGCCCTATATGGTAGAAGGTGTCGATCACCGATTGGGTGGGAAGAATTGGGTGAGCGAAGGTTATTGGCTCCAGACTTAGTCGAGCAAGCCACTGAGGATGTTAAACTGATTTGTCAGAGGCTTAAGACAGCCCAGAGTAGACAAAAGAGCTATGCAGATGCTCGACGGAGGCCACTTGAGTTCATGGTTAGAGATTTTGTGTTCTTAAAAGTCTCTCCATCCAAAGGGATCATGAGATTTGGCCGACGAGGTAAGCTGAGTCCTCGCTATATCGGACCATTTGAAATACTCGATCGAGTAGGAGATGTGGCCTATAGGTTGGCACTACCTCCGGAGTTATCGGGAGTACACGATGTCTTTCATGTATCGATGCTTCGGAAGTATAATCCGGATCCATCTCATGTCATTGAATATGAACCCTTGGAGATTCAAGAAGACATGAGTTATGTGGAGAAACCGATTCGGATTTTGGATAGGAAAGATAAGGTGCTAAGATCTAAGACGATTCCATTGGTTAAAGTTCTTTGGCAACACCATACGACAGAAGAAGCTACTTGGGAACTAGAGAACTTGATGAGAGAGAGATACCCGGAATTGTTTGAGACATAACCTTACTTGAATTTGGAGGACCAAATTCTCTAAGGTGGGGAGAATGTGAAATCCCCAATTTTCTGTAATTTTCCCTTAATTGTACAGTTTTCTGACTTGAATTAATGGAATAAATGTGAAATTTTGATATACAAATGGTGTATGGGACATAGGAGGAATTAAAGGAATTGAGGGTCAAATAATCAAAGGTCAAAGGGGCCAAAGGAGGTGGTCAATGGCTGAGATTGATGAGGATGCATTGATGAGCATTAAATGAAATAGTATGACTCACCCTCACCATCATCATCAGCTCTTGCACCCCACGACACCAGCCCATCTTCTTCTCCCTCTCGTTGCTTCCATTTCCTCTAAGTGTCCAAGCTTCTCACCTTGACAAACCACCCTCTCATGCCATCGATTCGTTAAGTTCCATTAACGAAAAACGATCCTTGTCGATAGCTTAGCCTATACCTTTAATATGAGAGAGTGAATCCAAGTGAATAAGGAGATCTAGAAATCCAAAGATTTGGTGAATTGCAAAGGTAAGCAAGTTAGAAGGTTTTGGTTAATTTTATGGATGGTTTGGAGTTGTATGTAGTTGATAGAGTGTATTTATTGAGCTTTAAATTATCATGATGTTTACAGCTTGAAGAAGTGAAAAAGGACTAAGGGTTGATTCTAACAAGCTTGTGGATTAATCTCAATCGAGCTAAGGAATTTATGTAACGGACGTAGGGTGGCTATGTCCGCATGTTTTAAATTATCTTAACTGTTTTGGAGAGAAACAACGGTTGCTTGAAGTGCAGGAAAAAGGGACATTTTGGGTCTTACTTGTAGTACCAATTAGGTTAGGAGCAGCCGACTGCCTTAAGTAGCAGCCGACTGCCTAGAGACAACCAAAACGGTGATTTTCGAAAACCGAAATAAGCCAGCCGACTGCCCAGGGGGCCAGTCGACTGCCATTTTTCCAGAAATCATTCTGTTTCAAACCAGTCGACTGCTATGGTGGACAGTCGACTGCTTTTATTTGGAAAACATTCTGTTTCAAAACCAGCCGACTGCCCAGGGGGCCAGTCGACTGCCATTTTTCCAGAAGCATTCTGTTTCAAAACCAGTTGACTGCTATTTGGGACCAGTCGACTGCCCTATTTGTAATTTGAAAAATAGGATAATTGAATTTCAAAAAGGGAAAGAAATTCATAAGGCAAAACGTGGTGTAGCAGTCGACTGCTATATATGACCAGTCGACTGCCTATTTGAAAGAGAGGTTTTGAGAACCTATTTTAAGAAAGAATATTCATACTTGTTTAAAACCTATATGAATAAGGTTTTGGAGACTATGAATCTCTCAAAAGAGCATGCACATTATTTGTTACTTGTATTTGACTGAGGAGCTCTAGTCCAGCCCTCAGACCCGCAGTACGGTACCTGACTAGTGAAACTGTGGGATATAGACAATGGCCATGAGTCTCTTATTTGTTTCGGCTTTGGGGAGGATCCCTGGCCCATACGTGGGTACGCCATTTATTTGATATATTGGATTATCCCTTACGGGATATATTTGCTGTATCCAGTATGGATTATCCCTCATGGGATATATTTGTTGTATCCATCATCTCTAATGGATTATCCCTCACGGGATATATTTGCTGTATCCATTATCTCTCTGGATTATCCTTAAAGGATATATTTGCGGTATCTATGATGAGAATTACTTGGTGCATGAATCTATTGGATATAAATTGTCTCCCATCTATTTGAAAATAATTATATTTGCCTACTTGATTTCACGCGATTGGAGATCCGTGGAAATACTTGAAAGTGTGATTTACTTACTTTTGATATATTTGAAAGAAATATAAGCGCTATGCTTTATAATGATTTTACATGACATTATAGAGCCAAGCAGGAAAACTGCATATAGTGATATAGTACGCTCTTTTACATAAGTTTCTTACTGAGCGTAAACTCACTCCTTTACAAACTATTTTTCATACAGATTACTTGAAGTAATTCCGCTCCGGATAGAGGAGCTCATTTTGGGATTTTGAGATACCTTCGAGGCACGCTTCCTACTTATCCTTTGAAGGTATATTTAGTCGGCCGTTACTTCGGCTAATGTACAGTACAATACTACAGTTTTGTATATGTTGGGGATTAGGGTGTATGAATATTTGAGATCCTGGTGTATATGGCACATGTTTATAAATGAAAAAATTTATGCATGTGAAAATAAATATTATACTCTGATAGAAATGCCTAAAGCATAAGAGTAAGGGAGATTGACATCAGATAAACTAATCGATTTATTTGTTATTTGAAGTAAATTAGTTGCTATTTGGTTAGTGACGAGGACATCACAGCTTTAGTTTAGTTTGCATTTATTTTTATTTTTATTTTTATTTTTAGTTGTATTTTTTATTGCTCTTAAGTTGCAATTTATATTTCATGCTCTTTAATTTAATTTTTAAAATTAGTTTAAGTTTTATTTTAATGCTTTTAATAGATAATTGACTTCTAGAAAATGTTCACTTGCTTGAATAAATTTAGGATGACCAATTTTAGTATTTAGCTGTAGCAATTCTAATTAATCCTCGTGAGAACGATACTTTATTCATCACTTTATTACTTATTGCGACCCGTGTACTTACGGTATAGGTTTTAGATGCAACAAGTTTTTGGCGCCGTTGCCGTGGACTGGGCAAACCTTAGTTAATATTGGAGAACTTATGCTTAGGTATAGTCTTAGCTTGTAAATACTTAGAGCCTTAGGTTAGATTAGTAAAACCCTTAGTTAGATTTTCTCTTTTCTTTTATTTAGATTTTCTCTTTTCTTTTATTTTCTTCTTTTTATTTTCTTTCTAGAGACACACCATTAGGACTTTGTTGATATTTGCATGCGTAGAGCCATGAAAGAGGTATACGATATTTGCTTTATAATGATTTTACATGATATTATAGAGCCAAGTAGGAAAACTACATATAGAGGCATAGTACGCTCTTTTACATATGTTTCTTACTGAGCATAAACTCATCCCTTTACGACTATTTTTTATACAAATTATCTGAAGTGATTTCCGCTCTGGATAAAGGAGCACCTTTTTGAGACCTTATAGTGTACCTTCAAGATACGCTTCCCAATAATTATTGACGATATACCTAAGTGACATGTAATTCAGCTATTGTATAGTACAAGCATACAGTAATGTTTATAAGATGTCTGGGGATTTAGTTTATATAAGATGTGTAAGATCCTGCGGTATGGAATGATATGTATATATATATATATATCATTATTGTGCTTTGTTTGAAATTTAATCTGCATAATGAACTACTAAATATCAAGCTTAAGAAGAAGAAGAAGGAATGACATTGACGGACGAATCTAATCAAGTTATAAGTAAAAGGAAAAAGTTTAGGTGAATGTGTAGTGACTGGGATGTCACATCCTTATACTTAGCATTTCATTTCATTTTAAAGGTATGGAAAGATAGATCTAAGTGTGTAGAACATGTTTCTAGCCTTAGAATTGATTTGTTTGAGCTAAATAAAATGTTGCCATGAAAGAGGGGTTTCGGCTAGATGAAGAACATCATGAAAACATGTTGAAACTTGCATGAAAATGGTGCCAAAAAGCTTAATAAGCATGGATTCATAGCTTGGTAAACTTACAATGTTGAAAAACATCAAGAAAGCCTTAATGTACCATTCGACTATGGCTTCTTGGACATATTTAAATGTTGCATTTTATAAGTTTAATGTGCCAAATTAATGTAGAAATTAAGAGGAGATCCATGGTGCAATCGGATCTGAAATTGAAGTTAAAATGGGAAAGTTATATTTTACTATCAGTGTTAATTACACTAGTTAGGCATAAGCAGTGTATAGTGTGGCTGCATTTAGTGGTGAATAATGGTTCAAAAATTAGAGGAAAATTAATGAAATTTATTGGTGAAATTGTTTTGCAGCCGGGATAAGTGGATTACGTGTGGTGCTATCGAGAAGTTCGATAACACGAGATAGGTAAGGGATGAGTATGGAAGCTGTAAGGAAATAGCGAATGGATAATTTTTATTGATATAATTTTATGAAGTTATTGAGCATTTAACTGCCTTTGAAATCATGCAAAATTGTGGTTTTTGGCTGGTATATGAATTGTGTTGAAGTGCAGGGAGGTTGGGCTGTTATGCTACCGAAATTTCCTCCAAAATTTTCTAAAATAACATGAAATATTTTACGAGCATAAATTGAGTGAAATTGTGAGATTTGGAATTTATTTCCAATATTTTCCATAAATTGGTATTTTACCGAAATATAATATTTAAATATTCATGTAATTGAATTTTATCAAAGTGAGACTGTAAATTCGTTCTTTAAAATATTTTACAGTAAATTAGAACGTTTATAAAATTTCTCACTAAAGCATGAATATTTTATTAACTGTTTTTACTATATTATTAAATGTGAAATTTAATACCTTTTTGGAAATTTTATTAGTTTAAGTGATATTTACTAAATTTCCTTAAAGGTATTTCCATTGTTTATAAAACATTTTGAGACTGATAGGCCTCATATCATGCTCACTATTTACTGTACTATTACTGTGGCTGCTTGACCTACCAAGTCCTAGAGAGACCTGGCAAGTGCACTCTGAGGACACTTTATAGTCTATGGCCATAGATTCACATGTTACTGTTTCCCTTTGGGGATTACTATAGCATGATATAATAAGGGTGTGCCGGCTCTCCACCTATTATTAACTATTTACTGAACTATGATTTATTGTTAATTGTTTACTGAACCGTTACTGAATTATTTACTGCTACTAAACTGAAAATATTTATGAAATTATTATTGATCATGAGAAGTTTATTGAACTATTACTGTGTTGTGAAATTCAAGTGTTTACTGTACTGAACCGTTTCCTCACTGTTTCCTAAATTGTCTATTGTGCCATTACCGAACTGTTTACTATTACTAAAAAGATTTTTATTACCGAACTGATACTAAAGCATTTTACGGTACTGTTAATGTTTTGAAATGAACATTTTTACTATTTCTAAACTTATTACGATTTACTGAAACTGCTCACTTCAGTGTGATGTTTACCGAACTGGGATTGAATTGCTACTGTTTACTAAAACTGCTACAGTTTACTAAATTGTTACAACTAAATGTGCTTACCAAATAAATTGTTTAAGTGAAACTGTTCACTGAACCAATTATTTACTGTTTCATCGGAGTGGTTATTGTGTTAAATCCTGCTTCCACTGTTTTCCATACTATCACTTTATTGTTATTATTGTTCACCAAAACTATTTACTGTACTATTATTTATTACTGGTTACTGTCATGTGATTTTAAATAATATTGAAGTGATTAGTAAATGGTTTTCTTATCATTTATTTATTAAGAATATATTAATTTGTTTTTATAACGACAATTTAACAATGACTCCCTATAGTCGCTTCTGGGTTTTCAAGACAAGACAAGTATTTCAAAATACCTTCCATACTCCATCCGATTGCTTGGCCGACTATAGTATCCTTCCAATTACTGTGCCTAGTGAACTGTTTGGATAATAAATGTTTTCGAGCATATAGATTTCGTTTTATCAGTCTTACATACGATTCCTTTACTGAGCACGTTTCGCTCACCCCTTAAATTTTTCCACTCGACGGATTAACTGCAAGAATTATTTGAGATATTATTCGGATAATTATAGTTGCGTTTAAGCACACTGAGGCAAAGTACAGTGAATTCTAAAGGTATAGTCACTTCTCTTATATATTCAGACATATGTATATAGTACTACTTTATGGTAAATATTATTCAAGGGATGTAAATTTTGAAGAAACAATGTTCTGTAAATGAGATTAAATTATGAATTAAATGAAATTTTATTTAATAATCTTATTAATGTTAACTGTGATGGTGTAATAAAGGCATCGCTAGCAGCCCAACCACTATGAAGTGTGTGAAAATGTGCAAAAACACTGTACATACAGACTGTTACATAAAAATAAGTGAAGATTCGATTTTTGAAGAGGCCAAAAAAATAGGTTCTGGACCTAAGGGATCGATCCCCTTAAGGAAGGGATCAATCCCTTCCAGGCAAAATCGAATTTTGAAAACGATGAAGGCCATGGGATCGATCCCATGGTGATGGCGATTAATCCATCATAGCTGAAGCCGAATATTTTGGGCATGAAAACCTAGGGAATCGATCCTATTGCTTTAGGAATCGATCCCTTAGTCATTTGCTTGACTTTTTATGCAGAAAAATGGTTTGAAAACATTGGAAATCATGCATTTTTAGTCTTTTAAAATCAAATTAAGATTTGAGCAAGTTAAAATCATATTGTATGACTTGTTGAAGGCAAAAACACTGAGGAAGATTATTAAAAATGCATTTTGATGTGTTTAACGGAAATTTTAACATGAGAAATGATTTTTAAGTGCTGACATGGTGATTATGCTAGATCTATGATCTGTTTCAAAGTGAGTGAGTGGTAAGTACTTAAAAAAGAATTTAGAGCATGATCAAACAAGAGTTGAACACAGAATTTAGCAAATCATCCTAATAACTAAAATTCATCACAATTGCTAAGAGAAATATAGCAATTTGAGTATGTAAGGAGCAAGTAATTAAGATCTTCTCTAAATTCCTAACTTGCATCCAACTTAAACCATTCATTTAAGAATTCAATGAGCATTCATTAGTCCAAGTTCATCTCTAAGTGTGCAAAATCCCTCTTTATCCAAGGGTTTAGTAAAGATATCAGCCAATTGATGCAAGGTATCTATATACTCTAGAATAATATCACCTTTTTGCACATGATCTCTTATAAAATGGTGCCTTATTTCAATATGCTTAGTTCTAGATTGTTGTATGTGATTTTTGGTGAGATTAATAGCACTTGTATTATCACATTTGATAAGAATTTGATGCATGTCTATTCCATAGCCACTCATTTGTTACTTAATCCACAATACTTATGCACAACAACTTCCGGATGCAATATATTCAGCTTCGGTTGTGGATTGAGCTACACTATTTTGTTTCTTGGAGAACTATGAAATGAATCTATTTCCTAAGAATTGACAAGTGCCGGATGTGCTTTTCCTATCAACTTTGCAACCACCAAAATTTGCATCAGAATAAGCATGAAGAGCAAAAGTAGAATCTTTAGGATACCATAGTCCCAAAGAAGAAGTGTCTTTAAGGTATCTAAGGATTTTTTTGACAGCTTGTAGGTGTGACTCTCTAGGAGATGATTGAAATCTAGCACACAAGCATACACTAAAATTATATCGGGCCTACTAGTAGTGAGATATAACAAGAACCAATCATAGACCTATATAGTTTAGTATCTACACATTTACCTCCTTCATCCTTATCAAGCTTGATAGATGTGCTCATTGGGGCGAATTGAGGTTTGGATTCATCTATCCCAAATCTTTTAAACAAGTCCTTTGTGCATGTAGCTTGATTTATGAAAATCCCATCTTTACTTTGTTTAACTTGAAGTTCTAGAAAGAAGGTTAGCTCTCCCATCATGCTCATTTCAAATTCATCTTGCATTAATTTGAAAAAATCTTTACACAATGATTCATTTGTGGATCCAAAAATAATAGCATCTACATAAATTTGAACTACTAACAAATCACTACCCTTAGATTGAATAAACAAAATTGTGTCTACTTTGCCTCTTGCAAAACCTTTTTCAATCAAAAACTTGGATAATCTTTCATACCAAGCTCTAGGAGCTTGTTTTAATCCATACAAAGCTTTTGAGAGTTTAAAAACATGATTGGAAAACTTTGGATTTTCAAAACCAGGAGGTTGCTCAATATAAACCTCTTCATTTATGTAACCATTTAAGAAAGCACTTTTAACATCCATTTGATATAGTTTAAAATCTTTATAACATGGAAAGGCAAGTAGCATCCTAATAACTTCTAGTCTAGCTACCGGAGCATAAGTTTCATCATAGTCTATTCCTTCTTCTTACCTATATCCTTGTGCTACTAACCTAGCTTTGTTTCTAACTATCACACTATTCTCATCCATCTTATTCTTGAATATCCATTTAGCTCCAATGATTGGATGATCCTTAGGTCTCTCCATTAGAGTCCAAACTTTACTTCTTTCAAATTGATTTAACTTTTCTTGCATAGCCACAATCCAATTTTCATCTTTTAAAGCCCAATGCACATTCTTTGGTTCAAATTGAGATACAAAGGCTACATGTTGGCAAATATTTCTATAGGATGATCTTATTCTAACTCCAATATTTGGATCTCCTACAATATCATTATTTCTCACATAATTAAGTTCTCTTGGACATCTAAATTCTCTCTCTATAGTCTCTTGATCTAAAGACTCCTTTTTGTTTATGTCAAGATCTTCTAATTTTTCCCTAACATCTTTATCTTGAGATAGATCAATTATTTGTTCATCAAATATTTCCACGTCATCATCATGATTGGTTCTACTAGAGGAGTTTGACTCATCAAAAATCACATGGATTGACTCTTCTACAACAAGTGTTCTTTTGTTGAAAACTATATATGCCTTAGAATTTAACGAATAGCCAAGAAAAATAACTTCATAACTTTTTGTATCAAATTTTCCTAAATTATCTTTTTCATTATTCAAAACAAAACATTTGTAACCAAAAGGATGAAAATAGCTAATGTTAGGCCTTTTTCCTTTATAAAGCTCATAAGGTGTTTTCTTTAAAATGGACCTAACCATAGCTCTATTTATAACATAACATGCAGTATTAATTGCTTCAACCCAAAAATATTTTGGTAAATTGTTTTCACAAAGCATGGTTGTAGCCATTTCCTCTAAGGTTCTATTTCTCCTTTCAACTATCTCATTTTGTTGAGGAGTTCTAGGAGCTGAAAAGTTATGGCTAATTACATTTTCACTACAATAATCATTAAAATCAAGATTTTCAAATTGTTTTCCATGATCACTTCTAATGCTAGTAATTGAATAACCTTTTTTTCATTTTGAATGAGTTTTGAAAAAATGATGAATTTGCCTAAGGCTTTATTTTTCACACTTAAGAAGAACACCCACGTGAACCTAGTATAGTCATCAACTATGACAAAACCATAATGTTTCCCTCCTAAACTAGTGGTTCTAGTTGGTCAAAAAAGATCTAAGTGGAGGAGTTGGAGTAACCTAGAGGTGGTAACACACTTCTTAAATTTAAATGATACTCTCTTATGCTTTCCTCGTACACAAGCATCACACACCTTATCATTTTCAAATTGAAGTTTAGGCAATCCTACAACTAAGTCTATTTTAGCTAATTTAGATAAAACATGCATGCTAGCATGACCTAATCTCCTATGCCACAACCAAGGTTCATCTTCTTTTGTGGCCATAAAACATACATTCTTGTTATTTAGCTCATCTAAGTGTACAAATGTAAATATTTTCTTGTCTATGTCCTATGAAAAGAATTTGATTAGTTTTAGCATCAACAACATGACAACACAAAGCATCGAACACAACTTTAAAACCTTTATCACACAATTGACTAATACTAAGCAGGTTATGTTTTAATCCTCTAACATACAAGACATTTTCAATAGTTGAGGAAGAGTTACCAATGGAGCCAATTCCTTCAATTTGTCCTTTAGTGTCCTTAAATGTGACTTCTCCACCACTCTTAGGTTTTAAGGTTTTGAATTTGCTCTTGTCACTTGTCATGTGTCTTGAGCATCCACTATCAAGGTACCAATGCTCCTTAGACTTAGCCTTGTAGCAATGCTCTTCCTCCTACAAACAAATAAATCAAACTTTTATCTTAAGTACCCAAATTTTCTTGAGTTCTTGAGAATTAGTACTAATAATCTTTGATTCTTTAAGGATACATTTCATTCTCTATAATTCATCATTTGAATTCAAAACATGCTTGGGCAGCCAAATCTTAATAACTATTTTTCCTCTAATGGTGGTCTTTTTAGATGTGCATGCTTGTGCAGAGTGTCCTAATTTATAGTATAAAGTGCACAACTCAAAATTTTCATCCTTAACAAGAAAATTTTTTAAATGAATTTCCTTATTTGAAGCATTATAACTTACTCCTTCTTTATCAAAGAATGCTTTTTGGGTCTCTAGCATATGATCAAGTTTTTGTTGATCCATATAGAATCTAGAAAATGAGTTTTGCAAATTGATGTTATTGTTATTTAACTCTTCTATTTCTAGATTTGCATTTTTTGATTTCTTATCACATTCTAACTTGGCATTCATGAGCATCTCATTTTCCTTTTTCAATTTTGAAATCATTTTCTTATATTTTATATTCATGCACTCAAATTCATTTGCTAAATCATCAAATGCATCTGACAACTCATCAAATGTGTATTCATTAGTATCAAATGAGTTGGATTTTACCTTTTCACGTTCAATAGCCATGAAGCAAAGGTTAGCTACTTCAACTTCAACATTTTTTTCATCAGAGTAGTCACTATCACTTCATGTAGTCATCATTGCCTTCTTCTTTGGCTTCTTTTCACTTTGTTTTCTATAAAGAGGACAATCAAATTTAATATAACTAGGTTTTTTACATTCATAACAAATAATTAGATCCTTTTCTTTTCTACTTGTTTCTCTTTTGCTAGACTCTCTCTTAGGAGATTTCCTAGAGTTTCCACTAGCTCTCATACTCATGAATTTGTTGAATCTTTTTGCAAACATAGCCATCTCGAAATCCTCATCATCACCACTATCATCATGATCATCTTTGGATTCCTCATTTGTGGTGGATTTCAAAGCAAATCCAACTTTCTTAGGAAGTTCTTGATTTCTTTTGAGTTTCATCTCATAGGTGAGTAGAGATCCCATGAGTTCATCTAAAGAAAGGGTGTGGGGATCCTTTGATTCCTCAATAGCTGTAACTTTAGCTTCCCATGATTTAGGTAAGCTATTAAGAATCTTCTTAACCATTTCAACATTGGAATATGTCTTTCCTAAAGACTTAAGACCATTTATAATATCAGTAAATCTAGTAAACATGTCACTAATGGTTTCATCACTCATCATTTGAATAGCTCATAATATTGAGTGAGCATGCCTACTTTGGTTTTCTTGACTTGTATAGTTCCCTCATGAGTAATTGCCAACTTATCCCAATTTTTTTTGCATTTTCACATTGTGAGACTATTTTATTCATTAGGTCCTAGTACACAAAAGAGTGTGTGCATTGCCTTAGCATTTAATTGTTCCATTCTAAAATCATTTGTCTCATTCATCCTCTTTCTTTGGCATTTCCTCCCCGTCAACTTTCTTAATTGGAACTAGGGGGACCTTTGACAATAATTCTCCACACTTGATAATCATTGGCTTGAATAAATAACATCATCTTAGTCTTCCAATATGTATAATTTTCACCATTGAAGAATGGTAGCCTAACTATAGAGTGTCCCTCTCCTACTAAGGGTGTAACTACACTACTTTGAGTCATCTAGATCATTTATATTAGATGAAAATTACTCCAAATCAATCTCGAGCCCAAGCTCTGATACCAATTGTTGGCTTTACCGAGAGGGGGATGACTCAGTTTATCAACTAAAATTGGGTTTTTAAAGACTTAGCTAACAAATAGAACATTTATGCAATAATATAACAAAAGCAGTAAATAAAGAGTAAGAGAGAAGAAGCAAACACAATATTTATAGAGGTTCGGCCAATCTCTTGCCTACATCCTCTCTCCTTGATCCTCTTGTTAAGGGGTTGATTCCACTCTTCTTTGTGAATCAATACAAACCACTTCAAGGTGTGGAGAAACCTCTTACACTTCCTTTTGTAGGCTTAAGAAGAACCTTCTTAATCTATTCCCTTGCAAAGCTACCCACGCTCTTACAAGATACTCTCGCAAGCTTACACTCCCTTTTGAAGTACAAAGATTAGTTTGAATGTGTTGTGTATAAGATATAACCTCTTGAAGGTAGAAAATACACAAGTGAAGTACAAGGAATGAATTTTTAGCTTTGAAGTCTTTCTTGAAACTTAGAGAAGATGTTGAGTGCTTGTTCTTGCTTTAATCTTCATAAATGCATGTATTTATAGTCCATCAAGAGCTAAGGACAATTGTTGGAGCATTTAATGCAATTCTTCCCTTTAAAACCCTCAAAAACTAGCCATTGGGCACTGTTCTGGTGATAAGGGATCAATCTTTACCCATAGGGGATCAATCCTTCTGCCAAATGGGGATCAATCCCTTGCTATAGGGGATCGATCCTTTCCCTCATTTTTGCTTTCTTGTTGTATTCTGCCAAATGGGGATCGATCCCTTACCCTAGAGGATCAATCCCTCTTCATTTTCCTACACTTTTTTAGGCTATTTTGGACTAAAAATGATCTGATGTTTGGTTTTAAGTCATCCAAAGTCATTTTTCAATTTTATGAAAGTTTTTCTTGACTTTCTTAAATGAAGACTTTGTCCAAAAACTTATTAAGTAATTTTCTAAAAATGAAGTCCATAATCTATATTGAGAAAATTGCTTAATGACAATATTCAAACGTATTTTATAAAGTGTCAAGACCAATATGAATAAGCAATTGAATCATGGTCTTAGTTTTGATTCATGCACTTAAGATGGTTTGAGAAAACATGTAATTGTTAAAGCAAATTTACAATATAGAATTAAACACTTAATATTACTTAAGTTTTTGTCATTTCAAAATATACATGTCAATTTAAAACTAACATAGACAACCTCAAATCATGTCATTGTTCACTCAGTTACAAAATCGAGATATAGTACAAAGAGTAATAAAAACTCATTCCTTTCCTTAACAAATCCAAAATGCATATTTAAAAGTATTAACAAATAGACAAGACGTCATTCTCGGAATTCGACAACATCACCGAGCTTTAGGAAATATAACCAAAGATGCTTTCTACGAAAGTGTTCACTATATATATTAGTGATCACAATCCTATACTAGGGTTCTATTCATGATCATGAAGCATCCTAGTACCAGTGATCATTTAGTAACTAAGGTAACTGTCTCGACTAGTTGTCGGACTTTCACATAGTCGTCCAACATTCACACAGCTTTTAGACTTTCACACAGCCGTCCAACATTCACACAATTGTCGAACTTTCACATAATCGTCTAACATTCACACAACTGTCTACTCTTGGATAATACACCTTCCTACATATATACCGAAACTCCTTGATCACACAGCCTAAGCACATAACGTATTTATACATATACACCAAAGGCCACATAGTGAATTTATAAGGTGCCATTAATATCACATGTCAAAACTCATACAAAGATAGCTTTTAGAACACGATTTGAATACTTAAAACATGATTCGTTTAAACACTTGTAATTTAAAAAATCGACGTACGAAGTCATGCTTTGAAATCTTTAACTTCACAAATGAATTTATTTTAGTAAAGCTATCAAGATAACAACATTCTACCTATTTAACCAATCTGACACTTTTATAAAACCAAGTACTACCTTACCCCGAGCATGTCAAAGACAAGTAACATTTCTTGGAATGCATGAGGTTCAATATACATCTAGTATGTATAAACTACTCCTACGGAATCTACCTAAAGTTGATTTCCAATGAAATCCGATATTATGACAGCATAGGTAAGACACTACCTAATGTCACAATCACAAAGCAAACTTAACTTGCATTATATTCCAACAAGCAAGCGTATTTAACCTGCATTATATTCCAACAAGCAAGCGTATTTATACACTTCCAACATATTCCCAATCTTAGATATTACATGCTTGTGTTCAATCTAAGCATACTTTAAAAATTCAAACATAAATCGTTTTTACGTACAATTTAATACCTTATTCACCACATTCCAATTTTTCTTGCGATCATATACAAAAATTATATAAATTTATATGTTTATTTAATTTATATATGAATTACACTTAGTAAAATTGAAGGTGATAAGATAGCATGAGCCTACACTCTTAGCACGTTTATTCTTACCTATACTTATCATCTCATCCACAACACTCAACACTTACGCATTTAAAATATATACATATGCATATACATATACATATATATATATATATATATATATATATATATATATATATACACACAAACACATACACATACACACCTAATATATACAAAACAGTAATGTGGCATAAACATAAGCGTGGCATATATTCCTTTACACATATTATATCAAAATATAAATATGCCCACCATGTTTCATCTTTATCATACCATATCCAACTATTCCTTCTCCTCACACTTACATCAAAAGTTTATCTATATATATATATATATATATATATATATATATATATATATATATATATATGTCAACATCCATTCATTCGACACTCATGCAACCATATATATAAATACATATAATAAAATGGCACTATGGCATTAACATATACTTAGTATAAATCCTGTTAGTATCTCTCTCTCTCTCTCTCTCTCTCTCTCTCTCTCTCTCTCTATATATATATATATATATATATATATGTCTATTTCCTTCTGCCATAACATTTATAACCTTTCCATGATCATACAATATAATAAATAAAGATTATAACACTAATACCATTATAGCATGTATTTCCTTATGTTTGTCATCTCATCATATTTCCATCCACAAGACTTCATGGTCGAACCATAAGCATTATATACTCCAAGCATGAATTTACATTTCTACATTAATCCACAAGCATACCAAAAGCCATCACATTGCATAATTCATCATGTCAACTAATTTATAATATTAGCAAGATATAAATAAACAATTTGAACTAACATTCACTCTGTATATAAGTTCTTACCTTTGAAAGCCTTTCAAAACCGAGCCTTCGAATCCCAATCTTTCAAGGTCTTCAACTTGTTCCTTGATTCTTCGTTTCTTCTTCTTCCCCAATCTCTCTCACTTTTAGCCCCTTTCTGCCTAATTGGTTGCCGCCCATGTGCCGAGAATGGACGAAACCAGCAGCTCTTGTTGCTATCCTAAGTTGCTGAAAGAGTGAGGGTCAATTGCCTCTGCCGCCATCTTGTCCAAAGCTGAAAGGGTGATTCAAGCTTCAACCCCACTATTTCTTTTCTTCTCAGCCAAGCCTCACCTTTCTGCCCTCCTCCTTGAACATCATCATCAGCCTTCAACAACCGAAAGACTCCAGCCCCAATTACAGCCTATTATACCTCGGTTCCCAGCAGCATTTCACCTATTTTATTCCAGCCCATGTTTGTTGGTCTGAACCAACTAAGATGTCCCCTGCTGCCCCAAAATGCCTCCTTCCTTTTCTGCCTTTCCACAACCGAGAACTACACCGCTCAACTTCCTTGAACTGCTGCCAAACCAGCCTTTAAAACTAGTACCGAACACCCTTGTTCAAACTTGATCAGTCCCCTGTTTTGGGACCCAAAAATTAGCCCTGAATAATGTTAGTCTCAGCCTTAAATCAGCACCCAACCAGCAACTGTCAGCCCCCTCTAACAGCCATTGCTTTCAACCCTTTTTGATTTCTTTTCCTCCTTCTAGAGCCAACAATGGCAACTCTTTCTTTCCTTCACTATATATATGTATATGTATATATTCTCGGTGCAAGCATTCAGCCCTTATTCCGCCTTTCACCTCCTCTTGCTCTTTCCTCCAGAACCACCGCTTCAACCTTGACAGCTTGCTCGGTTTCTTCCGTCTTCACTGGTTCCCGATCGGTTTTCCTCAGCCGATCCTCACCATTTCTGATGCCTTTGTTTCTTTTTCCTTCACGGATCACCAGCCAAGTTTGATGCTTCCTCACGCAGCCCCGAATACCAGAAAATGGTCCCTCTCGACTAGCTATGTTGGAACCGAGAATGGTGTTCCAAAGGTGCTCTTCTGCTTCTTGCAATTTGAGATCCCACGATAGTGGGAAATTGAGGGAGGCAGATTGGCTTCTTTAAGAAGCCAATTGGTTCTCTCTTTTTTTATTTTATATAATTTTTTTTTATATTAAATATATAACATATATATTATATAAAAATATACATATACATTTTATTTATAGGTTTATATTTATTTATTGGTTTCTAGTTTCATTTATTTATTTATTTTAATTAATTTTTTTACCAAAGTTAACATTATAAATTTTTATTATATATATTTTTAAAATCCAATACTGTTTAAACTCTAACATAGGCTAATTCCCTTAGGAATTTTATTAGCTAATTTATTTAATTGTGCCAAGAAATCAGAGGCTCACCCATGTCCTTAAAATGTTAAATTACTTAGGCTAGTTTAGGATTCGATTGAATTGGTCTTACCTCAAAGCTTTAGTACCGGAGCTCGTTCATTCATATGGCAGTCTCCTTTGTATTCCTACACATTACTGAGGGTTATCACTTTCGATTATAGCATTTATACTGAGAAATAATTATCAGGTTAATTAGGAAAAATCTTGGTTATTACAAACCCTTACCATTGCTGACCCCTAGATTTGAAGAAAGATAAGGAAGACTTGGAATTTTAATTTTTAAAGTTTTTATCAAGTTCATATCTATTATTTTGAACATTTTATTTTTGTATTCCTCATTGTTGTTGCTATCATTATTATGCAATAAATTAAAAAAAGAATGTTCATGATTCTCATCATTTATTTTTATTATCATGATTGCATACTTTACACTAGGAAACAAATAACCTTGTTTGGCTTGAAACAAAAAATATGCGAAGTAGGCTACGCATAGACTTGAAACGAAAAGTACATGAAGTAAGTCATGCGTGAAGACCAAAAGTGCCTGAGCTTGAAGAAAAAAATGCACGAGGTAAGCCACACGCTCGAAAAAAAAGCCTAAAATGACAAATGCACGAAGTAAGCTATGCATGAACTTGAAGTGAAAACTGCGCAAAGCAAGTCATGCATGAAGACTAAAAGTACCTGGGCTTGAATTAAAAAATGTGCGAGGTAAACCACACATTTTAAGAAAAAAGGCTTGAAATGAAAAATGCGCGATGTAGACTGTGCATGAACTTAAAGCGAAAAGTGTGCGAAGTAAGTCATGCATGAAGACCAAAAGTGCTTGGGCTTGAAGCGACAAATTGCGAGGTAAGTCATGCATTCGAAGAAAAAAGCCTAAAGCAAAAAATGTATGAAATAGACTATGCCTTGACTTGAAGTGAAAAGTGCCCAAAGTAAGTCATGCGTGAAGACCAAAAGTGCTTGGGCTTGAACCGAAAAATGCATGAGGTAAGCCACGCACTAGAAAAAAAAAGACTGAAACAAAAAATGTGCAAAGTAGGCTACGCATGGACTTGAAGTAAAAAGTGCACGAAGTAAGTCATGCGTAAAGACCAAAGTGCATGAGCTTGAAGCGAAAAATGCGTAAAGTAAGCCATGCACCCGAAGAACAAGTCCTAAAGCGAAAAATGCATGAAGTAAGCTACGCATAGACTTAAAGTGAAAAGTGCAAAATGCATGAAGATAAAAGTACAAAGGTTTGAAGCAAAAAATATGCGAGGTAAGTTACGCATTCAAAGAAAAAAGGCTTGAAGCAAAAAAATGAGCGAAGTAGGCTACGCATGGACTTGAAATGAAAAGAGCGCAAAGTAAATCATATGTGAAGACAAAAAATGCACAGGCTTGAAGCAAAAAATCCGAGACATAAGTCATGTACGTGCAATGTAAGAACTTGAAGCGAAAAGTGCGTAAAGTAAGTTCACTTATTATGAAATATAAGTTTAAGTACATGCAAAATAAATGTGTGGTTGCTAAAGATTTCTTTGTAAAAGGCTAAATTCTTTCACAAAGAATTTGGGAGCAATTTTTGTGGACCACACATTAATAAAAATAAAACAATAACAATTTAATTTGATTTTAAAAAAGAAAAAATAGAAGGCACACTATACCGCGTGAGGGGTGCTCTCTCGCTTAGTATGGGAGACCGATCTCTGCAACGCAACAGTATCGAGCCAACCTTAATAAGCCCAAAATGATTGCTTCGACCTTAATTATTTGACAATTTAATAGATGATATATAGCGAGACCCGTACATTAAATTTAAATTAATGTGGATAAGAGGCAAAAAGGAGATAGCAATGATAATCCACTTCTATAAAATAACAAGTTAGATTATTTCTAAACTCGATTCATCACTCTCTTTCTTACTAAGACTCTATCCAACTTATGACTTAAGCATCAAAGTGTGCAGGCAGAGACGAATTCTTGTGTCTCTCTGATTTCTTCTATTTTTCTATAGAGTTCTTGATAGACGCATAGACACGAAGATCGAGATTCTTACAACATCATAAATTTATTGTTATAGATCGGCAACAACAACAACAACAACAATAATATATTGTTGTCTATGGCAAACAAAAAAGCAGAAAAGACAAATTTAGCCCTTGGCATGTTTAATCATATCAAATTTACAGCCTCAGTAATTACCAAGGTAACTAAGGTAACTATTTATGTATAAATACAATATAGGTACACTATTTTATTCTAAGTTCTATTTTCTACTTACTAAGACTCTGCCAAATTCCCTTTTTGACTTAAACATCGGAGTGCTTGCGCAAGGAACAACCTTCTGCATCTCTCTGACTTCTTTTTTTTTGGAGAGCTCTTGGTGACATGTGTTCAAAGGGAGTAAGCAATCTACGTCAACATCTAATTATTATTGCTCTATGCAACAACAATTTGCAATGCAATTGTCAAAACTTACAGATCTTGTAATCCTAGACACGACACGATGACATGACACAAAAACGATACGAATAAAAGATAAGAAGATAATACAAGCTAAAATTAAGTAAAAATTGTATATAAATATAGTAAAAACTAAAACTAAGGTTTTTGTTTTTCATATCAATAAGAATTTTGACACAAAATTTTCGTATTTACGCGATAAGAATACAATTTTACATGATTCAAAAACAAATCGTTATTTAAATGTAGATGGAAGACCGTAGGAGTCTCCCGACGTCATTAACATTTACCTTTACAACTATTCCACGTATATATTTCAACAACTATACCTAACCTCATATCTTATTACCACTGATTCAAAAGAATAATACAACCAACCTTACGTCTGCTTGCCAATCCAAACTATCTCCGGTGCCCCACAGCCACCACCGGGATAGCTACCGTGCGCCCTCTGCTGCCTTTAATGGTAATCTCTCCGAAGCTGCAAGTTTCGGTGACTGATCGAGCAGTAAGAGTACTTATGGAGAACTTCCTTGATGCCCCAGGTTTCAGAGTCATTGCTGAAGAGCTGGTTTCAGTTGCAACTAATGGGTGCATTATTGCCTTTATGACATCGGTTTCTTCCTCAGCAACATTTGTAACAGTTCGAGTAACTGTTTGAGTTCCCACCAGATGAGATTGTAATCGATGGGGAGTTGAAATTTGAAGGGTGGCCCACGGTGTTATTCTAAGGTGAGTTTGTGGGGTTCTTTAACTCAGGAATATCAATTCCTGATAATTAAGTATATTTAATGCTTCTATATTTTTTTATTAATATTTAATATACAATGATAATTTTAAGAACTAATTTAATATATTATTAGGTTTAATTTTTTTTACTTTAAAATTTAATCAATGATTTAAATTAAATATTATTAATGTAAAAATTATTATTTCCAAACCTTAAAATAAGATCAAACTTTATAAATTTCCTATAAAAGTCTCCTCTTTTATGAATAGAAAAATAAAACACACCCTTTTCATTTTTTCCTTTCCATTTTCAAATGCGTTAAATGTATTAAAAATCTGTTTTCCTTTCACCTTTTTCACTCTTTTTTTTTTTTTGCTATATGAGAAATATTTGATAAATGAATATGAAGGTGAGATTACTCAAATTTGAACCTAATTCTTATAATATCACAACTCTTCTTTATCACCTTTTTCACTATCACTTTTCATCTCCCTATTTATCACCTGTACTAAGCACATAGAAACATAGGGTGTCGTATAACAAGCAAAACTCTCTTTGGTACAACTACTGCGGAGCTATTGATGAATAAATCTATCAGAACAACACCTGAATGAACTCCATCTCTGGAGCTTAGAATCTGTGGGGGAATTAATTAATATAAAGATGCTAGTTTATGATTCATAAAAGTATGAAATTGGGCGACACTTCATTTAAGCATATTCATCCCAGATCAATGGCACAGCTGTAAAAACAGTTAAACATCGCATGTCTTTATAGCTTAGTAGATTCATGAGCTGTAATTCCAACATTGACACAAAATAGAAATAAAAAGTAGAAACATTCTCCCGCAGGCTAACACAATTTATAACGACCAAAATGGATTGGATTTGTCTCTGTTGACTCTGCTACATATGAGATCTTAGGAATAAGCATACCCAAGCAAGATAATTTCTTCCGCAAAAGAAAAGGAGCGACTGCAAATGGAAAATCAGAACAGACTAGATCTAAGGGAGACACCTTTCAACCTTCTGAGGCTTTAGGAGAATTTTCTGGTGTCTTCAGAACAGAATCTGTGTTACCTTTGTGTGCCATTACAGCTGCACGAAACTCTTCGACTATGGAAGCATCCTTGAACTTCAATGCAAATGTAGACAACCCCTGTTTCTCTTCACCAGTACTATTAACGCATGCAAAAGTGATACCTCTCTTTTCCATATTTGTCAGCTTCATATCTGGGTAAAGACTTGCATTTAGAATCAATCTGTAATTTCCTCTAGCTCTCATGAGTACCCTGGCTCTTTCTGTCCCAGTTGTAGATACATTCACCTTAAGTTCACCCTTCCCACGCTCTTTCCACACTGCATCTATGAATTCAAAAAGCACAGAATCAGCTGAGAATACCACTTTCTCATTCTCTTCTCCCGTCTCAACTGGAACCTCTTGCATGGCTGGAAAACCACTTCCCTCACTCTTAGAAACGATTGAAGTCCCCGAGGTGTTGAAGAGGGAAGAATTTCCATTCGTTGGAAGACCAAAACCAAAAGAAGGCTGATCATTTTTCTGTCCAAAAAGTGGAACAGAACTAGTAGAACCATCCTTTGGAGTAGTTCCAAAGGAGAATGAAGAAGTAGAAAATCCAGTGCCAGCAAGTCCTGTGAAGGCATTCTGGCTACTTGAAAGCTGTTGGAAAGAACTCAATGATGCACCTTCTGCAGTTGAATCAGCAATTTCACTACTCTTTTCTTTGTTATCTGCATTTGTAGTCTTGTCATCTTTCTTATCTTCATCCTCAGTCGTAACTCCTGCCGGTTTTTCATCATTGGCCTCCTCTTCATTTACAACATCACTGACCTTATCCACAGCACTTTCCTTCTCAGCAACAGCATCAGAAACTGGCTCATCCTTCTTACTTTCAGACTGTTCAACATTCTCACTTTCACTCTTTGAAGACTCACGATTCATTTCATCTGTTTTTTTCTCTGACTGCTGATTATTTCCATCTTCATTCTTTTCAGATTTGTTAACATCATTTTTCCCGTCTTCTGAAGCTTCTTTCTCACTATCAATTGGCACTTCAGTTGTAACTTCAGTGGTGGTATTGCTGGATTCAGGGGCCGCACTAGGTGCAGTAGGAGTAACAGTTGGTTCTGCAGGAGGGACCAAGCGAATTCCAGAGAAGGGATTGGACGAGGCAGTTGAAGTGGTTTGATTTCTGCGAACTTTGACTATTCTTCTGTTTGCTAACACTTCATCAGTAGCCCTCTTAAAAGTTCCAGTTTCTAAGTCAGAAGAATCTTCCTCATCATCAAGACCAGGGTTATCCCGAGAAATTTCTCTTCCAGCAGCCCTCTTCTTTGAAGGTGGAAGCGCATTTTCTGCATCCCCCATTGTAGCAATAAGCCAAGAAACTAAAATTGGAGGATTTTTTTTTTCTTTGCAAAGTTCAGGATCTACAGATCATTGGGAATAATATAACCAATGAAATGGTCAGAAAACATATTAACATGAATGTTGCCAACTTATAATTATTCATGAAACTGTAATAACTGAAAACAGAGGAAAATATGGGAATAGTTGCAAGAACATGGCACAAAAATTATAATAGACAGGCAACAGGCTGATGCTCATCACCAAAAATTATGTGATAGCAAAAGATATTTACCAACAAACAGACAAGCAGAATATGCCTAGATTTCCATAAAAATCTCATTAAAGCATATGAACAGAGCATAGTGAATGGCCCAGTGGAAAAATTGCAAATTAAGACAAACAAAAGTCAAATGAGCCTATGTTTTTCTAGCAATTGATAATATCCAAAGACCACAAAATATGTTATTACTACAATGGAACAATCACCAATCAAATGCAAAGAATGTGTTCAACAAACTAACAACTTTTTCTTCAAAATACAATGGGCAAATAAGTGAGCTACAAGAAATTTACATAGGAACAGCTACATAAACTTAGCAGATAAAGAGAAAAAGTAGATGCGTCAGCACCAAATAAATGTTCAGAATAGCATATGTTATCTACCAAGTTATAAAGAAACAAGACATACATACAGAGTTCACTTGCAGATAACATTAAACAATAGAAGCATTATCGAATGATTATAATAAACTAACTGCACAAACGGGAAAACCTATGGATACTTATGATTTAAGTTTCAACTGTTTTAACTGGTAAAAGATGTTCTATGGTTACTTATAAGGCATACATATATTTAATGGAATAAAATGCAAGATGTCCTTCCTGCACGGACAAGCATAGATTCAGATAAAGCTAGTAAATTCTTGGCTTAATACCCAAATGTGTCCTTCACCTTTGCCACAAAATAAAATTAAGTCCTTAACGTTTAAATGCATGGAAATCAATCCTAAACGTTTCAAAATAATTGAATTAAGAACATTTTCATTAAATTCTTTAATTTCCGTTAAGTTTTATTACTGGTAGGAGTAATGAAAATTAAAAGATTTAACAGAAATGTCCTTAATTCAATTATTTTGAAACGTTTAGGACTGATTTCCATGCATTTAAACGTTGAGCACTTAATTCCATTTTGTGACAAATTCAGGTATTAAGCCTAAATTCTTTGCACAACCCTAATAAAACAAATTTGTTGTCTTACATATCACATGCAATCAATTTCACATCAGTGACAGTAAACAACTGTACATGCTGACTTCCACATATAGCAGTCCCTCACTATCGTTGCCAACCATACGACTGTCAACAACATTTGATTGGAGAAAAGATTGAACAGGAAAAAAAAAAAGAAAAAGTTTTAAATTAAGAGGATGAAAGGTGAAAATAATAAATAAGCAACCTTCCCTCTTCTCCCTAGACAGAGATGCTAAGCTTAAGCCGTATTTAGGCAAAATTTGAATTCCATGAAATTGCATTCTTACCCATTACCAGACTAATGAAACCCTTGAGAATGAAACAGTAATCACCAAATTAACAAGCAAGTCAACCTATATAAAAAAGGCAAAGGGCCCAATAAATCTTGAACAAATACCTTTTCTTCACATACATAGAAAACTAAAATAATATGGAAAAAAAAATTGTAGTTTGTTCTGGTTCATCAAGAAATCCTTGACCAATAACTCTTAGCTCTCTCAGTCTCAAAAGAACATAGAGCAGTTAAAACCAAGTATAAAAGTAACAAACTAGCCAATATCCACTACAGATGGCATTTTCTATGCTTTTTTCTTCTTATTCAGATTATGATTATGAATTACATTTCCTCAAACTATTGTATGTCTTTAAAAACACCCACTAATTGGAAAAGCACCCAACAATATAAACTAAATCGGAAAAGACAACAGAATCAAATTCCATATGATATAATAATCAAAGTGGCATACAAAAAGATAATGTCAAAAAATGAAAAGCTAAAATTTCGAAGCAAAAGTTGGCTAACAAGCACAAGTATCAGTATGTTGGAAAACTAAGTGCATGCTTGACCTAGCTTATGGAAGAACTTATCTACTGTAGAAGCAGAAGCTAGACTTTTTGCTCTAAAAATTTCAAAATATTTAGCTTATGTGAAGGTACGTTTGAGCTTTTTAATGAAGCTATAAATCAAAATATTTTCAAAAAGTACTAATTTTAATAGCAAATATCGAGTAAAAAATTTTACATTTTCAATTTACTCTTCAATAATTTACAAAATTATAAAAACGACTATATTATTTCATATTAATTTATTTATTTTGAGCACTTTTCATATTTATTTCATTTTTTATTTTAATTAGCAGAAGCATTTTTTTTATTTTATATCTTTGTTTCACTTTAAAACTTATTATTTAATTTCATAAAATTTATTATCTTATTTTTACATTTACGAAAATATATAAAAATTTTATTAAATAATTTCAATATTTTACAGCACCTTTATAATAAAGTTTTTATTAAAAAAAATATAAAAATTATATATATTATCATTTTATTTAATAAAGTTTATCACTTTATTTTTACATTTATTAAAAATATATAAAAATTTTATCAAATAATTTTTAATATTTTACAGCACCTTTATAGTAAGTGTGTCAATGGTTATTTTAACATTTCTCAGCATCATTAAATAATAATAATAATAATAATAATAATAATAATAATAATAAAACTCTACTGGAATAGCATTTTTTTATAAAAATTGCAACCGAGACAAACACACCCAAGAAAACGAAATTGAAAAAGCAAGAAATGACAGATTTAATAACAGAATCCCTCTATCTGAATCCAAAGAAAAAAAAACATTTTCATTAGTATATCTAAATGCATCGATTTTTTTAGGGAAACGAAAAAAAGAAGAAATACCAATTTTTTATAAAGTCCCAGGACTAAGGGTTAAAACATAGAACGGGTGTAAACTTAGATAAGAATTGTTTTTCTTTTTAAACATCAATACCCTACAAAAAAAATGACCTCTTTGAGCAAAACCAGAGACAAACAGAACTAAAAGAATTAACTTCCTGCTATATTCTCGCTATTTTCTTGCGTTTCCAAAGCAACTAAACAAGAATCTGACTTTGTTACTAACTGGGTATTCAAGAATATCATGAAAATTAACAAATTCACTGAATAAAAGACAAAGAAAAACTATGCAGGCCTCATTTGTAAAGCCAGGAAAAAACTAGCAAGATAAATAAACAAAGAAAAAGTAAAAGAGAATTCTGGATAAAAGACTAAATAAAAATATAGAGATTAAGATTTAGATAGTAGAGAAGAGCGCGTGGGTTGTGACTTACATAAGAGCAGAGCAAAAGCAGACCCAAAACCCTATTAACAGAGAGGGACGAGAGAGATCCAAAGAATAAAAGAGTTTTTATTATAATAACTTTTTTATTGGGGATTGAGGCTCAAGGGTTTGGAAATGGAAGGAATCGAGGGTTTCGTTTCCTTCAGCTTGTTTTCACGCGGCTGCGGGTGAGGAGATATAAAAGGCTCTCTCACTAGTTCACGCATGGAACTTGTATGATTTCTTTGATGGTGAAGACACGTGTAAAGCAGGCTTGCTACTGTTTGTGGTCAGGGCTTTGGGGAGAAATTTTGTCTTTTAACCAAAAAAAAATATGACACTCCAGTTTTTAATTCCAGAATTTTTTAAAAAAAAAAATTCAATTTCAAAACTTATCACATGCTTTTGTTTTAATTAATTTTTTATTTTTTAATATTTTTAATGAATACGTGTCACCTTGTTAACCTATTTGAAAAATCTAAAAACCTCCCCCTATCAATGTAAAAGATAATAATCTAACAAATATATATATTAGACTTTACAAATTGGATTAACAGGGTTACGAATACCTTTTAGAGAATATTTAAAAAATAAAAAAACTAATTAAAAAATAAAGTATGACATGTGACAGTTTTTAAATCTCATTTTTTGAATTAAAAAGTTTCATTATCAGTATATTAAATAATAATCCTATATATACTTTTAGTTTTTAACACCTGAAACCGTTAGTAAAGTTTTGTCATGAAATTAGACACCGATAAGGCTTCAAGTGCCAATAAGGGTGCCAAAAATGTAGCTAGCAACTATGCAAGGACTATACATAAGGAACATTCGAAAATTTGATAGAAGAAATGGCCACAGTACAGCAAATGGTGAAAAGGACAAAGGAGGAAGCAGGTTGTCAGCAAAAGTTGAGCTAGCAAGATTATTATTAAGCAAGCATCATTGCAACTATTTAGAATCTTTCTTGTTATTGGTTAATGTTAACAGAATTATAGGTGTCATAACATATAAAGTTTTAGAAACCTAATAGCTAGGCACAAAACTAAGGGAGTCGTCACTAACCATTCTATCTTGGTGTGATTAGTCACTTATTCAAACTATAGATAAAGCTTAGTTTATGTTCAAAATCCTAGGATTTGAGAGTACGATTATGTGTAGGGAAGGATTAGTATCCCACAACACCAATCTGTGAGACTTGATTTTATTACACTGTACACTATACTTGTGAATTATTGATAGTGAAATTTAATTCTTTAGTGGAATTTAAATAAAGATGGAATGAATTTCTATTCTCGATTTGGAATTTTTGGATTCATGAATTGTAGTATAGTGTATAAAGTTGAAACAAATATAAGAAGAAAAAGAATCAGAAAAATTATGCATGGAAGAGTTATTCCATGGCATAAAATATTAACAAAAATATTAATAAGAGAAAAGAGAATTTTATATTATATGTGATGTATTTTGGATGTATGGAATATATATAGAAAAAGAGGAATAAACTTGAATCATGTAGCAAAAAGGAGGTAGTTTCCATGCCATTTACATGGCTGCTGCATGTACACAATTTGTTATTGATTGTGATACAATTTTTGCGGAAAAAAAATGAGATAAGAATAGAGATGAAGAAGAGGTTATTGATAAGCTAAAAGGCTGGAATTTTATTGGCTTAAATAACTACCAAAGGAACAAAGAAAAGTCAAGAAACATGGATTACACGCTAAACAAAATTCTTTTGTTGCATGTAGTGTTCGGTTAGTCATCAAAGAAGTGTGAACAAAGTTAAAAAAATGGTGCAGCTGAAATTGAGGACTTCACCTCTGCTATGTGCGTGCTCAGCTAGAAAATTTGGCTGAGTTTGTAGCCATATGTTTATAAAATAAAATGTTAACTTGATAATAAGAGGAAGAGGTAATTAATGTTAACATGGAGCCAAGTGTGGACGGCAAGTTATTTTTCTTTTGCCTTCATGCGTGACCAGCTATAGACTTTTCTTGAGTTTTAAGTATGAATTTTATACAATAAAAGTGCCAAGTTAAAAATATACAATAAGGAGATGTGAATACATAAAATAAGGAAAAGAATTTTATTGGATGAGCTATGAAATGGGAAGTGATGGAAATCAATAAAGGGTGCAGCAAAAGTGGACTTCCACGCCACTTTGCTGCTGCTACACATTCTTCTTCAGTCTTTTAAAGGCTGATCAAATCTGCTTGTTAAGTGTAAATTAGATAGGAAATAATATTTAAAGATAAAGTAAATGAGGATATATACATTGGAATTCTATTGGCTGGAATTTAAGCAAGGAAAAGAAGAGGAAAACATGACCAAGTTGATCAGTCAAGTCCACTCCAATTTGCTACTTTGATACATTTCCCTTTAGCCTTTTTAAAGGCTGCTGAAATATGACTTTGAAAGTAGAAAATATTAAGGAAATATAGTATAAAAGGACATGGAATTAATTGAAGTTTGACATGGCTAGAGTCTTAATTGTGAAGTATAAAATAAAGGCAATAAAAGAAGTAAAAGAAGTATAAAATGGAGGACTTTCACGCCACCTTGAGTTGCAGTTTTTCTTCAGCCATGAAATGAAGATTAATGCATGAAATGATGAAGAAATATGATAAAATGCTAGGTGGATTATTGCTATTGGTTGTCTTTGTTGGCTCTATAGGCTATACTGAGAGGGGGGTGAATCGGTTCTTAGCTAACCTTATGCCCGTTTTTCGATTCTTCTAAATTCTCTAACCTATTTGAGTGTTTTCTAAGTTCTCTAAGCTAGGCAATTATACAATATAAATTCATTACAATAAACACAAATATAATTGCAAATAACTAAAGAGAGTAAGGATAGGGAAATGTACGCAAGCGATTTATAGAGGTGCGGCAACCTTGCCAACGTCCTCTACCTTGAGACACTCCCAAGGATTTTCTCCAAATCCACTATCTTGAATTTGTGATTACAATCCCTCTTTTTCTTAGGCTCAAGAGTAACCTCCCTCTTTTTCTTAGGCTCAAGAGTAACCTCCCTATTTTTCTAGGCTCAAGAGAAACCTCTTCTCCCTCTTTTTCTAGGCTCAAGAGAAACCTCCCTCTTTTTCTAAGGCTTAAGAGAAACCTCTCCTTTTACAAGGAATGAGTGAGTTTACAAGAAGTGTAATCAAAAAAGGCCTCTAAGTAGGCAATTGATTACAATGTTTAAGCACAAGGAAAAAGCCTATACAAGATTTGTGCTACTCTATACAAAGAATATGAGAATGATGGAAGATGAAGACTTTGTAGCTCTTGATTTGTTGTTGAGGCTTGAGGATTTGAGGAATATGTGTTTTGGAGTTGATTGAGTAGTTCCCTCTGCGTTCTTTAGCTTCTAAGCCTCTATTTATAGTCCCTTGGATGTATTCTAGCCGTTGGGTGGAGCCAAAATTCAAATATGACTGTTGTTTCACAAAAACTAGCCGTTACAGGCTATTTTTGGGCAAAGGGATCGATCCCTTCCCATAAGGGATCAATCCCTTCATTCCAAATCTAATTCTTCTGGGCTGAGGGATCTTTTCTAGCCGTTGGGAGCCATTCTGCCATTAAGGGATCGATCCCTTCCCTTAGGGGATCGATCCCTTTTTTCTATAATTGATTTTTTTTGGGTTGAGGGACCTTTTCTTCCACCAAAAAGCTTACTGCCACTAGGGGATCGATCCTTTCTTTCTAGAAGGTGATTTCCTGCACTTTTTGAGTTAGAAATGATGTGGTCTTTGATCCTAATTCAACCCAAAACATATTGGCACTTTTTTGGGAGTTTTTCTTGACTTTCTTTGATGAAAACATTGTCCAAAAACTTATAAGTAATTTTCTAAACTTATATTCAATAATTCTTGAGAAAATCACTTAATATTCAAAACCATTTTATAAAGTAGAAGACCAATAAGAATATGTAATTAAATCATTGTCTTAATGTTTGATATGATCACTTGAAAATGGATTGAGAAAATCATATGTGATAAGGCAAATTTACAATATGAATTAAAACATTAAAGCTTACTTAAGTTTTTGTCATTTCAAAATATATATGGCAATTTAAAGCTAACAATCTCCTCCTTTTTGATATGACAAAACTTAATGTAAATTTGCTTTGAAAATTCTTAAATAAAATACTCCCCCTCAAATAAAGCAGGATTTTATAAAGCTCCCCCTTATTATAAGCATGGGTTTTAAAAATGAGTTTTCAAACTATTTCTCCTACATTATCTCTCCCCTTTAATATCTCTCCTTCTTTTTGTCATAGCAAAAAGAAGGAAAAATAAAATATGCTCCCCATAAAATTATGGTCATGTGAGAAAAGATAAAAAAAATATGCTCCATCCAACAAAAACATATTAGTACATGGCACTCATAGTACAAATAAATAAGCCAATTGTTCATAAAGAGTATGAAATATTCATGCAAAGAACATGACTTATGATCCTATACCAATTGTTTATAAATAATTTTGCAAGAAGTTCACAATTGGTAATTAATGAAGCAAGTTGTTTAAAAATATCTACTAAGGACTATGACTTGCTCATTTCAATTCTATCAAGCACCTAAGTATATCAATTGTTCTTTTAAGTCCAACTAAGGTGCATGGCAATACATCATGATTATGAGCTAAAATTAGATAACATATCATATGCATGAGCTCATAAATTCAAGCAAGAGTGTGCATAGAATCAAAACATATAGCAATTAACTTCAAATTCTAGCACACAAGAGTTTCATGCAAAAATATCCTAAGAGAATTCTTCTCTATTTGTCATTTCAAACTAAAGAGCATGAGAAGAATTGTCAATTTAAAGCTCATACCAATTGGCAATTTAGATTTGGCTTACCAATTATTGAAAATATGATTGCCAATGATACTAATTGTTATTTCAATCTAAATACCAATTGTTACTAATGGTTGACTTAGGCATTTTGCATGAATCCAATATCTATGTGTAGTGTGTTGATGTCAAGAAAATAATCATTCTAAATATGCAAGAACACAATCACACATCATCAAATATGCATATGGATTAATTAAACATAAGCATACTATCATAAAGTATTAATCCATATTCATATTCACAAAGTTATACCATATGGAAGATTCATAAAATCAAAGTATTCAAGCAAACACATTTTCTTCCATGTTTCAAGCACAAAAATCCTATGCTCATTTTCCAATTCAAGTCCTTAACCAATTATGAGCAAGGAAAGATTCAAATAATAAATGCATGGATATCAAGTTTGTTCAAGTTTGCATTTATCTTTGAATATTGGTGTTGTCATTAAGACCCTAGTTCTTTAAGTACAAGGATGATAAAGTTTCATGCATTTAAACATTTAGGATCCATTTACCATCACAAATTATAGGCCAAGGAAAATTATGACCTTATACCAATTGTTGAATTTACATTTGAAATCAATCCTTAAGGTCAAGTTTTAATTATTCTTCCACTAGATGTATAATTATCATGAAGCCTAGTGTGGAATAGATAAGTCAAGCTAAGAGACATAATCCTATAAGCATGCTTGACTAAGATGAACAAAAAGAATGAAAAATATTCATTATGCACAAGTTCATCAAATTCTCAAATATATCCATAAATCATTGAAATAAATCTTAAAAATTATGTTTAAGCATTCATTGAAAATATATTTCAAGATTATTTCAAGATTTATGCAATTCATGAATGTTTTCAACAAGAAGAATGATTTTGCACTTGTGAGTTCAATAAAAATGATATTGATTGTTGAAAGTGATACCATTTGTTGGAAATGATACAAATTGATGGAGTTAAGGCATGATATCAATGAAAAATGAATTTTCATAGTTTAAAGATCATTAAAAAGAAGTTAAAACAATGAATTTTAAGTTGAGAAGAGAGAAAGTATCAAAACAATGAAAAGTTCTCCTCAATTTCGGTTGAAAAAGTGCAGAAAAGTCTTTTCTGGCCTGGGAGGATCGATCCCTTGAGGAGGGGGATCGATTCCTTAACTCCAGAATGCAGATTTCCTGCATTCTACTCAAGAGGGATCGATCCTGCTTGTTGAGGGATCGATCCCTCATCCTGTTTCTGCAGTTTTTGACAGAAAATCCAACCTTTGAGGTACCAAAACTTCGTTTTTAAGTATTTTAAGTCCAAGTAAGGGTTTAAACATTTGTAAAACATGATTTTGGACTTGTATGAATGAAAAACATGAATGAAAAACCATTTTACAAAAAGATTTTGCAATTTTGGAAGAATTTACACAATAAAATGCATTTTTGACCTCAAAGGAGGTCATTTTGAGAGTTAAGCATATTTTGACAAAACTAAAGCATTAGAAACCACAAATATGCCAAAACAAACTTGTTCACATAGATTTTAAGCACATATAACATCAAATCATCATACTTGTGAACATTATGCCATGATTTCCAACATATAAGTTCTTTATTAATGCACATGATATGGCATTTTGCATGTATGACTTATTTGGCAATTTGAGGCAAGTAAATACATTATTAACACATAAAAGACTTGCTCAAAATGAAAAAATCCAATAATCATTTCAAAATCATAAATCATGCTTTTCATTCAATGCATCAAGTACTATTCATCAAACATTCAAAGATCATTGTCATGCCATTTTGTTCAATCATTCAACTCACAATGCATCAAGAATCATTAACCAAATTTCTCATTAAAGTACAAATAATCAAATAATAGTTTTAAGGAGTAAGGAATTAAGCTTACAAAACTCCTTTGCTTGAGAATGCTTTGTCTTGAATTGTTGAATCCACCTTAGGCCTTTCTTGAAGGATTGTTGTGACCTTGCCAAGGATGGGTTTCCAAGCTCTTCCTCTTTCTCATTGGCATAAGCAATCTCCATGGGGGGTGTGTAGAGCATTTGATCTCCACTGCTTCTTTGTGTTCTCATGCTCTAACACTCCTACAACAAACAATTTAAGCATGTTTTGGTACCCAAATTTTCTTGGGTCCATGAGAGTTAGTGCAAATAATTGTTGATCCTTTGGGGATCCATTTCAAGCTCAATTCATCATTATTCATAGCATGCTTTGGCACCCAAATTTTTCTAACTACTCTTCCTCTAAATGTGGTTTTTCTATATGTGCATGCTTGTGAAGAGTGTTCTATTCTATTGCATAGTGAGCATGTAAGAGATAATTCATGCATAGTATTTTTGCTCACAAGGAAATTATTTAGATGAGTTTCTTTTTGTATTGCATTATAACCTAACCCATCTTTATCAAAGAAAGCTCTTTGGGTCTCGAGCATGTGATCTAGCTTTTGTTGACCCATATAAAACCTAGTAAATGAGTTATGCAAATTTGTATTCTTTTTATTTAACTCATTTATTTCTAAGTTGGCCTCTTCTAGTTTCTTCTCTAATTCTAGCTTAACATTGGTCAAGGTTTCCTTTTCTATTTTCAAATTAGCAATGATTTTCTTATATATAGAATTCATGCATTGAAATTCATTTGTTAATTCATTAAAAGCATTTTATAACTCATCAAATGTAAAATCATTATTTTCACTAGAACTAGAGCTAGCCTCATCGTCACTAATAGCCATAAAGCATGAGTAAGCTACCTCATCATCTATGTTTTCCTCATCGGAGCTATCACTATCGCTCGATGCAACCACAAATGCTTTCTTCCTAGGTTTCCTATCCTTTTCTTTCCTAAGTAGAGGGCAATCTAACTTAGTATGACCCGGTTCATTACACTCATAACACACTAAAGAGTCCTTTTCTCTTCTACTTGGCTCCCCTCTTTGATGTCTCCTATTATTTTCTTTTTCTTTCATTCTCATGAACCTATTAAATCTTTTGGCAAACATTGTCATTTCCTTCTCTTCCTCATTTCCACTCTCATCACTATCATCATCGAGGACCTCATGAGTGGAAGACTTAAGTGCTACCCCTACTTTCTTTGTAGGCACTTCATTTCTTTTCATTTTCATTTCATATGTAAGTAGGGAGCCCATAAGCTAATCTAGAGACAAGGTATTTGGATCCTTAGACTCTTCTATTGCGGTTGCCTTTGCCTCCCATGACCTAGGCAAGCTATTCAAAATTTTCTTTACCATTTCAACATTGGAATAAGCCTTGCCTAGAGCCTTAAGTCCATTAATTATATCATTAAACCTAGTGAACATTTCACTAATGGACTCATTTTCTTTCATCCTAAATAGCTCATAATCATGTGTGAGCATTCCTACTTTGGTCTCTCTAACTTGATTTGTCCCTTCATGTGTGATGGCTAGTTTATCCCATATTTGTTTAGCATTCTCACATAATGATACTCTATTATACTCATTGGGACCTAAAGCACAAAAGAGGGTGTGCATAGCCTTGGCATTCAATTGTGCCAATCTCATGTCATTGGTGTCCCACTCATCTTTACTCTTAGGGACATCTTTTCTATCTGCTTTCTTTATTGGGATTCTAAGGCCATTAACAATTACTCTCCACACTTAATAGTCATTGGATTGCACAAATAACATCATCCTAATTTTTCAATAGGAGTAATTCTCACCATTGAAGAGTGGAGGTCTAACTAATGAGTGTCCCTCTTCTCCTAGGGGTGTGCCTATATTCAAGTGAGTCATTTAAGATCGTTTTGCTCGATAGAGGTTAGTCTAAATCAATCTCGAGCCCAAGCTCTGATACCAATTGTTGGCTCTATAGGCTATACTGAGAGGGGGTGAATCAGTTCTTAGCTAACCTTATGCCCGTTTTTCGTTTCTTCTAAATTCTCTAGCCTATTTGCGTGTTTTCTAAGTTCTCTAAGCTAGGCAATTATACAATATAAATTCAATACAATAAACACAAATATAATTGCAAATAACTAAAGAGCGTAAGGATAGGGAAATGTACGCAAGCGATTTATAGAGGTTCGGCAACCTTGCCTACGTCCTCTACCTTGAGACACTCCTAAGGATTTTTTCCAAATCCACTATCTTGAATTTGTGATTACAATCCCACTTTTTCTTAGGCTCAAGAGTAACCTCCCTCTTTTTCTAGGCTCAAGAGAAACCTCTTCTCCCTCTTTTTCTAGGCTCAAGAGAAACCTCCTTCTTTTTCTAAGGCTTAAGAGAAACCTCTCCTTTTACAAGGAATGAGTGAGTTTACAAGAAGTGTAATCAAAAAAGGCCTCTAAGTAGGCAATTGATTACAATGTTTAAGCACAAGGAAAAAGCCTATACAAGATTTGTGCTACTCTATACAAAGAATATGAGAATGATGGAAGATGAAGACTTTGTAGCTCTTGATTTGTTGTTGAGGCTTGAGAATTTGAGGAATATGTGTTTTGGAGTTGATTGAGTAGTTCCCTCTGCGTTCTTTAGCTTCTAAGCCTCTATTTATAGTCCCTTGGATGTATTCTAGCCGTTGGGTGGAGCCAAAATTCGAATATGACCGTTGTCTCACAAAAACTAGCCGTTACAGGCTATTTTCGGGCAAAGGGATCGATCCCTTCCCATAGGGGATCGATCCCTTCATTCCAGATCTGATTCTTCTGGGCTAAGGGACCTTTTCTAGCCGTTGGGAGCCATTCTGCCATTAGGGGATAGATCCTTTCCCTTAGGGGATCGATCCCTTTTTTCCAGAATTGATTTTTTCTAGGCTGAGGGACCTTTTCTTCCACCAAAAAGCTTACTGCCACTAGGGGATCGATCCCTTCTTTCCAGAAGGTGATTTCCTGTACTTTTTGAGTTAGAAATGATGTGGTCTTTGATCCTAATTCAACCCAAAACATATTGGCACTTTTGTGGGAGTTTTTCTTGACTTTCTTTAATGAAAACATTGTCCAAAAACTTATAAGTAATTTTCTAAACTTATATTCAATAATTCTTGAGAAAATCACTTAATATTCAAAACCATTTTATAAAGTATTAAGACCAATAAGAATATGTAATTAAATCATGGTCTTAATATTTGATATGATCACTTGAAAATTTATTGAGAAAATCATGTGTGATAAGGCAAATTTACAATATGAATTAAAACATTAAAGCTTACTTAAGTTTTTGTCATTTCAAAATATATATGGCAATTTAAAGCTAACAGTCTTGGATAGAAAGAAAGAATAAGAAGCAAGAAACTTCAGCAAATTAGTTGTCTCCACCGAATTCCTCTGCTTCCACGAGCCTTCTGTTTGCTGAAGTTGTTTTCGGTCTTCACTTGTTTTTCCATAAAAAAATCCCTTAGCAAATATCATTTGCTTACTAAATTGTTAACCTAATCTTCTTCATAGACCACATATATATCTTAAGACCAACTAAGAACCACGCTAGGAGACTAACAAGAGGAAGGAGCCAAAACAGAAAATAAAATTCTGTTTTGAGATACTCCATTCGGTCAAGGTAAGAAACTTAACTTCCATGATTTTTTTTATATGCCATGACATATTTTGAGGTTTCTAAGCATGAGAAACATGATGATAATGTTAAATTTTGTTAAATTCTATTAGATCAAGAAAATTGCATAATTTAAATCTTGATATAGATTTAGCAAAAATAAGAGAATTATATTAGAAATTGTATGATGATGAGGAGAAATGAAGGATGAGATATAAATAAAAAAGGAAGAAGAAGCTTAGAATTGAAATAGGTGGAAAAGAGACTTTTGACTAAAGAAGAGACCTACGGTTGAACATGGAAGTGTGGAAGCATTTAAGGCTTCATGTAAGAAAAATGGCAACAAGGGGTTCACGTAGACAAAAATCAAATGGAAAACAAGAAAATAGAAGCAAATATTAAAAAGTCAATAAAAATGGCCATGAGAGGTTTTGGCCATGACTTGAAAATTAAGGTAAATGTGCTGAAAAATTTAGAATTTTGTTAGAGAATAATTCTAGAAATTAAAAGAGATTGGTTGGTGAAATTGAAACCGAGAAAGAAGCTAGAATGAACAAATTGAGTCTTAACACCAGGATAATTCATATTGGTTGTATTCATAACATGAAGTTAGTGGTTGCATTTTATGAATTTTAGTGGTTTAAAAATAAGAAGAAAATTATTAATAATTTTCGATAAAATTATTTTGCAGTCGAGAAGTACGATTTCGGTAGACATAACCGAAAAGCTTGGTTTCGTAAGACAGGTAAGGGAGTAGTATATGAAGTGAAATGCATGTCCTGTGGAGAAAAATATTATAAAAATATTGAGAAAATGATTTGGTTTAAGACATGCATTAGTTTAATAAACTATTTTGAATTTGGGCGAGCCAAGGCGACCCCTTTTATATAGATATGTTGTGGGCGACCCCCCAGTTCAACTCGGTGTGAGAGCCACAGTAGGTGATGTTAGTTTTCCACATGGGCGAATTAAAACATGCGAAATCAATCCACTACAAGGGGCGAGCCGTAATGGGCGAGCTGGTAAGGGGCACGCCAGTTTAATTTATGTTTTTCTCACACGAAAAATGATAAAATTACTGGTTGTTTTTACCGTGTTTTGTAAACAGAAAGCATAATACCTTTTTGAGAAAACAATCATTTTAAAGAAATGATGAAATATGTGAAATATTCCTTAAAGGTTCTTTATGAGATATAAATTGATTTTTGATACTTTAGGCCCTGAGTTTCATGTATTACTATTCACATGGCTGATTGACTCGCCAAGTCATCAGAGGTCTCGAGGTCACTTGGCAAGTGTACCCGAGGACCACCTATGGATTATGGCCATAGATCTAGCTGTGTCCCTATGGGGACGATTACTGGGTTCTTCCGGGAATGATGTGTTTCGTCTGGAACGATGATAGCATGATTTAATTGTAAGGTGATGCCTAATCTCCACTTATTGAATTCTGTTTACTGAAAGCATTTACTGAATCCTGTTTACTGTTTACTATACTATACTTTAAACTGTTTAGCTAGTGATTTGAATATTAAAGACTGTTCACTATATCCACTGTTTTCCTACTGGGTATGCTGTTGGGAAAACATACATTTTGTGGTATATAGTTTTTATTTTATACAGCAGCAAACAACTCTTTTACTGAGCACATTGTCACTCACCCCCTTATTCTCACTCCACAGGTTATTGAATTGGATTAAAAAGTTTAGCTTCCAGAGTTATCGGCTGCTAGAGTCAGCAGATATACGATATCGAAGGTACATTATATTCTTTTATATATTCAGTAAAACTGTATAGTACTACTTTGATTAAAAAGGGAATGTAGGTGATCTCAAAATTTATGAGGTATTCATATTTCTATTTTGGTACTGAAATAAAAGTACCATTTATTTCTTAAAGGGTTAATAGAGTGTTAAGCATCATAGACAGCCCAATCGGTAAAAATGTGTGAATAATAGTAAAATATGTGATTTACTGTAGATTCGAGATGTTACACAATCCTAAAATGGTACCAATTAAATTTTAGGCTATCTTTACAATTTACCTTATTTTATATAAATTTCAATATAATTATATATTGGGAATATTTCTAAGACATTTTCATCGATTTGGCTCCAATCTTAAAAATTTCCCTTACCTCAAGATGTTTAAGGAGTTTCAATTGACTTTCTTAAACTTCATCGTCAAATGATTTAAATGTTTTATGATCATCTTATTAAATTTCTAATCTTGACTTTAACTTTGACTCCATGTCCAATTTCTAAATTTTCTAAATTTTATTCTATATTTTTTCTATTTATTTATTTTGATATTTAGAAAATAAGCATGAATTATGGTTTATTAAAAATTCACTTTTAAACGTGTTGTCGATTTGGCTCAGCTTTAAAAGAAACATTGACTTTTTTGAAATTTCATCATTAGTATAATTCAAATTTATTTGTCATTTTTATTATTCTATTTTTTTATTTTAAACTATTGTCTATTTATTTATATCTTGTCACAACCCAAAGGCCACGATGTCTCTCTTATCTTATGCGAATGCACAGAAAATAGGGCTACTTTTTTGCTTTTTTAAACTTATTTTGTCTAAGTGCAATGTATGCCTTCCTTATTTTTGGCATTTAGCCTAAACTAAGTACGTGCACAATGCTCATAATCTATTGACGAGTGTCGTGAGCCACCAAAAATAAATTATTTAAACCTATAGCTAGAGCAAGCAAAGATTGATCCCAATTATTTAAATTAATTATTAAAATTAAAAATATAATTTTGAGGAAAAGAAGTGAGAATAGAATTTTAGGGTTTAGGGAGAAATAGAAAATTTGGGGACAGAGAGAAATTTGGGGATTTTAGGTTTTTATCAAAATCAACTTGTAATTGGTAAAAATAAAATATAATCAAATAACATGCTTCAATTAGAAGGTAATTAATTAATCTTCGATTTAGATGTTGACCATTGATTACAAAGCATTACTGTCAATTAAATAGTCAACTGTAGCATAACAACAAGTTCTGTTACACCATCTTTCTTTATAGAGTCATTAGTTAAAATTATTTCTTTAACTAATCTCTAACTACTAACCTACCTAGAACATGCTCTCTAAAAATAAGTTGTAGCAGCATTAATAACTAGAAAGATACAAGTTGACATTAGATAACAAACACATAAACTCGGTTCATTTAATCTAAACCTTAATTCTCTTTTATCTCTAGTGATTAAATCCACAAGCAATTATAGACTTATGTTTTTAACCTGGCTATGGATTATTTAATTAAATTAAATAGTATGCACCCTATCTAATCAAACAAACAATCATTATAATGTGCTCAGAGAATCTTGGATATTTAATTAACAATTATATAATAGGTTTAAGAATCTCATAATATGTTTTTTCCCAAGAACAATCAATTTACCTCATAACTGAACAAGAAACCTACTCACTAGTCATATTCAAGATTATAAAATTCAAGTTATATATCATAAAGATTACAAAAATCATGCAAGAAACAATCAAAGAAGCAATCTTCAATAATATAAAATCAGAATTAATAATTAAGAACATAAATTAGCAAGAACCTAACAATCAAGAATTAAAATTAAAAAAAGAAACTAAAAATTAGATTATAACTATGCAAGAATTTGACAAAAGCAATAAATAACAAATAAGAAAATTAAAATCCCTCTAAGAAACAATAATTGAAATAAGTTTTCAATAGAAAGAATACTAAAAGAAAACAATTTTTCCTAAAGATCCAAAGAAATCGACAAGAAGAAGAAAATAAAACAAAAATAAAATTTTATTAATTTCCTAAGAAAAACATTAAAACAAGAAGAGAGGGGAAGAAAGGGAAAAGAGGGATGATGTTTATGAGAGCCATGTGCTCTTTATATAGGCCCTAAGGAAGATTTTAAAAAACTTTCGTAAGCAATGTGGGATTAGGATAAGGTTTACTTGGGGAATAAGTTATTTGACTAGTCAAACTCTTATCTTTATCTCATCATCTTTTTATATTTATATTCTAAATAAAATTCCTAAGGCTTGTTTTTATTAATTAATTACAAATTCAAGACATAATAAAATTAAGAAATTATCTTGTCTCAACAAAATTTTGTCTTAAATTTGCTTTGTTGAAATTTCTTTTCAATCTCGTTATTTCTACCTAGAATTTCGTACTGATTTTATCCAGATGTTTGACCCATTAAACGAACTACAATTTTCACGATCTTGTGCATTCCGAAAACCTTGAGAAGTGTTCTACAATTTCCATGAAGGCCACTTCTTGAGATCAGATCGTTAAGTTAGTCATATTCATCAATCTTTTGAACTGGACGAAAAAACAGCACTTTGTTCTTTTTAACTTCTTTTTATTTCAACTTTGATATTTAATACCTAAATCATAAAATAAATATTAGCAAGCTATTTTAGGCAGAAAACATCAATAAAAAAAATATATTAGCACATTTATAATTAACAAAATATCATGCTATCATCTATGAACAGATAAGTAATTCCCACAATAGTAGTTGATTTATATTCTTGTATTATCATCTCTTATTTCACCTTATCTCTCTCATTTGTTAGATCTACTTAGGTTCTTTACAATATCAGTTTATTTTTAATTCATGCAATTCATCATTAAGTTCATCCCTTCTTGCTTAACTACATATTTCTTGCCATTATATCCATATACCCATTCTCATGCAAGCATTGACAATTCCATAAACTTAAGCATTAACATAGTCTAAGTACCATTCATTATCTTAATTTATATCTCATCCTATAATACTAAATCAAAAACTGTTGAAATCAAGATTAGTTACAAAAGAATAATATATATACCCAAAATACTCAAAATATTCTCCTTGGAGAGTTGGGACTATATTTCAAGCCTCAAATTATTCCGGATAGCTCCGAACCTAACTCCGTCCTCAATCTGAAAAGGTTACACAATGTTTAATGAGCAAGGGCTCAAGAAGTTATTTATATAAGTGTAAAATTAGACTTATACTGTTCTACTACAAATGTATGATATTTGCATGATAAGAATTCACTATTATATCACTCTCTTACTCATCATATAGATTATACAAATCATGTTATCAATCTCAATATAGTGATACCATAACTTGTCATGCAATGGCCTAAAGTATAACATCATATCATGTTGGATGTGATTATATATGAAATATATGCCAGCTCAAAAATCATAATACATACACTTTCAAAGCATGTTCAAAACATGTATAATATCAAAACATCTTGTGTTTATTTTTGAGACATGTTCTAAAACATTCATAATTCTCATTTCATATCACATGTAACTTTTCAAACATACTTAAAATACATACAGTATCAAAACATATCTCATATGCTATGAAATCGTATCAAGTTTAGAGTGCATATCTGTCATGATCCGAAATACCATATATTTTGCTAAGTTCACATATACAAATCATATAGTTGGGCTCGTTGCAGTGTCTAATTCAAAATAAAAATTCATAAAATATTCTCAAATCAATATTCAATCCCAAAAATATTCTATTCATCTGTAAATAAGTTATAAAAACATGTAAGAACTCTCATGTACACAAAATTCGATAACATGAATTTTTATATATTGAATTTGTGATTTAATTTATTTAAAATCATATATAGGGATTTAAACATCCAAAGTTTCAAAATTTATTTCTTTCATCTTATAAATCATGCTAGATAATATTTTAAAGGGATTTAGGCTAGTTTTAGAAAATTTTCGACAGCATAATGGTATATTTTAGCCTAACCCTCCTGCACAAAAAACAACTTCAAAACCACAATTTCCAATTTCCAAATTCAATCCAAAATATCAAATCTACTTTCACCAACACACAATTTTATCAAAATCATGCAACACAATATCCCTACGCTTCATACAGATATCCCTTACTTCTCAATTTGTCGATAGTTGCCTCGTCAGCATCGGTAGCACCTTTGGATTTCGAGGCTACAAATCATTATTCCAACTTGATAAATTCACTATATTTTAATTAAAAGAATATTTAATAATTTAAATGCTAATGAATTGTCTATAAAATTCTCTAAATGCAGTTTAAATTCTATCGGTGTAAAATTACAACTTTTGCTACATAACTCTGGTTGCAATTCTGATCGCCCCTACATTCTCAGAATAATTTATACATTATTTTAGAACCTAAATTACATTGAAATGGATACAAATTCAGCCTCCCCTTCATTAGGCCGAAATGGTTCTTCCTTTTATACATTTTTATTTTCTTTAATTTAAGCTTTCATACCTATTCCAAATTAATTCTACCAATTTCCTACACCACTTCTACATGAATTACACATCAAATGATATTGAATCCAAGCCCACCTAGTTAAGGCCAAATAGCATTCTTCTTCCTTCTCTTACATTTTCTTCCATTTAAGCTTAATTAGGCTAAATTTCATGTTTTTCATAATTTCTACAATTTTTCTACATTAATTCTTCATCAAAGCACACCATATCTAAGCACTATAGATATTGGCCGAAACCCTCATGTGACCAAACTCAAAGTTTTAATTTGATTCAAGCTAAAACTGACATGAAAACATCTTAATCATATAGTTAATAACTAGAAAACCATGAAAGAATTCAAGTTTCTATCACCACTCACCTTGACCAAAACCTTTAAGCAAGCCTTCACTATGTAAATGGCCACTATAGGCTATGATTTGGGTACCAAGAGGAAGAGCATTGAAAAATAGATTGGGTTTATTAAGGAATTTCTCAAATTCGGTATTATTTTCGCTAAGTTTCATAGGCTTTTTCTTTCTCTCCAGCTTTTGGCTACGGTGGTTCGACAAAAGGTTGAAGATGGTCAGATGCAAGGTGTAGAAATCTGTAGAGAATTCTGATTTTTAATGCCTCATGCAAAATTACCAAAATGTCCTTCTTCTTAATGAAACTTTCCAATTTTGCCCCTAAAGTTTGACTTTCTTGAAAATAGTTTGTCTAACCTCCAAAATATTTTATCTAATCATAAATCAACTCTATTTAACATGCTCTAATGTTTGGTGCTTTTGGTAGGGTTTGGTGCTTTTGGTAGGTTTCGATTACCGATTCAGACGAAATTACCAAAATACCCCTAACCGTAAAATCGCGTAAATTTATGATTTTACATCTAGTTTCTTCCATCTGTCTAGATGTTCTAAAACCATATTTTATGAGAAATTATTTAATATAAACAGAGGGTCAAAAGTCCTTTTAGTTTAACCATTATTTCCAAAAATTCTGACGGCCTATGGACTAAACCGTCATTTCCAAATTGTTGCACATTTTTCAAAATATGAAAAAATAATTGACATTAAGGCTAGAACTCTAACAATCATATTTTTTTGCCTTGAATATCAAATCCTAGAAGCTTCACCTTCATCTAGACCTTCGAAAATCAGTAGGGCCCACTTACTATTTAACCTTAAAACCTAAGATATAATCAAATATTAATTAATTATAAATATTCCAAAAATCTTAATTATATAAATATAAGTAAATAGTAATTTAAATTACGAGGTCTCACAATATCAATTTAACACCATACTCTAAGCTACATGTCATATTGGTTTGAGACTAGGTAAGATCCCTAATGCTATATCAATAAAGACTTAAATCATCGAAGCTAGCAGTGAAAATCATGTCATCGTCCCCTGGAAACTAGCTAGAGCGCTATCTATGGCAATATACCTCATGTCTCATAACCTCACTGATAATTAATAATTAACATTTCTTCTAAATATTTAATTTATAATGCTTTTCTAATATTTCTAATATTTTCCCAATTTTTGTAAGATAAAATGCATGCCATGCAAAATCATAAATCCTTTATCCTATACTAAATCACACCAGTTAAATTCTTGATAAAATCATACCAATTATATCAATATGCATGATAATTGATAAAATGCATGCCATGCTAAATCATAAATCATGTATCCTATACTAAATCACACCAATTAAATTATAGATTATCATACTAATTATATCAATATTTAATTTTCATGCTTTTTCAAAGCAATCTCTTGCTTACGAGTCACAACTAATCTACTCTTTTCTTCGGTTCAACAAGTTTGCAACAAACACAGCAAGAGCCTCATGTTACTACACTACTTCAAATTTTTGTTTAAAGGTTTGGCTATTACACAATTCTACTTCACACGATTGAATCTACCTCCCTTGCAAAATCAAGACTCCTACTCCCTCTTGCCTTTAATTTTTTTACTTCTTTCCTTCTTCAATCTCAGTATTCCTTCTCGACCTTTTCTTTCTTCTCTCTTTCTATCACGAAGCAAGCAGCAATTTGGGAATGAAGCAAGATGAAGAGATGCAGGAAAGCTTGATAAATAGTAGAGTTGTGATGAAGAACAATAAGAGAAGCAACGGCTACAGGATGAAGTAGCAGTTAGGTCTTTTTTTTATTTACCCTTGTGTTCCTATGTATTGAAGTTTTTCTTTTACAGACCAAACATCAGCTATGGAAATAATTGAAAATCAAGAATATTCAATAATCAATCTTGGCAAAATAAATTAATTTGATTTAAATTCACTTTCCAAGAAACTAATTAAATTAATTTCTAAACTTTAAAGGCCTCATTTAATTTAATTTAATTCTACTTTCCTTTTATAAATTAATTTCAATTTTTTATATAATTATTTTATCAAAAATAAAGAATAAAGATAAAATCTAAATCAAAAATCAAAAATAAAAATTAAAAAACTAATTAATAGTAACCATGGACAAAATAAGATGTCTACACTAGGAATTAAGTGCAACGCTGAGCATTTGTTAATAAATTATACTATTCCTATTATAATAAGAATTTTATGAATGAAAATCATCATACTTCTCTCTTTTCTTCTTCTCTCTTTCTAGTCTTTATCTCATTTCTTCCTTATTTGAATTTCAAATCATTAATATCTTAAAAATATTATAACAAAATTTTTTATCAGAGCAATACAAGATCCAACCACACTTTGGGGAAGCAAAAGAAGTCAGTTTCCATGGTAGAGGGAACTAGGTTTCATATGCTCCAAGGGCAAATACAATCCTCGAAAAACAATTGGAAAACTTGAAATCTACAGATTCAAATTTTCCTACATGGTGGGAGGAATAAAAAAGGAGTTTTTCCTTGTTAACTACAAAGGGATCTATCCAAAATCATCTTGGTGGAGGAAGTAGCTCAAATGGGGTTAGCCTCTAAACATCACAACCAGCTTTTATCAAGAGAAAACTTAAATCACCTATTGAGATTATATTATTGATGAGGCTGGAAAATACTTTTATAACATGAACCTAGTCTATTATTTAAAAATCAACCTGAATCCAATCAAAATGGTGATTTTATAACAGGAAGTAACTCCATTGCATCCTCAAATGCCTTTTATCCTAATCCAAAAATCAAACAACCTTATTTTGATGAAAGTAATGATAAAGGTTGGTTAAAAAAATGATTTTTCTATATTTTCTATTGAAGATCAATAGAAATTAGAGGGAGCCTCCAAGTATCTTACTGGGAAGGTTGAAAAGTATGGTTCAATAGGTACACCATACAACAACCTTGTTAGAGTATGCCTTACAAGCCAATTGAGTTTGGCTAAGGCCTTTTTAGGGTTTTGTTAAGAGGCATTATATAAGCAATAGTAAGTCTGAAAAATTGACAGAAACGGACTTGATAGTCGCTCTATCTCTTAGACATAGTACTCATAAAACAATCCATGTTCTCCTTCCTTTGCACCTGACCTCACCTTATCCTAGGAAAAGGTCCCGTTTTGCATCCTACTCGTGTGAATACCGTTAGAAGGCTTCTCTTAACAAGAAGTCTCAAGTTACAATAAACTAAAGGCTATTCCTGGGTTGCCAAAATTTTAAAGGTGAACCTCCTCATACGAGAAACACCGAAAAAGATAAATTCTATCCCTAAAAGCAATTTTGTTGCACGATCTTGGTGTTTTTTGGTTTTGCTATGTTTCTAATTTGTTGCTTCTCTTCGTGTATGACATGATAAACCAAGACAACATAACCTTACAGTTGTATCAAAGCAAGGCTTGCAAACGTCTTTTGGATAGCAAATTTGATTCGTTGTGATATTTGTTTTTATTGTAAGTTGTTACATGTTTTATTTTAATTTTCAAAATTCATTTAGGCAACCCTAAAATAATTGCAAGACAATTATAGATTTAGATAAGCCCTGGTGAAAGGTGTGGCAAGCATGCCTGCTAAATCCCTATAATTTGCAATAATTTATGGAAGAGAAAAGTCCTTTGGTACTTGTCAAAATTGTTTAAAAGAACCCAAAAGGAAACCTTGTACTTGCCACCTTTGCCAGAAAATTAAAAATATAAAAAAATAATATTAATTTTATTTATTTGTTTAAAATACATTTTAATTAAAAATAAATTAGGATAAAAGTTATCCTTATAGAGTTTTAAATTAAATATATTTTAAAAAGATATTTTATAAATTGAAATAGGATAAGAGTTATCCAATAATTTTAAGATTTTTAACAAGATTAAAATTTTAAAGGTTATCCTGATTAAATTTAAAATTTTAATATATTATTAAAAGGAGATTTTTTTTAAATTAAAATTGGATAAGAGTTATACAATGATTTTGAGATTTTAGTGAGATTAAAATTTAAAAAAAAAAAGTTATCCTAATATAAACTTTAAAACTAAATATATTTTAAAATAAAATATTTTTATACTAAAATTTGATAACAGTTATCCAATGTTTTGAGATTTTAATGAGATTAAAATTTCAACTAAGCTCAAATTGAATTTTGACAATTAAAATTAAATTAGAACAACCTTGATGTCCGTAAATTTTGATTAATTAAAATTATGTTTTAATTAAGAAGCATGCAAATTAATATGTGATTTTGCTATTTTTGCTTGATGCTTGATTCGTATGTGATATGAATGAATGCATTATGCATGGTTATGGCCTAGGTTTACATGAAATGTAACTTTATTTAAATTGATTTAAATTAGGCTTATGGGCCTTGATTTTATTTGTAATTTGTTTATGTAATAGTAACGTAGATAAATTTAGATTATCTTGTAAAATGTACACCATATAGAGCCAAGATGGCCTAGTGCCAAGGTGAACCAAGGTAACGCATGAAAGGAAGCCAAGGAGAAGACATTAGAAAAACAATGTATTCCTAGGTTCTTGTATAATAGAAAGTCCATAATAACATCACATTTAATTTTATGCTTTTATTTATATATGTGGATATGTTAGAAAAGCATGCTATGTGAGACAGTAAATTAACAAATCCCTCAAAATAAATATTAAGTAAAAAATAACAAATTAAGATGCCTTCTAATACGATGCATTTGAAAGAAACTATATTCAGTATTGTGCCACTTTAACTCAATCAAGGCCATACCTAACTTAGTCAGTCATGTTGCATGAGATAAGAGTTATCTCTAAGTGATTTGCTCAGACTTAACGAAATCAAATTAGAGTATTGGCTTAGTCAAACCTAATAAGATTTAGAGGCATAGGTTGGGCTTTAACCCATATGATGGGCTAAAACAAGAGTTGCTTACCTAACTATCTAAGAGTTGCATGAGATGCAATTGACAATATTTGTCTACCTAAATAATCTCATTGGATGTATTAGCTCAGCTAAAGTCATAATGGGGACAAATATGAATCTTGGCTCACTAGGAAAACTAGCGCGAAAAGACTTCTCGAGTTGATAGTGAGGGCTATTAGCTTGAGGAAAATAGTGGAAGTAATTCATTTAATTAAAAGACCATAATTAAATGATTTTAATCATAATATTTCTTACTTGCATCTTTATCTTTTATGATTGTAGAACTGTCATGGCAAACAACAATTTATCCTTGCATTTTATTCTTGAATAGGATAACAAGTCAGTTGAGGCAAACTTCTTAGACTGGGACACAAATTTAAGGATAGTCCTCACTTAGGAAAAGAAGTTACATAATCTAGAGCGTGTGATCCTTGCTCAACCTCGACAGAATGCTTCAACTGCTCATAAGGAAGCTTATCAAATTCATTTAGATGATGCCACTGATGTATAGTGCTTTATGTTAGCTTTATGAGTCTTAAACTCCAGAGGCAACATAAGATCATGAAATCGTTTGATATGATCAAACATTTCAAGGAAATGTTCCAAAAGCATGCTTGGCACGAACGTTATAAGGTGGTTGAGGTGCTTTTCCAGAGCAAGATGATTGGAGGAGCTTCGGTGTACACTCATGTACTTAATATGATTAGGTACATTGAGAGGTTAAAAGTAGTAGGCTTCACCACGCATAAAGAGCTGTTAATTGATCTTATCTTCCAATCTCTAACGGATAGTTACAATGCGTTGTGTTGCAGTCCAACATGCACAGTATGGATAAGACATTAATAGACTTGCTCAACATGTTGAGAACTGCTAAGCAAGACTCGAAGAAGTCAAAGCCTACTTCTATTACGGTGGTCAACAAGGCCAAATCCAAAGGCGAAAGCAAGCCTAAGGGTAAGACTAAGCCCAAAGGTAACAAGAAGGGAAAGGCTAAGAATCTCAAGCTACTTGGTGGAGTTGCTAAGATAGGAAAGTGCTTTCATTATGGTAAGATTGGTTATTGAAAGAGGAACAACATTATATACCTCGAAGAGCTAAAGAAAAAGAAAGGAAGTAAGACTTCCACCTTAGGTTTATATGCGATTGAGATAAACTTGTTTACTTCTTCATCTTGAGTATTAGATATTAGATGTGGTTCACACGATTTCATGAATGTGAAAGGCCTAACAAGGAGTGGAAAACTTGCCAAGGGTAAGGTCAACCTACGAGTTGAAAATGGAGCAACGGTTATTGTATTAGTTGCAAGAACATTAAATTATCGTTGCCTTTGGGCCTAATTCTTGAACTTGATAATTGTTATTATGTTTCAGCAATTGCTAAGAATATAATTTAAGCTTCTTGTTTGGATAAGAAAAGGTTTTTCCTTTAAAATAATGAACAATAGCTGTTCAATTTACTTTGATGACATTTTCGATGACAGTGCTTATATTATGAATAGATTTTATGTTCTAGATTTAAATAATCACATATACAGTGTTGATTCAAAGCAATCAAAGGGTAATGAGATTAACTATATGTTTCTTTGGTTTTGTAGACTTAGTCACATAAATGAGAAATACATATCTAAGCTTTATAAAGATTGACACTTAGATTCATTTGATTTCGAATCATATGATGTAAGTGAATCTTGCTTGCTTGGTAAGATGACCAAGGCTCCTTTTACAAGAACAAGTAAAAGGGCTAGTGGTTTACTAGAGCTCATACATACAGATATATGTGGTCTATTAAACATACAAGCTAGAGGAGGATTTCAATACTTGATCACATTCACTGATAACTATAATAGATATGGCTATGTGTATCTAATGAGACACAAGTCAAAATCCTTTGAAATATTCGAGGAATTCAAGAATGAAGTACAAAACCAACTAGGCAAGAATATCAAGAAACTTTGATCAAATCATGGTGGAAAATATTTAAGCCTGGAATTTATAGATCATCTAAAGATGTGTGGAATAGTTTCATAACTCACTTCACTTAGCACACCTGAATAGAACAGTGTATTTAGGAGGAGGAATCGGACATTATTAGACATGGTTCGATCCATGATGAGTCCGGCTGACCTCTTTGTTTTCTGGGGTTATGCTTTAAAGGCAGCTACATTCACATTGAACCATATTCCCACTAAGGCAATTGAAAAGACACCACATAATATGTGTAGTGACAAAAAGCCCAATCTATCTTTTTTAATGGTTTGGGGTTGTGAGGCTTATGTCAAAAGATAAGTCTCAGATAAATTAAGACCCCAATCTAATAGGTGCATATTTGTGGGGTATCCTAAACGGACAAAAGGATATTATTTCTACAATCCACAGAGCACAAAGTGTTTGTGGCTCAGGGCAGTGTCTTTCAAGAAAAAGACTTCCTTTCTAAAAGAACTAATGGGAGGCAAATAGAGCTTGAAAAGGTTCAAGAACTACAAATTATCACTAAGCCTTTAGTGGAACAAAAGCAAGTCCCATAAGATGTTGTGAAACAAGAAGTTGCTCCGAAAACATAAGGCTCGCATAAGTTTAGTAAGATACGTTGAGAATTTAAGAAACTTAGCCTTCTCTCCACTGAGCACAATGAAGTATTGCTTATGGATAATGATGTGCTTACCACCTATAAAAAAGTAATTACAAATCCAAATTTTGAGAAATGGCTTGAAGCCATGAAATCTTAAATGGAGTACATGTATACAAACTAAGTATTGACTTTAGTTGATCCACCTGAAAGGGTAAAGCCTATAGGGTGCAAGTGGGTCTTCAAGAAAAAGATTGAAATGGATGGTAATGTGCATACGTGTAAGGGCTGATTGGTGGCGAAACATTTCAAACAAAGGCATGATATAGACTATGATAAGAATTTTTCACCAGTTGCAATGCTCAAGTCTTGCCAAATTTTGTTTACTATTGTTACATACCATGATTATAAAATATAGTAGATGGATGTTAAAACTATGTTCTTGAATGAGAACTTGTCTAACGATGTGTATAAGACACAACCTGACGGTTTTATCAATAATCTTAAGAATGCTAACAAGGTATACAAGCTTCAAATTTTCATTTATGGATTACAGCAAGCTTATTAGAGTTGGAACATTAGTTTTAATGAGATAGTCAATAAGTTTGGCTTCATCAAGAATGAAGACGAACATTGTGTAAAAAGGTTAGTGGGAGTGTTGTCATATTCCTAATGTTATATGTGAATGACATACTACTCATAGGAAACGACATTCTTTCTCTACAATCTATCAAAACTTGGCTAGTGAATTACTTCTCCAAGAAAGACTTAAGAGAAACAACCTATATCCATAGAATAAAGATCTATACAGATAGATTGATAGGGCTACTTTGCTAAGTTAAAGTACATATATTGACAAAGTGTTGAAAATGTTCAACATAGAAGAATCCAAGAAAGGATTCTTACTTATGTCACTCAGCATTTATCTCTCAAAGGACATGTGTCCTAAAACACAAGATGAGAGAGATAAAACGACTAAGATTCCATATGCTTCAGTTATTGGATTTATGAGGTACGCCATGTTATGTACTAGGCTTGATGTCTTGTATTCTTTGGGTATGTGAGGCAGTATCAGGATGACCTAAATGAGTGTCACTAGGTAGCAGTTAAGAACATCTTTAAGAACGGACGAGAGAATGAGGTCGTTATTAATGCTTACATCGATGCTAGTTTCTAGCTAGATAAGGATGACTTTAAGTCCCACTCTGGCTATGTGTTTTGCTTGAACAGTGGCACTATGAGTTAGAAGAGTTCAAAACAAGAGACATTGGCCGATTGTATGATCGAGGTTGAGTATATAGTGGCTTTAAATGCAGCTAAGGAAGCTATTTAGATCAAGAAGTTTATCATAGAACTTGTAGTGGTCTTTAGCATTGCTAATACAATGGCACTCTATTGTGACGACAATGGAGCCATTGCACAAGCAAAGGAATCCTGATCTCACTAGCGGTCCAAACATATACTCAAGCTCTTCCATCTGATCAAGGAAATCATAGAAGCAAGATGAAGATATGCAGAGTACACACTAATGATAACATTGCTAACCCACTCATGAAGGCATTGTTAAAGTAAAAGCATCATGTACACGTTAGGTCATTTGGCATTAGATACTTAACCAATGGCTATTGTGCTAGTGGGAGATTGTTAGTGTATGCGCTACGAGCCAATCGCATTTGGACTTGTATTACACTTATAACATTGTGATTGTTTATGTTATTTAATAATACATGGTATTTATTTATCGTTATTAACTATATTTAAGTTGCTCAAGTCATAATCAAATGATAAATTCCCCAAAACAATGGATTCTTATCAAGGGAATCAAAGTAATGACTTTAATAATGAGATTCTTAAGATACAAAGAATACAATTCTTAAATATTCTTAGTCATTGTATCACTAAAAAGGGACATCAATGATACAATAAGATTAACATGTGTTAGATTTTTTGGGTGATTGATCTCATAAGTCGTGGATATAGTGATATCCATATCAACACATAGGTGATGATTGTGAATGAATACACTAGATTAACCTATCTTAAGAACTCTATGTGGATCGTTATATTGAAAATCATTAGATATTCTTAAATGGCAATAGTATATGTGATTCTTAAACTTGAGATTAGCATGGTATCCTATATGTGGATTGGTATACTTTGATGCTAGTAAAAGTAGCTCAATAAGGGTTACAAGTAAGACAATAATTAGGTACATCATGAATCATATAAGAGTTATGAGTGATCAAGATAAGATTCATCCCTCTTGGTAAAAAGAGTTTAAATCTCAAGGACTCTCAATAGAAATGGATGATTGGAAATTTGTGGCCATGGTACAAATGAGATTTAAGATGAGATCTTGAATTCATTCGATTAAGTCATTTATCTTGAGATTAAGAAACAACGTAGTTGAACTTTAATAGAGATAACAAATTCCACACTCTATGTTCAACTGAGATATTAGGTGATGAAAAGATCGAATTATACTGTAATTACTCATGAAAAGGTTGTCATTAACTCACTGAGATTTTCATTACTTAGGTAGCCAATGCATTGCTAGATACCATTTTTGGCTTGTGATTTATGAATAAGATTTTAAATCACTGTCAATGCAATAGAAACCTAAAAGGCCATACATAATAAGAATATGACAAAAACAAGTTAATTAAAGTTAGATTCATTGATGAACCCTAGTACAAATAGGATTCCTAATAAGACTAGAATCCTATTCCAACTAGATTTTGGGATTCAATTAATGGTAATTTTAGCTCGAGATGACTACAGGGTATGTAGGTCTTTTCAATTATAATGAGATTGCAATTATGAATTATTAATTTAATAATTTAGTCCAAATTATTAATCAAAATACATGACCAATTGGATGTAGTGTAAGTGGGAGATTGTTAGAGTATGTCCTACGAGCCAATTGGATTTGAATTAAGTATTTTAAAAGGCCAAGAAGGACCCTATTGGCTCTTATAGGCTATACCGAGAGGGGAGGTGAATCGGTTTTTAACTACCCTTAAGCTCGTTTTGCGATTCTTTTAAATTCTCTAGCCTATATGAATATTTTCTAAGTTCTCTAGGCTATTCAGTAATGCAATATAAATTCAATTCAAAAAGCACAATACAATTGCAAGTAAATAAAGAGTAGGGAGAGAAAGATTTACACAATCGATTTATAGAGGTTCGGCTACCTTGCCGACGTCCTCTACCTTGAGACGCTCCCAAGGATTTTCCCCAAATTCACTAACTTGAATTTGTGTTACACTCCCTCTTTTCAAGGCTCAGGAGAAACTTCTCTTTTTCTAAGCTCAAGAGAAACCTCCCTCTTTTTCTTAAGCTAAAGAGTAACCTCCCTCTTTTTCTTAGGCTAAAGAAAAAGCTCCCCTTGTACAAGGATTGAATGTGTTTACAAGTGGTGCAATCAAAGAAGGCCTCTAAGTAGGCAAATGATTACAGAAATTAGGTACAAGTGAAAGCCTATACAAGATTTATGCTAAGCAATACAAGAGATATGTGAATGATGGAAGATAAAGACTTTGTAGCTCTTGATTTGTTGTTTAGGCTTGAGGATTTGAGGAAAATGACTATTGGAGTTGATTGAGTAGTTCCTCTTACTTCCTTTAGCTTCTAAACCTCTATTTATAGTCCCTTGGATGGTTTGTGGACGTTGGTTGGAGTCAAAACAGAAGCTAGCCATTGTGTCTCACAGAAACTAGCCGTTGGGGGCTTTCTGGCATAAAGGGATCGATCCTTTTCTTCATTCTAGGCTTCCAGGGCATTCTGCCAAAAAGGGATCGATCCCTTTCCCTATGGGATCGATCCTTTTCTTCCAGAGAGCCATTTTCCTGCACTTTTTGGGTTAGAAATGATGTAGACTTGAATTTAATATAACCCAAAACATTTATAAGCTTTAAGGGAGTTTTTTTTTACTTTCTCAAATGAAAACATTGTCCAAAAACTTATAAGTAATTTTCTAAACTTATGTTCAATAATTCTTGAGAAAATTACTTAATATTCAAAACCATTTTATAAAGTATTAAGACCAATAAGAATATATCATTAAACCATGGTCTTAATGTTTGTTATGAACACTTAAAATGGATTGAGAAGATCATTTGTGATAAGGCAAATTTATAATATGAATTACAACATTAAAGCTTACTTAAGTTTTTGTCATTTCAAAATATAAATGTCAATTTAAAGCTAACAATCTCCCCCTTTTTGATATGACAAAACTTAATGTAAATTTGCTTTGAAAATTCTTTGATAAAATACTCCCCCTGTAATAAAGCAGGATTTTTATAAAGCTCCCCCTTAATATAAGCATGGGTTTTGAAAATGAATTTTCAAACTATTTCTCCCACATTATCTCTCCCCCTTTAATATCTCTCCCTTTTAATATTTATCTCTCCCCCTTTTTGTCATAGCAAAAAAAAGGAAAAATAAAAAATATACTCCTCCTAAAATCATGGCTATGTGAGAAGAGATAAATATTGCTCCATCCAACAAGAAACATGTTAGTTCATGGGACTCATAGCACAAATAAATAAGTCAATATTCACAAAGAGTATGAAATATTCATGCAAAGAAAATGACTTATTATCCTAAACCAATTGTTTATAAATAATTTTGCAATAAGGTCTCAATTGGTAAGAGATTAAGCAAGCACCTAAGTATAACAATTGTTCTCTAAAGTCTAACTAAGGTGCATGACAATACATCATGATTATGAGCTAAAATTAGATGACATATCATATGCATGAGCTCATAGATCATGTTCAAGCAAGAGTGTGCATAGACTCAAAAAATATAGCAATTAACTTCAAATTCTAGCACACAAGAGTTTCATGCAAAATATCCTAAATGGATTCTTCTCTATTTGTCATTTCAAACTAAAGAGCATGAGAAGAATTGTCAATTTAAAGGTCATACCAATTGGCAATTTAGATTTGGCTTACCAATTATTGAAAATATGGTTGCCAATGATACTAATTGTTATTTCAATCTAAATACCAATTGTTACTAATGGTTGACTTAGGCATTTTGCATGAATCCAATATCTATGTGTAGTGTGTTCATGTCAAGACAATAGTCATTCTAAATATGCAAGAACACAACACACATCATCAAATATGCATATGGATCAATTAATCATTAGCACACTATCATAGAGTATTAATCCATATTCATATTCACAAAGTTATAACATATGGAAGATTCAAACAATAAAGGTATTCAAGCAAACACAATTTCTTCCATGGTTTCAAGTACAAAAATCCTATGCTCATTTTCCAATTCAAGTCCTTAAGCATTTATGAGCAAGGAAAGATTCAAAATTACCATTTTAATCAATTAAAAGCCATATCCCTAGTTGTTATCGTCATTGAACGTTCTAGAGGGTATATGCTATTTTAACTAAAATGGCTTCACCTAAGTGAATCAATATTATCAAGCTAAAATGTATTTTATCATTAAAATCCATAAGTTATGAGTGAGGTTAAGCACTTAATATCATGAAATACTATTCTCATCTCATAGGCATGATTATTGATTCAACTTAAGCAAACATGCATGTTCATCATCAAAACAATCAAGAGTCTATGCATGTGTATCAATTGTTTGTGTTGTCATTAATGCTCAAGTTCCATAATAATTTGGCTATAAAGAATTAATTTCATGGATGATAAATTTTCATGTAACTCAACATTTATGATTCATTTATCATCACTAATTATAAGCCAAGGAAAAGTATGACCTTATACCAATTGTTGAATTTACATTTGAAGTCAATCCTTAAGGTCAAGTTTTAATTATTCTTCCACTAGATGTATAATTATCATGAAACCTAGTGTGGAGTAGTTGAGTCAATCTAAGAAACATAATCCTATAAGCATGCTTGACTAAGATGAACAAAAAAGAATGAAGAAGATTTATTATACACTAGTTCATCAATTTCTCAAATATATCCATAAATTCTTGAAATAATTCTCAAAATTATGGTTAAGCATTCATTGAAAGTATATTTCAAGATTATTTCAAGATTCATAAATGTTTTCAACAAGAAGAATGATTTTGCACTTGTGAGTTCAATGAAAAATGATATTAATTGTTGAAAGTGATGCCATTTGTTAGAAATGATACAAATTGATGGAGTTGAGGCATGATATCAATGAAAAATGATTTTTCATATTCTAAATATCATCAAAAGGAAGTTAAAATATTGAATTTTAAGTTGAGAAGAGAGAAAGTATCAAAACAATGAAAAGTTCTTCTAAATTTCGGTTGAAAACATGCAGGAAAGCCCTTTCTGGCCTGGGCAGATCGATCCCAAGAGGTGGGGGATCGATCCCTTAGTTCCAGAATACAAATTTTGCATTCTGTTCAAGGGGGGATCGATCTTGCTTGTTGAGGGATCGATCCCTCATCCTGTATATGCAGTTTTTTGACAGAAAATTCAACTTTTGAGGTGCCAAAACTTCGTTTTTGAGTATTTTAAGTCTAAGTAAGAGTTTGAACATTTGTAAAACATGATTTTTGACTTGTGTGAATGAAAAACATGAATGAAAAACCATTTTACAAAAGATTTTGCAATTTTAGAAGAATTTACACAAAAAAATGCATTTTTGGCCTCAAAGGAGGTCATTTTGAGATTTAAGTATATTTTGACCAAACCAATGCATTGAATTACATAAATATGTCAAAACAAACTTGTTCACATAGATTTTAAGCATATATATCATTAAAACATACATCTTGTGAACAACATGCCATGATTTCTAACATGCATATTCTTCATTAAGGCTCATAACAAGGCATTTTGCATATATGACATATTTGACAGCTTTTGAGCAACTAAATATATTATCTAGACATATCAAACTTGCTCAAGATGTAGAAAACCAATAATCATTTCAAAATCACAAATCATGCTTTTCATTCAATGCATCAAGTACTATTCATCAAACACTCAAAAATCATTTATCATGCCTTTTGTTCAATCATTCAACTCACAATGCATCAAGAATCATCAACCAACTTTCTCATCAAAGCACAAATAATCAAATAAAGTTTTAAAGCATTAAACTTACAAAACTCCTTTGCTTGAGTATGCTTTGCCTTGAATTTTTGAGTCCACCTTGAGCTATCCTTTGAAGAATTGTTGTGATCTTATCAAAAATGGATCCTCAAGTTTTTCCTTTTTCTCATTAGCACAAGCAAACTCCATGAGGATGTGTTGAGCATTTAGACTCTATTGTTCCATTGTATTCCTATGCTCTAACACTCCTACAACAAACAAATTCAAACATGCTTTGGTACCCAAATTTTCTTAGGTCCTTGAAAGTTAGTGCAAACAATTTTTTATCCTTTTGGGATCCATTTCAAGCACAATTCATCATTATTCATAGCATGCTTTGGCACCCACATTTTTCTAATGACTTTTCCTCTAAATGTGGTTTTTCTATATGTGCATGCTTGTGAAGAGTGTCCTATTCTATTGCATAGTGAGCATGTAAGAGATAAATCATGCATAGCATTTTTGCTCACAAGGAAATTCTTAAGATGAGTTTCTTTTTGTTTAGCATTATAGCCTAACCCATCTTTGTCAAAGAAAGCTCTTTGGGTCTCTAACATGTGATCTAATTTTTGTTGACCCATATAGAACCTAGTAAATGAGTTATGCAAATTTGTATTCTTTTTATTTAACTCATTTATTTCTAGATTTGCTTCTTCTAACTTCTTCTCAAATTCAAGTTTGGCATTTAATAGCATTTCATTTTCTATTTTCAATTTAGCAATGATTTTCTTATATTTGGAGTTCATACATTGAAATTCATTTGCTAAATCATTAAAAGCATTTTGTAGTTCACTAAAGGTATAATCATTATCTTCACTAGAACTACAACTACCTTCATCATCACTAATGGCCATAAAGCATGAGTAGGCTACCTCATCATCTACGTTTTCCTCATCGGAGCTATCACTATCGCTCCATGCAGCCACAAATGCTTTCTTCCTAGGCTTCCTATCTGTTTCCTTCCTAAGTAAGGGGCAATCTAACTTAGTATAACCCGGTTCATTGCACTCATAACAGACTAAGGGGTCCTTTTCTTTTCTACTTGATTCCCCTCTTTGATGTCTCCTATTATTTTCTTTTTCTTTCATTCTCATGAACCTATCAAATCTTTTGGCAAACATTGCCATTTCCTTTTCTTCCTCATTTCCACTCTCATCACTATCATCTTCAAGGATCTCATGAGTGGAAGACTTAAGTGCTACCCCCACTTTCTTTGAAGGCTCTACATTTCTTTTTAATTTCATTTCATGAGTAAGTAGAGACCCCATAAGTTCATCTAGAGGCAAGGTGTTTGGATCCTTAGATTCTTCTATAGCGGTTACCTTAGCCTCCCAAGATTCAGGCAAGCTATTCAAAATTTTCTTTACCATTTCAACATTGGAATAAGTCTTGCCTAGAGCCTTAAGTCCATTAATTATATCATTAAACCTAGTGAACATTTCGCTAATAGACTCATTTTCTTCCATCCTAAATAGCTCATAATCATGTGTGAGCATTCCTACTTTGGTCTCTTTTACTTGATTGGTCCCTTCATGTGTGATGGCTAATTTGTCCCATATTTGCTTGGCATTCTCACATAGGGAGACTCTATTATATTCATTGGGACCTAATGCATAAAAGAGAATTTGCATAGCCTTGGCATTCAATTGTGCCAATCTCATATTATTTGTGTCCCACTCATCCTCACTTTTAGGGACATCTTTTCCATCAACTTTCTTCATTGGAATTTTGGGACCATTAACAATCACTCTCTACACTTCATAATCATTAGATTGTACAAAGAACATCATCCTAATTTTCCAATATGAATAATTCTCACCATTGAAGAGTGGAGGTCTAACTAATGATTGTCCCTCTTCTCCTAGGGGTGTGCCTACATTCAAGTGAGCCATTTAAGATTGTTTTGCTCGATAGATGTTAGTTTAATTCAATCTCGAGCCCAAGCTCTAATACCAATTGTTGGCTCTTATAAGCTATACCGAGAGGGGGGTGAATCGATTTTTAACTACCTTAAGCTCGTTTTGCAATTCTTCTAAATTCTCTAGCCTATATAAATATTTTCTAAGTTCTCTAGGCTATTCAATAATGCAATATAAATTAATTCAAAAAGCACAATACAATTGCAAGTAAATAAAGAGTAGGGAGAGAGAGATTTACACAATCGATTTATAGAGGTTCGGCTACCTTGCCTACGTCCTCTACCTTGAGACCCTCCCAAGGATTTTCCCCAAATTCACTAACTTGAATTTGTGTTACGCTCCCTCTTTTTAAGGCTCAAGAGAAACCTCTCTCTTTTTCTAGGCTCAAGAGAAACCTTTCTCTTTTTCTAGGCTCAAGAGAAACATCCCCTTTTACAAGGATTGAATATGTTTACAAGTGGTGCAATCAAAGAAGGCCTCTAAGTAGGCAAATGATTACAGAAATTAGGTACAGGTGAAAGCCTATACAAGATTTGTGCTAAGCAATACAAGAGATATGTGAATGATGGAAGATAAAGACTTTGTAGCTCTTGATTTGTTGTTGAGGCTTGAGGATTTGAGGAAAATGACTATTGGAGTTGATTGAGTAGTTCCTCTTACTTCCTTTAGCTTCTAAGCCTCTATTTATAGTCCCTTGGATGGTTTGTGGACGTTGGTTGGAGCCAAAACAGAAGCTAGTCGTTGTGTCTCACAGAAACTAGCCGTTAGGGGCTTTCTGGCATAAAGGGATCGATCCTTTTACCAAAAGGATCGATCCTTTTCTTCATTCTAGGCTTCCAGGGCATTCTGTCAAAAAGGGATCGATCCCTTTCCCTATGGGATCGATCCTTTTCTTCTAGAGAGCCATTTTCCTGCACTTTTTGGGTTAGAAATGATGTAGACTTGAATTTAATATAACCCAAAACATTTATAAGCTTTAAGGGAGTTTTTCTTGACTTTCTCAAATGAAAACATTGTCCAAAAACTTATAAGTAATTTTCTAAACTTATGTTTAATAATTCTTGAGAAAATTACTTAATATTCAAAACCATTTTATAAAGTATTAAGACCAATAAGAATATATCATTAAACCATGGTCTTAATGTTTGTTATGAACACTTAAAATGGATTGAGAAGATCATTTGTGATAAGGCAAATTTACAATATGAATTACAACATTAAAGCTTACTTAAGTTTTTGTCATTTCAAAATATATATGTCAATTTAAAGCTAACAGACCCAATCTAGTTAGACTAAGGCTAAGACTTTTTTAGGGTTTTGTTAAAAGGCATTATACAAGCAATATTATATCTGAAAAATTGTATGAAACAGACTTGATAGTCACTCTGCCTCTTGGAGCTATCACTCATAAAATAATCCTTTTTCTCCTCCATTTGTCGTCGACCTCACATTATCCTAAGCAAAGGTCCCGTTTTGCATTCTACTCGTGTGGACACCATTAGAGAGTTTCTCTTAAGAAGGAGTCTTAAGTTAATGATAAACTGAGGGTTGTTCATGGATTGAAAAAATTTTAAAGTTAAACCTCCCCACATGAGCAATACCAAAAAAGGTAAAAATTCTATCCCAAAAGAAATTTTGTTGCATGATCTTGGTGTTTTTGATTTCATTGTGTTTCTAGTCTGCTACTTATCTTTGTATATAACAGGATAAACTGAAACAATGTAACCTTACAAACCCAATGCCACATGGAAAGACTTTTCTGAAGTAAAAGTTCTGTGATAAGGTTTGTTCAAATGTGGTGAAAAACTTTAACAAGCTGCATAAAAAATCCATAGTAGAGAAATATCTCAAAAGGGTTAAGAAATTAAGACCATACATGTTACAATGTAATCCTCACTTACCAAAGGGTTACTTTGTCTCGAGTTTTATAAGTGGACTCAAAGAGAACCTTAAGCATAAAGTAAACGCTAATGAATCCTAGAACCTTAGTGCCACCTACAAACATGCCAGGGTGCATGAATGATCTTGAACTATAGGAAATACTTGAGACCTAACTATAAAGTAGCCCAAAACTTTTATCCAAAAATTAACCAACCAACATATAACCAAGCACGAAAACCTACCCTTAATCCCTCACCAAACAACAATAGATAAACCTTAATAGAGCAAAGAAGAGCTCAAAACCTTAAATATGGATATAAGTTTGTACCAGGTTATGTTTGCAAAAGCAATCAGTTGAATCTTATTAAAGGAGATGAGGCTATGAGAGATCATGATATGTTTAAAGAGGTAAGACTAAATGAGGAGCAGATGGATAAAGAAGAAAGAAATCATATTGTTGCTAATTTTAAAATCTTCATCAATGCATTAACTAGGAATGTTAACACAACACACCCACGATTCAAGGTAGCATTAAGGGAAAGCCTCTCCATATATTGATAAATAGTGGTAGCATACACAGTTTTATCAATCCTTGGTGGACAAAAAATGGGATAAAACTAGTACACATTAACCCCTCTAGCTATCACAGTGACCAATTGAAAGAAATTATATAGTACTGGAAAATGCAAACAATTAGAATGGTGTATGTAGGGTCACCAATTTTCTCATGATTTGATAGTTCTGTTTATAGGTAGGAGTGACATGGTGTTAATTGTGGACTGAATGAAGAAGTATAGTCCACTAGCATTGGATTTTAATTAGCTATCACTGTCCTTTCAAAAGGATAATGAGTATATTACACCCAAGGCAGGCCAACCCCAAACTGCATTTAAGGCTTTTTTCCAATGTGAAACTTCAGAAGTTGACTACAAAGGATCTTGAATTAGCAAGAAAGGTTTATTTGCTTAGTATCGGTGTTAAGAATACTAAAGTACCTTCAGAATTGTAACTTTTGTTGAATGCTTATGGTGACATTTTTGAAAAACCTTAAGGACTACCCCTTAAGAGAACTCATGATCACAGTATACCTTTGAAGGTAAGAGCCCAACCAATTAATTGAGGTCTTATAGGTTTCCTTAATGTTGGATTGTGCCCTTAGAACTATTCATTAGATGATTGACTTTGGCAATTTTATGTATCATGACATTTTATTATAGCTCATTATTATATTTGTCTTATAACTGCGTAATGTAATCTTATATGATAATGTCCTTAGAATAGTAATAACACACTATTCTTAAAATATCCCTAGTCAAGTATTATTGTGAACAAGGATAACAATGTACGATAAGACTAGTATGTGGTTGACTGATGACCATTGTCATGGATATAGGATATCAAGTCATCGCATAGGTACATGTTAGAGAACTATGTACTGGATCGACCCTCCATGAGAATGCTACATGGATTGTTATATGAGTGTCATAAGCGATTCTCATAGTGATGATGGTGTATGTGATCCTTTGACTTGAGATCATCAAAGATCCAAACATAGAGAATTGCATACTTTAATGCTGCTAGATGTCATTCGTAACAGGATGGACTATAAAGGTAGTAATTGGGTATGCCTTGATCTATGTAGAGGGATGTTAAGTGATCAAGATAGGATTTATCCCTCTTATATAACAAGAGTGATGTCTTGGGCCCTTTGATAAAGTGAGACTAAGAAATGCATGGCCGTGCTCGAATAAGTCAATATGAGATATTGATTTTATTTGTTTAATTAGTCTACTCAGGAATCAAGAAACGCTGATTAGACTATACAAGTGTGACACATTCCATGACTTGTGTCTAATCAAGACATCAAAGGATAAAGGGATTAGACTACACGGTAACATCTATCACGAGTAAGGTTATGTCGAGTCATTGACATTCTCTTTACATGGGTAGCAATGATGTGTTGCTAGATACCGCTCATTGCCTGTGACATTTTTTTGTCATTGTCATTGTTTTGAGAACCTATTGGGTCGCACACTTAGAACGGATCAATGAGGAGCTTAATTAATCCTATTCTGAATTGGATTAAGGATATAGTTAATCCTATTCTAAGTAGGATTAGAGTTCTGTTTGGCAGTAAATTTTAGGGTAAAATTTACTGCCTATAAAAAGATGTTTTTTTAAAACAGAGCCGCACAAAAAAAAAACAGAAAAGGTATTCTTTTAATCGAAGCTAGCAAATCGATTATAAGAATCAAAAATGCTCTTTAAGGCTTCTGATCGTGAGACCTTCAAGAGTCGTGAGATCCGTTCATGTGGATACCATAGAGGCAGGAACGAAAAGTTGTTGCGTGTAACTCGACCAATGACAAAAATCAGAGAAAACGTTAGGTAAAATCTCGAAACCCTAATCAGGCAACTCTCCGAATCGATCCTGGTGGAGGTCTTTAAATTCCGCTGCATGTTTGTTTCGGTTTCCTTCACTGGTATCAGAGCCAGATTTGGAGTCCCTTATTTGTTTTGATAATAGCATGATCTCTGGTTACTTTCTGTTTATGATTACATGCAATCATTTTAATGAGATTAATACGGATTAGAATGTATATGATATATTCAGAGGCTAGAAATCAAATTGTTGAAATTATATATATATGATATATATCAATTTCGATTCAACTTATATGTGAGATATAATCTGTGATGCGAATTATTAATGGCGGTTTCTGTTCTGCATAAACGTTATGGAAGAAACAGAACAATGTCGAAAGTGTTCTAATGCGACTAAAATTATAGTCAGTATGAGATACTGGCTGGAACATCCTGATAAGATTAGGACACTTTCGGATAAGGGGCGTTGGCAATGTCAATACTGTGACCTGGGAATCCCGCAGTCGGGTCATAATTCTTTTCAAATGTGCCTCATTAATAAAACTAAAAGTTAAAATTGCATTACACTTGTTTGTATAACACGGTGGTTGTTGTTTGAGCATGGTGCATTGTTATAGCCCTAGCCCAATATGATTGTATTTTGGTGGTTGTAAATTTTAATAAATACGACTTGCGTGTCGTGCCTTGTTCTTGAAATTCCAGTTGTACATTCTTTTCTCATCTTACTCCCCTCGAATGTAACTCGAGGTTTCTCTTAAACTATGTAATTGGAGCTGACAACCATGCAAAAGATGACCAAAGAAACACTTGGAGAAGATGCTATTACCCTTAGGTTAACCCTTAGGGTTTCTCATTGGCTTGGGAAATCCATTTAGTTTGGGCTATAACTATGTCACGTTTATTTTATTGCTTAATTGCATGAGATGCATGGTTTATTTTGTACGTTTATGATATGAAAATCATATGATAATTTTAGAAAAAGTAAAATTGGTGAGATCTTATTCAATAAACTAACAAAATCCCTCAAATTAAATTAAGTCAATAATAGATGCCTACCAATGAATAGCACTCGTCAAGGCTAGAATCAATTTTGTTATGTTTGCCAAAGCAAAATATCATATCTATCTTAGTAAGACGCGATGGGATAATAGTGATATCCAAAGGCTATAAATTGGGTTAACTTAACTAGATTTCCTCAATAGGATTGGGAATTTAGAGGCATAAAGTTGGGCTTCCATTCATGAGATGAATTAGAACAAGTGTTGTTCACCCAACTATCCAAGAGTTACATGAGATGTAATTGGTAAGTGTTGCCTACCTAAATAGCCAAATCTTGGGCGATTAGCCAAAGCTAACTCTAGATAAGGTGAAATATGGATCTTGGCCCACTAGAGAAATTCTGTGATAATTTTTCCGAATTAATAGTGAGGGTTGTTGATTCGATAAAAATAGTGGGAGCATCATTTAATAAATATTTAATTAAATGAATGCATTCATGATACTTATATTTTGCATATTTTTGTTGTAGATTACCATGGCATCAAACACAAATAACACACTTTCACTGCGATCTGTCCTTGAGAAGGACAAGTTGAATGGGACAAACTTCTTGGATTGGTACAGGAACCTGAGGATAGTCCTCAAGCAAGAAAAGAAGTTATATGTCCTTGAGATTCCCTTACCTGAGGAACCACCCTGTAATGCTCCAAGGGCAGAAAGAGATGCTTATAAGAAGCATCAAGATGATGCATTGGATGTTAGTTGCCTTATGCTTGCCTCCATGAATCCTGAGCTTCAAAAGCAACATGAGGAAATGGATGCGTTCGATATGATCGAGCATCTTAAGCAACTCTATCAAGAGGAAGCTAGGCAAGAAAGGTACAATGTCTTTAAGGCATTGTTTCAGTGTAGGATGGCAGAGGAGACTCCCGTTGGTACTCATGTGCTCAAGATGATTAGGTACATTGAAAACCTTGAAAGATTGGGATTTCCTTTGGGCCAAGAGTTGGCCACTGATGTGATTATGCAATCGTTGCCAGACAGCTACAGTCAGTTTGTTGTTAATTACAACATGAATGAAATTGACAAGACTCTGCCACAGTTACTTAGCATGTTGAAAACAGCTGAATCCAACATGAAAAAGGCCAAGCCCAAAGATGTCTTAATAGTTAAGAAAGCTAAGGGCAGGGCTAATGCAAAGGGCAAGAAAAAAGGTAATAAAGCCAATGGCAAGTTCAAGCCCAATGATACTGCACTGAAGCCAAAAGGTGGGGTTGCCAAAGAAGGGAAATGCTTCCATTGCGGTGAGACCGGACATTGGAAGAGGAACTGCAACAAAAACCTGGAAGAGCTAAAGAAGAAAAGAGGAAGTGAGAATTCCACTTCAAGTATTTATGTTATAGAAGTTAATCTATCTACTTCTTCATCATGGGTATTAGATACTGGATGTGGTTCTCACATTTGTGTAAATGTGCAGGAACTCAAAAGGAGTAGATCGTTGACTAAGGGCGAGGTCGATCTATGAGTGGGAAATGGAGCAAGGGTTGCTGCATTAGCTATAGGAACTTATATTTTGACATTGCCCACAGGGCTTGTTTTAGAATTAGATGATTGTTATTATGTGCCTTCCATCACTAAAAACATTATTTCTATTTCTTGTTTGGACAAGAAGGGTTTTTCATTTATAATAAAAGACAACTGTTGCTCCATTTATTTAAATGATATCTTTTATGGTAGTGCACAACTAATTAATGGTTTTTACATTCTAAATCTTGATATGCCTATTTATAACATAAATGCTAAAAGGATTAAATCTAATGATCAAAATCCAACATATCTCTGGCATTGTCGCTTTCAAAATCCAACATATCTCTGGCATTATCGCTTGGGACACATAAATGAGAATCGCATTTCCAAACTCCATAAATATGGAATTTTGGACTCATTTGATTTTGAATCGTATGAGACATGTGAATCTTGTTTGATGGGTAAGATGACTAAAGCCCCTTTCAAAGGACACAGTGAAAGGGCAAGTGATTTATTGGGCTTAGTACATACAGATGTATGTGGACCTTTAAACACACAGGCCAGAGGTGGGTTTATGTACTTTATTACATTTACTGATGATTTCAGTAGATATGGCTATGTGTATCTTATGAGACACAAGTCAGAATCTTTTGAAAAGTTCAAAGAATTCAAGAATGAAGTACAAAACCAACTTGGCAAGAGCATTAAGGCACTTCGATCAGATCGAGGTGGTGAATACTTAAGCCAAGAATTTTATGACTATCTTAAAGAGTGTGGGATTGTTTCACAACTCACTCCTCCAGGTACACCACAATGGAATGGTGTATCTGAAAGGAGAAACCGAACTTTATTAGATATGCTCGATCAATGATGAGTCATATAGATCTTCCAGAATCCTTTTGGGGACATGCATTAGAAACAGCTGCTTTTACACTGAACCGTGTTCCATCTAAATCGGTTCCAAAGACACCATATGAGATATGGACTGGTAAACGTCCCAGTATGTCTTTTATGAAGATTTGGGGTTGTGAGGCTTATGTAAGACGTCAAGTCTCTAACAAACTTGCACCTAAATCTGATAAGTGCTATTTTGTGGGATATCCTAAACTAACTAAAGGATATTATTTTTACAATCCCACTGAGCGCAAAGTGTTTGTAGCTCGAACAGGTGTCTTTCTAGAAAGAGAATTCATTTCTGGAAGAACTAGTGGGAGAAAAGTAGAACTTGAAGAAATTCAAGAGCTACAAGATAGCGCACCCGATGTTGAGATGGAGCCTGAGCAAGCACCACAAGCTGTTGTGGAGCAACCGCCTGCTCAAGAGACACAAGCCTTGCGTAGATCAGTTAGAACACATCGTGAGCCACAGAGATATGGATTTCTAATAACTCAGAACGGTGATGTATTGCTCATGGACCAAGATGAGCCTACTACCTATCAAGAGGCTATTACAGGGCTAGACTCTGAGAAATGGCTTGAAGCCATGAGATCTGAGATGGAATCCATGTATGCCAACCAAGTTTGGACCTTGGTTGACTTACCCGAAAGGGTAAAACCTATAGGGTGTAAATGGGTTTTTAAGAAGAAAACCGACATGGAAGGAAATGTTCATACCTATAAAGGGCGATTGGTTGCTAAAGGTTTTAAACAAATTCATGGTATTGACTATGATGAAACTTTTTCACCAGTCACGATGATTAAATCCATTAGGATCTTGCTTGCGATAGCTGCATACCATGATTATGAAATCTGGCAAATGGACGTCAAGACCGCTTTTCTTAATGGAAAGCTACTCGAGGATGTGTACATGACACAACCTGAGGGTTTTGTTGATCCAAAAAATGCTGGAAAGGTTTGTAAGCTGTAACGTTCTATTTATGGACTAAAGCAAGCTTCTCGAAGTTGGAATCTTCGTTTTGATGATGCAATCAAAGAGTTTGGTTTCATCAAGAACGAAGATGAACCTTGTGTCTACAAGAAGGTCAGTGGGAGCACTATTGTCTTCCTGGTATTGTATGTGGATGACATACTACTCATTGGGAATGACATCCCTACCCTTCAGTCTGTAAAGACTTGGTTAGGGAATTGCTTTTCAATGAAGGACTTGGGCGAAGCTACCTATGTACTGGGTATAAGGATCTATAGAGATAGATCAAGGAAATTAATTGGCCTAAGTCAAAGTGCATACATAGATAAAGTGCTAAAGAGGTTTAGCATGCAGGATTCCAAGAAAGGATTCTTGCCTATGACACATGGCATTACTCTCTCAAAAGAACAGTGTCCTACAACACAAGAAGAGAGAGAACATATGAGTAAAGTTCCATATGCATCTGCTATTGGATCCATTATGTATGCCATGTTATGCACATGTCCCAATGTCTCGTATGCTTTGAGCATGATGAGTAGATATCAAGTTGATCCTGGTGAACGTCACTGGATCACTGTCAAGAATATTCTTAAGTACTTGAGAAAGACTAAGGATACATTCTTGATATATGGAGGTGAGGAAGAGCTCATTGTAACAGGTTACATTGATGATAGCTTCTAAACTGATAAAGATGACTATAGATCGCAGTCTGGTTATGTGTTTTGCCTTAATGGTGGTGCTGTGAGCTAGAAGAGTTCAAAGCAAGCGACAGTGGCCGATTCTACAACAGAGGCTGAGTATATAGCTGCCTCTGAAGCTGCTAAGGAGGCTGTTTGGATCAGGAAGTTCATTAATGAGCTTGAAGTTGTTCCTAGCATTATAGATCCGATTGAGCTCTATTGTGACAACAGTGGAGCCATCGCACAAGCTAAGGAACCTAGATCTCACCAACGATCCAAACATATACTACGGCGCTTCCATCTCATTCGAGATATCATCGAGAGAGGAGATGTGAGGATATGCAAAGTACCAACTGACGATAACATCGCCGACCCACTGACGAAGCCTTTGACGCAGCAGAGACATGATCATCACACTAGGTCACTAGGTATTAGATACATGAGTGAATGGTCTTAGTGCAAGTGGGAGATTGTTGGATTGTGCCCTTAGAACCATTCATTAGATGATTGACTTTGGCATTTTTATGTATCATGACATTTTATTATAGCTCATTATTATATTTGTCTTATAATTGCATAATGTAATCTTATATGATAATGTCCTTAGAATAGTAATAACACATTATTCTTAAAATATCCCTAGTCAAGTATTATTGTGAACAAGGATAACAATGTACGATAAGACTAGTATGTGGTTGACTGATGACCATTGTCATGGATATAGGATATCAAGTCTACATGTTAGAGAATTATGTACTGGATCGACCCTCCATGAGAATGCTACATGGATTGTTATATGAGTGTCATAAGCGATTCTCATAGTGATGATGGTGTATGTGATCCTTTGACTTGAGATCATCAGAGATCCCAACATAGAGAATTGCATACTTTAATGCTGCTAGATGTCATTCGTAACAGGATGGACTATAAAGGTAGTAATTGAGTATGCCTTGATCTATGTAGAGGGATGTTGAGTGATCAAGATAGGATTTATCCCTCTTATATAACAAGAGTGATGTCTTGGGCCCTTTGATAGAGTGAGACTAAGAAATGCATGGCCGTGCTCGAATAAGTCAATATGAGATATTGATTTTATTTGTTTAATTAGTCTACTCATGAATCAAGAAACGCTGATTAGACTATACAAGTGTGACACATTCCATGACTTGTGTCTAATCAAGACATCAAAGGATAAAGGGATTAGACTACACGGTAACATCTATCACGAGTAAGGTTATGTCGAGTCATTGACATTCTCGTTACATGGGTAGCAATGATGTGTTGCTAGATACCGCTCATTGCCTGTGACATTTTTTGTCATTGTCATTGTTTTGAGAACCTATTGGGTCGCACACTTAGAACGGATCAATGAGGAGCTTAATTAATCCTATTCTGAATTGGATTAAGGATATAGTTAATCCTATTCTAAGTAGGATTAGAGTTCTGTTTGGCAGTAAATTTTAGGGTAAAATTTACTGCCTATAAAAGGATGTTTTTCTAAAACAGAGCCGCACAAAAAAAAACAGAAAAGGTATTCTTTTAATCGAAGCTGGCAAATCGATTATAAGAATCAAAAACGCTCTTTAAGGCTTCTGATCGTGAGACGTTCAAGAGTCGTGAGATCCGTTCGTGTGGATACCATAGAAGCAGGAACGAAAAGTTGTTGCTTGTATCTCGACCAACGACAGAAATCAAAGAAAACGTTAGGTAAAATCTCGAAACCCTAATCAGGCAACTCTCTGAATCGATCCTGATGGAGGCCGAATGATTTAAATTCCGCTGCATGTTTGTTTCAGTTTCCTTCACTTAATACCAGAAGGTTGAAGTTGAAAAACAACTTGCCAATATGCTAGCCATATCAATTATAACAACCAGTACAAGTCACTTTGCTTCTCTTTGCCTATTGGTGAAGAAAAAATATGGAAGTTGGAGGTTATGCATAGATTACAGCAGCTTAACAACATGATTGTGAAGAACCAATTTTCCATTCTTGTTATAGAAGACTTGTTAGATGAATTGAAAGGGTTAATTGTTTCTTTCAAAAATTGACTTGAGGTCTAGCTACTGGCATATTAGAGTCAAGGATGAAGACATTCTCAAAATAGCATTTAGAACACAACAGGACCACTATAAGTTCAAAGAAATGCCCTTTGGACTCACTAATGCTCCCGTTACATTTCAGTCACTAATGAATAAGGTGTTTTCTGACTATTTAAAAAAGTTTGTACTTGTTTTTTGATGATCTCCTTGTGTACATTACTAACCTAGACAAGACTAGTGAACATTTATAAATTGTTTTTAATGTATTGATGTCTAATTAGATATTTGTCAAGACGAGTAAATGTTTCTTTGGCCAAAAGCAAGTAGAGTGTTTGGGCCACATCATATCAAAACAATGGGTGTCTACAAATCCTTCTAAAGTTGAACCCATTAATAGTTGGCAACAACCTAAGACTTCAAAGTCTCTTAGAGGTTTTCCAAGCCTCACTAGATAGTACAGAAAGTTTATAAAGAATTATGGGGTGATAAGCAAGCCATTGATTGAAATGTTGAAGAAAAATGGGTTCCATTAAAATAAGAATGTTGTGAAGGCCTTTCAACAATTAAACAAAAAAGAAGCATGCCTACTGCTCCAGTGTTGGCATTACCAAGCTTTAGGAAGCCATTCTACTTGGAAACTAATGCTATGTCGGCTGGTATTAGGGCTATCCTCACCCATGATGGCAACTAATAATTTATCTAAGCAAGTATATAGGGTCAAGGCACATAGATTATGACATCTATGAGAAGCAGTATTAGCCTATTTTAATTGTAGTCACTAAATGGAGGCATTATTTGGAAGGAGGACCTTTCCTTATCAAGATTATCATGAATTTCTGAAACATTTATTAGAGAAGAAGCTTACCACAACCATTCAAAAGAAGAGTCTGACCAAGCTACTGGGGTTAGATTACACTATTCTTGTGGCAAATACATTGTCTAGGCAATTTAAGGAAACAGGTCATTATCATAGTTTAATTTCAACCATTGTCATCCTAGATGGGTTAAGGAAATAGAAGGCAGTAATGAAAAAGATGTATTTGCTCAAGAAAGAATAATAGCACTTGCTATTGTGGCCAATGGTGTTTCAAATTTTACTTTTTCTAATGGGATATTAAGGTATAGTAATAAGATTTGTAGAGGTTATCATGGTCAACTGTGGGAGCAAATACTTCAAACACTTCATGATTCTCCTCAAAGAGGTCATTCAGGTTCATAAGCAAAGCATACAAAGTGAGACTATTTCTACTGGTATGGCATGATGAAACAGATTCAAACCTATGTGCTACAATGTGATACCTATTAGAGGAACAAAAGTGAACATGTAGCCTACCCTAGGTTACTACAACCAATCCTAATTCCTCATAAAAGTTAAGAAATCATTACCATGGATTCCATTGAGGGCTTGCCTCAATCACAAAAGTTTAATGTAACTTGGTGATTATAGACAAGTTAACTAAATATGCTTTTTTTTCTACCATCATCCCATCCTTTTATTGCCTTAGAAATAGCCAAGTTGTAATTGGATCAAATTTGCAGGCTTCATGGGACCTACGAGTGGTCAAGCATTAGTTCCATTTGGCAAGAATTGATGAAACTACTAGGTACAAAAGTTCAATTAAGCACAACATTTCATCTAGAATCTAATGGTCAATATGAAAGGTTGAACTAGTTCTTAAAACAGTATTTGAAGTGTATGTATTTCCTACAATCCAAGTCTAGCTTTAGCTGAATGGAGGAAACGAGGCAGTTACCTTACAACAATTGGATAAAAGAACAGTCAAAAGAAGAAACAAGGCAGTGACTCAATTGCTAGTAGGATGGGGTTCATTTGGGACCTGAAAGGCTACTTGAGAGAAATATTTGATGTTGAATTCTCAGGTTCTACCCTTTGATCCTTTGGGACAAGGATCACCTTCAAAAAAAGGGGTAATGTCTTGAAGTGAGATGTTGACAAGGCTTTAAGCAAACAAAGCTGCCAACAATGCACCTGGCAGCTATGCAAGTTTCAGCAAGGCAAACATCAACAATGCAAGGGTCATAACAGAAGTAACACTCGAGAATTCAACAAAAGGAATGGCAATGGTGTAGTTGATGGCAAAAAGGACAAAGGAAAGAGCAAGTTACAAGAGGAAATTGACCTGGCGAGATATTATTAAGCAAGCATCATTGTTGCAACTGTTCAGAATCTTTCTTTGTCGGTCAATGTTACCAAAATTGTAAGAATCCAATGTAACTATGAGCACTAATATTATTCCTACTGTAACGAGAATTTTATGAATGAAAATCATCAAAAATTTCTCATTTCTTATCCTTTTATTCTGGTCATCTCATTTCTTCCTTATTTGAATTTGAAACCGTTAACATCTTAAAAATTCTATAACAAATTTTCAAGATAATATCAATGCGAATAAAATAAAAACAATTATAGTTTACACATCAGAGAACACTTATTCTATTTTGATTACAACGTAGACAATCAGATTGTCACTATGAAGAGTTTGTACCTTTTGAAAAGATCAGCACATGATTTACAATTTCGATATATTGGTTTAAAAACCGATATATTACAAAGAACTCAATGGCCAAATTAGAGGTGGCAAAAACTGGCTCGAGCCCGAAAACCCGATTGAGATTGAACCAGTACTAGCCCGAATTGATCAAAAAAGTCAAAGGCCCTTAACCGAAAAAGTTCGTAACCGAAAAAGCTTAAATCGAAAAAATCCGAAATAGAAAAAGCTCGAAACCGAAAAAACTCGAACCCGACACAACCCGAGCCCAACATAACCCGAGCCCAATACAATTCAAGACCGAAACCGATCCGATCCGAAACCCTTAAAAAACCAAATTTATAACCCGAGAAAACCTCAATTATAATTATATAATTATTATTTAAAAATAAATAAATAATTGATACACTTTTTTAATTAAAAAGTTTAAAATTTTGAAAACAATTATTATTTATTATACAATTTTATCAATTATGTATTACCAGCAAAATAAATATTGAATCTTTTTAATTCAATTAAATTAAATTAATTTAAAACACCATAATATATGATATCAAATAATCTTTAATATTATACTTATTGCATTTATAATAATAAATATATTATTAATTTAACATTTGATTTTATTATAAAAATCATTTAAACATTTTATTATTTTTATTTTATAATAAAATTTTAATTTTAATACAATAATAAATCAAATATATAAAAATTATATAATTTCAATATTTGTTTGAAACTTTGAATTCGATATTTTGTGCAACACATTAAAAATATTTTTTAAAAAAATTAAATTTAAAATATATTTTCTTAAAGTTTCAAGTATAGAAAGATATTAAATTTAGATTAAAAAAACCTAATCTTAAAATTAAAATTCAAGTTTTTACGATTAGAAAAAGTTAAATAATTAAATTAAACAATACAAGTACAATTTTTTTTTATAAGCTTGGGCATCATTAAAAGAGAATTATAAATTAAGCTAGTGGTAATTTTATTTTTACCTTAAAACAAAAGACATTAATAATTCAAGCTATTGGTAATTAATTATTTATTATATTATAATAATCTTATACATGAATAAACTAATTTGGTATCTTATAATAATGATTTATATATTATGTTATAATAATCTTTTAAGAATAAATTATGTAATCTCTTAGTATGTAAGTATTATTTTGATAAAATTAAGTATTTATTAAAAATAATTTATTTATTATCTATTAAATGTAAAATTAAAGTGTGGATAAAACTAATAATTCTAATAGTAAATTAAAGTGTAATTTAATAATATATTAGAGTAATATTACTATATAAGTGGTAATTTTAATAAAATTTGTTTTTTAAATTTTATTAATATTATTATTAATTATACTTAAATAACTCGCATTATATTAATTAATCTATTAATATCTACTATTTAACATTTTAATTAGATATTCGATCAATTGGTGTACATATAATATTATTATGTTAATGTGAACATGAAAAAATTAGTACTTAATTGGTGTATAACTGTATATGATATGATTATATCAAATGTTATTATTTATAATATAATGTCAATTGATGTATATAACTTGTTTAATTTGACGTTCTAAATTTTTAATAAGATATTTGATTAATTAATATGTATGAGTATGATTATATTTGATATAATAATGTTATATTATGATTTATGTACAAACCAAAAACAAAATAAATATAAATTGGGTAATTAATTGACCAATTATTCATAATATTAAGTATTTTTTTAATGTATGCTACAATCTTATTCAATATTATAATTGAACAATTAGTTAACTAGTTATGCGGTTAGATTTAATTTAATTACTAATTATGTTGGTATTTAAAAAACAAAATAAATGTAAAAAAATTCTTAAAAACTTAAAATTTTATTAAAAATATAATATAATTATTAAAAAACTAATAAAACAAAGTAAAAAAATAATTATTGAACTAAGCCAATGGCCTAACATCGACCTAAAAAAATACAATAACTCAATAAGTTATTGTTAAGAATATAAAATCATTTATATAAATGTTTAATTATTTAGTATTATTTATTTATAATTTGTTAATTATTTATTTGTATAACTAATAATTTTAAATTTTTACTTTCTTTTAATTTTACTATATATATTTGGCTCACTTAAAAAATAAATTTTTATATAATTATTAATATATAATTATATATTTTATAACATGTGAATATAACAAGAAATTAAAAAATAAATAATAATTGTCAAGTAATAAAAATATTAAAATGTAAAAATTTATATTTATATAAATATTTATTAAATTTTAACTTTAATTTAACATTTCTATTATATTTTTATTTAACTATATAAAATTAAATTAATTATTACATTCAAAATTATAAAAATACTTATAATTTTTAAAATTTTAAAATATTTTGACTAAACCTGCTAAACCCGCCCGATTAAAATCGAATTAAACCTAAAACCGAATCGAAACTGAAAAAACCCGCAACCGAAATAACCCGAATCCGAATATAACCCAGACCGAACCTACCCGTTTGCCACCTCTAGACCAAACTAGCCTGGCCGCAATATTCAGCTAAAGGAAATAAATCCACTTGAAAATCTATAACCTTATAAATCCACTTGAAAATCTATAACCTTGTCACCAAATTCCAGATTTTCAATGAAACTCCCTTCTGGAACCATATCGATTTGACCATCTAAATAATCAATCGTTTTCCGCACTACAGCTTGCACAATAATAGTTTAAAACCGTCAAAATGACATATATGACGAGACACAACAAAACGAGACAGCTAAGTGAAGGAGCATGGGCGAGACAAGCAATGTAATTTAACAATATCATGCCTTTTTATGTAAATATGTTTACAGTACAACGTTTGATATGGAAACCAAAGTAGTACTTAACAATTTTAAACAACATAATGTAAAATGTGTAATCATCACTAATTCTCGAATTCTTTCTACATTCACAATGGCACAAGAAAAATTTTTAGGACAAAATGCCTCCAAAGAATATGCTAAAACTTTAGACAAGCAGCTAAAATCATAATATCAAAGCCAAGTCAATACTTGTATATGCCCCATGCCAAAATTCAATGTGCGTCACATATCCAAACCACCGGGAATGCAAGACAATCAGCCCTTTTATATATCACATCTTTCTAGCTTCTACTTCAAAATCTGCTAGTTAAATAAAAGGTTAAAACAGTTATAATGATAAAGCGAACCACACTTTGTGTAAATAACCACTCGTGGTAAATTCCAGAATAATTAAAACAAATCTCAATTATAACCATTCTAATATAAGTCAAAATGTGGAAAGGAACTTCACATCCTATCGAAGCACTCCATTTTGATTTATTTGGAAAAGAATAAATGCAACGCTAGATAACTGGGAGACTAAAGAGATTCACAGAAAAGTTCAAGATGTATGCACACCATCAAAGGGCCAATCTAATGATACAAGAAAATGTGTACTCTGCCCTAACACAAACTCAGGCATATGTCAAGTGAATTCTAACCAGTATAACTGATAATGTTTCTCCTTAAGAAATATAATAATGATAATGGTTTCTCACCTTAAACATGTGCTGAATGGAACTCGAACTGAATGTCTTCATGGAACCTAGTGATCAGGTGCAAGCACTGACAACAGGGAAAAAAATGATAAAAAGTCAGAACCCAGACATGACAGAACAAAATAACTGCCAAAATCACCAAATGAAAAAGAAGATAAAAATCTTTACTCACATTAAAGTGATATGGCATGCAGAATAAACATTATTAATTAGATGCTAGAATACAAAATATTGATTGCACAAACACCAATTAGAGAGGAACGATTACAGTGAATATGAGGGATCAGAAGCCAATAGATGCGCGCATCATACTAGTCAACATCAATAGGCATCAGATTAACTTGATCTTGCAAGTTTGGTATGCATATTTGTCAACACAAAACTCATTTAGCAACCAAACAGGTACCCAATTCCAAATACTAAAAAGGAGACCAAAACAAGTCAGCAAAACTGTTTTAAAATTTAGCTGGCAACTGGCACTAGGAGTTTTACGATTAGTGGTTGCAATAAAACAAATCATAAAATGGAGTCAGAGGCCCAAACGAGAAGGGGTTAGAGACGGCATTTTAGAAACAATTAATCACCAGAGACAAAATTTCGATTTTCACACTGCCCCAACCAATTGCTTTTAGGCTGACGGGGTTCCTTCGTTATTCGTACCCCACTCTTCTTCAGGCTCGCTACCATTAACGAGTACTGCACCATCGTTAGAATCAGCATCCACAACAACAACCTCCTCTTGGCTACCCTCTTCTCCATTCTGCTCCTCTGAATTCTGATCATGTCCATTTGGTTCTGCAGCCTGTGATGTTCACAAGTAAAAACTCAAACCAGAGTCCTGAACCACTCAAAGCAGTTTCTACAATTAATATGTAGCTGAAATAAAAGAGAAATAGATACATATGGATTATATACCTCATGATCAAGGTCACCATTTTCAAGAGTCTCATCCTCTATTTGCATGTTTCTGAAAGCCTCCACAAGTGTCATCTGTGATCTATCAGCATGGTTCAAATAGCTTGCTGCAGGAGGATAAACACCCCTACAAACCAACTAAAGTTAATAGCATATCCATGAGAGACAAAAAATAGGATGAATCAACCACAAGGCCTTAGCATCCAAAAAAAGCCAAACAACGGGAATCTGAAAGTGATTTGTCCAAAGAGATCACACAAAAGCATGAACAAAAAATAAAACAAAAGAATTTTGTTTAAAAAATTGCCTAGAAAAATGGTAACAAATAACACAACAATAAATAAAAGAAAGGAATCATGTTTGATACCTTGTTTCAGCCACTTTAGATTCAACCGAAAGGGCAAGTTGCCAATCCTCAAACAAGTTGGGGTACTCTTCAGGATCAGCCAAAGATTCAGCAGCTTTTGGATTAACCTGCAGATGATTTATAAATAATGTCAAATTATTTCACAATCTATACCATAAATTAAAAATAATAAGAAACAAACTAATGAGTATTATAAAGAAACATGCTAACAGATTAATGTTGCAAGGGTACAAAGAAATTGAATATCATCACTTAGCGTAGAAACAAAAAGATATTCAAAATGCTCCATAACCAATGACTTATTAAATGAAAAAGATTCCCACCATGATTCCAGCGGTACTTTACTGCTGCAGTGTTTGAAAAAGGATAAGGTTGTTTTCCTTAGCTTTCAGGTGCAAAATTTTTTCAAACCAATCTTTTCCAGCAAAATATAAAAAATGTTATATGGTAATATTTACCATCAACCTGAACAATAAGGCAAGAACACACTAAACTAGTTCACATCTGGGATAAAAAGGGGGACAAAATAGATATTTTGACAACAGTATTCAGTACAATGTTGAGACACCTACAAATCTCATGCTCGATAAGTTTAGAAAGGAAGAATAGAAGGCAGAGGAAGAAGAATAGTGTTTTATATTATTGATTATAGAAATGCTATGCAATATTTTCAATCTTGTGCAACTATCCAGAAAATCAAACAAGAATGAACAAAAGGTTATGATACAGCTAACCCATCTCATAAAGGGAAAAAAAAAAGCACCTGCGAAACAAGTAATGACTAACCTTGTTAAGGTCTTTTCTCCAAATTGCTACTATCTCAGAAACCTTGCTTGGAAGATAAGATCGGGCCATCAGAGCAGCTTCTGGTATCCGATTGCTGCAGCAGGAATACTTAAATATATCTATAACTATAATGACATGAAGAGAAATCTATTGTTTCAGGTACTTGATAAGGAATTACCTTTCTACCAAAAGCTGGAGGCAATCCTCCAATTTACCCAACATGAATAAACAAAGGAAAGCCACATTGTTCTTCCCTTGCTCTTTGGAAAGGGATGCAAGTCTTGATATTCCTTCTGCATCTCCCAAAGAGGAATAAAGCAGCAATAAACCGCTCAGATCCATCGCATGCTTCATGCATTCCTCAGCCATTTCTAGCTGCAATGACAAGTTTAGCATAATTAATAGAAATGATTAGAAGACAAGAAGAGAAGGCATAGTTGAAAACTAACAATTTATATGACATGTATATTTCATCATCATCATCATCAGAGCCTTGATCTCAATAGATTGGGGTAGGCTAATATGATGTGTATATCCATTGAGAAAATTAAAACAAAGAGCTATGCATGTAGTAAAATTAAAAATCCAACCAGTAAACTATAATGTATAACACCAGCATTAAACAAGACATTAAGCAAAACATAAAAAAGTCTTCTTACATCTCGTGTACCAATCAAATAATCTATTAAGTCAAAGCTCAGACAAATTGAGAAATAACTTTTGAAAGGGAAGGCTGTCTATTCCTAAATCCTTTGAGAGAGATTTCAGTCCAAGAATAAAAGCATCAAACAATTTCAAATTGTGATGTGCAACTGAGTCACTACACCAATATAGAAAAGAAGCAAGAAAAGCCACTAAGAAAGTTGATGAGAGAATAAAGACTGACAATCATAACAGAGCAAAATGGCACTGAAAAAAATTTGGCAAATTAGAGAATACACAACACCTTTCCAGTAGACATAGCCAGTTCTCCCAACTGCTTCCATTTAGACTCGCTCTGAACTTCTGTGGCTATTTCCTGCACAGAAGAGAATGAATCGAATCTCTAGTGAGGATAGAAAATTTGTTAAATGCCACAATCAAGCTTTATGCAAAATGGAATATATCACTCAATTATGCAAGCAAAAAATATCTAAGAAGTTGGACGTTCATCCCCAAACCAATTAAACAACGTTATTACCTTAGCAGTCTCTAATTTACCAAGCTGTATGGCAAGCTCAAATCTGTAATCAGGGTCTATAGCTACTTCAAGAGCATCCTCTATCATACCTCGTGATTCCAAGAACCGAGCCACACTATCAATCAAAGCAAACCATGAATTAAATCCAAGAAATATTTCAAGAATCACAACAAAATAAGAGAAAATGAACAAAATAAAATTTTAAAATAAATAGCTCTCAGAGGGGAATGGAAAGAATACCCAAAGGTAAAGGAACCAGCTTTTTGGCAAGCTGCTTATGGAGACATATTAGATTCGGAATTCTAAGTTTCTAAACACATGGAGATATTACAGAGATATTACCATAGATGAAAAAAAAATTCCAACCACAAGGGGCATGAATATTCAGTACAAAATTAGTAATCAGGAACCAAAAATTCAATTAAAATAGGAATGATGGAAAAGAAAAGAAAAAGAAATGAATTCTAGATCTCCAACCCAATTCTGAATAGTTACAGGAATACTGGAAAGACGACCCACAATATGCCTTAAGAATGGAAGGAAAATATAGGTGCATACATACCTATTATGGTGCTCCTTAGGAATTGAAGGTAGAATATCATTGGCCCTTTCCAAGTCCCCACGCATCACAAGAGTCTTGTACTCAATCAGGCCGAGAAGTAATGTGTATCCCATAACACTGTACAATATGACACAGATGCGGGCAAGTAGACATTAAGAATGTATTTTTAAAGCAAAAATAACATGCACTCTAACATAAAAATTAGCAATCACTAGATGACTTACTTAAACTCTTTGTCTATCAGATACACCCGACTTTGACTTGCAAGGTATCCCAACAAGTACATAGGACGGTCCAAATGAAACATTGTGGTCACCTAAAATCATTACATCATCAAATGAAACCATCAAAACCTACAAAAACCGATGCATAACCATATGATACACCATCAAATCAAAGATAAGCGGAAGACAAATACCTCCCCGCCAACACAGTAATTAAGTCTCCATGAAGAGTTGTTGTAAATGAAACAGTCCCCAACCCAAATGCCAGTCCTGACACGTTCATTGGTTTCATGAAGAAGCTCAAATGCATCCTCAACTCCTTGTTCATCAACTGGTCTTCCACTATCTAAGTAAGATTGAACAACATCCCGCTGCAACAAGAAAATATCAAATTCAGTTCTGCATAACTGTAAGAAAGCATGCATTTAACAGACAAAAGAAGAGCCCAATCTGCAAAAGATTTAGCAGATCTAAGAAGCAGATTACGAAGACTTACATTGTACTTTAGAATATAGAAAGATACATCACTGGCAATTGCCACCAAGTCACCACTATCAGCCCAGTAGAGATTCTGACATTTTTAGTAACATAAACAAAAATAACATTTAGGATGCAAGGTAGCCAAAAAGATGCAAATGAGTACTGTAGACCTATTTTAGCTTACTTTCACAGTAACATCAATTCGACGAATCAACCTGCATTCACCCCAATCGTAAAAACAAATAAAATCATTGGAGCACATTGCCAGTAGAGTGCCCCCAAAAATACGCTCGGCAGAGAATGTTGGCCGGACGCTTCTCTTTTCCTGAAAATGTTAAACCTGTCATACCACTACATTGTAAAAATGAAACTTTGAACATAGCCTTGGATAAAGCTCCTTAACAATCATAATGGAAACTACAATAATACACAAAACAATTTACTAATCATAATTATATATGCCTAAAGAATAGCCACTCGATCGTTTAAAAAAAATGGCAAACAAGTGCACAAGGGTCCCACTAGCACATTGTGAGGTCTGGAGAAAGTCATATGTACTCAGTCTTCCCTCTGCATTAAAAAACAGACTGTTTCTAATTGAACCCAAGACCTCAAGGTCACAAAGTAGCAACCTTTACTGTTAGACCAAGATTCCCCTCTACCCATGGCCAATCAATTTGTTTAAAAATAAAAATTTTATTAAAAATGGAAATCCCCTCCCCTGTTCAAAATCTTATTCATCTTATGAAATCCCGCTCTCTAGCTGCAATACATTTGTTGCTTACAACATTCTTTCAACAAATGAAACAAAGTGTGCATGCAGACAAACTTTTTCATATGAAGAAATATACCTTTTAAATTAAGAAACCATCTAAATGACAAATTGGAGCAAACCTGGAAAGTTTTGCTGAAAATCTTTATCTTTGATGAGCTTTCTCTAACAGCATACTCTCCATCAGATGACCAAACAAACTCCAATGCTGAACCAAATGACCTATTTCTCCATGCCAAAGCAGTATATATGATGTACTCACCATCTCCACAGACAACAACAAACCTCCCATTTGGGTTATGCTTTAGGCTCTGAGAAGAACAAGATAGAGTAAAGGGTAAAAGGCTGTACAAATCTAAACATATATACAACAAAAAAATTAATCAACAGAGTTTAGGAGTGACCCTTAATCCTATGGCCAAATTCATTTAAATGATGCTAGAAAGCATCAACTCACTTGAGGGTATAGATCACAGGTCCCCAATTCCTTCACAGCCAAAGGCAATCTTTCCCCATCAGTAACCTAAGAATCAAAGGAAAAAAGCTTACACCATCACCTTAATGTGAAAACACAATATTAAAAGTCACGCCATGAATGCAAAAAGACATTTTTACAACAAACTACCTCAAAATCTGCTCCTACACTCTTAATATTCACGGTTTGAATTTCATTGTGCTTAGCCCATATTATTTTCCCACTGTTGTCCATACTTGCTACAGGAACTTCACGACCAATTTTCACCATAATAGTTCCTTCGTCATACCCAATCACAATCCTGTAAGATGCAAGCAATATAGTAGTTTTAGCCATAGCTATTAAAGAAGCAAGAAGTGTCATGTAAACTAATCAAGAACTCAATTCAGAAATCTGATATCATCAATTTGCATGTAAAAAGAAACAAAATTAAAGAAGTCAGGTTAAGTAACCTAAAGGAATGACAGTTTTAATTGATTTCTCACCTTCTTTGAACAGATAGACATACCATAAACTAAATGAAAGACAATGTTTTAACATTTAATGACCAAAAAAATTATTATATTATTTAAGTATAAATAAACAACCTAGGAAAAAGTTAAACTAAAAAATAAATAAGTGTAAAACTGTCGCTTGATTTAACCAAAAGAAATTACCTCCGTGAACCTTTCATATATCCGATTGCCCAAACTCTTTCAAGACCATAATTCAAAGTATTTTCAAGCCTGAAAAAAAAAAGAATTGGTTAAAAAGTTGAAGAATTTCGAAGATATCATTGCATACACCAAAGACTATTAAGATCAAAATATCTTAAGAAAACACTAAAGTTTTACACAACTCAAGAAAAATAAATGGTGAAGCACCTATGAGGCTTAAGACCACGAATTTCTACATCTATCTCACTGATGCTAAAGCCAACATTTTTTTACAATCAAAAACCATTTTCACACTTTTACCGACACAAGAGTGAGGTAGGAAGTTGAGGAATGAAGTGGAATATGCATAAAAAGAACCAGATAATATCGGCCTCACCACAAACAAAGAGCCACTGGACATTGAAAGCGGTAAGATCAACAAACCAGAAATATTTTCTATCTCAAGAATTACCTATAGGTGGTAGCATGCCAGATACGAACTGTCCCATCCTCAGAACCAGTAACAATAATTGGAAGTTCAGGATGGAAACAAACTGCAGAAACGTTGTGTGTGTGTCCTTCCAATGTCTGAACGCAACTCTTGGTTTGGTAGTCCCATACCTGCATCCAAGGAATTTATCAGTGAATAGTTCGTCAACATTTACGTATGATCAAAAGATAGAATGGTAATCGCTGCATACCTTAGCAGTGTGATCATCAGAACCAGTGATTAGATAGGGCTTATCACCACCTGTAAAGTAATCAACGCAATTTACACCTTTTTGATGGGCATCCAGAGTAAAATTTGGGTCGGGAGAGCCAAGGTTCCAAATCTAGAAATTTCAAACAGAGCCAATGCAACTTTATCATGGTTATACCAAATGAAGTAAGAAATATAACAAAAAAGTAACAAACAAAAGGCCCTTGATACCTTTATGGTACGGTCAAGAGATGCACTGGCAAAAGTGTTAGTATCTTTGGGATTAAAGGTCACTTGCATGACATAATGGGAATGTCCCTCAAATATCTGAGTACACACCCAACCCTTCTCCCAATCCCAAAGTTTTATGAGCATATCATCAGATGATGACAACACATATGGAAGAGTAGGATGGACAGCCACACATCTAATGTAATCAGTATGTGCCTCAAATACTTTGACCTTATCCATGGTGTTGTAATTGTATACACGAATAAACATGTCATCAGCTCCAGCAACAACCCATTGTTTGCGTGCAACAAACTTGGCCGACCTAACTGCAGATGCAGAATGTCCACTTCAGAGAATGATAATGACTTCATCAAGATGAAAACAGAAATGGAAGAATAGCATCGTCAGACCAAGATAAGTGCATTGCAAAAAAAGATGAATACATACCTGGCAAGTCAGTGACCTCAAACGACTTAGCCATGGTCTGTGCACAAAAGACAGTTAAAGTTAACACTAAACAATAAATGAAAATTCAAACAATTAAAATTCAAAATATCATGACTTACAAAATTTAAAATAAGCCTAATACCACTTATACAACATGTTAAGAACTTAAAATCGTATATCAATTAAATTCCGTGAAATTACTAATAATTTCCACAGCCTTATATTATGAAAGAACTATGTCAAGTGCAAACAAAAAATATATTGTTCATAAAAGAAACGAAAAGAATAAATTAAAACAAAAGTTTCATAGATAAAGGGATAAGCCATATACATAGAGCTTAAAAGATCCATGTTCCCAAGTTCATCAGATTCAAGCAGAGTTTTATGCTAGTAGCTGACCATATAATATAGCACTTACATATGAGACGAAGGATGATAGTTTAGTCATAAAATAGAACTAGATGAGAGCTATACAGTCTAAAGATTTTGGGTTAAGAAGCAATATATGGAATGCAATTCAATTAAATTTAGAAATAGAAATAGTGACAATGGAGTCAAAATTAGTGGTTACAAAATTTGTAAAAGTAATCTATTCCATCAATAAGGCTCAAAGTTCAAATATTCCTAAGGACTACTCAAAGGAGATTCCACTCATGAGATTAAAGTTAAATGAATGGAGAGGTGCCAGAAGATGCTCTATGATGGTAAGACACTACCAGTACCAAGTCAAAAAGTCTTAAGAACAGGGTAAAAGTTTATGCGGCTTAATGATGAGCAGCAGACGGCAATATATCCAGATGAACAGTCAAACTAACATGAAAAGAACTGATGATCATAAAAGAAACGATGTAATAAGATATGGAATTACTCCTAATAAAAAAAGGGTCAATTCAAGTAGCATACTTTGTTTTATGTCGAATAAGCACCATAGCTCTACGGTTGCTCTAATATAAAAGAAATTTTCAATCCAAGTAAAGAAAGAGTTACATGTAAGTTTTTATGTCGCATTTTTTCGTAGGGGTGTACACGAACAAAACACTCGACAAACCGCTTGTAAACCCGTTCAGTTTCTATTCGTTTATTAAGCTTAACAAATGAACATGAACAGAGATGTGGTTTGTTCGTTTTTGTTCGCAAGCAAGCTCGCTTATGTTTGTTTATTGTTTATTCATTTAAAGTGTCATTTGTTGTTCGTTTGTTATTTGTTCGTTTATATTCGTTTATAACTTGTTCATTTAAAGTATCATTTGTTTTTCGTTGTTGTTAGCTTATTGTTCATTTGTTATTTATTAAAACAACTAAAATCACTTATATTATATAAGTTACATAATATACACCTTACTTTTAAGACATTAACCTAAAAAATTAGTACCTAATTCTTAAAAAATATTTATATAATACAACTTTGTTAGCATAAAAAATTAATAAAATAATTATGAAATTAAATTAGTTAATTATGCTTAAAATAATTATTTTTTTTTAATTTTAAACATAATGTACTGAAATTAAATTAATAAAAGTTTTATAATAAGTTAAGATCTCATTCTTATCCATTGACCATTTACATACATTACACATTTGTATCTACACACACATATGATACTTCAATATATGTATACCAATATATGTATATGTATATGATACAAATTATATTTAAAATTATAATTATCAATTTTAATAATACATCGCTGACTTAAGTTGTATTGTATTTAAGATTTCGTGTTAGATGATTTCAATTTGCATGTGGGATTTAATCTGTATGTAGAATTTTTAATATTTAATATTTAGTTTGTTTTCATAAACACTTGTTCATGAACATGTGTTTGTGATGAACATGTGTTTGTGAATGTGCGTTTGTGAACATGTTGTGTGTTTGTTTAATGATTTATGAACACTTGTTCGCGAACAAGTTCGTTTAAATGTTTGCAAACGCACTCGTTTACATTTTCACATGCGCGTTCATTTAGTACAAACGAGCTTGTTCGCAAAAATTTAACGAACAATCCCAAACATAAAAACCAAATTCCTTAGCGAACACAAACTGAACATGAACGGCACTAAAAAATGGACAAACAAACAAAGACATCTGTTTGTTCGTTCGTGTTCCGTTTGTTTATAGCCCTATTTTTTCGGTGTAATAACTAAGACTCTTTTCTTTTTTTGGAAAAAGACAGCTAAGAATTAAGTACCTCTAGATCTTTCAAAAAGAAAAGTCTTTGATCAGGCAGAATGGATAAAAACTAGTCCGATTTATGGCTTAGTTAAACTAATTGAGTTCCATGAGAATATTCTTTTAGGGAAAATTATCATCTAAGATGCCAACCATAGTTTCTCACCTAGCATCTCACAAGACCCTCGGAACTGCACTATGACAGATGGTGAAAACAATGCTTTGTAAAGCAACATAAAATCAAGCTCTATAATGAACCTTTCAAAATAGATTCTTTTCGTCACAACTTAAAATATATAATATGAAAAAAAAAAGGTTAAAAAGAAGTAAAGGGGATAGTTATTTAACTCTATTTTAGGCTCTAATAGTAACTATTAAATATATCCATTTATTCACCCATTTTCCAGATTCTGGCATCTCACTAACATGGAACACAGCAAAAATTTTTGTTTTCACAGCCATTAACAATCAATACAAATCCAATACCTGTGACTGGTAGTCCCAGATGCACACAGTTCCAGAATACAAACTTGCTAGAATCCTGCAATAACAATTACAACAGATCACATTTAGCCTTCAATCTTGAAAAGATAAAATTCAAAGAAATGGGAAACTGAATAAAAGATAGAAGTTACCATGGTTCTGTTGGATGAAGATCTACGGATTTTACCCTTTCTGATCTTTGAGCAAGTTTCCTCTGATCCAAAATCACAATTAATAACATTACTCACACAATTTACCAAACATTCATACAAAATAATAACAGGACCTAATCCACACATAAAACTGAACTCAAATGAAAAGAATAACGCATACCTTAATTTCAAGTCTGAGTGGCTGTTAAACACAAAAACCAAAACCACACAATTAGTGGAAACCAAGCAACAGATCTTCAAGCAAACTCATTCAACAAGATGGAGATAAATAACATCTCAAAATCGCCGCATTCATATTCAAAGGTTCGAAAAGAAGTTCACGCGGCAGATCTCAACTATATTCAAATCCCTAACTCTCCGTCTCTGCTGTATAGAATTAAAATAAAACATAGAAACAACTCGAATCGGACATAGTTCAAAAATCTTCCCATTTCCAATTCCATAAACAGAAAATTAAAAATTGAATGTAAAAATTAAAGGGATTTGAACCAGATCTAATGCGAAATCATACAGATCAAGAAATTAAACTCACCATTTTTTCAGATAAGAATTAAAGAAGAACTCTGGATCGAGATCCCGCTTTTGACAGAGAGAGAGAGAGGGGGGGGTTTATTGGTGAAATGCAACAAAGAGAGAGCTCCTCGGCGTGCGTGTGACGATGTAAATAATAATAATAACAATTAAGAAAAGACAGAGAGAGAAGATGCTTTGGAATTAAAGTGATAGATTTACGGAAGTGCCACTCACTGCGATGGTTGAGCTACGGTATATTATGTCCCAGAATAAAAAGCTGATCGACGGTGGTCGAGTGTTCTGATGTGGTGAAACGGACGGTAGAGATTTTCAGGATTAGGAAACTGGTGAAATGTGTAATGCATGTTGCTAGCCTACTAGGTGTGAGGGTGACAACTGACCCGTCGGGATCTCGGATCTGGGAGTGTAAACGAACATCTTTTGGTTCGTGAGTTTATTTGTATTTATTCTTAATAAATTATCATAAAAATAGAGTTATAATTTATTTATTTATATACGAGAGCAAATTTATTTATGCTTTGTTCAAAATTTATTGATTTAATAATTATTTAGAATTCGTTTTTTGTTCGATAATAATGAATTTTTAAATTATATATATACTCATATATCACTTTAATATTTAATTATTAAATTTACATATTTAGGCTAAGTTTGTATTAGTATAGCTGTACAAAGCAGAGCTGTAAGTCCAACTGTTACTTAACAGCTAGATAACTACCATCAGTTGATAGTTATTTTGTTACAGTCAGTTAGTACTATTTGTTGTGAGTTAGTTACTAAGACTTTTGAGCTATAAATAGATGGATATATTCCTGATGTAAATCATGATTCATTTCTTAATAATACAAGATTCTTCCTCTGTTCTTCTTATCGTCTGGTATTCTAACATGGCATCAGAGGCAGCAACAATGGAGAATGGTTCACTGAGTGTCAAAGAATCATCCTCCATTTCTGTTATCAATCCTGGAGCACAAAGTATCAATGTGAAGCTCAATGATGATAATTTTCTGTTGTGGAAACAGCAAGTTGTAGCCACCTTGAGAAGATATGGATTAAAAAGTTACATTGAAGGTAAAAATCTGACTTCTTCTTGTAATACATTAAAGTGTGAAATGTATGAAAGACAAGATCAACTTCTTGTTTCTTGGTTGCTTTCTTCCATTAGTAGTCAAGTTTTACCAAATCTTGTTGGATGTGAAACCACTAAAGATCTATAAGAAGCTATTAAGGAGTACTTTGCATCACAGACTAATGCAAAGATTATGTAGCATAAGAGGCTGTTGCAATATGTAAAGAAAGGATTGTTAAGTATGAAGGATTATTTAGTGAAGATTAAGTCTTTATAAGACATTATGCAATCATGTGGTTGCAAGATTGAAGAAACTGAATTAGTACACACTGCTCTAGTTGGTTTAAGGCAAGAATATGATGCCATTGTGGCAGCTATCTCAACACAGAAGGAGTTACCTAACTGGAAGACTACATCAGCATTACTCTTTGCTACAGAGTCTAGAAACATTCAGAATTCTTCTTTCACAAATAGTGTGATACCCTCTGCTAATATAGTGATGCAACAGAAGAAGTTTTCATATGAGAATAGTAGCAGAGGCTATAGAGGTTTTCCTCATGATGGTGGCAAAAGCTTCAAAGGTCGAGACAGATTTCGGGGAAGAGGCATGTCTAGTTCTAAGCCTCAATGACATATCTGTGGTAAGCTTGGTCACACAGTTCACAAGTGTTATCATAGATTTGATTTTTCTTTTAATTCTGATCTTGGAGAAGTAGTGTTTGAATCAAGGAGAGGTGGTTTTAATCCTAGCTCAAGAGGTGGTTTCAGTTTTGGTTTCAGTCCTTAGCACACACATAATGCAGAGGCTATGATAGCCACTCCTAGCTCCTTGTTTGATTCTACTTGGTATCCAGATTTTGGAGCCACCAATCACATCACCAATGAAGTTGAGAATCTCAATATTGGGTCAGAATATCATGGTGTTGGTAAGGTTCATATGGGAAATGGAGTTAGACTTAACATTGTAGGTATAGGTCATTCATCTGTTCTTGGTAATTCTCTTTCCAAAACTTTTCAATTAAAAAATATTCTTCATGTTCCTCAGATTACAAAGAATCTTCTTTCTGTATCTCAGTTTTGTAAAGACAATAGAACTTTGAATTCTATTCTGATTGCTGTTTGGTGAAGGATCTAGATACCAAGCAAGTTCTTTTAAAGGGAATAATGGATCAAGGGTTGTACATGTTTGATCTGTTTATAGATACCAACACTGCTGCAAGATCAAAACCTAGAGAGTCAACACATGTACACAAAGAATTACTTATTTCAAAGTTGTCTACATCACTAGATTTACTTGAAGATTCTATCTCTAATCTAGATACCTTTACCCTTTGGCATAAAAGACTAGGACATCCACACTTTGCTGTTGTTTCGAAAGTACTATCCTCTTGTCATATTCCATATAGAATGAATAAAACTGAAGTTTGTTCTCACTGTTAACAATCTAAAAGTCATAGACTTCCATTTTCACACTCAACTACTTCTTACTCTCCACTTCAATTAATTGAATTTGATCTCTAGGGTCCAGCACCCTATTTATCTGGTAATGGTTTCAAATATTATGTTTCCTTTGTCGATGCATGTTCTAGGTATAAATATTATGTTTCCTTTGTCGATGCATGTTCTAGGTATACTTGGATATATTTCTTAAAGTTTAAGGATGAAGCTTTGTCCTCCTTCATTCATTTTAAGAAACAGGTTGAAAATTAATTCTCTTCAAAAATAAAAGTTCTTCAAACAGATTGGGGAGGAGAGTTTAGGAGTTTTGTTAGCTATCTTAATTTAGAAGGTATTATCTTTAGACATTCATACTTCCTAACAAAATGTCTAGTTGAGAGAAAACATAAACACATTGATGAAACAGGTCTTACCTTGCTGTCTCAGGCCTCTCTTCCATTTAAATTTTGGTCTGAAGCTTTTTCTTCTGCAGTGTATCTTATAAATAGGCTTCCAACTACAACCTTGCAATCAAAGTCTCCTTTTGAAGTACTGCATCAGGTAAAACCAGACTATTCTCTTCTTAAAACCTTTGGCTGTTTGTGTTTTCCTTTTCTTAGACCATATAACACTCACAAACTAGATTTCAGATATGCTCCTTGTGTTTTTCTAGGATACAATCCTATTCAAAAAGGTTACAAATGCCTTGATAAACATCAAAACCTTTTTATATCAAGACATGTCATTTTTGATGAATCAAAGTTTCCCTACTCTCAGTTGTTTACTTCTTCTATACCTCATTCTAATTCCTTTTCTATTCCTTCACCTTCTCTCATTGTTCATCATTCATCTCCCAGTGTTAGTTCCAACACATATTTTATTAGTCCATCTCCATCTTTAACCTCTTCACCATCTTCCGTTTCCAGTTCATCTCCTTTAGCTACTGTTCAATCTTCTTTGCCTCAATCCACTTCTAACCCACTGTTGGTCAACCTGCTGTGTTAGATTCAGCTTCAACTCTCAATGATAATCACCATTCTATGATAACTATATCCAAGAGTGGGATTTTTAAACCAAAGGTACTCCTAGTAGATTTGGATTCTCATGAACCGGTTACTATTGCTCAGGCTTTTAAACATTCTAAGTGGAGACAAGCTGCTCAGGTCGAATATGCTGCTCTGATTAAAAATGAAACCCGATCCCTTGTTCCTTGTCTTAATAACAGGTCTGTGGTGGACTGCAAGTGGGTTTTCAAGTTAAAAGAAACTCAAATGGTTCCATAGCTCGATATAAAGCACGTTTAGTGGCAAAAGGTTATCTTCAACAGGCTGGTATTGATTTTGGAGAGACCTTCAGTCCAGTAGTTAAACCTGTCATTATTAGAGTTGTGCTTACTTTGGCTTTGTCTAAAGGGTGGTGCTTGATACAAGTTGATGTCAATAATGCCTTCTTAAATGGCATTCTCAATGAAGAGGTCTAGATGCAACAGCCTCTAGGTTTTGAGGTTCAAGGCATAGGTGAAAAGTTAGTCTACAAGCTCAAAAAGGTTATATATGGTTTAAAACAGGCAGCTAAAGCTTGGTTTAATAAACTTCAGCATTTTCTTCACCAATAAGGCTTTGTATCTTCACATGCCGATCAATCTTTCTTTATAAAGAGGACTAATCTTAATTGCATCTACATTCTGGTCTATGTAGATGACATTATCATCACAGGTAGCTCTACTGTTGCAGTTAATCAGCTGATTCAGACTTTGGACCAGGCTTTTTCTCTCAAGGATCTTGGTTCTCTCCGCTATTTTCTTAGCGTTGAAGTCCAACATTTACCTAATGGTGTTTTACTTACTCAGTCCAAGTATATTAAGGATTTACTCACAAAGTTTAACATGCATCAGGCCAAACCTCTACCTACTCTTATGGTCAGTTCGTTAAAACTTTCAGCTGCTATAGGGTCACCTCTTGCTGATGCTCAACAATATGGTAGTGCCGTGGGTGCTCTCCAATATGCTACCATAACCAGACCTTAGATTGCCTTTAGTGTAAGCAAAGTTTCATAATTCATAATTCATGCATAAGTCAAGAGAATTTTTAGATATCTTTGTGTTACTTTGGAGCATGGCCTTTTTATGCAATCCTAACCAATCCTCACTCTTATTGGCTTCACTAATGCTAACTGGGCTTCTGATCTAGATGATCGACGTTCAATCTCAGAGTATTGTGTCTTCCTTGGCAAGAATCTAATATCATGGAGCTCGAAAAAGCAACCTACTGTTTCTCGATCTAGTACAGAGGCTAAGTTTAGGAGTCTAGCCAATCTCACAATTGAACTTACTTGGCTTCAATCTCCACTATCTGAAATTGGAATTATTCTTCCTTTTAGGCCTCACATTTGGTGTGATAACCTCTTTACCATTGCTTTCTCAGCTAATCCAGTTCAACATACCAAAACAAAGCATATGGAACTTGATATGTTCTTTGTTCATGAGAAAGTATTGTAGAAGTTTATTTCTGTTAGTCACATTCCAGCTTATGACCAAGTAGCTAACATTTTTACAAAGCCTTTGTTACTCACAAACTTTGCTCGTTTGAGAAACAAGCTTACTGTCCACAACTTATCTTCATCAAATAGTAGAAGCTTGGAGGAGCCTGGAGAGCTCGACTTGAAGAGGAGAAATAGCAAAAGCTTGGAGGAGCCTAGAGAGCTCGGCTTGAAGGGGAGCATTAGCATAGCTGTACAGAGCAGAGCTAACTACCATCAGTTGATAGTTATTCTGTTATAGTCAGTTAGTACTATCTGTTATGAGTTAGTTACTAAGACTTTTAAGCTATAAATAGATGGATATATTCCTGATGAAAATCATGATTCATTTCTCAATAATATAAGATTCTTCCTCTGTTCTTCTTATCTTCTTCTTCTCTTTCTTTAATGTTTTTCATTGTATCGTTTGGTGTTCTAACAGTTTGATTCATTAAAAATGATTTCCAAAAAATAATTTTTGAAAAATATTTATATTTTCTGAAAATTTAATTTTTTGTTGTTCGGATGAGTCAATAAAAAATATTTTTTGATATTTGGTTTTATTTTGAAAAATATATTTTCTTTTATTAATGACATTAACATAACTAATAAAATATTGAAAATTATTTATTATGTATTAATTAATTTATTAATAATAAAAAATAATTATATTTTGAAAATATATTAAAATATTATATTATTAAACATTTAAAAAACTATTTATTATTACCTATATTAATATTTTTAAAAATTTGAAGTAATATTACTATTTTAATATATATAATATTAATAATATATTACTATTTATTTTTGAAATATTAAAAAATATTTATACTATTAAAATAATTATATTTTATACTAAATGTATTTATTATTAAAATCATAATAAAAATTATACAAAATAAAATATTGAAAATTAAAATATTGAAAGACTTTTAATGTTAATATTTTAATATTTAAAATTTTTAATCTAATTAAATAAATATATTTTTATTAATATAATAAGATTTTTGTAGGGTTAAATTAACTCAAAGTATATCTAAGGTCTAACTTGAGTAGAATTATACTCACAAGCTTGATAAATAATCTTACACATATATAACTATTGTTCGGAAAATGTTTTAGTACTCTTTTCAAAAGCGTAAGAAAATTTTCAGTAAAATGACCTAATTTTTTGTTAACCAAAAAATTATTTTCCATTGACCAATCAATTCTCTACAAACCAAACACCAGAAAATGAAGAAATCATTTTTAGCGAAGCAAACAGAGGATTTTTTAATTTAGCATCCTATAGATTAGGATAAATACAATTTGTTTGTATAATTTTTTGTTTAGTATTCATAAACATATCTGTTTAATGTTCAATCACAAACACATGCTCATGAACATGTTCGTTATTGTTCATGAACACGTTTAAAGAACATGAACATAATAATATTCGTTTATGTTCAGTACGCTTACACCTTTAATTGGATCATTAGTGATTTGAGTAGGATTATTTTTTTTATTCAAGAATTGAATTTTATGTTGGATACGAATGAGATTCAATTTTTATTTTGCTACTATAAGATAAATTGTTTGATAAAAAAATAGTGAAATCCAATAAATTGTAAAGGGGTGTGAGTTACAGTACGCACCCGTATGCTCTAGTGTGCGGGCATTTTCAGACACATGCACTCACCTCAAAATCATGGAAATATCCTATTATGGTCATATATGACCTCAAATAAGTCATTTGAATTCCAATAATTACGATTACGGCTTGTATGGAAATTCATGTAACAAAATGAAAAATAACGGTTTTGTCCATAAATCGTAGGACCAAGTGTTTAAAACAATTAATGTGGTTTAACTTTGGAAAGTCAAATGAGTATGGTCAAACTTTTAAAGTGATAGGTCAAACCCCAAAGCAAGTTTCACCAAGTTAACCCTTAAAGGGATGAAATAATACCGAAAGAAGTAAAACCGGGTAATAACCCTAGTGAAACCTATCATGGCCGGCCATTATTGGTCAAAAGTCAATAGTGTAATCTTAAGATCATGGAATATGCATGGAATTAAGGGATTTAATATACACCAAGTATACCTTAACCAATAGTAATCAACATAAATGAAATAAATAAGAAAATAGGAATTTACTGGATAAATACAATTAAATATCTATTAAGGCTTCAAGAACAAGCATTATACATTAGTGTGGACTTTGAGTTATGATCTTATGATTAGAGAGATACATGGGATTGAGAAAAATTAATATTAACCAAGTACGTTAAGTAAACCTTAACCAAGTAAATGTTGTGAAATAAATAAATGGAAATTAAATTTATATAAGATAAATATCTTATGAGGCTTATTGGAGAAGCCTTGCTATTTTGTCATGTGGTCTTAACATTTTCAGAGGAGTAAAATATCCTTAAGAGGGAAAAGAAGCTCAAGAAAACCATGTAAAGGGAGGCGTAAACTGAAACTAAAGAAAATAAGAGAAAAAGAAAGAAAGCCTTGCAACTCGTGAGGAAAAGAGAAGGAAAAGTAAATCCTAACCTTCCAATTCACTCTTTTACCTTTCTTCTATTTAAAATCATGCTTGTAGTGCAATTTGAACAAGTATTTCTTGAAGAAACAACCTAGACTCCAAGTTGCATAACTTTCGGCCAAGGTGATGTTCAAGGGGTTATGGCTGTAGTTTTGATTCAAGCTTTGTATATTATGGTTATATGATGACGTTGAGATGATTTATGGTGTTTATTTTTAGCCAAAGTTTGTGGAAAGGTGAGGGGTAGTGTTTGGCCACTTAAGGTTTCTAAGGTAAACATTGTATCTTTACTTTGAATTAGAGATATGTTGAATTACTAATGATATTAAGCTTATATATGGTGTTAGACTGAAACAAAATCATGTGCAAAGTGGTAAGGTATATTCAATCAAGGTAGGGTTTGTAAGAGAAATCTTGTTTTCATGCCTTAGGTTGAGCATATGGAGTTGTTTAAGAATGTAGTGATGATATATAGTGATATCTTGAAGTGAAATGATGTGTACAACAAATTTGACAATTTGTGATGAATTTTCTAAATGATGCGTAATTTTTCGTCATGTAATGTATATCATATGTAACAAATACTATAATTCGTCATGCTTCTCTAAAGTTTTGATATTTTATATGAAGATAAATAAAATTGTCACATGATAACGTCACAAAATATTTGGCGCCAAATTTTTTACCATCAAATATATTGGTGAGAAACTTTTTGTGACGTTTGTTTATTCGTCATAAAATTAACACTGAATACGTGATAAATTACATCATGTCTCATTTTATAATAGTGTCACTAAACTTGTGGCACCAAATTTTACCACAAAATATAAATGGTGAGAAAATTTTTGTGACGAATTTTATTTTTGGGGACATTTGTGTTTTCGTCATTTATTTTAAACAAATATGGTGACACAAAAATGCAACACCAAAAGACAATTATTAATGACAATATAGTTTTGTCATATAAATGTACAGCAATGTATGACGACAAAAGTAATGTCACACATTTTTTACTGATTTAATAACGATATTTATCTGTCATTGATTTTACGGAAACATAGTGACACATACATTCGTCACCAAAAGACAATTATTAATGACGATACAATTTCGTCACATAAATGTATGGTAATATATGATTATATATGTAATGTCACAAATTTTTTTTGTTAATTTGATGACGTTATTTATCTGTCACTAATATAATCAAATTATTGTGTAATTAGTAAGTCATGATAATTTTTTTGTCATGTATAAAGAACATAATTAGTGACGTGTAAGAACGTCACTAATTTTGGAAAACATTGAAATTTGTTAGAAGAACATTTTATTTTTAATTAAAATTAAATTTTAAATAGAATTAAAAATAGGTTAATTAGAAAATTATTGGGTTCATATTTCTTTCAATTGTCATGATACAAAATTTTAACAAGGTTTATTTAATACATTTATAATATTTTTATTTTAACATGTATAATTCATTTTACGATTTCATCGATTAAAGATATATAAGAAAATTGCAATATCATTTGTTTAAATATAATTTTCTTTTTTTTTTTGTTAATGGAACATTAAATTATTGGATATAGGAGTGTTTAGATTCGAACCCAAGACTTACAGTTTGCTATAACTCATCCTTAATCATTAAGTCAAGAAGTTATTGGCTTAAATATAATTTTGTATGCTTATATTTATTATTTACTTAATTTTGTAATTATACGAATATCAAATTTTTAATATTTAATTTATAACTCAAGACAATCTGATACAAAAAAAGAATATAGCTTAAAATTAATAAAAAGCATAATGTATCCATAATATTTTTTCCATTTTGAGAAATTGTTCATAGTCAAAATTAACTTGAATATCGTTTTTTTAAGAAAAAAACTATATATATATATATATATATATATATCATATATGCAGTAAATTATATTATTTTAAAATATATTAAAATTATTATTACTTTTATGTATGTATTGAGATAAAGGCTCTTAATATGATGATTACTATTACACAGTAGACACCGCGTTATGCTTCACGTTATTTCTTAGTCAAATATTATATTTCATGGCCAAATTTCATTACCAATTAAGCGACTTTTTCACTTAAAGTCTTAATTGGCCAGTTGCTCCTTAGTGTAATTTATACCAAATAAATTTCTAATTTATTATTAAAATCATGCTTAAACCTTCAAAATAGTTTTCTTAATTAATGCTTATATGGATTTAAGCACAATTATACATCACAATATAAGGAGCAGTATAAATCTCATAAACACATATCGATTTTCAATTCACTTCTCTTTAATTAAATCTTTAATCATTTCAATTTCATTAATTTAGCTCCAATTAGATGTAATCTAACCTCAATTACGAAAACTGAAGTCTAATTTCCAAAATCTCCAGTTTCACATAAAGGGGTAAAATTCAATTCTTAACAATTCCATGCCACTCAATCAAATTGAAGCTATAGGTAATCTTTATTTATATCAATTAACAATAATTTAGCTTCAATTTGATGCAATTTAACTCAATTATACAAAATCTCCAATTTTAACACAAAAGAAAATTCCAATTTCCATCAAATCTTGATAATTTCAAACAACCTATTGAAATTGAAGCTACAATGAACTTCTAATATCATTAATAAACTTAATTTAAGCTTCAATTTCATGAGAATTCACTTGCCCATACAAAATCCCTAATTTCACAATTTTTCTCTTTCTAGGTTGAAACCCTAACTTCTCTAATTCTTGAACAATTCCTCAAATTGAAAGCATACAAACACTTAAAATTAGTCTTAGATTAACATAATAGAAAATCAAAACAAACAAACAACAATTATTTCACAAATGTTACAAAAAAGTGTTCATACCCATTTGATTTTGGCACTATGGAGGAAAAGAAATCAACCAATTTCTCATTCAAGCATTAAATTTTAATTTTCTCCATGAAATTTTGAAGAAAATGTGAAACAACAGGGGAGGGGAAGAGAGTCGTGGTTTTGGTTGTTTGGGAGAAGCTAAAATTGGCTTTTTAATTGCTTTTCCACTTAATTACAAGTTTGCCATTACTAAGGTACTATTCAAAAGATGTCAATTTTTTTACACTTAGTTTTTCTCATTTTCTTTTAATTTCATAAACTCGAGTAAGGTAACCCTAATTTTATGACTTTATAGGATAAAATATGTAATTCAAATATTTTTAATGAGTTAAATTGGGACTTTACACATAAAATTATGATTTTGCCCTTTTTGCCCAATTAAGCTCAATTCGCAAGATAAGGCAAAATCAACTTCAATTAAATTAAATTACTTTAATTTCAGATGGCTTATCCAAGTCTAAATATCATCACTTTATGATGATTCGAGTGTATCCTAATAGGTGCGCACTTCTGTAGGGCCCACGAGCTCGTCCGTACTGAAGTTCATCTTTTCGCACCAAAATCAATAGTTCAGTTTTTTATTGACCAATTTAATTTATTTGGCCCTAAAATCATTCCATATGTTTTAAAATATGGGTTCTTACAGCATGTGATATAAAATCATACAAAATGGTTGTTATTGAACTGTGATAATTATGTACATGAATATTGAGGTAATATTTCTGATAAGTAAACGATTCACTATTCAGGAAGTTTTCAGCTAGCATTAGAGGTGTAAAATGGGCTAAAGAACGTAGACTAATTCATTAAACCTACAGGCTTTTCAAAGGATGGTTTTTTTTAAGCTCGCTAAGGATTAACCCGCGCGGGTCGACAACTTGTGGTTCACATGAATACAACCGGCCTGTTTAGGCTCTTTTTAATTTTATATATAATTAGTTTTTTAATTAAATTATTAATGTATTTTTATTTCCTATTAAAATAATAAATGTCATGATTTTATTGTATTCTAACAAAAAAATGAATTCATATAATTTTACTTTGAATTCAAACCACGACATTATATATATAGTGAGAAAAAAGATGTTGGAAAAGTTTAATGTTTAATAAAAATTTATGTTTTTTCAAGTTTGTAATTATTTATTTTAAAATATTGTAAGTGAATTGTAATTGTGTTTGGATTGTATTTATATGTGAATTTTAATGATTTTTTTTGAAATTTTATTTTATTTTTATTATTTTTTATTTAAAAAATTCACTTAGCCTATGGGCCGGCCTGCTTGTGTGAAAAATGAACTGAGTATCTAAAATTTGGCTCATTTAAAAAAGGGCTTAAACAGGCTTAGCTTGTTTAAGCCTGGGTCCTCGCCTGTTTACACCCCTAGCTAGCACGGTACTTTGAGATGTATTTTAAGTTAATGAGCCCTTATGTTGTAAAATATTATGTTTGGGATGTAATAAATTATTTCTAGCAAAAATGTCATTACTAATAAAATATTGGAATATCTGCTAAGTATATATTTCATAAAGGTAAACAATTGTATTTTTAGGCAGTTCTTCTGCAGTAATGTCTGTTAGGATGTATACTAGGCAAATGGATATTAAAAAGGGGGAAACATACACTATTCAGTGTGTAAATAAATTCATATGGCTAGATACGTCCTACTGATTGAACTGCGAAAATATAGGTACTTTGATCTAATTGATAAGTGAACGTAAATTGAAATCATATTAGGCTTACCTTAGCATATTAGCCTAAGCATGCGTAATACTGGACTGAGTAATAGATGATTCATAGCTTACTGCATTTTAGCATATACATGCATGGCATGGAAGCTAAATTTAAAAGTTATACAGTAATTTGAAAAGTGAAATTATTTTGCTATATGTGTTTTGTAAACTGTTTTACTACGCTGCACTATTTCTTCTTGACTTTAGGACAACAAGCATTTCATGACGTTCTCATTGTACTGTAACTATATGGGTTCAACATTAGTTGTGGACCTAGTACTGCTATTTACTGTCAAAGCCTGATAATAGTCGTAAACCTATTACTGTAGCTGGAATTGTAACTATATAGGTTTGATAATAGCTATGGACCTATTTCCCATTTTGGGAAGATCTATGGGTGTAGGTGTAACTGTAAACATAACTGTAACTGTAACTGCCAACTATAATTGTAACTGCTACTGTAACTGCAAAAATAACTAATACTGTAATTGTAATAATAATTGTAAATACAATCATAATAGTTTCTATAACCACAAGTGCAACTATAAGTCTTAATTGAACTGTACATAAGACTGCAATTATAATGGGAATAATATTGCAACTGAATTGTAAACTATAGTTAAAACTAAATAGTAATTGTTTACTATTGGTCATGAGAAAGTATACCCAGTTTCGAATAGTCAGTTTCATGTTGTAATTATCGTAATTGTTCCTAATTGTTTACTGTCAATCTTTCTTACTATTTTATTGCAATTGGTCCTTACTGTTTTACTATAACTGTTCTTACTACATTTGTTGCACTGTTTCTTACTGAAATTACTGCATTATTTCCTACTATAATAATTGTATTGTTTCCTATTGCCATAACTATAACTATTTTCTAGTGCATCACTACAACTATTTCTTATACTACAATTTTTCTTCATGCATAACACATGCATGAGATATAGATATTTCCGTATAAGTGTTATTACGGAATATAAGTGTTAAGGTATAGGAAAATAAGGTACTTCAAAATATCCTTTTGATTGATACCCTATAAAACCCTAACACAAAATCGAATAGGTTAAGTGTCGTTAAGTGAGTGATAGAACTAGTTATGACCAAAAATTACTAGGAATGCATAACATAGATGCATAATGCATTTTATATACTGTTAAGATTGGTTTATGCATTCTACACGCACTCATTAGTGTGATATAAGCCTAACCTACTTTTATATATGTTATTTAGTAGGTGTAAGCTCATTCCTCTTTATTTATTCCTTTACAGACTGTATAGTTAGGCTCTAACATTTGATAATGGGGTTCGACCCAAATTGACCACATCTTTAGGAGCACTCGCATACGTTGGAGGTATAACCTTGATGTATTTATTTGTTTATATTCTAGACATGTTATGTACACAGTAATATTAAGTCGAGATGTAATTATTAAGATCAATGGATGTAATTATGTATATACCTTGTGATGTAGATTAAATTATGTGATGTATGATATGTTGAAGACATATTAGAGGATGAATAGTATTATGAATTGATAATCAGGTTGATTTACGAACACTGATATTTCTTTTGGATGTTAAATTAAGATTTTAGAGAATCATAATTTTCTTAAACAAAGAATGACATGCATCATAAGAAAAATTAGACTGGGTCATTAGGCAACTAGCCTTAAAATAAAATGAGTAGTAACTACTTAATAAAGAAAACCTACATTGTTAACAAATTATTTAAGAAAAGAAAATTTTAGCTTGCATTTTCATGATTTGGATCATGACAATTTAATGGTATCAAAGCAGGATTTGTGTAGTTGTGCCATTGTAGGCAGGTCAAAGGTAGACGTACATTCCCTGTTATTGTGTATATCTGGATATAAACTACGAATAACAGTTAATGAATGCTAAAAAGTGTTATTTTGGTATAGAAAAATGAAAGTACAAGACGTCAAAAGGGCATGGTCAACCCATACAGGAGAGATAATCTTCTCCACCTCCTTAATAACTAGACAACCCCAACACTTATTGTCACGACCCGTGACCACATTTTTCATCTTCTTATACACATCTTAACCGGTTGGGCTGTCTGTGATACTTCACTTGTACTGACTGTTAAAAAATTTTACAATGTATTGTTTATATTATACACATCCCCTATCGTAATTTATCAGATAAGTAGTACTGTTGACATGTCTAAATACAGAGAATAAATGATCATACCTCAAATAAACAGTCGGTCTGACACATTGTCCTTCGTGTACAGCCAGGATCCACAATCCACTGAACTCACATTCTTCAAAACCTGAAATGTTGAAAATTAAGGGGTGAGCAAAACCACGGCTCAGTAAGAGAATTATATGCCTCACTTGATACTCAGCTTCCTATATGCTGAAAATCTTTTTCATTTTTCCTATGGGCTCTAGGCTCGCATGTAGAAAGGATACTACAGTCGGCTAGGGATCCGATTAGAGTAAGGTAGGTATTTTAGAATACCATACTTGTTTCGGAACCTAGAAGCAACTGTAGAGAGAGATTTTTCATTTCATTTTGAATTAATAAATCCCCTTTTTTTTCCTTTGATCCCAAAATCTTTTCGTATTCTTTTCAAAATGAGGCTTTCACGAAATAAAGGATTTAAATAAAATAACTAATATTTATATATTCTTTGAAAAGAATATTAGCTAAATCATCATCATTTTCTTTTCTTTAAAACTTATTTCGTATGTACCCAGACGTCTTAAACTTATTCTTGCTTTCATTCCTTCCTTAAGTTCACCAAGCATCATTGTTTTTATTAGTATGATTAAGTGTGAAAGAAACAAACTTATTGTAAGGACCGGGAGTGCCTGGATCTCTGTTAACCAGGGATTTACCACCCCAGTGCCTTACTCATCCGATATATCACACACATCATATGTCATATGCACAAGATCTATTTCATCCTTTGACATTTGTCGAATTCACGAATCATAATCACTTACTTATCGTCACAATATCCTACGATTTCTCATACTAACACTTCGGAACTCGTGTAGCACTTAGTTCCCGAAGGACTCTAGAGGTGGCTCCCACGGTACAGAAATTTCTTACTAATATATCAAAACACGTGTAGCACTTAGTTCCCGAAGGACTCTAGAGGTGGCTCCCACGGTAAAATCATCGAGTCTCTGCTCGGTTTGGCCTTTACTAAAACATCAGAACATGTGTAGCACTTAGTTCTCGAAGGACTCTAGAGGTGGCTCCCACGGTTCAATCATCGAGTCTCTGCTCGGTTTGGCCTCTACTGAAACATCAGAACACGTGTAGCACTTAGTTCCCGAAGGACTCTAGAGGTGGCTCCCACGGTTCAATCATCGAGTCTCTGTTCGGTATGGCCTGTACTGAAACATCAGAAAACGTGTAGCACTTAGTTCCCGAAGGACTCTAGAGGTGGCTCCCACGGTTCAATCATCGAGTCTCTGCTCGGTATGGCCTGTACTGAAACATCAGAACACGTGTAGCACTTAGTTCCCGAAGGACTCTAGAGGTGGCTCCCACGGTTCAATCATCGAGTCTCTGCTCGGTATGGCCTGTACTGAAACATCAGAACACGTGTAGCACTTAGTTCCCGAAGGACTCTAGAGGTGGCTCCCACGGTTCAATCATCGAGTCTTTGCTCGGTATGGCCTGTACTGAAACATCAGAACACGTGTAGCACTTAGTTCCCGAAGGACTCTAGAGGTGGCTCCCACGGTTCAATCATCGAGTCTCTGCTCGGTTTGGTCTTTATGTCATATGTACTTTCCACTATCTTATCAGATCTCATGTAGTACTTATGATCTAATATTTCATTTGAGACCATAGAAAGAATATTAGAATTATCATTTCTTCCTTTTGAAAACATATTACCTATCATTTATGGAGTCTAAGATAGACATCAATCTTATCATACTATATACCTCGGAGGGTAGGGAAGTACACCGATCAAATCTATGACCATAACCTATATTGTCCTCGGTGGATCACTGATTAGACGTCGACCGGACTAAACATATCACATATCATGCATCAGCATGATAAGAATACCAACCAATCTCAAAACCGTAATTCTCATCATAAAATACACCTTTATGGAATTTATATAAATATATAATTCCATGATTTAAAACCATAAGGGTTAAAATCCTTTAGTGAATATTTATAAAAATATTCATAAGAATACGCACTATATTTCACTTCATCTTTCGTCTCGTAATTCGTGTAATTTATTTTTTTCGAGAATTTTCGGTGGTTTCATTGTCACCATTCTCGAATACATGAATATTTTAAAATTTCATCTCATTATATTCATGTTTTATGAAATTTAGTAATTTCCTCATGTTTTGTGATTTACTATCGAAATTCGGAAATAAAATCATTTAATATGATTTTTTAAAGTTTTTCTAAAATTTTCGGCAGCATAACGGCTGTCGATTTACTAACCTCCTGCACGAAAAATACAGTTTAAAATCTTTCAGCCAGTACTTCTTCCCAAATTATTTTCAGCAAATCATGCATCATAATAATTTTCATAAAATAATTGCATAAAATATTTCAATTAAATTATGCAGACTGAGTATCCTTACAGTGCTGCACACGCATCCCTTACCTTTTTCCGGGTCGGCGACTTCCTCTTATCGATCGTGCCGCACTCCATTTCTCCCGATTCCTTATCCTGATCGCTGAAAATAATTTCTGGAAATAAAATTCTAATATTTTAGAATTTTTCATAATTTATTTAATTTTTCTGAAAATTAAATCTCAGGAAGATTTCTTACCGAACTTTGTAAAATCCAGGTTTGTCGAATTTTCCGGGAATTTTTCGAATTCCCGCAATTCTCCTTTTTCCTCTTTTTCTTCTTTTTTCCTCTTCTTCTTCCTTTTTGGCTTATTTGGTTTCCCTTTTTAGTATGTAACCTACTATATATTATACAATATATTATATATATAATATCTACCATATATTACACATATAATATTATTTCATATAAATTGTAATACAATATATATTAGTTATAAATTATATATATTGTACATTACAAAATACATGTCTAGTATATATATATATATATATATATATATATATATATATATGTATATTTATATATACTTAAAATTAAATAACATTTATATATATAAATTATATAAATGCTATAATAAAATATTTATGCATATAAACTTTAATATAAAATAATATTTACATTTTCTATATATGTATGTATATATATATATATATTATATATACATAAAATATTATGTTTATATACATATGTATTATTTAAATTCATAGGATAGTATATATTTCCATATATAGACCAACGTATATTAAAATATACTATATAGTATTTTAATACATACGTATTTGTATAAAATACATTTATAAAATTTATAATTATATAACATACTTTATTTTATTTATTTTATTTTTCATTTTCCTTATTTAATTTGGATTTTAATTTATCCAAATTAATTCTTTTTCCTCTCTATTATTTTTTTATTTCACTTCCAATTTAGTTTCCTTTATACGAATTTTCCGATTCTTTCACTTCCTCGATTCTCGGGATTTTCACCAATATCCCGTTATTTATTTCCTCTTATTTAATTTCTCCGATATTTATTTTCAATATTTAAAATTTCCAATAGATGGAAAAATTTACGGTTATCACATCCTCCCCAACTTAAGAAATTCGGTCCTCCGAATTTAACTTAAGTCCAAAGGTGGTATATGCCGTATACTTACGACTTCTGATCTCTAGTTCATCCTCCAAGTAATACTGCCAGTACACTTCAACATCAAGAGTGCTTTAGACCACTACATGCTGTCTTTCATCATATACGTCTATACTCCCGTAAGTTCATTTCTCAAATCGGGAGTTATTCCCTTTTATTCTTTTCATAAAAGAGTCCATACACAATATTTTTCATATTACAGCCGATCTATTCTGTTCATCATCCATTCTTCTCACTTAGTGCCGAGTCGACAAAATATGGTACTATCATGTACTCATATCGATCAATTATATGTAAGTGTCCCAGTAGCTTTCACATCTCATGCACACGCTCTCTCAATATCATGGAGCGTTTACATCTTATGCTCATATATATAAATATATATCAGTATGGAGCGGTATTATCAATATACTTGGGATCTCAAAGCCTTTTGCTATCTCTCATTAGCATATGGCAACACAGAGACTCCCATCACATGTAAGGCTCACTGGAACTGTACATACACATTCACACCGTTTAACACTTATACTTCGACTAAGGCACTAGAGAATCTAGATGTCTGATAAGGGAAAGTAATTCTATTTAGATCATCAGTCTTTAATCACTTCCATATCATCATTTCTCTTTTGGACTCTTTTATTGTCCACAATATTCATTTTCACCCTTATTCCATCAAGGTTGTATATCATTGCAAATTTTACTGTTAATCATCTCTTACAGTAATAAATTATGAGACAATCATTTTCTCTCCATGTCTCTTTTCATGTAGTATGGTCATTACATCTCTTACGCTTATGGTATATTCAATATATCATTTAAATTTTAGCATATACCCAGGAATATACTCTTTTCATAATTTAGATTCTGTGATTGAATCCTCGAATTATCCATTTAAGTACCACATTATCTAAATAATTCCACCATCTCTATCATTTCGAGGTGGTTATATGTACAAACATTTTACTGACAGTAAACATATCAATTACCATACTCCTTGGAGTATCATTACTTTCACTTATCAATTCTGGCTTTGATTTTACATCTTGCCACAGTTATGTGATAACCAACACAATTCACTTCCAGTCTTAACTTCGGGAACTGTTTCACATTGATGTTCCTTTCCCATCATGCAATTTATTTCCTTATCTCACTTTCATTTTCGTTTTCATATTTTTACTCTCATTCCTTTTTGTCGGTTTTCTCGATCGGTATGGTACTATATTGCTAAGATCTTTTAAAATCTTGCATACCATCTTTTCTTTGAACTTATCCATCTGCCGACTTTAATTTCTTTAATTAGATCTCATCTATAGAGCAGCTAGTCTCATCACTCTTTTATAGGCTGGCAGTAGTATGTAGCTAGACTCATTACTTTCGTATCTCAATCATTATCTGTATTTTCGTCATCCAGACTTCTACACGTGAATTTCATTATTCACACATTTTCCAGAGTTATTTTCTTAAGCTTTTCAGATTCTTTCTACATCTTCCGATATAAGCTTAGAATTTAACTTCATATTTAAAATCAAATCAGTGTTATCTCGATTCCTCTAATTTATATAACTTTGGAAGTTTTATCGAAAATCAAATCTGATACTTTCTTTAATCGTACCTTTCTTATCATCTTGTGACCATCTTTCTTTAACTTTTCATCTGATGATGCCTTTTACAAAGATTGCTCTTATAAGCTCCTTGTACATCTCCGATTAAATCATATTTAAGGCATCACTTCCATATAGATATTTATTTGTTCTTCATACGAACTTTAGTGTATAATAAAAATGTTAATATATCATTTAATTCATCCTTAAATCGTGTCATTTGTATTTCCATCCTCTACATCGATAAATGTGAATTTCATCATCCACAATATTTTCCAAAAATTCTTTTCTCAAGCTTGTTGGATTTCTTCCATATTCTTCGATACAAGCTTAAGAATAAATTTCATATCCACGATCGAATCAACATTAACCTGATTTCTCAATCTATGTTACTTTGGAATTTATTGGGATTCTCAACCGACAGTTTCTTTAACCACACTTCTTTTATCATTTTGGACCTTCATCATTGTTTCCCATCATTTCACAGTGTAGTTTCAAGGCAGAGACATTCCATATTCAAATCATTTTGATACCTACTCTACCTTGATTTCATTACCTAATCATGCTTTACAGCGTTACGAATCTCATTCTGGTAAGCTGTATCAAATACAATGGTTCTCAACACACTTCATAGCTACCTGTTTCAATTCCGTTATTCACTCTAAAACTATTTCCATTTACTAAATTCAGGCTTAGTTCCTTTGAGTATATTCTCCACGAGGTTTGAACCTTGGCACCCTTACGTACCTAGTTCCTTACACTCGGGTTACCATTGAGATACTTATAAGAGCCTCGCCCGTTCATATCGACCATCGACGAGCATTCCCTAGGCGATCCTTTCGCCTTAGGTTTACCCTTACTGGTGAGTCGGCGATGAGATAGTTTGTCTATATCTCACAACACATGATCCACTACGGGTCGCCCACTATTGGGTCGCCTATCACAGTTCTGTCTCAAGGGTCCTAAAGAACTTAGGTTAGCGGTCATCTTCTTTTTATCACTCGACTGTTCTTATAATTATCCTCTAATTCACAGTACTCCACACAGTACCTCATTCTGTAGCACATATTCCAAGATACGTCGGTTCTATGTACGATTATCTGTTTGATACCTCAAAGTAATGAAAACGTACAGAACCATAAGTAATCACACCAGTATGTATTTCATTATCTGTACTTTTCACCTCATTAATCAATTCTTGTAATCATTTCACTTTTCATAGTATTTAACGATCCCATTCAATACACTCTAAATTTTTCGACCCTTACAGTCAATAACCGGGTCAATCATCTGATGACATTCCACTACACTCTTTGGATCGCATCATATAAGGCCCCGGCTCGTTCGCCGTCCGCCCGTACACAATTGTGACGGACTAGCCCAACCGGCCATGGCAACCCCTTTTTGGGCCCATCGACAACGATTGCTGTGACAACGCCATTCCTCCATACTGTCCGCTCTGTGAGGCGATGGCTACCCACTGGGATCCACACAGGATCCACCTCACGCACGGTTTTATCGGGAAACAAATTCCCAATTCGCGTCCGTAATCTAAGTGTTAGTGGAATCAGTCATAGGGATCGTCATATTCATCTGACATCCTCTATGCCATTAGTAATTCCATTACTATCAATGGATTCCAAATCAACTTGTTTTTATCACTGTTCCGAACATCGCCCAACATAGGGGCATTTTCATCATTTCGACATTTATTTTTTTCTCCTCAATATACATTCAAATCAATGAATTGATCATCTCTAAGTTGATAGTATCCTTTCTGATACTTATACTAGCAATTTAGATCTCATTCGATTTCGATAGAGAAATTCACTAAAATCCATAGTTGGATTATTTTGCTTGGAATTCAACTTTATATCATTAATTTCTTTGTCAAATCGATCAATTCCAACCTCTGGTGATCTATTTTGACTCCCAGTAAAATTTTGGGGTAGGGGTATTTTGGTCATTTTTGGCTAAAAATTTTCTCTCTCTTCAAATTACCCTCAATCAGTGATCTTAAAGTCTATTTAATGATGATATTTTATTCCCCTATTTTATACCATCACTTTCAGGTCTCAGTTCGGTTCGAACAGAAAAGTACTGGTGGGGCCCTCACCGAGTCCATTTCTGTTCCTTACCGAACAAGCCTTCATATAGACTAGAAGAATCACAAATATTTCGGTAATTTCTTCTTTAACATTCTCAATTTATACTTTCTCACTCCCTTTAAATCATTTTACTCAATTACAATCATTTATTTTCTCTATGTATTCATACGACACAGTACTACCGGGGATGTTTAACTCTTTTCCTTCCAAAAGTATTCACAGACATCAGGCCAACCACTGCTCTGATACCATTAAATCTGTCACGACCCGTGACCACATTTTTCATCTTCTTATACACATCTTAACCGGTTGGGCTGTCTGTGATACTTCACTTGTACTGACTGTTAAAACATTTTACAATGTATTGTTTATATTATACACATCCCCTATCGTAATTTATCAGATAAGTAGTACTGTTGACATGTCTAAATACAGAGAATAAATGATCATACCTCAAATAAACAGTCGGTCTGACACATTGTCCTTCGTGTACAGCCAAGATCCACAATCCACTGAACTCACATTCTTCAAAACCTGAAATGTTGAAAATTAAGGGGTGAGCAAAACCACGGCTCAGTAAGAGAATTATATGCCTCACTTGATACTCAGCTTCCTATATGCTGAAAATCTTTTTCATTTTTCCTATGAGCTCTAGGCTCGCATGTAGAAAGGATACTACAGTCGGCAAGGGATCCGATTAGAGTAAGGTAGGTATTTTAGAATACCATACTTGTTCCGAAACCTAGAAGCAACTGTAGAGAGAGATTTTTCATTTCATTTTGAATTAATAAATCCCCTTTTTTTTCCTTTTATCCCAAAATCTTTTCGTATTCTTTTCAAAATGAGGCTTTTACGAAATAAAGGATTTAAATAAAATAACTAATATTTATATATTCTTTGAAAAGAATATTAGCTAAATCATCATCATTTTCTTTTCTTTAAAACTTATTTCGTATGTACCCAGACGTCTTAAACTTATTCTTGCTTTCATTCCTTCCTTAAGTTCACCAAGCATCATTCTTTTTATTAGTAGATTAAGTGTGAAAGAAACAAACTTATTGTAAGGACCGGGAGTGCCTGGATCTCTGTTAACTAGGGATTTACCACCCCAGTGCCTTACTCATCCGATATATCACACATATCATATGTCATATGCACAAGATCTATTTCATCCTTTGACATTTGTCGAATTCACGAATCACAATCACTTACTTATCGTCACAATATCCTACGATTTCTCATACTAACACTTCGGAACTCGTGTAGCACTTAGTTCCCGAAGGACTCTAGAGGTGGCTCCCACGGTACAGAAATTTCTTACTAATATATCAAAACACGTGTAGCACTTAGTTCCCGAAGGACTCTAGAGGTGGCTCCCACGGTAAAATCATCGAGTCTCTGCTCGGTTTGGCCTTTACTAAAACATCAGAACACGTGTAGCACTTAGTTCCCGAAGGACTCTAGAGGTGGCTCCCATGGTTCAATCATCGAGTCTCTGCTCGGTTTGGCCTCTACTGAAACATCAGAACACGTGTAGCACTTAGTTCTCGAAGGACTCTAGAGGTGGCTTCCAAGGTTCAATCATCGAGTCTCTGCTCGGTATGGCCTGTACTGAAACATCAGAACACGTGTAGCACTTAGTTCCCGAAGGACTCTAGAGGTGGCTCCCACGGTTCAATCATCGAGTCTCTGCTCGGTATGGCCTGTACTGAAACATCAGAACACGTGTAGCACTTAGTTCCCGAAGGACTCTAGAGGTGGCTCCCACGGTTCAATCATCGAGTCTCTGCTCGGTATGGCCTGTACTGAAACATTAGAACACGTGTAGCACTTAGTTCCCGAAGGACTCTAGAGGTGGCTCCCACGGTTCAATCATCGAGTCTCTGCTCGGTTTGGCCTTTATGCCATATGTACTTTCCACTGTCTTATCAGATCTCATGTAGTACTTATGATCTAATATTTCATTTGAGACCACAGAAAGAATATTAGAATTATCATTTCTTCCTTTTGAAAACATATTACCTATCATTTATGGAGTCTAAGATAGACATCAATCTTATCATACTATATACCTCGGAGGGTAGGGAAGTACACCGGTCAAATCTATGACCATAACCTATATTGTCCTCGGTGGATCACTGATTAGACGTCGACCGGGACTAAACATATCACATATCATGCACCAGCATGATAAGAATACCAACCAGTCTCAAAACCGTAATTCTCATCATAAAATACACCTTTATGGAATTTATATAAATATATAATTCCATGATTTAAAACCATAAGGGTTAAAATCCTTTAGTGAATATTTATAAAAATATTCATAAGAATACGCATTATATTTCACTTCATCTTTCGTCTCGTAATTCATGTAATTTATCTTTTTCGAGAATTTTCGGTGGTTTCATTGTCACCATTCTCGAATACATGAATATTTTAAAATTTCATCTCATTATATTCATGTTTTATGAAATTTAGTAATTTCCTCATGTTTCATGATTTACTATCGAAATTCGAAAATAAAATCATTTAATATGATTTTTTAAAGTTTTTCTAAAATTTTCGGCAGCATAACGGCTGCCGATTTACTAACCTCCGGCACGGAAAATACAGTTTAAAATCTTTCAGCCAGTACTTCTTCCCAAATTATTTTCAACAAATCATGCATCATAATAATTTTCATAAAATAATTGCATAAAATATTTCAATTAAATTATGCAGACTGAGTATCCTTACAATGCTGCACATGCATCCCTTACCTTTTTCCGGGTCGGTGACTTCCTCTTATCGATCGCGCCGCAGTCCATTTCTCCCGATTCCTTATCCCGATCGCTGAAAATAATTTCTGGAAATAAAATTCTAATTTTTTAGAATTTTTCATAATTTATTTAATTTTTTTGAAAGTTAAATCTCAGGAAGATTTCTTACCGAACTTTGTAAAATCCCGGGTTGTCGAATTTTCCGGGATTTTTCCGAATTCCCGCAATTCTCCTTTTTCCTCTTTTTCTTCCTTTTTCTTCCTTTTTCCTCTTCTTCTTCCTTTTTGGCTTATTTGGTTTCCCTTTTTAGTATGTAACCTACTATATATTATACAATATATTATATATATAATATCTACCATATATTACACATATAATATTATTTCATATAAATTGTAATACAATATATATTAGATATAAATTATATATATTGTACATTACAAAATACATGTCTAGTATATATATATATATGTATATTTATATATACTTAAAATTAAATAACATTTATATATATAAATTATATAAATGCTATAATAAAATATTTATACATATAAACTTTAGTATAAAATAATATTTACATTTTCTATATATGTATGTATATATATATATTTATATATACATAAAATATTATGTTTATATACATATGTATTATTTAAATTCATAGGATAATATATATTTCCATATATAGACCAACGTATATTAAAATATACTATATAGTATTTTAATACATACGTATTTGTATAAAATACATTTATAAAATTTATAATTATATAACATACTTTATTTTATTTATTTTATTTTTCATTTTCCTTATTTAATTTGGATTTTAATTTATCCAAATTAATTCTTTTTCCTCTCTATTATTTTTTTATTTCACTTCCAATTTAGTTTCCTTTATACGAATTTTCCGATTCTTTCACTTCCTCGATTCTCGGGATTTTCACCAATATCCCGTTCTCGCAAATTTTATTTATTTCCTCTTATTTAATTTCTTCGATATTTATTTTCAATATTTAAAATTTCCAATAGATGGAAAAATTTACGGTTATCACACTTATTTGTCTAGATTGGAAGAGAGCTTTGGTAATATGACTACTAATCTCTGAAATCTGACAGCGATGATTGCCTAACATTTAGGTAATCCTTTACTTAATGTACCAGCAGCACCTCAAGCACTACCTCCTCAACACCTCTAAAATCCTCTCCAACCTCAAGCACCACCATCTAATCCTGGGCCACCTTAGGATCCTCTACAACCTCAAGCTCTCTAACAACCACAGGTTGTGAATTAGCCACCAGTCGATGATGTAGTTGATAGAAATATGAATCGGCTAAAACAGTTTCGAAAAATGAATCCTTCGGCCTTAAAAAGAGTTGAGGATCTTATCATGGCTGAGTCGTGGGTAATGAAACTAAAAAAGCTCAGATGGGAGCACTAGTGGAAATCCATTTGCATTGTTTTGATTGCTCAGAACCTTGTTATCACTCGGGTGACATTTCTCGAATCCTTTAATGAATTGTACATTCTAGAGACTACTCAAATGAAACGACGGATAGAGTTTTTGAATTGAATATAGGAAAATATGATCGTTGACCAGTATGAATCGAGCCTTGTCTAGATATGATCTGATTATTATTAGAGATGAGTTGATGGAGACTCACCAGTTTGTAGATGGTCTAAGACCCTTTATCTTATACAAGCTAGCTGCTTTAGGTATTACTACATATTTAGATGTTATCTGAAGGGCTCAGTATGTTGAGCATGATATAGAGCATACTTAGGCCGAGTATGATTCCAAGAGTAAAGGACAGGGTAAAAGATCTGATACGAAATAATTTGAGTAGCGTGATACCCAACATAAGAGGTTAAGAACTATAATGCCTCAACCACAGGCCATTGAGCCTTTTAGTATATAAACTAGACTTGTCCAAAGTGTGGTAAGAAACAAGGAGATAAACCATATTACTATTTGACTAGGGCTTATTTTAGATGTGGCAATGTAACGTACCATAATATACAGTAAATATCCATAAATCACATTTACAGTCAGTTGGTTGATCTGTCTGTGATGCCTTTATAACACTCACTTATCACAGGAATCAAATTTTAAATAAAAATCTATCAGTAGTTGATATTAATATTTACATCCAAAGTGTTATTTCCAGTATATTTCACAAGTTCTACATCCCCTGTACATTAATTAAACAAAAGTAGTACTGTACATAAAGCCTGAATATGTAAAGAAAATAAAATATACCTCCAAGATTAAATAATTGTGAGACTCAATTTTACTGTACTGTACATGTAATATGTAATTAATTTTTGAGTGAAAATTTATGCGCTAAGTGATTATAAGTGAAAGTGTGATGTAGGCCCCACTTATTTTTAATGTGTTCAAATGGGCTCGAGACTGAAAATACTGTATATAGTTTGTAATAAAATATAATATGATGAATTTGAGGTTTAAAATCATTGAATTATATTATTATGAATTATACTGAATTGTTTTGTGAAGGTGGGAAACAAATTGAAAAATGACGGATACGTCTCGAGGGCATTTTCGTAAATTACGCTTAAACTAAAATGAGTTGGGACAAAGTAAAATACCATGATAATCTATATGAAAAGGAGAATAACATCGTGCCAAGAGATTTATTGAAACAGTGATTTCATTGAAAAATTTCACTGGCGGTCTACTAGAGGTAAAATCATAATTTCTCATTATCAGTGCACCACGCGTCAACAAAACCAATTCCAATCATCAAGATACATTAAATGTGATTGATTGGTATTGGAATCCAAATTTTTGGAGTCCAATTACACGGTTTTTACAACTACGGAAGCTTAAGGGCAAAATTGTTCAAGAATTACTTAACTAAGGGCATTTTGGTAAATTGCCACCTTCTAGAAAAACCATTACACTTCAGTCAACATAGCAGCCGGCACTAATTTCTTTTCTCCATAGCTTGCACGACACAAAGAAAGAAAAGTGAGGAAAAAGAAAGAAAAAGAAAAGAAAAGTCAACAAAAATAACTCAAGCTTGACTTTCCTCGCCAAACTTGCTTCTAGGAAAGTTCCCTACACAATTCCCTCTTTATACTGACACCAATATCTCATCAAACGAAGAAGCAAATAAGGAGAAAAGTGAAGAAGAAGGTGGCAGCAAAGGTAAACTTTCATGGTGATTTTACATTTCTTTAAAATCTAAGGTTGGATTCTTATGTTTTTAACTATGCTAAGCTTAGATCTAGTGTTGGTTTTGCTTAAATCCAAATGAATCATGCTAAATGGGGCCTATGGGATTCGGTTTGCATAAGGGCCTATGGGAATCATGAAATTCTTTGCATGCAAAGGATGGAAAATAAGAAAATGAACATGGATTTAATGTTTGGTAGCCTTAGATTGATGAAATTCATTAAGGGAAGCATAAAGGGGCGTTCCGCCATGAGGGTTTAGGTAGGCTAAGATGCTGCACTTATGGTTTTAATATGCCAAATTAATGTAGAAATTAAGAGAAGAAGACTAGTGAAATTGGATATGAAATCGGAAGCTAAAACGAGAAAGTTATGTTTTAATACCAGTGTAATTTACATTGGTTAGGCATAGACAGTATCCTAGGTGGCTGCATTTATTGAAAGTTAATAGCTTAAAAATAAGAGGAAAATTAATGATAATTGTTGGTGGAATTATTTTGCAACCGGGATACACGGATATCGAGTGGTGCTACCGAAAGAGTCGATAATACGAGATGGGTAAGGGATGAGTGTGTAGGCCATAGGGATATATCGAATGAATGATTTTGATGAGCATAATTTTATGAAATTATTTGGTATTGAATTGCCTTTGAAAATCATGCAAATCTGTGGTTTACGGCTGGCAAAAATACTATGTTTAAGTGTAGGGGGTTAGAGTAATTGAAATTGCTATGCTGCCGAAAATTCCTCCAAAAATTTTAAAATATCATGAAAAATTTTAAAATATCATGAAATATTTTATGAGCATAAAATGAGTGAAATTGTGTAATTTTGAGCTTATTTCAAATATTTTTCATAAATTGAAATTTTAGCGAAAAATATTATTTAAATATTCATGTAATTAAATTTTATTAAAGTGAGATGTCAGATACGTTCTTTGAGATATTTCACAATTATTTAGAATGTTTATAAATTTTCTCACTGAAGCATGAATATTTTATTAACTGTTTTTACTGGACTATTAAATGTGAATTTAATATACCTTTTTGGAAATTTTATTAAATTTTAATAGTAATTGTTTAGATTCCTTAAAGGTATTTTCTACTCTGAATAAATTGATTTTGAGACTTCAAGCCCCATTATCATTTTCACTGTTACTGCATTGTTATTGTGGCTAATTGACCTGTCAAGTCATCAGCAGTCCTAGGGTCATCTGGCAAGTGCACTCTACGGACACCTTATAAACTATGACCATATATCTTACTGTATACTGTTACTGTTTACTTTCGGGGATAATTATAGCATGATTATATAGGGTGTTGTCTAGTCTCAACCTACTGTTAAATGATTACTGAACTGTAATAAAACCTACTGTTTACTGTTACTGAATTGTTAATCACTGTTAACTATTTTATTGAACCGAGAACTACTGTTTACTGTTACTGAACTACAGTTCACTATTTTACTGAACTATGAATTGGATGTAAACTATTTTACTGAACTATGGATTACTAATTACTGTTTACCGAACTGTACTGAATCATCACTGTTCTACTGAACCGTGAAGTACTGTTTACTGAACTGTACTGGATTATTATTGTTTACTTAATTGAAAACGTTTTATGAAAATTATTATTGATTTTTAAAACGTTTATTGTACTGTTACTGTACTGAGAAACTTAAGTGTTTACCGTACTAAACTATTTCTACACTGTTTATTGAACTGTTATCTTACTAATACTGAACTGTTTACTGTTACTGCAAAGAATACTATACTGAATTGTTACTGAAGTGTTTTACTGAACTGTTAATGTTTCAAAAAAAAAGGAACATTTTATTATCTATAAACATATATGGTTTACTGAAATCACTACTGTTTACTAAACTGTTACTGTTTACTGAAAACTATTACTGTTACTAAATTGTTACAAATAAAAGTGTTACCAAATTAATCACTGTTAAGGTGAAGCTTTTTTCTACTGAAACAATTCGTTACTGTTTTACTGAAGTGTTTACTGTGTTAAATTCTATTTTCACTGTTTTCTGTATTACCATATGCTACTATTGCACTGTTTTTATACAGTTATTACTATAAATTAAACAATTTACTGTACTGTTTTACTACTGTTACTGTAAGTGGTTTTCAAGTGTCTACTGAAGTGTTGAATTAAATGGTTTTATTACCATTTATTTATGAAAGTGTTATTAAATGATTTTATATCAACAATTTATAAACTACTCCCTATAGTCGCTCTGGGTTTCCAGGACAAGGCAAGTATTTCAAAATACCTTCCATGCTCTATCTGGATTACCTGGCCGACTATAGTATCTTTCCGTTTACTGTACCTAGTGAACTGTTAGGAAAGAGAATGTTTTCCAGCATATAGATTTTGTTATATTAGTCTTGCATACGATTCTTTTACAGAGCACGTTTCGCTCACCCATTTATTTGCCACTCCACAAGATATTATAAGTGATTAAAAAAGGGATACATTAGAGGATATCGGCTGAAATCTAGGTTACCCGAGACTACTTGTGTTGGACTAGAAGGTATTTGTGCTTTCTTTTATACATTCAGATGAATTGTACAGTACTACTTAATTTGTAAAATAGGAACAGGGGATGTAAGTTGTCAGAAAAAGATGTTAAATTTCATATTCCAAATTTATAAAATTATTTGGAGTTACTGTTTATTGCTGTTATTGTACAAGTGTAAAGGCATCGCAAACAGCCCAATCGAAATTTGTGTGTAAAAATATGTTATTTACTGTATATTTGGACTATTGTCCAAATGGTATGATGATTGTAGAACCCATGTACCTAAGGGGTCCTGTGTTCGAACATGAAAGGACGCATCCTTGTGGGGAATAAAGCCGTGAGGGAGGCGACCGCCCAAAGCGGACAATACGTTGAGTGAGTGAATGGGCTACCGCCTGCCTCAAATGTAAGGTCGCCGCGGGGGCCACCTCTTGAATCTTGTGGGAGCAAAGTACCACGTGGGTCCTTACAATAACTGCTGCCTCAGGGTACTAAAAGCACAGCTAATTCATGGAACGGTATATCACTACAAATAATCTGTGAGGTGGAAAAAAAGGGTGAGCTAACGTGCTTAGTAAGAAATTCGTATGCATGAACTAATATTATGAAATTTATATGCATAAAACATTTAATTCCTAGCAGTACACTAAAGGACATTTTTGGGAAGGATACTATAGTTGGCTAGGTAACCGGATAGAATATGGGAGGTACTTTAGAGTACCTGTCGTGTCTCAGTTCCTAGTTGCAGCTATAAGGAATAAACAGTTGAAAATGATATGAATAAACAGTATAAATCACTTAAAATCATTTCTATGCAATATTTTAGTATATAAATAGTATATAAACAATTTAAATGAAATACTTTGGTGACAGTTCAATATAGAAATTCAGTAAACAATACAGTAAAAATCTCAGTGTAATCGATATATATAAACAATTCACTTCAGTATTAATAAGAAATTCAGTTCAGTAAAACAGTAGAGTACAGTGAAGATCAGGTAACACCTAAAAAATATCATGTTAAAACAGCATCACAAGAAGGGAGAAACAGTAACAATAAGATATATGGCCATAGTCACACTGTGTCCACAGTGTACACTTACCATGTGACAATTGCGAAATCTGAAGACTTGGTAGGTCTATTAACAACAGTACAGTAATAGTAACAATAATAGTAACAGTAACAGTCAGCATGATATGGGGCCTAACAGTCTCAAAACAGTTTATAAATAGTAGAAACACTATTTAAGAAATCAATTTCAAGGATAAAATCTTCAGTTAGTCCATAAATGCATATATTAGAAAATATAAGTAGTTCAGTAATAAAAATTCATAAAATATTCATAGTTCGGTATTATTTTCTAACAATATTCTATTTATTTGTAGAACATTTATAAGAACATGCTAGTACTGTCACTTAATAAAATTCGATAACATGAATTTTTAAATATTGTTTTTCGGTATTTATTAAAAATATGTAATTTCAATAAATAAGATAAATTTAACTAAATAAATTCTTTATTTCTAATATTCAGAGATATTAAAGGATAATTTCATAAAATTTCTAAAACTTTCGACAGCATAACAGCTGTTCTAACCTAACCCTCCTGCATTGAAAACATAGTTATATAAACCAGCCAGTGTCTACAATTTCAACAATTCCAAAGCAATTGACTTCAAAAAAATTTCATGGAATTATTTTCAACCACAATATGAATTCACAGTATCCTTATGTCTTCCATGCTCATCCTTTACTTGTCAAATTCTACCGTAGCAGTCGATAGCACCACTCGATAAATTACACTCCTAGGCTACAAAATCATTATGCCAGCACCATCATTTCACCATCCTTTAATTATAATAAATTCTTCTTCATTAAAATCTACTACATTGTCTACAGTAATCATTAAACCAGTCTAATTTACGCCAGTGCTAAAATACAACTATGCATAAATCAACTTCGATTTTAATTCTGATCGCACCAACATTCTTCTCTTAATTTATATAGTATTATAGAACCTAGAACACATCAAATTGAGCACAATATCCCTCTTCCCTTGTCATGGCCGAATGCCTCATGGGTGGAATTACACGATTTCTCAACAAACTAAGCTTAGTTTCATGCTTCTTCATTGTTTTTCATCCATTTAGCACCATTTTCATGCATCAAAACATCATGAATTATGACTTCTTCATCATGGCTGAAACCCTAAGGGAGTGTTTGAGGTGGTTTTGGTTCATTCCATGGCCAAATTCATGCTTAGACATCTTAATTACATCACTAATAATCATTAAACCATTAGAAAAATCAAAGTTTCCTTACCTTTGTTGATTGGCCGAAACTTGTGGGAGCTCTTTCCTCTTGATTTTGTCCACTTTACTACAAGATATTGGTATGGGTTTGTAGAGGATTAAATTTAGAATAAGATTGTAGAAGAAAGTTTGATGTTTTAAGCTTGTTTAAGTGGTGTTTTTGGAAGCTTTCTCTTTTCTTCAAGGTGTGTTAATGGTGGAAGGGAAGTGAGGTCAAAGATGATGGAGTGGCCGGCCCCCTTAGTGTGTATAAAATTCTTTTTAAATTATCATGCATGCAAAATGGCCTCACTTATAATGATTTTGAACAATTTTGCCCTTAAACTTCCATAATATTTTTAACTAGTCAATTTAACTCAAAAATATTTTATTTCATCATTAAATTAAATATTATTATTGAACATGTTTTAATGAATGGATAAGGTTTTATTAAGATTGGATTAACCGTATGGGTGAAATTACGAAAATACCACTATCGGGTCAATCACGTAAATTTATGATTTTACCAGTGATTCAATCTATCTATTGACATAGCCTAGAACTTATTTATATGTAGATTATCATATTTTAGTCAGTTGGTCAAAAGTTAATTTAGTTTGACTATTATTCACGAAAGTGCTATGTCCTTAATCGTCATTTTCTAATTTGTTGGCACACTGCCCAAAAATAATTTAAATAAAGGATTTTGGGTTATACATTCTTACCATAAGTTCATTGGACTCCCCGTACAATATCTGTCTAGTCTAACATCCATCCGAGCATTATAAGGTCTGTGGGACCCACCATATTATTTCCTTTATTACTTGGGAAATACACAGGAATTGAACAGTGGTGAGAAGTCTGACACATGTAACAATATCGAAACTTGTGGTTCTCACATCCTTTCCACCTTAAGAAATTTGGTCTTCCAAATTTGATCAAACCAGTCACTAAAATAGCTTTGGGTACTTTTCTTGTATTAGGCTTTCTAATTTCCATGTCGCATCTTCTTTTGAATAGTACTGCCAGAGCATTTTCACCAAAGAAATAGTCTTAGACCGTAATACCTTATAATTCCGATCTAAGATCTGATTTAAGTCTCTCCACTCTAGTGGTTCGTACTGAATTACGTGCAACGGATCTAAATGATACTTCCTCAACATCGATACATGAAGACATTATGCACTCTGGATAGTTCTTGTGATAGTGCTAACTGATAGGCTACATCTCCCACGCAGTCTAAGATCTCGAAAGGCTCGATATACAGAGGACTCAACTTCCCTTTCTTATCGAATCATATGATGCCCTACGATGGTGAGACTTTTAGGAAGATTTAGTCTCCAATTGAAAACTCCAATGGTCAACACCTGTTATTAGCGTAACTCTTCTGCTGACTCTGTGCAGTCTTTAATCTTTCACAGATAATCTGTACATCTCGAGAAGCCTGCTCTACCAAATCGGGAGCTAATATCTTTCGACCACCCACTTCTTCTAAAGTAACTTGGGATCTACACTGTCTGTCATACAGAGCTTAGTATGGTGCCATGTCGATACTAGAATGATAACTGTTATTACTAGCACTGTCAAAATGGGCCAAGACCCGTTGGGTAGCCCGGCTTGGCCCATTTATTAAGGGCTTGGACTTCATTTTTGTAGCCCATTTAAGAAAGAGGGCTTTTTGGCCCTACCCATTTAGGCCCGGGCTTAAATGGGCCGACTCGTTTAAATTTTTAATATTTTTAATTATATTAAAATTTTATTTTTATTTTAATTATTTATATGTTTAACATTTTAATCAAAGTAAAATATATAAAATTAATTAAATTTAGTATTACTAATTTACTTAAAACCAACCTAATAACTCACAACCTCTTACACATGCTAGTTAGAAGGGGAAGAGTACATTTGTTTTAATTGATGTAAGTTCATTTTTGTTTTTTTAAGTATATACTTCATTTTAAATTTTCATTTTTTTAATGACAATTAATTTATTTTGAAATGTCCAAGGATATAGGCTTTCAAAAAATTTAAAACTATTTAAGTGGAAGAACCAAAATCTCAATTAGATCTTTATTTGGAAGACTAAAGATTATGAGTCGCATGGTTGAAAATTTAAATGTGCTGCAATGGTAGAAAGATCATAAGCCAAGAGTTTCAAAGATTGGAAGTATAGCTTGTGATATCTTGAGCATTCCAATAACAACAATAGCATCGAAGATTTTTTTTTGTATTGGTTCTTGTGTTTTAAATAAGTATTGAAGTTCTCTAAATCATGAGAACGTGATAACTTTCATTTGCATCCGAAATTGGATTTTTGGTTTTGAAGGTAATTTTATTAATTAGTTGATAATTTTTAATCAATTCACAAGTTTAATTCTTGTGAGTTCTTATATTGTTCTTTATTTATATTTGTAAATGGCAAAGTTGAAAAAGAATTGATTGAATGTGATTGACACTATGGAGGAGATGGATGGACATAGATTTATTTATCATGTTTTTAATTTTTAATATTGCTGAGACATATTTTTCAATATCTAGGTTTGTTAAAACAGTTTATATTATGCTTGCTAAACTATTAATATGTAATGTTCAAATGATGTTGAAGACTTGATTGATTTGATGTGAATTTATTTGATGTTTGTTTAATATTTATTTCAAATTTTACTTTGTTTATTTACTAAAAATGAGATTTTAATATAAAATTTAATTTTTTTTAATTTCTTATACAAGTCGGCCCATTTAAGCTCGTTAGCCCTTACAGCAGGATATGGGCTTGCATTTTTAGGCCCATTTAACAAAAGGGCTTTTTGGCCCTGCCTATTTATGGCCTGGCCTGTTAGGGCCAGCCCGGGCCGGCCCATTTTGACAGCGCTAGTTATTACATGCAAACTCCGCCAATGGCAAGTGATCATCCTAGAAGCTTATAAAATCCAGTGCACAAGCTTTCAACATATCCTCAAGCGTTTAGATTGTGCGCTCAGACTATCCATCAGTTTGCGGATAGAAAGTGGTGCTAAAATTCAGTCGGGATCCCATGGCCTCCTGAAATCTCTCCCAAAAGTGTGAAGTAAACCAGGAATCCTTGTTAGAAGTAATGCTTACTGGAACACCATACAACCCCACAATCTCCTGGATATATAAATCAGTTAAGGCACCAAGAGAATTAGTAGAACTGATGGTTAGGAAGTGAGCCGACTTCGTCAATCTATCAACAATCACCTATATACCATCATGATTCCTCTGAGTCCTTGGTAAACCCATGATGAAGTCCATAGTTATGTACTCCCATTTCTATATTAGAATCGGTAGAGGCTATAACAACCCTACAGGCTTCTGATGCTTTATCTTCACTTGTTGGCATGTGAGACATCTAGCAACAAACTTTGCGATGTCCCATTTCATCTTAGGCCACCAATACACTCTACGCAGATTATGATACATCTTGTTACTACCTGGATGTAGAGTGTACTTGGATGTATGGGTTTCTGTCAGAATCAGATCCTTTAACTGTTGGTCCTCCAGAACATAGATTCTACCTTTGAACCTTAATATGCCATTAGTGCCAATCCCAAATCCGACTGAACACCCATCTGCACCTGATTGGCAACCTTTATGCAATATGCATCACTTCTCTAAGCATCTCTCATTTTGTCCATCAAATTTGACTCAATCTGGAAACTAATAGTGAACCTATACCTCTCAGAGGAAAGCACATTCAAACTGAGGCTCGAGAACTACTCTAACAAATCATACTCCCAGACCATCATGTATGATACCATACCAATGTGCTTCTTGCTCAAAGCATCTGCTACCACATTTGCTTTCCCTAGGTGGCATAAGATTTCGCAGTCATAATCTTTCAACAGCTTCATCCATCTGCGCTGTCTCATGTTCAACTCATGCTGTGAGAATAGATATTTGAGACTCTTATGATATGTATATACCTGGAATTTCTCTCCATAGAGATAATGCTGCCATATCTTCAGTGCAAACACCACGGTAGCTAATTCCAAGTCATGTGTAGGGTAATTGTTCTCATGCTCTTTCAACTGTCTGGAACCATAAGCAATCATCTTCCCATTCTGCATGAGAACACAACCTAAACCTAATGCGGAAGCATAACTGTAGACTGAGAAACCTCCAGATCTACTAAAAAAGGCAAGGATAGGAGTAGTAGTCAATCTTCGTTTCAACTCCTAAAAACTCGCTCACACGCATCAATCCACTTAAACTTAACATCCTTACGTATGAGACGCGTCAATGGAGCATCCAATCTGAGAACCCCTCAACAAACTGGTGATAGTATCTAGCCAGACCCAAAAAACTCGTTATCTCTATCACCATCTTCAGTCTCTCCCACTTCACAATCGCTTCAATCTTAAACGGATCAACAGACACCCCCTCTTTAGACACCACATGCCCTAGAAATGTAACATGATCTAGCCAATACTCGCACTTACTCAACTTGGCATAGAGCTTCTGGTCCCTAAAGGTCTGTAAGACAATATAAAGATGTTGCTCATGCTCCTTTGGTGACTTGGAATATACTAGGATGTCATCGATAAAAACAATGACAAGCTTATCCAGGTATGGCTTAAATACCTCATTCATCAAATTCATAAAAGTTACAGGTGCAGTCAGTCAGAAAGGCATTAGTAGAAACTCGTAATGACCATACCAAGTCCTGAATGCAGTTAGATTCTTGAATCTTCAACCGATGATACCCTGATCAGAGGTCAATCTTAGAAAACACCTGAGCACCTCTGAGCTGATCAAAGAGGTCATCGATCTTGGGCAGGGGATATTTATTCTAGATGGTAACTTCATTAAGCAAGTTATAATCTATACATAGTTGCAAGCTACCATCCTTCTTCTGGATGAATAGAACCGGTGCACCCCACAAAGACACATTGGGGTGTATAAAGGTCTTGTCCAATAATTCTTGGAGTTGCTTCTTAAGCTCCTATAACTTTACCAATGCCATCCGGTATGGGGGCTTAGAAATAGGCTTTGTATCAGGTACCAAATCAATAGCAAACTTAATCTCTCGGTCTGGTGGTAACCCTAATAGTTCATCTGGAAACACGTCAGGGAAATCCCTAACCACAGGAATCTTATGTAACTCCAGGCGTCTTCTTTCTATATCATCAACATAAGCAATAAATCCTTCAAACACATCAACACAATACTCAAACAATTTAGTAATAATTATTTTACTTTCATTACTTATCTAACAATTCTACAATGTAATGTTCGGGATGAGAGAAGGTAATAAACTTTATGTAACAATCTAAACCAACATAGTTTGCAGCTAACCAATCCATTCCTAAGATTACATCAAAATCATATATATTTAACAAAATTGGGTTAGTTGTTGTTTCCTTCTCTCCTATTGTCACTTTACAATTTCTATACAATATCAGTGATTTGTGATTCTTTAAAAGGTATATTTATATGTAAAATGTACCCTAAAGGTTTAGGTTCTATCAATATTTTACTAGCATAAGTAGGTGACACTAAAGAGTGCATAGAACCAGGATTAAAAAGTGCAAGAATTGAAATATCAAAAATATATATCTTACCCTTAATAACATCTATAGAAGTATCAGCAGCCTCTTGATCCAGTGCGTACACCCTACCTTATGTCACAGCCTTCTTACCCTTCTTTGTTGTTCTCCCTTGCCTAGGCTGTGAGGGTGTCACCTTCTCTAACTCACTCGGTATTGGTGCTACTGGAGGTGGAACTATAATGGGAACGGTAGATGCAGCTGCTTCTCTCAACATTGGGTAATCCCTAACCAGATGCCCCGTTTGTCCATATAAAAAATAGGCCCTAGTAAGCAGATAGCAAGGCCGAGTACCATGTGACCTCCCACAATGAACACACTTAGTCGCTGTACTCCTCTACCTAGTGGTGAGGTAAATAGTAGGAGTAATAGAAGTAGATTTAACTAGCTTATCCTTTAAAATTTGGATGCCCGATATCTTAGCCTTTTTAGGTTGCCATCTCCCTATCCGATCCTCAAAATTCCTCTTACCCTTCTCCTTCCCTTTTCTTGTACCCTTAGACCCAGTGTTAACATGAAACTGCTCATAGTCCCGCTCTAAAAGTTGTGCTTGACATACTGCCTCATCATAAGTTTAAATATCAAACGGGACTAACTAGGTCTTGATGGAAGGTCTCAAACCCGCCATAAATCGATTAATCTTATGCTCCTCACTTGTCCGAGTCTGAGGATTGAAACGGCTCAAAGTGGTGAATATGGACTTTTGCTGATCTACAGTCATACTCCCCTGAGTCCACTCCAGAAACTCCTACTGTAACTTCTTCTGTACGATCTGGGGAATATACTGTCTATCAAAAGCCTACGAAAATATGGTTTATGTCACCATTGGATGTTGAGCTAACAGTACCGTCCGGGTGGACTTCCACAAGTGCTCCGCATCGTCAGTCAATTAAAATATAGCTAAGCCCACCTTTTCTATCTCAGAACACTACATATACTTAAATAATTTCTTGATCGCATTAACCTAATGCTCTGCCACCATCAAATCATTATCCCCCTTAAACTTCGGAGGATTCAGCTTCTTAAATTGCCGCACTAATTAATATTAAAGTAGGACTCGATATTTGCAAGCTGTTGCTGTGCTGGTGGCTGCTGTGCCGCTTGTGATTAGGGATCAGGCTATGGCTCAAGAGGTGGCTATATAGGTGCTTGTGCAAGCTAAGGTGGGGGTGGTGCTACTTCCGGTGGTGTTGCCACTATAGCTCTATTAGCAGCTCTGTCGGCATTATACATCGCTATCAAATTGGCTAACATCTATTCCACCCTCAAAATTCTAGTATTTGGACTTTTAGGCTGTAGAGGGAGAGTAGGTCATGGGGTAGGTTCCGATGCTAGCTTCGGAGTCGGCTCTGGCCTACCTCATCCTCTACTTCGACGGGTAACCCTTCGCCTACTCATTCTGTACAGCACGGACATTTAAATCAATTTTTTGTCAATTGAATCATTTATACATTCAAACTATACAATACTACAGGGGATGTACTTTTATTTAAATATAAAGACACCGAAAGACATCAGACTAACCTTGCTCTGATACCAATTTAACTATAGCATACTGTAGTATACAAGAAATATCCATAAATCACATATACAGTCAGTTGGTTGGTCTGTCTATGATACCTTTAGAACACTCACTTATCACAGTAATTAAATTTTTAAATAAAAATCTATCAATAGCTGATATTAATATTTACATCCAAAGTGTTACTTCTAGTACATTTCACAAGTTCTATATCCCCTGTACATAAATTAAACAAAAGTCGTACTGTACATAAAGTTTGAACATATAAAGAAAATAAAATATACCTCCAGGATTAAATAACTGTTGCCTTAGGGTACCAAAATCACAGCCAATTCGTGGAACGGTATATTATTGTAGATAATATGTGAGGTGGAAAAAGGAAGGTGAGCTAACGTGCTCAGTAAGAAATTCGTATGCAAGAATTGATACTATGAAATCTATATGCATAAAACATTTAATTCATAACAGTACACTAAGGTCACTTTTAGGAAGGATACTATAGTCGGTAAGTAACCAGATTGAGTATGGAAGGTACTTTAAAGTATCTGTCGTGTCCTGGTTCATAGTTGCGACAATAGGGAGTAAACAATTGAAGATATGAATAAATAGTATAAATCACTTAAAATCATTTCTATGCAATATTTCAGTATATAAACAGTATAAAAACAATTTAAATGAAATATTTCAGTGACAATTCAATTTAGAAATCTAGTAAACAGTATAGTAGAAATCTTAGTGCAGTCGATATATATATATATATATATATATATATATAAGTTCACTTTAATATCAATAAGAAATTCAGTTCAATAAAATAGTACAGTATAGTGAAAACCAGGCAACACCCAATAAATATCATGCTATAACGGTATCGCAAGAAGGGAAAAACACTAATAGTAAGACATATAGCCATAGTCACAGTGGATCCACAGTGTACACTTGCCAGGTGACAACTGCGGAAGCTGAATACTCGGCAGATCTATCAATAGCAGTATAGTAATAGTAACAGTAACAGTCAGCATGATACGAGGCCTAACAGTCTCAAAACAGTTTATAAACAATAGAAACACTATTTCAGAAATCAATTTGAGGGATAAAATCTTCAGTCAGTCCATAAATGGATATATTAGAAAATATAAGCAGTTCAGTAATAAAAATTCATAAAATATTCATAGTTTGGTATTCTTTTCTAAAAAATTTCTATTTATCTGTAGAACAGTTATAAGAACATGCTAGTATTCTCATGTAAGTAAAATTCGATAACATGAATTTTTAATATTGTTTTTTGGTATTTAATAAAAATATGTAATTTCAATAAATAAGATTAATTTAACTAAATAAATTCTTTATTTCTAATATCCAAGGATATTAAAAGATAATTTCATAAAATTTCTAGAATTTTCGGAAGCATAACAGTTGTTTCTAATCTAGCCCTCTTACATTGAATACACAATTATATAAACTAGCCAGTGTTCACAATTTCATAAAATTATTTTTGACCACAATATGAATTCACAATATCCCTACGTCTTCTATACTCATCCCTTATCTATCAAATTCTATCGTAGTAGTCGATAGCACCACTCGATAAATTTCACACCCGAGCTGCAAAATCATTATACCAACGCCATCATTTCACCATCCTTTAATTATAATAAATTCTTCCTCATTAAAATCTACTACATTGTCTACAGTAATCATTAAATCAATCTAATTTAAACTGGTGCTAAAATACAATTATGCCTAAATCAACTTCGATTTTAATTCCGATCGCACCAACAGTCTTCTCTTACTTTATACAATATTATAGAACCTAGAACACATTAAATTGAGCACAATATCCCTCTTCCCTTGTCATGGTCGTATGCCTTATGGGAGGAATTACATGATTTCTCAACAAACTAAGCTTAGTTTCATGCTTCTTCAATGTTTTTCATCCATTTAGCACCATTTTCATGCATCAAAACATCATGAATTATGACTTCTTCATCATGGTCGAAACCCTAAGGGAGTGTTTGAGGTAGTTTTGATTCATTCCATGGCCAAATTCTTGCTTAGATATCTTAATTACATCACTAATAATCATTAAACCATAAGAAAAATCAAAGTTTCCTTACCTTTGTTGCTTGGCCAAAACTTGTGGGAGCTCTTTCCTCTTGATTTTGTCCACTTTACTACAAAATATTGGTATGGGTTTATAGAGGATTAAATTTGAAACATGATTGTAGAAGAAAGTTCGATGTTTTAAGCTTGTTTAAGTGGTGTTTTTTTAAGCTTTCTCTTTTCTTCAAGGTGTGTTAATGGTGGAAGGGAAGTGAAGTTGAAGATGATGGAGTGGCCGGCCCCTTAGTGTGTAAAAAATTCTTTTTAAATTATCTTGCATGTAAAATGACTAAAATGCCCTCACTTATAATGATTTTGGACAATTTTACCTTTAAACTTTCATAATATTTTTAACTAGTAAATTTAACTACAAAATATTTTATTTCATCATTAAATATTATTATTAAACATATTTTAATGAATGGATGAGGTTTTATTAAGATTGGACTAATCGTAAGGGTGAAATTACGAAAATACCTACCGAGTCAATCGCGTAAATTTATGATTTTACCAGTGATTCAATCTATCATTGACATAGCTTAAAACTTATTTATACGTAGATTATCATACTTTAGTCAGTTGGTCAAAAGTCAATTTAGTTTGACTATTATTTACGAAAGTTCAATCGGGCTATGTCCTTAATCATTATTTTCTAATTTGTTGGCACACTTCCCAAAAATTATTTAAATAAAGGATTTGGATTCTAGATTCTTACCATAAGTTCATTGGACTCCTCGTATAGTATTTGTCTAGTCTCACATCCATTCAGGTATTATAGGGGACCCACCACACTTTTTCTTTTGTTACCTGCGAAATACACAAGAATTGAATAGTGGTGAGAAGTCTGACACATGTAACAGTACCGAAACTTGTGGTTCTCACAGGCAAGATAGGGCATACAATTAAAGATTTTTGAATTTCTAAGATTCCACTGAATGAGCCTGATAAGCAAGAAAATCATAAGAAAGCCATAAACAAGGGAAAAAGACCAGTTGCATAAGGTAAAGAGTTTGCACTACCTATTATAGTGTAAAGGTAAAATTTTAATTACTGATTTTAAAAGATTATGTGATTGATTATAGTTATAAGCACTGCTTTATATACCTACTACTTGCTGAGAAATAACATCGAGAACTCAAAACAAATTTGGCATGTAGGTACTACTAGGAAAGAATCCTAGATGACTGACTTAATCTGTCATGATTCAATGGCCATGATGCGCACTTAATACTTATTCCATTTAACAATTTTATGAACTAAAATTTTCTTCACTTTAAGGTTTGTATTCTATGTCAGTGTAGTCACTAAACGAATTTCATTTACTTTTTCGATATACTCTAACTTTAATAACTCTAATTTTAATTCGTGAGTGCATTTGTTGAACTCTCTAGGGTGGATTAGAGTCATTTCACTTAAATATTTATCCTAATAAAAGAAATGGATCGAAAACTTCCTCCTTAAATTTTGTCACTTTCCCTAATTAATTACCTTTAAGAAACCACATATATATCCCACAACACTATCGATTTCGCACATTCACATCACAATGCTAATTATTAAATAGTTATTATATAAGCAATCCTACTATCCACAACTAATCATCACATTCATATCGAATCCAATATCACACTATAATCATATTGGCGCATACAAAAATCTAGCACAATTCCTATGTTACATCCCATGACAAATCCGTAAGCTGTACTATGTAATACAAAAGGGTATAAATGTAAACGAATTGATATGTAATTATGTATACCTTAGAGTTACAAAGACAGGGCACATAGGCAAGTACCAAGACTAGGTGCGGTCCCCCCTAGCCCATACATAAGCTGAGAAGTAGGTGCTTAACTCTGATAGTTTGTGAGGAGTGAAAAAAGGGTGAACAATTCATAGTACGTGTATGTATGAATAGAAAATCAAGTGACATGTACGCATGATATTATGTCCTCATGTCAGATGTACTGATATGGACTCCCACTTTAAAGTTGAGGCTATATGGGGTTTTAGTCAGAAGGATACCTTGGGCACCTCATTTCCTTGAGCCTCAACATGATGCCTAAAAGACACAGTCATTTGTCACAACACTATAACGTCAATAGTGTACAAAGCACTACGATGGTCAATATCTTTAGTTCAAAGCAGATTTTCTAAAGCAATTGTTTCAAAACGAATTTCTTATACAGTTAATTTCAAAGCAAAAGATCGTAGGGAAACTGATAATCGATAAAGTTAGGCATAAAGCCTCAAAACACTAAATTCGATACTGATAACAAAATAGATTCTTATACCCTTCGTCCAAAATAGATAATTGTATGAAAACCAATAATCGATAAAGTTAGGCATAAAGTCCTAAAATATTAAAAATGGTACTGATAACAAAACTGATTTCTAACACGTTTTGTTCAAAACAAATAATCGTACACATTTAGTTCGAACAAATCTCTTATACTCTTAGTTTGAACCAGATTTCTTAAACACTTAGTTTCAAGACAAATTATTAACCACTTGATTTCAAACAGATTCACTATGCATTTCATTCCACTAGATTCATTATACACTTCGTTTAAAACTGTTACACTGTACACTTAATTCAAGCAAAATCATTATGCAGTTAGTTCAAAACACCATCACTATGCATTTCATTCAATTCAAATACAATATGCTCTTATTTCTAAAAAAATTCACTATGCATTTCATCTTACAACGGCTTAACTAACAAAAATCGAAAATCGATGTATTTAGGCGAAATGCCTTAAGGTATTGAAAACAGATTTCAAAATCGATCAATTATCACATTTAGGCAAAAGCCTTAATTCACTAAAAACAATTTCAATATAGATCACTTATCACTTTAGCCATAAGCCTCAATTCACTGAAAATGATTTCAATACAGATCACTTATCACTTTAAGCATAAGCTTCAATTCATTGAAAAAGATTTCAAAGCTAATTAGGCAATTATCCCAATTGATTGATAGACATATAATATCCACATTAGCTAATGATAGATAAAACGTCTCAAAAAAGTAACCATGTAGCACATAGTTCCTTTAAGACTCTAAGGTGGCTCCTACAGTCCCGAAGATACTTGTGTAGCATGTAGTTCCTTTGAGATCTTTAGAGGTGACTCTCACAGTCTAAGAGATATCCATGTAGCACGTAGTTCTCTTAGGTGCTGTTTGGTTTCAGTAATTTTTTTTATCCGGGGAAATTTTTTTTTCCGTCAAATGATTTCCGCGTTTGGTTGGGGGAATCGGATTCCGGGGGATAATTTTTTTTAACCAACAGTGCCCAAACAGTGCCAAATAGTGCCAAAATTGGGAAAAAAATTACCTCCTCTCCCTGAGGTATTTTTTTTCGGGGGGAATTTAACTTTTTTGCCAATTTTACCCTTCAATAATTATATTTTGTTTCCATTTTACTCTTAAACCTATCTAATATTACAACCATGTTTTTTTTCTTATTTTGATAAAGAGAAAAATAAATTTAAAATCAAATGGACCAATAATAAGATAGACCTTATGATTTTTGATTAATCAAAATCAATTTAATATAGTAATAGTTTGTTATATCAAAATAATTTACATAACAAAAACCTTATAAAAAAGGGGCAAAATAAATAAATAAATAAATAAGCATATTAAATAAATAAATAAATAAGTAATTAATTTAAATATAATTTATTTCAAGTGTTATTCACTTTACATGAACTAATAATATGGAGGGTATTATAGTAAAATAAATAATTTTACCCTCTTACTTTCCTTTGACCAAACACAAAAATCTTATATTCCCACCAATACAACCAAACACAGGAATCTAATATTCCCAGTAATCCGTCAAGTAAAATAATAGTTCGGTAATTTAATATTCCCGGTAATCTTAAATTCCCCAAACCAAACGGCCCCTTAGGATTCTAGAGGTATCTCCCACAGTCCCGAGGTACTCGTCCACAGTCCCGAGGTACTCGTGTTGCACATAAGTCCTTTGGGTTCTCTAAAGGTGGCTCTTATGGTATGATATCTATGGCCATAGAATACTTCAGTCTTGCTGATCAGCCGAGAATTGAAACTTATCTATTGGTTTTCCAAACAAGTATGATTTGCCTAGAGCATTAGGCTTGAAAGGCACACTGCACTAATAGTCTAGAGTAGAAAGCTCGATAGACGGTTAATAGAACCTTGAGCAAGCTCGATAGGCTCAAAGTGACTCGAAGGTTAATGGGTCTACCTGCACTTAAATGTGGAGTTGAAAACCAAGTACAACTCGAAAGCTTATAGTTTACGAAATGGATCATTTATTAAAACTTAAACTTAACAAAATGGGACGTGTCATTGAGATTCAGAGGTACCCGTGTAGCACGTAGTTCCCTTAAGACTCTAGAGGCAGCTGCCACAATCTCGACTGTGTAGCACGTAGTTCCTATGGAGTCTCTAGAGGTGGCTCCCACAATTTAGAATCTGACAACCTTGTCCGTTTTACCCGGTAAGCGCTCGATTTTCAAAACATGGATTAAAAACAGTTTTTCATTTACAAATTCACATGGATGCCAATTATTACAAAATCGATTCAGTACCATGATTTTAAGTCAAAATGTAGTATTCGATATTATAAAACTCGTGCTTAGAGCAACATGAACTGAACATGTTATGCATGAATTTGTATAAGCATCCACAAAATATCACCATACGCTTGACAGGACTACCTAGTGTAATTAATGCAAGTCATGCACATATACACTTAGTATTTCATATATAAAATGAGCAAGGTTTGTAATTTCACTTGTTCATATTCGAATCACTAAAAATTTCGGCAGCGTAACGACTATATTTTAGCCTAACCGAACTTGCAGAAAACACAATAACACAGGTTCTATTCCACAATTTTCATCTTAATCACAATTCAGACATTTCATTACAATTCAATCATTCAATCTCAATCATAATTTAATAGTCTTATCACAATCCAATATGTAGACTAATTTCTGTGATAACCGCAAATTTTGACTCATAGTACATATACATTAATATAGTGATTTGGAGTAAATGGATTATTACGAAATTTTTAGAAGAATTAAGAGAAGACTATAAAGTAATGTTTTAAATGGAAACGTCATAAGGAATTTAATGAATTAATTTCGTGTATACATGGTAAGTGTATATTAAAATATATAATACGAAAAATAAATCAAATTGATGTATAAAACATACATTATACATTAATTAAATAAGAAACGAGTATATCTGAAAATATATGAAGATTAAATGAAGATACAAATATATTATAACATATATATAGATTTGTCAAAAATATATATATATATATATATATATTCATAACAAATGTATTTGTAATATATATGTATTATATGTAAATATATTTTAATATATATTAATATTTAATAAGTATAAATTATATATAAAAAAATATATGTTACAAGAATATGTTTACTAATATGAAATACATTTATAATATAAATGTTTGTTATAAATAATATATTTGTTATAAATAATATATATATATATATATATATATATATATATATATGGTGGACAAGCTTCCCGAGGAAGCTTGCCCACAAATCAAAGTCTGCTCAGCAGACCCAAAAATAAAAAAAATGAAGATAAAAAAAAATATAATAATGATATAAATAATAAAATGAAAAGAAGAGAAACGGTGGAAGCTTGCCCAAATTTACGTCTGCCCGAGCAGACCTTCACAAATAAAAAAAAAAGAGAAAGAAAAGAGACGAGAGAGACAGATCCGGCAAGGAGTCGATGCCGGCGAGAAAGGCAGAGGAAAGGGAGTTACCGGCGTCGACACTCATGCTGGTAAGGACGAGGAACGAGAGAAAGATAAAAAAAAGAGAAAAGGAGAAGCTATCGGGGCTGAACCAAAAATGGAGAAGAGAGAGAGTGATGCCGGCGTTGCCTTCCACCATCGTCGCCCTCCCTACTTCGGGCCGCCGTCGATGAGGCCCAGATCTAGTGGGCATGGGTTGAACCGGTTCAGACCGGTTCAACAGAAAAAAAAAGAAAAAGAACCAAAAAATATATATATGGTAAGAAAATTATTATTATTATTATTATTATTATTATTATTATTATTATTATTATTATTATTTTGTTAAATAATATTGTGAAATTCTAAATGTAAATATGGATTTGAATTTGTAGAAGTGGTACAGGAGTGATTGAAGTTTGATTGAGCTTGGGAAAGATTAGATCGCGAGTTCGACGCTAGGTAAGATATTTGTATACATTAGTCGTAAATTTATATGGAGTTAGTTTGATTGATTTGAGGTCTTAAATATTTAATTTGAAATTTTGAGATGTGATTGAGGTTCCAAAAATAGATTTCAAACTGTTTATGGGTTAGCTTAATGGAGGTGTTGGAAATAATTTGGCGATGTGGGATCATTGAAAAATGATTTGTCTATAGTTAAATATATGATATTTTGGTATGACGATTTAAAAATATTGCTAGAGTATTGATTGAGTGTTATTAGAATATAGCACAATGTTGATGGAATATAAACGGAATAACGTTAGAGTAGTGAACATAAAATTATTGATTTTGTGAATTTTGAAATAAATAAATGGCTACGTGAAATTTTGAGATTAGCTTTAAGTAAGATATCATTTTTAATTTTAATTTTATTAAGATATTTCTATGAGTTGGAATTAGACTTATGTTGTACAATAACGAGTTAGTTTGCATTATCATGATATATCGTTAAGAATGTCTAAATTGTTGAGATAATAAGAAATTAAATTTGTTGGATGAGGAGAACATTATTGGATATGGATTTAATATGTTGCTGGATGATGAGATAAATATGGAATGTATGGAATAATAGAAGATTGATGGTGAAGTCGAATTTGAAAACAAAAATGATTTGGTAACAGATGCAGTTTTAGCATTAGTTAGGAAATAGACCAAATTACTATCGTATTAGAATTTTGAGAGATTTCTAGGATTTCTAAAAATGATGAGAAGGTAATTTTGGAAATTAAAATGTTTTAAATGATTATTTTGCAGTCCAGGAGTGAATGATGATAGATATTGTGCCAGTTCGATTTTGCAATACTGATTACAAGACTGTCTGATTTAGCTACAATTGTGCTGAATTGAGGTAAGGGATATGTATAAGGAACGTAGGAGATACTGAAATGATTTTAAGATCAATTGCATTGTGTTTTATGAATTGCATATGCTTTGCAAGACTTTAGAAATTTGATATCGTCATGCTATCGAATTTTCGTAAGAATATTGATTTTTGCGATTTCGGCTAAAAAGCTAAGAAAACTTTGTAAGAATAAAACTTTTAAGGAATTCAGTCTTGGAAATATTAAATTGCATGATTTTAGTATATTCATGAATTTTCAAAGTAAATTTTATTTTATGAAAATTACCTAAAGTTAGTGTTTTAGAAATATTTATGAGAAGTTATAAAGTTTTCAAATTTTTGGAATTCCTTGCTTTTTAATTGATTTTCGGAACCTTAATGAGTTTTGAAAATACTCCTCCGAATTTGGATTTATAAAACTCTGCATTAGGATGAATTATCTAAAGAATTCAATTTTTATTGAAAGCTTACTAAATTGCATGATTTTAAAGACTTATGACTTTTCTAGCTTAAATTTGGTTTTATGGATTTATTATAAATTATGGTACTAAAACCTATTCCTTTATATATTTTGGAAATTATTAAGTTTTTAAATATTTAGAAAATAATTTTGATTTTATGCAATAATTTGCTTTATGAACTTTTATAAATATTTGTATGTTTTGACTTACAGATTTGAACTCTGAACTATGAAACTTATGTTTTGAGACACTGACTAACCGTCATCTTGCGGTATCTGGACTGCTGTATATTTTGGATCCAGCAGTATCTGGCTGCAGCGTGACCTTCGGGGCCTGCAGTATCTGGCTATAGCGTAACCTTCGGGGCCTATAGTATCTGGCTGTAGTGTTACCTTCGGGGCCTATAGTATCTGGCTGTAGTGTTTGAGACACTGGCTAACCGTCATCTTGTGATATCTGGACTGCTGTATATTTTGGATCCAGCAGTATCTGGCTGCAGTGTAACCTTCGAGGCCTGCAGTATCTGGCTATAGCGTAACCTTCGGGGCCTATAGTATCTAGCTGTAGTGTTACCTTCGGGGCCTACAGTATTTGTATCTGATATGAATTTTGCGCACTATGTTGCTGTGTGATTTGATCCAGTCCGCAGCGGTCACAGATGACACCTGATCAGTGTTTACTGTAGACCACTTGGACTATGGCCATACGTCTATCTGTTTATTATCCTTATGGGATCTTTGCTGCTTGATGAATACCGAGTTATTGCCATGTCTCCACTATCAGTTATTTTTTTATTTTTGTATGATTTATGAACTTTTGATATTTAAACTCTGAACTCCGAAATGACTTTCTGAATTCAGTACGATTTCTGAATTTTGATATATGGATTTCGAATTTGAAATTTTTTGATATGGACATATATGATCTGATTTGAAATACGATATGATTTCTGAAGACGACTATTTACATATTAGCATAGCATGGCTTTGTTAAGTGATTCGTTATACTGATTTGATTTACATCTGATTTTCAAAATACATGAATTCCTTCTAGATAAGACTTTCTATTTTAGAAATATCTCTTATATTTTAGAACTTATTAATCGTTTTCAGATACTTGCATATAGTTTACGATATCTGTCTCTTTATGTGTATTTCTTACTGGGCTTTTCAAAAAGCTCACCCCCTCTCCACCTTCCAGATAGCATGCAGTAAGAGATTGTACGAGGGGTTCTACACATCCTTCGAGATTTTTGTTTTCCTTTGAAGGTATGTGATGTACAGTATTCCCTTTTATATTCAGACTTGTATTTTTAGTACTTTTAAAGTATGAGGATGTAATTAAAGGAAATATAAGATATACTTATGGTTTATAATAATGTATGCAACTTGGGTGGAGACATATCTAGTCAAGTAGGATGATTAGAAATTATAAATGCATGCTTAGTGAGAAAATTTGACTGGGACCTAAGGTAATTAAAGGATATTAACTTAGCTAATATAAAGTTAGCTTAAAAATTGATTAGTGACACTTCGTACAGCCCAACCAACTATAAGAAAAAGGAAAAAAAATTAATTTAGATTTTGGTAAAAAGGGTCGTTACAATTTCTATATAATTAATTTACAAGAGATGCTTGCATATTAACTTGGCACATACAATACATACAAAGAACACATGCCATAGAATCAAAATTAATTTCAGCTCACTACTAGGATAAAGACTAACTCACTGTAGTTCAAGATATACATAATAAATACACAAACATGCACACACATATATATCCAATTATTTATTAATCTATGCCCATATCTATATCTTCAAATTTTAATTTAATTTTATTGTTATTACTATTATTTTTATATACATAAAAATATACATATAAACATGCTCATCCACCATAAATCAACAATTGATCCTTACCTTGGGAAAATCGCTTTTAGTCAAATTTCATATCGTCCCTCCATAACACTTTCGACGTAAATTCAACACCAAGATTTCATCCCTTAATACCGTATCGATAACACTTACATATCTATAAGTATTCATCTATACGCCATAAGCATAAGAACATATCTATTTACATCAAACCTATATTTCTCTTCCTTTTTAAGCTTACGATATATATATATATATATATATATATATTATATTAGATATTACTCTCTACCCCATCCTATTTGTAACTTATACATTCATACCACGTAGCTTCTTACTTACTCGTACTCATAGCTAACTAATTTTGCTTATCAAAACCAAGCTTCAATAAATCAAAGAATCACTACTTTTTACCCCAATTTTAAGGCTTGGCATTTAACTCCTAGCTTGGCCCCTTCCAAAGTCTCTTCCTTGTAAGATTTCTACAATTAACAATATCACCTACTTAAATTAATATACATTCACAAAAATTTAAACCTTAAACAATCAAAATTTTCAAATTTCTTTAGCCATCTCTAATCATATATATTATATGTTATATACACATTTTATTTTATTTTTTATTTATTTTTACTTATTTTATTTATTTTTATATTTTATATTTTGTTTCTGTTAAATCGGATCAGAACTAGTTTAGCCCACTGCCTTTACCCTTACCTAACTAGCAACACAAAGTGACGGCGGCACGTGTGAGACAGTAGATAGACGGTGCACAAGTGGCAGTAGTAGCAAGGGCGGCTCAGCTTGTCTCCGATTTGGCTACTATGGGAGGAGCTCAGTTCGGCCATTAAAAACAAGACCCGACGCTCGATCTCCTTTCCTCCCCTTCCTTTTGGCTAGCGATCCCCTCTTTTCACTGAATTTGCTTCTATTTCTTTCTTTCTTTTTTTGTCTTTCCTCCCAATTGCCAACCAACAACTCTCTCTCTCCCTCTCTCTCTCTCTCTGCAGTGCTCCTTTCACTAGATCTGATTTTGATTTTTTTTCTTTTCATTTTTTTTAAATTGTGCTTTTGTAAACTGTGTCTGTTGAAGCAATTACTCTCTATTTATTTTTTTAAGTCTTATATTATTATATATTTTTTATTTGGTCTGCTCAGCAAACTAGGGTTGGTGGACAAGCTTCCTTGGGAAGCATGTCCACACACATTATATATATTTTATATGTGATAATATATATTATTATATATAATAAATATTTATATTATTATTTTTGAATAGATAAATATTTATATTATAAATACATTTGATATTAGTAATTATATATTTATAACCTATATTTAATTTATTATTTTATTATTTTTACATACTTTATACTTACTAATTAGTTAATGTATATTAAAATATATTTACATATAATTATATATTACAATTACATTTATTATAAATATATTTATATTTGATAAGTAAATATATATCATAATAATATATATTACATTAATTTTATTACATATTCATGTATGTAAGTTACAATTACTAATTATTTTTACATATATTCATATGTTCATTTAATTTACATATATATGTTTATAATATATATATATATATATATATAAATATATATGCTTTGCTTAATATATCTTATATATTTATCTCCTTAATTTAGATCATTAATTTTCAATTTACTTAAATTCCAAAATTTAACCACCTCATAATTGAATAGATTCTCATATTTCTCAAATACTTCTTTTTTTATTAATATAAGTCTAAGAGAAATCTGTTTACTACCAAGGCTAAAATCATGGTTGTCACATAATTGATAAGGTTATATTGTGACTAGAGGTTTTGAAATAATACTTTGGTAATGATAAGTATCTTTATCAATTTTGATAGTACTTGGATTAAGTTAGAAGGACCAAATTTTAAAAGATAGGGAGGATGTAAAAACCATAATTCCCCACCTATTGCATTAGCTTTTCAAGGGTTGGTAAGTATTTGATAAAAAAAAATTAACGAAATCTGATAAATTGTGATAGGGGTGTGAGTGCTAGTACGCTTTAATGTGCGGGCATTTTTTAACACCCACACCCACCTTAGGATCATGAAAAAAAATCATATTATGATCATTTATTACCTCAAATAAGTCATTTGAGTTCAAATAATTATAATTATGACTTATACAAAAATTTGTGCAAAAAAAAATGATTTTGTCATTAAGACATAGGATAAGTGGTCAAAACAATCAATGTGGTTTGGCTTTCGCAAATCAAATCAGTGTAGTCAAACAATAAAAGTGATAGGTTAACCCCCAAAGCAAGTTTGACCATGTTAGACCTTGAAGGGATGAAATAATACCAAAATAAGTAAAATCGGGTAAAAACCCTAGTGAAACCTATCATGGCTAGCCACCATTGTTCAAAAGTCAATAATGTGTTGACCCTAAATGGTATCTACGTGCAAGTATGGACGGTCTTCAAGTAATATAGAGATGAGTTCAGAAATATCATCCCACAGAAGCTGGTACTACTAAGCCTAGCTAAGTACCATGTACTAAAATCCTAAGTATATCCTAGTGTGAGGACCACATTTTTCCACATTTTCCTAAATGATGTTATAAATTAAAATTTATGTGAATGAAAAGGTTGAGGTGAGCCATTAAGATTTGTCAATGTGGTTTGGCTTATAGGAGTTAAAGTAATGGAAGATAGTTGAGGATATATTATGGACAATTTCCATATTCTGATTAGTGATATAGAAATGAGTAGTACTTTATTTAATGTATAACATGAAATTTAACCATGCAAAATCCATTTAATTTTATTCATGTAAGATAATTAAAATTCAACCATGTAAATTAAATTAAATTAGAACCAAGAAATTTAGATGTAATTCTCACTAAGTAAAATATATATATAAATCAAATAAATAAAATTAAGCACCAATAGGAATATATCTAAGTGGAAATATATGGAGGCTTCATGCAGAAGCCTAAATGCATAAAAATTATGCACAAGAAGAGGAGGAACGGTTTTCGTCAAGAATTGAGACAATGTCTCACCAAACTTTTTCAAGATTGGTTGGAAATTTTGACTAGGTGAAGAAGATGACATTAACCTATTAACTAAGCTTAGTATAGCTGAAATTAACAAGCAAAAGTCAAGATTGGAACATGCTTTATGACCAGATAACACGAGAAAAAGGGGAAATCAATGCAGCCAATAATTTTGACTAAGAAGATGAGATGAAAATCACAACCAAATCAAGTTGAAATTTATTGAAAATGTTGATACACTTTTATTGGCTTTTGACTCCTTAGAATTTCTTACTTATTGAGTATTTTAATGAGTAAAAGATAAAGGAAGAACTACTGAAATTCTCGTGGAACGGTATGTAAAACAGTAAAAGTAAGCTGAAAATTTCAACTGTACAAACTGTGACATATAGGCTAGGATTGGGTGAGATTTTTCAACATTTTCTCAAAGAATTTCCTTGCCAATTGATTGCATGATATTCCTTCATAAGTTAGCCTTGTAATGAAGTCAAAACATGTAAGAAAAAGGGGGCTAAAGACCGGACAAGTAGGCTGAAAATTTTAGCTGCAAAACTGTGTAGTAAGTGCTCATTAATAGGAGGAAAGTTTCATTTAAAACTTTGAATATTTTTCCCTTGTTTTTATTGGTTATTGACCTTTCTTACATAATAAATAGATGACATAAAAGAGAGCTTTGAGGCAATCAACATGTGCGGCTACAAGGACTTCAAAATTGGTTGCATAAGACCATGAGTTATAGGGAGACAAAACCGTGACTTGTTGGTAGCAAATATGTGAGATTTTTGCAAGATGTTTTAAGGTTTTCCTTGACCATTGACTTCCTTAATTTCTTAACTATTAAGGACTAGAAATTAAGTCAAAAAATTCGGCTAAAGAGGGACTAAATGGCTGAACTAAAACTGCTAGCTGAACTGTGACATGCAAGCAATTTAGGTGCGATATTTAGCAAGAAATTTATAACTTCTTGTAGAACTTTTGACCCTCATCATTTCCTTCACTATTAAGAGTGGAAATTGAGCCAAAATATAAAAGAAATAGGGGCTAAAATAATCGGGACAGAGGCTGAAGAACAGAAAAATGAAATAGAAAATAAAGGCAGCAACGTGAGAAAGAAAGAAAGAAGAAAAGAGAGGAAAGAGAAGAAGAAAAAGAATGGAGAAGAGAAGAGAGGTTTAAACACTATATAATTACCTTTTTAAGCTACCAAATTGCTCTCTCAAATACCCCAATTAGGTGCTAGAAAAAGGAGCTAACAGAAACTATAAGGCAGAACTGAAACAGGGTACCAAAATAGGGCAAGTTTGATTTTTTAAGGGTAAGGTAGATCCAAGCATTTCTATTAATTTCAAGCTTTATGTATATGTTAGAAGGATGGATTATAAGTGTAATTATGGTCTTTAAGTGCAGAATTGGTGGCTGGACAGTGAAGAAGAAATTGTCCAAGAAAAATGTTCCAAATGGTAAGCTACTTATCCTTAGTTGATCTTAACATGTATAAGTGTTGTGACATGTTTAAGTGTAAAATTGATATCAATTCATGAAAATATGGAGATTAAGATGATGATAAGGTGTTGCCTTAGTGTGGAACCCTATGAAAATCATTTAATTAAATTTGAACTATAAGGTTTTATTATTATGTATACTGAAAATTAGAAAAGAAATCATTATGTTTAAGTTATTAGCTTGAGGCATGATAAATGTTTATAAATGGAATGAATATGTACTGATTTATGAGAAATACTAAATTTATGGATATAATCAGAATTGAAAAGGAAGTGAAAGGAACACTAAGTTACCATTTCGGTTTCAATAGATACTTAGGAAAATCATAGAATTTGATCAATTTGGAGACTGTTTGATATGTTTTGGAATGTGATAGGGTTTCGGCCATGGCATGTAGGACCAAAATTTTATGTTAATTGATGTGTATTTGATGTGGAAGTAGTCTAGAAAATTAATAGAATTAATTTGGAATCAAGAAAATAGTTAAATTTAGAAAAATTTCAAGTATGGAAGAAAAGAGGCATTCGGCCAAGGTGAAGGGCAAGGAGAATTCCTGGCCATTTTAATCTCATTTAGGTCCTAAAATAATGTAGAAATTAGTCCGAGAATTTAGGCGCAATCGGAATCAAAATCGGAGTTATATAGAGAAAGTTATAATTTTCTTATCGGTAAAAAATAAACCAAAAAATAAGGTTGTAGTAGGCCATATAATTTATTTTACAATATTAAATATTTTTATAATGAAAATATAGAATACTGATAATATCAATATGATAATTTGCAGTTAAGAAAACCAAGGAGGACACTAGTGCTCATTCACAACGCAGTGATAAATTATCAGGTAAGGGACATATAATGAACATAGAGATACTATAATGCATATTTTGATATGAAATTAATTCTTTGAAATTGTTTTGGAATATATTGGATTGAAAATTATGAACTGTGGTTGTGGTATTTCAGTTATTTCTATGCATGAGGGTTAGGATATACCTAGCCATTATGCTGCCGAAATTTTAAAAATCTTATAAATTACTCTTTTTATATCATTTAATATTAGTGGCAAATGATTTATCAAGTAATTCCATCTATTTTTGTCTGAATTCATTATCTTCATATTATATCGAAAAACAATATTTAAAAATTCATGTTATTGAATTTTACGTACGTGAAGGCATTGACATGTTATTATGACTTGTTTATAGATAAATAGATTATTTTTAGAATCAAATATTGATTTGTGAATGTTTTATAAATTTTATTTTTGAATTGCATATATTTTCCTATCATATCTTTAAGAACTAATTGAAGAGTTAACCTTCAGAAATTATCTTCGTAAACCATGGTAAAATGTTTTATATTATTTTTAGAGACTGTTGGCCCCATAGCTTCCTACGGGCACATGCTATTATGAGTGTATGATCGTATGACTGACTAGTGGGTTGATTGATCTTAATCCCGTCATTAGCGTCCTGGATGGTACCTAATCAGTACCACTAAGGACTATATTCTGACTATGGTCGTATGTCTTGTTCATGAGTCTATTAGGTGATGTCTTGTCTCTGCAAATTGTGATGATATTGATGATTTTAAATCGTGACTTTCCTATGTATTTTGTGAATTAAAGCTTTATATAGGTTTGCAGAGTATTTTAGAATTCACTTCTTAAATGTAAACGTATGAACTTTATATTTGAATTTTATTTTACTTCCAAACTCCCTATAGTTGCATCTAGGAACCGGGACACAACAGGTATTCTAAAATATCTCCCATACTCTATTCGGTTTCCTAGCCGACTATAGTATCCTTCCCATAAAATTCATGTCTAACATATTTTGCTTGCATTATCTATAAATTTTAATGCATGTTTTGGAAACTCGCATATAGTTTATATAATATCAGTTTTATTATATATATTTTTTATTGGGCATTAGCTCATCCCATTTTTCCTTCCTCCCAAACTTCTTTCAGTAGATCTTTGCTTTCGCTCAGGAGATTTGTGGCGATGTGACGCCCAACTTTATCATACTGTACACCATATTTTCGTAAATCCTTGATAGTTGAAATAAATTAATTAGTGAAATTAAATAAAGATTGAATGTGGATTTCCACTTTGGATTTTGGATTTTATTGGAATTATGAATTATAATATGGTGTATATGAGGTGAAATAAATATTAAATGATAAATTGAAGGTATAGAATAAATAAAGAAAACAAATCTGAAAATTTAGAAATTTCAAATGTAATTTTAATGGCATAAATACAATTAATTGATATGTAAATGGAAGGGAATTTTATTTTTGAACATATGATGAATTGTTATTGATTGGAGCACACGAAAAAGGGGAGAAAATGAGTGAAAATCGAACAGAAGATTTAGCTTCACCGCCTCTCCTCTTGCTGTTGTTGTGCCACACGATTTTATGCATCTAAAACAAAATTTAGATGCAATTTTATGGTCAAACAAATCTTATTTAAATGAAGGAAATAGATTTGCTTGACATGTGATAAATTGTGATTGGTGGAATTATATAAAAGAGAGGTAAAACAAAATAAAACTGATCACCAAAATGGATCTCATATGCCACCTTTACTACTGTGATACTGCTCACCTGGAAAACATCTAAAGGCAATTGGAATATAATTTTTATAGTATAAAATTTAATATAAAGGAAGAAGCATTTAAAGCTTAACATGTGATTAACCTTCATTGGTTGAAGTATAAAACAAGAGAAGAGATAAGTCAAGAACTGATCAGAAATTTTTAGTCTTTACGCCATTTCTCTTGGCTATTGTTATGCCGTATGGGTTGGTTCTTTTATAGCATAAAAGACAATGCAAGTAATACTTAAAGTAGAAGAAGTTAAATTTAGTATGGAATCAATTTTAATTGGTTGAAAAATTTCAAGAGAAGAAGAAACATGGTTAGAAAACGGGACAGCAACAAAAGCTCTCCACCGTTCCTTTGCTGCAGTTTTCTTCAGAAATTAAATGCAATTTGGACATAAAATGATGGGGAAATGGGATAAGAAGTTAGGTGGCTAACTCTCATTGGATACCAAGATAAATTGAAGATTTAATATGTTAGCTTTAAATTGCAATATATATTTTGAAATGACAAAAACTTAAGTAAGCTTTAATGTTTTAATTCATATTGTAAATTTACCTTATCACACATGATTTTCTCAATACATTTCAAGTGTTCATATCAAACATTAAGACCATGATTTAATGATGCATATTCTTATTGGTCTTAATTCTTTATAAACATTTTAGAAAATCACTTGATGATTTCTTGGACAATATTTTCATTTGAGAAAGTCAAGAAAAACTCCCTTAAAGCTTATAAATGTTTTGGGTTGAATTATGATCAAAGGTCATATCATTTCTAACCCAAAAGTACAGGAAAAATGCCCTCTGGAAGAAAAGGATCGATCCCCACTGTAGCAGGATCGATCCTGGGGATCGATCCTTTTTTGGCAGAAAGTCTTCCCAAGGTCCCTGAAGCCCAGAATCAAGATTCTGGACAAAAGGGATCGATCCCCACTGTAGCAGGATCGATCCCTTTGCTCGAAAATAGCCTATAACGGCTAGTTTTTGTGAGACAACGGTAATATTCGAGATTTGGCTCCACCCAACGGCTAGAATATATCCAAGGGACTATAAATAGAGGCTTAGAAGCTAAAGGAAGTAAGAGGAAGAGCTCAGCACATTCAATCTTCATTTTCCTCATATTCAAAGCCTCAACAACTTCTCAAGTGCTATACATTCTTCATTTTCTATCAATCTCATATTCCTTGTATAGAATAGCATAACACAAATCATTGTATAGGTTTTCCTTGTGCTTAAACATTGTAATCACTTGCCTATCTAGAGGCTTTCTTTGATTACTTATTTGTAAACTCATTTCATTCCTTGTAAAGGGGAGGTTACTCTTTAGCCTAGGAAAAAGAGGGAGGTTACTCTTGAGCCTAGAAAAGAGAGAGGTTACTCTTGAGCCTAGAAAAGAGAGAGGTTTCTCTTGAGCCTTGAAAAGAGGGAGTGTAACAAATTCAAGGATAGTGAATTTGGGAAAATCCTTGGGAGCGTCTCAAGGTAGAGGACGTAGGCAAGGTTGCCGAACCTCTATAAATCACTTGTGTACATTTCTCTATCCTTTCTCTCTTTACTTTCTTGCAATTATATTTGTGTTTATTGCATTGAATTTATATTGTATAATTGCATAGCTAAGAGAACTTAAAAAATATCAAATAGGCTAGAGAATTTAGAGAAACCGAAAAACGAACCTAAGGTTAGTGAAAAACCGATTCACCCCTCTCGGTATAGCCTATAGAGCCAACAATTGGTATCAGAGCTTAGGCTCGAGATTGATTTAGACTAACCTCTATCGAGCAAAACGATCTAAAATGGCTCACTTGAATGTAGGTACACCCCTAGGAGAAGAGGGACACTCATTAGTTAGACCTCCACTCTTCATTGGTGAGAATTATTCGTATTGGAAAATTAGGATGATGTTATTTGTGCAATCTAATGACTATGAAGTGTGGAGAGTAATAGTTAATGGCCCTAGAATCCCAATGAAGAAAGTTGATGGAAAAGATGTCCCTAAAAGTGAGGATGAGTGGGACACCAATGATATGAGATTGGCACAATTGAATGCCAAGGCTATGCACACCCTCTTTTGTGCATTAGGTCCAAATGAATATAATAAAGTGTCCCTATGTGAAAATGCTAAGCAAATATGGGACAAACTAGCCATCACCCATGAAGGGACCAATCAAGTTAGGGAAACCAAAGTAGGAATGCTCACACATGATTATGAGCTTTTTAGGATGAAAGAAAGAAAATAAGTCCATTAGCTAAATGTTCACTAGGTTTAATGATATAATTAATGGACTTAAGGCATTAGACAAGAGCTATTCCAATGTAGAAATGGTCAAGAAAATCTTGAATAGCTTGCCAAAATCTTGGGAGGCAAAGGTGACTGCTATAGAAGAATCTAAGGACCCTAACACCTTGTCTCTAGATGAACTTATGGGCTCCCTACTTACATATGAGATGAAATTGAAAAGAAATGAAGTGCCTTCAAAGAAAGTAGGGGTAGCACTTAAGTCTTCCACTCATGAGGATGATAGTGATGATCGTGGAAATGAGGAAGAAAAGGAAATGGTAATGTTTGCCAAAAGATTTAATAGGTTTATGAGAATGAAAGAAAAAGAAAATAATAGGAGACAACAAAGAGGGGAGTCAAGTAGAAGAGAAAAAGACCCTTTAGTGTGTTATGAGTGTAATGAATCGGGTCATACTAAGTTAGACTGCCCCTTACTTAGGAAGGATAGGAAACCAAAGAAGAAAGCATTTGTGGCTGCATGGAGTGATAGTGATAGCTCCGATGAGGAAAATGTAGATAATGAGGTAGCCTACACATGCTTTATGGCCATTAGTGATGATGAGGCTAGTTGTAGTTCTAGTGAAGATAATGATTATACATTTGATGAACTACAAAATGCTTTTAATGAATTAGCAAATGATTTTCAATGCATGAACTCCAAATATAAGAAAATCATTGCTAAATTGAAAATAGAAAATGAAATGCTATTAAATGCCAAACATGAATTTGAGAAGAAGTTAGAAGAAGCAAATCTAGAAATAAATGAGTTGAATAAAAAGAACTTAAATTTGCATAACTCATTTTCTAGGTTCTATATGGGTCAACAAAAATTAGATCACATGCTTGAGACCCAAAGAGCTTTCTTATAATGCAATACAAAAAGAAACTCATCTTAAGAATTTCCTAGTGAGCAAAAATACTATGCATGATCTATCTCTTACATGCTCACTATGCAATAGAATAGGACACTCTTCACAAGCATGCACATATAGAAAAACTACATTTAGAGGAAGAGTAGTTAAGAAAATATGGGTACCTAAGCATGCTGTAAATAATGATGAATTGTGCTTGAAATGGATCCCAAAAGGATCAAAAATTATTTGTACTAACTCTCATGGACCCAAGAAAGTTTGGGTACCAAAGCATGCTTAAATTTGTGTGTTGTAGGAGTGTTAGAGCATGGAGATACAAGATACAATGAAGTTTGAATGCTCAACACATCCTCATGGAGTTTGCTTGTGCTAATGAGAAAAAGGAAGAGCTTGAGGATCCATCCTTGGCAAGGTCACAACAATTCTTCAAAGAATGGCACAAGGTGGATTCAACTATTCAAGGCAAAGCATTCTCTAGCAAAGGAGTTTTGTAAGTTTAATTCTTTACTCCTTAAAACTTTATTTGATTATTTGTGCTTTGATGAGAAAGTTGGTTGATGATTACTGGTGCATTGTGAGGCATGTTGAATGATTGTTGATTGGTTAATGATTAATTCTTGAGGCATTGGATGATTGAATGAAAGGCATGATTTATGATTTTGAAAAGATTATTGAATTTCTGTAGTTTGAGCAAGTTTGATATGTCTAAATAATATACTTAGTTGCTCAAAAGCTGTCAAATATGTCATTTATGCAAAATGCCTTGTCATGAGCCTTAATGAAGAATATGTATGTTGGAAATCATGGCATAATGATGATTTGATGTTATATGTGCTTAAAATCTATGTGAACAAGTTTGTTTTGGCATTTTTGTGGTTTCCAAAGCTTTGGTTTTGACAAAATATGCATAATGCTTAAAATGACCTTCTTTGAGGCCAAAAATGTGTTTTATTGTGAAAATCCTTCCAAAATTGCAAAATCTTTTGTAAAATGGTTTTTGATTCATGTTTTTCATTCATACAAGTCCAAAATCATGTTTTACAAATGCTTAAACTTTTACTTGGACTTAAAACACTCAAAAACGAAGTTTTGGTACCTCAAAGGTTGAATTTTCTGTCAAAACAACTGCAGAATCTGTAGGAAACATATGAGGGATCGATCCACACTGTAGCAGGATCGATCCCCCGAGGCCAGAAAAGGCTCTCCTGTATGTTTAAACTGAAAATTGGGAGGATCTTTTGTTAGTTTCACACTATCTTTCGTATAAGCTTAAAATTCATTGTTTTAACTTCCTTTGATGATCTTTAAACTATGAAAATTCATTTTCCATTGATATCATGCCTCAACTCCATCAATTAATATCATTTCCAACAAATGGTATCACTTTCAACAATCAATATCATTTTTCTTGAGCTCATAAGTGCAAAATCGTTTTTCTCATTGAAAATAGTCATGAATTGCATAAATCTTAAAATAATCTTGAAACATACTTTCAATGAATGCTTAAACATAATTTTGAGATTTATTTCAATGATTTGTGGATATATTTGAGAATTTGATGAACTTGTGCATAATGAGTGTTTTTCATTCCTTTTGTTCATCTTAGTCAAGCATGCTTATAGGATTATGTCTCTTGGCTTGACTTATCAATTCCACACTAGGTTTCATGATAATTTTACATCTAGTGGATTGATTCCAAATGTAAATTCAACAATTGGTAATAGTCATTGGCCTATAATTTGTGATCCTCAATGTTCAAATGCATGAAACTTTATCATCCTTGTACTTAAAGAACTAAGGTCTTAATGACAACACCAACATTCAAAGATAAATGCAAACTTGAAAAAACTTGATATCTATGCATTTATTATTTGAATATTTCCTTGCTCATAATTGGTTAAGGACTTGAATTAGAAAATGAGCATAGGATTATTGGGCTTGAAACCATGGAAGAAAATGTGTTTGCTTGAATATCTTACTTTTTGAATCTTCCATGTGGTATAAATTTGTGAATATGAATATGGATTAATTCCTTATGATAGTGTGCTAATGATTGATTGATCCATATACATATTTGATGATATGTGTTGTGTTCTTGCATATTTAGAATGATTATTTTCTTGACATGAACACACTACACATAGATATTGGATTCATGCAAAATATCTAAGTCAACCATTAGTAACAATTGGAATTTAGATTGAAATAACAATTAGTATCATTGGCAATCATATTTTCAACAATTGGTAGGCCAAAACTAAATTGCCAATTGGTATGAGCTTTAAATTGACAATTCTTCTCATGCTCTTTAGATTGAAATGACAAATAGAGAAGAATTCTCTTAGGATATTTTTGCATGAAACTCTTGTGTGCTAGAATTTGAAGTTAATTGCTATATGATTTAATTCTAGACACAATATTTCTTGAGAATGATTTATGAGCACATGCATATGATATGTTATATAATTTTAGCTCATAATCATGATGTATTGTCATACATCTTAGTTGGACCTTAGAGAACAATTGATATACTTAGGTGCTTGTTTAACTTCCTACCAATTGGAACCTTCTTGCAAAATTACTTATCAACAATCGGTATCCAAATTAGTTATAAACAATTGGTATAGGATCATAAATCATATTCATTGCATGAATATTTCATACTCTTTGTGAATATTGACTTATTTATTTGTGCTATAAGTCCCATGTACTAACATGTTTCTTGTTGGATGGAGCATTTTTATTTGTTCTCACATAGCCATGATTTTAGGGGAGCATATTTTTTATTACTTTTCCTTCTTTTTGCTATGACAAAAAGGGGGAGAGATAGATAAAGCGAGAGATAGATATAGGGAGAGATATTAAGGGGGAGAGATAATGAGAGAAAATTCATTTTCAAAACCCATGCTTATATTAAGGGGGAGCTTTATAAAATCCTGCTTTAGTTGAGGGGAAGTATTTTTTTTCAAAGAATTTTCAAAGCAAATTTACATTAAGTTTTGTCATATCAAAAAGGGGGAGATTGTTAGCTTTAAATTGCAATATATATTTTGAAATGACAAAAACTTAAGTAAGCTTTAATGTTTTAATTCATATTGTAAATTTGCCTTATCACACATGATTTTCTCAATACATTTCAAGTGTTCATATCAAACATTAAGACCATTATTTAATGATGCATATTCTTATTGGTCTTAATTCTTTATAAACATTTTAGAAAATCACTTGATGATTTCTTGGACAATATTTTCATTTGAGAAAGTCAAGAAAAACTCCCTTAAAGCTTATAAATGTTTTGGGTTGAATTAGGATCAAAGGTCATATCATTTCTAACCCAAAAGTGCAGGAAAAATGCCCTCTGGAAGAAAAGGATCGATCCCCACTGTAGCAGGATCGATCTCAGGGATCGATCCTTTTTTGGCAGAAAGTCTTCCCAAGGTCCCTGAAGCCCAGAATCAAGATTCTGGACAAAAGGGATCGATCCCCACTGTAGCAGGATCGATCCCTTTGCTCGAAAATAGCCTATAACGGCTAGTTTTTGTGAGACAACGGTAATATTCGAGATTTGGCTCCACCCAACGGCTAGAATACATCCAAGGGACTATAAATAGAGGCTTAGAAGCTAAAGGAAGTAAGAGGAAGAGCTCAGCACATTCAATCTTCATTTTCCTCATATTCAAAGCCTCAACAACTTCTCAAGTGCTATACATTCTTCATTTTCTATCAATCTCATATTCCTTGTATAGAATAGCATAACACAAATCATTGTATAGGTTTTCCTTGTGCTTAAACATTGTAATCACTTGCCTATCTAGAGGCTTTCTTTGATTACTTATTTGTAAACTCATTTCATTCCTTGTAAAGGGGAGGTTACTCTTTAGCCTAGGAAAAAGAGGGAGGTTACTCTTGAGCCTAGAAAAGAGAGAGGTTACTCTTGAGCCTAGAAAAGAGAGAGGTTTCTCTTGAGCCTTGAAAAGAGGGAGTGTAACAAATTCAAGGATAGTGAATTTGGGAAAATCCTTGGGAGCGTCTCAAGGTAGAGGACGTAGGCAAGGTTGCCGAACCTCTATAAATCACTTGTGTACATTTCTCTATCTTTTCTCTCTTTACTTTCTTGCAATTATATTTGTGTTTATTGCATTGAATTTATATTGTATAATTGCATAGCTAAGAGAACTTAGAAAATATCAAATAGGCTAGAGAATTTAGAGAAACCGAAAAACGAACCTAAGGTTAGTGAAAAACCGATTCACCCCCCCTCTCGGTATAGCCTATAGAGCCAACATAATAGAATAAAAAACTTTAGCAAATTATCTCTTTATCACCGTTTCCCCTGCTATCTACGAGAGGTGCTGTGTTGGTTGCAAATTCTATTCCGTTTTGCATCCATTTTACTCTAGAAAAAATTCAGTAAAATTATATACTCTTACTACCTAATCACTTAACCTTCACCATCAACCTTTACACCATCATTTGGATATCAAAGAAACCAAGAGAAGAGGGGCTGAAATGAGACAGAAAAGTGTTTTGTTTTGGAGTGGACAATTGGTCAAGGTAAGATAATTGATTTCCATGGTTTTGTTGATATTGAATGATATATTTCCATGTTTTATAACATAATAAACATGATTATAGGATTGTTTTGAGTAAAATCCTATTAAAGTATGGAATTAGCACCAATTTAGATCTTGATATAAATCTAGAAAAACAAGGAAATCATGCTAGAAATCCTATAATGATGATGAGAAATAAGTTATGGACTATAGATAAGTTGAGTAGAAGCTTGAAAACCATGAGAGGATGAAGAATTAAAAATCTAGTTATTTCAAGGATGGTTCGGTTGGCATGGGAGAGTAGAGGAATTTAATGTTCATGCAAGAATAATGTCAAGAAATGGCTCACGTAGGAAAGGCATTCACCAATTGAAAACAACAATTAAGGAAAAATGATGGAAAGTCAATAAAAGTGGCATTTTGAGGTTCGGCCATGACTTGAGTTTTATGAATTAGTGCTGAAAATTAGGTATTTTGGTAGAAGGTAATTATAGAATTTAAAAGAGAATTTTTGGTGAAATTAAAACCGAAAAAGGATCAAGAATAAGGAAGTTGAGTTTTAGCACCAGTATAATTTATACTGATTGTGCTTATAATAAGACATTAGTGGCTGCATTTTATGAATTTTAATGGCTTAAAATTAAGAAAAAAAAATATTAATAATTTTTTGATAAAATTATTTTGCAGCCCGAGTCGACGGATTTCTGTTAGCGTGAGAATATTGGATGCATGATTTGGTTTGAAAACATGCAAAATTTGTGGTTGAAAAGCTGGTTTATATACTGTGACTATATGCAAGAGGTTAGAAATCTGCAGCTATTACGCTGTCGGAAATTTTTCAAAAATATTCTAAAATATTTTAAAATATTTTAAAAGCATGAAATGATTTAAATGGAAAATTTTGAATATAATTTCTACCAATTTTCCATAAATTGGAAATTTTGAGAAAGTTATGAGAAATTAAATATTCATGTTTTATATTTTTATTAAAGTGAGAAATTGATTTGTTTTATATGATATTAAATATTCAAATTGAATATTTATTTACTTTCTCACTTGATACATAAATATTTACTGTATGTGAAAATAAGGAATAGAATACCTTTTTGGAAAATAATTCTTTAAATAAATGATTTGATTCATGGGATTTCCTTAAAGGTATTTTTATGGGAAAAGAAATGATTTTATACCTTTATGGAACCAAATATTGATCTTATTTATTTTATAAATTCCATAAAGGTGATGATATATGAAAATGTGAGAGCCTTATGGATAAACATGAAACATTTCAAATTATTTTGAATAAGATCCATAAAGGCTGTGGTACGGTTTTTTACTGTTTTGAGACTTAGGCCCCGAGTTTCATGCATCATACTATTACTATTACTGTCACATGGCTGATTGACCGCCAATCATCAACGTCCCGGATGTCACCTGGCAATTTACACCGAGGACACCCTATAGATCATGGCCATAGATCTCACTGTATACTATTACTGTGTCCCTTCAGGGATGATTACTGTGTCCCTTAGTGGACGATAATAGCATGATTTAATTGTAGGGTGATGCCTAGTCTCAACTTACTAATTACTGTTTACTGAAGGGATTTACTGAATCCTGTTTTATTGTACTGCACTGTGAATTACTGCTTACTGAACTGAACCATACCGAAATATTATTTTACTGAACTGAAAGCTACTATTTACTAAACTGAAGCTTACTGATTACTGTTTAGTGATCTAGTAGCTATTGATTACTGGTTACTGAACTAGTAGCTAATGATTTCGGTTTACAGAATTGAAATCTACTGATTTCTATTTACTGAACTGAATTATACGGAATACTGTTTACTGAACTGAAAGGAAATTTATTGTTATCGAGAAAGAATACTTTGAAGATTATTTCTAAAATAGAAATAATTACCGAATTGTTATCCAGTGATTTGGATATTTATAAGCTATTGCACTAAAAAAACTGTTTACCGTAACTACTGTTTTACCACTATACTATCACGTGTTTTGAACTGTTACTGAAGTGGTGGAAATTAAATGATTTATTCCATTTATATTTATGGAAAAATAAATATTTTCCAGCATATAGATTTCATTATATCAAGCAGCATACAACTCCTTTACTGAGCATGTGGTTCGCTCACCCCCTTACTTTCAAATCTTCCAGGTTAATCACAAGGATTATTTAATGGCTTTCTCAGTTAAATATAACTGCGAGTAGCCCACTGGGATGAAGAGTATTGAATTTTAAAGGTATAGTCACTTCTCTTATATATTCGACACTTGTATACAGTACTACATTATTGTAAAATAGAAACAAGGGATGTAAAGTGTACGGAATATTGCAAAAATTTTTATATTCCGAATTTATTGAATAAATGTTCACCATTTATTACTATTAATGATCAAGTGGTAAAGGCATTACAGATAGCCCAACAGGTAAAAATATGTAAAATACTAGTAAATATTGTGTAAAATGTACACTCAGACTGTTACAGGCTAGGTATCCCTTAGGCGGAATTGTTTTACGGTTGAGGTATAGTTACTTCTTTTATGTATTCCAACTTATGTTGTACAGTACTGATGTATGTAAAATACAATTAGGGGATGTAAATTAAATATAATTTCATAATATAAATAAAAAAAATTTCTCTTTGTATATGGATTTTTCATGCGTGTAAGGAAGGCACTGCAAACAGCCCAACCGTTATCTTGTAAAATTAGTGGAAAAATGTACAGTAAATATCTAAATTCAGAATGTGACACCTAGCAAATTATGAGAGATTGTTTATATGGGTGATTTACAAAGGCTAACAAACTAAAATGAATTAATAAAATAAAATAAAATGAAATAAATGAAATTTAAAAAGGAGTTAAGAACTTACAATGAGATATTGAAATAAAAATAACTGCAAAAGAAAAGAAACAAAAATGCAAGCCAGTAAACTAAAATGGTAAAAATGTAATTTTCTAAAATGATGAGCCTAAAATGCAAATAATAAAATATGCATGAAAATCCTAAACCGAAACTAATATTGTGTGATTTAGTTAAAAGTCAAATTAAAACTAATTAAAGGAATAAAATAATGTGTGAAATGTTAAACCCTAAAGAAAACCCTAAAAATCCTAATAAAACCCTAACAAAACCCTAACCCTAATTATGAGCCAAAATGCAAAATTATCCTAATACTAACCCTAATTAACTTCTAACTTAACTAAATGTATGAAAAAAACTAACCTAAACTAATCTAATAAATTCATGAAAATAAAAGTATTTTTGCTGTTTTGAAAATATGAATGAAAATGCACTAATATAACCTTAACTAAATCCAACCCTAACCTAATCCTAAATCAATGAATTTAAACCCTAAACTAATTATAATGCATGTATGGACAGCAACTATGCAATCCCTAAATGAACCCCTAAAACAAAAATAATCTAGTGCATGAAATCTTAAGCTAATGCATGAAAATGCCAAAGTAAATGAACTTGAAATTAAACCAAACTTTACCTAATCAAAGACCTATACGAATACTACCCTAAGACACCTAAAATAAACTTAAAACAATACCTAAATGCATGGAATTAATGCAAGAATTAAACCTAGACAGATTTGAAATCCTGTGTTAAATGATGCTTGAAATGCAACTAAATGATCACTAAAATTAACTAAACTTATCCTATACTTATATCACTATCTAAATGCACATAAAATGATCTAAACATAATGGAATATCACCTAAATAACTCCCAAAACAGAAGTTACAAAAATATGGACAATGAACATGCTACAGATGCCTAAAGTGGGAAAGTGATGCAAGAATGCTATGTAAATGGCATGAAAATGCAACCTAAGCTAGCCTAAAAAATTATCTAATGAATCCATGGTCCTAATATGATCTAAAGCTACTTAAATGCACCTTGAAATGTCACTAAACAACAACGAATTAATTGCAAATAGCCCCTATAAACTGATCAGGAAAAACGGATTTTTAATGTGAAAAAAAACTATGAAAATGCCATGAAACCTACCCTATATGCCTTCCTAAAATTCCCCAATTGTAATATGATGTAGCTAAGACCCCAAGACACCTATTTGAAGCTTAAAATGCATGAAAAACAGAACCTAAAAATTACTAAAAGTGACTCAAAACAGCAGTAAAAAAATGAGGACAAAATTTGATTGACTCTATTGTAAAGCTATGAAATGCCTAAGTAACCTATCCTAATTATTTCCTGAAAATTCCTAACTCTAATATGATATAAACATGACCTTAAACGACTGGAATTGTACCTAAAAAGAGCAAAAATTTGCTACAAAAACCTTCACACCAGTACAATTAAAAGAAAAGGCATGAAACACCAAGTACTAGCTTAGAATATGTATCAAACACTTAGTAAACCCTATACTAATTGTATGAAGTTAATACCAACGAATAGACAACTTAAAAGACATTAAAAAGGACTAAAAACAGAACCAAAAGGTACCCTAAAATCGAACTTAAAGCTGTTGGAAAATTGAAGAACTGAAAACTACCCCATGACTACACCAAGTTTACACCAATTCCAACCTACCCTACTTTGAACGTTTTTTATTTTAGTTTTATAAGATATGGAAAAACTGCTTTAACACAATAAATTAAACTTTTAAAACAGTAGAAAAAATTCTAAAAAATCATTTAAAGGCCTTAAAACAGAAAATAAAAATTGCTAAAGAAACCTACTCCAGACTAGCTCAAAATGATGCCAACTACCGACATACCCTACTTTAAACATATTTTTTACAAGATATTTAAAACTATTTTAACACAATAAAATAGACTCCTAAAAAATAGATTAAAAAAATACTAAAATATCATTTAAAAGCTTTAAAACAGAAAATAAAAATTAGCAAAGAAACTTGTGGATCAAGCTCCCTTACAATAACTATGGAGGTAGTTTTCCAACCTCTTAAACTCCCATGATCATGGGACTCAATCATGAACCAAAATAAAAGAAAAAAAGAGTAGAAGATGATTAAATTTGCTGAATATTTAAAGAAACAAAAAGCTCAAATAAAGAGTGGAAGAAAGTAGAAAAGAGTAAAGGAAAACATCATTAAAACTTGTTTTTAACTTGCAAAAATGTAAAGAACATAAGGAAAAGGAAATGGTGGCTGCCCTAAGCTACTAAGAACATAATAAAGTGCTGGATATTAAACCTAAGAAAACCCTATCCAGCCCACCCTAGGTTAGGTCTCATAAAGTAGCTTATATAGTCACTTAACCTAAAGATACAGAATAATTTCTCATCCTAGGTGAGTTGGTATTTTTGGCCACTTGTCTTCATGTCATTGTGTCTTCAAGGAGGATGTTTCCATGTCATTTAAGTGCTCACAACAGCCATGGACACCTCACCTCACCTCTTCTGGCATCTTCCTTTTTATCTTCTAGTCCACATAAGCATGCAAGGTGGCAAGGGCATATGTCTTCCATGTGTTGGTCTTGTGTCTTTTGTTCTTATCCTCCAAGAGTGAGTAGGATGATGACATGTGGCATGCTAGGTGTCAAGAGAGGAGAGAGAAAATAATGAGTTATGCTCCTTTTGTCTTTTAGTGGTCCAGTCTTTTTTCTTGCCCTTTTCAGTCTAATTTCCATTAAAATGACAAAAATTCATCTGGATTTTATTTATCTGCAAAACATGAGAAATTTAACAAAATTAGGAGAATAATTAATAAAAACATGAGGGAATTAAATAATAATTAATCAATTAAGCACTTAAATAACCATATTTTCATAAAGTTATCATAATGTAACCTTAAGATAATGGGATAATCATGGAATTAAAGGATTTATTGTACGCCAAGTATACCTTAATGAATAATAATCAAGATAAATGAAATAAATAAGAAAATAGGAATTTAATGGATAAATACCATTAAATATCTACTAAGGCTTCAAGGACCATTTTAAGAGAAGTAAAATATCCTTAAGAGGGAGAGGAAGGTCGTCAAAACCATGTAAAGGGAAGTGTAAACCGAAACTAAAAATATAAGTGTAAAAGAAAGAAAACCTTGCAAGCTGTGAGGAAAAGATAAGGAAGATGTAAACCTAACCTTCCAATTCACTCTTCTACCTTTTTTTAATTTAGAATCAAGCTTATAGTGTGATTTGAACAAGTATTTCTTAAAGAGACAACCCATACTCAAAGTTACATAACTTCCAGCCAAGGTGATTTTCAAGGGGTTTTGGTTGTAGTTTTGATTCAAGCTTTGTATATTATGGTTATATGATGATGTTGAGATGATTTATGGTGTTTTCTTAGCTAAAGCTTGTGGAAAGGTGAGGGTCGTGTTCCACTACAAGAAAATTGATCTTCAGCGACAGAATTTTAGGGAAAAAATCCATTACTAAATATCTTATCAGTAACAGATTAATGACGGATTAGCGACGAATACACTTTTCTAATTAGTGATAGAATTAGCGACGAAATTCCATCAGTAAATTGCAACGGATCGGTTTCTATCACAAATATGGCATGTTAATTAGTGATGAAATCAGCAACAAAAAATTCTGTAGCTAAATCCTATACACCAAAAAACTTATAATTAGAATCAACAACGAAAATTTCCATAGCTAATCTCATAGCTGATGTCTTCCAGCAACGAAATTAGCTACGAAAATTTTCGTCGCTAATACAATAGGAAAAAATGTTATTTAATTTTAAAATTTTTATTTTTTTTTTCATTTAAGGTTTCAATGATGGAAATTTATGTAGCTAATTCCATCACTAATACTATAAACATAGAGATTACAAAGAGTACAAAGCACCCCAAAACAAACGTTAAGCCCAAACCTCGAATTATTCCTTGCTCCATAATGTTTAACTTGGTGTTTTCTTCAACTTTTCCTCACATCCTTGTAAATCCATCTCTTACATGGAGCTCGCATAGTGATTATAACTCTATATCTCTTTAATTTTAGAAACCCACCATATATTTACAAAGGCCCATTTCTCGATCATCAAGTTACTCATTAAGCATATTTATTACTTAGTAATATACTTAACAACATAATTATCACCAAGAATATACTTATTAATACAAAATTTGAGCCAATATTTAACAATCTCCACTTTGACTTAAATTTCTCCAATTTATCAGCTCTACTTACAACTGACACTTTGTTGTAGCAAATCTTCTCTTGCAAGTGATTTTTAATCTCACAAATACAATATGCAACAACAAATACCACCCGTATTGGGTGTCCATTGTATATATTATGATAACATTGGGGATTTATGCTTAGTCTCATAAGTAAGGGATTTCGGATGTTTTTAGCACAGAAGTTCTTATGTCTTCAGTACGCAAGCTATGATGTTTTCAACATACATGTTTTGGTGTTTTCAGTGCGAAAGTTTAGATTATGCATTGTTTTAAAACATGTTCTTTAGTACATAAGTTTAGATCATGCATCTTTTTTAGAATAAGCATGTATATGGTTGAAACTTTGAAAGAAAGATTCTAAACTATGATTTTGAGCATTTAGTTTTTGCATGGCATATGCATTACGATATTTGGTCTCATTGTACATTCTTGGACTACTGTCATGACCAAAAGGCCATGACATGCACCTAACATTACACTTTATCCACTCAACAAATTTATGAACTAAAATTTTCTTTTCACTCTAAGATTTGTATTCGGTGTCAGTCTAGTCACTAAACGATTTTTACTTATCCTTTTTAGTTTTAATGCAACTTGTTCTTTATTCCAAAGGTGAGTTATAAAACTATCTTGGCTAAATCAGATCGAAAATACCTCCCTTTATAATGAGAGATTTCCTTAGATAATCACCTACAAGAGATAAGCATTTACTATATCCCAATTACAACAATCATTTCCATATCATCTCACATTCAATAACATCCATTCACATCTCTAAACTAATCAGGTTCCAAGATCGCACTCGGTCTATACATGATAACAATATGGTATACATTTCTCATATACCTCAAAAGTAGTAAAAAACGGAGCTCGAAAAACATAGACAAGTACTATAGCTAGGTACAATCCCTGAGAACCCACATGTATACTCTGGCAACTGGAGCTTAGTTTAAATAGTCTACAATAAGTGGAAATAAGGGGTGAGCAATCCACAGCTCAGTAAATAGTTTAAGTAAATGCAAGCTAGATTCATGTTGATCTACATGTACGTGTATGCATGAGTAGTGAATAAGGTGAGTTGATTGCACGACACTATGTCCTAATGTCGAAAGTACAAATACCTATTCACACTTTAAAGGTTAAGACTGTATGGGGTATTAGTTGGAAGGATGCCTTAGGTACCTCATTTCCCCGAGCCTCAACATGATGCCTAAAAGACATAGTCACTTGACACAAAACTAGACTGCTAGCAATATACACAGCACTATAATGGTCAATATGCTTAGCTCAAACAGATTACTATACACTGTATTTCATATAGATTCACTATGCACTTAGTTTAGAACACAAACACTATGCACTTAATTCGATACATGCTCACAGTGCAATTAATTCGATACACTATCACAATGCACTAGTTCGATACATTGTCACAATGCACTTGGTTCGATACAATATTACAATACACTAGGTTCGATACACGGTGATTATACAGTCGGTTCAAAAACATGATAACTATGCAATTGGTTCAAAACATGATGACTATGTACTCGTTTTAAAACGAATGAACTTACAAAAACCAAAAATCGGTTTGGTTAGAAGAAATGCCTCAAAATACTGAAAACGGATTTCAAAACTAATTAGTTATCATTTTTAGGCAAAAGCCTCAATTTGTTGAAAACGATTTCAAAACTGATTACTTCTCACTTTAGGCATAAGCCTTAATTCACTGAAAACGATTTCAAAACTGATCACTTATCACTTTAGGCATAAGCCTCAATTCGCTGAAAATGAATTCAAAACCGACCACTTATCACTTTAGGCATAAGCCTCAATTCACTGAAAACAATTTCAAAATTGATTAGGCAGTTGTCTCGATTCACTAATATACATTTAATATTCATCCTAGCTAATGATGGATAAAACGTCCTATAAACTTAACCGTGTAGTACATAGTTCCCTTATGACTCTAGAGGTATAGTTCCCTCATGACTCTAGAGGTGGCTCCCACAATCCTGAAGGTACCTGTGTAACATGTAGTTCCTTTATGTCTCTAGAGGTGGCTCCCACGATCCAAGAGATATCCATGTAGCACATAGTTCTCTTAGGATTCTAGAGGTGGCTCCCACAATCCCAAAGGTACTCATGTAGCACATAGGTCCTTTGGGGTCTCTAGAGGTGGCTCCTGTGGTATGGTATCTATGGTCATAGAATACTCCAATCTTGCTGATTAGTCAAGAACTAGAACTTGTCTGCTGGTTTTCTAAACAAGCATGATTTGCCTAGAACATTTGGCTCGATAGGTATACTACACTAATAGTCTAGAGCACGAAGCTCGATAGACGGATAATAAAACCTAAAGCATGCTCGATAGGCTTAAAGTGACCCAAAGGTCAATGGGTCTACCTACACTTAAAAGTGGAATTGAAAACCGATTACAGATCGAAAGTTGATAGTTCACAAAATGGAGCACTAATCAAAACTTAACAAAATGGGACTTGTCATCGAGATTCAAAAGTACGAATGAGTACTTTACAAGGAATGAAATGAGTTTACGAATGAGTAATCAAAGAAAGCCTCTAGATAGGCAAGTGATTACAGAAATTAAGCACAATGAAAAGCTTATACAATATTTGTGCTTTTCTATACAAGGAATATGAGAGTGATAGAAGATATTGAATTCTAGCTCTTGAATTGTTGTTGAGGCTTGAGGATTTGAGGAAAATGAGTATTGGAGTTGATTGAGTAGTTCCTCTTGCTTTCTTTAGCTTCTAAGCCTCTATTTATAGTCCCTTGGATGTATTCTAGCCGTTGGGTGAAGCCAAATCTCGGATATTACCGTTGTTTCACAAAAACTAGCCGTTATAGGCTATTTTCGGGCAAAGGGATCGATCCCTTTCCATAGGGGATCGATCCCTTTCCATAGGGGATCGATCCCTTTTGTCCAGAATCGGGTTTCAGGGACCTTGGGAAGACTTTCTGCCAAAAAGGGATCGATCCTGCTATAGTGGGGATCGATCCTTTTCTTCCAGAGGGCATTTTTCCTGCACTTTTGGGTTAGAAATGATATGACCTTTGATCCTAATTCAACCCAAAACATTTATAAGCTTTAAGGGAGTTTTTCTAAACTTTCTCAGATAAAAATATGGTCTAAGCATTCATCAAGTGATTTTCTAAAATATTCAAAACATTTATAAAGAATTAAGACCAATAGGGATTTATCATTAAATCATGGTCTTAATGTTTGATATGATCACTTGAAAATGGATTGAGAAAATCATGTGTGATAAGGCAAATTTACAATATGAATTAAAACATTAAAGCTTACTTAAGTTTTGGTCATTTCAAAATATATATGTCAATTTAAAGCTAACAATCTCCCCCTTTTTGATATGACAAAACTTACTGTAAATTTGCTTTGAAAATTCTTTGAAAAAATACTCCCCCTCAAATAAAGCAGGATTTTATAAAGCTCCCCCTTAATATAAGCATGGGTTTTGAAAATTAATTTTCCCTCATTATCTCTCCCCCTTAATATCTCTCCCTATATCTATCTCTCCCTTATTTTATAAAGCTCCCCCTTAATATAAGCATGGGTTTTGAAAATGAATTTTCCCTCATTATCTCTCCCCCTTAATATCTCTCCCTATATCTATCTCTCCCCTTTTTTGTCATAGCAAAAAGAAGGAAAAATAATAAAGAATATGCTCCCCCTAAAATCATGGCTATGTGAGAACAAATAAAAATGCTCCATCCAACAAGAAACATGTTAGTACATGGGACTTATAGCACAAATAAATAAGTCAATATTCTCAAAGAGTATGAAATATTTATGCAATGAATATGACTTATGATCCTATAACAATTGTTTATAAATAATTTTGATACCAATTGTTGATAAGTAATTTTGCCAGAAGGTTCAATTGGTAAGAAGTTAAGCAAGCACCTAAGTATATCAATTGTTCTCTAAGGTCCAACTAAGGTGCATGACAATACATCATGATTATGAGTTAAAATTATATAACATATCATATGCATGTGCTCATAAATCATTCTCAAGAAATATTGTGTCTAGAATTAAATCATATAGCAATTAACTTCAAATTCTAGCACACAAGAGTTTCATGCAAAAATATCCTAAGAGAATTCTTCTCTATTTGTCATTTCAATCTAAAGAGCATGAGAAGAATTGTCAATTTAAAGCTCATATCAATTGGCAATTTAGATTTGGCTTACCAATTAGTGAAAATATGGTTGCCAATGATACTAAGTGTTATTTCAATCTAAATACCAATTGATACTAATGGTTGACTTAAGCATTTTGCATGAATCCAATATCTATGTGTAGTGTGTTCATGTCAAGAAAATAATCATTCTAAAAATGCAAGAACACAATTACACACATCATCAAGTATGTATATGGATCAATTAAACATTAGCACACTATCATAAAATATTAATCCATATTTATATTCACAAATTGATACCATATGGAAGATTCAAAAGATCAAGGAATTCAAGCAAACACATTTTCTCCCATGGTTTCAAGCACACAAATCCTATGCTCATTTTCTAATTCAAGTCCTTAACTAATTATGAGCAAGGAAAGATTCAACTAATAAATGCATGGATATCAAGTTTGTTCAAGTTTGCATTTATCTTTGAATGTTAGTGTTGTCATTAAAGCCCAAGTTCTTTACTAATTTGGCCATAAGAAAAATTTAAGTACATGGATGATAAAGTTTCATGCATTTGAACATTTAGGATTCCTTTATCATCACAAATTATAAGCCAAGGGAAATTATGACCTTATACCAATTGTTGAATTTGCATTTGAAATCAACCCTTAAGGTCGAGTTTTAATTTTTCTTCCACTAGATGTATAATTATCATGAAACCTAGTGTGGAATAGATGAGTCAAGCTAAGAGACATAATCCTATAAGCATGCTTGACTAAGATGAACAAAAGATATGAAAAATATTCATTATGCATAAGTTCATCAAATTCTCAAATATCTCCATAAATTCTTGAAATATTTCTCAAAATTATGTTTAAGCATTCAATGAAAATATATTTCAAGATTATTTCAAGATTCATGAATGTTTTCAACAAGAAAAATGATTGTGCACTTGTGAGCTCAAGAAAAATGATATTGATTGTTGAAAGTGATACCATTTGTTGGGAATGATACAAATTAATTGAGTTGAGGCATGATATCAATGAAAAATGAATTTTCATATTGTAAAGATCATCAAAGAGAAGTTAAAACAATGAATTTTAAGTTGAGAAGAGAGAAAGTATCAAAACAATGAAAAGTTCTTCTCAATTTCAGTTGAAGACATGCAGGAGAGCCTTTTCTGGCCTGGGGGGATCGATCCTGATACAGTGGGGATCGATCCCTCATAGTTTCCTGCAAATTCTGCAGTTGTTTTGACAGAAAATTCAACTTGTGAGGTACTAAAACTTCGTTTTTGAGTAAGTTAAGCCCAAGTAAAGGTTTAAACACTTGTAAAACATGATTTTGGACTTGTATGAATGAAAAACATGAATGAAAAACCATTTAACAATGGATTTTGCAATTTTGGTAGGATTTTCACCAATAAGAGCATTTTTGGCCTCAAAGGGGGTCATTTTGAGAGTTATGCATGTTTTGTCAAAACCAATGCATTACATTCCATAAATATGTCAAAACAAACTTGTTCACATAGGTTTTAAGCATATATATCATTAAAACATACATCTTGTGAACAACATGCCATGATTTCCAACATACAAGTTCTTCATTAATGCACATGACATGGCATTTTGCATATATGACATATTTGGCAATTTGAGGCAAGTAAATACATTATCAACACATAGAAGACTTGCTCAAAATGCAGAAATCCAATAATCATTTCAAAATCATAAATCATGCCTTCCATTCAATCATCAAGATTTGTCCATCAAACACTCATAAAGATTATCAACCACATTTCTCATCAAAGCACTAATAATCAAATAAAGTTTTAAGGAGTAAAGAATTAAGCTTACAAAACTCCTTTGCTTGAGTATGCTTTGCCTTGAATTGTTGAGTCCACCTTGAGCTATCCTTTGAAGAATTGTTGTGATCTTGTCAAAGATGGATCCTCAAGCTTTTCCTTTTTCTCATTGGCACAAGCAAACTCCATGAGGATGTGTTGAGCATTTAGACTCTATTGTTCCATTGTATTCCCATGCTCTAACACTCCTACAACAAACAAATTCAAACATGCTTTGGTACCCAAATTTTCTTGGGTCCATAAGAGTTAGTGCAAACAATTTTAGATCTTTTTGGGGTCTATTTTAAGCTCATTTCATCATCATTTATAACATGCTTTGGGATCCACATCTTCCTAATTACTTTTCCTCTAAAAGTAGTTTTTCTATATGTGCATGCTTGTGAAGAGTGGCCTATCCTATTGCATAGTGAGCATGTGAGAGATGTATCATGCATAGAATTTTTGCTCACAAGGAAATTCTTTAGATAAGTTTCTTTTTGTATTGCATTATATCCTAACCCATCTTTGTCAAAGAAAGCTCTTTGGGTCTCTAACATATGATCTAATTTTTGTTGACCCATATAGAACCTAGAAAATGAGTTATGCAAATTTGTATTCTTTTCATTCAACTCATTTATTTCTAAGTTAGCCTTTTCTAACTTCTTTTCAAATTCTAGCTTAGCATTTATCAAGGCTTCATTTTTTATTTTTAATTTAGCAATGATTTTCTTATATTTGGAGTTCATGCATTGAAATTCATTTGCTAAATCATCAAAGGCATTTTGTAGTTCACTAAAGGTATAATCATTATTTTCACTAGAACTACAACTAGCCTCATCATCACTAATAGCCATAAAGCATGTGTAGGCTACCTCATTATCTACATTTTCCTCATCGGAGCTATCACTATCACTCCATGCAGCCACAAATGCTTTCTTCTTAGGTTTCCTATCCTTTTCTTTCCTAAGTAAGGGGCAATCTAACTTAGTGTGACCCGGTTCATTACATTCATAGCACATTAAGGGGTCTTTTTCTCTTCTACTTGACTCTCCCCTATGATGTCTCCTATTACTCTCTCTCTCTTCCATTCTCATAAATCTATTGAATCTTTTGGCAAACATTGCCATTTCCTTTTCTTCCTCCATTTCCACTCTCATCACTATCATCCTCATGAGTGGAAGACTTAAGTGCTACCCCTACTTTCTTTGAAGGCTCTTCATTTCTTTTCAATTTCATCTCATATGTAAGTAGGGAGCCCATAAGTTCATATAGAGACAAGGTATTTGGATCTTTAGACTCTTCTATTGCGGTTACCTTTGCCTCCCATGATTGTGGCAAGCTATTCAAGATTTTCTTCACCATTTCTACATTGGAATAGGTCTTGCCTAATGCCTTAAGTCCATTGATTATGTCATTAAATCTAGTGTACATATCACTCATGGACTCATTTTCTTTCATTCTAAAAAGCTCATAATCATGTGTGAGCATTCCTACTTTGGTCTCTCTAACTTGATTTGTCCCTTCATGTCTGATGGCTAGTTTGTCTCATATTTGCTTAGCATTTTCACATAGGGACACTCTATTATATTCATTTGGACCTAATGCACAAAAGAGGGTGTGCATAGCCTTGGCATTCAATTGTGCCAATCTCATATCATTGATGTCCCACTCATCCTCACTTTTAGGGACATCTTTTCCATCTACTTTCTTCATGTGAATTCTAGGACCATTCACTATAATTCTCCACACTTCATAATCATTGGATTGCACAAATAACATCATTCTAGTTTTCCAATATGAATAATTTTCACCATTGAATAGTGGAGGTCTAACTAATGATTGTCCCTCTTCTCCTAGGGGTGTGCCTACATTCAAGTGAGCCATTTTAGATCGTTTTGCTCGATAGAGGTTAGTCTAAATCAATCTCGAGCCCAAGCTCTGATACCAATTGTTGGCTCTATAGGCTATATCGAGAGGGGGGGTGAATCGGTTTTTCACTAACCTTAGGTTTGTTTTTTGGTTTCTCTAAATTCTCTAGCCTATATTGATATTTTCTAAGTTCTCTTAGCTAGACAATTATACAATATAAATTCAATGCAATAAACACAAATATAATTGCAAGAAAGTAAAGAGAGAAAGGATAGAGAAATGTACACAAGTGATTTATAGAGGTTCGGAAACCTTGCCTACGTCCTCTACCTTGAGACGCTCCCAAGGATTTTCCCAAATTCACTATCCTTGAATTTGTTACACTCCCTCTTTTCAAGGCTCAAGAGAAACCTCTCTCTTTTCTAGGCTCAAGAGTAACCTCTCTCTTTTTCTTAGGCTAAAGAGTAACCTCCCTCTTTTTCTTAAGCTAAAGAGTAACCTCCCTCTTTTTTAAGGCTCAAGAGAAACCTCCCCTTTACAAGGAATGAAATGAGTTTACGAATGAGTAATCAAAGAAAGCCTCTAGATAGGCAAGTGATTACAGAAATTAAGCACAATGAAAAGCCTATACAATATTTGTGCTTTTCTATACAAGGAATATGAGAGTGATAGAAGATATTGAATTCTAGCTCTTGAATTGTTGTTGAGGCTTGAGGATTTGAGGAAAATGAGTATTGGAGTTGATTGAGTAGTTCCTCTTGCTTTCTTTAGCTTCTAAGCCTCTATTTATAGTCCCTTGGATGTATTCTAGCTGTTGGGTGGAGCCAAATCTCGGATATTACCGTTGTCTCACAAAAACTAGCCGTTATAGGCTATTTTTGGGCAAAGGGATCGATTCCTTTCCATAGGGGATCGATCCCTTTTGTCCAGAATCTTGATTCTGGGCTGCAAGGACCTTGGGAAGACTTTCTGCCAAAAAGGGATCGATCCTGCTACAGTGGGGATCGATCCTTTTCTTCCAAAGGGCATTTTTCCTGCACTTTTGGGTTAGAAATGATATGACCTTTGATCCTAATTCAACCCAAAACATTTATAAGCTTTAAGGGAGTTTTTCTTGACTTTCTCAGATAAAAACATGGTCTAAGCATTCATCAAGTGATTTTCTAAAATATTCAAAACATTTATAAAGAATTAAGACCAATAGGGATGTATCATTAAATCATGGTCTTAATGTTTGATATGAGCACTTGAAAATGGATTGAGAAAATCATGTGTGATAAGGCAAATTTACAATATGAATTAAAACATTAAAGCTTACTTAAGTTTTTGTCATTTCAAAATATATATGTCAATTTAAAGCTAACACACACAAAGTAGAAAAATGACGTTTCAATCCCACCCAAGCAATGTCCAAAAGCACAATTCAATTACATCTTCAATCTTACCTTTACTTACCTCAATTTCCTAATCGATAGTGTTGTATCGCTTAATTCAAAAGCTAAATTAATTATTAAATTAAACCTAGTCATCTCTTATGAGAAGATTCTAGCAAACTTTACTTAACCCACTTACCTCAAGTTGAGCCCTTATCTTCTTCAAGCCCCTAAGTTAGCACTTAGCATTTTTTTCACCTCCCAAATTCAGTACTCAAGCTCCAATACTGCTAAGATTCACTACAATAAAATTTATTTCCGTCTCAATAATGTAACTTCATTATGCTTAATCACATGTTAAGATACACATCTTAAAATCGAAATCGTCTAAGTTCATTACTATGTCTGAACTTAACTCTTCATTGTCATACATATATATATATATATATATATATATATATATATACACACACACACACACACACACCTAGGCATGCTTATATATACATATATACAAAACCCTTTTTTTTTTAACCAAGGTACATTTTCTTATTTCCTTCTCAGTACCATACATATATATGTCTTGAACCAAGAATTTATCTATTTTTATCACTCATGATATATAAATAAACATAACTCAATTCTCACCATACACTGCACAAAATAAAGTCTTAACATTTTAATCTTAAACTCAAGAGGAGATTTCCATACCTTTAAAGTTTTCACAAATCGAGCCTTTGACCAAATTTTTCTTAAGGTCTCCAATGTATTTCTTTGAAACTCAAATTTTGCTGCCTCTTAGATCACTTCTCTTTGAACACCATTAAAAGCTAGGTCTTATGTAGCTTCCTTATTTTGGCTGCAGTTCTAATTGAATGGCACTTAAACAGCGGCCAAAAAATGGAGAATGCGAACCTGATTATCCTTTCCTTTCCTCCCTGCCTTTGATAGGCCACTCTAACGTCACCAACACTGACTTGAAAGCCCCTAATCCCAGCTTTGGTTGATATTCAAGAAGAACCCAACTCAGTCTCCCTTTCGATCTCTTTTGGAGTCCCTGTACGAGTCACTATTAGCCTCTATTTTCAAATTTCTAGCAGCAACATGCTTATTTTATTTTTTTTCTCTTGGGTTCACTTTCTTACTAGCTTCACTCTTTCCTTTCCTTATCTCGTTCTCAGCCCTTACTCGCTCCTTAATGCTCTATTCTACCCTAAAGGTTAGTCCCTTATATCTACTCTTACAATGCACCATTTTCATCTCCAAAACCTTACTCGAATAGCACCATACTCAGCCTTAAACATAGCCTAAAAACACTCTTAACACAGTCGTAATCAGTCATGATTTATCCTTGCTCAACTGCAGCTCACATTGGCTAACCGTATCAAGCCTCCAACAGCCATGTTTTCAGACCGTTGTTCTACCTTCACTTTAGCTACTTCGATTGCCATTTTTCCCAACCCTCTCGATCACCTCTCCTTTATCGAATGTCCTCCTTCTTCTTCCTATTTCCTTGGTTCTTTTCCTTACCATTTTGAGCCTTTATTTCTCTTCGTAGTATAGCATCTTCTGGCCTACACAATAGCAACCTCAATTGCATATCTTCTTCCTCCACTTCAATGTTTCTCTTGGGTCTATCATCACAACCTTCGAAGACGAGAGGGAGAGAACTGAGATGCCAAGCTTGAGTGATGGCCAGGGCAAGAGTCAAAGAGATTGGGTAAGAGAGTCGGTGAAGGGAATGGAAAGTGCTCTGCTGTGGCAGAGTACTCTGTGTTTGGTGGGAGTTTTTCCCACCAAGCACGTTTTCAAATTATTTTTTTATTATTATTTATATATGATATATAATATACTTATATTAATGCCATATATTATTATTATTATTATTATTATTATTATTATTATTATTATTATTATTATTATTATTATTTAAATCCATTTACATATATTCATGTATATAAATTTATATATTATCATACATTTGAATATATATTTATATATATTTGTGCATATATATATATATATATTTATCTTAATCTTTATATTTATATTTATAATTACATTTAAATTGGTTTTCTTATTATATATTATCTTATTATAATTATATATTTATCATATCTTAATCATGTGTCAACGCTCAAATAAAACTTGTTACAACATATATATGACATACATATACATCTCACTTGCATTATCGGCTTAATTATATATTCAAAATTTCATTATCGAGTATTGGGATAAGGTAAGTACATTCAAAATTTTGAAATTACTTAACCACACTTAGTACCTATATAAATTACACTTGAGTATAAAATTAGGCTAAGAGAATTTCATGTTTTCGCAACTACTTTGCTCACATTTTAGGGTTCAAGAAAAAGAGGTGCTTCTAAGCATTTTTTTTCAATTAATACCCCTAAAGCCTTAACCCAAGATTGTTAGTGGTGTAGATTGTTGAAGATACTTAGTGTGTATACATGGTGGATTCATGTAACACTAAGGTTTGCTTAAGCCTTCTACACACACGCATTAGTACGATATGAGCCTAACTTTTTTTATATATGCTGCCTATTGGGTGTTAAGTCACTCATCTCTATTACTTCCTTTTTAGATTATCTGAGTTAGGCCATTGAACTTAATGTGTGGGCTGGTTAGATTCAGCTAAGTCCTCCCAAGGCCTACCTTTGATCATTGTGAGGTATAACCTCATTATTTTGCTATGTTTATATTACAAACAATTTGTACACAGTCTTGCATAAGTGGGATGTAAGTATTGGGAAAATGGATAATTCTATAATATTTAGAATTATCATGTTAATTAATTGTACAATTTTGCTTAGAATTTGGATATTTGTATAAATTTTCCTAATTAATAAATCTATTTTCTTCGTGTGTAGATATTAAATAATAAAAAGAAATTGATCAAAGAAAATATTGAAGAAGAAGAGTCTAAGTGGGACTAAACTAAGTTGGATGAATATGCATAGGATAAAAACATTGTAGATAAAGCCGATCAAGAGAGATTAGCCAAGGAAGATTTCTCTGAAGATGAAGATAAACTCATTCTTTTGTAGCCAAGAACTCTATCTCATGACCCCTTCAATTCAATAAATATCAAGCTTCAACAAGATGAAGAGCATCCAATCCTATTAGGGATATAGAGTAGTTTAGTTTAGTTTTAGTTTTAGTTTTGTTCTTATTATTTTATTTTTAAGTTTTCATCTAAATTTCTTTCAGTTTTCATTTTGTACTATCTTTGAAGCTTTAGTTTAAATAAATATTTTTTAGAAATACCATTGTTTTGATTAAATAAAATTTCCATCATTTGAATAAAATTAGGATATAGAATTTAGTACTTAGTAAACAATTCACAATTTCAATCTTCGAGGGAACAATCTCTACTTCCACTTTTATTATTTGTTACTACCCGTATACTAGCGGTACACTCTTTAAAGGACGCAACAACAATTGGTTTGTAATTATAGTCCTGTGAATACCTTGTGATGTAAATTAGTTTAGTATGTATTATATTGGAGTTATATTTGGAGTATTTCAAGTAATATACTTGAATTATGGAGATGAATTTAATGAACTAGGCTTTGATACCAATGTTGGGTGCTATTAGGCCTTTTCACCTCTTGAGCTAGCCTTTAGGGTGAGAAAACCCAATAATATGCAACACTAGTATCTTATTGGGATTTTTCAAGTAGAAACGTATTCCACAAATTAATGAGATCAACAAGGAATTAAAGCACATACACAAAAAATAAGATTAAACACAATTCGATCTAAGTACCTGCATCAAAGGACACAAGAAAAAATTCTATTATAAATATAGAGATTACAAAAAGTACAAAACATCCCTAAGCAAACACTAAGTCCAAACCTCGAAATAAACATAGTTTCCTTGCCCCATAATGTTTAACCCAATACTTTCTTCAACTCTTTCTCACATCCCTATATACCAATTTCTTATATGGAGATCACATAATTATTACAGTTCTATATCTCTTCAATTTTAGAGACTCACTTTATATTATTTATAAAGGCCCATTACTTGATCATCAAGTTACTCATTAGGTATATTTATTATTTATTTATATACTTAACAATATATTTATCACCAAGAATGTACTCATTAATACAGAATTTAAGCCAATATTTACCAATCTCCACATTGACTTAGATTTCTCCAAAATATCGACTCTACATGCAATTGACACTTTATTGTAGCAAACCTTATATTGCATGCGATCTTTAATCTCATGAGCACAATTTGCAACAACAAATCTCCTAAATCGAATCATCATCTCTACATCGTGTTTCATGATCGTTTTATGATAATTCAAAAATCATAACTCTGATACCATTTGTTAAGATTTTCAAATAAAAACTATTTCGCGAATGAATAATATCAATATAGAATTAAATCACACAAGATATAAAATTTAATGTTGTTTGGCCTGAGTGCCTACATTCATAAATAAGACAAAAAATCCACTATAAATGTAGAGATTAAAAAATTACAAAATACCTAAAAACAAATACTAAACCCAAATCTCAAAACAAACCTAATTTTCTTGCTCTATAATGTTTAACTTGATGTTTTCTCCAACACTTCCTCATATCCCTACAAACCCTTCTCCAATATAAAAATTACATAGTGATTATATCTATATGTATTTCTCTAATTCTAAAACCCACACTATAGTTATAATGCCCATTATTTGAACGCAAAGCTACTCATTAAATATTGTAAAATCTGATTTTATACTACTGTAAACCCAAATTTCATAAAATTTGGTAATGTAAATAAAGTAAACATTGCATATTGATTTTCACTTGGATGAAAAGTTCCTTAATTTGAGATGTGCATGGAAGAACATTGGTGTGATAATGTATGAGCAAGGAAGACTGCTCGCCAATGGGCGAGCTAAATTGGCGAACAGAACGCCAATATTGCTGGTTAGGGCGAGTAGAACAATTCGCCCAAGCTGGCAAGGGCGTTGATCGCCCAGATGGATTGAGAAAAATTAAAAGTTAAATAAAATTGAAATTTTGTGGGAAAGCATGGCAAACAAGTCAATAACGTGTGGGAAGAAAAGAGTTCTACTTGATTTTGTTTACTACAAATAGTCTCCATGAAATTAATGCTAAGTATGAAAGCATTTAATGAAGAATATGGTTGTCAGATAAATGGAGAAAAAATGAAAGGAAAGCCAATAAACATTGGCTGACAGTGGCGTGGACTGGGAAGGATAAGGAGTTAGCCAATCAACGTTGGCTGGAAGAGAAGTTGACGAGGAGAAGAATAATTTTAGTCAAAAAGGAAGAAAGAAACGGACTGCAACGGCAGACCTTACCACCGTTCCTTTTGTCACCAATTTCTCTGGGTTTTAATTACATGAAAGACGTGCAATGATGACATGAAACGGGATAAGAATAGGTGGTGACTTCTAAGTGGATTTGAGGGGCTACATAAGAAGCATACCTGAGGAATTGTTACTCGCCCATTCTGTTTGCTACAAATTTTACTTCGTTTCTTCTGTTTCTTTTATAACCAAGGAGTTTCATCTTTCTGCCAGTTTAATATTTTCCTCACCATTGAAGAGCTAAGGACACAGAAGAAGTAAAACTAAGAAAGGCAAGAAAGCATTCTGTTTATGGAAGAGCAATTGGATTAAGGTGAGTTTCATACTCTCCATGGCTCTCTTGATATTCCATACTAGATTCTATGTTTTATAATGTGATAAACATAGATATAGCCTGGTTGTGGTTAAATATTATGGGAATATATAAGAAATCAGATGGAAATGATTAAGAAAAACAATAGGCGAGCAAGGAGTATTCGCCCGAAGGGTGAGGCGAGTACAATGCAAGATATAACTAGGCGAGAACATGTTCGCCACTGGTTATGGGATAATATGGAATGTGGAAGTAAGGTGAGAACTAATGATCGCCAATGAGGTGAGTAGGAAATAGAGAACTCGCCAAAGTGTTGTTCAAGAGGACGAGATACCCAAGGGCTATCCAATTCATGGGCGAGCTCAATTATGAATGAAAAGCCACGAGTGGCGAACTGAATGGATGAGCATGGCGAGTTGAGTTCCCACGTTGGGTGAACTCCCATAAATAAGCCGCTAATGAAGGGCGAGCTCAGTTGGGCAAGCGATTATTTCGCCAAAATAGTTGAAACGAGTTTTAGAAAATTATTAGAAAAGAAAATATTAATGGAATTAATATTTTACTTTGCAGACGGGAATTGAGGAAGGCGGGCGAGAAGCAAGGCTGCAATAGACGAGGTAAGGAAGTAGTATGTGATGCAAATGCATGTCCTGTGGAGTAAAAACGTTAAGAAAATATAAGAAATTGTTTTATTTTCTGACATGCATTGGTTGATAAAATGTTTGATCTCGGGCGAGCTACAAGCTACCATATGTTGTTTTGTTAGACGAACTGATTAGGGCAGGCGAGTAGCTTTGTTTCGGGCGAGCCAAATGGCAAGCTCTCTTTTGTGGGAACTGGGCGAGCGCCCTTGTTTTAAGGAGAAATCCGGGTAAGCCATAGTCGGGCGAACCCTTTTTAATGTGTTTGGGCGGGCGACCCTTGTTTTAAATGTAAGGCGGGCGAACTGTTATTAGCCAGCCATACTTTTGTTTTAAAAACTAAGTGGCGGGCGAGTACAAAGTTGCCGTCTTATCGAGTTAGTTAGGGGCGAGCCGTGAAGGGCGAACTGACCCTGGCGAACGGTTTTAAAGTGTAATTTCCTAAACGAAAAATGAAAAATGAAAAATGAAAAAGAATTATTTTAAATATTTCAAAAATAAAAATATGAAATCTTTTGGGGCGAGTTGACCGATGGGCGGGTTGACTACTGGGCGAGTTGACGATGGGGCGAGTTGACAATTGGGCGAGTTGACCAATGGGCGAGTTGAATTTTGGCAAGCTTACCATGGGCGAACTAGCCATGGGCGAGCCAGTCTAAATCGTACCTTCTCACACGAAAAATGTTGAAGTTAAGGGCTGTTTTATGGTTGTATAAGCCCTTTTGGAAATCAAATCATGTTATGAAAATGATATATAAAGATAACTTGATTTTGAGACATTAGGCCATGAATTCATGCATTATCATTCATATACTTTGCGTGACCCACCTAGGGCGATGGCTCAGGTCAAATAGACCAACGAGTGCACCCTAGAGCATCACAGGGCTGATGGACCTGCCAAGCCTTCAGCGGTCTCGAGGTCACTTGGCAAGTGGACCCGAGGACTACCTACAGATTATGGCCATACATCTAGATGAGATAGCCGTGAGGGGCGATGGCCTACGGGTGCACCCCAAAAGCGGATGACTGGTGTTCTTTGCATGATTTAAATTGTTGCCTAGTCTCAATTAAACGATTTATTAAAGGATCTGGTAAATCCTATTTCATGTTTACTATATTTATTGTTTCCTAATAAGTTTGACCGTTAGGATAATTTAATAGTTTTGAGAATATAGCTTTTATTTTTATAAAGCAGCATACCCCTTCCTTACTGAGCACATTGTCGCTCACTCCTTATTTTTCCACTCCACAGATAACTGATTTGGGGCTAAGAGACTTACCTTTTTGAGATTTGCTATCGAAGGTATGTTAGACTCTTTTATATATTCAGCAAAGTTGTACAGTACTACTTTAAATAGATGGGAATGTAGATACATCTTAAAGAAGAGACTTTAATCATTCATATTTACATAAGAATGTAGTAGAAGTTGTTAAGCATCACAGACAGCCCAACCGGTAAGTGATGAGTATGTATCATGTTATACAGTAACTTTGGGATGTTACAGATTTTATGATATCAGAGCAAGGTTGGTCGGATGTCTAGTGATGCTTAAAGTCAACAGTATACATTCCCTATAGTAATGTACAGTCTGAATATATAATTGATATGTTAATGGTAAGTGATAAATGATTTCTGTGGTACAGATATGAGTGGAAGAAGGAGAATGCGCTCAGTGAGAGGTATAGGCTGAGGTAGGGCGGCACAGACCCCGGAACCACAGACACCAGAACCTGCCCCAAGACCTCCACGTCCTATACAGCTAGAAAGCATTGATAACCGTGTAACTTTGGTGGAGAGGTTAATAGCAGATTTCATGGCTATGTATCATGCGGATAGAGTCGCTGATAGGGCAGAGAGGGAGAGAGCTATAGCTCCTGCAGCCCCAGTAGAGGCACCAGTTGTGCCTGAGCCTGAGCCTATTCCACCACCAGCACCTCAGCCACCGGTAGCTCCACTACAGCCACTGATTCAGCAGCCACGAAATGCGGAGTCTTATTGTAATGTGGCATTGGTGAAATCCTTTAAGAAGTTGGATCCACCTAAGTTTAAAGGTACTAGGGATCCATTGGTGACAGAGCAGTATGTAATTGAGATCGATAGATTACTTGAGATTATGAGATGTTCCGAGACAGAAAAAGTAGGCTTAGCAGTGTTCCAGTTGGCGGATGATGCGAGACATTGGTGGAAGGCCACCCAGATAGTATTATTTGCTCAGCATCACGATCTGTCTTGGGATATTTTTGTGGAAGCTTTTAGGAGGCAGTATATCCCTGACACTACTCAGGAAAAACTACAGCAGGAATTCATGGGTTTAGTTCAGGGTAGCATGTCAGTGGATGAGTATGAGGCCAAATTTACTACATTAAGCCGTTTTGATCCACAGATTAGTGAGAATACTCGGTATAAGATTTCGAGGTTTAGAGCTGGTTTGAGGCCATCTATCAGAGTAAAGCTAGCCCCATTTGTTATACAGACTTATGATGAGATAGTTCAACAGGCTCAGCTATGTGAGAGAGATTATGAGCAGTTCCAGCTCGATTTCAGTAGTAAGAGTAAAGGCAAAACAAAGGGAAAGATTAAGAGGTTCATGGAGGACAAACCGAGTAGAGAGCAATCTAAGAAGACTAGATCTACGGGCATACAGATTTCAGAGGGCAAATTTGATAGACCAGCAGTTTCTACTCCTGCTAGTGTCCCCACCACTACTCAGAGAAGTGTTGCGCCCTTATGTAGACATTGTGGAAGGTCGCATGGATCGCGCCATTGTCCTTTAATGTCTGGGGTATGTTTTAGATGTGGAAAGATGGGGCACTTCATCAAAAATTGCCCGATGCTCAGAGAGTCAACTGCTTCTACTAGGCCTCCTGCAGCACCTCAAATAGCGGCCCCGGCAGCTCAGAGTGAGCCAGAGAAAGCGACACCCTCACAGCCTAGGCGAGCGACAGCCACAGAGAAGGGTAAAAAGGTTGTGACTCAGGGTTGGGTATACGCATTAGATCAGGAGACTGCCGACGCCTCTATCGATGTGATTAAAGGTAAGGTTTATCTTTTTGATATCCCCGTAATTGCTTTAATTGATCCGGGTTCTACCCATTCATTCTTATCGCCTGCATATGCCAACAGGACCCCAGTAGAGCCGGAGTTGTTAAAGTATATTTTGCAAGTGAAAACTCCTTTTAATGAATTCCAGAGGACAGATATTATATATAGAAATTGTAAATTGACTATAGGAGAGAAGGTTATGACAGCTAACCTAATTTTGTTGGATATATATGATTTTGATATCATTTTAGGAATGGATTGGTTAGCTGCAAACCATGTTAGTTTGGATTGTAATACTAAGTTTATTACCTTCTCTCATCCCGAAAAGTACATTGTAAAGTTATTGTAAATTAATAAAAAGTATGTGAATTTATGTTATGAGATGATATGTGTACTGAAATTGTGATTGTGTATGAATGTTTATGAAGGATATATTGCTAGTGTGGAGGATGTTGAGAGGAAGCATCCAAAGATCCAAGAGATTCCTGTAGTTAAGGACTTCTCGGATGTATTTCCAGAGGACTTACCAGAGTTACCACCAGATCGAGAGACGGAGTTTAGGATCGAGTTAGTACCCGGTACGGAGCCGATTTCTAGACCCCCATATAGGATGGCACTGACAGAGTTAGATGAGCTCAAGAAGCAGCTCTAAGAGTTATTAGATAAGGGATTTATACGTCCCAGTGTGTCACCGTGGGGAGCTTCAGTACTATTTGTTCGGAAGAAGGATGGTAGTCTCCGGTTGTGTATAGATTATCGGATGTTGAATCAAGCTACCGTCAAGAATAAGTATCCACCACCTCGAATTGATGATCTGTTTGATCAGCTCAGGGGTGCATAGGTGTTTTCCAAAATAGACCTACAGTCAGGCTATCATCAGTTGAAAATTAAGGAGTCGGATGTGCATAAGACAGCCTTTCGGACTCGCTATGGCCACTATGAGTTTCTGGTGATGCCTTTTGGGTTGACAAATGCCCCTGCAGCTTTTATGAGTTTGATGAACGAGGTATTTCATCCATTTTTGGATAAGTTTGTCATAGTATTTATAGATGACATTCTGAAGCATGAGCAGCATTTGCAGATTGTTCTACAGACCCTCAGAGAGCGGAAATTGTATGCTAAGCTTAGTAAATGCGAGTTCTGGCTTGACCATATAATATTTCTCGGGCATGTAGTGTCGAGGGACGGGGTATCAGTTGATCCGTCTAAGATAGAGGCCATTGCTCAGTGGGAGAGGCCTAACACGGTTACCGAGATACAGAGTTTCTTAGGTCTTGCTGGATATTATCGCAAGTTTGTGGAGGGATTTTCTAGACTTGCTGCTCCATTGACAAGACTCACACGTAAGGATGTAAAGTTTGAGTGGAATGATGTGTGTGAGCATAGTTTTGGTGAGCTTAAGAGGAGATTGACTAGTGCTCCTGTATTAGCCCTTCCTAGCGGATCAGGTGGATTTATGGTGTATACCGATGCATCCGCTCAAGGTTTAGGGTGTGTACTTATGCAGCATGGTCGGGTTATAGCCTATGGTTCTCGACAGTTGAAGGATCATGAAAGGAATTACCCAACACATGATTTGGAGTTAGCCGCGGTAGTGTTTGCACTGAAGATATGGCGACATTACTTGTACGGGGAGAAATTTCAGATATACACAGACCATAAGAGTCTGAAGTATATATTCTCACAGAAAGAGTTGAATTTGAGACAGCGACGGTGGATAGAACTGTTAAAGGACTATGATTGTGAGATTTTGTATCACCTAGGTAAAGCTAATGTAGTAGCTGATGCACTGAGCCGTAAGCATGTTGGCATGATATCGTACATGATGATCAGGGAGCATGAGTTGATAGAGCAATTCTCTAACCTCAGTCTGACAGTTGTTTCCTCTGACCAGTATGGGTTTACGGCTAGTTTTCGTATAGAGCCGGATTTGATGGATCGAATCAGGGAAAATCAGAGGAGGGATGATTATTGTATTAGGATTGCCAGTCAGATTTAGATGGGAGTTATGTTAGACTTTGAGATTGGCACAGACGGGATACTGAGGTTTAGAGGTCGGATCTGTGTTCCCGATGATCGACAGCTTAGAGACTTGATTTTATCAGAGGCTCATACCTCTAGATACACGTTACATCCGGGTAGTACTAAGATGTACCAGAATCTCCGGAGAGTGTATTGGTGGCCTAAGATGAAGAAAGACATCGTTGAGTTTGTTGCTAGATGTCTAACATGCCAGCAGATTAAGATTGAGCATCAGAAGCCGGCGGGTATGCTTCGACCATTATCGATTCCTATGTGGAAATAGGAGCATGTAACTATGGATTTTATTATGGGATTACCACGGACCCGGAAAGGGTATGATGCTATTTGGGTGATAGTCGACAGATTGACTAAGTCTGCTCATTTCTTAGCCATGAAATCTACAGACTCAGTTAGTGCCTTAGTCAAGTTGTATGTCAAGGAGATAGTGAAGTTACATGGTGTTCCAGTGAGTATTACCTCTGATAGGGACTCTCGCTTCACCTCTCATTTTTGGGAGAGATTTCAGGAGGCTATGGGATCCCAGTTGAGTTTTAGCACCGCTTTTCATCCACAGACTGATGGACAGTCCGAGCGTACTATATAGACGCTCGAGGATATGTTGAGAGCGTGTGCATTGGATTTTAGAGGCTCATGGGACGATCACTTACCCCTGGCAGAGTTTGCTTATAATAATAGTTTTCATACGAGTATCGGCATGGCACCGTATGAGGCCTTGTATGGCAGACGATGCAGATCCCTGATAGCGTGGGAAGAAGTTGGAGACCGTAAACTGTTAGCTCCCGATTTGGTCGAGCAGGCTTCTCGTGATGTACGGACGATTTGTGAGAGGCTCAAAACGGCTCAGAGTCGGCAGAAGAGTTATGCAGATACGAGACGCCAACCATTGGAGTTTGTAGCGGGTGATTATGTGTTTTTAAAGATTTCACCGTCCAAGGGTATAATGAGATTCGGAAAAAGAGGAAAGTTGAATCCTCGGTACATTGGGCCTTATGAGATCTTAGATCGTGTGGGAGATGTGGCATATCGGTTAGCACTACCACCAGACTTGTCAGGTGTGCATAACGTATTCCATGTCTCGATGTTGAGAAAGTATCATCCAGATCCTTCTCACGTGATTCGACACAAACCATTAGAAATCAAAGAGGATATGAGTTACATTGAGAAACCGGTGCAAATTCTGGATAGGAAAGATAAGGTGTTGCGATCTAAGACGATTCCTTTGGTTAAAGTGCTCTGGCAGTATCATAACGAGGAGGAGGCTACTTGGGAATTAGAGAGCCTTATGCGCGAAAAGTATCCAGAGCTTTTTCAATGAGAGGTCTGAGTTAAATTTGGAGGACCAAATTTCTTAAGGTGGGGAGAAATGTAAAATCTGATTTTATACTACTGTAAACCCAAATTTCATAAAATTTGGTAATGTAAATAAAGTAAACATTGCATATTGATTTTCACTTGGATGAAAAGTTCCTTAATTTGAGATGTGCATGGAAGAACGTTGGTGTGATAATGTATGAACAAGGAAGATTGCTCGCCAAGGGGCGAGCTAAATTGGCGAATAGAACGCCAATATTGCAGGTTAGGGTGAGTAGAACAGTTCGCCCAAGCTGGCGAGGGCGTTGATCACCCAGATGGATTGAGAAAAATTAAAAGTTAAATAAAAGTGAAATTTTGTGGGAAAGCATGGCAAACAAGTCAATAACGTGTGGGAAGAAAAGAGTTCTACTTGATTTCGTTTACTACAAATAGTCTCCATAAAATTAATGCTAAGTATGAAAGCATTTAAGGAAGAATATGGCTGTCAGACAAATGGAGAAAAAATGAAAGGAAAGCCAATAAACATTGGCTGACAGTGGCGTGGACTGGGAAGGATAAGGAGTTAGCCAATCAACGTTGGCTAGAAGAGAAGTTGACGAGGAGAAGAATAATTTTAGTCAAAAAGGAAGAAAGAAACGGACTGCAACGGGAGACCTTACCACCGTTCCTTTTGTCACCAATTTCTCTGGGTTTTAATTACATGAAAGACGTGCAATGATGACATGAAACAGGATAAGAATAGGTGGCGACTTCTAAGTGGATTTGAGGGGCTATATAAGAAGCATACCTGAGGAATTGTTACTCGCCCATTCTGTTTGCTACAAATTTTACTTCGTTTCTTCCGTTTCTTTTATAACCAAGGAGTTTCATCTTTCTGCCAGTTTAATATTTTCCTCACCATTAAAGAGCTAAGGACACAGAAGAAATAAAACTAAGAAAGGCAAGAAAGCATTCTGTTTATGGAAGAGCAATTAGATTAAGGTGAGTTTCATACTCTCCATGGTTCTCTTGATATTCCATACTAGATTCTATGTTTTATAATGTGATAAACATAGATATAGCCTGGTTGTGGTTAAATATTGTGGGAATATATAAGAAATCAGATGGAAATGATTAAGAAAAACAATAGGCGAGCAAGGAGTATTCGCCCGAAGGGTGAGGCGAGTACAATGCAAGATATAACTAGGCGAGAACATGTTCGCCACTGGTTATGGGATAATATGGAATGTGGAAGTAAGGCGAGAACCAATGATCGCCAATGAGGTGAGTAGGAAATAGAGAACTCGCCAAAGTGTTGTTCAAGAGGACGAGATAGCCAAGGGCTATCCAATTCATGGGCGAGCTCAATTATGAATGAAAAGCCACGAGTGGCGAACTGAATGGATGAGCATGGCGAGTTGAGTTCCCACGTTGGACGAACTCCCATAAATAAGTCGCTAATGAAGGGCGAGCTCAGTTGGGCGAGCGGTTATTTCGCCAAAATAGTTGAAACGAGTTTTAGAAAATTATTAGAAAAGAAAATATTAATGGAATTAATATTTTACTTTGCAGACGGGAATTGAGGAAGGCGGGCGAGAAGCAAGGCTGCAATAGACAGGGTAAGGAAGTAGTATGTGATGCAAATGCATGTCCTGTGGAATAAAAACGTTAAGAAAATATAAGAAATTGTTTTATTTTCTGACATGCATTGGTTGATAAAATGTTTGATCTCGGGCGAACTACAAGCTGCCATATGTTGTTTTGTTGGACGAACTGATTAGGGCGGGCGAGTATCTTTGTTTCGGGCGAGCCAAATGGCAAGCTCTCTTTTGTGGGAACAGGGCGAGTGCCCTTGTTTTAAGGAGAAATCCGGGTAAGCCATAGTCGGGCGAACCCTTTTTAATGTGTTTGGGCGGGTGACCCTTGTTTTAAATGTAAGGCGGGTGAACTGTTATTAGCCAGCCATACTTTTGTTTTAAAAACTAAGTAGCGGGCGAGTACAAAGTCGCCGTCTTATCGAGTTAGTCAGGGGCGAGCCGTGAAGGGCGAACTGACCCTGGCGAACGGTTTTAAAGTGTAATTTCCTAAACGAAAAATGAAAATGAATTATTTTAAATATTTCAAAAATAAAAATATGAAATCTTTTGGGGGCGAGTTGACCGATGGGTGGGTTGACTACTGGGCGAGTTGACGATGGGGCGAGTTGACCATTGGGCGAGTTAACCAATGGGCGAGTTGAATTTTGGCAAGCTTACCATGGGCGAACTAGCCATGGGCGAGCCAGTCTAAACCGTACCTTCTCACACGGAAAATGTTGAAGTTACGGGCTGTTTTATGGTTGTATAAGCCCTTTTGGAAATCAAATCATGTTATGAAAATGATATATAAAGATAACTTGATTTTGAGATATTAAGCCATGAATTCATGCATTATCATTCATATACTTTGCGTGACCCACCTAGGGCGATGGCTCAGGTCAAATAGACCAACGAGTGCACCCTAGGGCGTCACAGGGCTGATGGACCTGCCAAGTCTTCAGCGGTCTCGAGGTCACTTGGCAAGTGGACCCGAGGACCACCTACAGATTATGGCCATACATCTAGATGAGATAGCCGCGAGGGGCGATGGCCTATGGGTGCACCCCAAAAGCGGATGACTGGTTTATTTGCATGATTTAAATTGTTGTCTAGTCTCAATTAAATGATTTATGAAAGGATCTGGTAAATCCTATTTCATGTTTACTATATTTATTGTTTCCTAATAAGTTTGATCGTTAGGATAATTTAATAGTTTTGAGAATATAGCTTTTATTTTTATAAAGCAGCATACCCTTTCCTTACTGAGCACATTGTCGCTCACTCCTTATTTTTCCACTCCATAGATAACTGATTTGGGGCTAAGAGACTTACCTTTTTGAGATTTGCTATCGAAGGTATGTTAGACTCTTTTATATATTCAGCAAAGTTGTACAGTACTACTTTAAATAGATGGGAATGTAGATACATCTTAAAGAAGAGACTTTATTCATTCATATTTACATAAGAATGTAGTAGAAGTTGTTAAGCATCACAAACAGCCCAACCGGTAAGTGATGAGTAAGTATCATGTTATACAGTAACTTTGGGATGTTACAAATATATTTATTACTTATTAATATACTTAATAATATATTTATTTTCAAAAATATACCCATTAATAAAGAATTTGAGTCAATATCTAACACTTTGTTGCAACAAATCTTTTCTTACATGTCATCGATCTCATGTATGCAATTTATAAAAACAAACCCCCTGAATCGAATCATCATTTTAGCATCATGATTCATGATCATTTTATGATAATTTTCAAACCATAACTCTGATGCCACTTATTGAGATTTTTCAAACAAAATTGTATTCCACAAATAAATAAGATCAATGTGGAATTAAATCATACATACAAGAGACAATATTTAATGTGGTTAGACCCAAATGCCAACATCTACAATCAAGAAAGAAAAATCCACTATAAACATAGAGACTATGAAGAGTACAAAACACCAAAAATAAACACTAAGTTTAAGCTTCGAAACGAACCTAGATTTCTTGTTCCCCAGTGTTTAAATTGGTGTTTTCTTTAACTTTTTCTCACATCTCTACAAACCCAACTCCTACATGAAGATCACATAATAATTATATCTCTTTGTATATCTCTAATTCTAACCCACTTTATATATAAAGAGTCTCATTACTTGATCACAAAATTACTTATTAAATATATTTATTACTCATTATTATATCTAAGAATATATATTATCAAAATATACTCATTAATACAAAATTTGAGTCAAAATACCTACCACACTTCAAGATACAATATGGGGATCCAATACCACCCGAATCAATGAAATGGTGCATTATACGAATTAAACAATCATTCGAGTCTCGTTTACGTTTACTAAAATTTCTATCTCACTAAATCCCCGTTGACCGCCCAAATTCTCGATCATGTGTAGCCAAAACATAATTTTAGCAACCAAATACAATTAGACAAAGGCAAAAGAACAAGGCATTTCTTTTTTTTTTTTTGTGAATAAAAGATTTTATAAATAAAACAACAAACAAGAGTTAGTCCCCATTCGAGTTACAACAAACAATTCTGGGAGAGTAGTATCCCATGGCATCAAAAAATCCAATTGGACCGTATTTGAACTCACTATCAATTTCTTTAATATATTATTCAAACCCAACTCAAATTTAATCCGATCCAGCCCATGAACATTTCTAACGAATAAAGATCAATTCCTTAAATCTTATCTTCCTTAGTTGGCGGAGTAGCAGCCTGCAATCAACAATCAAAGAACTATAAGAATGATGATAGGAAATTCCATCAATAACATACTTGAGAGTTATTTGGGAGTCGACTGCAATGATCAGATCATTGAAGTTCTTGTTAACTACAATTTTGAGGCCATCACGAAGTGCCCATAGTTCAGCTTAGGTGTTGGTTGTAAGGCCAAGTTTTTTAGCATAGCCATAAGCCATCTTCCACTCGAATCACGAAAAACACCTCCAGCTCTTGCATTCCCTAAATTTCCCCTTGCCAAACCATCTGTGTTTAATTTAATGAACCTGGGAGGAGGAGGAATCCAGGTGATGTTAATATCCTTGTGTGGTTTACTAAGTTTGTCTGGGTTCATGACAACCCAGTATTCTTTAGCTCTTCTCTAAATTTCAGCCACAATTCTTCCATTTGGAATGTTGTTGCCTTCAAAAACCAGTTTATTTCTACCGGTACAGATGATCCACAAGGTGAAGGGAAAGATTACACTCCATGGAATACCCTCTATGGTAGTGCTTTTTTATTTAATGTTTAATAAGATCCAATCAGGAAAATTGAGGTGGTGGTTGTTCAAGAAGTCATTGGAATCGTTTATTGAGTTCCATACTTCTTGAATCCTAGTGCAATCTCTAAGATAGTGTTGGACTGATTCAGTCTCGATATTGCATCTAGGACAAAGGTTTGAGATTCTTCGTCCTCTGGATACCAAGGTTTGTCTAGTAGCCGTCTTATTATGGATACACTGCTAGAGAAAGTGTTGAATTTTAGTAGTGGTTAGGGATTTCCAAATCTGTTCCCAATTAAAAGTCAAGCAAAGGGTTGAGTTTTTTTCCACCTTAGAAGTAGATCTAGTAGAGAATAAACCTGTTTGTGAGAACTTCCAAGCTATAGTGTCTTGATCATGACTTTCATGTTGAAGAGGAATAGCTTCAATCTTCTGTATTATTTCCTCGGGTAATTGGGCATCGAGGACATCAAAATTCCATCTTCCTTGGTTCGTCTTTATATCATTGACTTTTAGCATTTTGTCTTTGGGAGTCCATGGTCCAAAAATAATGGTACAAAGTGGTCCAATCCCAATCCAATCATTAGTCCAGAAGTAGGTATTAGAACCACTTTTCACAACCCATCTCAAGCCTTGTTCAAGTAATTCACTAGCTTGACGCATGCCTTTCCAAAGAGAAGAACATGCCCTGTTAATGAAGACACCATTTTTTTAGTATTTGTGTGTTAGAACTTTGGCACAGAAGCTTTCTGTTTCCGTAAGCATCCTTCAGCTTATTTTTGCCATGTTAACTTTGTTAAGGAGATGCATGTCCCTTATGCTTAAACCACCTTCGCTTTTTTCCAAAGTGACATCATCCGAGCAAATCATATGCATTCTTTTATTCTTTTCACTCGACCACCATAAAAAGTTTCTTGAGATTTTGTTAGCTTCTTCGTAGGTTTTCCTTGGAATAGGGGTTCCATGCAGATAATAAGAAGGGATAGCATTAAGAACTGACTTATAAAGAATTGTTCTTCTTGCAAAAGACAAAATGTTAAATTCCTATCCTGTCAGTTTCTGCTTTATTTTATCTATTATAATCCGAAGTTGACTTCCTTGTGATTTTTGGTTATTGGAAATCCAGAGTAGTTTCCTATCTTTGTCGCTTGTTTTATATTCATCAACTCACTATAGTAATCTTTCTGTTCAGTAGACATATTTCTGGAGAAAAAGAGAACAGACTTTTCAAGTTTAATCTTCTGACCAGAGATGCTACAAAAATCATCAAGCACTCTGAGCATGGCACAACAAGTGTCAATGGAAGCTTTACCAAACAAAAGGATATCATCTGCAAAAGGTTCATGAATTTTTAAATAGAGGAATTCCATACATAGGATAAATGTGTAAGGTGACAAGGGATCACCTTGACTAATTCCACGAGTAAGAGTAATTTTACCTCTGTTAGCTTTGAATTGCCATATATATTTTGAAATGACAAAAACTTAAGTAAGATTTAATGTTATAATTCATATTGTAAATTTGTCTTATCACACATGATTTTCTTAATCCATTTTCAAGTGATCATATCAAACATTAAGACCATGATTTAATTACATAATCTTATTGGTCTTAATACTTCATAAAATGTTTTGAATATTTTAGAAAATCACTTGATGAATTTTTGGACCATGTTTTCATCAGAGAAAGTCAAGAAAAACTCCCACAAAAATGCCAAAATGTTTTGGGTTGGATTAGGATCAAAGGTCATATCATTTCTAACCCAAAAGTGCAGGAAAATAGCTCTCTGGAGGCATGGGATCGATCCCTTTTTGGCAGTAGGCATTTTGGCGGAAGGAAAGGTCCCTCAACCCAGAATAAAGCATTCTGGAATGAAAGTATCGATCCCCTATGGAAAGGGATCGATCCCTTTGCCCGAAAATAGCCTGTAACGGCTAGTTTTTGTGAGACAATGGTCATATTCAAGTTTTGGCTCCACCCAACGGCTAGAATACATCCAAGGGACTATAAATAGAGGCTTAGAAGCTAAAGAAAGTAAGAGGAACTACTCAGCAACTCCAAAACACATATTCCTCAAATCCTCAAGCCTCAACAACAAATCAAGAGTTACAAATTCCTTATTTTCTATCATTCACATATCTCTTGTATTGTTTAGCACAAACATTGTATAGGCTTTTCTTTGTGCCTAATTTCTGTAATCACTTGCCTATCTAGAGTTCCTTCTTTGATTACATTATTTGTAACTCATCATTCCTTGTAAAAGGGAGGTTTCTCTTAAGCCTTAGAAAAAGAGGGAGGTTTCTCTTGAGCCTAGAAAAAGAGGGAGGTTTTTATTGAGCCTAGAAAAAGAGGGAGGTTACTCTTGAGCCTAAGAAAAAGGGGGATTGTAATCACAAATTCAAGATAGTGGATTTGGAGAAAATCCTTGGGAGCGTCTCAAGGTAGAGGACGTAGGCAAGGTTGCCGAACCTCTATAAATCGCTTGCGTACATTTGTCTATCCTTACTCTCTTTACTTATTTACAATTATATTGTGCTCATTGAATTAAATTTATATTGCATGATTGAATAGCCTAGAGAACTTAGAAAATATTCATATAGGCTAGAGAATTTAGAAGAATCGAAAAACGGGCTTAAGGCTAGCTAAGAACCGATTCACCCCCCTCTCGGTATTGCCTATAAGAGCCAACAACCTCTTTGTTCTCCATTGATCAATATGGTTATGGAAGAAGTAGAGATGTATGACATAATGAGATTGATCCAATTCTGAGGAAACTTAAAGAAGATTAACACTTGTCGAATGAATCCCCATTCAAGCCTATCGTAAGCTTTTTCTAAATCAATCTTAGTCACGATCCATGCTTTCTCACCCTTCCTCTTCTTAAAAGAGTGGACAACTTCTTGAGCAATCACAACATTTTCATGTGCTCTTCTTCCTGTTATAAAACTCGATTGCAAAGGGTCTGATTCTATTCACCATCACTTTTGTGCTAATTTTATAAATGGTATTGCATAAACTAATTGGTTTGTAATTGGAGATGGATTCTGGATTTGTAACTTTAGGGATTAGGCAAAGAAGGCATTCGTTGATATTTTCTGGAATTTCCCTATATTGGAAGACTTGAAGAACTAAATCGACCATTGATTGTCCAACAATCTCCCAGCATTTTTGATAGAAGATAGGGTGGAGACCGTCTGGACCTGGTGCTTTTAAGGTGCTGTTTGGTTAGGAGAATTTTTGATTACTGGAGGGAATTTTTTTTTCCGTCAAATGATTCTCATGTTTGGTTCACGGAATAGGATTCTAGCTAGTAATTTTTTTTACCAACAGTGCAAAATAGTGCAAAAATGGGGGGAAAATGATTCCCCCCTCATCTTGAGGTATGTATTTTTTTTTTTCCGAGGGGAATCCAATTTTTTGCCAATTTTACCCTCCAATAATTATATTTTGCTTCCATTTTACCCCTAAACCTATCTAATATTACAACCATGTTTTTTTCTTATTTTGATGAAGAGAAAAATGAATTTAAAATCAAATGGACCAATAATAAGATGGACCCTATGATTTTTGATTAATCAAAATCAATTTAATATAGTAATAGTTTGTTAAATCAAAATAATTTACATAATAAAAACCTTATAAAAAAGGGGACAAATAAATAAATAAATGAGTATCTTAAATAAATAAATAAATAAGTAATTAATTTAAATATAAATAAATAAATGAGTATCTAAATCTTTTTTTTTAATTCAAGTTATCAAACCCAACGTTAATTCAAATATGAAGAAGGAAAGATTTAAGAAAGCAATCCATTAAAAAGGAAGGTATTATCATGAAATAATTTACTTATTCAATATCCTATAAACAAATGGAATAATTAATTAACTTAAGTTAAAGAAATTAATTAATATTCCCCAAATGAATAAACTTAATAAATAAACAAATATGTTAAAATAACTTCTATCAATGTGTTATTCATTTTAAATCAACTATTTATTTACTTTAACACAAAATGGTAGTATAGTAAAATTTACCATTTAGTAATTTTAAATTCCTTGAACTAAACACAGAAATCTTATATTCACACCAATACAACCAAACATAGAAATCTAATATTCTCAGGAATCCGTCAAGTAAAATAATTTTCCATCAAATGATTCCCAAAGGTAATCCTAAATTCCGTGAACCAAACGGCACCTAAGGGTTTCATGGATTTAACCACCTTGAGCACTTCTTTAAGGGAAATAAGGATAGAGAGTGCTTACTCTTCTCTTTCATTGAGAGAAGTTCCAAATCTGCTAAAGAGATTAGCTGATAATGAAATGGAGCAACAATTTGTGGTAAAGAGCTTAGAAAAATGAGTGGAGATGATACTATTTATTTCGTTAGCATTATATCTCTAGTTTCTAGCAGTGTCTTTAAGAGCTGTGATTTTATTTCTCTTTCTGTGTTAGATAGTACTTAGATGGTAGAATTTTGTATTTTTTGTCTCCATCAGAAATCCAGTCAACTTTGGATTTATAGGCCCATAGCTCCTTTTCCAACCTGAGAACTTCCATATATTCTTCTTCAAGTTTTTCCTCCAAATTAGGAAGCCAGCTATTAGAAGATCTTGAAAGGGCTATTTGAATCCCAATGAGTCTTGCTTGAATTTTCTTTTTCCTTTGAATGGTGTTTCCGAATGTATTTTTATTCCAAACAGACATTATCCTTGAAGATGGGGATGGCTTCTAACACAGAAAATTCTACTTGCGCCCAGGAGTTGAAGATAACCTGTTTAAAGTCAAGATGTGAAAACCAAATGGCCTCAAAATGAAACGGTCTCAAACCAAAGTGAGAATCCTTGGGGCAAGTATCAAGAAGTATCGGATTATGATTAGAATGGATTTTCGGTAGATGGAAAATGGTAGAGTTGGGGAAATTTAGTTTCCACTCATCATTAGCCCAAGCATAGTCAAGTCTTTCTCTAATGACTTGTCCATGGTGATTTTTATTTGTCCAAGTAAAAGGACTTCCCACAAATCCAAGATCGATAAGTTTGCAATAATTCATACAATCCTTAAATAAATTAACTCTTGTACGTTTCATGGGGTTTTGCACCAAATTTTTCTTTGTCATTTGTGATTTCATTGAAATCACCCATAAGAAGCCATGGTAGTCTAATGTTGGATGCAAAAGTTTTAAGTTCTTCCCACAACAATATTTTCATTTTCATATTCGGTCTTGCATAAATAGCAAATATGATCCAAGGTTCAAATTGTAAAGAAGGGGAGCTAACTGAAGAAGAATTAATTACCTGGATTGTTGCATGAATCGGTTGGGGGGAGTAGTGGAGGATTTTGACGTTGACTTCTGTGGCCTGCTAGAGTAACCAAATGCCTTCTGAAAAACCCTCTGCGTCGACCCAGCATGAGTTGGAATAGCCTAAGGAGTTACACATTTGTTCTGCCTTGTCACCTGAAATTCTAGTCTTTGTGACAATGGCGATGCTTGGAGAATTAATCTTAACGAGTCCCATAAATGCCCTTATAAAACAAGGCTGCCAACCCCACGTGCATTCCAACAGATAAAATGCATCGGGAACGATTCAGGAGGTGGAAGATTCAATAGCCATTTCGCTAGCTCTGGCATCAGCTTGATCTCCTTGATCTTGTCTTGCATAGCATGTTCGATGAATGATGGTACTCTGGTATGATCATTACCAAGTATTCCCTTAATGTCATTTGCCTGGTCTTGATTGCCATGATTATTGGATGAGCCAAGGGTAGAGATGTGCATAATGTTGCTGAATTGTTTGCTTCCATCATTACTATTTTCCTGATTGAGTCAAGATAAATCTGCCTTAACGGTATGTTCGTCAATGGCAGGAGTGTCTTCTCTTCCTTTAAGGTCTTTGTCGGGCGTTGGTCTTTCAGGAGTTGAAGTGAGCTTTGAGGTAACCATTCTTCCACGCAAACTACCACCTTGTTCCAAGCCTTTGCTAATTCCTCCACACTCTAATGTTCCTCCTGGCTATTCTGTATGAGCAAAAATCCCAGAGCTTTTCTCATTGTGATTGACTTTCTTTCCATCACTAGATGAAGCATTTCCAAATTCTAGAAGCTTGCTTGCAAATCTTCCATAGTCGTTCCACTTAGAGTTTGCATCCTCGTGTCTTGCAATAATACCTAAATTTTGCTTTTGGTTAATTTTTGTTCTGCTAGAAAACTTAAAAAGAGTTTTCTTTGTTACTCTGTTTTTGTTTTGTTTGATTAGAACTGACTTGGTTCCCTTCGAACCTAGCTATTTGCTCTGCTTTATTTTCCAAACCTGTTGGCTTACCATTGCCTAGTCCAATCTTAGTCTTGTCCTTGTCAAAAGGCTCAGCTTGGTATCTGGAATTTGCCCGTTGCATGTCATCCATCACGTGTTCCACTATTTTTTTCTTTTCCTTTCCCATTACTATTTGGAGTCGGGTTTATGATCTTTTGGGTCGAGTCTTCTTTACCTGCTTTATTTTTTCTTCCCTGGTGTCTTTTTCTATTAACGATCATCCAAGGATCAAAGTTATCTTCACTCAATTGAACATCCGTTTTAGGTTGGGAATTATCCTGTTCAACTGGGGCATTATTCTCCATTTGAGTGTTTTTTTTTGTCCAACATGCATCTTTCTTTCCTGTGTCCTATCAAGCCACGTTTGAAGCAGAGATTTACTCCTTCATACATTATAGTCCAGACAATATTACCTGTTCTGATTTTAGGCACCAATGGTTTGTCCAAGTCCACTGGTATACATATTCTTGCATATCTACCCTTGAGCTTGTTGCAATGAAGGTGTCAATTTTGAGGAGTGTCCCCAGTTGGTTGCCAATTCTCTGGAGAATTTCTTTATCAAAGAATTCGATTGGTAAGCCAGGTAAGCGTGCCCAAACCGTAGTGGTAGAGAAAGACTTTGAGGATTTAGCAATGAAACCAGGTTCCCAGAACCTCATAGTTAGGTAATATGAACCAACAAACCAAGGCCCCCTATACAGCACTCAATGAAAATCTTCTTGGTTATGAAATCTGAATGGAAAGTAATCAAGTCCTAAGTTGATGCATTGAATACTTCCTTTCGGTTTCCATAGCGCATTAACTTTGGGATACAAAAAATTATACCCAACATTTTTTCCAAAGTTTTTGACAATTAAAGCATTCTTCCATTGCCTTCGAATCCTATTTTCCTCTTCCTTTGAGAGTAGGATTGCGGGAATGTCATCCATGTCATCAGCTTCCTGATCTGAGTCTTCATCCATGAAATTTGGACGACTGATGCATGAGATTTCAGGTGTTTCAAAGCTTCCTATCAAAGACTCTTTGTATGAGGATCTTGAAGGCTGCTTCTCAATCATCTCAGCTTCTGAGGCTTTGAATTCTCCATTTTTTGTCCTTTTAACACTTCTAACTTTCAGATCTTCTATTTCAGAAAGGTAGGATGATCCTTCGCCATGATCATGAAAATTTAAGTGACAATAGCATGCTGCAGAGAACAGAGAAGAACACTGCTATAAAAGAATATACTTTAATCAACACAGAACAAGGCATTTCCCGATTACCCATTTTCACTTCAGTAGGTATAAGTATAACTTTATCTGTACGAGTGCTCACCTTTAGTTTATCTTCATTACTACGCCACAGCAAAATCAAACCTCCAGTGGTTTGATATTTAAATTTTTGCTTCGAGTTAACACCTCTAAGCATGAAGCTCTATTCTTAATTTTTCTCTACATATAAATTGGGATGTTTTTTTCGAATAAATTAGTTTCAAGTTAGAATAGACTCATAATCATTAAAAAGAAGAAAAGCAACTTCAACGCAAGAACTAGGGGTTTTGTTGGAGAAGAAATTTTTTGAAGGAAATTTATTCTAATTAGGATATTTAAAATTATAAAATATCTTCTTTTTTTTGTTTTACAAAAAAGTTTGAAGAATTTCAAATTTTTAAAAAAAAAATTAAGAGGGAATTTGAGAAGTATTTAAATTTCTTCTTAAAATTCTTCCTAAAAAGATTTTTTTAGAATTCCTCTAAAATACCCTTATTTTATTACACATAACTCACCATTAAATACAAAAATAGAAATATGATTTAATTTAATTATTATATATTTTATTTTTTCATATTTTTGACAATATCCATACATCTTTACAAATCTAAGGGTATCTTTGCACATTTTATTTTATATTATTCTTTATCTTATATTTAATATCATTGTATTTATTTTATAATTATTTTTTTATTTCATCAAAATAAAATAGCTGAAATTTCTTGTTAAAAATATTTATTCAAACAATATAATTACAAATTCTAGTATTTCGAATTTATGAAATTTAAAATACTTTCATTTTGAAATTTTTTAAAATTTCAAAATTCTTCACACGAAAAGGATTTTTTTATACGAATTGCATTTGCACAATATTGGACCGTCAATCTTAATGCATTATTATATATATGAATACAAAATATATGACAAGCACAGACTAAATCATGACAAACCGAGGAGATTCAGACTACGCTTTTTTTTTTTGGTTACATTTAAGACTACCCTATTTATTACAGCCCAAAGAAGCCTTTATTCCTAGTTACACACGCCAATAGGAGGAACATAAAAACAAGTAGATATAGTAATTCTTCATCTTCATGCTGAAGGCAGACAATGCAATCCAGTACTTCTTCTTCGAGTCAAACATAATTGGTGGAATCCGAGCCAGACCAGCTACTAATTTTGGCTACAGTGGTCCCTTTATCGCATCCGAAGACGACTCTGTTACAGTAATAGCAGTGTAAGGAGAATCTATGAAAATAGGTAGAGTTTCATTCAGCCAGAAATATGATCTCTTACAAGGGAAAACCAAGTATCTACCCAGCAATTTAACCATCTGAAAGAGAAACAAATGTCAGGAAACTTACTTGCTAGAACCTTTCATGTACGCAACAGTCCAGACTCTTTCAAGACCATATTCCAACGTGTTCTCATGTCTGTAAGTAAGTCATAAGATTGGAACTTAGAACATAATAAACGGTCCAGCATTATGCAACGAAAATGAAAGTAGTGCAAAATTTTTAATGGGCGGGAGGCAACTGGAACTTAGAATGTGATAGTTATTAGCTGCACATGAAGGCTACCTGTAATTTGTTCTGTCCCATACACGAACAGTTTGATCCTCGGAACAAGTAATTATAACGGGAAGCTCTGGATGGACACATATTGCAGTAACATTATTTGTATGGCCTTCTAGCGTTTGCACACAGTTTTTGGTTTCATAGTCCCAAACCTGTTTAAACATGATTAATCAGGGCGTGTATTTGAAATTGTTTAGACCAGACGCAGAAATCACACTTTAATCAGTTGCAAACCTTAGCAGTGCAATCATCAGAACCACTGATTAGAAACTGTTTATCACCAGCCATGAGGTATTCGATGCAATTAATCCCTTTCGAATGTCCATCCAAGGTAAAATTCGGAGAATCGGAATCCATATTCCAAATCTGAAAATTGGAGATATTGCGAGACAGACAGCATAAATAGCACATTCATCAAAAACATTAACAATGTTACAACAATCTGCAGGTACCTTTACTGTGCCATCAAGTGATGCACTCGCAAAAGTGTTGAGGTCTTTTGGATTGAATGCAACTTGCATCACATAATGTTGATGACCCTCGAAGACCCTGCAGCAGATCCAGCCCTTCTCCCAGTCCCACAACTTTACAAGCTTGTCGTCCGAGGATGACAGGACATATGGAAGGGTTGAATGGATAGCCAGACTCCTAATGAAATCTGTATGGGCCTCTATTTCTTTGATCATTTCCATTGTATCGTAGTTGTATACACGAATCAATCCATCATCAGCCCCAACCACAATCCAGTTTTCGCGCACTATGAACTTTGCTGATCTTACTGCATGCAATAATATGTATATATTTGCATGCCTGTTAGTGACTCTCCTAGCTGACAATAACAAGAGAGAATTGGTAGAGAACAGAAATTATATCTCTATACCTGGAGATTCAGTGACCTTGAAGATTTTCTCTACTTTCTGACGCAGCATGAGTTGGAAACTTGAGTTAGTACGGGCAAAAACTTTATATCATTATTTTTATCTTTTTCTTTTTAAGTTATTCACAGTTTTCAGGTCAGGAATAACATTGCGCTTCACCTGTGACTGGTAGTTCCAAATGCAGACATTTCCAGAATACAACGCGGCTAAAATCCTGCATGGAACATTGAAAATGCATGCTTTAGCATATATTTCATGGCTTTTGGTGATCGACAGGTACACGCTTTTGAAGGATAAGAAAGTATAAGAAGAAATGGTTGAAAGAAACTTTTAAATTACCATGGTTTGGTTGGATGTAGATCAACAGACTTCACTCTCTCTGAAGTTTGAACGAATTCTTTCTGCTCCAAACATTATTTTGCATCAAACTTAGTAAAACATCTTGATCATAATATACACAAGTATAATTTCAAACAAAGATTAGAGTATACCTCAAATATAAGTGACTGATTAGCCTGCTTCATCAAAAAGTCATGCAAACAGGGGGAAGAGCACAAGATTATCAGCAAAAAGTTAAGACATGCATTTCAAATAAATTTACTTTTCTTATATTCAGTAGTCATTGCGAACAAAATGAGAGAATAGAATGTGACAGTCATTATATTCAGCCTATCTTTTAACACATTATATGTCATGTTCAAGCATATGATGAGCGAATTTTTAAATTCGAATAACCAATAGTAGAAAAAATCAAGGCATCAGATAAAGGTAAGTAAAAGAAGAAGCATAAAACATGAAACAAGTTTCCAACTTTCCATACAAAACGACAACTATTGTCTCACCATTTTCAGAGTTGATTTTGTGGGCAAAAGAGAAATGTTTAAAACTGAAATTTCTTGTGACTGAAACGATTTGAGTAAAATGGAGGATGGAGTAACTCTTTATATAGTACGGGAATCTTTGCCATTAAGGAAACGATAATGTCTTTGTTTTGCTAATCTCCATCTCCCGTCGCCAAAGACTCTTCAGTCGTCCCTATATGCTGTCACTCGATGTGCTCTGGTCCGTTGATTATTACGACGCGTTGGAATCAACGGTCAATAGTAAGTCTTTGAGGGTGGTTGCTTCATTATTTTAAGTTTAACCATGTGATTGAAAAAAGATGTTGAAAAAGGAAAATTCTAAGAAAGGTCATGTTACGTGCCTGACTTTCTTTGCATGCATAGAATTTCTCATCATCTTCATTTTTTTTATTTATTTATAAATTATCCAATACAATATTAATACAATTTTTATTTTTACAAACGGAGCTAGAAAATTTGTTCAGTGAGAGCTTCATTTAATGTATTTAATCATAATTATTAAAAAGTTTTCAATTGTCTTTTACATAATTTTATATTTTAAAAACATTGCACAATAGTTTCGTTATTAATATTTTGGAACACATATTTTTCAAGATACACAATTAATCTATCATTCAATCATTAATCAATCATTCAATTACACAAATGAGTGTTCAATGTATTTATTGTGAAAAACGCATTTTTTACTGTGATAAGGACAATCGATAAAAACAATACTAATGTCAATAACAAATAAATTAATGAATACATTTTGTTTTTTTTCTCAATTTCAAATATTCTTATAATAAAATCATTGTATCAAACAAAAAACAAAAACAAAATTTATAAAATATAAAATATTATTTATATAAATTTATATTTAAATTATTATTTTTTTTATTTGAATAAGTGGGGGCTTGAGCCCCCACTGGTCCCCAAGGGGCTCCGCCCCTGTTACAAACAATATTAAAATGATATTACTTTTTTTGTAGAAACCCCTAAATATTCGAATGTTATTTTGGATTCTAATTAATTCAAAATTGAGCTACTGTCAAACCACAAATGGAGAGCTCTCTCAAGGCTATTTTCTCCATTCATAAGTCTCAAACTCAAGATCTTGCTTAAGGGATACCATGCTCTTTTCATTCGGCCCAACAAACGTTGATTAACGATACATATCTTTTAAAAATTAATAAACTAAAAAATAAACAAAGCCAAATTGTCATAAAAATTTTAATTGATAATATGTGAGATAATAATCATTATTTTATTTATTTCATTTACACTCAACAATAGGAAATTTAGGAGAGTCTTGTTCTTGAATAATAAGTTATTCTTTCGACTTTTGCACTGTGTTTGGGGACCTAAGCTAGCCATCATAATTGACTCTACAAGAACCAAGCCCATCATCGATAATGCCAGGCCCTGATAAGCAACTTTTTATTGGGCTCTTAGATTTTAATATTTTAGCAGTACTGTACTGTAGGGAGGAAACGAAGAACAACGAAACATAAGCAAGCAATATCAGCCATGTCTATGTGGTTTGGCGAATGGTGAGTGTTGAGAGAAAGCAAATGGGATGCAAAAAATTAATACCTTTTGCTATGGATGAAGCACCTGGAAGTATATTCCTGGAATCATCATCATTACATGACAAGAACTTAATCTTATTGTGAAGCGCTGTTACTTCAACTAACTTGAAAAGACAAATTTGAGTTCCAATTTTTTGAAAAGGCAAAACCTGGAGATTAATATAATGTTTGGGATCAGAGAAATCATAATCCCAAAGCATAATGATGATGATGATGAATAAACAATCCTAAAATGGAAGACAGTGCTGCTTTCTGCCCCTTATACGTGATCGATGTCTCATTTACAATCGCAGTTAGGCAAGTAGCATCATATTTATCCTGTCAAATGGATATGTTCAATTGCTAAAAGTATACTTTTTGACTGCTTCGTTTTACTGTTAGAGATTAATCTTGTTTGGATTGAGAGTAATAAATCATAAAATTCTCTCAATATTGGTGTTTCCATGATTCGAACCATATCTAAATACCTGGACCAAAAATTCTCTTCCACATCTTTTAACCATGTGAAAGTTGACTGCTTTCATTTAAGTTGTGATCATGATGCAACCATCGACTGATCTGAGTTTTATGCCAAACATTGATATAACCCCGAACAGAACAAGGCTAACTCTTAACTGGCTTCAGCTTCAGACAAATTCTTAACTAAATTTAGCATTAGTTTCGTAAATAGCTCCTGCACCAGGAAGGTTCATGCTTGACCTCTGACTTGTCTCGAGAGTCTAGGCCTATAATACCTATGGTTTTAACCAAAATCATGGTTTTAGTGCCTCCACCACTAAGGCACAATAATGGCAATCAAACGTGAAGATTAATTTTTTTAAAAAATATCTCTATTGATCGCCTTAACTCCGCCTGTGTGAGTTAATGCAGCCGGTCCCAAGCCCGGGTAAAGGAGGAGGTTGGCGGTAGGTTTGGACAACCAGCCTTAAAAATTAGTCCAATCTCATGAAATGAACCAATATCAAAACATCGTTGGGGCGTCCCCTACACAGCGACGCGCTGCATCGGAGCCCGGGTGTAGTGAAAAGTGGGCAAGGGTTGCTAGGTCATCACCCGGAAGTGACGCACCACATCGACGCCTGGATGTGGTGTTAAATAGGAAAAGGTTCCCACACCACAATGGACGGGGGTGGGTAAAGAAGTTAGTCCATAACCATAAGCTTAGGTTAGGACCTTGGAATATAGGTACGCTTAATGGTAAGTTAGGTGAGATTTGTGAGGTTATGAGTAGGAGGAGGGTTAACATCTTGTGTCTCCAAGAGACCAAATGGATTGGGGAAAAGGCTAGAGAGATAGCACCTTGGCAATATAAGCTATGGTACACAGGGAAAGATAGAGACCGAAATGGAGTAGGTATCATTATAGATAAAGAGTACCATAAGGATGTTGTACAGATTAAGAGACAAGGGGATAGGATTATTTTGGTTAAACTAGTTTTAGGAGAAGAGGTGTTGAATGTCATTAGCGTGTATGCACCCCAGATAGGACTTGATGAGGTTAGTAAACGACAGTTTTGGGAGGATTTAGATAAGGTAGTACAAGAAGTACCCATAGGAGAAAACCTTTTTATTGGCGGTGATCTTAATGGACATGTAGGTACAAATAGAGAGGGTTTTGAGAGAGTACATGGGGGTTTTAGTTATGGTGTAAGAAACGAGGGAGGAGATGCTATCTTAAATTTTGCTTTATCTTATGACCTAATCCTAGCAAATACATGTTTAAGAAGAGAGATTCCCATCTTATAACCTTTAGAAGTGGACCAAGAGCAAGTCAGATAGATTTCTTTTTAACTAGGAGTAGGGATAGACATAGATGTTTGGATTGTAAGGTTATCCCAGGTGAGAGTGTTACCGCGCAACATAGACTCTTAGTTCTAGATATGAAGATAGATAGACGACATCGAAGGAACCAACAAAAAGGAATTGAACGGATTCGATGGTGGAAGCTAAAAGAAGATTGTCATACAACATGTAGAGATAGTTGGATTCAAAAAGAGGCTTGGACAACAGAAGAGAACCCAAATGTAATGTGGAATAAGATGGCAAAATGCATTCGGGAGGTAGGCAAAGAGACATTAGGAGTATCAAACGGAAGAGTGCCGACTGGAAAGGACGCAACATGGTGGACTGCAGTAGTAAAAGATGCTATAAAGACTAAGCGAGAGCGTTACAAGGCTTTAAAGAAGAACAATACAGAAGAGAGTTTTTCGGAATATAAGGTAGCAAGAAAGGAGGCAAAGAAGGCTGTGGCAGAAGCTAAGACGAAGGTTGCGAAAGAGATTTACGACAAGTTGAACACAAAGGAGGGAGAGAAAATGATATACAGATTGGCGCGAGTAAGAGAAAGGAGGAGTCGCGACCTAGGAGTCATGAAATGTATTAAGGATGAGCATAAAAAAACTCTCGTTAAAGATAATGACATTAAGGACAGGTGGTGAGATTATTTTAACAAATTATTTAATGACGGACAAAATAAAGTTTTGGATAATATTTCGGTGCCTCTTACGGATTTAAATCGGTGCTTTATACGTAGAATCCAAGAGACAGAGGTAAAAGAGGCACTAAAGATGATGAAGAATGGAAAAGTTGTTGGACCTGATGACATCCCAATTGAAGTTTGGAAATGCCTTGGAGATGTAGGAGTTAGGTGGTTGACAAATCTATTTAATAAGATTTGGCACACTAACAAAATGCCAGAGGAATGGAGGAAGAGTGTCTTAGTACCTTTATATAAGAACAAGGGAGATATTCAAAGTTGTGCTAACTACCGAGGCATAAAATTGATGAGTCACACGATGAAACTATGAGAGAGAGTGATAGAACGGAGATTAAGAAAGAATGTAGAGATATCGAAGAATCAATTTGGTTTTATGCCGGGTCAATCAACTATGGAGGCAATATATTTGCTTAGACAACTTATGGAGCGCTTTCGAGTAATGGGTAAAGATCTTCATATGGTCTTTATAGATTTGGAGAAAGCATATGATAAAGTGCCTAGGGAGGTACTCTGGTGGTCCTTAATGAAGAAAAGAGTTCCTTTGAAATATATTAAACTAATTAAGGACATGTATAGAGGCGCAAGGACACATGTGAGGATAGGTGGGGGGCAAACAAGTGAGTTTCCTATCATGGTGGGAGTACACCAAGGGTCAGCGTTGAGTCCATTCTTGTTTGCGGTAGTTATGGACGAACTGACAAAATCCATCCAGGATAAGGTGCCTTGGTGTATGATGTTTGCAGATGATATTGTCTTATGTGCGGAAACTAGAGCGGAGATCAATACAAAGTTGGAATTATGGAGACAAACGTTGGAATCAAAAGGATTTAAACTAAGCAGAGTGAAAACTGAATACATGGAGTGTAAATTCAGTTTTAACCGACTGGAAGAGCATGATGTAGTGAAGTTAGATGGGGTGACGATACCTAAGCAGGATCATTTGCGATACTTGGGATCAATAATACAGATGGATGGAGAGATTGATGGTGTGTGACCTATAGGATCCAGGTTGGATGGAGTAATTGGAGAAGTGCTACAGGTGTGTTGTGCGATAAAGGAATTCCTACATGGTTGAAAGGCAAGTTTTATAGGACAGTTGTTAGACCAACATTGTTATATGGTAGTGAATGTTGGGCGACTAAGAGGCTACATACACAAAAGATGAGTGTAACAGAAATGAGAATGTTACGGTGGATATGTGGATATACAAGAAAGGATAGAATGAGAAATGATGATATTCGTAAGATGATTGGAGTGGTACCTATCGAAGACAAAATGTGTGAAAATCGTTTACGTTGGTTTGGACATGTAAGACGTAGACCTGTAGATGCTCCAGTTAGGAGAATAGAGGCTATGGATGTTGAGAGAAGGGTTAAGACTAGAGGAAGACCGAAAAAGACTTGGAAAGAAGTAGTTTGGAAAGACATGGAGGTTTTAGAATTAGATGAGCAAATGGCCTTGAATAGGAATATATGGAGGCAGAGAATACATATGGACGATCTAACGTGATTTTAGATATTGGTTCATATAGCCTACCCCAATCTATTGGGATAAAGGCTCTGATGATGATGATTATGATCTCTATTGATCGCCTTAGTTGACTTGATAAGTTTGAGACTAAAGTGCTATTAAAATACAGATGGAAGAAAGTGCGTTGCACAAAATTAATTTGAATGGAATGGAATATGCCGAGAATAAACTTGTCCACTCTCAATATCCTCTACGATCTTCTTGTCTTCATCTTGAGAACTAGAGTCTTGTCAAGGCCACTAACGAAATCCTGAGGCCTATTATGACTTGGCATATATACTCTGCGGCTCTTTGAAACTTTTTGCTTTCTTTTTTTTTTTATATATTTTCCCTCTGTACACATAAAAACCTTATTTTATCCAAAATTACATATCAACGATTCAACATATTTATGATAATAATTAAGTTCAATTAGTTATCTATCCTGACATTCATTTAAAAGTATAGTATCTTGACAAGCGGTCTGAATTGTTTTGTTTCTTCTTTTTCTCTTTCTACGTAAAAACCTTATTTTGTCCGATTTACAGGTCAACGATTCAACAGATTTTTAATAATTATTAAGTTCAATTAGTCATCTATCCCGACTTGCATTTAAAAGTATAGTGTCTTGACAAGTGTTCCAAAATTAGTAGTCTGAGACTGGTGAATTGGTTAATTGAATTGTAACATGTTAATTGGATTTGGATTCATTTGTCGTACGAGGGAACCTTTGCGTTCAAATGGGATCAAATTGCCTTGGTAAGCAGGAATGATTTTGGATCCAAAGTTTTGATTGGTAAGAAAGAAAAATTGCAATAATGAAAGAAAATTTATTAATCAAATTATTAAAATACAAAATAAGAAAGCAATTATAAAATTTAATTATTAGATTAATAAATTTTTTATACTCACCTCTTTACATTCTTCTTACTAAGCAAAATTTAGGTTTGAAATTTGGTTTGGAGCTGAGGCCCAGTGTCATGATGCTTACCTTTTGTTGGTTGATTCACTTTATTTAGATTTTTATTTCTTTTGTTATTGTAGTTATTGTTGTTATTGTTGTTGTTGTTTTTGTTATTTATCTTTCCTTTTATCTATCTTTTGTTTACATACTTTTCTTTTTTTTTTTTTTTGGTGATCTATTCGGGCATGTTAATAAATGACAATTTTCAGATCAATATTCTTGATCTAATAAAAAGAACAGTATAAAAATTCTTAGAAATACAACTATATTTTTCATCGTCACAATTTTGCCACTTTCTCATTTCTATTCTCTGATAAACTATAATTTCTAATACAGCTTTGTTGTGAATTGTCCAGTGTATGACAAACCTGTATGATTATCGAGAGGGAAATTTTAGTCCTTCGTGAGACATCTACGAGAAGCTATGAGCCAATCACTCCCTGCTACTACTTTGCAACTATGACATCAGCTCAGTTGATCTTCGGTTTCGGTTGTCCTGGCTTTAGCACGATATACAGAACAACTAAAACAATCAAGACGGCAGGTATTGTTGTCATATCGAACTCTACATGCACTTTCCTCTCTTGTGTGCAATGAGTTGGGTGAAGAAGGGATATGGTTGTATTCCCTTGATCAACAAACCCTTATTGATTTTTTATTTTATTCATTTTAATATTAGAAAACAGAAATTTGGATAAAAGCAAATAATAATAATAATAATAATAATAATAATAATAATAATAAAGGGGAAAATTGAATATAAGAATCAAATAAATAAGGTAAAAAAATCCCTAATGGATTCGGCTTCTACCACTGTAATTCGAATAAGATAGTAACACTAAAAATAATATGCAAGATAAATTTTGAAATATATATATAGATCAATATGAAAAACCTAACCCTAATTTAATCTAATCTAGACATCACTACTAGAAAATAACTTTTTTATAACGCTTAGAGTCATTTCAAAATATAAATTTATTGTTACTAAAGCTCTTTTGCAATGATTTTTAGTCGTTGCATAAAATTCCGTTGCTAAAAGTGTATGCAACGACTTTTATTGAATAATAAGTTGTTGCAAAAATGCATTTATTGCAAGAACTTTTTCTTGTTACTAATTAAAATTTTATTTCAACAACAACTTAATATTTTGTTCATACTTTTTTTAGCAATCAAATATATTTATTGCAATTTCTTTTGGCAACAATTTTTTAATTGTTGCAATAGTTAGCTTTGCAACGATTATTGTCATTGTTGCAAATAAATTCGAAACTAGTCATTGTTACAAATAAAAACAAAGCAACAATTTTATCGTTTCTAGTTTTATTCCCAATGACTATAGTTGTTGCTACATATAATGAAATTTAAAATTCAATAAAATTTCATGACTAAGTAAAGAAAAAATTCAACAAAACAAAATTAAATTTAATAAAATGAAACATATATTTATTATGTAGTAATTTACAATACATTTATCTTAAAATATATTCCAAGAATAAAAATTACTAAATAAAAAAAATCTATATGTAATCTTCTTTTGCTGCTTTCCTGCAATAAAATATCATTAAATCACTCAAAATTAATAAAAAAACCCACAATAAAATTTAAAAAAAGAATTGAAAAATCTTACATCACTTAGCCAGGCTTTTTTATTTAAATTTATTCTGTTGTTTTTGGAGTCTTGAGAATAACCATCAGATAAGCTTCGTATATGAGGGTAAACATTATAAATAAAAAAGAGAAAATATACATAATTAATCATCACTAGAATAATCAAAACTAAAAAAGTTGAAAAAAGAGAAATGAGACTTTTAAGGGAAATATCAGCTGATCTTTCTCTTCTAACTAGTCAATTAACAATACGAGGTCATTTGGTAAGAGGGATTTTATTACATTGCAGTGTAATTTATTTTTTTCGTGTAAGCACAAGTTTTTTAATCTATTTTACAATTTAAGATTAATCATGTTCCGACGAAAAGTGATAAAAGATAAAGCCCTCCCAACAGTTAGAATTCTAGGATTCAAACCTTGTTCAAATACCTAAAAAAAATTCACTTTCACTTCTTTCAACCACTTATTGGTTCTTTGTAGTGTAATTTAATAGACTATAATATCTTTGCAGTGTTTGGTAAAGAGTATATACTGCGAAGTAAGATCACGGCGGTAAAGTGATTGTTGCTGGGTGCTGCATTGTGATTACAGCCCCTCCCCCTATGCAAAGTGAGATTGCAAGGAAAGTTAACTTCAAATTACCACATTTACCCAATTGAAACCTCAACCACAGAACCTTTCTCCTCTCCAAAGAACCTTTCCCTGTCCTCCTGACTCAGACAAAACCACTATTGGTGCGTCTGTCTTGCAGCTCCGATGTTCAAGCTCCACTCTTCTCGATCTCTGGTCCGTCCATTTGTCTTGCAATTGTTCTTTTTACTCCTGAGCAATTTCTTATATCTGATATAAATATAAATAAATAAATAATATATATATATATATATATATATATATTCTTTGCTTGTTTAATGCAATGCTTTTCTGCTTTCCTTTCTTGCTTGATTCTTCACTGCTGTAACTAGCATGATTTTCCAATCCAATATCGAGTTCCATCAACCTAAATTCGTTCTCTGATTTAACCTTGCTTATTAAACTTATGATTAAAAAAAAAAGAAAAAAAACTATCTGCATTTGAAGAAAATGAGAACATTAAATCTGAATATTGCTTTCACTGTTTCAATTTAAGGTTGATCTATTGAAAAAAATGGTCCGGTGCATTTTTTACATCATTTACATTTTAATATATAATAATTAAATTTTAAATTAATAACAATGTAATTAATTTGGCATAAAAAATGATGAGCAATATCAACAATTATAATTTTATATTATTCATATTTTCATATGATAATTACATTTTTAATTAATTACATTGTATCAAATTCGTTTTATAGTTAAGAATATTTTTGAAATTTGTTACTATATTATCAGTAAAGTGAGTCTTTACTAAACACTGCAGTCACTTTGCATGTATTGTATCTAATGCTACCTATATGCAATTTGCAAGTGACAGAAGATAAAATGCAAAATTTTGACATGAGTTGCGGTCAAAACAAGAAGAAAAAGAAGACAATAGTGAAATGCCTCACATTGTTCAAAAAACACTCAGATGAATGCTTCTGAATTTTTTGGAAGTGAAATCGTTGCCCGGCAATCTGGGTTTAAAGTGGTTGGCCAGTTTTTTCATTTAGAGAGAGAATTTGAAAGGCTTAGAGAGGGGTGAAAAAAAAAAAAAACCTTTTATGAAGGTTTAAAAAAAAAGACAAAGGGAGAAAGAACGACGGACTGGTAGAGAAAGAAGAACTAGGTTTAGTTGTTTATGCTTAATGTTCAAACCCAATAAGATGTGCACCGTTTTTTAGCCTTCTTAAACGCTTCCACTACCATTTAAAATTTAAAATACAAAACCGAAAAAAATAAAAAAAACCTTTGCCATTTGATCAGGTTACGTTGTTTACTTTTTCTTAAATAATGTTGTTTACTTCTTTTACATTTTATTACTTATTCAAAAGCTTTGCTTACTTTCTTTTTTGTTTATTTCTTTTAGGAGAGTTTCTATACAAACCCTTTTTTTTCTTGCCACACTCAACTCTTTTCATAAGTTACTGTTCACATCACATTTGAAAATGAGTGTGTGAAGAAAAAATATGGATGTATTTAGAATTTTCCATCTTTTAGCGTCCATGTTTTTTTTTTGTAAAAATCACAGATATCCTCATCTATTTTAACGGTTTGAGCTTAATCCTATTCGGGATTTAGTCACAGTTAAAGCTCTTCACCCCTCTCCAAAGATGTGTTTAGTAGGAGTCGAATCCGAGAACTGTTTTCACAAACTCAGCTTACGTTGTCAACTGAGCCACAACCCATAGGTAGCCTCCACTTTTATTTATTTGTTTGCTATATATCAAAAGGGACCTCAAATTGTTCTGTTTTATATTTTGCATTTTTGAGGTACATTATTTAATTATTTATTTGCCCATTTTTGTGTTTTTTTATTTATTGTAATTTTCATTTATTTTTTATATGTTTAATGAATAATTGAATATATTATTAACTATAAAAGATAATTAGAAGTTTCCTAACGCTTAATCTATATTAAACAAATTTTCTTATTTTGAATTATTAGCAAATAGATTATTTTTCTATTTGATAGATAGAAATATCAATTCTCAGTCTAAACTTTTAAATTAACAACAGTAAAAGGTGAAAATAAATAGTTAATATTCTTACATTCCTCCTAACGTTGGCTTTGTTTCTTTACCGCCTCAAGCTTCAACTCTACTGCTTTCAGATTTTAGTTCTTTGTTTTGTAAATTCTGGTTGCTAAAGATCTATTTTTTAGTAGTGGTACAGCAAATTTGCAATGTTGATATTTTGATGATAATAAAAATAATAATTTTTTGAATACTATAGAAAAAATTATTTTTATATGAGATAAAAATGTTAAAAATCACTTTTTTTGAATAACGTGGAAAATCGTTGAACATTTGATAAAATTTTGAAATGATATATTTTTGTTGTTATGAATATGATATATATATATATATATATATATATATATATATATATATATATATATATATATATATATCACAATGAAATTAACCTAGCCATTTTTACAATCATTCAACAAGGTTTTCTCTTTGACACAAAGAGCTCTCCTTCCTTTGAAACTTTTCACTTCTTTGGAAGCCTTGAATCCCTTTTATCGATTTAGTTTCTCTTCTACTTTTTCTACTAATCATTAACCCTCAGATCTAGATCCCTTTCATCCTCTCTACTAATCATTTCTCTTAATCAAGCAGCAAGAAACCCTCCTAATCAAGCTACATCTTTACCCCTTCCTTTTTTCAAAAAATGCTTCGATCCATCCCCAGTGCTATCGTAATCTTGAGAGAAAAAAATCCTTGGCATCCTAAGCCCTTCCGATTCCCAACCCAATCACCTAGAACTACTCTCATCGCCAATCAGTGTTAGTTTTTTCATACTCGAGCAACATGCAAAGCAGAAAACACCATTATTTAGAGAATCGGAAGAGCAGATTTCACCCATATAAAATGGATCCCGCAAGAAGTCTAGGTAATCCTAAGGAAAAATACCACAATCACTTAAACCCCACCACCAAAACACACCCACAGTCAAATAAAAGTGAAACCCAGCACACGAATCTCCAAAGAGATTGTAGTTGGACCAAAAGTAGTGAAAGTGAACACTCCTATGAGCCCCCAACCCCAAACAAGGAGCAGGCAGAGATCCATCCTACCCCACAGGTGAGGACCAAGGCCAGAAGGGGACCAATAGTCTCCTTTTCGACAGGAAAACTTGGGGAAAGTAGAAGGTTTCGGCAGAATTGCCTCATTGGTTTCATGCATGACTTCAGACGACTCTCTACCTACCACATGCAAAGATTGATCAACAAGGCATGGAGATTGAGGGAAAGAGTGACTATCATCGATAGGAATGATAATTTCCATATATTTCATTTTTGATAATCCCTTAGATCTCCATTTCATTTGGCAAGAAAGGCCTTGGTCCCTAGATGGGGCACTGTTGATTATGGATATCTGGAGACCAAACATGGTTCTCAACACTATGACTTTTGCCTAGATACTGATTTATATGCAAATTTGGGGACTTTTGCTTGACTATCGAATGCCAGTAATAGCATATAGGCTATGAAAGCTGGTTGGAAAAATTACAACAGTGAATTAGAGGAATGTTGCATCAAGAAATGTAAGATTCATGAGAGTGAGAGTTTGGATTTGTTCGTGGCACCCACTGATAACAGGCCACATGCTGTGCAGAGACAATGCTGTGATGTCTTGGGTTAGTTTTGCTATGAACGAGTTTGTAAACTCTGTACCATATGTGGCATTATAGGGCACACTCCACCGAACTGCCCCTATCAGAATCCGAAATAAAGAGAATGATTAATGAACAGATGGAGAATATTTCAAGCAGTTTCAGGTATGACATTGGGTATGATATTCAAAATATTTTGTTCAGTAACACTATCAAGGCTTTTCATAATAGAGGAACCAGGCACATTACAACGGTAGAATATGCGTTTAGAGTATCGATTTAGAGAGCAATGGCGAACAAAAATTATGTTTTTTTGGACGCTCCAAGAGAAGGGAACTTTGTGTTACAGCAAGGGACAATTAAGCTGGACATACCACCACTACTGGCACAGGTCACTAAGCCACATGTAGAGATTAATCCATTAATAGTGGAATATCTAAAGAATCAGGACACTTAAGCATAGGTACAGACAGAAACCCTCGCACCATCTAACTTGCCAGAAGATCGTTACCAATACAAGTACATGAAATACCCCCTCAAGTTCATGAGAAGTGGACAAGACAACTAGAACAGCTCGACATGATCCTAGAACATGCTTAAAGAGGGGGCCCCAACTAACGGTGGAGAGCCATGTAATCCTGAAACCTAGCCTAAAGATAACGCACCTAGGTGGATCATCCTACCATTTAGAGAGCTAATCTTCAACAATGGCAGACTCACAGCACAATAGGAGACTAATGACATACCAGAAAGTAGTGCAATGGGTGAAAAAAGAAATGTACACAGGCTTAGTTCAGCAATACCAAGACAACAAAGATTCAGTATTGACATCACAGAAAGCATGAATGAAAATAGTCAATAAGGAAACATTCAGTCTTTGATTTGGAAGAGACCAACTCGCAATTCAACTTCAAAGACAGATGAAAATTTGAATCAAGAGAGAAGAACTGACACCACCAATAAGGAAGCTCAGACAGCTATCTATGGCAACCTAGAGGATACTCCAGAAATGGAGCATATTACAAGTAATGCTAGAGTGAAAATGTGCAATTTCTTCCAGCTAAGGAGGAACAACAAAAAGAGTAAATCCAAAATGATAGAAGCAGCCTAGAAATTGATTCATCGGAAGAATATGACAATGATTACTGCAGATATCTTGAGCAGTACATGAGGGAATGGGAAAAAGAAAAAGGACAAGGCAATAACCAACAGGCACTTAATAATCAGGAACCAAGCAACTCCATTGAGCAGAAGAGGAAAAGAGAACAGGAGAAAAGTGACGAAGAAACAGAAAATAAGAGACAAGTTAGAAGACTGATGCAAATGCTTGAAGTCAGGGATCAGAGACAAAATTCGACTAATGGTGCTAAAGAGGAATCTTCAACTACAACGTTGAGGTAGGCTATCCCTCAACAGCCTCCCCAACAACCATGAAGCTTCTCAATTGGAATGTTAAGGGACTAGGTCAACCCCTAACATCAAATCATGTAATGGAAATGATCCGGAGAATCCAGTCTAGTATCTGTTTTTTGATGGAAACCAAAACCTCTATAGAAAAGGATCACTTTTGGAAAATATATGGGGATTTGATATGGTGGACGAGATTTCTTGTAATGGAAAAAGTGAAGGGCTTTTATTTTTGTTGAGCAGGGATGTAGAGGTTTGGATTATATATAAAAACAAGAACATTATCTTTGCTTATGTCACTGACCATGGATATAGTTTTTGGCTAACTTGTATTTATGGTCACCCTGATGTCCAATTCAGAAATGGTGTTTGGAGGCAATTGATTGATTTGCTTAGCTATATCCCAAAGGGAGAACCTTGGATTGTGCTTGGAGACTTTAACCAAGTTCTTACAAGTGAAGACAAGTTCTCCTTCAAGGAGGTTTCAATTAAAGGGCAAACCATTTACTGGATACTTTAAACATTTGTAGCCTGGCTGAAATTCCACCTAAAGGACAAACCTTAACTTGGACAAACAATTGAGAAGGGGAAATTATGGTCAAGGAAAGACTTGATAGGGCTTTTGTGAGCCTGGAATGGTTCCGTATTTTTGATTAAGCTGTGTTGGTTAACTATCCAAATATGTTCTCAGACATGGAGTCATGGTTTTGGACACAAAAGAAGTGCGAGAATTCAAAAGAAGACCTTATAGGTTTGAGGCAATGTGGCTCCTCCACCCACCATGTAAAGAGATTGTTGACCAAGCCTGGTGCAATATGGTTCAAGGGTCACCTCCTACATATTGGTGCAAAAACTGAAGATAACACAAAATAGTTTAAATAAGTGGAACAAAGAGTTATTCTACGACTTGCAAGAAAGGAGAAAAAAGTTGGAAGCAAACATCAATTCCTTGTAAAACAAACTCAAGTCCAAAGAGGATTGCAAGCTTGAGCATGATCTACGCAATAACCTTGAACCTCTTGCCGAATAGGAACATCTTTTTTTGATGCAAAAATCAAGGATTGACTAGTTGGTGTTAGAGGAGAGGAATACCAAATTTTACCACACGATAGTGACTAAGAGACGATTTAGGAATAAAATTTCTAAAGTGCTTGGACAGGAAAAATGGGAGGATACACAGAAAGGTATTGAAGAGATTTTTTATCATCACTTCTTCTCCCTTGTCAACCAATCCACCTTTGCTAAGGAAAACGAAATTTATCGATACCTCCAAGAACTTAACCTTCTAAAACTCACTGCTAATCAAATCACTATGCTTGATAGACCATTCACTACCAAGGAAATCAAAGCATCAATCTTTCAAATTGGCCCTCTCAAAGCCCCAAGGGTAGACGGCGAACAAGGTATTTTCTATCAAAAGTTTTGGGATATTGTAGGACCTTTAACCATAGCTTCAACACTTTCATTTCTTAATTTAGGACATCTCTTGAAAACTCAACAAAACAGTCATCACTCTAGTCCTTAGGCACAAAAATCTAAAATCACTCAATGATTTTCGACCAATCAATCTTTGTAATGTTGCATGTAAGATTATAGCCAAAACCATAGTGAACAGATTGAAGCCTATTATGGAAGGAATAATTTCCCCGTTGCAAAATGCATTTGTTAAAGGGCACACAATTACTAATAACCTTATCTTAGAAGGGGAGATCTTGAACACAATTAGAAAGAAAAAGAAAGGTAGTGGGTGTTTGGGAGCAATGAAGATTGACATGAACAAGGCTTATGACAGAATCAGATGGTCCTTTGTCAAAGCTATGATGCGTAAAAAGGGATTTAATGATCGATGGGTGAAACTCGTTGAAGAATACATCAACACTATTAGTTATCAAGTGTTGATTAATGGATAAACAACTCCGCCTATTATTCCCAACAGAGGGCTCAGGCAAGGTGACCCTCTTTCCCCTTACTTGTTTGTTCTTTGTTAGAAAGTTCTTTCCTTAGCTCTGGAAGAGGCAAAAGCTGAGAAAAAGATACAGGGCATTAAAATCAGTAGGAAGGTCCAACAATCAGCCATCTTTTGTTTGCAGATGTAGCTACCTTTTCTTAATGCGTCGATGAAGTCAGTTAGAACAATCAAAGACATCCTTGGAGGTTCTACTTCTACTCAAGGCAAATGGTTAACCAAAACAAGTAAGAACTTTATGTTAGTGATAACAATATATTTGTTATATCATTTTATTATTTATTACCATATTTATTGCTATATTCTTGTATAAAATTTATTGTTAAGTATATCTTTTGAATTAATTTAGAGAAAGTGATTTTGGAATTAATTTTGGAAGTAATGGCATGAAATTAAACAATAATTTATGTAATTTGAATAAATTTTGGAAGATATATTGTTTGAAGTTATAATTAAATTCTGATTTGTTTTAAAGACTTTTGGACCATATGATTAAAATAGAATGAAGGGCTGGGATTTATTTCTTGATTAAAAAGAAACCTTAGAAATTTTTAATGAAAGAAAACAAATTATAAAAGAATTTTGAGGGGCGGCAATGAGGGATAGAAGAAAATTAGAGAAACAGAAGCAAAGAAAAGAAACAGAGAGGAATTAAGAGAGATTGATTTTTGGGTTTTTCTGCTATGTGCTTTATTTTTTTGCAGAGAACCAAAAATTGAAAAGAGGCTGGTCTGCTTGAAAACTGAAATAGTGTGCTGATCGGGGAGAAAAGAAAAGAAATAAAGAAAGGCAAGAACTGATTGGAGGAAAGAGATCGCAATCTGCTGGAGATCTAGAAGAAGTGCTGAACCGTTGCTGTTGGCCTTTGCTGCAGTTGAAGAGAACATGAGCTTAAGGAGCAGAACCAAGGCAAGCGTTGTTGTACACGTGCCATGCCAAATCATTCCTCTGATGTTGCTGTTGATTCCATGTGCACATGTTTGAAGTGGTCAAAAAGGGAGTTTTAACATTAGTTTAATTTTAATACTTTGTTAAGTTATATAGATATATTTATATTTCATTAGTTGATTAAGTATGATTTTTATTAATTTGATATTTTATTTTGCTACATTAAACATGAACTATTTTTTTAACTAGGAATTTGATTAAGCCTACTTGCATTTTTTATGTCTTTATGATTAATTGATCAATTCTTAAATTCTAATTTCATTCATTGTGATTAATTCAATCTTTTGACTTGTGTTATTGATTGGCCACTTTTAATATAAATCAATTAATTGTTTGAGACATGGTAAAGGTACACATCATATGTTAAGCCATGTATAACTCTCTTGAATGATTGAATGAATATTTGATGCATACATCAAGCTAGAATATTTATTTGGTTCTTGTTAGATGTTCTTTTGTTCTTAATGGATTTTTAGTCATTGATTATGCTACACATCATAGATAATTTAATGATTAAAAATACTTGATTATAGCTGCCATCAAACAGAGTAATCATATATTAGGAAGAATGAACCCTAAAATTGAATTGAGATTTTTAAGATTGAAGATATAAAATTGCAATGTATTGATGAAATCAAATTCCTAGGCTTTTCTCTATTGGTTAATTTCATGATTTTATTAGGTTATTTAATATAATTAGTTAATTTAGTAATTAATTAGATACATAGGTAATTTCTTTACTTGACTTTCATAATTTTTAGGGCATAAGTAGTTAAATTTTAATTGAATAAATTTAGCAAATCTCTGTAGGATCGACTTTTGTATTTGCACGCTACACTATCTTGATTCGTGCACTTGCGAGAATATAACTTTTTGTTCATCAATTAGTCCATCTTGTAAATCAAGGTGGAAAAGATGGCTTAAAGGGATTCTTGGGATTCAAATCAGAAGTGAACCAGGGAAATATATGGGGATTGACTTTAGTAAAATAGGCTTCAAGAGAGCCTTCTTCCAACCTATGCTCGACAAAATCCAAGACAGATTAGCAAGATGGAAGACACGATGCCTAGGCCAAGGTGGTCATCTCAAGCTCATTAAATCCACCCAGAGTTCCATTCCCATTTATAGTCGGTCATGCTTTCAAGCATCTGGATATATCTGCAAAAAGATTGATCAAACAATTCAAAATTTTTTAATGGGGACAGGAAGATAACCAAAGGAAGTTGCGCATGACCAACTAGAACCAACTGTGTGAGAAAAAAGTAATGGGAGACTTGGTCTAAGAAAAGGAAAAGATGGCTTAAGGGTATTCTTGGGATTCAAATCAGAAGTGAACCAGGGAAATATATGGGGATTGACTTTAGTAAAATAGGCTTCAAGAGAGCCTTCTTCCAACCTATGCTCGACAAAATCCAAGACAGATTGGCAAGATAGAAGACACGATGCCTAGGCCAAGGTGGTCATCTCAAGCTCATTAAATACACCCGAAGTTCCATTCCCATTTATAACTGATTATGCTTTCAAGCATCTGGATATATCTGCAAAAAGATTGATCAAACAATTCAAAATTTTTTAATGGGGACAGGTAGATAACCAATAGAAGTTGCGCATGAACAACTAGAACCAACTATGTGAGAAAAAAGTAATGGGAGACTTGGTCTAAGAAAAACAAAAATCATGAATAAAGCACTCTTTGGAAAACAAGCGTGGAAGATTATAACACAACCGTAATCCATGGTTAGTCAAGTCCTTACTAGGAAGTATTGCAAGAGATAAGGATTTGATAAAGGCAGGTAATTCCTGGATTTTAAGAAGCATACTGATAAGAAAAGATGTTTGCTTAAAAGGAACGAATGTAAAAATTGGTGATGGGAACCAAACAATCATTAAAGATGGAAGATTATATATCAAGAACACAGGGAAACAAATGGCTCAACCTCAACTTTCAGTGAAAAGTATAATGGACATAAGACAAGGCTGGTGGGACCAAATTGAAAGAAACAGCCTTTTAAATAAAGAAACAGCAGATGATCTGAATAATAAAACATTCTCACTCTACGGGAGGGAAGATAAAATCGTTTGGAACATACATTCAATGGGAGTTATTCAGTTAATTCGACCTACTAGTGCATAAAGGAAGAGGAAAGCAAAGAAAAGAACTCAGAATTCATTGCATCATTCAGAAGTATCTTTGGGCAATGTGACTCCATTTTAAATTGATTATCTTTCTCTGAAAAATTTGTAATAATTGCCTACCAGTGCGTACTGAGCTGTGGAAGCAAACGATTGGAAAAACAAAGTTATGCCCACTTTGCAAGGATGAAGAGGAGACAGTTGATCATCTGTTCCTTACATGCCAAGTGGCTCGAGCAGTCTGGTTTGCTTCAAACCATACTGTCCAGATTGACAGGGTAAAACCTCAAAAAGTTACAAAATGGATCAAGCAACTAGTCAATATTATAAATGACTACTCAGAAGAAAAAGCAAAAGCATGTAACCTATTCTTCAGCATTTTTTGGGCCCTTTGGATTCATCGAAATGATTGTCTTTTCAATGGAGCGAAACCCAATCCCTTGAAAATCTTAGGACATCAAAGGAATGTGAGAATGTCAATTACCAAGGCTTTTCAAAGAAGTAATAATCAAAGCCTCAGTACAGTACTGATCTCCTAGCACTCCAAACAATACACACTTAAAGAGATCATGGATAGTACGGAACGAGAGGATTATTATTGGATTGTTTTTATGGGCATTCAGAGGTCCAAGAGTAACAGTTGGTTTGGGATTAGTGCTTTACTTCGACATTCACAAGGCAATACATTAGTTTTCAACAAAAGAATTGAAGTGATGTCTGTAGACATAGCAAAGATTCAATTAGTTAGAATAGTGATTTTTCGACTCATTCAACTTAAAGAAAAAATGGTAGTCTGGAAGGATAAGAAGAATGGATGCAAGAGATACTTGACATAAACATCATCACAGGTACACTAGAAGCTACAACCAAAATTAGATGACATACATAAATTGCAGGATATGGGAATGGTTTTTCGCTTCTTCAAAGAATGGCACCCTCTAGAAAAAGAAATGCACAAAATGGCCAAATTGGCAGCGCAAAACATGATATCCTTTGACTGGCATTCCTAGTTGATTCTACAAATTTCTTTAGTAGTAGTATTCTTAGTTCTCTCTTTAGTTTGATAATGTTGGTCTTTCTTATGTGTTTTGGTTTCCCTAATAATATTTCTTGATCCATTACCAATATATATATATATATATATATATATATATATATCACAACAATTTTTTTTGTCGTTGCATAAAATTTTTTAAAATCTTTTAAGAAAAGAACAATGAAAAATCGTTGTTAACATAATAAGATATTGTGACGACTTTTTTTAATTGTTGTTAATTTTACATGAATTCGCAATAATAAAAAATATGGTTGTGTAAAGTATAAAAAAATCAAATAAGCAACGACTTTAAAAAGTTATTGCAAATATAATTACATTTTGCAATGACAATGTTAGTTGTTGCAAACTATGGTTACTAAAGACTCATTTTCTTGTAGTTACATTCTTTTTTTTTGTTGGGTTAAGAGCAAAAAAATCTTACTATAAACAACGCAAAGCCTATTCTTAGAAAAATTCAAAGCATCTTACTACAAAATTCTCACAATCCCCCTCAATGAATTCTATAGTCTAAATACTTCAACTGTGCTGCTTAAGCCAAGTTTGCTAGAAAATCTGCACACGTATTGGTTGCTCTAAAAATATGTTTGAGTGAAATAGTCTAATCCTACTGCAACATCCTCTGACATACATGAACTATTCTAAATAGGGGATATCTTCTATTAACTGGCTTTAGGATCTTCTTGGTAGCCAATAGTGAGTCAAACTCTATCAATATATTCTTAAAGCCCATCTCCTATAAGACCTGCATATAAAGCTAGCACTTCAGCTTTATGAACTATAATCTGCCTTAGTCTCCTAACAAAACCTAAAATCCACACTCCATTTTCATCTTGAATCAAGCCCTCCCACTATCATCCACCCTGGATTGGATGTGATAGAAGCATTTACGTTAACCTTAATTAACTTAAGGGAGTGTTCTACCACGAGATGCTACAAACTCTTTTCTAATGAGCCTTCTCCTTCAACACCATATTTTGAATGAATTCTCTTATGTAGCTTACAATGAGCTGTTCACCACTAATAGGCTAGCTAAAACCCTCTTCAAATATAACTTTGTTTCTCCATTTCCAAATAAACCATCATGTGCAAGTGAAGACTAATGACCAGCTCAAGTTCCCTCCCACATATTTGCTGCTTTTGTTTAGGTTATGGGTTATCTATTTTGCTAAATTATGAGAATTAAATAAAACCATATCAGCCCCACTTAGCCATTTCTCCCATATCTTTTAGGACTAGTTACAATCCCTCAGCATATAAATCAAATCCTCTAGTACAACTTTACAACATGGACAATGGGATAGATTGGAAAGCCTCCCTATCATGCATTCAGCTCTTGTAAACAATCGTTTCTGCACTAATAACCACAAAAAAAATCATCTTGGAAGCACATGTAAACTCTAAAGCTTCTTCCACCTGAACTTAGTAATATTCTTATTTAGTAGTAACTCATAGGAAGACTTCACCAAAAACTCCTCACTAGCAGATCCTACCTAGTACACTCTATCTTTATCTTCCCATAAAGGAGACCTTAAGGCCAATTGATCCAACACACCTCTTGGCAAGCTTGACAACCTATTCCAATCCCAACTACCATCAGCTGTCTAATACTCCCTATTTTTTTTTTTTACAAACTGCCAAAAGTTATTTCATTGCCACATATCTTCACTAAAGCTATATCCCCACCCACTAGTCATACCAAAAATTGGCTTGCTCTTCTACCTGATGATCCATGCACATATATTTCTTACAATCTCCTTGCTAGAATTTAACTTTCTCTATGTATATGAGGCCCCACTTTTAACCTTGGCTCAAAGAAAAGATTTGTCCTTCATATTGAAGAAAAGCTCGACTTTCTGAAATTCAAACTTTGCCCTAATATTGAACATAAGGAATTCAGACACTCTATTGTCACTTGACATTGTTGCACCAAATCTTTACCAAAGAATATTAAATCATAAGCAAAAAATAAATGGGATAATAAAGGACCATACTCGTTTAAGGATATTGGCTTCTACGAACCATTACCACAGCTGCATCTATCATATCCGAAAGCTTTTATAAACACAAAGCAAACATATAAGGAAAAAGTGGACCACCTTGCCTTAACCCTTTTTTGGCTTGAAATAAAATGTAAGCTCCCCATTTCACAAAAAAAATTCAATTTTTGTCAAAGTGACAAAGAACATTATTAAGTCTACCAAAGAAAAAGGTAGCCTAATATCCTCTAAAGCCATTTCAGAAAATCCCAGCCAACTCTTTCATAGGGTTTTTCTAAATCAATCTTCATCATAACATCCCCAATTCTTCCCTTTTTTTTTCCTTCTAAAAGAACACACTACCTCTTGAAATATTACAATATTATCTGAACTAAATCTTCTAGGAATTAAACTACATTAAGTGGGTGTTATTAAATCATTCAAAAATGGTCTGAACCAACTTACAACAATCTTGGACTTTAATTTGAGCACCACATCACATAAGCTAATTGGTCTGTACCGAGTTATATTAACCAGATGTGCCAATTTCAATTAAGACCACTAAGACCTTCTCTAATTCCACATTAAAATTACTACTGGCAAAGGCGTCTTGAATAAATCTATAAACCGAGCTTTTAACCTTATCCCAATTTGACAAGTAGAAGTTAACTAAAAATCCATTTAGGCTTAGTGCTTTAAAAGACAGCATAGATTGAAGGGTTGCTAAAATCTCTACTTCATTCGGTGTACATCCAAGATCATTATTTCCCAAAGTTTCAAGGGTGGTCCTAGTTTTAGGACACAAGGCATCAAAATCATCTACTACTTTCACTATCCCCATGTACTTTCTCAAAGTGAGACTTAACCATTAATTTCAACTTCATTTGATCCTCACACCACGATCTATCTTCTCTTTTTCAAAACCAATATCCTATTTCTATGCCTTCTAACCATAATAGATGTGTGGAAAAATTTTATATTTCTATCTCACTAGTTGCATCCACTTTGACCTTGATTTTTGGAACTAGCAATTCTTCTTGTAAAACAATAATTTTATAATTCATAGACAATTTTTCTTCTTAGCTTAATTAAAAGGATTTGGTTCTACCTAAAGTGCCTACTTGATCCCTTCAAGTCTAGCTAGTAAGTGTCTCTTCCTTTTAAAGACATTACCAAATACTTCTCTATTCCAACCTTAAATTTCCTTTTGCTCATGCAATAGATTTTGAAACAATGGCTCGTCATTGAACCAATTCATGGTTAGAAAACCCTTAAAAGATTCATGGCATTACCATGTAGCTTTAAAACAAAAGGGTCTAAGCACTTTATTGGAGCAATATAACCTTGTAGTTTAACTAAGACTGGATAGTGATCACCATGCACTCAAGGTAGATTCCTTACCACAACTTCTGTAAATTTCAACCTGTAATTGGTATTACATAAAACCTAATCAAGTCCTTTCTTTATCAGCCCACTTACAATCCTCATTTTGACCATGAAAACTCGCACCCTATAGCTTCCTAATCATAGGGTGTCTCATTGATATCACTCTCCAAAATTCTTCTAGTTTGTTAATACTCTCCTAATAACCTCTTACTTTTTTAATAAATAAGCAATTTGGTTAAAGTTTTCAATAAAAGCCCACGGTAAATTATCAAAATTCACAAAAGATTTTAGATAGTTCCACAACAATCTACGTTGGGATAGTATAAGGCTTGCATAAATTGCAGTGAGAGCCCATGTAAAGCCAAAGCTATCAGTTATGAAAATAAAAATGAATTGATTATTCCTTTCAACCACCTCTACATCCCTTATATTGGAATTCCATAAAATCCAAATGCCCCTTAAGAAGCCTATTGCATCCACATTAGTATGTTTCTCAAATCTCAAAAGTTGAATAACCAACTCTATCCTGCTACCACTAATCCAAGGCTCTATCATTATTATGAACATGTCAACTTTATGTCATGTAATCAACTCCCTAGCATGGTGGCTAAACTGCTTGCTTCCAACTACAATTCCAAGACAATAAAGACATGATTAATATTTGTAATAGAAATAAAGACACCAACAACATAGTTAACACTAGTCCATGGAATTGGTTTGCTTCAGTCTAATATCCATCATTTTGCATCTACAATTGCCTTGCAACTAAGAGTATTTTCCAAGTCCACAAACCTCAAATCCCCACTCCCTAGATTCTGATGTGGACTTGAAGCTAAAATGGATAAAATATTATCCTTTGTTCCCAAATTTACATGGGTCTCTTTTTGCCTAGTTTCCATTGTATCAATATTAACTAGACCAAAATTTGACCCATGCTCCAAGTTTAGCCCACTAGTTTGATCCTAGAAAAGTACCCACATGGAAAACAAAGTAAGAATTCAAGTTGGTTGTTAAATTCATAAAAGCTCCATGAATATCCAAACCAAATCATAACTTTATTTGTTGAATTAGAACCATTTTTTGAATGGTTAGGAATCATCCCCTCATTAATCTTCGCCTTTCCTTTAGCTCTCATAATTAACTCTATAGTTTCACTTTTTTATACCTCTAAAAACTTACACCCAGATGGCTCTTCAACCGATTCTTTAGGGATTTCCTCTTTCAAGCTCGCAAACCTATTCCCTGTAAAACTCCTAAAAACGCTCTAAATTGTTGACTTTCTTGTTTTAGCAAATTCCTTCCTTTATGTGCCTCCAAGATGGCTCTTCACCCGATTCTTGAGGGATTTCCTCATTCAAGCTCGCAAACATGTTCCCCGTAAAACTCCTAAAAACGCTCTGAATTGTTGACTTTCTTGTATTAGCAAACTCCTTCCTTTATGTGCCTCCACCACGCTGTTGAATTAACAATATCCACAGCCCTTAGCTTTGTTCCGACACCAATTTTTCCGCTTGTATTGCATTCATGGATAACTTCTCTTGATATTCAATCTATTAGGTAACATGTAAAGCACATGGTTCAAGTTTATGACCATACTTTCCACATTAAAAGCATATTAGGTGTAGACCTTCAAATTTAACAATTTGAATATGCTTCCTAACAGAAAACTTGAAAACCAAAGGCTTCGCAATATTAATTTCAACACACAAACAAGCAAACTTCCCCCTAATTGCTTCCTCCGTGTTTTTACTCTACTATGTACGCCCTCATCCTTGACAACGCAAAGAAACTATGATACTCCATCGACAAACCTGGGAATCTATTCCATGCAATAACTTTTGAGATTTTGCCAAATGTAGGTTTAAAGTTTAGAGTCTATTGTCTAATAGTTAAGTAATGACTCCCTATAATCTAAGGGCCACCCTCTAAAACCTAGAGATAATCTTCTCTCCTTACAAACTTGAACCAAAAATAGTCAAAACCTAGATCAATCACCTTGTATCTGCCTACAAGTTGCCATAGTTGTTTTACCCTTGAAGTAAGGGTTTGGAAACCAATAGCCCTACCCAATAGTTTCACATTGATTGCATCAACTCCACAATTTTCTCATTTGAGCCTTCTCTTCTTTGGTGAACACAATTCTCGAAATTTGGTCATCCTGATCCTCTTAATCATCTAAGACAAGGTCATCAAAGAATTTATCTTTATCTGATATGTTATTGTGACGTCCCCGTCACTTCATCTCATCACTTATCTTTTTCCTTCTTTATTTAGATTTAGTTCATCCAGTGTCATTTTTCATTTATTCTTAAGCTAATTATCTGATAGCTCATAAAATTTTATTCAATTTCCATAAGCATAAAAATGATATATATATATATATATATATAAATACCATTCCATTTCCACAGGATCTCATACATCATCTTATCTTACATCCCCAGACATCCTATATACATAATTGCTACTTGTACTGTACCGTAGCTGAATTACAATTTACTATATACATGAACATATAAGTATACCTTCTATGATAACTGGGAAGCGTATTGAGAAGGTACACTGCAATCTTTCCAAAACAAGCTCCTCTATTCGGAGCGAGGCTCACTTCAGATAATCTGTAGGAAAAATAGTCGTAAAAGGGTGAGTTTACGCTCAGTAAGAAAAATATGTAAAAGAGCGTGCTATGTCTCTATATGCACTTTTCCTACTTGGCTCTATAATGTCATATAAAGCATGATAAAGCATGCATCATAAACATCTTTCATGCATTGTTTGCAATCATGCATATTTATTTCAAATGACATGGCAAACATACTTTGTATGCTTCTTAAAACAGCATAGGTGTAAAACGTGCATCATATTCTTGAAACATACATCGTACTTCTTTCTTTAAAACATCATACTTCATAACATAGTTTAAAACATACATCATACTTCTTTGCTTCAAAACATACATCATATATCCTTTGAAATAGGATGGAGACTATGTACAATTATTTAAGCGATTGTATCGTCATATAAACCGTTCATTCCCATTTATATGACTCTAATCATGCATTGGTACAGTAGTGCACTCTGTATAGGTCAGGGATTCTCTCCTGCCTTTAGAAATCCACAGTGAACACTAGTCGGGTGTCACATGTGGGATTGAGGACCTGACTAGGGTTCCTTGCTCAACATACATATTACTGAGGACTTGATCAGAGTCACTCAGCCATCAGAAACACATGATCATTACGCAGTCCATAGTCTCAAAACATTTATAATATACTTTTTCAGAAAACACTTTGTGTTTAAATCAAATAAGCTTTGAAAGCTCTTTTTCATACATAGCAGTCGACTGGCCTCACAGGGCGGTCGGCTGCTGCCTCATGACTTCATTTCTCAAAATTATTTTCATTTCGAAAAATACATGGGGGCAGTCGACCGGTCCATATAGCAGTCGACTGGTTTTCAAACAGAATGCTTCTTAATAAATAGCAGTCTACTAGTTCATATAGCAGTCGACTGGTTTTCAAACAGAATGCTTCTTAATAAATAGCAGTTGACTGGTCCATATAGCATTTGACTGTTTTTGAAACAGAATGCTTCTGAAAAATTAGCAGTCGACTGGTCTCATAGGGCAGTCGGCTGGTTTTGAAACATAATGCATTTTGGCAAATAGCAGTCGATTGTCTCATATAGTAGTCGACTGGTTTGAAACAGAATGCTTCTGGGTAAATAGCAGTCGACTGGTTTGAGTCGGTTTTCGAAAAACGGCGTTTTGGTTGTCTCTAGGCAGTCGACTTCTCTTTAAGGCAGTCGGCTGCTCCTAACCTAATTGGCACTAGGAGACAAGTCCAAAAATGTCATTTTTCCTGCATGAAATCAGCTGGTGTTTCTTTCCAAACCACAAACAAACATCATAAAACATGCGGACATAGCCGCCTTACATCCATTACATAAATTTCTTACCTCGATTCCTCCGAGAACGCAAGATCACTTGATGCGTCAACCCTAGCTTTCACTCCTTCAAAGCTGTAACATCAAATCAATTTAGACCTTTAAACCATCATCATACATATATCATACTAACTTAAAACAACTCCAAACCATGAACCAAATTGATTAAATCATCTTCTTCTCTTACCTTCACTAAAGACCAAAATCTCAAACCTTGAGATCTCTTCCAATACTTGGAATCAATCCACCAAACTTTGGATATCTCTTAGTCTAGTGACAAGGATTGTTTTTCGTCTAATGAACTTAATGAATTGCTGGAGAATTAAGGCAGTTTATCAAGGTAACTTATGTTGGAAACTTAGGGAAAATGGAGGAAGAACGTGAGGGAGGGCTGGAAGAGGGTGGCTGACGTTGGTGATGAGATGAAGATGATGAGTCATGCCATTGCATTAAATGCATGCTCATCTCATCATCTATCTCAGCCATGCTTTCCCTTGACCCCTTTGACCTATTAATTTCCTCTTTTCCTCCTTCTCATCTCAGCCATTCATCCATTTAATTACCAAGATAAAATCTAATTTTTATTTTCTTTCCTACTTCAATTATTTTCCTGATATTGACATAATTTATTTGACTTATTGACATTAAATTTTATTATTTCTTCTATATTCCATACATCATTCATACATCATTCATACTTCAAACTTCATATTTATTTAATCATCTTGATTGAAATACTTTACAAACATGGAGGAATTACATGAAAATTGGGGATTTCACAGTTATCCCTTCACTCAATCCAATGTTCATCACATGATTCAACAACCCTAATTAACTTGTCCTTATATGACTACTTACTTTTCTCAATGCCATCTACTATTCCATTGTTCCCTTTTGTTTCTGAACCTAATACACCATCGGCTAGCTCCACGTAATAACAGCAATATCTTTTGAATTTTTCCTTTATGTGCTTTAAAACAGCTCTATTCATTGCTTGGTTCGTATAGATTTCCTAGTTGTTATAGTGTAGGACTATGGGTTTTTTATGATTTTCGAATACATTCTTATTTAAAGCAACCAATATCAACAAACACAAAGGAAGGAAAATAAGAGTACAAAGCAATATGAGTCTATATTTGATGCACTGACAGTGTATAACATCTATACTCTATCAATCAACCACAAGGTATCACCTCATTAGTGAGCAATTTTTAAAAATATGTAGACTCGTAAAGGTAAATATTAATAAAGTTTTTTAATTTATTTTAAGGACCTATGTATTTTTAAACTTTACTCGTTAATGAAATGGCACTCTATGATTGACTTACTGTATATAAAAAATATGCATTGTTAATACATCAGATATAAACCCATATAATATATATATATATATACAAAAAAATAATACCAAGGAATTCTCTAGGTTTGGTTTTTGGTTTAGGCAATTAAGTTTTTTTTAGATCTATTAAAATAGAAATAGTTTTGGGTGTTTTAGACTTTAGGATTATGCTCGGGGAAAATAGTGGTCATTCTAGTGTTTTAGGGAATTTTATGTTGAAGGTTAACAATGATGCAAGGCGGTTGGTGCAACGAAGATTCAATGGCTTTTATGGATTTTAAGTTTTTTTACCGGCTTTCAAGGTTTAGAGAGAGAAGGGATTTTAGTTTGTAGGGAGAGAAAATAATTCATTGACTGGAAGAAGAAGGGTTGTAATTAGGTATTTTATACCTAGCCAAAATGCCTTCGTTTTGGACATTAAAGCTGTGACTTGCTTTGAACTCGAACACAACAAGCGTTCATACTTAGGGGTATAAACGAGTCAAGCTACTCGTGAGCTATTCGAGCTCGACTCAATGATTACTTAAATTCAATTCTTTTATTTTCAAACTGAGCTTGAACTCGAGCTATTCGAATAGCGAATCGATCCGAGTTTGAGCTTCTAAATACCTAACTCGTGAGCCTATTCGAGTTTTTTTAATATTTTATTATTATTTTAGTATTTTACCCTTATAATATACAATTGAAAAAAGATAAATCGAGTCTAATTAGTCGAGTTCAAGTATATTGAGTTGAGTTCGAGCTTCAAAAGTTAAGTTCGATCAAACTCAAGCCCAGCTTCAAGTTTTGAGTTTTCGAGTCGAGTCAAACTCAAGCTTAATATTGAATCGTTTCGAATCAACTTGATTACATCCTTATTTATACCCACCTTTGACTTGAATTGTTTGGAGGTTTTTCTTTTTCCTTTTTCTGCTGTTTTATTTTAGTTTTTTATTTCTAATTATTAATGTTTTTACTTATTTTTTATTAATTAAAATAATTCGGTATAGTTAATATAACACATGGTTAGTTAATTTGTCAATAAATTATTAAATTAATTTAATTAATTTTAATTATTTGTGTGTGATAATTTTAGTGTGATTAGCTATAATTAATTTGGGTAAAGTTGTTTGCACATTGATTTCGTTAAAATTAATTTAGAATTTGTTAAGATTATTTTATTATTTTTATAATTTGTTATTAATTTGCAATAGGTATTTATTTGTACGTTATAGGATTAAGATTAATTATGAATTATTTTAAAAACAAATATGTTTAGAAATTTGAGGTAGAATTTTTAAGAGTAAATTACATTAAACTATTTGTAAATAAAGGATATAATTCAATTGAATATGAACATGAATTATGCTAATGAGAAATTCCAAGAATATCAATTGATACTCTTTGAAAATTTTTAGATGAAAAAAAAAATTTTTAAGCTAAGCCAGATTGATAGAATGTTTAAAAAGAATTTACAGTAACTCGTAATTCATATTTATTTTCAAAATAAAAAACAAATAACTAAAAATAGCAATAAGAAATTTAAGAATAATAAATTTAAGTATGAGTAGGGAGTTAGGAGTAGAACTTTTATCTTCATAAAACACTTGATCAATCCAACAACATAATTCAAGAAAGTCAATTGGTATTATTTGAGTATTCCTGAGATGAAAGAAATTCATAAGGCTGAAGCTAGATTGAAGAAAAAGTCCTAAAAATATTTTCAATATTAATTTATCGAAATTAAATCAAAACAAAAATAAATTTGAAAATAACTTAAGATTAGTTGATACCATTAAAATGGGCATAATGAGGTACTTAAAACCTTCTCTACGCATTACCGTAGGCTTCTATCATAAGATGTAGACTAGTCCACTCTACGCATTACTGTAGGCTTGTATCATAAGATGTCGACTAGTCCACTCGTAATTAAAGTGGACGATCTTATGTTGTAAAAATAATTGATCGCGACTTCTGTTTGTTTCCGGCTATTAGAGTTAAAAGAACATGGACGTTTAGCACAGATAAAAAAATGGATCGGGCATTGCTTGCCTTGTAAGGACTGATGTGCTCCCAGAATCGGTCTCCTTGTTCTACCAATGAAAGTGCGTTTTAGAGGCACAAAGCTACCATGGAGTCTTTCTGAAATTCCAATTCAACTTCTCCATAAATGGCATCCTGCAGGCTGTAGCAAAACGCAAGCGTCTGATTCTACTAATTGTGTACTTTTCTGTCAAATTTTAGATTCCTTGCACTTTACAGAAAACAAGTCAATGCAAACACTTCTCTATCCCACGAGATTTTTCGTTCAGCCACGTATGTCTGTTTCAGGACAGCTGGGTCTAAAAGGCATTTCATATTCAGTAGGTCCCATGAGGCCTTTGCTCCATGCACATGAGGCTTTCTTCTATCATGTAATTGAGTCAAAAAGCTGTAATATTTATGCTGAACTCGAGCGCATTATTATTTTTTTTTAATGTTTTCTGGGTAATTATCAGCCATCAGGCTGCTCGTAAATCCATCACCAGTGAAGTTTCAGGAATTTGAAACTAGGCAGATACCACTTACCGACTTGTTAAATTTAATGATGTAAATGAGTCAAGTTACTTGTAAGCTATTTGAGCTCAACTCGATAATCATTCAAATTTGACTCATTTGTTTTAAAGCTGTGCTCGAGCTACTTAAGTAACGAGTTGAACCGAATTCGAACTTTTTAATACTCAATTTGAGTAACTCGCAAGTTTTATTGAGTTTTTTATAATAAGTATTTTTAATATTTTATTTTTAATTTATTATTTTACCGGTATAATTTATGATTAAAATTTATCAAATCAAGTTTATTGAGTCAAAAGTGAATATATCAAATCGATGTCGAGTGGTTTAAGTATTTTATTGAATTGTATTCGAAATTCAAAAATTAAGCTCAAGTCAAGTTTCAAGTCTCGAGTTTTCAAGTCAAGTTAAACTCGAATTTGATATTAGATTATTTCGACTCAACTCAATTACACCCCTAGACTTAATCTTGAGGGAAAATCTGATATGCATTTAAGAGTTGCTGATATAGTTCCACTTGAACAGAACTGGAACTGACGTGAACGCAAAGACAAGAATACCACAATAACTGCTCATTTAAAAGCTAAAAAAAAAAAAGAAAGAATTGCTGCCACAGACAGAACTGAATTTGTAGCATTTGAGGTGTTGAAATAATGACCCTAGAAACTGGTCAAGAGTTACAACAAAAAACAGTCAGATTCCCAGTAATGGCACATCATTTCCTGTCAAAGAATATTCTTCTGGGTGGCATTTATCTAAAATGATGGAAAGAAAGAAATGGCTGTGGTGAAAGATACTATGCTTAATTCTGGTTCATCGATTGTGGGAACATATATATTGCTTAATAAATCGCTCTGCCTTTACAATCCATTTATATGCAGCAACCAAAAGCCGCCCTAGCTTAAAATACTAGTGGCTCATGATATTATTTTGTGGGAAGAAGAATTCGTGATCGTCCAATAAAGGGTAAACTTTTGACTGTCAGCGATTCTTAGCCTGAAGATCAATAAACATGAATTTTGGCGGGCACCACTTCAACATTCTAGCCTTTTTCTTTTCTTCGGTGCTTTGTATAGTAATATTTTACTCAATGACAAAATATCATGCTAGTTGTAAAAATCATGGAGACCGAAGAAGAGAACAATAAAAATATGTACCATCAGCAAAAGGAAATCCCAATGAAAGCTAGTCGCCTGGATCACATGGCCTGCTAATGATCATGAACTTGGACAATTTAACCATGGTTCTAATTAACTTTAATATAAGACCTCAGAGAAGAGGACTATCATTCATTTTATATGGTAAGTTCTAACCTAAAATTAATTGATTGACACCAATAAATGGTTGGAAGAAGTGAAAGTAGACTTCTTCCTCAGGTGCTTGGACAGGGTTCGAGTCTTGGAGTCTCCACTGTTGAGAGGGTTTTACTGTTTACCACTCCCGGCTCGAACAGGATTAATCTCAGACCGTAAAATAGATGAGAATACATGTGCTTACACAAAAAAAAAATTAATTGATAACATGTAAAGGATCTAACTATAATATAAGATCAACCTAAAATTAATTGATAACATGTAAAGGATCTAATTTTAATATAAGATTGTAACTTCAATATAAAACCACAGGAACCTAAATATTTGATAAATATTGAGATAACAGACTCCCATCACGTGTAAGAAAATACATGAAAACTTAACACATGACAAACTTTGAAGGAGTAACAAACAAGAATCACAAAACAAAATCAGGATTCTATATCATGTTAAACATATTTAATAGATGTGAAATAAAAACAGTTTAACAGCATAAACATGTAGGAAGAGAGAAAACAAGAAGCTGATGAATGGCGTGCGACACGCTTTCCAGCAACATTTATATGAATGGCTTGCTTACCAATTTGTCATTGGGCACTAGTTATACATATATACCATCTGCTTTTGAACAGGCAATATTAATATATTTTATATGGAATTTAGCTGCGCCGAAATAATTTTTTATATTTAAGCACTCAATTAGAAAAGCTAGTTAGTTTTGCAAACAAGAATCTGGACAAACAGATCTTCAAATACTACAACCAGGAAGAGAAAATCTGATGAGATTGTGATATCAGTCAACAAAATACCTCTACACACTGCAATCCAGTGCATCCAACAATCCATATGTATCTATAGTTAAGATGTTTTGTATACGCCAGCGTGGAATTTTACAAGTCTAATTATGAAATTGTGATAAGTTCTCAAATTTTAAATAATATGTCATTTACTATAAGATTATTTTAAAGCCTAAATACAAGTTTTTCCGGATTTATTAATAGCATAACAGGAGACATGCAGGCAAAAGTATTGTATCTTTGGTAATGGTAGGCCTACGTCTGAGCTGACTTTTGGTCAAAAGAAAGGTGCTCTGATTTTTATTTTTTCTTTCATCCAAGAATTGTTATCTAATTTTAGTTAGTTCCATCCAACAAAGAAAGCACAAGCATTATTGCAGCACCGTTTTGGTTATTGTCAATCCATTAATTGCAGTTCACAACATATTGGAAGTTGGAACTATATCTTTTCATTACAAAAAATTAAGCACTTTCAACAACATACCTCAGTGTCAGTGGAGCAAAGCAGCTTATCTTATGCTAATTAAAGGGATAATCTAAATTCACAAGCCTTGAAACCATGGTAGTTTTGTTGCACATGTTTCTAATCATCCTTAATGCATATGCTGTGGAGTACAGAAAGGATTACTGAAACATGGGATTGTAGACAAGCACATTTGCTTGGGCCACAAGCTATACATATGTGCATATCCTTCAATCTTGCATCTTCAATCAGAGCCCTTCCTCTCCTCTTTGGCCACATTACGAACAGATATTGTTGCTTTCTTCATTGTTTTTACATTATTATAATCCGATACGCAATTAGTGGAACCCAAATTGGCTCAATTATGATCATCTACGAAGTTGAGCTTCTGCATTTCACTATGTGAGGCTCAGCTTTGCTTTAGTGTCATCTGTTCATACAACATTATCCTCCCAATGATTGTTTGCGGCACTGATCAGAACATGAATAAAACAGGAGACACAACACATGCACAATGAACCAAATATATATATATATATATATATATTCATTTTCGGTACCTCTAAAAATCAATAGTTGGTCAATATTATCTGTCTAACTTATTTGATTTTCATTTAGGTTGAATTTGGTCAAGTTGGAACCAACTTGCTTTTTAACCAAAAGTAAGACAAGCTGACTGTTCACGTTACCAATCTTTTTTTTAGGAACCGTGGTCGATTGTTTTGCTTTTCTGTGATGTTTCCTTCTCCTAGCAAAGCACTATAGTCAAATGCATACCCGCTGCCAATTAGGTAGCACAGGAGTTCACTAACTATATCCAATTGTTGGTTTTGTTTAGAGTTAAGTTGCCGGAGACTTTTTTTGCTGCTGTTCTTGATGACATGATTTTGAAAGGATCACTCCTCGTGTTTGCTTTTGGCAATAAAATAATTAAGATTAATAACTTTAAGAAATAATGTTAGTTTGTATAAGACCAGCAAGGAAGCTTCATTGGTAGGAGGCCATAAACTACAATAACCATACATCATGGTAAAACACATTGAATATTAAGGCTAAAACTTTCATTGTTTTGTGTTATGGTAAAACCCTTTTAAATTAATACATTGTAAATTATTATTTAGTCTAAAAAATGCAACTGTTTAATTTTTACGTTCATTAAACTCTTCCAATAACTCTATAACATTTAATTTCTCTAAAAATCTCATTTTGGTTAATAAACTCCTTAAAAATTTCCTTGCAAATATATATTATGTAATACATTTTGTAACTTTTTTTGTTCTTGAAGTAAAAAAATGTCAAACTTAGTTTTTTTTTTGCAAATTAACATCTTCAAGTGCTTTTTTGATTCTTGAATATTATGCAATATATCATATATTTTTATCAAATTATTAATTTATGCAACAATTGAGACCAAAATTTTATATTAGATTTTAAAATGGAATTATTAATTATTACAATAGAGGGATTTATTAATAATATATAATGGCTCAAGTCGGGTCCATATTTTTTTTAATTTAAAGGAAATTAATGTAATAGAGTTCTATTGTATTGCCACTACTAAAAAAAGCTCATAGAATATATTTAAAAAGCATATTCTAAGATAAAAGGCTACGTTTTTCTAACTGTAGCATATTTTGGAGGAATCTTTTCTCATGTATCAAATATTATGGTTTTTTCATACATAGATTAGACTACGATTATTATTGTTGTATAATCTATGATATTATAATACGGTTATGATCGTGGTATACCCTGTGATATTAGACTACGGTTAGGGAAAACTATAGTGCTTTCATCTATGAATTAGAGTATGTTTCTGATTTAAAACCCTAGTTTTTTTGGTTATATATTAATAATTAACAAATAATTATTAAATGAAAATATTAATCTATCATTTACTTGTTTAATTCACTTGTTTAATTTCATCACATAAATTATAACAAGCAAAAGAAAAATTCAAAAAATCAGCAAAAATCAAATTTCATCAACCATGTCATTAAACAACTCTATTATCAACAATATTAATTGATCATATATCACATTTTTAAATCAATAATTGTTTTGAACACAGATTTATAATGTGCAACTTAAAGTAATGTAGGCATTCTCCCTTAACCCAAGACTATTGGAATAAAGACTCCGATGATGTAGAAGTTCTCCCTTAAACTTAATCACCAACAGGCAGTAACCAAAAAGCCTAGCTGGCTTTAACTTATTATTAATTATATTTGTATTATATATTATGATGTTTTTATGCATCTACTTCTTTTTATTTGGCATATGATTATCAAGGATTTTTGTCTACTCGATTTTTATAAGAGGTAAATTGAATTTAAGATTATAATCAAACATTAATCCAAATTTGATCTCTATTATCTGAACAAGTTTTTATAGAAGACATCTCGAATGTCGCAATGAATCTATCAAAATTCACTATAATTTATTGATTACATGAACGCTAATAGTTGCATGCCAGCATTCTAAATGTCTTTTACGGAAGAACTCCTTTAGATAATATAGATCGACTTTGAGTTGATTTTTTTACTATAACCTTAAATCTAGGTTGCTTCTTAAAAAGCTGAGAAGACAAAAAAAAACCCTAATAATCATGTGCCAAATAAAAAGAAGTAGATGCACATAAACAACATCATTATATATAATGCAAATATTATTAATACCTCGTCTACTATAAATGAACTAAACTGTGATCTTCCTTCATTAATTTATCTAACACCAACGGTGTTATTATATATTAGGATGTCATTTGTGCGTATTTCTAATTTTCGTTCACAAATCATTATTATTGTCTTTTAACTGGATTAAATTTTCTAGGAAATAACTTGGATTTATGAACCCAAATTAGACCTTCATTATTTTCAAGTTATTCTGTGCCGAAGACAATTCAAAGTCCTTCATGATCTATATGGAAGAGATTCAATAATACTGTTGCATTATTTGATAATTTTGTTCTTCATGATTAATTTTGAGAGTAAGAAGGAAGAGAGTCGATATTGTTGAAGAAAAAGATAGAGAAAAAGAAAAAATACGGGGTAAAACTAATAAAGGATGGATGTCTCTTCGAACTCTAAGTAATGCAACAAACTTGGTCTAAAACGATACATTAGTAAATTTACCTTTTCAATATTACAAGTACATGAATCTCGAAAGATGAAGTATTAGACACAAAAGACTACGTTAAGAAACCTAAACAATAGTTTAATTTTATTGAAATAGCAAAATGGCTATTCATAAATGATATTTCAACAGCATTTATCTAAATCTAATAATTTCCAATGCACTTGAATCTTCAATTTTGGGAAACGAAACATCAAGCAACAAAAGACTACGTTTGAATTAAAAGGTCGTAGTTTATTCACATACAATAGAACCATGTTTAATAGGAAAAATAATTCTTAACTGTATAAGTAATACTATTAACTACGGTAAACAATAAAGTCTTTTCTACAATAACTTTTATAAAAATGTAAATAAATGTACCTTTTAGTATTTAAAAGATAAAGTTTGTATAAAACCGCAATTCTAGTTTAATTACATTTACATAAGATGTGGTCTTTTATTGTTTTAGACTATGTTTTTTTTTTTTTACATAAACATAGAGTAGAGCCATGATGTCAAAAGCTGAATACGCACTTAAATAAAACTGTAGTTAAAGATATTAGATTACATGTATTTTTGAAAATTATAATTAATATTTTTACGTAACCATAGTCTCTGCATTTTTTTCTAACAATGTATATTAGACGTGAATGTATATTAGATGTGTGTGTGTCTATATATTTATATATATATATATATATATATATATATATATATTACTTTTTATATATTGAGTACGGAGAAAAAAATGCAGTCTCATTCAATGATTAATCCATTCATTAAAAAAAAGAGCCAAAACCAGTCACTAAACAAATGTTCATCTCTCCAAAGTTGCTTTTCATGAAATGAAATAAAAAGGCTATCCGTTAAATTGTCTTCTTCAAACACCGTACACATCAACAATTGAACTGTAAGGTGTAGAGAATAAATATATAATCAAAAGTAGACAAGGAAAAAGAAAGAAAAGAAGTGTAAATAAATGCTAGAATATTTTTCTTCTTGGTGCAAAGCTAGCACCGATTAGACGGTCTTTGATTTAGCACTCCTCTTGTTTGGAAAGAAGCTCAAATTGGAATTTTGAGATATTCTATTCCTCTACAAGAAGCCATTATCAACCTCAAAACTGGCACATTATTCTTATATAGTTAACCACGTTACTATACTTCAATCAAGAAGCCAAAAGTTATAAAGTGATAATACATTTTTGGTACAATAAAGTTTTTGATTTGAAAAAAATTTATTGTATTGAAGTTCGAGTTTCATATCTTTAAAATTTTCACATCTTAAAGGTGAAGACATGATTATTTAAGCTAATATTCAAATAATAATAATAATAATAATATTGATTTACACACCAACTTCACCAATAAACCAGTTTTTTTTTCTTTTTTTATCTCATGATTCGCTTCTAAGACATATTAATCAAAATCTCAATTTTTTTTGTCAAAAACGATATATTACAATCATAATCCTATATTATCTTCATATAGATCATTTAAATCAACAAACAAATCAATATAAAATTGAATATATAATTCATATATAGTTAGATTTGAACTTAAAACCTTTTTATCTCATTAACGTCTCGTGATCTTCTTTTTTTTTTTTTTTTTTTTTTTGGTCTTAACCAACCGGTATCCGAACCCACTGGGTCGACTAATCCGGTTTCGGAGCGGGTCCCGGGGTAAAGGTTTTAAACTCCTCCCAACGAGCTTGCGGGAGATCGAACCGTGGTCCGCCCTACCAAGTCTAGCCCCTGGCACCACTAGACCAAGCCACCGTTGGTTGAGCGAATCTCAATTTTTAAACGTTGAGATATCTTCTTAGTGGCCAGATAGCAAGGATTTTATGACCACTACATTCTTTATTTCAGGTAGTCTGGCTCTGCTTCTAATTAGCATCCCTAGGACTTGCTAAAAGGGTAGCTTTCACTTTAAGCAGCTGCAAGTGGACGGTAAATGGCCCTTTCCAATCTCCACCTTAAATTGCAAATTTTTTTTTTTTACATTGCAATTTTCTCAATAGTCAGTTTATACTCTACTTTAATTAGGTAAATCTTGGTTTCTATTTGTGATAATCAAAAAGAACGGATTATAATTAATGGGCATGCAATTTTTTTTAGAGTAACCTAACCTTTGCGAATTGATCTCGGTCAATTCACAAAAGAAAGATTTCAAAGAATATTTTTTTTGGTAAGGCAATTGGAAAGTTACATGTTTTTCAGCAATATTGATTTAGGCATTACACTATTGTCGATTTAGAATAAGATTTCTTTTTTTTTTCTAATGTCTGCTTTTCAAAAGTCCACAATAAAAATTAATAGTGTTTAATTAAAACTATTTATTTTAAAAGAGTTTTTTATCTAATTGTTTCATTTTAAGTCTTATTTTTCAAAGTACTAGTCTACTATGCCGATGAAAGATCTAATTACACATGTATAAAACAAATTTAATTTTACGTACTTTCATATCTTTTTATATGATTTATATTTTTTTAATCCCACCGTTGAATTTTATGTTCTATTCACATAGATCATGCATATCAAATTTCAAGTTAATCAAATATGTCTAACTATTTGTTTCATAAAATAGAATTTAAACCGTTAATATATATATTGAAAAAAAAAATGTCTTTCTCGATTAAAATCATAAGAATATCAAATTGATTCAAAAATTTACATACATGATAGATACGAGTAAGTTGTTAAATCCAACAGTTCGTTTGCAAAAATATTAATCATATATGAAGATATGAAAGCATGTAATGTAAATGTCATACAAGCTAACATGCTTCTATACACACGTGAAACACGTTAAATAAATAAATTACGAAAGTCATAGAATCAAACCTCCAGGCATTGCACTTAGTAAATTTGCTATTGAACAGTTCCTAAATTTGATAGTCTTCTTTGATCACTACTAGGCCTTCCAAGCACTTTGTTTACTGAACTCAGAGCTTCAATACACTTACCAAAATCACACACTCTACCCATCATAAAGCTGTGACTAATATAAAAGGCCAGAGAATCGGGTGAAATTAATGTGAAATCATAGACCATAATCTTGGCATTAATCATCACAAGATATATATGGTAATAACCAAATTTTGTCAACCTATGATCAAGGGATATGCCAACATTCTCCCACTTGGTCCATGTATTTCACTCATAGAAGAAACAAATCATATGAATCATGGCGATAGTTCCTCTAATGATGAGTATTATCTTTCATGTATTACTATGTAAAATGTTTCTAAGTCAACCCATTTTTACGTAATGAACAATTTTGTTTATTCTCAGTCCAAGCAACAAAGATATTTCTCAAATAAAAACTAAAGTATACATAAATCAAAATGAGAAATATCATATCATTAATGAGAGTTTCAATTACAATCATATGTGGGACCAAGTCCCATCTGCTTTACATGATCCTTAAATTTAAATGGTGGCATGCACTTAGTCAAAAGATCAACTAACATCAATTCAGTGCTAACATGTTCAATGACCAATTTTTTATCTCTAACACGTTCTCTAATGGCCAAGTACTTAATGTGATGTGCTTACTTTGACTACCACTCTTATTGTTCTTAGCCATGAATATCGCAGTTGAATTGTCACAATATATCTTCAATGGCTTAGATATGGAATCAATAACTCTAAGCCCACCAATGAAACTCTTGAGCCATACACCATGTGAGGTAGCCTCAAAACATGAAACGAACTCGGCCTCCATAGTGGAAGTGGCAGTCAGTGTCTGCTTAGTGCTCTTCCAAGAAACAGCTTTGTCGGCAAGCATGAAGATGTAACCGGATGTTGATTTTCAGGAATCAACACAGCTAACAAAGTCTAAATCAAAGTAGCCAATCACCTCCAACTCATCATTCCGTCTATACATAAGCATGTAGTCCTTGGTGCCTTGCAGATATCTAAGCACCTTCTTTGCAGCTCTCCAGTGGTCCATCCACGGGTTACTTTGTATCTACCCAACATTCCCACAGCAAAAGCAATATTAGGCTTGGTACAGACTTGTGCATACATAATGCTTGCAACAGCTGAGGCATATGGAATGCTCTTCATCTGTTCCCGCTCAAAATCATTTTTCAGGCACTAGTTCAAATTGAACCTATCACCCTTCACAATGAGAGCTACGCTTAGTGAACAATCTTTCATTCTAAACCTTTCCAAGACTTTATTGATATAGGCTTCCTGTGACAGACCTAATATACCTCTATGTCTATTTCTATGGATCTTAATGCCAATGACATAAGATGCCTCGCCCATATCCTTCATATCAAAGTTCTCAGAAAGAAATTGTTTCACCTCACGTAGCATCCCCTTATCATTGGCTGCAAGCAAAATATCATCCACATATAGCACAAGGAAACAAATTTTACTCTCACTGACCTTCTGGTATATACACTGATCCATGATGTTCTCAACGAAACCAAGTGAAGAGATGACTTCATGGAATTTTAGATACAATTGGCGGGAAGCTTGTTTCAACCCATATATGAATTTCTTAAGCTTACAGACCAAATACTCACCATTACTAGAGGAAAAATCTTCAGGTTGTTTCATGTAAACCTCTTCCTCTAGATCACCATTGAAGAAAGTCGTTTTCACATCCATTTGTTGCAACTCTAAGTCAAAATGTGCAACTAGCGTCATTATTATGCGGAGAGAATCTTTCTTAGATACAAGAGAGAAAGTCTCCTTGTAATCGATTCCCTCCTTTTGAGTGAATCCTTTGGCTACGAGTCTTGCCTTATAACGCTCAATGTTGCCTAATAAGTCAGTCTTGGTCTTAAAGACCCATTTACAGCCTATAGCCTTGGCCCCATTAGGCAACTCAACAAGATCCCATACTCCATTAGATGTCATCGAATCCATCTCATCCCTCATAGCATCGAACCAAAGTTTTGATTCTTTGTTGTTCATGGCTTGTGAAAACGTCTCTGGATCGTTAACGAACCCAACATTGAAATCAAACTCTTATAGATACATAATATAATCACTAGGAATAGCTGACTTCCTTTCCTTAGTAGACCTTCTTAATGTTGGTTCAACATTCTCCAGAGGATTATGTTGTTCAACTGGTTGCTCATTCAATTCTGGTGTATCCAAAGAAGCCTCATCTACTAGTAAGTTATCAGCTACTTGCGGATTCTCAATGATTGGTTGTTCAATATCCAGTTGTACTGAAGGGACATTGTTCATGATAACCAATCGTTGACTCAAAGTGAAGGGTTGATCTCTCACAAAAACTAGATCTTGAGATTGATTGCTCCCAGTAACTAAGTCATTTTCAAGAAACTTGGCGTTCCTTGATTCTACAATTCTAGTGCTGTAAGATGGACAATAAAATCTGTAACCCTTGGACTGTTCGGCATATCCGATGAAATACCACCTTATGGTCCTAGGGTCCAGTTTCTTTTCTTGTGGATTGTAAACTCTTATCTTAAAAAGGCATCCCCAAACGCGCATATGACGCAAACTCAGTTTTCAACATTTGAATAATTCGAAAGGTGTCTTTGGAACAGTCTTGGTTGGAACCCGATTCAATATATATACTGCTGTTTTAAGAGCTTCAATCCACAAAGACTTATGCAACTTCAAGCTACTAAGCATAGTACGCACCATTTCCATCAAAGTTCGATTCCTTCTTTTTACGACACCATTCTGATCTGGTCAACCAGGCATGGTATATTGGACAACAATCCCATTTTCTTGAAGGAACTTCGCAAATGGTCAAGGTGCTTGTCCGTCTTCAGTGTATCTATCATAACACTCCCCACCTCTATCATCTTTATGGGTTTTCCACATTGTTTCTCTACTTCAGCCTTAAAGATTTTAAAGGCGTCTAATGCTTCATTCTTGTTATGAAGCATGTAGAGATACATAAACCTCGAGTAATCTTCAATAAAGGTGATAAAGTATTTCTAACCATCTGCATCAATGTCTGGATAGCATATGTCAGAATGTATGATTTCTAATATGGTTGAACTCCTATTGGCACCTTTCTTAGACTTGTTGGTTGGTTACCCTTAATGCAATCCACACAAGTGTCGAAATTAGTAAAATCTAGAGTACTTAGTATTTTGTCATTTACTAATCTCTTAATCCTATCAATGGAGATGTGTCCTAATCTCTGATGCCATAATGTGGCGGAGTCCTCATTCATAACATATCTTTTAATACCAGTTTGGACATGCAAAGCGTTATGAGTAGTGTTATTTTGCAAATCAACAGATAAAAGACCATCACATAAGGTACCATTCCCAACAATATCATATTTAAAATATATCAATAATGATTTATTTGAAAATTGAAAAAAAATATTCATAAGGTACCAGCCTAGAAACAGAGATTAAATTTTTCGAGAAACTAGAAATACAAAAGGTCTTTTCCAGTTGCAAAACAAAACTACTCCTAAGAACTAGAGTTCATGTTCCAACGCCTTCAACATGTAAGCGCATCTTGTTTCCTGAATAGATGTTCTCCTTATTTCCCACTAGCTTCCTTAGGTTTGTCATACCTTAAAGGAAGTCAAAATGTGAATTGTAGATCCAGAATCAATCCACCATATGTTACGACTAACCTTAACCATATTTGATTCAAAACAAGCGTAAGAGAGTGGATTACCTTTCTTAACGAGCCATTGTTGAAGCTTGGCGCAGTCCTTCTTCATGTGTCCCTTCTTTTTACAAAAAAAACACTTGGACTCTTTCTTCTTAATGTCAGCTTAGGCAGGGATTTTGCCTTTTCCCTTGTCTTTGGCTCGCTCCTTGTTCTTTCCATGGTTTGCCAAAAATGCACTTTCACCTGATTCCATAAACAGTCTTCCCTCCTCTTGTACACACGTGGTCATCAATTCATTGATGGTCCATTTATCCTTATGTGTGTTTTAGGATATCTTAAATGGTCCGTACTGCTTTGGAAGAGTGTTCAGTATATAGTGCACCAAGAAAGATTCAAACATATCCACCTCTAGCTTCTTGAGTTGGGCCGCTATATCTCTCATCTCCATTATGTGCTCGCACACTCCTTTCACACTAGTGAGCCTTATTGATGAGAACTTCATGATTATGGTGCTAGCCAACGCTTTGCCTGAAGTGACAAATTGATCATCTATGGCCTTTAGTAAGGTCCTAATGTTGGTATGCTATTCGGCAAAACCACGTATCGTAGCAGATATTTTCGTCTTAATATACATGACACTAAGGCAATTAGATTGCTCCCAGCGTTCATGTAAAGCCACTTGAGTAAGAGTGCTGGCTTTAGTCAGTACGAATTCGTCTTTCCTTATAGCATAATCTATATCCATGTACCCTAATTGGAGGAGAATCCTCTCCTTCCAAATCTTATAGTTCTCTCCATCTAGTTTGGGCACTTCTAGGTTAATACTAGCCTAAGAAAACATTGCATAAAAGAAACCACATGCTTATGTATCCAAAGTTTCTGAGGCAAATTTAATTATGTCTGCCAATGTAAACATATTTTATTAATCAATTATAAATATCAGACATAAAACTTGCCTGTGGGCTAAAGTTCTAATTCTAATAGATTCATATCATTATGATAAAACTATCAAATTATATCATTTCCTAATCCCTATTAGTAAATTAAGAAACTAATTTGATATTTTATCCTAATTAGTTATAAAATTATAATAAAAATTCATGTGGGATAAAATTTATTATAACTTTATAACTAATTACAATTTATGTCTAATACCATTATTTGATTTTTACAAATATAATTTTACTTAATTAAGGTTGCTGTGGCTAAGTCATAATTAAATAAATTATAAATCACTTAGACATATTGGCAAAATTCTAAGTTTTATTCATATTTTAAAATTGCAATTAACATAAGACAATTTTTGATTCTTAATAATATGAACAAACTCAGCTACATGTGCTTCTAGTATAAAATAACAAAATTATACATATTCAAAATGAGCACATATACACATTCAAAATCAAATTTTCATAATTTAATCATAATTTTATGATAATTTTTACAAAATTATTCAATTTAAAATTACAGCATTTATAAAAATTCCAAATTTATGAAAAATCCTCATAAAATCCAAAATAATGAAAAGTTTTCATAATTATATTAATTTTGTGAAAATAATCTAATTATTCATAAAATTATGAAAACTTACAAAACTAAAAATTTGATATAAAACTGCCCATAATATGATTATTTGGCCTAAATTAATTAATTTTAATTGCTTAAATTAAATAAATCCTTAAGGCCTAATTAAAATAAACTAAATGGACCTTTTATTTAATCCATATGGCCAAAATAATTAAACCAAAACAGCCCAAAAAAGGGCCCAAAACAAACCAAAAATCGACCCAACAGAAAAGACAGAAAAAGGGCCCTTTTCCTTTTTTTTAATTATTTTTTAGTCTGGCACGAGCAACACATCACCAGTGGCGCGTGTACAACACATGCCAGAACATCAACTTGGGCCCGTGAAATGCACGCACCCAAGGGTCATCTTCTTCACCCGTTTTTTACTGCAAACGGGTTTTCCAACCCGATTCAAGACCCTACTCTAAAACGCCTTTACACACGTCGATTTGAGTGATTTTTCATCCCAAATCGATCAAAATCAAATGAAAACAAGTTTTATGAAATTTGTTTTGGCGAAAAACGTCTTAAAACGCCATTCCAAAATTTTCAAAAATTCGGCTTTTGGCCGAATGTACAAGGCTCCATCCAACACTGTTTTGTTCGGTTTTTACTTGCTAAATGATTAGAAAAGCAATCCTAAATCATTTTCTAACCTCATTATAACCAAACAAATCCTTAAACTCAAATGGGCATTTCGATAGAATTGACAAATTACGGAGTATATTTTCTTAATGCTCGACAAAGGTTAATTCATGCTCTGATGCCAAATGTAAGTGTCGTACAAGCTAACATGCTTCTATACACACTTGAAACACGTTAAATAAATAAATTGTGGATGTCACAGAATCAAACCTCCAGTCATTACACTCTGTAAATTTGCTGTTAAACGGTTCCTGAATTTGACAATCTTCTTTGATCACTACCAGGTTTTCCAAGCACTCAAAACCACTTTTTGATGGTGCCTAGCTATAGTAGTAATTGTGCTTGGGGACCAAAATTGCTCTTTGTTTATTGAACTTAGAGCTTCAATGCACTGACCAAAATCACACCCTCTACCCATCATAGAGCTATGACTAATATAAAAAGCCTGAGAATCGGTTGAAATTAATGTGAAATCATGGACCATAATCTTGGCATTAATCATCATAGGATATATATATGGCAATAATAAGATTTTGTCAACCTGTGATCAAGGGATATGCCAACATGTAAAACAAATTTGTTTTATATATGTGTAAGTGGATCCTACTTTGTTTGTAAACTTAGTTTTCAATATATAGTTTTTTTTGGCATTTCCTCAATATATCATTTAAAAAAAACCACCATGAGCATGCTTTACTATTTTTAGTTCATTGCATTAGCTCAAATTGACTCGTTAAACGCAATAACCATCTAAATTTCAACCTTTCTTTCTTCATATTTTCCTATTTATTTGACTTTCCTCCTTTTACAACATTATTCGAGTCTGAAAAGATGATTTGATAAAAAAAAAGTTGTTATGGAAGAGTATAGAGGAAATGAAATGCTAGTGCAAGACACCCATTTGGACCCTGAAGGTAAGAAAAAGAAGATAAAAGAATTCAATTGATCGAGTTAGAAAGTTATAAAGAATTCAAATCCGAAAGATAAAAACTTTCTGCAAGCAGTGATTTTTCTTATGGGTTGAGGGGAGAGGACGGTGATTTGGAAACATCACAGAGTGTTCTTTAAAGGGAAAGTGTGATGCTGCTATGAACATGAAGAAAATTGAAAGCTCCAATAAATGACATGTTGATGCAACTGCAAGGCAAAAATCTGTGTGACAAAACATAAACAGAGGTGCCCATCTCAAATGCTCTTCTTAACCTATATTTATTTAGATTTGTTGGTCTCTTCTGATTTATTCTTGATTTGATGATTTGGGTTAATTTTATTTTTCTCGATGAACAGTTAGATTTTGAGTTTGGATTACTTATCTGATGAGTTTATTGATCTGGATATGGCTTCTGCTATAATTCATTAATTCTGGTTTTTTTTTTATTTAAATCCACAATGAATTGAGATTAAACTTGCTCAATGGCTGAACGACCCGTCCAAACTCGAAAGTCATCCCATATTTGATTGGATTTGAGCAAATATATGAAGTACATTTAACGGGTTTAAACAAAATTTTTAAATCTGATCAAAAAATGAGCAAGACTCAAACTTAACTCTTTGAAACTTGAACCCATCTATGATTAGGTTTAATTGGGACATAACACATCTTATGAGATGTCAAAGTTGAATATGATGTGCTTGTAAATATAGGCGAAGACGCAATATATTCTTTAATTGTTTTGCAGTGTAAGAAAACAGTCTTTCAGATTAGTGAATGTTAAACCCAATATTCTTTAATATATTTTCCATTCTCATGTGAGTGTTAAACCCAATATTCTTTAATATATTTTCCATTCTCATCCAGATGCTGCACTTAAAACTAAGTAATCCGTGATGACTAACCCAATATTCTTTAATATATTTTCCATTCTCATGCAGATGCTGCACTTAAAACTAAGTAATCCGTGATGACTAACCCAATATTCTTTAACATATTTTCCATTCTCATGCAGATGCTGCACTTAAAACTAAGTAATCCGTGATGACTATTTGCCCTAAAATTCGTAAATAAAACTTTCAAAATAAATGTTAAGAAACCAAAGAGATAGAGCAAGAATAAGAGTAAGCCAGAAAGAAAATGACAGATTTTGTTTCTTTTAAATTATTATGATTCAGTTTTAACTGATAGATATATGCTTATGTTTTTTAATATAAAAATATGACATGACAATAACATGTCAAAAAATATTTTTTATTGAAATATAAGTTTGTAATATTAAACCATAAAACGGATGAGAAAATTTGTGCTTACACCAAAAAAAATAAAATATTTTGAGAAATACAATTTAAAATCATAATAAATTAGTAAAATATCCGATTTTAAAAGGAAAAAAAATTAATATGAGACTTATTGTTTTGTTAATAATGTTTAATAAATAAAATATTTTTATAAATATTACATAATTATAAACTTAGTTAAATGGTTAAATTATATATAATATGTATAAATTAGCCCACTCACACCTAATAAATAGAATTTTTTTTTTGAGCCATAAGATGTTTTTAAGATTCGTTTAGCATATTTTTCTCTGAATAAATCCAAGTAAAATTATTTATGTTGAATTCAGCGAATTTATAAAAAATAAAAAACTCATAGCTTCCTACCAATTTCGAAGTCGAAATAATAAAAAATAAATAAATTTTTTTATCACTTAAACCAACATTTGTCGTTAATAAATTAAACTTCAACACGATATACGAACGTGATAAAGCAACATTTAGTACTTCACGCTCTATCCCAGTCGTGGATTCACTTTCACCAACAAAAGTTTCCAACTTTTTTTTTGTTCATGGTTTCCATTTTTTATTACCTATTCATATATGCTTTGTTTTTCATGGCTCATGTATGCTTCTATTTATTACTAATAAATAATTAACAATGGGCTACTAAGTACGAATATTAAACAAATTGGAAATATTCAACTACGTTAAAATTTGTCACAATATTCTAAAAATACCCTTTATTTGAATAATTTCAAACTCATACAAAGTCACTTGCCAAATAAGCCAATCAAAAAGAAAAATGAAGAAAGTTTTACATAAATTCTTTATTTAATTTAAATGGATGTGGAATTTATTTAAAGCATATTTGAATGCAACTAAACTTACAGTGAATGTGTAATTTACATTCAAATTGCATTAGGCACCCATTTGGATGCTTTCTTGCAGCATGGTGGATGCAATTTCCATCATCCTGCACTAAATTTTTTCACTAGACCCTTAGAAAAATGCATCTCTGGCTTTTTTTTATTTTTGATTTTTTTGTTTTTTAATCCTAAGATTTATAGTATAAAGACAAAAATATTTATCATTCATAATATTTTATTTTATTTTTATTACTTTTTTACTTTATTTTTTCTTTTAAAGTTTTTTAAATAACTTTGTTATAATAAATAATAATAATCATTTATATATTTATATAATAAATTAATAAATATATAAAATAACTAAATACGTAAAAATAATTAATTTTATTATAAATAAATGAACAAAAAATAAGCATCTTTATAATTGAGTAACTAAATAAAATAAAAAACTACATAAATAATAAAATAAATAAATAAATAAATATTGATAACTTTTACTCTGAGATGTGCAAATGTATTATTTTTTTAAATAAATTCAAATATTTATTAACAAAAATATTTTTCAATATAGAATAATTCGATCAATTTTTAATTATTTATTAACTTCACAATATCAAATATATACTACAAATTTTAATTTATACAAATTTTAATATAATGTCTTTAATAATCATTTTCTTTTCTTATTACAATTCTTTCCATTGTCATCACTGTATTTGCATTCAAATACATATTCTGCCACTAATTTCAATCTAATCGCTATAGTTTCCAATCTCATTACTTTAGTAATTAATTTCAAAGAAATTCTATTTGCAGCCCAAGAGTAACACTTTTCAACCAATTTTATTTTTTAAAAAAATATTATCACAAAAATTACCTCCAAATGCATAATAAAGTCATTATACTATGGGTATTTTTGAACATAATAAAAAAAAGTTGGTTGTAAAAGGCAATTCTTTTATTGTAAATAGTTTCTCTAATCTTATTGCCATCCCTATTTTCAATTTCATCAAAACTAATCTCTCCACTCATCCAAATGGATTAAGTATAACATATAATTTTCAATCAAATTCAACAAAGAAAAAAAACCATGAATGAAGATATCAATGATCATTCCTTTCAAAATGAAATTAACTTGAGGATGGGAAGAGAACAACATACTAGAAAGAAAGCAAGAAGACACATATACTACTAGAATTTGCAGCTTTTGCAATAATATTTTGATAAAGAGGAATGCTAGGTATAGTCACACTGACAGTTACATTTCAACACTTTTTATTTTATTAGGATACATCACTTTTTAATTTTACGTGAAAACCTATTACCTACTATTACAGGTTACTTGGAAAGTATATTTTACTATTCATATACTTCAGTTTTTTAACTTCTCACATAGGTAACTGATTTTCACGTAAAACTAAAAAGTGACATGACCCAATAAGATTGAAGGTGCTGAAATATGACTATCAAAGTAATTGCCCCTAGCATTCCCCTTTTGATAATAGCGCAAAAAAGTAAAGTTTTTAAGGAGGAAACTTTAAGAAGATTTTTTTTAGTAGTATATTTTCATTAGAAATTATAATCATAATTATCATATTACTTTCTATGAACCGGTAACTATGAAAATTATTTTACTCAAATTAGAAAAGCTAATAAATTATTATAACTAACTAAACTAGTAAATAACTAGATTTCAATTCAAGCTCACAATTTGGTAAGACTTAAACCTCATGCCTTAAAATCCTAAGATCTCCTCCTTACCACTATATCAAAGCATCATTGGCAACTTTAAGAAGCATTTTAGTTAAGCAAATTAATAGTATTTATTATGCTTATATGTCCAATTGCATTAAGATCATGTTAATAATCTATGCTCTATTTTCAAGGGATTCATTTTTTATTTTTATTTAAGGTCCATTTGGATAAAATTTGAAATGGATTCTGGTGGCCAACAACCTCTTAACCGAGTGGTTAAAAATGAATTGTAGTATATTATAAGGCTTGAGTTCGAATCCAAGCAACACCACCCCCATCCTTAATTATCAAAAATTTACCTTGTAACCAAAAACAAAGATTTTGGTGAGATTAAAAATAATGGTAGCAGTTAGATGAATTACTATAGTGGTGAGATCAAGTATTTGAAGTATCAGATTAAAATCAATGGTGGAATATGAGTTTAGATTTGAACGCATCAATGGTCGTGAAGTATAGTGTAGCGAAAAGATAAAATAAATAATAAATAATAAATTTTTAAAATAATTAAAAATTATTGAAATTATTTTTGTCAAATAATAGATTTTATTTATGTATTTATTCAATTTTTATTTATTAATTTATTGCTTTTATATAACAACAAAATTTTATTTATTATATTAAAGTAATAAAGTTATTAAAATCTTAACTAATGAAAAAATAAAAAGAAAAAGATTAAGAAAAAAAGTAATTAATAAGAACATTATCGTCCCCACATTATAGTCTTTGGGGGAAAGAGTTGTGATGGGGGAGAGGAAGGGAAATTCTCCCACTAGGGACTAGACCCTTCAAAGGCCTAGTGAAAGAACGGAATCCACTTTGTGCGATTGAGACATTTTTTGCTCCAAGTGCAATATATCATTGCCCTTGTAAACAAGACAAGCCAAATCCAAAATAATAATTTATATTTACTACTAATATATAAATAAATCCTTGTTGCAAGATAAAAATTTAAAAGAAAAAAAAAGGTTTAAGTAAAATATTATTATCCAATATACTATAAATGCGTTTTTAGATTTTATAAGTAAGATTAAAATGATGATATATATTTTTTTAAAAATATTAAATAAATAACTAATTAAGTAAAATATTAAACAAATATGCCACTATTTCAAATAAAATATTGAATTATGTTAATGGTATATTTAAGTACAAATTAAAAATTAAAAGTTAATTTGAGTGCAAATTAATTAAAGAACTTTTCCAGATGTAAATTAATGGTTAAGAATTTATTTATTTATTTATTTGGATACAATAAATACATAAGGGCTTTATTTAGGTAAGATGATAAAGTTTAAAAGTGTTTGTTGTTTTATTTTAACTCATAGTAATTCAAATGAAATTTTTTTTATAACCCCAAATGGTTATGACGAATAAAGTGCCTCCATATGCCAATGAAACTTTGGTTTAGTGGCAAAGAGAAAGTTTTAAGACTTTAAGATCTCAAGTTCGAGTCTCATCGAATGTGAGTTTAAGTTAGTTTATTTGTTATTTGTTCAGTTTGTTATTATCATTTGTATTTATTAATTTATCAAGTTATCAGTTCATAAAATATAATATGTTGATTGTGATTGTAACTTCGAAAGAAAATGTACTACTAAAAAAAATAAAGTGCCTCCATTCAAGCAAAACACCAATTACAACTGCTAAATAACTGCCATCTGACGGATACCTTCCATTTCTCTGTCCTATAAATTCAAAGCCAATTTTGTTCTTCATCAAACATAAATGCAAAGCCAACTTTGATCTTCATCAAAAAGATTTCTTTTAGACTTTGCTATAACAAAAGGAAAAGCAATGGGTGTAAACTCTAACAGGGTTGAAGATTTCTCTGCCCATAAGAGTGGAAGTGCAGCAACTCTGAAGGTTTTAACAGAGATACCAATGCCAGGAGCAGAGCCAATGGAGATACACAATGTTTGCCTGCCACCAAAGAAAACCACTTTCCAAAAGCTAAAGCACAGGCTTTCTGAGATATTTTTCCCCGATGATCCTCTCCACAGATTCAAGAAGCAAACATGGTGTAAGAAACTGGTTTTGGGACTTCAGTTTTTGTTCCCAATATTCCAGTGGGGTCCTGAGTATAGTCTCAGTCTGTTCAGGTCTGATATCATCTCTGGTCTCACCATTGCTAGCCTTGCAATCCCACAGGTAATACATGAACACAAAAGCACAATAGAAACTATCTTGCTTTCTCTCTCTCATGGTTGTTCATTGGGTTCTGTCTACTAATGGAAATTAGTGGACAAGTTTCTCAATATATTCCATTTTCCTTCAGATGATTAGAGTGGCTAATGTTTAAAAGTTTATCAGTGAACAAATGTGGCTTTTGTGAAATGGTTTTTGTTTTTTTTAGTTTATATTGTTGTCATATTCTATATAAAAAATTATGTTGGTTCTGAACTTATCTAAAGATGCTTTGTGTTTTCAATGGTCAGTCCTCATATGAATCTAATCACATGGTTATGATTTCTGGTCATGAGACATGATATTTACTGGGTCGTTGGATTAAATAAATCTTGTTTTAGATCAAATTAACATTCAATTCTTTTTTACAATGAAAAAGCCAGTAATCTATTTTGTTTTGGACTGCAGGGAATCAGTTATGCAAAGCTTGCAAATTTGCCACCTATTGTTGGATTATGTTAGTATCAAAACCAAAACTACTCTTCTCCTGATTGAATGCAATAATGGATAACCGCAAATAAATGAACTTTTATCAATATGAATTTCCATCAATTCATGCAGATTCAAGCTTTGTTCCCCCATTGATTTATTCTATCCTGGGGAGTTCTAGACATCTTGCTGTTGGTCCAGTGTCCATTGCATCCTTAGTCATGGGCACAATGCTAAGTGAAAGTGTTTCCCCTGTTGAAGAGCCAATTCTCTACCTTCAATTAGCTTTCACTGCTACCTTCTTTGCTGGTTTATTTCAGGCATCTTTGGGCCTGTTAAGGTATCTTTTTTAACTTTCTAAACTCAAAATGATAAAGTTTGATTGTTAAGTGGACGAGTTTATATGGTTTTGCTCATTTTCCTTGACAATTAATTAATAGTGATAACCTTAAGATTACTGAAAACAACTGTTTTCACAATGCAATTCTGTGGAAAGAAGTCTGATCTGCATATTGATTATGTCTTAATCCCCTTTAAAAGGAGGGCGTTCCTAAACTTATACACCATTTTCAGGAAATCAGAAGAATTCCTGAACATATTGGACTACAACTGAAAGCCACTTAATTATCTATTAGTAATTAAATTGATTCTGGTTTATTGTTTTACAGGTTAGGCTTCGTGATTGATTTTCTGTCAAAGGCAACCCTTGTTGGATTCATGGCTGGTGCAGCAGTCATTGTGTCACTACAGCAGCTGAAGGGGTTGCTTGGAATTGTTCATTTTACTACCAAGATGCAATTCATTCCTGTCATGGCCTCTGTATTTAACCACAGAACAGAGGTAAGTGGCTTCAGCCAAGGGAAAGCAGTGTAGAGTTTCTTTTTCTTTATATAATTAGCTAGCAGCATCTTGGAAGTGCTCTTCTTGCTTTTTGGCCAAGCATCTGGTGATTATTGTCAGAAAAGTGCACTTTGCAAATGCTTCTATAATCATTGCTTAGGATGAGCTTTACAAAATGACAATCAACTGCTTTGATTTAATATAAGAAACTCAACCACTGAATTAGTTACTAGAAGGCAGATGCCTTTGATGGATTCTGGATACTTTCTGTTCATTTTACTTGGCTTAATTAATGCTTACATGCTTCATGTAGAAAGAGATATATATTCTACTTTTATGAATTAATTTTGAACAAAATGTTCCAATGGTAACATGGGTTAAATTCATCTGCAGTGGTCCTGGCAAACTATGGTAATGGGATTCAGTTTCCTGTTGTTTCTGTTGACAGCAAGGCATATTGTAAGCATCTCTATTTCACCAGCATAATGATATGTGCAGATTCTGGCTTAGTTCTCAAAATTTTGATCTTGGAAAATTTTGATGCAGAGCCTGAGGAAACCAAAGCTTTTCTGGGTATCGGCAGCCGCCCCATTAACATCAGTTATTCTCTCAACGCTTATTGTCTTCTGCTTGAAATCAAAAGCTCATGGAATCTCAATTGTAAGAATTGAGACTATATTCTACTTTCAAGTAAATAAAGATATTGTGAAAAATTCTCTCAAATCTAAGTTATGTCTGTCCTTTTAACTTTCACAGATTGGCCACTTGCCAAAGGGTTTGAATCCACCTTCATTGAACATGCTATACTTTAATGGCCAACATCTGGCGTTAGCTATCAAGACTGGCCTTGTTACTGGGATTCTTTCCCTCACTGTAAGCTTTTGCTTATCCAGCAGTGTCATTGATATATTAGTTGAAAGCTGAAATCCTTGTTTTTACCACACATTATTGGACAACATAGACATTCTATTCCAAACAATAATCAAATGGATGACAGTGCATCCTCATTCTCGATATCAAATTTCCGCATGATTCAAGTTTTATAATGGTTTGTAGGAAGGAATTGCAGTGGGAAGGACATTTGCTTCTATAAGAAACTACCAAGTTGATGGAAACAAAGAAATGATGGCCATCGGTGTCATGAACATGGCTGGTTCTTGCACTTCATGTTTTGTTACGACAGGTGATGATTCTTTCACATTTGACTTGCCATAACTTCACGGCAAAGTGGTACTTGGCATCTAAAACTATTCTCTTCTACATGTCTTTCAGGATCATTTTCCCGATCCGCAGTGAATTACAATGCTGGAGCAGAAACAGCAGTCTCTAACATAGTACTAGCTACAGCTGTGCTTGTGACTCTGCTGTTTCTCATGCCATTGTTTTACTACACCCCTAATGTCATCTTAGGAGCCATCATCATAACAGCAGTGATAGGACTTATTGATTATCTGGCGGCATACAAGTTGTGGAAAGTTGACAAACTTGATTTCTTGGCTTGTCTTTCTTCCTTCTTTGGAGTTCTTTTCATTTCTGTTCCTCTGGGACTTGTGATTGCAGTAAGCATTCAACTTTGAACTGACTGCTCTCATCCCGTCTTCTACTTCAATATCTGAATTCTAATGAATTCGCCTGAAAATGCAGGTTGGAGTCTCTGTATTCAAGATTCTTTTGCATGTCAGCAGGCCAAACACCTTGGTCTTGGGGAATATTCCGAGAACACAGATATACCAAAGCCTCAACCGATACAGAGAAGCTTCAAGGGTCCCTTCGTTTCTTATACTGGCCATTGAATCTCCAATCTACTTCGCAAATTCAACTTATCTACAAGAAAGGTAACTGCACTGCCGCCTCCTTTTCATCTTGTCAATGATAGGCCGATTACAGCAGAGCATCTGACTGACTGAAGGAATATCTTTGTTATAGGATATTAAGGTGGATTCGAGAGGAGGAAGAATGGATTAAAGCAAACCGGGAAAGCACTTTGAAATGCATAATTATTGACATGACTGGTAAGTTTCTCCAAAAACCCTTTGATATATTACTCCAAGAATTTCCTTGAGCATTTGGCTAACAGTCTTGCTGTATTGTCAGCTGTCACAGCCATAGACACAAGCGGCATCGACATGGTATGCGAGCTGAGAAAAATGCTGGACAAAAGATCACTCCAGGTAATGATTGTCAGTGTTTGATCACACATTCTTTTTAACCCTGAAGTTAACCTTTTGCTGATATGGTTTACTTCCAATGTAGCTTGTATTGGTAAACCCAGTGGGAAGTGTGATAGAGAAGCTGCATCAGTCCAAAATCTTGGAGTCCTTTGGAATGAATGCATTCTATCTCACAGTTGGGGAAGCCGTGGGAGACATCTCAGCTTCATGGAAGCCGTAGCCATGAAAATGTAGAGAAATCAGCTAGACGACTAATGGTTTAGACCCTTCGGCAGCCTTGGAAGAGTTGTAATATAGGGAAAGACTTTGTTTTCCCTTTTCATTTTGCGAGAAGACCCAAATCAATTAAACATTATGCTTCGGCCTAACCGAGAAATTAAATCTTATGCTCTTCAATGAAAGAAATTTTGAAGCCTCTTGCATTCCACCAAGCCAAGCTGATCCTTCCTGCTTTTCCAAATTTATCTACTCATTTCATGTTGATGTAAGAAATTAAATCAAATTATTATTTAGGCAGTTACAAAATCACAAAGTTGTCATTATATCAAGTTGCAAGACATGACAGAATGGACATGGATCTCAAATTTGAGTTACTCCTGGAAACTTGCAAAATGACACAACTGAGAACCCAAGAGCTCTAGTCATATAACAAAAGGTTGCCTTCATCCGTAGTCTTGAACCATTACATACCATTACATTACGCCTGCCTACTATGGTATCTACCAATTTAATTCTGTCATTATCTTCGGAAAATGGCAAGAGAAAGTTTGCCCTCACTCCCCTTGAGCCTTTCATTACACTTTTCCAAAGTGTGAGAGAAGAATACTAGTGGCAATCACATTTCAACATTCCTCATCTTATTGGACCACATCACTTCTTAGTTTTACGTGAAAACAGATTACTCATGAGAAAAATTGAAAAGTTAAGGTATATGGATACTAAAAAACATTTTTCAAATAATCTGTAATAATAAGTAACCGGTATTCACGTAAAATTAAGAATGTGACATGGCCCAATAAGTTGGAGAGTATTGAAATATGACAATAAAAGTGATTGCCACTAGCATTCCCCAACTGTGATCAGGATGAGTTTCCCTAAACAAGGACCAGCAGTTAAAGGTTCAACGGACAAGCTCATGTTGCAAACTAGAGACTGTAACTCAAGCTTACAATGGACGAGTATACTCTCAAATTTTTAGATTAAAATTTTTAGATTAAAACCAAATTTCTCAAAAAAACATATGCAGGCATAAAAAATCAACCAAACAATTGTATTAAAGAATGAAAAACTAATAAACTATACAGATAAAATCAGAAAACAGTCCTATAATTGTTTATTTAGATCTCCCCTGCACAAATGCATACCTAGCCTTGCGTGCTCCAGCTTCATATATCTTAAGCACCAGTATCGCAAAGTTTTACAGTTGCTTTCTATCATCTTCTCAAACACTTCTCTATTATCTCCAGAAGCACTAAAAATAGATTCCATAATTTAGGCTAGTTCTTTTTCATTGCGGATTAGATTTGGCATCTAACGAATTATATCCTTCAACTCCAAAGCGTTGAAAAACAAAGAGTTTTATTCCCGCAAAAAATTTCTTTACACCTGATTCTTTGTCAGTCGCATCTGCATGAAATAGTTTCAAAATTCAGACGATAATATGACAATTGAAAAAAATTAAGAAACGTAAAATGGAAAGGAAAAAAAAATGCAAACACCATGGCATATTAAAGTAAACCCAGAAAACTAGAAAGGCCTTGGGTCAATGACAAACAAGGTAAATATTTGAACTTATAACCAAAAAGATAATTGAACCATTTCTGTTTTAACCTTACATAGTTCAGTAACTTTTATTTTTTTTTCTTCTTTAACTAACACAAGAACTGCATCTTCATTAAAAATTACAGGTTAAGCATTAAAAGGATTTTTTTTTCTGGAAATGCCTCCAAAAGTTTCACTCATACAAACCAACAGAATATTTCTCAACCACATATGCATGTAGGCAAACACTTTTTAAGGACTTGCAAGTTATAAAACTACTTTAGAAAGTGCGAAATTTCTCCCGCAATTAAACAATCTTTACTGGAATTCAAAGATAAAGGTTCAGAATTGTTTTTAAAAAAATTCATAACATATTGTATATCCACAGAACCATCTTGTCCCCTAAAAAAATATCGTATAAAAGGAAAAGAAAGTGTGAGGAAGAGACCAGTGCTGCAAGCCTACATCAGTCTACTCAAAAAAGAATAGAATAAACAAGACAAGTGCTGTAACAGCCAACCAACATCCAAAAAGAGAAATGACATTAATTAGCACCGATCTATTCATTAGATCCAAATATTCCCATTGAGAATAATACTAACACAATTACCGTGCAAACAAACCATCAAACAGAATACATTAAGAAGGCAGGACAATGAATAGCAATCCCACAAATTCAAGAAAGAATGAGTTGGAAAGACAGCATTGATAATTCGACTGCGGCCATTGTCCCAAAAGAAAAGGACCACATAAAGAAAAATTGTTATTTATTTATTTCACACTGCAATTATCTTAAAAAGTCACTTTAACATTTATCAGAATTATTTCTTACTTGATCGGTATCGCGTTAACTGAATCTCTCTCAATTCCCATTTAATGCATAGATGTTCACCTAGCAAAGCCATCACAGCAAGTCCAGTACCATTCACAACCCACCATGTTCTCGATGAAGGCCAACCTCCATATATAAGGCATATGAAAAGATGGATAATATAGAGGGTGGCTGAAAAATCTAAGCACTTCTTTGACCTTTCAATCAAATAAAGCATGAACCCAGCTCTGCATAGATCCAATAAAACAAAATTGCAAATTAAAATTAGCTGAGTTTAAAAGTTATTATTATTATCTCTAAAACCCTTGATACATTTTACTTCAAGTGTTTATGTACATGAACAACTAAAAAACCACTTGGTTTATAACTAGGCAATATATTTACAGATATCTAGTTCTGGCAATTATTTAACAACTAAATCAACCCTCCCTCATACAGAACACCAGCTGAATCAGCAAAATACCAGGTGCAATAACATGGGCAGGGAGATCTTAGTTTTTAGTACCAGAAAACTATAAATGTCATAAAACAAATGACACTGACCAAACATCATAAGTGCACCATGAAATCTTTACATTGATCAAACCCCGTCCTACTACCTATAATCAAGAATGAAACAAGGGAAATGGGGATATTTTGCAGTATAATCATAAAATCTGAAAGGTGCAACAATGATAAGTAATGTATCACAGGAAAGGGCAAATTTGTGAGGCAACGGTAAGAAACATACTGATTTTTTTATTAATAAATTAGGCCCTAGTTGAGCAAATTAATATCTAGTTTTAACACCATCATCCTTCTATAAAAACAATTATTTATATGCAAGCAAATCTAATAACTAACCCATCCAAAAAGCAACAGATACAAACCAATCATTCTTTCAATAAATACATTCAAAAGTTCAAACTAGCAGACGCAGATAAGCATGCGGATGAAACATAGCTAGAAAAGAAAGATGGGAATTATATTCTCACCCTGCAATAGAGCTGAACAGAAGCGAAGCAATGACACAGCAGCCAGTAACGGTAGAGGTAGTAACAGTAGCAAAGTCAAAGAAATAGACCAAACTCATACGAGAAACGCGAGTGCCAACAAGAAATAACAAGAAGACTCCAAGTGTAAGGTAGTATAAACATTGAAGGCATAGAATTTGGGCTACAATAAGCCAAGGGTCCCATACCACCGCACCATAGAACATGACTACAATTCAAATACCCCTTCAAATTCCGAATACCACAGATTAGCAGAACCCGAAAATTTTCCCAACCAATTCCTCAAAATGATAGCGAAGCAACAGATCCCTAAAGAACTAGTTCCCTTGAATAATTTTTTTCGAAACCCCAATTCTCATGAAATTAAATGGATCAAAGCAAAACCGTCGGTTGACCAGCTGGAGTATTTCGAAGTTAAAGAAAAACTCAGGTTTTTGAAAAATGAAAAATCAATGCTAAAATAAACTTCGGGTTCAATTTTTAGTGTATCCAAAATATAGACTTGGCGAACTCGGATCTGGTAAATCAGTGAGTCCTGAGAGAAACAAAACCGAATCTGGAAGGCCCCTTTTTTGGAGGGAATCTGAGAAGAAAAAGAGGTAAATCAAAAAAAGATAAGATAATTAAGATTTTGATTCAAAAAAGAGATGAAAAAAAAAAGTGAAGATTGAAAATTAACCGTCGTGACGAATCAAGGGAGGCTTGGAGGCCGTATACCTCAACGAATTCTGCAATTTTTGTTTTTGAAAACCATTTTTCATTCTAGAATTGTGAACTTTCCCTGGGCTCCATCGTCAAATGGAGCCGGGGGATTGAGGGCTCCACTGAAAAGAAAAAAACTAAAAAATGACCGGGCCTAATACATCTGACCGCATAGCGCAGTGGATTAGCGCGTTTGACTTCGGATCAAAAGGTCGTGGGTTCGACTCCCACTGTGGTCGAACCGATAAGGTTGTCCCGCATAGTTTAATTTTTCCTTTTTCTTCGGCACCTTAAATTCCCAATGAACTTGCAATGGCTGAAGTTTTCATAGTTGGGAAAAAAAAAAATTCCAGAACCTGTGTTTGTATTTCATCAGTACAAAGTAAATCATGGACCTTTACATGCAAACGTAAATCCCTTAATTTGCATACCTCTTGTCAGATTTATACAGCAATGATACACTGTTATTGTGAAAAACTGTCAGGGAAAATTTAGGAAATATTATAAGAACTAAGGATGGTTCACAGCCTCATTCCGAGCTACTTTTTCTCCTTCTGCTATTTCTCCTTGCATTCACAGTGACATTTGCATCGGCTTCACCATTCTGTTGACGCTGGTCATTTACAGGAACTTTGGATGAATTTATTTGACTCCTCAACCTTAATATTTCACCCTTCGCAGAAGCTAATTCTTCCTCAAGTTTCTTTGCTCGCTTTTCCAAACTCTCCCTTTCCTTCCCAAGTGCCATGACAAGGTTATGAGCATCTTCCATGTTTTCTCGGGCTTCTTTAGATGCGTTCTTCTGCTCTGTAAGTGTTTTATAGAGCACCATTTTCTCATCCTCAAGACTAGATATTTTAGCATTAGCCATTTCAAGATCTCTGGAAAGTTTTAATATATTTCGGTTCATCTCATCAAGTGACTTGGTAGCCTCTTCCAGGTCTGTTTCAAGTGATTTTCTTGCTTCCTTGTCCTTCACAATCTGCTTCTCTAAAGCCTGCAGTTCCTTGTTTAAAGAAGAAACAAACCTTTTCTCTTCTTTCAAATCATTGGCTGTGGTTTCTGCCTTTTTATAGATATTTACCAATTCCCTCTGAAGGCTATCACGATTTTCTGTCATTGAAGTCAGCTCACCAGAAACAATATGCAGCTCCTCCCCGGTTTTCTTCAGAAGCTCTTTTGCAGATGTGAGCTCACTGGCCAGAACTTTGCCAATTTGTTTTTCCTCATCAAGGCTATGCTGCAGTCTTAGTTTAGCTTCATCAAAGTCAGCCCTAAGCCTTGAAACCTCAGACTGAAGCTCTTCACAATGATTTCTTGATTGCTGTAGTTGCTGGGACAGGTCACAAGCCTCACCCTTGGACTTTCCAAGAGTTTCCTCAGCAAGTAGGAGTTCTTCTTTCAGGTTCTTTACACTCTGCAATTCCACCTCCAGTGCGCTCTTCAGCTGTTCCCTTTCCTTGTTCAAATCAGCAACAATTGCTTTATTTTCATTTACATCGTTTACAGCAAGCTCAAGTTTTTCCTTTAGCAGCTGAATTTCCTTTTCTCTTTCCCCCAAAAGCTTTGCATCTGCCACTGCCTTATTTTCAGAAGACAGTTTCAAATCATTGAAATCCTCCTGAAGAGCACCAAATTCCTTTTTAGAATTATCTCTTTCAACCATTAAAGAACTTATTCTTGCATTGAATTCTTCCACCGCAGAATTTTTGGATTCAAGTTCACTTTGATTTCTCAGTAATTTTTCTTTCAATCCTTCAATCTCTGAATGTGCTTTCCCAAGTTCTTCCTTGGTTTGCTCGTGGCTAGTGTTCAAGTTCTTGAACTCAGATTCTTTTTCCACAAGGGAAGAGCTGAGCTTTTGAATGTTACCCTCCTTATCATTAAGTTCTGAACTGAGCAAGTTAATTTTTTCCTGTAGGACATCAACTGAATCAAGCTTTTCCCTCAGTACTTGTTCAAGAGATCTTTTCTCTTCCCCAGCCTTTGAAAGGTTGCTCTGAAGACTGTCTATTTGAACTTTAAGCATCTCAATTAACCTCTTCTCATTTTTAAGTTCCTGCCCTAAGCCTGTAATTGTTTTGTTAGCTGAACTCAGTCGATCCATTAAAGACAGCTGTTCTTCCTTTGCTACTTTGAGTTTCTTGGCTCGTTCTTCCTGTTCATTTAGCAGCTTTGATTCAAAGTCTTTCTCCATTGAAAAAATTTCAGCTTCCTTTTCTTGCAATTTGAGCTTTAGCTGCATGTTCCAATCAATGCAAGATTAATTGTAAACTAATCCAAGAAAAATGGCATTTTGTAAGTGAAAATGAATAAAATAATTTAGAACCGCAAACATTACATTTAGTGGAAAAAACCAAAAGCATTCTTTTATCTCTGTTCTTTTCGTTTGCTGTTTTTTCCTTTCTCTTTTGGAAGGATATACTACTTGATAGGAGGTAGGTGAGTAGGGCGGAAGGGGAGGGGGGAAGGAGAGTTTGAGGAGTGGGAGAGACGATAATATTGTTGAAAGGCATCTGAGTAACCAAAAGGAAGTAACTGACTTTTCTTATTCATATCCTTTCAGTAACTTCTTTAGCTCTTTTTGCATCCTCAAAGCCATCTATGTACAATGAACTTGTGTAACAAAATTTGACTTTGAAGGCAAGTGATGACTTACTGATTCTAGGGTTTCATCAGTTGCTTTCTTCTCCTTCTGTACCAAAGCATAGAGTGCACCAAGCACACCAGCACCAAATACTCCAAGACCATTCAGGAGAGATAGAAAGGGATTAGATGGTGAATCTCCCCGTCCTTCCTGTACATGCAAGCTACCCATTAAGAAGTTTTGATACTTAAAGTCAAAAAATAAAAAGGTAAACATGATGAAAGCAAATAGACCACTTGGGATCATAAAGTAAGGGAGACTCAGACCTCTAGCTTTTGGTTTTCCTCTGGTTTGCTTAGCTCACTTCCCGCTGTTTGGTTTTCCTCTGGTTTGTTTACCTCACTTTCTTCTAAAATAAGATGAATGCATAGAACAGAAAATGAAGAAGGAGAAACAATTATTAGACCAACCCTAGCAAAAGGACTTAAGAAGAAGAATGCAGACAGGACCTTGATAAGAGATCGAAAGTCCAATATATATAAAAGTAAAAGAGAATAGTAAGCAGATTAACTTTAAAACAACAAACATGAGCATGAGGATTCATTTTGAATATGAAAGGAAAGAGTGACAATGCTACCTATTACTTCAATAGTTATGCATGCTTCACTTCAGATTAGACCGCAAGCCAACTAGTGCAGTAACTGTGACTTCATACCAGATTTCTTGTTCATGCAAGGTAATTTGTTGTAATACCAAAACAAACCGCTCAGCATTTTACTATATCCTCAATCAGGCCATCTCTTACTAATTTCATTCAATGAACTGTTGAACTTTTACCAACCAAACAGTCCTAACAAGGTTGTTCTGTTACCATTAGGAGGAATGTTTCCTATATTTTCTTGGAAGGCGATGGGACTAATTAAATATTTAACTCAAGAATATCATAGCACTAAAAGTTAAAACATAATTCTTAACATAATAAGGAGGAAAGGAAAGAAATAACATAAAGGGAATAAGTGCCAGTGTTTACCACTAGCAATTACAAAAATCTACCTAGAGAAAGAGAGAGAGGAACAAAGATTTTGCCACAACTCAAGAGAGCAAGATCAACAGTATTAGTGCTGCAGCCAAAGGGTATAATGAGAAAGAGAACAAAGAGAGCAATGTTTGTTTATTTTAGATATATATAAAGATAGTTTGTTGTTTTTGTTAATGTTATAAGATTCTTTTTCAATCAACCATGAACCACCTGCAAATAAGATATCATGTAACATTCCCTCTATAGAGCACACCAAGAATCAAGAAATAATTCTTCAAAAGCAAGAGCACACTCTAAACAAAAGTACAAAAGCAAAAAGTAATTCCTTAGAAAAAAGGTTCAGACTCCAACAACTTGCTACTCAAGATTCTAACCTCTGAGACAAAATAAATAAATAAAGGAAACCCATTTCACAAGAGAGTTTTTTCCCCTATTGGAATATTTTAAAATTTTATTCTTTAATAGGTGCAATTTTAAACTTATTTCCCTAAACAAGGTGCTTTAAGCCACATCATCATCTTCTTCCCTTCAAGTCTATTTTTTTTTCCTGCAATTACAGTAAGAAAGAGCATCATTTGTGATTTTGGTCGGCTATGAAATACAAAGAATCTATTTGGTGGTGATCTTTTATGGTGATTTTGTTTTTGGCCTGTTTTCAAGCTTATGTTTTTTGCTTTGTTTTCTGGCTTGCTATCTTCGGCTTTGCAAATCATTGTATTCTTGGCTTTAATGAATGAATCTTTGATTTATAAAAAAAAATAAATAAATAACTTATCCTAAAGAAGTGTAAATAGTTAAAAAGGAAGTTGTAAAGAGTTAAAAAAGAAGCCACAGGAAAATCTAATTCTGTACAAAGAAAAAAGCCTCCTGTGGTTGCTTAGAAATTCTTTTATATTGTGTTAAGCACAAGAATAACAGAAGGTACAAAAACTACTATGATATCTATACACAATTCAATAGCAAAATCGAAAGACAGATGAGTCAATAGCTCCAGTCATTCTATTTTTATGCTAACTGTCACGAAATTAACTCGTGATATCAAAACTTATTAAAATTAGTATTATAAAAAACCACATATTTGAACAGGTTTAAAAAGGATTTGAATGTGTGTACTCATTTTATAGTAGTTAAAAGAGTTTGAATATCTATCTTGTTTAGATTTTGAAAATTTTGAAGAAGACTTACAGTAATTGCAGAAAAAAATAAAGAAAATACTTGAAGAAAGAGATGAAGATGTGGCTTAAAATACCTCATTTAGAGAAATAAGTTTAAATTGCCCCCATTAAAGAATAAAGATTTTAGAGTATCATAGTTTGGGAAAAAACTCTTTCGCAAGACGCAAACGTTTGATTAAAGCAAACGGTTAATACCATTCTAGTTAACTCGAACAAGAGAACCGATAAGAAAACTAAGCTCAGTCGATAAACTATACACAAAACACAATAATGAATCTACAAGCTGTGAAAACAATCAAATGATAAAATTCGAATAACATTTCACCAACTAAAAACATTGTCTCCATATACAACTTCTAGGCATCATTGCCCAAAGAAACTGACTTGAAAATTCTAAGACAAAATTAGAGACAATCCATTTCAACAAATCCAATAGTTTGATTAAAAAGATCGAGTATTGAAAGAAAAAATAATAAAAAGATGGACTTACTTAAGGTGGGGGCTTCAAGAGCTTTGGCTCTGAGTTGCAAGAAAGGAAGAATGGAAATACCCACAAGAAGAACAGCTCTCCTCTTGCTGGAAACGTTGTCGTTTGGGTTTTCTTGGGTCAGAGAAGCCATTGGAGCCCTGATGCTTCTCTTTCTTCTCTTGGTTTCTGCATTTCTGACGTTAAAGGAAACGGATTGAGAAGAAGAAAACAGTACTTGAGAGTTGGAAACGAGAGCTTGCAAATAGCAAGAGCTCCCTATCACGAAACCCATCTCGATGAGGTTTTTTTTTTCTTTAGATTGATTTTCAGTACACTGAGATAGAAAAGAAAAGAAAAGAGAAAGAAGCTGGATTTTACTTTGCTCTATCTTCCCAAGTTTCTGATTTTGTCGATGGAAGCTTGTGGAAAGACAAAAACGCCCGCTTTAGAAAGTTATAATTACCGGGAAAACCCTATTTGATTATAAAATATAAATATTCTAAAATAAAAATTTTTTGTTTCATTTTGTCTGCCTTCTTAGATTTGTTTTTTTTTTGTTTTTATTTTATTTCTAACTCTATTGCATATTTGCATTTATGATTTTGACTCCTTTTGGGCATTATTTGTGTGTTTTCTAAATATAATTGACTGAAGTCAACTTAAACTCTCCCAATTTAGAAATAGAAGAAAAACTCATGAAAAATAGGAAGCTCTTGCATTTGTCCAAAAGTCACAAGTTAAACTTCAAATGCATTTTAGCTTACGTGTGTTATTATAATTATTATTTGTGAAAAAGAAATGTTGGCTCTATCGAGAGGAGGTGAATCGGTTTTTCTATTTATTTTTAATTTTTCTAACTCTTAATGCACAATTAGAAATAAATAAACAATAATGAAATAAGTGCAGTAAAAAGAGTCAGGGAAAGAGTAGCAAACACAAGTTTATAGAGGTTCGGCCAATTTCTTGCCTACGTGCGCTCTCTCCTTGAACTTCTTGTCAAGGTTTTGATTCAGCTCTTCCTTGAGAATCCTTACAACCACTTGAAGGTGTGGCAATACCTCTTACAATGTTTCTTGAGAACTTAGAAATCTCCTTCTAAGCCTCTCCCCTTGTATTACTATCCACACTCTACAATATCAGACCTTACAAGGATAGTTCACCCCTTTGAATAACAGAATTTTCAGTAAATGGGTGAGGAACTATAAGAAAGCTCACAAATGGAGTTACACAATGAAGATTTTCAGATTTGATTTGCTCTCTTGAAGCTTGAAGATGTTTGAGTGTTTGTTCTGCCTCCAAACTTCGTAAATGTCTCTATTTATAGTCCACCCAACAACTGGAACAGTTGGTGAAGCATTTAATGTATTTTTTCCCGTTGAAACCCTCAGAAACTAGCCGTTGGAGTCAGATTTCGAGCAAAGGGATCGATCCCTTTTCTCCAGAAAGCTTTTCAAACTTCTCCCAGGTGGCTTCTGAAGCATTCTGCCTTTTTGGGATCGATCCCTCTACAGTAGGGATCGATCCCTCTTGTCCAGTAGGCTTTCCTGCACTTCTTTGGCTGCAATTTTATGGCTTTTTGTGATTCTAAGTCAGTTTAAGACCATCTAACACTTTTTCTAAGAGTATTTACTGACTTTTTCAATTGAAATCACAATCCAAGACTTTGTTAAAATAATTTCTATCATTGAGTTCATTCAAAGCAAATTTACTTGTATAAAAATCATTTTTAAGCTTACTTGAGTTTTGTCATTTTCAAAATACTTGTCAATTTAAAGCTAACAATCTCCCCCTTTTTGATATGACAAAACTTAAGGTAAATTTGCTTATATGTTTGAAAATTGAGGTTACTTAATTTTTGAAACACGTTGCTCCCCCTCCATTTAATATTACTTAATTTAAAAAAAAATATTGCTCCCTCTCAATTTAATATAATTATTGAAAAACATTGCTCCCCCTCAATTTAATATAATTTTACCACATTAATTCTCCCCCTTTTTGTCATAGCAAAAGAATAAAAACAGAACGAAACAAATAACATGGAGAAATGGTCAATGGTAGAAGTCAATTTAAAGCAACAATGGGAAACCAATAATAGGCAGAATAAGCAGGAGCATGGGCAATGAGATAAAGAGAAACAAAGAGTAGGCCAACGTCATGAAAGCAAAAGTAATGTCAAAGCAAGGCATAGTTATTAACATAAAACTTAGATAGCACAAACACACTTGCAAAAGTAATGTCAGAACAAGTCATAGTCATTAACATAAGACGTAGATAGCACAAATAGCAGACAAAGTAGAAGGATCAAAATCATAAGAAGTGAAACGCATAAGTCACACAAAAAGCATAATCAGCGCCTAGGGAACGTCTTGTAGTACTGATCCATGAAATCCTCGTGCTGCATACGAACATCTTGGATTTCATCATACATAGTAGCTTGAGTTTCCTCGATCTGATCAAGTCGCTGAGTGACGTCCAGCTGAAAATTTTGCTGAGAGGTATGCATTTGTTGAAGCATTAGCATGATCTGGTCAAGAGAGGTTGACGTAGAGCCGGAGGGTGCAAAAGATGTGGGCGCTGCAGGTACGTCGTCGTCGTCTCCTCCTTCTTCTCCGACTCCTTCCGAAGCATGTTCGAGAGGTTTAGCCTGTCCATGACCCTTGACCCATTCGATTGTATCTCCCCGTTGACGTTGATACCACCCAAGGTTATGGAGAGTGGCGAGATTGATCGTGGTGCTGGGATCCGGAAGTACACCAACCTCACATGAACAGTCAACGCCTTTAGAGATTAAGTAGTAGGCGAGAGGCTGAGGGAAGACAATGGTGTGCACCTTGGCAGTGACAATCTTCACCCAGTCTTGAAGGATAAAGTGAAGGAGCTGTGACTGAAGACCATCAGGTGAATGAATATGATGGAGCCAAAAACGATCAAGTTTTCGAAGGTGAGAATATCTTGTGCCAAGGGGTCGGAGATTCCAGGAGATTATGATATGTAGGAGTCGGGCGAAAACAGGAAGGTCACTTGCACGATTATTGGTAACGGGAAACTCTAAGCCTATGTTTGGATTGAGGGTGGGGAAGGGAAAGGAAAGGAAAGTAAAGTAAAACAAAGGAAGGTTGTAAACCTTTCTTTTGTTTGGGAAGATTTTTTTGCTAGGGAAAGGAAAGAGAGGGGGAGTGAGCACTCCTTGCTTTCCTTTGAGTTACTCAATTTTTTTAAAACCCCAATTTGGGGTAAAGGGGAAGGAAAGGAAATTTGAAAAAAGTTTTAACATGTAGAATATCAAATTTAACCTTATTATCTTATAAAATTTAAAACAAAAAGGGTTATAATTGGAAAAAAAAAGCATTACAACAAATCATTTCCTTTCCTTTCTATTGTTTAACCAAACAATGATTGTTAGGATTACTTTCCTTTCCTTTATTAATTTTAGCTATCCAAACAAGGGGTACATGTACCCTTTCCTTTCCTCTCCTTTCCTCTAGTTTACATTCCTTTCCTTTCCATTCCTTTCCTTTACTAATGTTTATCCAAACATAGTGTAAGGGGACGTTAACATTCTCATATATAGTACCGTCGTCGGGAACTCTAAAGACAACAAAGAGGGATTGTGTGGTGATTTCAATGTGTTTGCCCATGACATAGGATCGAATTCCTACAACACGACATTCATCATTTGGATCCGTGATGGTTTCGGCATTGGAAAAGAAAGCACGAATGATGTTTGGAGGAACTGGAGTGTTGATTTTGAGAAAGTTAATCCAATTAAATTCAGCGAATTTGGCCAAGTAAGGAAAATTAATTGATTCGAGGAAATCGAAATCAATTGGATGCCAATGCTTAATAGGCATATTGGCAAAGTTCGCTAGAAATCTTGTTTTCTCATTGGCATGGCGAAAGCATCGGTTAAAGGTGGCCAGTATGGAGGAGGAAGAGGAGGAGGGAGCACTGGTCTTGCGTTTTTGAGCAGTATGTTTAACTTTGGGAGCCATATGTAGTGGAAAAATGCAGGAAAGTTCGTTGAGGATTTTTACCGAACAAGTAGTGGGCACGATTTTGGTGAACGAGGGATGAGGATATGGGAAAGATAAGAGCTAGCCAACAACAGAGAGCCACAACCCAAGATGCATGGAACAAGTATGACAGTGAAATATGGATGAACAACTACAAATAGACTAAGTATAAATCCTAGAAAAGAGACAAGTGCCAATAAATTGAAAACCTAGATGGAAAGGAAATTGATGTAAAATATGCAAATGGGTAGACAAGATATGATGAAACAAACTAGAAATGCATGAAAAATTTAATGAAAAATGAAAGAAAAACTTACAATTGCAATGTTAGGTGAATAGTAACCATGGTGTGGAAGAAGAAAGAAGAGAAGAAAAGATGAAGTTTGGGTAGAAAATGAGTGGGGGAAATGAAAGAAATGAAGAAATGAGGAAGATTGGGGAAGGAATGGAGCGATTTGGTGAAGAATTGAGTGAGATCAAGAGGATATGGGTAAGAGGAAATGGGAGAGGGCATCGTGAAGGAAGAGGAAGATGAATAGGAATGAAAGACTAAGGGGTGTGATGTTTAAAATCGCCCGCGAATGGCATGGTAACATGTTTAAAAAGCTAAGAACATGAACAGTAACATGGTAAGTTAAGGTCATGAATTGCAAGTGGTAATTATATTCTTCAAATTTCTGCCTTGCAATCATCACAAACTAACTTAAGCCATTCATACAACAGCAAATTAATTCAAGGAACATTCATAATGCCTAATTCACCCCTAAGAGTGCAAAATCTCTCTTTGTCCAAGGGTTTGCTGAATATATCAGCTAATTGATGCAATGTATCTACATACTCTAGAGTAATGTCCCCTTTTTGCACTTGATCTCGTATAAAATGATGTCTAATCTCAATGTGCTTTGTTCTAGAGTGTTGGATGGGATTTTTTGTAAGGTTGATAGCACTGGTGTTGTCACACTTGATGGGAACTTGGTTTATTTCTAGCCCATAGTCTCTCATTTGTTGTTTAATACACAAATCTTGAGCACAGCAACTTCCGGAAGCTATATATTCAGCCTCGGTTGTGGATTGAGCTACGCTATTTTTTTTCTTAGAGAACCATGAAATAAGCCTACTTCCTAAGAATTGACATGTTCCCGATGTGCTTTTCCTATCCATTTTGCATCCACCAAAATCAGCATCGGAATAAGCATGGAGAGCAAGTGTAGAATCTTTAGGATACCAAAGTCCTAAGGAAGAGGTGTCTTTAAGGTATCTAAGGATTCTTTTTACTGCTTGTAGGTGTGATTCTCTAGGAGATGACTGAAATCTAGCACACAAGCATACACTAAACATTATATCGGGTCTACTAGCAGTTAAATATAGCAATGAACCAATCATAGACCTATATAGTTTAGTGTCTACACACTTTCCTCCTTCATCCTTATCAAGCTTGATATTTATGCTCATTGGTGTAGAGTAAGGTTTAGACTCATCCATTCCAAATCTTTTGAGCAAATCTTTAGTGTACTTAGCTTGATTTATGAAAATACCTTCTTTGCATTGTTTAACTTGAAGTCTTAGAAAGAAGGTTAACTCTCCCATCATACTCATTTCAAATTCACCTTGCATTAATTTTGAGAAATCTTTACACAATGACTCATTTGTAGATCCAAAAATGATATCATCTACATAAATTTGAACTACTAATAAGTCATCACCCTTAGATTGGATAAACAAGGTGGTGTCTACTTTGCCTCTTGCAAAACCTTTTTCAATTAAAAACTTTGAAAGTCTTTCATACCAAGCTTTAGGAGCTTGTTTTAATCCATATAAAGCCTTTGATAGTTTGAAAACATGGTTAGGAAACTTTGGATTTTCAAAACCAGGAGGTTGTTCAACATAAACCTCTTCATTTATGAAACCATTTAAAAAGGCACTTTTTACATCCATTTGATATAATTTGAAATCCTTGTAACATGCAAAGGCAAGTAGCATCCTAATGGCTTCTAATCTAGCTACCGGAGCATATGTTTCATCATAATCTATTCCTTCTTCTTGCCTATATCCTTGAGCCACTAACCTAGCCTTGTTTCTAACAATAATGCTATTCTCATCCATCTTATTTTTGAATATCCATTTGGTTCCAATGATGGGATAATCTTTAGGTCTTTCCATTAGTGTCCACACTTTGCTTCTCTCAAATTGATTTAACTCTTCTTACATGACCATAATCCAATTTTCATCTTTCAAAGCCTCATCCACATTCTTTGGCTCAAATTGTGACACAAAAGCTACATGTTGACATATATTTCTATACGTTGACCTAGTTCTAACTCCAATGTTTGGATCTCCAACAATATCATTATCCTTCACATATCCAAGTTCTCTAGGACACCTAGATTCTTTCTCAATTATTTCTTGTTCCATGGACTCCTCATTTTTGTTAATATTAAGATCTTCTAATTGTTCCCTAACAGCCTTATCTTGAGATGGATCAACTATAGGTTCATCAAAGATCTCTACTTCATCATCAAGATTGGTTCCACTAGTGATATTTGATTCATCAAAGATTACATGTATTGACTCTTCTACTACAAGTGTTCTTTTATTGAAAACTCTATAAGCCTTAGAATTTAAAGAATAGCCAAGAAAAATACCTTCATCACTTTTAGCATCAAATTTTCCTAGGTTATCTTTACCATTGTTCAAAACAAAACATTTACATCCAAATGGGTGAAAATAACTTATGTTAGGCCTTTTTCCTTTATAAAGCTCATAGGGAGTTTTCTTTAAAATAAGCCTTACCATAGCTCTATTTATGACATAGCAAGAAGTATTTATTTCTTCAGCCTAAAAATATTTAGGTAAGTTGTTTTCACAAAGCATGGTTCCCGCCATTTCTTCTAATGTTCTATTTCTCCTTTCAACTACCCCATTTTGTTGAGGAGTTCTAGGAGCTGAAAAATTATGACTAATGCCATTTTCATTGCAAAATGTATCAAAACCAATATTTTTAAATTCTTTTCCATGGTCACTCCTAATACTAGAAATAGAGTAACCTTTTTCATTTTGAACAAGTTTTGAGAAAACAATGAATTTTTCTAAGGCTTCATTTTTCACACTTAAAAAGAACACCCAAGTAAACTTAGTGTAATCATCAACTATGACAAAACCATAGTGTTTTCCTCCTAAGCTAGTGGTTCTAGTTGGTCCAAATAAATCTAAGTGGAGGAGTTGAAGTGATCTAGATGTTGTAATACCTCTCTTAGGTTTAAATGATATTCTTTTATGTTTTCCTCTTACACATGCTTCACACACTTTATCATTTTCAAATTGTAGTTTAGGTAAGCCAACTACTAAGTCTCTTTTGGCTAACTTAGACAAAACATGCATGCTAGCATGGCCTAGTCTTCTATGCCATAACCAAGGTTCATTTTCTCTAGTGGCCATAAGACATATATTTTTGCTATTAAGCTCATTCAAATTAACAACATAAATATTTCCTTGTCTATGTCCAATAAAAATAATTTGATTAGTTTTAGCATTAACAACATTGCAACACAAGTCATCAAACACAACTTTAAATCTCTTATCACACAATTGACTAATACTAAGTAAATTATGTTTTAAGCCTCTAACATACAAAACATTCTCAATAGTTGAGGAAGAGTTACCAATGGAGCCAATTCCTTCACTTTGTCCTTTGGAGTTGTCTCCAAATGTGACTTCTCCACCACTTTTATGCTTTAGGAGCTTGAATTGGCTCTTGTCACTCGTCATGTGTCTTGAGCATCCACTATCAAGGTACCAATGCTCCTTGGACTTAGCCTTGTAGCAATACTCTTCCTCCTACAAACACATCTAGCTTTCATCTTAGGTACCCAAATTTTCTTGGGTCCTTGAAAGTTAGTACTAATAATTTTTGATCCTTTAGGGATCCATTTCATCTTTAAGGACTCATCACTTAAATTTAAAACATGTTTAGGCACCCAAATCTTGACAGCCATTTTACCTCTAATCATGGTCTTCCTAGAGGTGCATGCTTGTGAAGAGTGTCCTAGTTTATTACATAATGTGCACAAAACAAATTTTCTATATCTTTAACTAGGAAATTTTTTAGATGAGTCTCTTTGTTAGATGCATTATAGCCTAACCCTTCTCTATCAAAGAATGCTCTTTGGGCTTCTAGCATATGATCAAGTTTTTGTTGGCCCATGTAAAACCTAGAAAAGGAGTTTTGCAAATTACTGTTCTTTCTATTTAATTCTTCTATTTCTAGATTTGCATTCTCTAATTTCTTCTCACATTCTAATTTAACATTCATAAGAATTTCATTTTCCTTTTTCAACTTAGAAATCATTTTCTTATATTTCACATTCATGCATTCAAATTCATTTGCTAACTCATCAAATGCATCTTGTAATTCATCAAAAGTCTAATCATTAGTATCTAATGAGTTAGATGTTACCTTCTCATCTTCAAAAGCCATAAAACAAAGGTTGGCTACTCCATCTTCCACATTCTCTTCATCGGAGCAATCACTATCACTCCATGTAACCACCATTGCCTTCTTCTTTGGTTTCTTCTTATTTTACTTTCTATAAAAAGGACAATCAAATTTAATATGACCAGCTTTTTTGCATTCATAACAAATAATTTAGTCCTTTTCTTTCCTACTAATTTCTCCTCTATTAAAGTCTCTCCTAGGGGGTCTCCTAGAGTTTCCACTCGCTCTCATCCTCATGAATTTATTGAATCTCTTTGCGAACATAGCCATTTCTAAATCCTCTTGATCACCACTTTCATCATGATCATTTTTTGATTCCTCAATTGTGGTGGATTATAGAGCTACTCCAACTTTCTTTGAGGGATCTTGATTTCTCTTAATTTTCATCTCATAAGTAAATAAGGATCCCATAAGTTCATTGTTGGCTCTTATAGGCAATACCGAGAGGGGGGTGAATCGGTTTTTAACTAACTTTAAGCTTGTTTTGCGATTCTTCTAAATTCTCTAGCCTATATTAATAATTTCTAAGTTCTCTAGACTAGGCAAGCATGCAATCCAAGTTCAATGCAATAAATTCAATATAATTGCAAGTAAATAAAGAGTAGGGAGAGAGAGATTTACACAATCGATTTATAGAAGTTCGGCTATCTTGCCTACGTCCTCTACCTTGAGACGCTCCCAAGGATTTTCCCCAAATTCACTATACTTGAATTTGTTATACTCCCTCTTTTTCTAGGCTCAAGAGAAACCTCTCTCTTTTTCAAGGCTTAAGAGAAACCTCCCTCTTTTTCTTAGGCTAAAGAGTAACCTCCCTCTTTTTCATAGGCTAAAGAGAAACCTCCCCTTTTTACAAGGATTGAATTGGTTTTACAAATGATGTAATCAAGGAAAGGCCTCTAGGTAGGCAAGTGATTACAGAAATTAAGCACAATGAAAAGCCTATACAATATTTGTGCTAAACAATACAAGAGATAAGTGAATGATAGAAGATGTAGACTTTGGAGCTCTTGATTTGTTGTTTGAGGCTTGAGGAAGATGAATAAGATGATGAAAGATGTTGCTTGGTTGTTCCTCTTGCTTCCTTTAGCTTCTAAGCCTCTATTTATAGTCCCTTGGATGTATTCTAGCCGTTGAGTGGAGCCAAATCTCGGATATTACCGTTGTCTCACAAAAACTAGCCGTTATAGGCTATTTTCGGGCAAAGGGATCGATCCCTTTCCATAGGGGATCGATCCCTTTTGTCCAAAATCTTGATTCTGGGCTTCAAGGACCTTGGGAAGACTTTCTGCCAAAAAGGGATCGATCCTGCTACAGTGGGGATCGATCCTTTTCTTCCAGAGGGCATTTTTCCTGCACTTTTGGGTTAGAAATGATATGACCTTTGATCCTAATTCAACCCAAAACATTTATAAGCTTTAAGGGAGTTTTTCTTGACTTTCTCAAATGAAAATATTGTCCAAGAAATCATCAAGTGATTTTCTAAAATATTCAAAACATTTATAAAGTGTTAAGACCAATAAGAGTATGCATCATTAAATCATGGTCTTAATGTTTGATATGAACACTTGAAATGTATTGAGAAAATCATGTGTGATAAGGCAAATTTACAATATGAATTAAAACATTAAAGCTTACTTAAGTTTTTGTCATTTCAAAATATATATAGCAATTTAAAGCTAACAATCTCCCCCTTTTTGATATGACAAAACTTAATGTAAATTTGCTTTGAAAATTCTTTGATAAAATACTCCCCCTCAAATAAAGCAGGATTTTATAAAGCTCCCCCTTAATATAAGCATGGGTTTTGAAAATGAATTTTCAAACTATTTCTCCCCCATTATTTCTCCCCCTTAATATCTCTCCCTTTTAATATTTATCTCTCCCCCTTTTTGTCATAGCAAAAAGAAGGAAAAATAATAAAAATATGCTCCCCCTAAAATCATGGCTATATGAGAATAAAGAAAAGAATATGCTCCATCCAACAAGAAACATGTTAGTACATGGGACTCATAGCACAAATAAATAAGTCAATTGTTCATAAAGAGTATGAAATATTCATGCAAAGAACATGACTTATGATCCTATACCAATTGTTTATAAATAATTTTGATACCAATTGTTGATAAGTAATTTTGCAAGAAGGTTCCAATTGGTAAGAAGTTAAGCAAGCACCTAAGTATATCCATTGTTCTCTAAGGTCCAACTAAGGTGCATGGTAATACATAATGATTATGAGCTAAAATTAGATGACATATCATATGCATGAGCTCATAAATCATGTTCAAGCAATAGTGTGCATAGGATAAAGACATATATCAATTAATTACAAATTCTAGCACACAAGTGTTTCATGCAAAAGTGGCTTATGTGAATTCTTCCCTATTTGTCATTTCAAACTAAAGAGCATGAGAAGAATTGTCAATTTAAAGCTCACACCAATTGGGAATTTAGATTTGACTTACCAATTATTGAAAATATGGTTGCCAATGATACTAATTGTTATTTCAATCTAAATACCAATTGTTACTAATGGTTGACTTAGGCATTTTGCATGAATCCAATATCTATGTGTAGTGTGTTCATGTCAAGAATATAATCATTCTAAATATGCAAGAACACAATCACACATCATCAAATATGCATATGGATCAATTAAACATTAGTACACTATCATAAAATATTAATCCATATTCATATTCACAAATTGATACTATATGGAAGATTCAAAAAATCAAGGAATTCAAGCAAACACATTTTCTTCCATGGTTTCAAGCATACAAATCCTATGCTCATTTTCTAATTCAAGTCCTTAACCAATTATGAGCAAGGAAAGATTCATTAAAGCCCAAGTTCTTTAATAATTTAGCCATAAGAAAAATTTAAGTACATGGATGATAAAGTTTCATGCATTTGAACATATAGGATCCATTTACCATCACAATTTATAGGCCAATGACCATTACCAATTGTTGAATTTACATTTGAAATCAATCCACTAGATGTAAAATTATCATGAAACCTAGTGTGGAATGATAAGTCAAGCTAAGAGACATAATCCTATAAGCATGCTTGACTAAGATGAACAAAAAGGAATGATGAAGATTCATTATGCACTAGTTCATCAATTTCTCAAATATATCCATAAATTCTTGAAATATTTCTCAAAATTATGTTTAAGCATTTATTTAAAGTATATTTCAAGATTATTTCAAGATTCATGAACGTTTTCAACAAGAAAAATGATTTTGCACTTATGAGCTCAAGAAAAATGATATTGATTGTTGAAAGTGATACCATTTGTTGGAAATGATACAAATTGATGGAGTTGAGGCATGATATCAATGAAAAATGAATTTTCATATATTAAAGATCATTAAAAAGAAGTTAAAAAAATGAATTTTAAGTTGAGAAGAGAGAAAATATCAAAACAGTGAAAAGTTCTTCTCAATTTCGATTGAAAACATGCAAGAAAGCCCTTTCTGGCTTGGGGGGATTGATCCCTATAGGAGGGGGATCGATCCCTTAACTCCAGAATGCAGATTTCCTGCATTCTGCTCAAGGGGGATCGATCCTGCTTGTTGAGGGATCGATCCCTCATCCTGTTTCTGCAGTTTTTGACAGAAAATCCAACCTTTGAGGTACCAAAACTTCGTTTTTGAGTATTTTAAGTCCAAGTAAAGGTTTAAGCAATTGTAAAACATGATTTTGGACTTGTATGAATGAAAAACCATTTTACAAAAGATTTTGCAATTTTGGAAGAATTTACACAATAAAATGCATTTTTTGCCTTAAATGGGGTCATTTTAAGCATTATGCATATTTTGTCAAAACCAAAGCTTTGGAAACCACAAATATGCCAAAACAAACTTGTTCACATAGATTTTAAGCACATATAACATCAAATCATCATACTTGTGAACATTATGCCATGATTTCCAACATACATATTCTTCATTAAGGCTCATGACAAGGCATTTTGCATAAATGACATATTTGACAGCTTTTGAGCAACTAAATATATTATCTAGACATATCAAACTTGCTCAAGATGTAGAAAACCAATAATCATTTCAAAATCACAAATCATCATTAAATGTATCAAGTACTATTCATCAAGCACTCAAAAATCATTTATCATGCCTTTTGTTCAATCATTCAACTCACAATGCATCAAGAATCATTAACCAATTTTCTCATCAAAGCACAAAAAGTTTAAGGAGTAAGGAATTAAACTTACAATACTCCTTTGATAGAGAATGCTTTGCCTTGAATAGTTGAATCCACCTTGAGCCAATTTTTTTTTTGAAGAATTGTTTTGATGGATCCTCAAGCTTTTCCTTTTTGTCATTGGCACAAGCAATCTCCATAGAGGTGTGTAGAGCATTCAAACTCCATTGTTTCATTGTATTCCCATGCTCTAACACTCCTACAATAAACAAATTTATGCATGCTTTGGTACCCAAATTTTCATGAGTCCATGAGAGTTAGTGTTCACAATTTTTGATCCTTTTGGGATCCATTTCAAGCACAATTCATCATTATTCATAGCATGCTTTGGCACCCACATTTTTCTAACTACTCTTCCTCTAAATGTGGTTTTTCTATTTGTGCATGCTTGTGAGGTGTGGCCTATTCTATTGCAAAGTGAGCATGTGAGAGATAAATCATGCATGGTATTTTTGCTCACTAGGAAATTCTTAAGATGAGTTTCTTTATGTTTTGCATTATATCCTAACCCATCTTTGTCAAAAAAAGCTCTTTAGGTCTCTAACATATGATCTAGCTTTTGTTGACCCATGTAGAATCTAGAAAATGAATTATGCAAATTTAAGTTCTTTTTATTTACTTCATCAATTTCTAGATTTGCTTTTTCTAATTTCTTTTCAAAATCAAGTTTGGCATTCAATAACTCATCATTTTCCATTTCTAGTTTTGTAATCATTTTCTTGTATTTTGTGTTCATGCATTCAAATTCACTAGCTAGCTCATCAAAAGCATTTTGCAAATGGCCATTACATTCACTAGAGCTAGGTTTCTCATTTTCTTCCTCAATAATCAAGAGGCTAGGATTTGCTACTTTATCTACATTATCTTCTAATTTTTTTTCTAGCTCTAATTTCACTTTGTTTAGTTCTTCATTCCTTGAGCCAAGATCTTTTACTTTCTCCTCCAACTCAAATTTAGTATTTACTAGGATTTCATTTTCTTGTCTAAGTATATTTAACTTTTTCCTATATCTTGCATGCATTGATTTATATTCATCACTTAGCTCATTAAATGCATCTTGAAGCTCATCAAATAAATATTCTTCTAAAGTTTGTGAGCTAGTCTCAAAATCATCATCTATAGCCATTTATGATCGTTTTGCTCGATAGAGGTTAGTCTAAATCGATCTCGAGCCCAAGCTCTGATACCAATTGTTGGCTCTTATAGGCAATACCGAGAGGGGGGTGAATCGATTTTTAACTAACTTTAAGCTTGTTTTGCGATTCTTCTAAATTCTCTAGCCTATATTAATAATTTCTAAGTTCTCTAGACTAGGCAAGCATGCAATCCAAGTTCAATGCAATAAATTCAATATAATTGCAAGTAAATAAAGAGTAGGGAGAGAGAGATTTACACAATCGATTTATAGAGGTTCGGCTACCTTGCCTACGTCCTCTACCTTGAGACGCTCCCAAGGATTTTTCCCAAATTCACTATACTTGAATTTGTTACACTCCCTCTTTTTCTTGGCTAAAGAGAAACCTCTCTCTTTTTCTAGGCTCAAGAGAAACCTCTCTCTTTTTCAAGGCTCAAGAGAAACCTCCCTCTTTTTCTTAGGCTAAAGAGTAACCTCCCTCTTTTTCATAGGCTAAAGAGAAACCTCCCCTTTTTACAAGGATTGAATTGGTTTTACAAATGATGTAATCAAGCAAAAGGCCTCTAGGTAGGCAAGTGATTACAGAAATTAAGCACAATGAAAAGCCTATACAATATTTGTGCAAAACAATACAAGAGATAAGTGAATGATAGAAGATGTAGATTTTGGAGCTCTTGATTTGTTGTTTGAGGCTTGAGGAAGATGAATAAGATGATGAAAGATGTTGCTTGGTTGTTCCTTTTGCTTCCTTTAGCTTCTAAGCCTCTATTTATAGTCCCTTGGATGTATTCTAGCCGTTGAGTGGAGCCAAATCTCGGATATTACCGTTGTCTCACAAAAACTAGCCGTTATAGGCTATTTTCGGGCAAAGGGATCGATCCCTTTCCATAGGGGATCGATCCCTTTTGTCCAGAATCTTGATTCTGGGCTTCAGGGACCTTGGGAAGACTTTCTGCCAAAAAGGGATCGATCCTGCTATAGTGGGGATCGATCCTTTTCTTCCAGAAGGCATTTTTCCTGCACTTTTGGGTTAGAAATGATATGACCTTTGATTCTAATTCAACCCAAAACATTTATAAGCTTTAAGGGAGTTTTTCTTGACTTTCTCAAATGAAAATATTGTCCAAGAAAGCATCAAGTGATTTTCTAAAATATTCAAAACATTTATAAAGTGTTAAGACCAATAAGAGTATGCATCATTAAATCATGGTCTTAATGTTTGATATGAACACTTGAAATGTATTGAGAAAATCATATGTGATAAGGCAAATTTACAATATGAATTAAAACATTAAAGCTTACTTAAGTTTTTGTCATTTCAAAATATATATAGCAATTTAAAGCTAACATTCATCTAATGAGAGTGTATGAGGGTCCTTGGATTCCTCAATAGTAGTGACTTTAGCTTCCCATGATTTAGGTAAGCTATTGAGTATCTTTTTCACCATTTACTAAGGCTTTAAGACCATTTATGATGTCAGTAAACCTAGTAAACATGTCACTAATTGACTCATCATTCTTCATTCTAAACAATTCATAGTCTTGAGTGAGCATGCCTACTTTTGTTTTCTTGACTTGTGTGGTCCCTCATGTGTGATTACTAGTTTATCCCAAACTTGTTTAGCATTCTCACATTGGGAAACTCTATTATATTCATTTGGTCCTAATGCACAAAACAATGTGTGCATTGCCTTAGCATTAAGTGTGTCATTCTAATATCATTAGTATCCCACTCATCTTCTTTCTTTGGCACATCCGTCTCATCTACTTTCTTAATAGGGACAAAGGGACCTTTAACTATAATCCTCCATACTTCATAATCATTTGCTTGAATAAATAGCATCATTCTAGTCTTCCAATAAGCATAGTTTTCACCATTAAAGAGTGGATGCCTAACCGTAGAGTGTCCCTCTCCTACCAAAGGTGTAGACATACTAGTTTGAGCCATTTGTGATCATTTTACTCGATAGATGTTAATCTAACTCAATCTCGAGCCTAAGCTCTGATACCAATTGTTGGCTCTACCGAGAGGGGGTGAATCGATTTTTCTATTTATTTTTAATTTTCCTAACTCTTAATGCACAATTAGAAATAAATAAACAATAATGAAATAAGTGCAGAAAAAGAGTAAGGGAAAGAGAAGCAAACACAAGTTTATAGAGGTTCGACCAATCTCTTGCCTACGTCCTCTCTCCTTGAACTTCTTGTCAAGGTTTTGATTCAGCTCTTCCTTGAGAATCCTTGCAACCACTTGAAGGTGTGGCAATACCTCTTACAATGTTTCTTGAGAACTTAGAAATCTCCTTCTAAGCCTCTCCCCTTGTATTACTACCCACACTCTACAATATCAGACCTTACAAGGATAGCTCACCCCTTTGAATAACAGAATTTTCAGTAAATGGGTGAGGAACTATAAGAAAGCTCACAAATGGAGTTACACAATGAAGATTTTCAGATTTGATTTTCTCTCTTAAAGCTTGAAGATGTTTGAGTGCTTGTTCTGCCTCCAAACTTCATAAATGTCTCTATTTATAGTCCACCCAACGACTGGAACAGTTGGTGGAGCATTTAATGCATTTCTTCCCGTTGAAACCCTTAGAAACTAGCCGTTGGAGTCAGATTTCGAGCAAAGGGATCGATCCCTTTTCTGGGGGGATCGATCCCTTTTCTCCAGAAAGCTTTTCAAACTTCTCTCGGGTGGCTTCTGAAGCATTCTGCCTTTTTGGGATCGATCCCTCTACAGTAGGGATCGATCCCTTTTGTCCAGTAGGCTTTCCTGCACTTCTTTGGCTGCAATTTTATGGCTTTTTGTGATTCTAAGTCAGTTTAAGACCATATAACACTTTTTCTAAGAGTATTTACTGACTTTTTCAATTGAAATCACAATCCAAGACTTTGTTAAAATAATTTTTATCATTGAGTTCATTCAAAGAAAATTTACTTGTATAAAAATCATTTTTAAGCTTACTTGAGTTTTGTCAAATTTCAAAATTCTTGTCAATTTAAAGCTAACAAGAAAAAATCGATTTAATTTTTTTCTAAAATTTTATGTATACTTATCATTAAGGTCATGTTTAATTCATAGGATGATAGATATGATAGGATGATAATTATCATATCTTATGTTTGGTGCATACATTAAGACTCCGTTTGGTTCGCGTAAAATGATTTTTAAAAAATGATTTCTGAAAATTTGATTTTCTGGAAAAACCAATATTTTCTGTTGTTTGGTTGATATGCTAAAAAATATTTTCTATTGCTTATTGTTTTAGCTCAATATAAATTAAGTTGAGTTTCAGTGGAGTTTTTTTTCTTAACAGTGGCATAGGTTTGGAAATTGTTTTCCCCTTTTGAAAATGGTAAGACAATTTCTCAAAATCCTTAAAGATTTTTCAATGACCGAATTTCATTTTTCATTGACCGAAAATGTTTTACAGGTACCAAACACTGAAAAATGTGGAAAATATTTTCTGAAAAATGAAATTCGTGTACCAAACGGACCGTAAGGGGAGGATTGGATTGCAAGGAGGATTAGTCATCCTCCTAATATAGAATAACTCAATCATTTCCAAAAGGTGAGGATTATTCCTAATACATAGGATTAGAAATAAATACTCATATTTTATTTTTTTATCCTTAACATTTATATTTAAAAATTAACTTAAACATTTAATAAAATAGTAAGGATTTTTAATTAGTTAATATAATTTTTTTCCTTCTTTTTCTTTCTTTTTTTTCTTGTTTTTGATTAAAGAAAAACTCTAGTTTTGATAAAATAATATTTTCTTGTTCACATTTTTTTTAAATTAGTTTTTAAAAATAAATTTTCAAACATAAAAATTATTATAAAATATATTTTTTAACTAGTTTTTTCTTACATTTAAATTTTTATTTTTTCTTTCTTAATTTTTTTCTTTTTGCTTGAAAAATAAATGAAAGAAAAAGGACTATTAACCATAAATTATTAGACATTATATATTTTTTAATTCATCAAAATTGAATTATTAAATTTAACTTATATGTTTCTTTTTTTTCTATATTTCTTTATAATTGAAAAAAAAAAGGAAGATAAAGAAACCATAAAAATAAAGAAAAATATTTAAAAACAGTCTTTTGAAAATTTTAATGTAATTAAAAAATAAACTTATTTTCAAGAAAAACTCAATTTTCTAAAAAATATATTTAATTTATAATAAAAAATAATTTTAAATTTAAATCATATAAAAGAAATAAAAACAAAATGAAAAAATATAGAAAATGCTTTTTATAAAAATTCATTTCTTAACAAAATAATTTTTTTGAAAAAGTAATATAAATTTTTTAGAAGTAATTTTTTATTAAAAAATCAGCTAATAAATTGGACTATTAATTGTAATATTATAAATAATATTTAAATTTTTAATTTTTAATATTTCATTTATATTTATAATAAAAAATTATAAATTTAAATTATGTTACTTTAAAAAAGAGTACTTAAAAAAATCATTTTATACTATTTTTAATTTTACACATAACAAATATTGTGAAGGACATAAAAAATCATCATATCTTATTCTTAATCCTTGTACACCCCAAACATAAGATATGATGATATAATATAATCTTATCCTATCCATAATCTTATATTATCTTATCTTATCATCATCTTATGCACCAAACATGACCTAAATTAATATCTCAAATTTCAGTCTTTATAAAATGAGATTCGAACTTATGAGACTAAAGAGTGTTATATTCAATACTACATGAATTTAAATTATAGAGAGAGAAAATTTTATTATTTGGAACATATCTTAGGCATGGCACGGGGGCATATGGGTAATTTCAAGAGAGAGGTAAAATTACAAAGAGGTCCACATCCAATCCATATGAGCTAAAATGGTGGATCAAGCGATCAAGATTCAAGAGACTTACCCAACGCCAATTTCACCGATACATAATTGCCAAGTAAGAAAAGTGCAACTTTTATCCTCAACCTGAGCAGGTTAGGTTGCCACGTCACTCAACTCTTTTCACTAAAATGTAATCCTCTTATCTTCCTTCTCATAATTCTCCTATGTTAAAATCCATTACCAATCTCAACAAAAAATCAGGGGTCAGCTTCATTTGCACTGGAAACCAGTCAGAACCCAATCTGAGAAGATGTTAGAAAAACTGAGAAAATAGTTTAAATTAGATGTTTATTTTCGTCCCCATTTTTCATAACAGACCTTTCTTTTTTTTTCGACGATGAAAGGAGTGAAATGAACCCACGTTTAATTGCTGCTCTATCTGACTCTGACTGAATCGAGTGGGGGCATTGCAAAGCTTCTTATGACAAACACGAGTCCATTGGACCACTGCTTTTGGTCTTCTTATGAAAAGGATGGTTTATTGCCGGGTGGGTGCGATTAACTAATTATAATTATTTGGCTCACCACCAAATTTCATTGCTCAAAATCATGACATACAGAAGCAAATTTTAGACCACTAAATGATGGAAAGAAATGAAAGTGAATTTTTTCTCTAAACATTTGAACATGATTTGAATTTTGAAATCGTCACTGTTGAAAGAATTTTACCGTTTACCATTACCTGCTTAAATGAAATTAATTTTAAATCATAAAACAGATAAAAATACATGTAATTACTTCAAAAGAAAAAAAAGCAGGTTTCACAAGAATTATGCATGCAATGACTTTCAGCCCAATGTATCGAGTGAGTGCCTTTGACCATATGGTTTTAGTTATTACCAAAATCCTTTGGATCAGCCTAGCCTAAGCTCTTGCCAGATTGGAGCAGAAAATCAGGACACCATTTACAGATAAACGGGTAGCTTCCCTTATTTTGGCTGGACGTCACATGAGGGCTATAACTTGATAAATAAGTTAGTAGCTGCTACATTTCTTAGACCATAGCTACGCCTACACGTCAACCAGCATTTAACTTCTCAAGCACCTCCACGCAACATGTACTTTCAATACAATAACAGAGAGTAAAGACAGCCACCAGAAAGTCAGGGAAATTAAGTGACCGTCTCCTGTCTAGAAGAACTTGGAGAGCAAGACCTTGGTACAAATGTCTAACACAATCAAGTGGTTTTATCTAGGAACTCTCCAGGAAAAATCAAACTTCTATGCAGAAATTTCAACACTAAAATTCAAGCAAGATGAATGGAAGATGTCAGTGTATCATCCATACAGCAGAATGGACGAAAAGCATAGTTGGGACTGAACATTGACACACAAATAATTAGTTGTTGAGGAAGATCAGTTAATCTAACAATGTTCTTCAGCATTACTAGTCAACCATGTAAATTCAAATTTTTCAAGAAATTGACATAATAAATCACAAACAGATTAGCCCCACTGACATTCATAAACTAGAAAGTAGAACCTATGGCAGACAAATAAGATTAATCGCCATTTTGTTGTTATATATTGCCAAGGAGCAGGAAAGATAACTGCAGACTAAAAAGAATTATCCGAAAGAGAATGCATCCAACCAAGTGAATGATAATAAAACATTCAAGATTCAACAAGTTCTTCAGGTCCAAGAGGCTTCTACAACAGCTCACACCAGAGCAATGATAATAAATATATATATATATATATATATGAGGAAAACTGATGAGATGGGGCTTCTGGCCACTACTAACTCATCTAATCATAATTATAGTGCAACAACAGTCTAATATTATATCTATCTCTGGACTTAATCAAACTCTATGCTGTGCCATCCATGACTCACGATTTATGCTGCCATCATCCATGGCTGCAAACAGATTCACATGAACAGCTCTTTATGAACAGATGATCCAGGTATTACAAGGTTGCAGCAATTTTGTCACTCCTAGCATGGAAGCCTGCAAAATGCAATCATAATTATAGCCCGTTACATGTTAATGGGCATACCCATTAGGAATAGATCTTCATCATCACTCTGCTCAGGAGAACCATTAGAGGAATTATAACAGATTTTCTCCATTTCCTCCTCTGCGAAAATCTCCACGGAGCGACAATCAAAACTGCAAAATGCCTTTTCACCTCTGCAATAATCAGAAGAAAAAAACAGACTCAGCCATTACAACAAGATGAGACTGAAGTAAAAATCACAAGGGGATGGGAATTGTAGAAACCTGTACATGTAAATGTCTTCATCCTTCTCTAACTTTTTCTTGCAAGAGTAACAGAAGCTCAAAAACTCATCAGAGAGGAAAGCGCTTGAAGTCTCTGCGCTCTTACCCAGTTGAGGCACTTTGGTTCCTGGTTCTGCCTTCTTGTCAAAATTGGTCAACTCATTGTTGTGACATTCCAAAATACAGTCACCAAAAATGTGAGTTGTTTTGGGATTTGGACCGTGAGAAATTATACAAGTATAATCCTCAGAAAGCTCTATCTCATGTGCAGAGAGAGATCCCATGCTATGGCCAATGGGTATAGGAAGTGAACTTGGTTTACTTACCAAAGAATTATCTACTTGCAAAGCTCTGCCAATTGGCAGAGGTGAACTATTAATGCTGATGGTTCCATTCTCTGAACAAAAACTTCTGGAACTCAAATTGGAGCTTTGGGTAGAGGCAACAAAGGAAGGGGAAAACCGGGAACCTGGCTTGGGTTCTAATGGCTCTTCCTCATTTCCAAGAACAAGACCAGAATCCCCTGATTTGGTGTTGGGTTTTCTGGCTTGGAAAAGTTGTGAAATTATGTAATTCCTAGGCAAAGAATTGGATTTCATAGAATTACCGAGCAATTCATGAGGATACCTTGAGGAATAAGTAAACGTAGTCCTCACCTGTGGTCCAGTAGTCTTCACCTGTGGTCCAAATACTATATTCTTTCTCTTAGGAGAATCAAGATCTTCACCATCTGGTTTAATTTCATCGGCCAGCAAATTCACAATGCCCAAGCCTATCTTACTGCAATCCCACTTCTTCTGATAACCACTTTGGGATGATGGTCTAGGAGACCTAACACTAAATGGGCAGCTAAAATTTGCGAAAACTCTCAAATCAAGAGGAGATGTAGGGCTCCGTACCATATCATAGTCCGAAGAACCCTTAGTGCTAAATCCAACAAGGAATCCAGGAATATTGAAAAGTGAGTTGCTAACACACCTTAAACCCAATGTATCAGACTGAAAACAGGACTCTGGATCAGGATCAGCCATCAGATTATCATCCATCAAACTAGCCTACGAAGTGTGTTGTCTTACACTGCATTATCTATAAACCCCCCAATCTTCTAGCAAGAAAACCGGCAATTCTTTACTGCATAAGAATGAAGAATTCATCAATGTTGAAAAAAATAAGTTTTATACCACAATCAACAGATATAATGAGCAAAGCCATAAAGAAGCAAGTACCATGTATGGCAATACCTTAAGATGAAACAAAGATCATTGATTTAGCTACCCTGAATGACAATAGTCAACTGTGATAGAAGTTGAAGCATAGGTAGTATACAGTTATATCCAGACAAGGACAAAAGAAAAATAAAAGCAAAGGTCATCGTATAATGTTCAACCACTAAAAAGCCCCCAAAGACAGACCAATTTGGAAGCTATGATGCAATAACAGAGCTAATACCATAGCAGTTTCTCTTTAAAAACAAAGCTTTGACAGAGTCAGCTCCTTGAATCATATCAACAATGCAAGATGAGAAGCAAAAATACTTGAAGATCTCAATAAAGCAATAAAAAAAAAATCTTCATTTAAAAACATATTTGAGCATCCATGAAGAAACTATGGAAGGAAACAAATCCTCCCAGACTTTCGATTAACATAATAAAGTAAATCCAAATCAACAACAAGGGCAATCCTTTCAGATAGCTTATGTGCAAATATGAACTATATAAACATACAAGGCAAAGAGAAAACAAGATTGATCATTCATTTAGATTTTAACTCTGATAAGAAGCAAGTAAACATAGGGCTAGAATATATTTTGGCGATCAACATTAACCAAAACCCAGATAATCATTAATCAAAAATCTCAAAGATTCCTAAAAATCAGACACAAGGAGCGAGAACATCAAAAAGAAAAACCTACTACCGGAGATGAAGAAGGAACTCAAAACAAAAGCTTGATCAAAACAAGATGCAAAATTTACTTCAAATGCATCAAATGGGTACTCAAGAAAAGGGCTAACGCATCAGTATTTAACAAAAAAATAGACCCTTGCATGCATCAAAACTAGCACAGACAACATTAAAAGTCGGAGTGAAAACATTAAAAGGAAATAATTGGAAACCAAACTGGTTTAAAACAAAGCTCAAACCTTTTAGATATCCCAGATGCTCAAAAATGCAGATTGATCAAAAAATAAAAACAAAAGAGCTAAAATAATTACAGAAAAAAACCCACCTGGTTTTCTTCTGTTAAAACTTGAAAGGTGAGAGAGAAAAGAAAATGAAAAACCCAAAATGCAGAAGAGATATAGAACTACTACTTTGGTTTAGCAAAAGCATAAACTCTCTCTATATAAATTTTTTCTGCCATTTTCTTTTTCTGGTTTTTTTTACTTCTGCCAATGCATCAAAATCAGAGAAACAGTAAGCCACTGAGGCTTCTGATATACTCCTCTCGGGTCTCTCTCTTCATTCTCACTCTTATGATTAAAAAAGAAATACGTATTTTTATACGGTATTGTAGAAAATAGTATATATTTTTTATTTTACAATTGAAGACAAAAAGAAAGAAGAATTTCTTTTGTGTGCAGTAGTCACACTTGCTGTACACTGCAAAGCCCACGTTTTTGCTGTTAACTGTCCTCCTCCATCATCAACTTTTCACTTTCAATTCTATTCCTTTTGGGATTTTTAATTTTATTTCCGTGATAAAACTATTGATTTTTTATTCTAACCTTTTTAAAAAATCAATCATCGAATAACCTAATAATATCTAGTAATTTTTAAGTAAATAAAAACATTTGATGTGATAATAACTAGATATTTTCAAAAATAAAAAATTCATCATATACATTATTTAGTTAGTTATTGCATTTATATTTGATTTACTATTAATGTAAAAAAACGAATCATAACATGATATTTTTACTAATTCATAAAATTTAAAAATAAATATTTATAAATTAATTAAATTAATTATTATTTTATGATTTAAAGATAATGTATAAAATTCTTATACTAATGATGCATAAAATATAAATCATTTTAAGTATTTCCACTTAAACAATCAAAATTTTAATTTGTTTAATGATGTATGATTTCCTTTTATTTAAAAAATAATAAGCTTTTAATATGTCAAATTTGGTTTCGATGCCTTCAACATGAAATAAAACATGGATTTACCTTGTTAGAAGTAGTAACTTATCTTAGGGTGACAAATGACATATTTAAATAAAGAAATATATCTTTTATATATATATATATATATATCAAATGTAAACTCATCAGGGATCAATAACCAGAAGTCTCGAGTTCGAGTCTTTGGGTATGCAGCTGTGTTAAAACTCTTGAGGGAGAGCTTTGTCGCCCTTTGAGTCCTGTCCGGCTCGAATCCGAATTAGTTCAATACCAAAAGTATGGAAATACCGGATGGTCTAAATAAAAAAAAAAAATTCAAGTTTCGAACTATATTCTTTAAAAAATCAAAACCAACTATTTTCTTCTTTTTTACGGTATAACAATTTCTGTTTTCTTAATAATAAAATGTAAATGGCCAATGAAAGAATTTTCAAAAGAAAAAAAAAAGAAACTTTGTATTCAGACCATAAAATGGTCCATTGAATATAGACATTAAAAATTCCAATGGTTAAAGATAAAAGCTTAAAGAGTATACATTAATGAAAAAAAAGAGTATATATTGTTCGCCTTTCTAAGGGTAGTCCGTAGTCCCTTGTCAGCACAAAAAGACAAAAGTGGAGTGGTGGTGGGTTCAGAGCTTAATTCACCAACAAAAACATCTATTTAACGCCAATGGTTTTCGTTGCGTTTAACGACGTCAAGGACCTGTTTGCTTTAGTTTTTCGAAACATATTTATTTTCTCCGTCGGTGCTTAAACTGAGCTAAAGACTGGGACTTTTTGAGACCCACCCCAAGCTTGGTTTTGCATTGATCCAAACGCGGTGCAAGCTCTTGCTAAAGTACTGACACGGCCCTACTTTTAATGACCAAACTGCCCTTTTAACCTGCATATTATTTGGCTCTCAGGATTTGTATTGCATAAAATAAATTTTTAACTGTTTTTTCAAGCTACCCCATGTCCTACAATTATTGTTTTAGATTATTAGATGAATTTTAAATGTTGTAATACTGTTTTTTAACATGAACAAAACTATCTCTCAACTTAAAGGATTAATTTAGTAGTGTAATATCTCACTAAGTTTTTGAATAAAAACAATTTTTAATTGAAAAATTTTATGTTTGAATACTCATTAGGTTAAATTATCTTGGGTTAGCATCAATCACAAAATCTGAACAAAAATCAATCTTATATCCAATGTTATATGGGCATATTTCGTATCTCATATTTTACTTAAATTTAATCTTTCTTGAACAATTTTAAAGACTCATTCATAAACTTGATGTATTAATATTTAATTTTTGAAATAGTTTCTACATAAAAAGATCTTTATCTTGTGACCTAAAGTGAATTCTAAATATCAAAGAATTCAACCAAAAAAAGATAGAGTAATAATTAAAGTTAATTTCACTAAAAAAAATTTTAATTTTAAAAATGGTTTGATAAGAGATAATAAAAAATAAATAAGTAAAGTTTTAATATATTTCATTCTTTTGTTGATCTTGAATTCTTGACTACTGCATTTAAAAATAAACAGATTTTTTAATTGAATAAAAATTGAGGTAGACAAGACCTCTCAAAAGTAAATTGTTTATATAGTAAAAAAAAAATTACTAGAATTTCTCTTGTTAAAATACTTTTGCTCCTTCCCAAAAAAAAAAACTCATGCAGGCTACAGTCGTACTCTTTGGAGGGATGTGGTTAAAGAGTAAATTCACTGTGCCACATCATTTTGGTGGGACCCAGATAATAAGTTAAACAGCGTCAAATCTGGTCATCAAACTCTATGATTTAGTGGGGCCGAAAAAAGTGGACCCCACTAGAAAAGAGCTCGCTTCGACGAGTAATGATTCCTCACAGACCTCTTTATTTTACAGTTCCGTTTTGTCGTTTAGCTTGGCTCAGCCTTTTTTATTTTATTAAAAAAACTAATTTATTGAAAATATTTAATAATTAATTATTATAAAAATAAAATACATACAAATGGCTTCACACGTGTTCCCTTCTGCCGTGCAAACCTCGTCCAATCCAACGGCTTAGCTATCAAATATTCGCTGGGAAATTCAGATGATCTGACGGTTCAAAGATGACTTTGGTAACTGCTCTTTTAAGTGTGGCCCACCACACGTGTCGGGCATGTATGAACTGCCAGAATTCTTTTGTTTGTTTGGGGCGCACTTGATCGTAAGCACATCCGGACACACAGAGTTAAGTTAATTAGGTTTAATATCCAAATATGTATTCACGCTCGCCGTAAAATAAAATTAAATTTTTAACGTTAAATTGCATAAAAATTAGTCTTAAACATTTCAAAATAATAGAATTAAGGACAATTCTGTTAAATTTTTTTATTTCCATTATCATTGTATAGTAATAAAACTTAACGGTATTAGAGGGAATTAACAGAAATGTACTTAATTTTATTATTTTAAAACGTTTAGGATTAATTTTCATGCAATTGAATGTTGAGGACTTAATTTCATTTTGTGACAAACGTAAATGACATATTTAAGTATTAAGCTTTTTAACTAATACTAATACTATTTTCTGAACATTTTATATATTTTTTTAATTAAAAATGAAAGATTTTTTTTATTGAACAAAGAAGAGTGAACGTCTTCTTATTCTTCTTCTTCATCTTTTCAATGAATAATAAAAATATTTTTATTAAGTTCACATATATGGTTTCCTTACTAGCAACTAGTAAGAGAATTTTTGTATTAAACTGATTTCTAATTGAAAATTTAATAACAAAATTTCAACATAAAGACTATCATTCAACAAATCTAATGAAGTCTTAAGAAAATTACGGTTATCCTATAATGACAAAATAGTTTTTTTTTATATTATCAATTTTAAATTGTTGAAGAATTTAATTGTGGACTGCTATTAATTAGTGATTTTATATAAGAATATAAATAGGTTGAGTATCCAATAATTTTGAGATAACTGAACCTGATTAGATTTTATACCCAATTATTTTTTTTGTATTACCTAAACCCAAATACTATAAAATGAAAAATACTCGTTTAACTATCTGAACTCGTTAAATATCCTTTTTAAGTCAAAGTTTGACTTTAATTTAAATTAAAAATTAATTTTAGAATAACTTATTAAAAAATTAAATTAATAAATTTAATTTAACTCATAAAAATAAATTAAAGTTAAAAAGCATAATTATGATATTTAATGAATTGATTTAATTAAATACAATATTAATAATAAATAATTTATATATAAAGAATATAAATATCAAATTAATTAATTATTATTTATAAATGGGTTCAGATAGAGGTATCCTAAGATAACTATCCAAACCTGTGGGGGGTAGTAACTTTACTACCTAACCCTACTCGAACTTAATTATATACTACATTAATCCTACTTAATCGAATCAGATAGTGTCAGGTACCCATTTATAGGGTACCTATTACCATCCCCAATTTTATGATTTAATAAAATTAGCTGATGATTTAGTCTTTATATACAAAACATGCAAGTGAGTCAAATTCATACATTGTATGGGTTTTACACATATTGTTGGGTTAGTATGGCATGATGGTTGTGTGGGCCTTAAAACTCTATAAACCCTTAATTAGGGGACCATTAGGATTTTAGTAAAAGATATATGTGTATACATATATAAGGTAAGTCCCTCTTCACTTCTCACGTTACTAGTACTACCCATTGATAGTCACCTGAAAAGAGAAGAAGAAGAGAAAGACTAGCTTATCAGGATTTTGATAATTGTAGCTGCTTCCTCTTGTGATGATCTTGCGATGATGTCTACTCAAACAGGTACGCTTAATTTAATGTTTATAAATATTTAGTGTTCAATTTTTCATATAAGATTATTAAATAAATTTTCATATTTGGCATCAGAGCTAGATTTATATGAAATTAGGATCCAAAACTATTAATTTTTTTAAATTTGTTTTGAATTGAAACATTGTTTTTGGGCATAATCTTATGCTAAATAATTTCAACTAAACATGCTCAAGGGTCAAACTACTCATTCAAGCCTAAAAGCCTGTCTGATATATAGTTGGTTTTGGACAAAAATATTGGATGAAATTAATGGCGTAGACAAAACTTTTAGGCCCGGTCAAAAATTAAATCGAGACTAGGTTTAACTCTTCGAAGCTCAAGCTCGACTCGAACATAATTAAATTTAATTTTTTAAAAAATTTATTTACTAAATATAATATAATTATAATTAGTAAAAGTTTATTGATTAATAAATATGAGTATATATATTTAACATGAAAATTGATAGGCAAATGTTGACAAACTAAATTAAACTTCAAATGCAATTTTGATCTGAGCTCGCCCATAATTAGGTCAATTTCAGTCTTAGAGTGAAATTTCTTAGAATAAATATTAGGGCTTTTGTTTCCCATTAAACAATGATTAAGAACATACAATTAATTTTAGGTACTTCGTTCTATAGATTAAGTAATTGTTGTTCAAAGTTTTGTTATACAATTTTTTAATCGAATTTGAAAATAAATTGAAATCCTAATTATTTATTTGTTATGTTTTGATTTAATGAAAAATAATAATTGTTTATGTGCCATGTGGATGAAACAAAAGTTTTCATTTAATAAAAAATTTCATTGTTAGTTGATCAATTTCAAGAAAAACGAAATTGTGAATATGGTTTTGATTCAAATATCTTAAATCAAATTGATTATGATTAGAATTGTTTTGAAGCAATTTGTCACATGGTATTGTGAAATAATGGTTCAATTAAGTTTTTGAAACCTAAACTTGATAAAATCACCAAAAAAAAGGCATGAAAAATTGAAATTTGCATAAAACATATCAAAACGGGTCAGGTTTCACTATAATTGGGACAGGTTGACCGACCCTTTTAAAGATTGAATATTATGAATAGTGTAGTACAGCACAAAGCCCACTACAGGAGAGTGCAGTACATGTAGACTCATCCCAAATCCATTTTGGTCCCGTTTTTTTTTTAATATTTTTAAAATTTTATTTCTAATTTTTATAATATTTTTATGAAATTTTTTAATAATTGTAAATATTTATTATTTAATAATAATGCTTATTTCAGTAATAATTATGTATTATGCACATATATTCTATTGTTTTATTACGTGATAAAATATTTGACAATGTTGTGAGTCTATTGGTAGTGTGTACTTTCTTTAGTATGATTAAAATATTTACGTATTCTAGTCTACTTTTATGGGAATAATTAGTTAAAATTGTTAAAAATTGATTTTATTAAGTTTAAGATCCAAAGTTTTAATGCAACATACATAGCTTAAATAAGGTAGATTTAAACTCCATGAGGATTTGGTATAACTAGTATCAAATTAGTAAGTTCAATAATTAGATATTATTGACTAATTAATTATTTGATTAATTGGAGTTTAAATTTTTGTTTGAATTGATTTATTTCCATGATCATATATGTTATGTATCATTGTTATTTTTTAAACTTATATTTTTTGATAGATGATACATAAGTACAAATTGTATATTTATTAAAATTGATTTATTAATAATTTCAAGACTTTTAGTTTTGAATGCAAGAATTATTTGTTGCTTGAAAAAAATATATTTGGTTAAGATATCTCATAAAGAGTGATTTTATAATGTTTTGTAAAGATACATTTCAGTTTATGTCTTGCAATAAGTAATCAACTCATTGAGGACTTAATGAGATATATTTTGATTTGGTGTCTTCATTGAAATGGTCTATTACATAAATTCGGTTAAGTATGCAAGGTAATAATTTGGGCAATTTTAATTTTCTCGATTTTGAGAAAGTTTTTCATTAATTGATGTAAATGTTTAGCTGTTAAAATGGCCCATTTATTGATATTAATAAATTATTTTTCAATCATAATAATACTAGATAATTCATAGATTACCTTATACAATCGTCTGCCCAAAGTGGTTATTATGTTTGGTAATTTGGAATGGAACATGAAGTATTATGGTTGGTATATACTAATTTAGGAGGTTTGTCTACCCAAATGAGATAGGCTTTTCAAAAATTAGGATTTTTTTTTTTGTATAAGTACAAGTATCCTCATCCGTTTTACAATCTAAGATTAATCCTGTTCTGGCTAGGAATGGTAAGCTGTAAAGCTCTCCCAACAGTGGAGACTCCAAGACTCGAACTCTGTCTAAGTATCTAAGAAAAAGGTCCATTTTTACTTTTTTTAATCACTTGTTGGTGGATATTTTCTTTTTGGTTTCATATGGAGAATGCCTATTAGCATGTTACATTCTCTACCTAAATGAGAGTTTATGATGATGCACCAGAGCTCTTTAGATTGATTAAAAATAGCACATAATGGATAGATGCTATTTGTATGGGTTATTGCTCAAATGTTAATTGTTGCATTATATTGTGTTGTATATTATATTTAATATTTATAATAATTAAAGCATAAAAGATTAAATAGGTCTAATTAAAAATAATATAATAATTTAGTCATGATTAATTTAGAGCTTTCCATAGACATTATCATCTAGTGTAGGATAATGAAGATACTTGCCACTAAACTGATTCAGGAAATTTCATTTAAGTTATTTTTTTATTGGATAATTACTGTTTTTTTTTTTTTTAAATTTTGAATATTTTTCTTCGATTTCGGATCGATAGAAAAGAAAAAAAAAAGAAAGCTCCTAAATAACATTTAAGCCCATTTAACAATCCCTTGACTCAATGGGCTCCTAAATATCAAGGTCTGTTATTAAAAAAAAAAAAAAAACTACGCACGGGGCGTACAATAGCAGCCATCCTGCTTTTATCCCCAAATATTGTTGTTCTTCCAAGTTTTTCCTCTCTTCACAGTCACAAATTTGTTTCACTTTCCGTGTTTAATTTGCTTCCTAGAAAACAAAAACGGAACTTATCAATTTGGCTTAAATTCTTGAGTGGCTTCTTAGGGCTTCAATTACGGTATGATGTTGAAGAAAAGTTTGAGAATTTTGAGCACTGTTTCGGGTAAGTTTTGATGGGTTTTTGTTTTTGTTTTCTTAGTGTTAAATTGAATTCTGCTTTGATTAAAGATCAGGGCTTTTATTTATTTTGAGGATGACGGGGTTAATTGGAATTTGAGTTTTGGGGAAAGGATGAGTCAGTGATCAAGAGCTGGAAAGTAAAAAGGAGCAGCCAAAAAGAAAAAGGAACCTTGGAGAGGTTTGATTTTGTTAACTTGGGTGTTGAAAGATTTAGAATTTCGTATTTTTTATGGGTTTTTGTTATTTGATTCAATTATAAAGTTGGAAGCTTGATTTTGCATTTCTTTCCTTTTATGAAGAGAGAAGATTCAAGGGTTATAGGATTTTTATTTCTCAGAGTAGGAGTTCCAATGAGCATTAGTGGAATTGTTTTTTGGGAAAAAAAATAAATGGTTGTTATATTGTTCTTGAAGTTTGATTGGATGGGGAAGAGGAAATTTGCCACTGGAGCTATTAAGGTGTAGTAGAAGTACGTTTTTGTAGTTTTTTTTTTTTTAATTTATTTTAAGTTTTGTTAGAGCTAGTCTTGGATTGCTGTGCTGAGTTTTTGGTTTTATGGATGACATTGAGGATGGCGCTAGATACCCTCCAAATCCGTATGGTGTTAGTCACCAGCAGGGTTTTGGTTCTTCAAATCGCCAAAAGCTTCCTGTAAGAAATGTTCCACATTCTAGGCCGATTGGGAATCAATATGTTGATGATGATGAAGATGACGAGGAAGAAGATGTGGAAGATTTGGGAGAGGAAGAGGAAAATCATTATCAAAATAATGGTGTTCGGTATGTAGGAAAAGATATAGATGATGATGACGATGACGACGACGACGACGACGAAGATGACGAACTGGATGATGATGAGGATGAGGAGGAGGATGATGATGATGAAGGTGGCGATAAGCAGAAAGGTTTTAATCAAAAGAATGACGATGTTGCCTTAGAAAGGCACCCAAAAAAGAGGAAATTGAAGAGTTTGGTGTCAAGTTATGAATTTGCCCCTCGAGTACCAGCACCAGCTCCATCGGTGCCAAAACCTTCTTATGGTGGGAGGAATTCTCTTACAGATTGGACTGAGCGTGAGACATTTGTTTTGCTAGATGCATGGGGTGACCGGTTTTTGCAACGTGGGAGGAAGAGTCTTCGATCTGAGGAATGGCAAGAAGTTGCAGAGAAGGTTTCAGAGGTTTCAAACATCGAAAGGACTGACACCCAGTGTCGTAATCGATTGGATACATTGAAGAAAAAGTATAAGAAGGAGAAGGTTATGCTGGCAGAGACTGGCGCTACCACTAGCAAATGGGTTTATTTCAAGAAGATGGATATGTTAATGTCAACTCCTCCACAGCAGGGTGGGCTCTCTTGTGGATTGGACTCAGGTGAGTATGTATTCATGAACCCTAGGGTTTATTTGAACCGTGCAAATGGTTTGGATGAAATGAGGGACAGTCCACCAAATTCAGAATCTGCTGATGGTGAGGAGGATGTCTCAGATGGACTGCCACCTAAAAAGAGAAGATATGGGAGGCAATGTGATGAGGTTTCTTCATTCAGATTGCTTGCAGATTCTATTCAGAATTTTAGCGATATATATGAAAAGATTGAAAATAGTAAAAGGCAGCAAATGTTGGAATTAGAGAAGATGAGAATGGATTTTCAGATGGAGTTGGAAATGCAAAAGAGGCAGATCATGGAGAGAATGCAAGCTGAAATTGCAAAAATGCAGCAGGGCGATGATGAGGAGAATGACGTGTCTGCTGAGAATGCTAGTGGTTAATGCATAACGTTGATTAGATGTTGACTGCTAAATGTTGTTGTATAATATATTAGAGCCTTTTGCCAAATGCTATCGTGAGCAACAATAATAACGCAAGACATGCTGTATGAGTCAAGTAGAAAGTTATACTGAATTTAGAGAAGGTCATTACTCTCATTATCTCTTGTACCACATTAATGCCATAGTTGCCAGTGATCCTTCTTTCCTCTAACAATTTCTGTCACCATTGATCAAGCTTGGAAACATGGACTTGTGTTAGATAACATCATTTTTGCAGGTAAGTGCTTTGTTGTATTTCTCGATTGCGCTCGCAAATAGAAAGTTGTCTGGTTCAGTTAAACTGCAAGCATAAGATGTAATGCAGTGATCTGACTTTTGCTCTTTACTGCTTTGATAGCTAAGCACTAGAAATAACAATATCTGTATACTTGCCTTTTGGTGTTTTACATGTAAAAAAGAAAAACTGAGTGAGAAGAAAGGCAGGGGATAGATTTTTGAGCTAGAGTCAGGTGTTGTTGAGATGTTAAGTAGATCCCATGTTTTGGTTTGTGGCTCTAATCCATATCCATGACTGTGCAGTGTGTTTGTTTTACATTATCCAGCATGGGGCTGAATCCCTTGGGTTAAGATCTGCTCTTAACGTACACCCATGTTACCTGAAAAATCCAAAAATGGGTTAGCTCTATGAAATTTAAAGAGATGCATGTGCTTCAAAAGCCTGTGGATTTTCAAACAAAGGTTCTAATTTTTGAAGTTATAATTGGCACATAGGATAAAGGATAAGGTATATAATGATTATAATTTTATTTTTTTATTTAGTGCAAGCATAAAAGAAATTATCAGATTGTAATGAGGATTAATTATCATTTTCAATCTTTTTCAAAAGAAAAGAATTATCTAATCCTGTGCGATTAGATGGTTACATTTTAAAATTAGTTAATCCAATCTTTTTTTCTTTTCATTTTTCTTTTTTACCTAGTCTGTGTTTCTCTTTTCCTTTTTTTTAATAAAGAAAGATATAATTTAGATAAAATAATAATTTTAAACAGTTAATTTTTCTCAAAGAATATTTTTTTTCTTAAAATAGTCAGTGGTTAAATAAATTTTTGAAAAATTAACTCTTAAATATAAAAATTATTAGGAATTATAATTCTTTTAATTTATAAAATTTTAACTATTAAATTTAGCTGTGTATTTATCTTATTTTAAAAAATTTCTTTTTGTTTTATTTTTTCTTTTTAATTTTTTTCTTCTTTCTATTGTAAAAAAATAAAAGAAAAGAAAAATAAAACAAATTAAAAGATAAGATAAGATAAGACTTTTTTTTTTATCAAGGTACTCATTTTAAAAAACAATCATCTTATTTGAAAATTTCTTTATTCTATGATAAATATGTTCATTTTAAAATCATAGAAAATTATTTTAAATTTGAATCTTAAAAAGAAATAAAACCAAAATAATTTTTTTAAAAAGATTTTTTGATAAAAATTCAATTTTTAACAAAATCAATATTTTGAAAAACATTAAATATTAAAACTCAACTTTTTTTTTAATGAAAATTCAACTTTTTTTGAAAAGATAAATTTAACTCTTAACCATAGAAATTTTAATAATAAATTTTTAGTTAAGAAATCTTTTAATTATATTTATAAATATATATAAATTTAAATTATATTTAATTTAGACAAGAGTACTTTTGATGAATAAAAACAACCATTTAATCCTACTCTTAATTTTATACATATTAAATATATTGAAAAAATATCCTACCAAAAAAATAATGAAAGATATATAAAAAAATCATCTTATTTTATTTTTCTTCTTTACCAAACATAAATAAGATTATTAAGGCATAGTTGACTTAAAAAATAAGGTCAGTTGACCCCATTGATTTTTTTTTGTATGGATATTTAGAGATATTAAAATTGATCCCATTAAAAATTAGATTTGAGGTCAATGTATAATTTAAAAAAAAAGTCAAGAAAAAATTAATTCATTTTATTCTCTTAGATTTTTAGCAGTTGATCTTATTCTTATAGGACTTGATGATCAACTTAAAACTTATATTTTAACATTCACTCTAATATTGAATTCTTAAATATCAAAGAAATTAGTTATCTTGTAAAAAAATTAGTGAAGACAAAGAAAAATTTTGTCTATCCACTAGATTTCTTGGTAATCAAATTAGTTTTGATCTTGTTAATACAACTATAAGTGTTCAAAGAGCTTCTTCAATAACGAAATCAATGAACAATCGGTTGCGTAATCAAATGAACGTACTACTTAATTACATATATTGAAAAAGATGTATTTAAAAATATTGATAATGAAATAATTATACTGCATTTTCAAATACATAGTAAAAACAATATTTTATGTTTTTTAATGATAGTTGTTCTTATTTAAAAGTTATTTACAATAAAATTTCTATTTTATATTCAATTGGAGAGGGAATGACTCTTAATTAGAGATGGCAATGGGTACCCTATAAATGGGTACCCGGCACTACCCGTCTCGATTAAGTAGGATTAGGGTAGTATATAATCGGGTTCGGGTAGGGTTCGGGTAGTAAAATTACTACCCGTCACGGGTTAGGGTAGGGTTCGGGTAGTTATCTTAGGGTACCCGCTACCCGAACCCGATTAGAAATAATAATTAATTAATATGATATTTATATTTTTTACGTATAAATTATTTATTATTAATATTGTATTTAATTAAATTAATTAATCAAATATCATAATTATGACTTTTAACTTTAATTTATATTTATTAGTTAAATTAAATTTATTAACTTAATTTTTTTAAATAAATTATTCCAAAATTGATTTTAAATTTAAATTTGAAAGTCATACTTTGACTTAATAAACGGGTATTTAACGGGTTCGAGTAGTTAAATGGGTATTTTTTATTTTATAAGGTTAGAGTTAGGGTAACACAAATAAAAATAAACGGGTAGTTAATCGGGTTCGAGTTTTATATATTCTAATCGGGTTCGGGTTAAGGTATCCTAAAATTAGCGGGTACCCGATCCGTTTACATTCCTACTCTTAATTGCATTGCAGGTGCGTTTCAAATGCATCTATGGTAGAAAAAAAATTGTTTTTTCGTTTGATTTCATTGCACCAGAAGTGTGATGGAATTCAAACTCGTTTTTAGGATCTACCTGGATGGATAGTGAAATTGATTCTGATGAAATTGAAAATAGCGATAACGATGAGATTAATTATCCCAGCGGCGAGATTAAAATCAATAGTGAAATATGTGTTTGGATGCAAACACAACAATGAAAGTAAGATGAAATATAATAAGAAGTAAAAAGACAATTAAGGACAGTAAATTAAAAATTTTATATATACTAAAATTTATAGTAAAATATGTGATTATCGAATTAATAAATAATTATAAATTATAAATATTATTTTTATATAAAATAATTTTTTAATAAATTATAATTATTAAAATTATTCTTAATTAATATTTTAATTAATAAATATTTAAAATTATTCTATGAATATTTTGATTTTATTTAACATTTACAATAGGAGGTAATATTGATTCCGACAATATTGAAAACAACAATAAATAAAATGCTCTTTTTGATTCACTACAAATGACTTACAAAAAATAGTTTCCAAAAAATGTATACATTTTTTAGAAAACAAAAGATTTTCTGTTGTTTACTTGAGTCAATAGAAAATATCTTTTGCTGTTTGGTTCTTTTTTGAAAAAATTTGTTTTCTTTGTTCAATGATATTAACATAACTAATAAAATAATATTTATATTGTTAAAATATACTGAAAGTATTTATTATTAAAATCATAACAAAAGTATTATTTATTTATATTTATTATTAAAATATTAATATAAAAATATTTGTAAATAAAATATAAAAACATTATATCTTAAACTAAAATATTAATAAATTATTAAAATAATAAATATATTTATTAAATTAGTATTCATTTATTATTAAAATAATGATATAATATTTTTATTATTGAAATATTAAAAATATTCAAGATTAATAATATATAAAATAAAATATTTTAACTTAAAATATTGAAAGATTTTTAATGTTAATATTTAAAAATTTTAATCTAATTAAATAAAAAATATTTTTATTAATATAATAATATTTTATGTATGATTAAATTAAATCAAAATTAAAAAAAATCATATCTCAGGTCTAACTTGAGTAGAATTATATTCAGAAGCCTAGCAAATAACCTTACATATAAAAAGCTATTTTCTAGAAAATGTCTTCCTTTTTTCCAAAGCGTAAACATTTTTTAGAAAAATGACCTAATATTTCGTTGATCAAGAAATCATTTTTTCGTTGACCAACCAATTTTTTGCCAACCAAACATCAAAAAATAATAAGATCATTTTCCAAAAAACATTTTCAATGAACCAAACGGAGCCTAAGATTAATTATTGTGGCTGTGAGATTGAATCCTATAGCAATGAGACTTGAATCAATGATGGGATTGTGTTTGAATACAAGAAGAGTGGTGGCGATAAGATAAAATATAATAAGAAAAGAAAATGAGTATCAAAAATTGTCACGACCCGAAGACCGCGATGTTCACTTGATTTTCATACTTTTTCTCTCTTACAAATTTCTGGACTAAATTTTTCTTTTTCATTTTAAGGTTTGTATTCGGTGTCAGTGTAGTTACTATACTATCTAGATGACCTATAGTCATTTCATTTAAATATTAAACTAGCGAGGAAACGGTTCTAAGTTGCATCCCGACTTGTTTAACAGAATATGTACTGTGCATCAATTAAAGTCTTACATATAAACAAGCGTTTTATAAAGAACATATACCTTAGAAGACCAGTACCAAGTCCAGATACCATATCCGGAGGCCCACTCAGAAGCCCTCATAGCAGAGTTTAACTCAATTATCTTAAGTAGGGTGAGCAAAACCACGGCTCAGTAAGATACTAATATAAATGCAGGAGTAGAATTATACTGTCTTAACCGCAATGCTTAAAACCTGCAAGTTTGCAATTACAGTTCACCTTTTTCATCGATAACATTTCGTTATCTCAATTCCTGTCATCTGTCTATGACTCAGACTTCTAAATAGATCAACTTAATCACTTTCGATCTTCTTGTCCTTATTGTACATTGCATCGCACAACAATGCATCGTGTATAATTTGAATATCATATACCATTAATCCATACTCACATCAATCTCATCGTATATCATGTTTAATTGAGATATCGTATCAAGTCACTTTTTGTTTCATAATCATACTTCTATATTCTATCATCTTATATCACTTCCCATATGGAGAATCATGATCACGGTGGTACGAAGTCATAATTCTCTTTGTGTATATTCTATGTTCATGTATCATATCATATCATAATATCATGTAGATGAAATATCGTTAACACCAAGTCATGATACTCCTCATATAATTTTAATGTTTTTGTACAATATAAGGTCATGACATATCTTATGTAAAAAGCATACTATTATGTCATTATTTAGTAGGCAACTTATGTAACTTCACTATATAAACCGTTATCATTTCAAATCATATCATATATACTTTAAAACATGCTCAACATATAATTTTTCAATTCATTTCATATTTACTTTTAAGACATGATAGGAGCATGTACAATTGCAAATCATATATTCGTTTTTAGAGCATGTCTAAAACATGTGCGATTTCAAAACATTTTTCATATACTGTAAGTCATATTAGGTCTAGAGTTCATATCAAATCAAACTATACTCTAGACCGTATATCATGTCATGTTCGACACAAAATCATATATGAGTCATATAAGTGTCGAAATCATATCACATGTACTTTTAAAACATGTTTAAAACATTTACAGTTTCAAAATATATCTCATTTCAAACATGTCTCATGTATTGTATAAATCATGTCAAGTCTAGAGTTCATGTCAATAAAATCATAGTCTAGACTTCATATTATATCGGTTTGAGACTAGGTTAGATCTCTAATGCTCTATCAATAAAGACTTAAATCACTGTAGCTAGCAGTGAAAATCATGTCATCGTCCCCTGAAACCAACTAGGGCGCTATCTATGGCCATAGACCTCATCTCTCTCAGCACCACTGATCAGGCGTGACTGAAACCTGTCCACGACTATTGTCGGACAAGCATCTTTGCCTAATGAGTAATCTCCAATTAGGCGATTTTCACTATGCTTTATTGAATTTAATTCTTTTAGGGTGCGTACAGTCTCATAAAACATTTAAATCTTTAGCTTTTCTTGTCAAAATCATGTAAAGTATATGGTAAGATTCTTTAAGAGATTTCATGTATAAAAATATTTATATACCATATACTTTCTTTTTAAAACTAATCTATACTTTATAGCATTCATATAAATGTTGTTATAACATCTCAAGTTGTAGCAAGTCATGCTTAAAGGTGATGCTATAAAACCTTTTCAGTATGCAACTTGGTACTATTTTCAATTATCGATATAAGCAATATTTTCGTCTAATACAATGAAGCAATTCATCTAATTTATCACCATCAATTATTCGGTTTCAAAACTTTCTTTCTGTCAAATTAGTAAATCAATATTCAAATCATTCAATATTCATTTCATTCAGTATTCAATTTGCTCAGTATTCAATTATTCAGTGATCAAATCACTTGGTATTCAAACCATTCGGTATCCAATAAACTTTCTCAATAGTTATCGACTATAACAATTCATTTGTACATTTCATTATCGATACTAGGACCACATCATGAGTATGAATCCTCTTAGTATCTATGAGTATTTAAATACCATGTTTCTATATAGCCATCAAGATACTGAAATTATGCAAATACCGATATCCTCATTTGATATCTATTCCAAAGTCGACATCGAGGATCACAGAACCACAAGATCAATAGTTATTTATCAAATCCATCTAGGGTTTGACCTATTGGCACACGTTTATAATTTCCGACTTGAGGTTCAATCTCATTCACTATCACAAAATCAGGTCACAATCCTCAATTCACTTTTCATATGGCTTGTATAATGTAATACCATGCTAGAATTATCTATATAGCATCATCAATTCAATTTTTGGTTGGCAATTTACCCATTTAAAAGAATTTGCCAATTTCCACTATTAACAGTGTTTCAATCATTTAAGTCGCCTTGCGACTATCCATGTTATTGCAAAAATCTCAGTTCACATCTATTTAATATCGATATGTACAAGTACATTTTTATGTAAACTTGTGTTCTATCAAATGTCCATAAGACATCACAATCTATTTTCTTATTATCATCATCTCAATCATACCACTAAGACAAACCGTTCATCATGTCCTCCAAATTTCTCTAAATCACTCAAATGTGAGAGAATATTTTTCAAGACCTATTCCAAGGTTATAATCAAATCCGTAAAATCACGTGTGTGACATCCATTTATCTGAATCTATCAATTTTGAAATCATCACTCGATCGATAATTTCAAAATTCAACCATTCGACCATCTAAATTACAACTTCGATTTTCTCTTTTAAGTTATATCATATATCTATCGTTACTCTTATCAATGATCCGCCTAATAGATATTCCATCTCAATCTCAACTTGATAACCACTTTGTGATATTAAGATAATTTGATTTATCGATTCCATAAGACTTAAACAATATAATTCATCACGTTATCGTGCTCAACTATCTACCTTCTCTTCGATTTCAATATCCAATTTTTTCGGCAATACAATAAAGTCCTTTCAGTACTTAATTTTTGATAATTCTTTCCAATATTCCATTTATATGAGAAACTTAATCTTTTTCCTCAAACGTTTTCATAAAAATTTCGGTAGCACAACGACTTAATTTCATTAAACCTCCTGCAAAGAAAACACAATTTATACCACAGCTGTTGATTCTCACAATTCATTTACCTTTTACTAAGACCCCCACCATCAGTTGTGGGTCCTCTTAGCATTTTAACATCATTTTATCAATGCATCATATCAAAAATCATAATTCCAAATCATAATTTCAAATCATACAATATAATCCTACTGATGCTTTATAAAAGTATCTTACCTATTCGCCAAAGCTTAACGTGTTTCTGAGCCTAGTCGAAATCTGTTAGCTTTAAATTGTTATATGTATTTTGAAATGACAAAAACTTAAGTAAGCTTTAATGTCTTAATTCATATTGTAAATTTGTTTTAACACATATGATTTTCTCAGTACATTTTAAGTGATCATATCAAACATTAAGACCATGATTTAATGATACATCCTTATTGGTCTTAATTCTTTATAAATGTTTTGAATATTTTAGAAAATCACTTAATGAATTTTTGGACAATGTTTCCATCAAAGAAAGTCAAGAAAAACTCCCACAAAAGTGCCAATATGTTTTGGGTTGAATTAGGATCAAAGACTATATCATTTCTAACCCAAAAGTGCAGGAAAAATACCCTTTGGAAGCATGGGATCGATCCCATTGGGAAAGGGATCGATCCCTTTTTGGCAGAAGCACTCCAATGCGTGAAATGAAGGAAAGGATCGATCCCTTTGGTGAAAGGATCGATCCCTTTATGTCAGAAAGTCCCCAACGGCTAGTTTCTGTGAGATACAATGGCTAGCTTCTGTTTTGGCTCCAACCAACGTCCACAAACCATCCAAGAGACTATAAATAGAGGCTTAGAAGCTAAAGGAAGTAAGAGGAACTACTCAATCAACTCCAATACTCATTTTCCTCAAATCCTCAAGCCTTAACAACAAATCAAGAGCTACAAAGTCTTCATCTTCCATTATTCATATATTTCTTGTATAGCTTAGCACAAATATTGAATAGGCTTTTCTTTGTGCCCAATTTCTATAATCATTTGCCTACTTAGAGGTCTTCCTTGATTACACAATTTGTTAACCAATTCAATCCTTGTAAAAAAGGGAGGTTTATCTTTAGCCTAAGAAAAAGAGGGAGGTTTCTCTTTAGCCTAGAAAAAGAGGGAGAAGAGGTTTCTCTTGAGCCTAGAAAAAGAGAGATGTTTCTTTTGAGCCTTGAAAAAGAGGGATTGTAAAGACAAATTCAAAGATAGTGAATTTGGGGAAAATCCTTGGGAGCGTCTCAAGGTAGAGGACGTAGGCAAGGTAACCGAACCTCTATAAATCACTTGTGTACATTTCTCTATCCTTACTCTCTTTACTTATTTGCAATTATATTTGTGTTTATTGCTTTGAATTTATATTGCATAATTGAGTAGCCTAGAGAACTTAGAAAATATCAATATAGGCTAGAGAATTTAGAGAAACCGAAAAATGAACTTAAGGTTAGTGAAAAACCGATTCACCCCCTTCTCGGTATAGCCTATAGAGCCAACAAAATCCACCACTAGTCTCATTTCCATGTTGCCACAATTTAACACACATATACCCGCTTAAAAAGTAATCCAGTAAATTCTATAAATTTCTACGGAATATAGCAAAATCTTTAAATTCCTTACCCATTTCTTCTTCTTCTTCTTCTTCTCCTTTTTCTTCCTTTTCTTTTTTCTTTTCTTTTCTTTTCTTCTTTTTCTTTTCTTTTTCTTTCTCCTTTCCTTCCTTTTCTTTCTCCTTTCTTTTCTTCTTTTTCTTTTCTTTTTCTTTTTTCTTTTTTTTTTTCTGGCCTGAACCGGTTCGGACCGGTTTAGGCTGGTTCGGGTTGGTTCAACCGGTTCACCTCTGCTTGGCCGGTTCAGCCACCGGCGGCCACCCATTCCGGCGGTTCGACCACTCCGAAGCTTGTTGGGGTGGCGGAGAGATTGGATCTGACCTCCTTTTCCCGAGCGGCGGCGGCGGCGACAGATGTGGAATTGGTGGTTTGGCTCCTTTCTCCTCCTCTTTTCTCCCTCTTTTCTCCTCCCCTTTCACCGCCGGTTGTTCCTTTCACTTGGCCTGACCTTGCCGGTGTCGAAGGCAACGATGGCGGTGTCTGGATGGGCCGGCATTGCCTCTTTCCTTTTTCCTTTTTCTCTCCTGTTTTCCTTCTCTTCCGCCTCGTTCCTTCCTTCATTTCTTCTCTTCCTTTTCGGTTTTCCACCGTCGCCGGCCCCTTCTTCTTTCTCTTCCCCGCCCAGCAGCGGTTCCCCTTCCCTTTCCCTCTTCTCGCCGACATCGCCAGCCTCACATCCCCCCCTCTCCTCAGTTTTCAATAAAGAAGGAGAGTGGGAATCGGGTTTGTATCCCGATTCCCCTTCTCTTTTATTATTATTATTATTATTATTATTATTATTATTATTATTATTATTATTATTATTTATAAATTGAAATTTATAAATATAATACAATTTATATATGTATATAATTATACTATAAATAATTATATATAGATACACATATATTTCGTGTTTATAATATGTGTATATATATATATATATATATATATATATATATATATATATATACATCTATACATTTTTTTTGTTAAAAATATCATTTATATTTCATATATATATATTTTTTATATTCTTATATATATATATATAAATATGTATAATAATAATATACATATATGTTTATTCAATGATATAAAATGGTATATCAACATATAATATATACATATAATTCATATATAAATATATATCTATTTATTAAAAGTATATTTATATAATATCATTATATAAATATATCAAAATACATATTTTTATTTCTTATTAAGTTTGGACTTCTAAATATCCAATTTATTTCTCTATTTTCATTTTTATTTAATTTGAATTGCAACTTATCCAAATTAAATTTTTTCGAATATTTACTATTTATTTTCGAAAATTCGTGATCTTCACAAAATATAAAATGAAAATTTATATATAATAAAACTTACATGTATACAAATTATTAAATATAAATATTTTATATTAGTAAAATTATCAAGAAAATTGAAAATGATTGAAATTATTCATATATAAAAATTATTAAATTTTACTAGCGATTTTTATATCGAATAATACTTTTGTTTTAAAATATTTAAAAATCATATTCATATATATATATATATATATATATATATTAATATCATTTAACATTTAGTCCCTTTAAAAATCTTATTTATATATAGTAATACATTATATTGAGAATTTTAAATAATAAAATATATTATAATTATATATTAAAACTATAAAAAATAAGTTATATATGAATTTACATATAAATAAAAAAAATCACATAAAAAATTAACATCAAGTGTAAAAAATTTGTAAAAGATAATAAAAATCAATAATTTAACAATCTTTTTTAAATAGTAATTTAACAAAAAGGCGATTTCCAACCCTTGGCCCCCCTCCACCCTTGCAGACCGGAGGGACGATGGGGTTTGAACTGCACCGGAAGCGCATTAGTCTCCAACAAGCAGCAAGAATGGCACCTTCTAAACCCTAAACTACCGCGCTATTAAGGGCAAAAATAGAAGAAGAAAACAATAAAACAAGCAAGCTTAAAGAACAGAGGTTTTAAACTGTAGAAAACTTCGAGGACAAACTTCTTGCTAAATCGATAGTGGAATAATGTTAAACTTTAATTGAAGCAAAATCCAAGATTTTAGGACATCAACAACAGTACCCACAAACTAATCCCAAGGCAAATCCTACAGACACAAGGATTGACACTTTAAAATCCTTTTAAAGAGTAAATTTTAGCCTCTCACCAACAGAAAAATGCTAGCGAGAAAGCTCAATAGCAGTCTCCTTTAAAAAAAAAAAAACGCTTCCTTGAAGAACCCGGATTCTAAAGACTCACTCTTAATAATAACAAATCTAGGCAGACATTGCAAAGAGAAGGCTTTAACATTGAAAACAATGACCTGAACAACACAGCCTCTCTCATTAGCCTACAAAAAGAGTTGGCCTGAGGCTCTTCTGAAAATAATGCTTACACATAAGAACCAATTTTTGGCCGCATAAATCCTCCAGAGACCACAAGGCTAATAATTTATGCAGTAGTTGCAGCAGTCTCCGATTTCTCGGTTTCCATTGGTTCGGCAGAAGCTGGAGGTGCCTCACCACTGCCTGCAGACACAGTTTCACTGGGGTCAGCGTTGTGGTCAGGGCTTGCATTCAGGTTAGTATTGGCATCTGCACCCTGTGGCTGAGCCTCACTTCCCTGAGAAGGTGGGGTTGTCGGTGTTTCAGGAGTGGCTGGTTTAGCTGGTTTAGGTTTTGTCATTATTGGCCTGCAAAACCTGTTTAATGGAAAGTTCAAATCTCAGCATCAAGAATTAATCATATATGATATCAACATCCATATACATATACGAATCAGGCAAGGAAAAAGGTAGTGAAGATTACTTTGTGCGGGCTACAGAAATCTATGAACGAACAAACAATTGACTTGCTGGATACAAAACCTAAAGCAGAAGAAATAGTGGTTACCTGTCAAGTGCTTCAGCCTTCTTTCTCACATCAGCTGACAAGAGAACGGGAGTGGCATACTTAGGCAGTTGATCCTGCTGCTGTTTTTTCTCTCTTAGCCAGGCCTCAGCATCCACACACTCATTTAAGACCTACAATGCACCAAAAGGATTAGATCGAAGCAATAAAAGAAGAGTGGGTGGAAGTAAGGAGAGGGAGAGAGAGGGAGCAAGTCATTACCTTCTGCTTTTCAGCAAGTTCAATGTGATCAAATTTAGGATCATTTGACACAGCCGCCTCCCTGTAACTGTTAATACAGTAAGCAAGCTGATCAATGACAGTTCCCCTCTCGGCATACTCTTTGTAACGTACTTCAATAGGATCCCCTTGCTGCAACATTAAGACATCTGTCAAATATGCAATTTATACAGTCAACCTGAGAAATCACAAAAACAAGAGTTACCTTCTTAAGCTCTTCAAGCTTTGCAACATAAACACCCTTTGTTTCATCCTCCCCATCTTCATATAGCCAATCCTCTGTTTCCTGAAGCTTAGCAGTAAACTCTTCCTTCTCCGAAGCAGTGACAAAATCATGGTATTTATCACTAAGCTGAAGACACAAGAATAATTAGTTTTAAGATCATAACAGCTGTGCAACAAATCTAGCAAATTAGTAAACATTTAACCTTATTCCTCATGTCATAGACATAGGCCTCAACAGCATTCTTTTTATCCTTTGTCTCTTCCATAACCCTATCTTGTAAAGCCATTTCAAACTCCTTCTCTACTGCTTTTTGAACATCTGCAGGTGACATTGCACCATACACCAACTCTGCCACTGGGACATTTGTTTTCTTAACCTTCTTCTTGGGAGCATCAACCTATGACAGGCAGAAATAAAAATGTAAACAACCAACAAAACACATACAAAAAAATGAGACCGAGGCTCCAAATTTATTCCATATATATAAGCATACTAAAAACTTGGCAACCAGGAGTAACCCCTGCCTTAAAGGCTACACTACCAACTCTGACAATTCTTGTATATAGCATGCAGACAAAAGTCACTTACTTTGGTATCAGTCTCCATTTGCACAGGCTTGTCCCCTGACTCAGGAACACCATTTTCAACCCCTGCTGCATCAGCTGTACCCTTGGCATCTTGCATATTAACATCTGTCTCATTGGCACTTGGGGCAGCAGTATCGCTAGGTGCTTCATCAGTCTCCATCTTTGCATCTTCTTTTGCCGGCTCTTTTGAAACTGGAACTTCAACTTCTTCCTCTTCAAAAAGCTAAAAAGACGCACAAGCAGTCAGGAAAGAGCACATAATTTACCTTTCACCTATAACTAAAAGTTACTTACTGTTGCTGACTCAAGGGACACAATTCCATGCAAATTCAGACGAACTTTCATCTTCAATTTCGGTCGCTCATTTCTTATTGTTGGAAAAGGACCAATCTGTCATTAGCAAATGCCACAAATAATTTCACAAATCAGAAGGTTGAAAAAGAATTTTTTGTGCTTAACAAGTGATTCTTAAGGAGAGATAAGAAAAAACTAGAAAAAAAAAAGATAATTAGAGTTTGATTGAGGTTTGTGGTTAAATTACCGTGTAAGTACTGATCTTAGCTGGCACCTGCAAATCACTCACATCAGAATATTGAACATCAACATTGAAAGTACTTGTTTTGTGGAATGTCACAGCCTTGACACTGGGTATCGGATTTCCCCTTGGAAAAACCAGTTGTTCTTGTCGTTGTTCTGCTCCTCCATCCTGAGCATCAGGAGCAGATCCTTTCCATGATAGCGAAATTGGGAAAGAGAAGCTCTCATTGACCTTCCAAGCATATAAATTAAGTAGTGAGCTATGATCAAAATACAGCAAGAAAAAACGGAAAAAGAGACAGAAAATGACAGTAGGGCATGCAGCATCAACAACTGAGAAAGTAAAGCATGGAAGAGGTGCAAGGCAAAAATCTTGCATCATTCCCATCTTCAAGACAATAAAGAAAAGTAACTAAGGTAACATAAGAAAGCCTCCAAGTGATAAATGATAACTACACAGCCAAGATAACACTTGACAGAAACAGAAAAATTATGATTATAAATTAATAACTGGTAGAAAATTACCTGAAACTCCCTAACTTTGAATGTGGGACTGAGAATTGCACATTGCAAAGCACAACCCCTTGCGACACATTCACTAGCATTCATTGTGCGCCTAGGCTCTTTACCAAAGAACTCTGTGAGGATTTTTAACAAGGCAGGAATACGAGATGCTGAACCAACAACCTCAACCATGTGAACACCCTCAACTGCAAGCCCAGCATCAGCAAGAGCCTTCTCTAATGGCCTCTTTGCACGTTGCAAAATTGGAGCACTAAAAAGCTCAAACTCCTCTCTCTTAATGAAACCCCTAACATCCTTCTCATCCATTAAGCACTCAATATTCAGAGGTGCCTCAGGATTTGCACTTAGTACCTTTTTTAGCTTCTCACAAGCAGCCCGAAGCCTTATACAAGCCCTTGCATTCTGGAAGACATCAATCTTGTATTCCTCTTTAAATTTTGCAGCAAAATGCTGAAATAGAACCTCATCAAAATCTCTACCACCCAAAGAGCGATCAAATGAATGAGCCAATATCTTGAGTTGCCCCTTCTTGAAGCCAGCAATACAAACTTGCATGCTAGCATGTCCAATATCAACAAAGGCAACATTTAATTGGTCATTTTCAGGTAAATCAGTCTTATAGATACCATAAGCCAATGCTGTTGCTGTAGTTTCATGAATCAAACGAAGAGGGTGCAAGCCTGCAATTGTGGCTGCATCTAAAACTGCCCTTCTTTGAAGATCGGTGAAATAGACAGGAATACCGATGCAGCAATCAACCACTGCTGCATTCAGATTCTGCTCAGCTATGCTTTTCAAATTTGACAAAACCATCCCCAAGACTTGGGTTGGAGTAAAAGTTCTCATTTCACCTAAATAACGAGCATGAATCAAAGGATATCCATCAGGACCCTCAGTGACATTGAAGGGTAATGACTTGAGATCCCTCTGCAATTCTGGATCAGAGAACTGACGGCCAATCAAACGCTTAATCTGCGAAATTGAATTTTTAGGGTTCATCGTAGAAGATGCTGCCCCTGCAGTGCCAATGAATCTTTGCTTATCCCCAAAGCATACAATAGCTGGCGTTTCACGCTTTGATTCATCGTTAAGCACGACATCGATCCCTCTCTGCCTTGCAACAGCAACAATGCAGCTCTCGTTGCCAAAATCAAACCCAACAACGCTCATTTTCAGCAGCAATTACACCAATTTATTTTATAAAATAAAATCAATCTACACCTGACGAAACAATGAGCAACATGATTATATATAGATATTAAAGCAGGAAAGGAAAAAGCCATAATCATGATTATACAAATCTTTACAGGGTATCACCGTATTCACATGTTTAATAGGTAACAAATTACCTAATTAATATCAATCATGGTGATATTAATATATTCGCATTAATTATATGAATGACAAGCTGCAGTGCAAGCTTCCATGGTAACTTCCAAGGATTTGAGCTCATAGGTTCATTACTCTTTATATAATTCACTAACCACCCTAACAAGATTCAATCAACATTTTCCCTTTTGTTCCCATTTAAAGTTCTTGTTAAGTTGATCATTTGCACCAGAACACAAACAACATAACGGTCAGAGGCATATGCTTACCACGCGCATGCAGATACACAAATACATTTAAAGTTAATTAAACATTTTAGTTAAAAAAAGAAAAAAAAAAACTTAAAAGCAGTGTTACACAATTGAATAAAACAATTACATAGAAACAAATCCTAAAATCTTTTACAATCAGATTCCAACTCAAGAGGTGCACTCCTTGAATAAGATTAATCAGAAAAGCAAATTCCTTGCAATGACAAATAAAAATCACATTCAGATCAACCATCAATAACTAATTTGAACTTCATTTCCCTTCTCAAATAAATCTCCAACGAGGAAAAAAGGTTGAATCCAAGAACATATGCCAAAAAACATAGAACAAAAAAAACCTTAAAATAAGCCAATTTTGGACATAATAATCGAAAAACCAGAAATCAAAAATGAAAACCATATCTACCTGAATCATTAGAAACAGCTAAACATAATCATAAAAAAAAAGTCAATGCGAATAGCATCGAGCAAAATAATCCACCGATTCACCAAATCTAAAGCCAAAACTAAGCAGATCTACAAATTCAAGGCGAAGAAATAAAGGCAATGACAAATAAGAATCAATCGATGAAATTGTAAAGCAGGAAGGCTGCGATCAAACCTTTAACGAGCGAAAGAGAGAGAGAGAGGGAAGATTGGGGACCAAAGAGACGGTGGAAATTTCTTTTCAAAAACACCTCTCTATTACGTTCGAGGGCTTTTTATCGAGGAGGGTTCGCGTTGAGCTTTCAATTTCATTTTAGACCTTTTTTTTTAATAATTAATTATAATAATCGGCGATTTCTTTATTTTTTTAAATAATTTTTAATTTTCTGGAGCCCCTGGGGCCGAGTGGTCATGGAGATGTCCAGAGAGATACTGTGGCTTCTAGAAAGATCTACAGACAGGAGAGCTTTGGACTTCTTTACTTTAGGTTAAGCGCCGGGTTGTCGGAGGTTCATCGGTTGGGTTCTCGGGTTTTGGGCTTTTATCGGGTTTTTAAATTCTTTCCTTAAGGAAATGGACGTCTGAATTTGGGCTTATTTATATTTATCATGATCTGCTCATCTTTTTTAATTATTTTATTTTATTTTATTTTATTTTTTTCTGTGTAAATTTTTTTAAAGTTTTTAAAGTTTTATCATAATTTAATTTTAGTTTATTAATTTTAAAAATAGACACTTTGACTCAAAATTACAAATGATTTTAACATATATTAGTCAATTACTAAACTTGAATTAATAATATCACATTTTTAATTATCAAAAATGATTTTATTACTATTTATTATTTTTAAATAATTTTCAAAAAATTTATTCTATATAAGATTTTTTATTTTTAATATTAAAAAAGAGTATTATGGATATTTCATGAGTAACAAATGTTTAGATTAATAGGTTTTTTAATAGTAACTTAATAAAACAATTTTGTACCGTCAAATTTATAATTTTAGACCAAATTGTTCATTTTTCAAACTAATGAATTAGAATTAACTTATGGTAAAATTTTGAGAATCTCAGTGAAATTTACTTTTTTTATGGTGTTTGGGTTAAAAGAGCAAAAAAGAACATGTGATGATATTTGTTAAAATCAACTCCATAAAAACATGTGATTAGCATCTTTTAATTAATCTTAGCTAGTAGTAGCATAGAAAATAAAATTTTTGATTATAGGCATTGATTAAAAGTAATTAAATTATTGTTTTAAAATATTATATATAAATTTCAATATAAATAATACATTAATGATAATATTTTTCTTAAATTTATCACAATAATGTAATGACAAGACATTTTGAAAATAAATATTTGCTTGAATTGGCATGCCAACCCATATCACCCGAACTGTTTATTTTTGTCATTTTTTTCGTTTTTCCCCATCATCTTCATTTTTTTCCTTTTCCTCATTATTTCTTCGGCCCAATTCAACATCAATGACACAAATGCAAAGATATGATAAATGTTGCTGATTACATAACACAATGATGATGATCAAATTCGGTTTTGTTTGGTGTGATAACTTTGGTTGAAATGTTGGTCTCGTGGGTCCATAAAGTAGCTTCAATATATATTAAGGTAACTACGTCAAGTCGAAATGATTTAATATTAATTTTTAGTTTGGTCTAATTCAAAATCTTGAAATTTGAAATTTGGCTCAACTTTAACTGAATTCAGTTTTTTATATTCAAGCTCAAATTTAATAAAATACTTGAGTCACTCATACTCGATTCGATAAACTTGAATTTAATTCAATAGACTTAATTTGTCAAATATTAAATTATATATTAAAAAAGTTTAATTAGACTTGTAAAGTGATCAAATCAAATAGTACCATAATGATCAAATTAAATAGTAAGATACTCAAATTTGATTCGATTTTGTTATTCTAATGAATGGAGTTTGAATTTAATTAAAAAAATAACCGAAACAAAATTAAGAAATCGTCAAATCAAGTTCAATACTATTACTGTGAGAATTCGTTATCTTATACTATAGTTGTACATATACATGAATTAATTATCAATAAAGAAATTATTGATAATATTTTGAGGAATTAAATATAAAAGAATAGTGTCTTTTACATAGAAAATTTTAATTTTTGATGAAAAATATAAGTATGGAGATATTACATAAAAGGAATGAAATAAAAAGAAGATAAATAAACTTGTAAAACATTAATTTGGAAAATCAAGTTGGGGACGGCATGAAGAAATAAAAGAGTAGAAGAAAGGAAATGAAGTTTCGGTTGAGCAAATGGCTAGTAGAAAAACAAGAGAAAAAGAAAGGACAAAAAAACAATAAAAGAAGACAAAGGAAAGTCTTCTCCACGTTTTCTTTTGGTTGACAGAAACTGTAACACTGATTGTGTTAGTTTCTTGCTGCACCGAAGACCAAAACAATAACAAGATAAGAAAGGAACAAAAGCAAGGAAAAGATGGCAAAGTCAGAAAAACATGGGGCTGCATGAAGAAAAAAAATATAGACAATAAAGAAGGCTTTTAATGGAACCGGTAGAAGTCTAACTTATATATATTTTAGTGCTTTATTTTCTTCCCATCGTGAACTCCTCTCCAGCCACCATTACCGAAAGTTTGTTCTGCTTCTTACAAACAGTGTAAGTTCCCTTCCATAGCAGAACCATGCTTAACCTTTAGCAAATAAATCAAGCTTTTGGAAGGAAAAGAAACCTTGGATATTAAGCTTCCAAAACCTCAAAGAAGCTAGCACAAAAACCTTCAAAACAGGAGGTAATTCACGTGGACAGATCTGTTTCTTTGTACAGGTAATGTCCAACTCAGTTTTTTTTAAGCTCTTTGTTCTTTAGTTTTGCTTGTTATGATTAAGTATAGATTAGAAATAACTTTGGTTTGAATTGAAAGATATGTATAAGCTAAACCTAGGTTCGGTTGTAAGGGTTTAGAAAGGAGAAAAATGATGTTTTACTGATATGATAAACGTGAAACTGCAGAACAGAAAAGGAAGAAGCTGTCGGTTTGGACAGCAATGAAGCAGAAAATAAATAACTTCTGGTTGAAGAAGTTTTGAGAGAGGTTAATTGTGAATGAGGTTACATGAGCTAAGGGGGAAGAAGAAGAAAAATAAACCAATGAAATAGTGTTTCTTATAGTCAAAGAAAAGGGCTGAAAGAATAGAAAAAAAAAGTTTTACTTGGATAACCGAAACTAGAGAGGAAGGATATGGATGATGGTGCAGCCGAGAGAGATGAAAAATATGGGTGATTGAGCTGATTTTGTTGACTTTTAAGTGTAAAAATAACATAAAATTAATAGCCTAAAATTATAACATATAGGGTAGTGCTATAATGATCAAGAAAAGCAAGAATAGATGAAGAAGAAGTGTTGTACGTGGGGGAGAAGACCAAGGATGATAAAGACAACCGGATATGCAAAATAAAAGAGAGAAGAAAAAGCTAGCATGGCTGACTTTTGTGTGTGAATGGTAGAAGATCTTGGCAGCCTAGGATGTAATAGGTATAGCCATAATATAGAGACAAAGAGGAAGCCAACGTGAACTCCAGATCAGGAAAATGAAAAGAAAAGGGAGCTCTCGGTTTGGATAATAAGTAGCAGAAAAATAAAGGAAAAGAAAAGAACAAATAGAGGTTAAGTTGACCTACATGAAGAATAAGTGATATATATATATATATATATATATATATATTAAGCGGAGAAAACACCTACATTTAACCAAGGCCATTCGGCCACAATAATGGAGTAAGAGAAATGACATGTTTTAGAGCAGAAAATGGGAGAAATTGGTTGGAAATGATGGCTGAAAATATACATGAATAAAGTACATATATAACATGGAAGAAAATATAAGACATAAGCTAAATGAGCTTAGTAATCTAAGAAGGACATTCGGCCATGCAAGCTTTAATAAAAAGGTTGACTTGATAAAGTGGCTAATGATGCCAAAACAGAAAGGTAAATAAATGAAATATACATTTAGCATAGGAAATTCATACGAGATTCTAATATTCTAAGTAATAAGAATTAGACAAGTAAAGGAAATTTATACCGAAAATTAATTAGATTAAATTGTGACTTGGCAATTTATACTTTGGCGAGATAGGAAGCATATTGGTGCAACTTAAGGCATTGCTCTATAGTGTACTGAGGTAAGGGATGTAATTTACAGTGGTGATGGTGTCCCTTACTTTCATCTCAAATTATAAAGAAATGTTTGAAGCATGAATTTTGTTCCGAAGTGAATTTCCATAATCTTTTGATAATTAGCTAAACGAACCTTTTAATTTCTATGCATATTTTCCATAATGTTTTAAGTATGACAGTAAATAAATATGTTTTCCGAAAAGGTATCGGAGTGGCAAACCCCAGGCTAATTTAGATCATGGCACGCCCGGTCCTTACTATTTTATATAAATGGTATGATTTAAGAAGTTACATAAGTAAGTAAGCTTTGAGACTAAGGCTTTCCTATAGTTTATGTTATTGCCTGTCATGCATGCCACATTGTGCATGTTTTCATCCCTTGTGGCATAAGTTTAGCCACGTCGTGCATGTCCTCGCCCACATTGTGCATGTTTCTATCCTTTGTGGGTATGTTGGTCTTTCGTGGCGTATGTTCGCTGTACGACTCTGATCAGGTCTACAGCCCATACCATGGCCATAGGTATTCCGTTCCCTCTTCGGAGGAAGAAGTAAGTGTCATGACCCGCATACTGGCTATATGATTCTGCCTAGTCTCCATGAACTGTATGATATGTTTTATTAATTTTGATATTAAATTCCTAAAGTATGATGCATGTTTGAACAAGTATGAAATTTTGATATATGTATTAAAAAATTCATGCAATGTTTTAAAGTATGAAACACCTTATTATGGTATTTGTTTTCTGCATATATAGATGCTATAACTATTTTAAATGCATTTCTTACGGGGCTTTCCAAAAAGCTCACCCCCTACTCTACCGATTATTTGCAGTGATCATCTCTTTGCCTGTTGCCCATATGATGTAGACTGAGGGATACGTCTATCCTCCGGCTACTTTTTGTACTTACGTAAGGTATACTCATATTTTGATACCAGACATCCTGTATGGCACAGATATTTATAAATAAATAATACTTTTAGGATGTAGTCGATATCGTATGAATGTAAACGTTATTCTGAGAAATAGGTCCATATAATGTGAATGAAATATTTTATGAAAATACTATGATGTTCTGTGTGATGTGATACTGGCAGGAATGCAACCCAAGTAAGAAATTAAGATTAAATGTATATATATATATATTTATATATATATATATATTTATATATATATATATATATATATAAATTTAGCCCAAAACTTTCACGTTTCCGGGATGTGACAATTACCGAATTTAGTTATCAGTGTGATCGGTTTGAACTTTAAAGGTGCTAACAATTGGATAAGTAAAATTGCAATTAATGAAATTAAACACCTGATGCGCAAATCGCAATTTCAATCATCAACCTACCCATTCTGTATTTCCACGATTTAATTTGGCGGCATGTCGATAACAATTCTGCTCGTGGTTGCTACTGCTACAATCGGTTGCACACTTGCACTTGTCAATTGCCAACAAACAAGGATGAAAATCAAAGCGTATTAGTCTTTTCATTTTTAGATAAAAAAAATTTTTAATCACATATCAGTCATATATAGAGGTGACAATAATTAATCTAACTCAAAAAATCAATCCGATCAACTCGAAACCAAACTTAACCGATCCGATTGACTAAAAAAATCAACAATGTAAATCTAACCTGATCCAAATTGATCCGAAACCAAATTGATCCGAATTTACATTGATCCAAATCCGACTTAATCTGAACCAGAATTGATCGAAACCCAAATTCATCCAAATTTAGAGTAACCCAAACCCAACCGGATTCGAATCCGAATTAATTCGAACCTAAATTGCCAGAACCCAAATTGATCCAAATCCAAATTAACCCAAACTCGAAAAGATTCAAATTTAAATTTAATATTATCAATAAATATTTAAGTGTTAAAATTAATTATCAAAGTATTTTACTATAATAAAAATATAATTTTTTTCAATAATATGAGTGTCATTTTTTTTAATCTAGTTAAACTTAAATATTCAGTTTTATATTATATTCATTTGAACCTTGTCATGACCCGGAGGTCATGATGTTCACTTAACAGTTACCTTATTTCATTTAGAAAGTTACGAACTAACTTTTTTTTTTCTATTTACGGTTTGTATTCAGTGTTAGTGTAGTAACTAAACAAAACCTTGCCTTAATAATACTATTTCTCTAGCTATATCATAAATCTCAAAGTGACTATAATTAATGTAGCCTTATATTCACTTATCCCAAAAGAAATGGGTCGAAAACCTCCCCCTTGTATTTTATCAATTTTCCCAGTAAATCACCTGCATTGCAAATACATTTTTAATTTTTCATAATACAGCCAGCTCTAATATCCACAATTCATACCATCATGCATCTCATGTTTCTCAAGATCCAACACCATAATAATTCCACATCTTTTCTGTTTATAGTTTATATGTACTTCAAAATATAATCTTATCCCGGATCATACTCGATAATAACAAAAACCTATATAATAATCTAGTGCGATCCAAAGTTACATCCTATTTTTACTTTCTAGTACTGTGAAATTAGAGTTTGCATAATTATCAAAATGATATACACTTCATACACCTCAAAAGTACAAAAGTAAGACTCGAAGAATGTGGACGAGTACCACAACAAATTACTGTTCCTGAGAGAGCTTATACGAAGCCCGAAGCTGGATTTCAACTAGTGTGATCTGCAGATGTTAAATTAAGGGGTGAGCAATTCACAGCTCAGTAAGTAGCTTAAATAAATATAGACTAGGCATCGTAAAATATGATCATACATGCATGTACCATATAAAATATCATGTATGCACTTTGCCATGAATTGCTACTCACATATAATCTACAACAGATGTATAGGCTCGTTCAACTTTTTCCTCATATTTTTAAATCGCACGATTTCATCCTTTTCATTATTTTCATCGATATAGTTAAGCGTAAAGTGACTAACCATTTCAAATAGCACATGATGCTATAATATAATACAAATAAAGTTCAACAGTTATTCCGACTCACTATCATATGTATAATATCCATCATAACTAGTGATGGATACAACGTCATAAGATCATAATCGTTTTATCCAGATTTTTCTCTGTAGCATGTAGTCTCCATTGAATTATCGATACTCGTGTAGTACTTAGTTCTCAAAGGACTCTAAAAGTGGCTCCCACAGTTTCGAAAAAGTCTACGTAGCACGTAGTTCCTTTGAGTTCTTTAGAGGTGGCTCACACGGTCCAAAAAGAATGGGTCTTACTCAGATTTGCTTCTTTGGTGTATGCTTTCTAATAGTTCATAGGTACACATGTTGCACTTAGCTCTCAAAGGACTCTAGAGGTGGCTCACACGGTTCCGAAGAAATCTGCCTAGCACGTAGTTCTTTTGAGTTCTCTAGAGGTCGCTCACACGGTCCAAAAAGAATAGGTCATATTCAAATTTGCCTCTTTGGCGCATGCTTTCTAATAGTTCATAGGTACTCATGTAGCACTTAGCTCTCAAAGGACTCTAGAGGTGGCTCCCACAATTCCGAAGAAATCTGCATAGCACGTAGTTCCTTTGAGTTCTCTAAAGGTGGCTCACACGGTCCAAAAAGAATGGGTCATATTCAAATTTGTCTTTTTGGCGCATGCTTTCTAATAGTTCATAGGTACTCATGTAGCACTTAGCTCTCAAAGGACTCTAGAGGTGGCTCCCACAGTTCCAAAGAAATCTGCATAGCACATAGTTCCTTTGAGTTCTCTAGAGGTGGCTCACACGGTCCCAAAAAAATTGGGTGTTATTCGGTCGTCATTTTGGCGTATAATTTCTAGTAGTAATGTTCTAAAAATCATTCAAGTCCTCGAGTTACATATATACATCAGTTGTCATACAATTCCATTATCCTAGTTTCGATGAATATAACTAGGTGCTATTCGAGGTCTATAAGTTCAACATCGGGAGTTGTATATATTGTACACTAATTCATATATACATTCTCAAAGTATCGCAATATATTAGCATGCTCACTTGGTGCGACTTAATTCAATCACATGCATTCCTCATGATGCAGGCACCGACATTTTATATGATTTTATATATTCAGTGAGCATAAACAAGTCATAACACATAACAAGGTTTCATTCCAGATGAACTATTCACGATCACATTAAGTCAAACTTGTATCTTACCAGGACTTACCCTTATAGTCTTTCTGTGATATTTCACCAAACTTGATATGAAATTAGATAATTATTGAATAAGATTCTTTCATCTCTTACGAGATGATACTAGTAAGGTTTATTTAACCCACTTACCTCGAGATTTAATAATTTCTTCCCGACCTCCAGAATTCGTATTCCAGTCCTTAATCACTCTGATTCACTACACATAATCCACGAACATTTCAGTAACTCTACATCATGGTGCTTAATCGTACACCAAGAACAAGATCCTAAAACACTATTAAATTCAATTTACTACTAATCTGATACTACCTCCTTATCATCAGTTGCGATATACCTATAAGTATTCGTCCTTATGCACCTATATATATGTTTAAACACATATATGTTTACATCTATGTGTATATCCAATATATTTTGTAGACATATATATATTCATTCTCATTTTTCATATATATATATATATATATATATATATATATATATTTCTTCTCCATATAGATATGTATCATGCCAAAAGTACATTTGTATATTTATATATATATCTAGGTATATATATATATATACACATTATTTTTAATGGCATATCAACATATTGATTATCATGATATATATATATATATATATTTATATGTATATACACATATATATTAATATCTATCACCATTCTCATCCTTATATATATATATATATATATCTATCTAAAACATTTAAGCAAGAGGGCATCCCTAGTATCCCCTACATGACCTATTTTCATGTATATAACAACCCTAAAAAGTTAGCTTAAAATCAGCTCAAAGACATCATTTACCTCGGTTACAAGCCCTTTAAATTTGGCTTTGAAATCAGTCCTTACACTGCTCTTTCTCGGTTTGTATCTATTTCCAGCCCAGAATATGCTTTGTTCCACACCTCTATAGTAGCACCTTAACACACTTGTCTCACATGCACATCAACCTTCGATCAACGTTTCAACAGCAGCCCTGTATCACCACCACAAGCGGCCACAACCTCGCCTTACACAGCCACGATTTAGTGGCCCTAGATAGCCATCGTCTAACTAGACACAATAGCAGCAGAAAATCATCTCTCCTTGCCCTTGATACAGCTTCATTCTTTCTCTGTTCTGCTCTTACTTCCACTCCACTTCCAGCCATATTTTTCCTCTTCTGTTCCATCCCCTGCTGCTCATGATGGTGAGGCAGCAGCTGGAATTTCCTTTCTCTTCTTTCTCTTCTCCTCTTTCCTTTTCCTTCCGACTTCTCTTTCTTTTTCCTTTTCCTTTTCCTTTCGGCTTCACCTTTCTTTTCTTCCTGATCTGGTTCAGCTTTCAGCCCTCTCTCTCTCGTGCCTCTCTTCTTCTCTTTCCTTTTTATTTCTTTTCCATCATCTATTTTTTGTTAAACCACCGATGATGATGACCATGATGGACCATGATGGCTTGGTTAGTGGGCTTTGGTGGGAGGAAGTCCCATCAAACTCCACTAAGCATATGTTTTAAATTTATTTTATTTTATCATTTTCAAATTGTTTCATTTTAAATTTTTATTCCTATCTCAAATATCTATATTTATATCATTTATAATTATCTTTACATATTAATATATATTTATATATGACTAATATATATTCATATATATTTATTTATTTTGTTAAATTCCTTACATATAATATGCATATGTACATATGTTTCAAACATTAAATATATAATATATACATACATATATCTACATATATATATATATATATATATATTTTCATGTCTAATATATTTTTAGTGGAGATATGTGTGTGTATATATATATTTCTCCTTTATTTTAAAATTTACATATATATATATATATATATATACACATATTTAATTATGTGTGTGTGTGTGTGTGTGTATTCCTTACTTATTTTATTCTAAATATTTTAATGTACATGTACACTACATTTCTTTTAATATACTTGTGTCCTTTGTTTTATTAAAACAAATATACATGTATATTGTGGAATATATGCATCTATTTGTTCTTATATATCTCTTGAACTTATTTATAAAATTTCTAAATTATCACAAGGTATCAATCATTTATTGCTAAATTTACTAAACTTGAAACTTCATTCTCATTACTTGAAATAATAATAATTACAAAATGCATGTCAGTACTTAGTTTATTCTGTGTCTCTTATTTATTCACTAATATGTACAAAGTTTTGCAGTTTTTACAAACCTAAGATATCATTATTTAATGGCTAATCTAAAATAGAATACAAGAGCTATATCATTTACACTTAATGTCTTCAATTATTTTATAAAAAATCAAGAGAAATTTAAGAGATGTATAGTAGTATATTATAATCCTTAGTAGAGATTATTAAATCACTTTGATTCATAAAAGTTATTAATTATTATAGATAATAGAAATAAAATGAAAAAAAATATAATTAATTTATGAATATTGATAAATATATTATAAAGAAAACTATCATATAGATTATTAAATATTTTGATTATTTCAGTCCCAATTTTATTATAGATCATGTAAGAAAAAAATTTTATTTTCATGAGTTTTGTAATTCTTAGAAATATGGTTTCAGTTCATTTTTATATCAGACAAATCACATCGAGATGACGAAGGCTTAACTCGAAAAACCTGTCCGCTAGATTTGAATCCAAATTCAATTAACTCGAATTGACTAAAAAATTCAACGACTCAAACTTGACCTAGTTGAAACTCGAATTGATCTGAATTCAAATTGACTCAAAACGAACTTTATCCGAACCTGAAATGATTTGAACCCGAAATGATCCGAACCCGAAATAGACCGATTTTTCTTTGAACCAAATCTGACCTTATCCGAACCTGAAATGATCCAAACCTAAAATGATCCAATCCAAAATAACCCAACCCAACTCAAACCAGATCCGACTCGCCCATTTGCCACCTTTAGTTATATATTCAACCAATCAAATGGAGAAATTGTCACTAAATTTGGACATATCAATAATCACGGATCCATAAGGAATTTGTTACTAATAAAATGTTTGATCTTTTTTTATTTGGATTTTATTTTATTTTTGGATGATCTTAATAGAAAGTATGATTAACAGATAAAATTTTAACAAGATATTTTTATTTAATAATTTTTTATAAAGAGTTGAAGTCCAATCCAATACTTGAAGTTTAATTCTTATTTTTCCCTTAAATTTTATCATATGTTTTTCCTTTTAAAGAAAACATCAGCGCCATATGGCCTATCATCATAACCAAATTACCATCTAACGCTACACAATCTCCCCCTGTACTTTAGTTTAAAATATTTATTTAAATTTTATGTCGATAAGAATCCAATATGGATCTAATGCTTTCAAACCTTTTTATTTAAAAAAAGCTGATGTTACCTAATTTTTTCTTCATAGAATGTAATTTAATTTTTTAAATAGAAATACAAAGTAGATAGACTAGACCAACAATACATCATATATTCTGTAATTTTGTTTAGAAATAACATTTTTCAGTTTAAATAAATATTTTAGTTGTAGACTAATTATTCGTGAAAAAAAAGGAAAAAAAAGAAAATGAATAAGAGAATTGCTTGTATAAAACAATTATTTTGCATTAGTATAGTATCTCTTTTATTCAAATCATGTAACGTAATTATATTATCGTAAAAAGTCAATAATTTATTACCAAAATCATTTCTGAATTTTTTGAAATAAATATTCACAATTTAATTATTACATGTGATAAATAATTGATTTTTTTAATAATAAATATAATTTGAATGAAAGAGATATATATATATTGTCATCCAGTAATTACTGGGGATGTAAACAGGTAGTAGTTAAATAGGCATCTGCAAGCCTCAATTAAGTCGGGTTCGAATACTCAATAATCAGATTTAATTGGGTTAAGGTAGTGATTTCAGTATCCGTGTTAGGTTCGATTAAGGTTTGGGTAATACCCTTGAGGTACCCTGGCTCAACCTGAACCCAATTAAATGAATCAAGTTAGGATTCCTGAACTTGATGCCCATTTAAGTAGGACTGAGCAACCGGTTTAATTGGTCGGTTTCGGTCTAGAAAAACCGAAAATCGAAAAAACCGATTTCATTGAGTATCTAACCGAAACCGACCGAATTCTTCTTGCAAATTGAACCGAACCGAACCGAACCAAATTTATTCGATCGGTTCGATTTTTTAATATTAAAATCGAATTTGAAGCAAAGGCAAATAAATATATAAAAGTATATAATATAAACTTGTTTTGTTAATATCTCCTACAAGATTCACAACATGTTACCCAAATAAATGCATAAAACTTCACAAAACAAAAATAAATAACCAATATTGTTCATAAATTTACTAACTTAAAAACATAAAATTAAAAAAAATAAACAAATAAATAACTAACACGTCACACAATAAATCCAAATAGTCCAAATACACAAGCAAATACATAAAGTTTCACAATCACAACATTATCCATAATGGTCCAAATTACACAATCAAATAAAGACATAAATGTCTACAATAATTGTTCATAGTGATCCAAATTAGCACAACCAACTTAAAGAAAATAACCAACAATAAATCCAAATTGTCCAAACCAAATAAAAAAGACAGTTTTACAACAAAACAAAGCCAAATAGTCCATATTCTTCATAGACCTCTCATACCCGAATCCCATAACTTTGGTGCATATTCTCCATTAATCATTTCCTTAAGACCCTAACACATTAAAGAGAGCAACATTATTAGCTACAATTTACAAGAGAATAAATTAATATCATATGTTCCAAAATGCAAATATTTATAACAATAGAATTACCTCAAATGATCCATCCATGCACATTTGCTTGCATTAATCTAATACGGGATCCAATGCAATTTTTTACAAATCTAAAATATATAAACAAAAATAACCTATATCAGTTTTGTCAAGCTCTACCAAGTCATCCTCATGAGAGTGACCATAAAGAGAAGATCCTCATAGCCAATCTTGAGCACAAATAAGGGCTTGCACAATCTTAAGAGTTAAAGAACTCCTATATGCATCAAGCATACGACCACCGATACTAAAGTAAATTCAGAAGCAACTGTGGATATGGGAATAGCAAAAACATCACGAGCAAGATTAAAAAGGATATGAAACCTATGATTATTGAGTTTCGACCAAGACAAAACATAAAAGTCATCATCATCATCTTCTTCAAGGTCTTCACTCAAATATTTAGCCAATTCTGACTTATGCTTTTCTTTGTAATGTTCAATCCTAAACTTCTTGTACTCAGACTTAACACTCAACTTCTTTTTTGGCATACCAATCCCATCGGTGGCTTGTCTAATTTGGCCCACTTGACTACTTTCACCAATAACATCAGATTGAGGTCGTAACATCATTTTATATTCATTGAACAATTCATTTATTGTTTGTTCTACTTTCTTAATTATCAATGAAGCTTCTATAGTAGAATATATTTTCATAAAACAATAATCCACAAAAGAAAGCTTTTTTGAAGGATCAAGAACAAAAGCAACATATATCAACATATTCATTTTCTTTATATTTCCCTAAATTTATCATATTTATCCTTCATTCTCCTTGCCATGCATTCAACTCAACATCAAAACTTAATTGCCAATCTTTTAAAGTAGAATAAACATCCTAAATATTATCAAGAAAAGTATTAGAGGTGACATACAAAGAACCTGAAACTTTGACAGTGAGATTATAAAATTATTGCAAGAAAAGGCAAAAGCTCCTAACATTTACACAATCATGTTGTTTAGGAACACCATCTCCCGACAAAAGCTCACTTCTATAACTAGAATCAACATCATCATATGCATCAAAGGCCCTTTCAAACTTTTGGGCTGCATCTAAGTGGAATTCCATCTAGTGCTAACATCTAAACACAATAAACTCTTACTTTGAATGCGTTCATTGGCAACACACTCTTTGAATTTAGTTAACATAGCATACATATGTTACTGCCCCTCTAATATGAGCAATTGATTCATTCATTTCCTTCAATTCATCACTAACAATAAGATTAACAATATGTGCCATGCATCTAAAATGAAGATATTTTTCACCTAGAATACTAGTTCCTGAATTATTAAATTATGTCCTCAAGTATGAAATTGCAACAACATTGGAACTAGCATTATCAATTGTAATTGTGAAAACCTTATCAATCCCCCCAATCATGCAAACATTTATCAATCACCTTACCAATAGCTTCACCTTTGTGACTAAAAATAGGACAAAAATTTAAATTCTTTTTGTTCAATTTCCAATTATTGTCTACAAAGTGAGCTGTGAGACACATATAATCAATTCTTTGTAATGAGGACCATGTGTCAGTGGTAAGAGATATTCTTATGCAAGATGATTTCAAGAATTGCTTTAGCTCAATCTTTTTATCAACATAAATTTGAAAGCAATCCCTAGCAATAGTCCATCATGATGGCATGCGAAATCTAGGACATGCAAGTGACATGCAATGCTTAAATGCTTTCCCTTCCACAAACTTAAAAGGCAATTCATCTAAAATGATCATCTCAGCTACACCTTTTCTAATGACATCTTGGTTAAATTTTCATGTACCCACTCCTCTCGTTGACACCACTAATTCTGTTTGAGTATCATTATCAATATTAACAATATAAGGAAACTTATTGCAAGAACTCATATGACCCTTTAATGAAATGGTGCCATTTCTTTTAGTATCAGCATAATAATCTATACCACAATAATTACATCTAGCCTTATTTTCACCTTCCTCATTCACAAATTTAATGACGTGTTCCCATACCTCAGACCGTGACCTATTTGTTCTCTTCTTCTTCACTTTAGATTTAGAAGTTGAAGCTGTACTTCTTGTTATTTCATCGTGTGAAGAGGGTTGAGAGGGCTACTGATTTGGTTGAGTAGTATCTGGGATAAAACTCAAATTTTTAGGCACAAGATTAGCATCCATTTCATTAGACATCTTCAAAAAAAAACAAAAAAAAAACCAAATTAGTATATAACGAACATATTTCAATTCATTTATAGGTTTATATGACAGTATAATGAATGTGAGACCCGATTTTATTTCACTGTACACCATAATTGTAAATGATTGATAGTGGAAATAAATAATTTAGTGAGATTAAATAAATATTGAATGTAAATTTCCACTTTAAACTATGGAATTATTGGAACAAAAATATATAATATGGTGTATTTAAATAATAAGAAAAATTTTGTGGTACATGTGGAATTTTGTTGAACGGAATACGCAAAAGAGAGCAGAAGTAAGTCAAACCGAGTAGCAAAATTAATCTGCACTGTCGCCTTTTTTGTTGCAGTTTTCTTCAAGTTTTTAATGCATGAAAGACGTAAAATGATGAAAGAAAACAGGATAAGAAACATGTGGTAGGTTCTGATTGGATTAACAGGACTATATAAGAAGACTTCATGAGAAAACCGACATTAACAAACTTCATCTTCTTTGAAAAACCACTCTACTGCTTCTCGTCCATTATGTTTTACTGCAAGTTCAAATCTCATTTTTTCCGTTCCTTTCATACGTGAGCCATGAAATTTCATCCTTTAGTTAGCTAAACCTTTTCTTCATCGTTTGAAGAGCTAAGGAATAAGCAAAGTAAAGCTAACATAAGACAGAAAACACTTTGTTCTGGAAGTGCAACTCAGTTAAGGTGAGTTCTATATTTCGTTGGTTCTCTTGATGTTTATTGGTATATTTCTATGTTTTATACCGTAAGAAACATAGATATAGCCTTGTTTTAGTTAAATCTTGTTAGGACATAAGAAACTAGAACAAGATGTGGTTTAGAAAATAATCGAGAATAAATAAGGAAAGTGCTGGAAACGGTATAAAAGCGATGAGAAATAGGCGAGCTCAGCCATTATGGGCGAGCTAAATAATATGGAGCGTGGTATAGTGGGCGAGGTCGCCACATGCTAGTTTAATTCATAGGCGAGCCCACCTCTGAATAAAAAGCCATGTATGACGAACTCACATGCATAGGCATGACGAGTTGAATTGTGGGTGATCTCCCACGCATAAGCCAAAATATGAATGGCGAGTTATATTGGGCGAGCTAGAGGATTAGTCTCAAGTCTCGCCAAAGTGTTGGAAACATTCGAACAAAATATATTGATAGTTATGATAATTTATTTTGCAGCCGGGAATTGAGAATTGATAAAGGCGATCGGGAAGCTAGGCTTCGTAAGACCAGGTAAGGGAGATGTGTGTGAAGTGAATGCATGTTCTGTGGAGTTAAATTTTATGGAAGTACTGAGAAAATGATTTGATTTGAAACATGCATTAGTTTGATAAACTGTTTTCATAGACCATGATTTGGGCGAGCTATAAAGCCGACCCCTATGTTGTTTTATGGGCAAGCCAAAGAAAGGTGACCCCTTTGATATAATTCTGGGCAAGCCAAAAAAAGGCGACCCCTGTTTTAATAAAATCCGGGCGAGCCAAAGATAGACGACCCCTTTTATATAATTCTGGGCGAGCCAATAGTGGGCGATCCCTTGTTTTTTTTAGAGAAAGATTTCGTGGGCGACCCCCAGTTCAGCTCGGTGTGAGAGCCACAGTGGGCGATGTTAGTTCGCTACAGTGGGCGAATGAAAACATGCGAGCTCAATCCATTGTGATGGGCGAGCTGTAATGGGCGAGCTGATAAAGGGCGAGCCAGTTTAACTCGTGTTTTTCTCACACGTAAAATGGCGAGATTACGAGCTGTTTTTACTGTGTTTTGTAAACAGAAAATATAATACCTTTTTGGAAAACAATCATTTTGAGAAAATGATGAAATATGTGAAATATTCCTTAAGGGTTCTTCATGAGATATAAAGTGATTTTTGAGACTTTAGGCCCCGAGTTTCATGCATTACTATTCACGAGGCTGATTGACCCGCCAAGTCATCAGAGGTCTCGAGGTCACCTGGCAAGTGTACTCGAGGATCACCTATAGATTGTGGCCCTAGATCTACTGTATCCCTGTGGGGATGATTACTACGTTCCTTCAGGAACGATGATAGTATGATTTAATTGAAGGAACCGAAACAAACACGCAGCGGAATTTAAATCATTCGGCCTCCACCAGGATCGATTCGGAGAGTTGCCTGATTAGGGTTTCGAGATTTTACCTAATGTTTTCTCTGATTTTCTGTCATTGGTCGAGTCACAAGCAACAACTTTTCGTTCCTGCCTCTATGGTATCCACACGAACGGATCTCACGACTCTTGAACGTCTCACGATCAGAAGCCTTAAAGAGCGTTTTTGATTCCTTATAACCGAATTGCTAGCTTCGATTAAAAGAATATATTTTTTTTCTGTTTAACTGTGCGGCTTTTTTTAGAAAACACAAAACATCCTTTTATAGGCAGTAAATTTTACCCTAAAATTTACTGTCAAACAGAACTCTAATCCTACTTAGAATAGGATTAGTTATATCCTTAATCCAATTCAGAATAAGATTAATTATATCCTTAATCCAATTCAGAATAGGATTACATAAGCTCCTCATTGATCCGTTCAAAGTGTGCGACCCAATAGGTTCTCAAAACAATGGCAATGACAAAATTGTCACAGGCAATGAGCGGTATCTAGCAACACATCATTGCTACCCATGTAACGAGAATGTCAATGACTCGACATAACCTTACTCGTGATAGATGTTACCGTGTAGTCTAATCCCTTTATCCTTTGATGTCTTGATTAGACACAAGTCATGGAATGTGTCACACTTGTATAGTCTAATAAGCGTTTCTTGATTCCTGAGTAGACTAATTAATCAAATAAAATCAATATCTCATATTGACTTATTCGAGCACGGCCATGCATTTCTTAGTCTCACTCTATCAAAGGGCCCAAGACATCACTCTTGTTATATAAGAGGGCTAAATCCTATCTTGATCACTCAACATCCCTCTACATAGATCAAGGCATACCCAATTACTACCTTTATAGTCCATCTTGTTACGAATGACATCTAGTAGCATTAAAGTATACAATTCTCTATGTTGGGATCTCTGATGATCTCAAGTCAAAGGATCACATACACCATCATCACTATGAGAATCGCTTATGACACTCATATAACAATCCATGTAGCGTTCTCATGGAGGGTCGATCCAGTACATAGTTCTCTAACATGTACCTATGTGATGACTTGATATCCTATATCCATGACAATGGTCATCAGTCAACCACATACTAGTCTTATCGTATCATTGTTATCCTTGTTCACAATAATACTTGACTAGGGATATTTTACGAATAGTGTGTTATTACTATTCCAAGGACATTATCATATAAGATTACATTACGCAGTTATAAGACAAATATAATAATGAACTATAATAAATAAAATATCATGATACATAAAAAATGCCAAAGTCAATCATCTAATGAATGGTTCTAAGGGCATAATCCAACAATCTCCCACTTGCACTAAGACCATTCACTCATGTATCTAATACCTAGTGACCTAGTGTGACGATCATGTCTCTGCTGCGTCAAAGGCTTCGTCAGTGGGTCGGCGATGTTATCGTCAGTTGGTACTTTGCATATCCTCACATCTCCTCTCTTGATGATATCTTGAATGAGATGGAAGCGCCGTCGTATATGTTTGGATCGTTGGTGAGATCTAGGTTCCCTAGCTTGTGCGATGGCTCCATTGTTGTCACAATAGAGCTCAATCGGATCTATAATGCTAGGAACAACTTCAAGCTCAGTAATGAACTTCCTGATCCAAACAGCCTCCTTAGCAGCTTCAGAGGCAGCTATATACTTAGCTTCTGTTGCAGAATCGGTCACTGTCGTCTGCTTTGAACTCTTCCAGCTCACAGCACCACCATTAAGGCAAAACACATAACCAGACTGCGATCTATAGTCATCTTTATCAGTTTGGAAGCTAGCATCAGTGTAACCTGTTACAATGAGCTCTTCCTCACCTCTATATATCAAGAATGTATCCTTAGTCTTTCTCAAGTACTTAAGAATATTCTTGATAGTGATCCAGTGACGTTCACCAGGATCAACTTGATATCTACTCGTCATGCTCAAGGCATACGAGACATCAGGATGTGTCCATAACATGGCATACATAATGGATCCAATAGCAGATGCATATGGAACTTTACTCATACGTTCTCTCTCTTCTTGTGTTGTAGGACACTGTTCTTTTGAGAGAGTAATGCCATGTGTCATAGGCAAGAATCCTTTCTTGGAATCCTGCATGCTAAACCTTTTTAGCACTTTATCTATGTATGCACTTTGACTTAGGCCAATTAATTTCCTTGATCTATCTCTATAGATCTTTATACCCAGTACATAGGTAGCTTCGCCCAAGTCCTTCATTGAAAAGCAATTCCCTAACCAAGTCTTTACAGACTGAAAGGTAGGGATGTCATTCCCAATGAGTAGTATGTCATCTACATACAACAGCAGGAAGACAATAGTGCTCCCACTGACCTTCTTGTAGACACAAGGTTCATCTTCGTTCTTGATGAAACCAAACTCTTTGATTGCATCATCAAAACGAAGATTCCAACTTCGAGAAGCTCGCTTTAGTCCATAAATAGAACGTTGCAGCTTACAAACCTTTCCAGCATTTTTTGGATCAACAAAACCCTCAGATTGTGTCATGTACACATCCTCGAGTAGCTTTCCATTAAGAAAAGCAGTCTTGACGTCCATTTGCCAGATTTCATAATCATGGTATGCAGCTATTGCAAGCAAGATCCTAATGGATTTGATCATCGCGACTGGTGAAAAAGTTTCATCATAGTCAATACCATGAATTTGGTTAAAACCTTTAGCAACCAATCGCCTTTTATAGGTATGAACATTTCCTTCCATGTCGATTTTCTTCTTAAAAACCCATTTACACCCTATAGGTTTTACCCTTTCGGGTAAGTCAACCAAGGTCCAAACTTGGTTGGCATACATGGATTCCATCTCAGATCTCATGGCTTCAAGCCATTTCTCAGAGTCTGGCCCTGTAATAGCCTCTTGATAGGTAGTAGGCTCATCTTGGTCCATGAGCAATACATCATCGTTTTGAGTCATTAGAAATCAATATCTCTGTGGCTCACGATGTGTTCTAACTGATCTACGCAAGGCTTGTGTCTCTTGAGCAGGCGGTTGCTCCACAACAGCTTGTGGTTCTGGTTCCACAACAACTTGTGGTGCTTGCTCAGGCTCCATCTCAACATCGGCTGCGCTATCTTGTAGCTCTTGAATTTCTTCAAGTTCTACTTTTCTCCCATTAGTTCTTCTAAAAATGAATTCTCTTTCTAAAAAGACACCTGTTCGAGCTACAAACACTTTGCGCTCAGTGGGATTGTAAAAATAATATCCTTTAGTTAGTTTAGGATATCCCACAAAATAGCACTTATCAGATTTAGGTGCAAGTTTGTTAGAGACTTGACGTCTTACATAAGCCTCACAACCCCAAATCTTCATAAAAGACATACTGGGACGTTTACCAGTCCATATCTCATATGATATCTTTGGAATCGATTTAGATGGAACACGGTTCAGTGTAAAAGCAGCTGTTTCTAATGCATGTCCCCAAAAGGATTCTGGAAGATCTGTATGACTCATCATTGATCGAACCATATCTAATAAAGTTTGGTTTCTCCTTTCAGATACACCATTCCATTGTGGTGTACCTGGAGGAGTGAGTTGTAAGACAATCCCACACTCTTTAAGATAGTCATAAAATTCTTGGGTTAAGTATTCACCACCTCGATCTGATCGAAGTGCCTTAATGCTCTTGCCAAGTTGGTTTTGTACTTCATTCTTGAATTCTTTGAATTTTTCAAAAGATTCTGACTTGTGTCTCATAAGATACACATAGCCATATCTACTGAAATCATCAGTAAATGTAATAAAGTACATAAACCCACCTCTGGCCTGTGTGTTTAAAGGACCACATACATCTGTATGTACTAAGCCCAATAAATCACTTGCCCTTTCACTATGTCCTTTGAAAGGGGCTTTAGTCATCTTACCCATCAAACAAGATTCACATGTCTCATACGATTCAAAATCAAATGAGTCCAAAATTCCATCTTTATGGAGTTTGGAAATGCGATTCTCATTTATGTGTCTCAAGCGACAATGCCAGAGATATGTTGGATTTTGATCATTAGATTTAATCCTTTTAGCATTTATGTTATAAATAGGAATATCAAGATTTAAAATGTAAAGACCATTAATTAGTTGTGCACTACCATAAAAGATATCATTTAAATAAATGGAGCAACAGTTGTCCTTTATTATAAATGAAAAACCCTTCTTGTCCAAACTAGAAATAGAAATAATGTTTTTAGTGATGGAAGGCACATAATAACAATCATCTAATTCTAAAACAAGCCCTGTGGGCAATGTCAAAATATAAGTTCCTACAGCTAATGCAGCAACCCTTGCTCCATTTCCCACTCGTAGGTCGACCTCGCCCTTAGTCAACGATCTACTCCTTTTGAGTTCCTGCACATTTACACAAATGTGAAAACCACATCCAGTATCTAATACCCATGATGAAGAAGTAGATAGATTAACTTCTATAACATAAATACCTGAAGTGGAATTCTCACTTCCTCTCTTCTTCTTTAGCTCTTCTAGGTATTTGTTGCAGTTCCTCTTCCAATGTCCGGTCTCACCGCAATGGAAGCATTTCCCTTCTTTGGCAACCCCACCTTTAGGCTTCAGTGCAGTATCATTGGGCTTGAACTTGCCATTGGCTTTATTACCCTTTTTCTTGCCCTTTGCATTAGCCCTGCCCTTAGCTTTCTTAACTATTAAGACATCTTTGGGCTTGGCCTTTTTCATGTTGGATTCAGCTGTTTTCAACATGCTAAGTAACTGTGGCAGAGTCTTGTCAATTTCATTCATGTTGTAATTAACAACAAACTGACTGTAGCTGTCTGGCAACGATTGCAGAATCGCATCAGTGGCCAACTCTTGGCCCAAAGGAAATCCCAATCTTTCAATGTTTTCAATGTACCCAATCATCTTGAGCACATGAGTACCAATGGGAGTCCCCTCTGCCATCCTACACTGAAACAATGCCTTAGAGACATTGTACCTTTCTTGCCTAGCTTCCTCTTGATAGAGTTGCTTGAGATGCTCGATCATATCGAACGCATCCATTTCCTCATGTTGCTTTTGAAGCTCAGGATTCATGGAGGCAAGCATAAGACAACTAACATCCAATGCATCATCTTGATGCTTCTTATAAGCATCTATTTTTGCCTTTGGAGCATTAGCGGGTGGTTCTTTAGGTAAGGGAATCTCAAGGACATACAACTTCTTTTCTTGCTTGAGGACTATCCTCAGGTTCCTGTACCAATCCAGGAAGTTTGTCCCATTCAACTTGTCCTTCTTAAGGACAGATTGTAGTGAAAGTGTGTTATTTGTGTTTGATTCCATGGTAATTTACAACAGAAATATGCAAAATATAAGTATCATGAATGCATTCATTTAATTAAATATTTATTAAATGATGTTCCCACTATTTTTATCGAATCAACAACCCTCACTATTAATTCGAAAAAATTATCACATAATTTCTCTAGTGGGCCAAGATCCATATTTCACCTTATCTAGAGTTAGCTTTGGCTAATCGCCCAAGATTTGGCTATTTAGGTAGGCAACACTTACCAATTACATCTCATGTAACTCTTGGATAGTTGGGTGAACAACACTTGTTCTAATTCATCTCATGAATGGAAGCCCAACTTTATGCCTCTAAATTCCCAATCCTATTGAGGAAATCTAGTTAAGTCAACCCAATTTATAACCTTTGGATATCATTATTATCCCATCACGTCTTACTAAGATAGTTATGATATTTTGCTTTGGCAAACATAACAAAATCGATTCTAGCCTTGACGAGTGCTATTCATTGGTAGGCATCTATTATTGACTTAATTTAATTTGAGGGATTTTTATTAGTTTATTGAATAAGATCTCACCAATTTTACTTTTCTAAAATTATCATATGATTTTCATATCATAAACGTACAAAATAAACCATGCATCTCATGCAATTAAGCAATAAAATAAACGTGACATAGTTATAGCCCAAACTAAATGGATTTCCCAAGCCAATGAGAAACCCTAAGGGTTAACCTAAGGGTAGTAGCATCTTCTCCAAGTGCCTCTTTGGTCATCCTTTGCATGGTTGTCAGCTCCATTAGTGTTGATCACCATCAACTCATACTTAGCTAAATTCTAACCCTATACTACGTTACAATTACATAGTTTAAGAGAAACCTCGAGTTACATTCGAGGGGAGTAAGATGAGAAAAGAATGTACAACTAGAATTTCAAGAACAAGGCACGACACGCAGGTCGTATTTATTAAAATTTACAACCATCAAAATACAATCATATTGGGCTAGGGCTATAACTATGCTCCATGCTCAAACAACAACCACCGTGTTATACAAACAAGTGTAATGCAATTTCAACTTTTAGTTTTATTAATGAGGTACATTTGAAAAGAATTATGACCCTGACCGCCCCTGGGCGACGGTCCCACTGGCCGGTCAGCGAGCGGGGTCAAGGGGCAGTGCCCCTTGCGAGGGTTTGGGGGCGGAGCCCCGAAAAAAAAAAGGTCAACAGTATTGACATTACCAACGCCCTTTATCTGGAAGTGTCCTAATCTTATCAGGATGTTCCAGCCAGTATCTCATACTGATTATAATTTTAGTCGCATCAGAACTCTTATCTAAAAGTGTTTCAATCTTTATACACTTTCGACATTATTCTGTTTCTTCCATAACGTTTATGCAGAACAGAAACCGCCATTAATAAGTCGCATCACAGATTATATCTCACATATAAGTTGAATCGAAATTGACATATATCATATATATAATTTCAACAATTCAATTTCTAGCCTCTGAATATATCATATACATTCTAATCCGTATTAATCTCATTAAAACGATTGCATGTAATCATAAACAGAAAGTAACCAGAGGTCATGCTCTTATCAAAACAAATCAGGGACTCCGAATCTGGCTCTGATGCCAGTGAAGGAAACCGAAACAAACACGCAGCGGAATTTAAATCATTCGACCTCCACTAGGATCGATTCGGAGAGTTGCCTGATTAGGGTTTCGAGATTTTACCTAACGTTTTCTCTGATTTTCTGTCGTTGGTCGAGTCACAAGCAACAACTTTTCGTTCCTGCCTCTATGGTATCCACACAAACGAATCTCACGACTCTTGAACGTCTCACGATCAGAAGCCTTAAAGAGCGTTTTTGATTCCTTATAACCGAATTGCTAGCTTCGATTAAAAGAATATATTTTTTTTTCTGTTTAACTGTGCGGCTTTTTTTAGAAAACACAAAACATCCTTTTATAGGCAGTAAATTTTACCCTAAAATTTACTGTCAAACAGAACTCTAATCCTACTTAGAATAGGATTAGTTATATCCTTAATCCAATTCAGAATAGGATTAATTAAGCTCCTCATTGATCCGTTCAAAGTTTGCGACCCAATAGGTTCTCAAAACAATGGCAATGACAAAATTGTCACAGGCAATGAGCGGTATCTAGCAACACATTATTGCTACCCATGTAACGAGAATGTCAATGACTCGACATAACCTTACTCGTGATAGATGTTACCGTGTAGTCTAATCCCTTTATCCTTTGATGTCTTGATTAGACACAAGTCATGGAATGTGTCACACTTGTATAGTCTAATCAGTGTTTCTTGATTCCTAGGTAGACTAATTAATCAAATAAAATCAATATCTCATATTGACTTATTCGAGCACGGCCATGCATTTCTTAGTCTCACTCTATCAAAGGGCCTAAGACATCACTGTTGTTATATAAGAGGGATAAATCCTATCTTGATCACTCAACATCCCTCTACATAGATCAAGGCATACCCAATTACTACCTTTATAGTCCATCCTGTTACGAATGACATCTAGTAGCATTAAAGTATGCAATTCTCTATGTTGGGATCTCTGATGATCTCAAGTCAAAGGATCACATACACCATCATCATTATGAGAATCACTTATGACACTCATTTAACAATCCATGTAGCGTTCTCATGGAGGGTCGATCCAGTACATAGTTCTCTAACATGTACCTATGTGATGACTTGATATCCTATATCCATGACACTGGTCATCAGTCAACCACATACTAGTCTTATCGTATCATTGTTATCCTTGTTCACAATAATACTTGACTAGGGATATTTTAAAAATAGTGTATTATTACTATTCTAAGGACATTATCATATAAGATTACATTACGCAGTTATAAGACAAATATAATAATGAACTATAATAAATAAGATGTCATGATACATAAAAAATGCCAAAGTCAATCATCTAATGAATGGTTCTAAGGGCATAATCCAACATTAATTGTAGGGTGATGCCTAGTCTCAACTTATTGATTTCTGTTTACTGAAAGGATTTATTGAATCCTGTTTACTGTTTACTATACTATATTGTAAACTGTTTAGCCAGTGATTTGAATATTAAAGATTGTTCATTATATCCACTATTTTCCTACTGGGTATGTTGTTAGGGAAAATAAACGTTCTGTGGGATATAGTTTTTATTTTATAAAGCAGCATACACCTTCCTTACTGAGCACGTCGTCGCTCACCCCTGATTTTTCGCTCCACAGGCTATTGATTTGAAGTAAACAGTTTACCTTCCAGAGTTATCGATCGCTGGAGTTAGCAGATATACGATATCGAAGGTACATTATATTTTTTTATATATTCAGTAAAATTGTACAGTACTACTTTGAGTAAGAGGGAATGTAAATGATCTCAAATAAATTAAATGTAATAGTTATAATTCTGTTATAGTACCATAAATGGAAGTACTATGACATACTTAAAGGGTTACGAGTTGTTAAGCATCACAGATAGCCCATCTGGTAAGTAAGTGTGATTTATAAGTAAATATTATATTATACTGTGGATTCGGGATGTTACAATGAATAAATAAAAAATAAATATGACAGCATCCATTTCAATTTATTATGCAAGTTCAAAAGACAACATCCATTTCAATTCATTATGCAGGTTCAAAAAAAAAAGATCGATTTTTATAAGCTCATTTTTACGTGAAGAACTCATTGATTCCCCAAACCCACTTGCCATTTCTTAGACTTCCAAAACTTAGATTCTTACAAAATCAGATCGAAACCAAAATAAACATCTCGCATAAAAAAAATTCACTATATTGGCCATTGATAGGTCACCATAACTCTCAGAATCTGAATTAGAAAATGCAGTTCGATTAGTGGTTCTTGTCCTTATTTCATTAGATTAAAGGATTAGATTTTGGGATTCGGAGATAAAACCTGATTCTTTTGCTTGATCAGTAACTTTAGCCTCTCCAGGATTCATATCACCACTTGGTTTTGTAGGCTCCTGACCACTATTTTCTACAGCATTCCCATGTTCCTTTTCTAAAGGCTTAGGGGAGGCCGATGAGGAAATCGCAGTTCGTTGAAATACAGAGAAATTGAGGTTTGAATGATGCAGCAGAGACACATCACTTATTGTTAACTGCACCAAAGCATGCAACTTATAGTGTTGCACCAAACCTCAAAGAAAATGCAGTAAAATTAAAAACTTTTATCAATATGCATGGACTCGGTTACAGTCTGAAGAAACCAAAATATGGGTTTAAGATCCCACATGATCACTTATACTTTAAGAACAAAAAGAGAAACTTAAAACCAAACAAGACCTTGATCAAATGAATATGAAAATTGAGGTTATAGCTCATAAATTATTAATGTAATAACTGCATAAAGGCAATTAGTAGAACCTTCTCCTTTGTTATGCTTGATTCATTGACAAAAATTTGCATCTTTTACTTCAAAGTGGTAAACTTTTACACAATCAAAACATACAATTTAAAGCAAAAAGTAGCAAAATCAATCAAAAGGAAATATGGAAGAAGCTAAAACCAGTTTACAGACCCTAAAGGAACATACTTTCATAAAAATTTAAACCCTTTACCTTCAAATTTTCTATATGATAAGAAAAATACACAATAAAAAAATGCCCAAATGAAATAATCATTAAAATTTGAGCTAATTTAGCCAATACCCTTAAACCATAGCAAAACCCCTTCTCACAATTAACCAAAACACTTAAGGGTTCTATTCATTTGCTGCTTTTATTAGAACTTTTTAGTACCTTATTCAGAGATTCACACACAATAGAGTGAAACTGCGGGGAAAGCTTGGCGTTTGAAGCTTCGGTAAGAGTGGGGCTAACTGCTGAGAGTTTTTTTCTTATTCGGAGTGAGACTGTGAGAGAGAGTGACTAATTTTGGAGGGAGAGCAGAAGGGGGTGGGTGATATCGGGAGTCAGTGACTGATTTTGGAGGGAGATCGAGAGTGTGCCTGGGTGGGTGAATGGTGATATAAGGAGTGATTTTGGAGGGAGAGGCGGAGAGCAGAATAGAAAACTGCAGAAGTGGGTGGGTGAGGCGTGAGGGTTTTTTTATTTTTTAACATATAATATTATCTAATATATATTTATATTTATAATTTATTTTTTTGGGTAAATCAGTTTTTCGGTCGGCTCAGTTTACCATTTATATAAACCAACCACCGAGCGGTTTCACCAATAAAATCGAATTTTAAAATTGATTATTCTGAAAATCGTATAAACTGAACCGAACGCACCAAAAACCAAACGGTTTGATCGGTTTTCTCTGTTGCAAAAATTTTTGCTCACCCTTACATTTAAGATGCTTGGCAAAATATGAGTCATTGAGGTTTGAACCTTGGTCCTTTATTTTCTGTGCAATGGTGACACTATATGAGCCATATTTTGCAATTGATACAATATGCTAAAAAAATATATATTTATACAATAAAACTTTGTGAGCTTAAAAAAATTAATAAAGCATAATTAAATAAATTATAAAATTAAATTTTAGTTAATTATTTTTAAGATGATAAGTTTTCAAATTTTAAGCACAAGTCACCGAAATTAAATTAATAAAAGTTTTATAATTAGTTAAAATGCAATTATTATACATTAATCATTTGCATATATGATGCTATAGTATTTTTATATGATACAAATTGTAATTATCAATTTTAATAAAACATTGTTGACTAAAAAAATTAATGAAACATAATAATAAAATAATTATGAAATAAATTAGTTAATTATACTTAAGATAATATGTTTTAAATGTTAAGGCTTAATAGCCAAATATACTATAAACTTTTTGCACAAAATAGATATAAACCATAAACGTTTTATTACATGAAAATCAGTTCATAAACTTTTATTTTACTATAAATAAACCTTCAATAATTTAAAATCAAGCAATTAAATGCGAATATATTAAATGATACTAATTATTATTAGTATTACAAATGTGGCATGCCACGTGGCAGCCAACTAAGCTATCTACGTCAACTTTCACATAGGATGTCCTGATGATAGTTAATGTCATTTAACAGATTTAAAATTAATTACATAATTTTGAAAGATTGAAGGTTTATTTATAGTAAAATAAAAGTTTATAAACTGATTTTCACGCAATAAAATATTAAGGTCTTAATTTCATTTTATAGAAAAGGCTGAGGGTATATTCGGCTATTAGGCTAAATTTGAATCATAAGATATTAAAATTAAATTAATAAAAGTTTCCTAATTAGTTAAGATGCAATTCTTACATATTAGCCATTTACATATAATACTATAATATATGTATATGATATAAAATTGTACTTAAAATTGTAATTAGCAATTTTAATAAAATATCATTGACTCAAAAAATTAATGAAACATAAGTACATAATAATAGAATAATTATGAAATTAAATTAGTTAATTATGTTTAAGATAATGTTATACATACATATATAAAAGTCAAAGAAGTTGACTCAAAGTAAAACATTTTATGTGGATTGCTTATATTTATGACACTTGTGGATTGTTTATATTTATGACACTTGTAATTTATTTTAATTAAATAATAATTATTCTTTTCCAAGTTTAAAACAGATAAAACTATCTTTTTAAATTCATTATCCATTTCAATTTTTTAAAAGATAAACATTTATATCTATATATAGATTAAAATTAATATAAATGACATATCATTTTACCATTACAGATTAAAATTAATATAAATGACATATCATTTTACCATTACAAAATATAAAATTTATATTTATAGCTTTCATCAATTATTTTTTTTATTTTTTTTAAAGAAAACATCTATATCTATATATATATATATATATATATATATATATTAAAATCAATATGAACAATATAATATAATATATAATATTAATATAACAACATGTTACGTATTATTAGATTACTAATTGAATTTTTTTAATATTCTAAAAGCTAACATCATTTTTTTAATTTTAAAATATTTTTAATCAATAAGTAATATATAATCATTTTTTATATTAATATTACAAAATATAACATCTATATCTACCGTTTTTACTAATTAAATTTTTTTAATTGTCTGAATGATAACATTTATATATATTAAAAATTTTAATTATCCTTTTTCAAGTTTCAAAAAGGATTGAACTATCTCGTTTTTTAGAAAAATATTATTATTATAAAATAAAAGTTTTATTATGTTTTTAATATTGAATTATTTATCTTTTTTCTCAATTACTTTATTCATGTATATTAATTTTATAAAATAGTACCACTTATTTCTTTAAATTTTCTTACTTAAATCTATGTAATATTAAAAAAATTAAAAAAATAAAAAAATCAATTATCTATCTTACAACATACCATGATAGACAAAATTCAAAAACTATATGCGAAATTACTTTCGTAAAATAGTAAATTACCATCACAAAAATTACTCATAGTATATGTTAAAATTAAAACTCAAGCCTTGAGTTTTGAAGTGTAAAATTTTGAAAAGTAGTTTGTTTACACCAACATGATGTTAATACGTTCTACTTTTTGGTAGAATAGAAACAACTATTTAATTAAATTTATTTTTTTAATTTGTTAACATTTAACTTAAATAAATAGAATATTAATAAAATATCTTAAGAGACAAATTATAATTTTGAGACAGAAAGTACTAAGCTTATTGTGTCTAAGGTGTATCACTTTAATCCTTTACTTAAATATCGAAAATTTCTAAAACATGTATGTATAATTTATATAATATGATTATCTTTGTTATATTTTTACATTACATATTTTATAGCTGAAACTTAATTTAACCATATAGCATATTAGTATTTTATCAATGTCTTCTATACTATAAATGGAATCTATTGGATCATCATGTAAAGTGATACATTATTCAAAGACAGCAAGAGATATGAAAGAATCATTTGTTATCTCTTCAGCTCAATAAGACTTCGTTGAAGAATCTCAATTTAAGAAAAATTGTATACGAGATTAATTTTAAAATGAAAAAATTTTCAATTTTTTCAAATCGAAGACATGTTAAATTTATTTATATACTATTTTCATTCAATAAATTACAATATAAGTTTGATTTAATTTTTACAAAATTTACATAATTATATCCAATATGTAATTTTTTTATATTACTGTATTGTCATATACAAATAAATAAAAATATATAATATACAAATGTTATCTTTTTCATAAACATAATAATTTATATTATAAAATTTCAAAAAAAATATATGATCAATAAATGTATTAATTAATGAATGTATTTCCGTGCATCGTACGGGCTTAAAACTAGTATAGTTTTAAATTTTGAATATAAAGCACTGAAATTAAAATAATAAAACTTTCATAATTAGTTAAGATGCAATTCTTACATATTGACCATTTACATATAGCATACTATAGAATATGTACATGATACAAATTGTACTTAAAATTGTAATCATCAATTTTAATAAAACAGTCTTGACTCAAAAAAATGAATGAAACATAATAATAAAATAAATATGAAATTAAATTGTTAATTATGCTTAAGATTATATGTTTTAAAAATTTAAACATAAAGCATTAAATTTAAATTAATAAAAGTTTTATAATAACTTAATATATAATTCTTACACATTCACAACTTACAAACACATGTATAATTTGACAATTTTGTCAAGTTTAGCTTACATTGAAAATGCTCATTTGTACAAGAAACAAGTATGCGTGTAACTCTTTATAATATATATTGAAAAAAGCTTTTAAAAAAAATATTTAAGGTCAATATCTATTTAATCATTTAATATTATGATAATTAATCAAATTAATCTATATTACATGTGTAGACACCGAATTTTGTCCGGGGCCTTAACTTGTAACAAAATAATTAGTAGAGTTAAGTGATATTGTATTTTAAATAATTTAGCAATTTAAATCAGAATTTTTAGATTTAGAATTAACATTAATTAGGAAATTAAAATTAAAATAGGATTTGGGAATAACAAAAAAGAAAAAAAGAGAAAGGATGAGAAAAGAAAATAAAATTAATTTTAGGATAGGATAATTAGATTTTTTAGGATAATTATATGGATTAATATTAAATTTGATAGAGTTAGATTAGGATTAACATAAGAATTAAATAGATAAAATATTAAAAGTAGGAAATAATTATTAGAATAAGTATAGTTGTATTAGGACTCTAACAGATTGGTGGCTATAAAAAGGGATTTAGGGGACAGACAACAAATACACAATCAAACACTCAACCTTGACAGAAAATCCTACCGAGCATCATCACCAAGCTTGCCCCCATACTGTTGCCATCATCATCTTACACTGATCATCGTTACCTTGTCCATTGTGGATTGGAGTTTGTCGGTTGTATCAATTTCTTGGCTGTCAATCACTGCACCACCGTGAGCAACTCATTGCCAAACAAGCTTGTTCGCTTGTCACGCATCCTGTCTTGTTACTGCTTGGATGTTAGCTGCCACCGCCCCTGTTCCTCATAATTCTTATTATTCACGTGAGCTGTAGTTTGGAAATACAAAGGAAAGCTTGGTTTTTGCCCTTTTACAGGTAAGTAAAAAATGTTTAATTAATGTTAGTGGGTAGTTTATGATTGTTAGGTTATTATATATCTATAATTGGGTATTAATTGTTTATATAATAATTAAATTAATAGGTAATAATTTAACATATAAATAATGTGGTAATAATTTGTACATAAACATTTATTTCGATAATGGCTAATATTTGTTTTAATAAGGTTAAATAATATTAATTTGATAATAATTTGTTAATTAATTCAATGATTTAATAAATCTAATAATTTGGTAAGTTCATGATAGTACTAATGCTTAATTGGATAATAATAAAGAAAAATAATAATTTGTATACTTAAATTGATTGGCATATAATATTAGTAAAATAATAAAATCACAAAATATGGAGATAAGTTGAGATTATTCCAAGGATGGAATTCCAAGTGTCACGAATGGTTGCCATTTTGGAAATTCCTAGGTGAGGATATTTGCCTTAAATTTCACCAGCATGATGGAAGATTTAAGGTAAGTGTTCAATATTAATAATCGATATATATTTCTAAAAACATAAATATATATTAATAATCAATCTCTATTTAAAATAAAATAAAAATAAATATTAATAATAAGAAATTAGGAAATAATGAGTAAAAAAAGTTAAAAGTATAATAATAAGTTGAGAATAAGTGGAGGTTATCCCGATGATGGAATTATAAGGTGTCACGAATGGCTGACACTTTTAAATTCTTAGGTGAGATGTTTTCTTTAAATTTCGCCAGCATGATGGAAGATTTAAAGAAAATTTTCAAGAAGAATAATTGATATTTATTTTCAAAAGATAAATAATATTAAAATAAAGATAAAAATAAAATAAAATAATAAAGGAAAATTAAAAAGGAAATAAAAAGAAGATAAAATAAGGATAAAAGATGGAAAATAAAATTAAGATATTTCATAAAAGATTTAACAAATCCGACGATGGAGCCTCTTTGAGAAAGACGAATGAGATTTCTTGGATACTCTTGAGGTGAGGATGAAATTTAAGGAATTCTGCCAGCATGATGGAGAGTTTCTTAGAAATTGTCCAATATTTAAATATTTGAATTTAACAAGATTAAAGACCATTTAGTTAAAAATTATTAAAGATATCACAAAATTAGTTGGTACCATCTTAGGATGGGCGCTGTGGGGTGCTAATCCTTCCCCACACGTAACCGTACTCCCAAGTCTAAGAATCTTTGAACGTAGACCATGCCTTATCTTTAGACAAGAATAGGTGACCAATCACACCTTAGGTTTGAATGGTTGGTGGTGACTCTTAGAATTTTAAAGTTTAGCGGTTAGGTTCATGGACCTAGACATTATGACAGCTTGGCGACTCCACTGGGGACTTTTAGAGAGTCAGGCCAATAGAAAATTTTGTGATTATCTTGAGTTTTTGATTAAATGGTTTTTTGTTATTTTGTATATATTGCTTGTTATGCTATCTTTATTGAGGGGCATTTAAAATGGAGTCTTGTTCCTTCACACACACACAGCACTTGCATGAGCATGCATGAGCCTTCTACCCTGGCTCCGTCCTTTTTAGGAGGAAGTATAGTAACTACGCTCTCGTGAGGTGGTAACCTCCGCAATGGCTAGCGAAATACTTCCACTCAAATTGAACCTTTCTGTTTGTAGCCTGTGATGGGTGAGGATTGGGTGCCTTACTAGTCTTGTGTGGATAACAGTGAGGAACAATTTGGAAACCTTTAGAATCTTGAATTATCCAAACCTAGCATGAAATGAAACATAAGGCTTAGCCTTAAGGTGGAACCATACTGGATTGAAGTGTAGACTCAAGCCTAAGATAGGACACATGAAGGAATAAGTTTTATCTCCTTTTTTATACATTATTTCTTTTTAAAAAAAATTCAAAAAATTGTTTTTTTTCATTTTTCAAAAAAAAAGGTCATGCATAATTATGTTTGATTTTGCATTACATAACATATCATTCACCTAAGCTTGCATTTGTCTTGTCATAAGAATGAACATACCATTGATTGTTTAGACTTAAATGCATTCCATATACATTCATTTTTGTGCATAAACATATCATCACATGAAATATAATTTCAACTTAATTGTGGCACTCAAGGTATCAAAATTGCATCCATTAGACGATCTGCCCTCCACAGATATCATACAAGGTATCAAGCACGCATAATGGAAGAGGATCAAAATATTAGGATAGAAAAATTGAAAAGGGAAAATACAAAGATGAGGGGGCAATTGAGTGAAATTACCCAGTTGCTAAAAGCCATGATTAAAGGAAAGGAGAAGATGGGTAATCAAGAGGAGTCTGTCCAAGAGGCTCAACAAAGCGTGCGAGACAACCCCATTTTTGTTCCTGAAGGAAGTACTGTTAAAGCTCCAACGCCTCTACAGATGCAAGTTTAAAACCCAGCGGAGGTGCCAAATTTAGATGATCCCAAAGAGTTAGAAAAGTTGAAGCATAAAGAAGAATATAGTGGTACTAAAGCTCAGCTAAGCTTGATAGAGGAAAGACTAAGTGCCATGGAAGGAGTTGACTATTTTGGACCCGTTGATGCCAAAAGGTTGTGTTTGGTACCTGGTGTCGTGCTTCCGCCAAAATTCAAGGTACCCGAATTTGAGAAATTTAATGGAACTTCATGCCCAAAAGACCATCTTACTATGTACTATAGAAAGATGGCGGCGTATAAATGGGATGACAAGCTACTAATTCATGTTTTTCAAGACAGTTTGACTAGGTCAGCCGCTAATTGGTACAATCAATTGGAAAGGAGCAAAGTTTCTTCTTGGCCTGAGTTGACAAGAGCTTTTATAGCTCAATACAAACATGTGTCCGATGTGGCTCCTGACCGCTTATCCCTCCAAGGTATGGAAAAGAAGAAAGATGAGAGTTTCAAAGAATATGCCCAGCGATGGAGAGATATGGCATCACAAGTTCAGCCTCCTTTGACCGAGAAGGAGGTCACCATGTTCTTTTTGAACACTCTCAAGGCACCCTACTATGAACGTATGCTTAGTAGTGTAACTAAGAACTTTGCAGACATGATGTTAACTGGTGAAGCCATTGAGAATGCCATCAAGAGCGGTAAGATCGAAGCACCAGTGAATGATAGTAGAAAGGGTGGATTCTTGAAGAAGGAAGGAGATGCACAAGCCATCTCAAACAATTCGCGTCACCTTTATACCCTGTACCCACCCTCAGTGAATTACACCTATTCTCAATCTTACCCACAAACTCATCCCCAAAACACTTATCAACCTGTTTTGCATCGACAAACACCTACAACCTTGACAAACCACACTTTCCCACCTAATGACCAAAGGTACACCCGACCTAGCCGAAATATTACCATAGACCCTATACCCATGACATACACCGAGCTATTCCCAAAGTTGGTAGAGGGTCATCTCATTGCCCCTATTTATATAGAGCCCTTGAAGCCTCCCTACCCAAAATGGTATGATCCTAATGCAAAGTGTGCTTATCATAATGACAATGTTGATCACTCTATTGAGAGTTGTATGGGCTTGAAGAGGAAAGTCCAAGCACTTGTTAACACTGGAATTTTGAGTTTTGGGGCAAAGAATGATCCAAATGTGAATGATAATCCTCTATCAGATCACACAAAGGGTAGCGGTTGATGCTATGGAAGAAAGTGGATGATATTGATTGATTTACTGAATTTGAAGATAATGGTTGTTTCTTTGTGTCTAATTTCATTCATCTTAGGACATTTCTTAGGTAATATAGGAGTGCCTAAGCCCAAAAGGCATTAAGAATTCTTTTATGTATTGGGCCAGCTTTCATTCATTTTCATTTCAATAAAGGATTAATACAATTCATTTTTTCTCAATTCCTCATTCCAATCTTGTTCTTTTGGGTGAAACACCAATACTCATATTCTTTACATTGTTACCAAGCTTGAAAGTATCTAAATAATGAACATGATAATGATAATGGCAATGAGTGTAAAATTCAATTCTGAAAGAACCACTTTGTTTGGTTGGATGGATTTCCAGTTTGCCAAGATTGTTCAAGCAAGAAGAGAATAGAAGATATTCGTCCAAAATCTTCAACTATAGAATGTTACGAGTAAAGGTGAATCTCTACATGAAATTCTAATGAGTTTGTCTTTGTTCAATAGATGACCTTTAATGAGAGTACTTGTATTGAGATGAGAAATGGCCTTCTTTCACTACCTTTCAAGCGTGAGAAAAATTATCTATTGATTACCCTTTTTGAGCCTATTATATTCTTTTTCATATAACCCACCAAGAATCACCCTCCACATTGGGGGGCAAAAAGAATAGAAGATGAAAGATCAGTGGGTCAAAGTAAAAATCCAAAAGGGGAAAAAACCCTTTTGTGAAAAAAAAGAGAACAAAAAAAGAAAAAAAGAATGAAGAAGGAAAGAGAGTTTGAATCAAGAAAGTGAAAACTCTCGTCACATTTGAATAAAAAAGGAGAGAGAAAGCAAATTAGAATGGGGCAAAAGTCAAAATGCATAAATAATTCATGAAAAATGATTCTTGGTTTGATGAACCCTGAAACACTTATTTTGGGCCTATATTATCCTTTCTTTCATGAACCCTCACCTGAGCTTACATTACGTGCCTTAAAAGTCCATTTTGATCAAATACGAGTACTTTTATTGAAGAATCATGTGTTGAATAAAGGCATACTTACACTATGAGATGATAATCCTTTGGATGGAATTAGGACAAGCAGATCAAGATAAGCAAAAAGATTTCGTCTAGATGGAAGAAGTGGGATTCCAAAGACTCTCTTGGATCCATGTGAGCATTAAATTGGGTGAAGAAGTATCTGATGTTGGGGCATGAATCAGAATGAAAAACAGATAAGAGAAGTTTCATTAAGAACAATGAAGTTGAAGATGAAGAAAAATGAATAAAATAAAAAAAAGAAGAAAAAAAAGAAGAAAAGAAAAGAAAAAAAGAGGAAAAAAATGAAAGGAGGATTCAGATTGAAAACCCAAAAAGGGCGGTTTGGATCAATAAAGTGCGTCTAAGTTGAAAACTTGAAAAGACAACTTAGATACCAAAAGAACTGGATGTCAATGATACAGAAGCAAGAAGATATCTTGATGAACTCAACATGATCAGATTAATGGACCTTTGAAGGGGATTTTGTATTCATTGATCAAAATTGTTTGAATTGTTATTATTTGGATACTATTACCTAATCCTAAAAATTCTCACTTTTCATTCAAGCCTACTTCCCTTTTAAGCCTGACAATTTCTTGTTAAATCTTTCCAAATGTTGAATAATACCACTCTCTTCATTTCACTTATCATTTCTTTGCTATATCCTTACCTTGAGGGATTGAGAAATTGTGTTGCATTGATTTTGAAATTGGAATGATAATAAATGTTTGCTTGGCAAAATATGTGAAAGACTCCTATATTATTTAGGAAAATGAAAGAAAAGGAAACTTGTGAATGAATGAAAATTGGAAATCAAGAAAAACCAATGAATAAAGAAGAGTGAATGAAGATTTTAATAAGCAAATGAATGACCAGATAGGGAGGATAGTGAAAAAGAAGAAACAAGGGAGAAGATAAGATAAAGAGGGCACGAAGACAAGAGCTTCATTGGGAGAGAAAAATGGAAGAAGGAAAATGAGGAAAGAAATAGGAAATATAAGGACAAGATGACAAATGAAAATAGAAGAATGCATGAGATGGACTGATAAAGAAAAACCTTGTTATTGCCACAATTGAAGTTAGAATACTTTTCAAAGAAAACATTGCATGAACAGAACAGATTGTGTGAGTAATATTGCATGAATGACATAGCATAGATAGAATAAAATACATAGATAGGATAGAATGCATGCATAGTTGCATACATGATGCATTGCATGAGAAAAAGAAAAAAAATTACAGACAAGGTTCCTTGAGTACAATCTATAAGACCTTCAGGCATGATTCCTCCAAATTTTTTGACAAGATTTTAAAGTTTTACTGCCTGCCTGTTTAGGAGGAGCTTTTTGACAAGATTTTAAAGTTTGACTGCCTGCCTGTTTAGGAGGAGCTTTTAGACAAGATTTTAAAGTTTGACTGCCTGCATGTTTAGGGGGAGCTTTTTAGACAAGATTTTAAAGTTTGACTACCTGCCTGTTTAGGGGGAGCTTTTGGACAAGATTTTTAAGTTTGACTGCCTGCCTGTTTAGGGGGAGCTTTTTAGACAAGATTTTAAAGTTTGACTGCTTGCCTATTTAGGGGGAGCTTTTTGACAGGATTTTAAAGTTTGACTGCTTGCCTGTTTAGGGGGAGCTTTTTAGACAAGATTTTAAAGTTTGACTACCTGCCTGTTTAGGGGGAGCTTTTGGACAAGATTTTAAAGTTTGACTGCCTGCCTGTTTAGGGGGAGCTTTTGGACAAGATTTTTAAGTTTGACTACCTGCCTGTTTAGGGGGAGCTTTTTGGACAAGATTTTAAAGTTTGACTGCCTTTCTGTTTAGAGGGAGCTTTTTAAAAAAAAATTAAAAAAAATTTAAAAAAAAGTTGGGCAAAATAGGTGTCTATGTCTTTGTGCAAATACTGTTTCACAGCAAATGCACAAAGAGGGGCAACTGTAGACACCGTATTTTGTCCGGGGCCTTAACTTGTAACAAAATAATTAGTAGAGTTAAGTGATATTGTATTTTAAATAATTTAACAATTTAAATCAGGATTTTTAGATTTAGAATTAACATTAATTAGGAAATTAAAATTAAAATAGGATTTGGGAATAACAAAAAAGAAAAAAGAGAAAGGATGAGAAAAGAAAATAAAATTAATTTTAGGATAGGATAATTAGATTTTTTAGGATAATTATATGGATTAATATTAAATTTGATAGAGTTAGATTAGGATTAACATAAGAATTAAATAGATAAAATATTAAAAGTAGGAGATAATTATTAGAATAAGTATAGTTGTATTAGGACTCTAACAGATTGGTGGCTATAAAAAGGGATTTAGGGGACAGACAACAAATACACAATCAAACACTCAACCTTGACAGAAAATCCTACCGAGCATCATCACCAAGCTTGCCCCCATACTGTTGCCATCATCATCTTACACTGATCATCGTTACCCTGTCCATTGTGGATTGGAGTTTGTCGGTTGTATCAATTTCTTGGCTGTCAATCGCTGCACCACCGTGAGCAACTCATTGCCAAACAAGCTTGTTCGCTTGTCACGCATCCTGTCTTGTTACTGCTTGGATGTTAGCTGCCACCGTCCCTGTTCCTCATAATTCTTATTATTCACGTGAGCTGTAGTTTGGAAATACAAAGGAAAGCTTGGTTTTTGCCTCTTTACAGGTAAGTAAAAAACGTTTAATTAATGTTAGTGGGTAGTTTATGATTGTTAGGTTATTATATATCTATAATTGGGTATTAATTGTTTATATAATAATTAAATTAATAGGTAATAATTTAACATATAAATAATGTGGTAATAATTTGTACATAAACATTTATTTCGATAATGGTTAATATTTGTTTTAATAAGGTTAAATAATATTAATTTGATAATAATTTGTTAATTAATTCAATAATTTAATAAATCTAATAATTTGGTAAGTTCATGATAGTACTAATGCTTAATTGGATAATAATAAAGAAAAATAATAATTTGTATACTTAAATTGATTGGCATATAATATTAGTAAAATAATAAAATCACAAAATATGGAGATAAGTTGAGATTATTCCAAGGATGGAATTCCAAGTGTCACGAATGGTTGCCATTTTGGAAATTCCTAGGTGAGGATATTCGCCTTAAATTTCACCAGCATAATGGAAGATTTAAGGTAAGTGTTCAATATTAATAATCGATATTTATTTCTAAAAACATAAATATATATTAATAATCAATCTCTATTTAAAATAAAATAAAAATAAATATTAATAATAAGAAATTAGGAAATAATGAGTAAAAAAAGTTAAAAGTATAATAATAAGTTGAGAATAAGTGGAGGTTATCCCGATGATGGAATTATAAGGTGTCACGAATGGCTGACACTTTTAAATTCTTAGGTGAGATGTTTTCTTTAAATTTCGCCAGCATGATGGAAGATTTAAAGAAAATTTTTAAGAAGAATAATTGATATTTATTTTCAAAAGATAAATAATATTAAAATAAAGATAAAAATAAAATAAAATAATAAAGGAAAATTAAAAAGGAAATAAAAAGAAGATAAAATAAGGATAAAAGATGGAAAATAAAATTAAGATATTTCATAAAAGATTTAACAAATCCGACGATGGAGCCTCTCTGAGAAAGACGAATGGGATTTCTTGGATACTCTTGAGGTGAGGATGAAATTTAAGAAATTCCGCTAGCATGATGGAGAGTTTCTTAGAAATTGTCTAATATTTAAATATTTGAATTTAACAAGATTAAAGACCATTGAGTTAAAAATTATTAAAGATATCACAAAATTAGTTGGTACCATCTTAGGATGGGCGCTGTGGGGTGCTAATCCTTCCCCACACGTAACCGTACTCCCGAGTCTAAGAATCTTTGAACGTAGACCATGCCTTATCTTTAGACAAGAATAGGTGACTAATCACACCTTAGGTTTGAATGGTTGGTGGCGACTCCTAGAATTTTAAAGTCTAGCGGTTAGGTTCACGGACCTAGACATTATAACAACATGAATAATCATAATAAATGAAATGTTTGAAATTAGAAATACAACATTATATTTTAATATCTTATAGTAGGTAGAAATTGAAATCGTCTTATATTAAGATAAAAGTTGAATAATATGTAATTTTAAATCAAATAATCCATGTGAAGTAACGGATGGATCATGGATATGACATTTTGTTATTACAAATTTATGAATTATACTTGAGAGTTAGAACTCTTTAAACGAAAATTACTGAAACATATGAAATTAAATTAGTTAATTATCTTTATAGATATAAAGTACTTAAATTAAATTTATAAAAAATTTATAATAAGTTAATATAATATTTTTACACATTCATAAATCGCTATAAGTTAACTAAACTCTAATTATAAAGAATATGAAAATAATTTAATTAAAAAATAAATTCATAATATAATTTTAAATTTATGTGTATAGAATATAGCCTTTTTTTAATAAAATAATTAATAATTTATAGAACCCTAAACTCACCGTTTTAACCAAGGTGAGCTTTTTTTTTTCTCTACTATCATTAGCTTATCAAATTGTGTAAATTGTAAACCCTAACTCAAAAGATTCAAAACATTTCTTTCTAATATACACCCGTTACCCTAGGCATTTCTACCACTGCAGCAGCTTTCACGGTGATAACTCTGTCCACTGGCAGCCGCGGCATCTGTCGTCTCTGTAAGCATCCGCACAGCTGCAGCAGCTTTCTCGCAGCGTTGTATCTTTCTCTCTCGAGATGTACCGACAAATGCTCTTTCTCTCTCTAGATCTTGAGTCATTAGTTCTTTCTCTCTCCAGATTTGATGGCAGTAGCTTTTTTTCTCTCTCCAGATCCAACGACAGCAGCTCTTTCTTTCTTCAGATTCAGCAACAACAACTCTTGCTCTGTAGGTGAAAATGCAAAATCTGAGAATTTTAGTCGTGTTAGAGTTTTAGTAATGAACTGTAAAAGCATTTCTGATGTGCTACATTTACAATACTTAATACTTTTCTGTTTACAATGCCTAATACTTTTTTGTTTACAATGCCTAAGTCTACTCTGAGATGTTTAGTCATGTTGGAGTTTTGGTAATGAACTGGAGGATTGTAATAGTTGCATACCCAGACATTTGTCAATGTGTAAAAGTTTTTAGATTAATCTGCATACCCATACTGCTTTGTCAATGTGGTGATGTGATGCTAATATAATTTCTAACTTTTGAATTAATGTGTCAAAAGTTTTTGGATATGATACTTAGTGTGGTGACATGATGCTAATATAATTTCTAACTTTTAAATTAATGTGTTGAAGTTTCAGTGTATGATATTTAGTGTGGTGGCATAGGTTTAGGATTTATATGATGTGGGTATTCTTTTAACTCTTAATGAGCGTACCTTTTTTTTTTTAATTTGTTAAAGTGGTGTCATATCATATTTATTAAATACTAAATTTCTTATGATCTTTATATTTGTGAGAATCATAAATTTTCTTAAACCAAACCTGTATTACGTAAATTTAAGTAAATATAATGAAATAATGTAATTTTTGGGATTTCAAATATAAGATCATGGTTCGTACTTATAGAATTGAAGTTTTCAAGTGTAACACGAAGTGTACGTTAATATAGTACATGCAATGTACGCTGAATGGATACAAAAAGGATTGTAATTATAGCCTATAGGCACACACACATATATGATTATGTACATGCGTAAGCTAAACTTAAAGCACGCAATATGTATATACATATATAAATGCATATATAAATAAATAAAGGATTAAGGGAAGTAAAAATAAATAACAAAATAAGAAAAAATAAAAAATAAATAACAAAATAATAAAAAATAAGTTAAATACATATATATACAGGTATATATTTATACACGTAAGAATGAATACATGTACATACAAATAAATAGAAGTGTAAATGTGAAAGTAAATAAATGAAAAAATTATATAAAGATATATGGTATAATGAAAGATATACATATATATGTTTTATATACAAATACCTTAAATTAATATATAGGTATATTATATAAAATATATAATAAAAAAATAAAAATGCAAATATAGTATATATATAATAGATATATGTATTATACTCTAGGAATTTAAATATATAATATATATATATATATATATATATAGGTATAGAAAATATGTATATTATAAAAATAAAAATAAAAATAAAAATAAAATAAAAAGAAAAATTTTTAAAATCAGGTTTTGTGCCCACCAAACCACGTGCTCTACCATTTTCATTGGATTTTTCCCTCTTCCCTCACCTCACCATATCTCTCGGCTCCTCACGTCTCATGCACTTGTCTTTCACTCCATCCATGTCTAATCTCTCATCTTTGCCACGCAAATTTGAACCGAAAGAATGAAGCTGCAGGCGTCGGTGAAGAATTGAACCAAGGCAGCAGGGGCGCTGATTGTTGGGGTGTCTCGTGGGGCTGAGACAGAGAGATGAGTTGCAGCCTCTATAAGATGAGAAACGGTGGAGCCTACAAAGATGAAAAGGGGAAGAAAAGTGTGGCTTTAATGCCGAGGGTGAATCGGAGCTGGGAAGATCAGCTGGAACAGGGGCTGGAAATGGAGGTATTCTAGGCTCAGTGACAGTGCTGTTTTGGTGATATACAGGTCCGAGGAGGCTGCTGGCAGGACAAGGGCTTGCAGGTGTTGAACCAAAGCAGAAACAAGGGAGTCTGGTTGAGTTTACACTCGGTTATGAGTGCTAAGTGAGGTTCCTCGACAGGGAAGAATAAGGGCCATTCGGTGGCCTTTTTCGGGACTCAGTTGGTACTGTACAGGGCACCAAACAAAGGTGCTGAAACGACTTAGGACAAGGGCTGGTTGAAAGGCGAAAATAGGCGCTGAACAAGGCTCTCGGTGGGAGAAGGTACTGAGTGAAGAGGCTGAATTTTTTTAGACTTAAAGACAGAGATTTGAAAGTTGGAATCGATGCTCATAGGACGTGTAAGGGCTGAGAAACAAAGGGGTAGTACAAGGGAAAATCTTGGCTGTTTGGAGGAGGCCAGTTCAGGCGGTGCCTTGGTGACTATAATAATGCTGGAGTTTGAGTCACCATAAAGGCTGTGACGTGAAGGACAGAGGAAAGAAAACGGGGCTGGAAACATGTTGATTGAAGGCCAAAAGGTATGCTGCCTTGGTACTGAGCAGAGGCTGTTTAGGGGTGCTAAGTAGGGGTGAGCAAAAAATTTTGGAACCGAAAAAACCGACCGAACCGTTCGGTTTTCGGTTTGTTCGGTTCGGTTTAATCGGTTTTCGGTTTGTTCGGTTCGGTTTAATCGGTTTTATTGATTAAATCGGTCGGTGGTCGGTTTATATAAATGGTAAACCGAACCGACCGAAAAACCGATTTACCCAAAAAATAAATTATAAATATAAATATATATTAGATAAATATTATATTTATGTTTTTAAGTTAGTAAATTTATGAATAATATTGGTTATTTATCTTTGTTTTGTGAAGTTTTATGCATTTATTTGGGTAACATGTTGTAAATCTTGTAAGAGATATTAATAAAACAAGTTTATATTATATACTTTTATACATTTATTTACCAAAGCTTTAAATTCGGTTTTAACCTTGCAAAACCGAACCGACCGAATCAATTCGGTTCGGTTCGGTTCGGTTTGAGAGTTTCATTCGATTCGGTTTCGGTTTTGTGCCTAAGGGATCGGTTTTTTTCGGTTTTCGGTTTTGTGAACCGAAACCGACCGAATCGACCGATTGCTCACTCCTAGTGCTAAGAACCAGGGAGCTTTAGGCTTGGCAAGGTTAAGTTTGGGTTAGCAATGCGAGGTTGTTAGATGGCTGAATGGTGGCTGTTTTTAGGCCACTTTGAGGTTAATATTGGGACCAAAACAAGGGCTGCGAGGGAAGTGAAAACATAGAGAGCAAAGAAAAGAAAAGAATAAAATAAGGAAATTTTACGCTTAGCCCGAGTTGGCACCGAAAAATAGGAAAGAGAGGCCACAAATACCATTTTTTAAGTTTTATAAAAGTATTCAGAAATTTGTCAGATTAATACTAAGTTGACTTAATTGAATGTGTAGCGCAACTCAAAGACAACAACACGAGTCCAACTAAGCTTGACGATGCGCACGCTAAGCTTGAATTCGGTAAGACGTTTATATAATTCAAACTTAGAATTATATTGTATAGGTATAGTTAGGTTGAGTGATGATGGTGATAATTAATGGTTGAGAATTAATAATACATGAAGAATGATATGATTGTGTCACGACTCGAAGGCCGCGACTTTCCTTCATACTTATACTTTTCTTAGTCTACAAATTTATGGACTAAAATTTTCTTTTTCATTTTAAGGTTTGTATTCGGTGTCAGTGTAGTTACTATACTATCTCGGTGACCTATAGTTATTCCATTTAAATATTTAACAACCACGGAAACGGTTCTTAATTACATCCCGACTTGTTAAACATAATATGTACTGGGCATCAATTTAAGTCTTACATGTAAACAAGTATTTATAAGAAACATACACCTCAGAAGACTAGTACCAAGTCCATATACCGTCTCTGATGCCCACTGAGCAGCTCACATGGTAAATGTTAACTTCAATAATCTGAAAGAGATGAAATTTAGTGGGGTGAGCAAAACCACGGCTCAGTAAGATACTAATATAAATACATGAGTAGGATTACACTGTCTTAAACTGCAATGCTTAAAACTTGTAAGGATGCAATTACAGTTAATCCTTTCTCATCGATACATCTCATTATCACTTCTCATTTTCACTTTTCATTTCATAATCATACTTTGGTATGCTATCATCTCATATCAATTCTCATATTTACTTTTCATTTCATGATCATATTTCTGTATTCTATCTTCTCTTATCGATTCTCATATTATCTCTTATCAATTCTCATATCATCTCTTATCCATTCTCATGTTGTGGATCATGATCACGGTGGTACGAAGTCATAATTCCCTTCGTGTATTTCTATATTCATGTTTCATATCATATCATGACATCATATAGATGAAATATCGTTACCACTGAGTCATGGTACTCCTCATATATTCTTCATGTTTAATTGAGATATCCTATCGAGTCACTTTACATTTAACAATCATATTTCCGTCTTATATCAATTCATATCACTTATCGTATGAGAATTTATGATCACGATAGAGTAAGATCAGAATTCTCTTCATATCAATCTTATGTTCATATATCATATCATATCATGTCATCGTATAGATGAAACATCATTAACGTCGAGTCATGACATTCCTCATGGAATTCTCATATACTAAGCATATTATCATATCAGGGTTTAATATGCAATTCATGTAATTTTTCTGTATAAACTGCTATCATTTCAAATCATATCATATATACTTTAGGACATGCTCAGCATATGAATTTTCAATTCATTTCAAGTTTGCCTTTAAGGCATAATAGAAACATATTCAATTTCAATTCATGTATTCGTTTTCAGAGCATGTCTAAAACATGTGCGGTTTTAAAACATTTTTCATATACTATAAATCATATCAGGTTTAGAGTTCATATCAAATCAATCTATACTCTAAACCGCATGTCGTTTTCAAATTCAACACAAAATCGTATATAAATCATGTAAGTGTCGAAATCATTTATCATATACTTTTAAAACATTTACTGTAAATCATATCAGGTCTAGAGTTCATATCAAATCAAACTATACTCTAGACCACATATTATGCCATGTTCGACACAAAATCACATATGAATTATATAAGTGTCGAAATCATATCTCATGGACTTTTAAAACATGTTTAAAACATGTACTGTTTCAAAACATATTTCATTTCAAATCTGTTTCATGTACAGTATAAATCATGTCAAGTCTAGAGTTCATATCAATAAAATCATACTCTAGACTTCATATCATATCGGTTAGAGACTAGGCTAGATCCCTATCATCTCTCTATCAATAAAGACTTAAATCACTGTAGCTAGCAGTGAAAATCATGTCATTGTCCCCTGGAAACCAACTAGGGCGCTATCTATGGCCATAGACCTCATCTCTCTCAGCCCCACTGATTAGGCGTGACTGAGACCTGTCCACGACTATTGTCGGACAAGCATCTCTCTGCCTAATGAGCAAAGCTCCAATTAGGCGGTTTTCACTATGCTTTATTGAGTTTAATTCTTTTAGGGTGCCTACAGTCTCATAAAACATTTAAATCTTTATCTTTCTTTTCTATATCATGTAAAGCATATAGTAAAATTCTGTATGAGATTTCATATATCAAAATATATATATTTACCATATACTTTCATTTCAAAACAAATCAATACTTTTCAGTATTCATATAAACATTATTATAATGCTTCAAGTTATAAGAAGGCATGCTAAAATGCGATGCTATAAAATCATTTTCGTATGTAATTTTGGTAATAGTTTCAAATTTCAATATAAGTAATACCTTCATCTAATACGGTGAAACAATTCATTTAACTTTATCATCATCAATCATTCGATTTCAACTATCCTTTTGACATATCAGTAAATCAGCAATCAAATCAATTCAATATTCATTTCATTCAGTTTTCAAATTGTTCAGTACTCCAATTATTCAATAATTAGATCATTTGGTATTCAAGTCATTCAGTATTCGATATCCTTTTTCAATAATTATCGACTATAATAATCATTTGTACATTTTATTATCGATACTAAAACCACATCATCAGTGTGAATCCTCTTAGTATCTATGAGCATCTAAATATCATGTTTCATACAGCCATCCGGATACTGAATTTATGAAATACTAATATCCTCATTCGATAACTATTTCAGAGTCGACATCGAGGATCATAGAACCACAAGATCAATAATCGCTTATCAAATCCATATATGGTTTGACTTATTGATACATATTCAAAATTTTCGACTTGCGGTTCAATTTCATTCATTATCATAAAATCATATCACATTCCTCAATTCACTTTTCATATGGCCTGTAGAATGTAATATCACGCTAGAATTATTTATAAAACGTCCTCAATTCAATTTTTGATTGGCAATTTACCACTTAAAAGAATTTGCCAGTTTCCACTATCAATAGTGTTTCAATCATTTAAGTCGCCTTGCGACTATCTATATTAGTGCAAAAATCTCAGTTCGTACCACTAAGACGGTCCATTTATTTGAATCTATCAATTCTATAATCATCACTCGATTGATAATTCCGCACTTCTATCATTCGACCGTCTAAATCACAACTTCAATTTTTCTCTTTTAAGTTGTATCCTTTAATCATCGTCACTTTTATCAGTGATCCGTCTAATAAATGATTTCACCTCAATCTCAACTTGATACCATTTGTGATATTAAAATTACTTGATTTATCCATTCTATAAGGTTTAAACCATATCATTCATCACATTATCGTGTTCAACGATCTATCTTCTCATCGATTTCAATATCAAACTTTTCCGGTAATACCATAAAGTCCTTTCAATGTTTATTTTCAATAGTTATTTCCAAGATTCCATTTATGTGAGAAACTTAATCTGTTTCCTCAAATATTTTCCTAAAATTTCGACAGCATAACGACTTAATTCTTACTAAGCCTCTTGCAAGGAAAACACAATTTATAGAATAGCTGTTGATTCTCACAATTCCTACGTCTCTACTAAAACCCCCACCATCAGTTGTGGGTCCTTTTAGTATTTAAAATCATTCATCAATTTATCATATAAAAATCATAATTCCATAAAAAAATCATTTCCATCAATGCTTCATATAAAAATCGTAATTCCCACATACAACATAATACTACTAATGCTTTATAAAAGTATCTTACCTATTCGCCAAAGCTTAGCGCACTTTCCGATTTTCGAGTCTTGCCGAACTCCACCTTTCGTCTCATTTCCGTTTTGCTACAATTTCAATAATTAATACATATTTTCATTTAGAAATTAATCCAACAATTTCTAATAATTTCCATAGAAATATAGCAAAACTTTTAATTTTCCTTACCCATTTCTTCTTCTTCTTCTTCCTTTTTCTTTTCCTTTTTCTTTTTTTTCTTTTTCTTTTTCTTTTTCTTTCTCCTTCTTTCTCTTTTTCTTTTCTTTTCTTCTTTTTCCTTTCTTTCTTTTTCTTTTCTTTTTCTTTTCTTTTCTGAACCGGGTCGGGTCGGGTCGGGTCGGGTCGGTTCTGGCCTGTTCAGAGCTTGGCTTGGCCGATTCAACTTTTGCTGGCCGGTTCGGTCACCAGCAGCCACCCATTCCGCTGGTTCGCGCTTCCCACAGCTGGCCGACGTTGCGAGGATGCCGGATCTGGTCTCCGTTTCGCCCCATCACCGGCGCCGGCGCCGGATCTGGAACGGTGGCTCTCGGTCCCTTTCTCCTCTGTTTCTTCCTCCTTCCGCCGTCCGTAGCCTCACCGGTGGTCTTCCTTTGCTTCACCTCAGCTCCGCCGAGCTCGGGGTTGGGGTGGCGGTGCCTAGACCGGCCGGCACCGCCACTTCCCTCTTTTCTTTTTCTCTCCGGTTTCGCTTCGCCATTCTTCTCTATTTTCTTTTCTGTCGCCGGCAAGCCCTCTCTCCCTCTTTTCGACTCGCCGACAACCTTCTCCTCTTTTCTTCTCTCGCCGGTTGTCGACCGGCCTCTTCCTTTCTTTTTTTGTTTTCTTTAAGTTTCTCCTCTGTTTTGTTAACAGAGGAGAAACAAGCAGGGAATCAGGAATAGCCCGATTCTCGCCCCTTTCTTTTTTTAATATAATATAATTATATTTTTATAATTATATATATAATCAAAATATTAACATATATATATAAATATATATTTTTCATATAAACCCTTTACACATATATATATATATATATTCAATGATATAAAAATGGTATTTTAACATATGATGTATTCATATATTCCATATATGAATGTATATATTTATTTTAAAAAAATATATTTATATAATAACCTTATATAAATATATATAAAATTACATCTTTATTTTGGATTAAATTTGGATTTCTTGATATCCAAATATATTTTTCTCCAATTTCATTCTTATTTAATTTGGATCTCAATTTGTCCAAATTAAATTTTTCAGGATACCTTATATTTATTTAGAAAATTCTCGGTCTTCACATCCTCCCCACGTTAAGAAATTCGGTCCTCCGAATTTTAACTTATATTTAGAGGTGGTACGGTTCCGTATACTTATGGTTCCTATCCTCTCAATCATCTTTTAAGTAATACTACTAGCATACTTTCAACATCCGAATCACCTTTTATACCATTACATATCATTTTTCCACCAGATATTCATACTCCCTAAAATTTCCTTATCATTTCGGGAGTTATCCCTTTCATCTCTTTTCACATATTAGCTGTTTTACACTATTTATCATCCGTTTCTCTCATTTGGTGCCAAGTCGAGAAAGTTTGGCAACTATCGTTTACCGATTCAATTAATAGTATGTAATTGTCCCAGTAGCTTTCAAATCTCATGCACACGCTCCCTCAATATCATGGAGTGTTTACATATTACGCTCGTATTTTTATATCAGTACGGAACGGTGCTGTTAGTAAATTTGGAAATACCAAAGCCTTTGCTATTTTCTATAAGCATATGGCAAATCAGAGATTCCATCACATGTAATGCTCACTGGAACTTCACATACCTTCTCATTTCATAGTCATATTTTGACTGTGGCACGAGAATCTAAGAGTCTGATGATGGAAAAGTAATTCCATTTAAACAATCAGTGTTAATTGCTTTCATATCACTATATTTCTTTTATTCAATTGGAAAGGATGAAGATCTTTCTCTTTCCTTGAGCTCTCAAGCTTCCATGTAGTCTCTTTATATGGATGATGCTACTAGAGAACCTTCACTATAGGAAGGGACTTGACCTCATAGCTTTTTCCTTTCTGTCCACTATCCATATCGGTCCCTCTATACTTCTAATGTGTTTTGTCATTTCATTCTTTGCAATACGTATCCTCTTATAATTCGAAATCGTAAATTTCAATTTCCAATAGTCCTCAAAATTAAGATGGAGTTGTACTTTCGACCAAACCATATACCTTGTTCGATCATTTTCATTGGCGATTCCTTTACCTCTTTCAATCCTTTTCAATTCACATATCGATCATATTCTATATGATCATTCCATTATCTTCCATATATATTGCCACAATCAATCATTTTTAATCATTCAATATCTTATTCCTTTAAGGTGATACACAATTCTTCTATACCGCATCGATACCATTCATTAACGGTTTCCAATCCGTTTCAATAGGCCATCGATTGGCATCTCTCTGTCAAAGCCCAGCTTGTTTCAATAGGCCGTCGACTGGTATCACCCATACCACTAGCTGACTAATCTTGGTACAGATTGAAAATCAATAAGTTTATATGTAGACACTACACAGTACATGGGATGTAACACTATCACTGTCTTAACTACACCGACACGTACTATACAAACCGTGCTCTGATACCATTAAATCTGTCACGACCCGAAGGCCGCGACTTTCCTTTATACTTATACTTTTAAAACATTTACTGTAAATCATATCAGGTCTAGAGTTCATATCAAATCAAACTATACTCTAGACCGCATATTATGCTATGTTCGACACAAAATCACATATGAATTATATAAGGTCGAAATCATATCTCATGGACTTTTAAAACATGTTTAAAACATATACTGTTTCAAAACATATTTCATTTCAAATCTGTTTAATGTACAGTATAAATCATGTCAAGTCTAGAGTTCATATAAATAAAATCATACTCTAGACTTCATATCATATCGGTTAGAGACTAGGCTAGATCCCTATCATCTCTCTATCAATAAAGACTTAAATCATTGTAGCTAGTAGTGAAAATCATGTCATTGTCCCCTGGAAACCAACTAGGGCGCTATCTATGGCCATAGACCTCATCTCTCTCAGCCCTACTGATCAGGCGTGACTGAGACCTGTCCACGACTATTGTCGGACAAGCATCTCTCTACCTAACGAGCAAAGCTCCAATTAGGCGGTTTCCACTATGCTTTATTGAGTTTAATTCTTTTAGGGTGCCTATAGTCTCATAAAACATTTAAATCTTTATCTTTCTTTTCTATATCATGTAAAGCATATGGTAAAATTCTGTATGAGCATATACTTTCATTTCAAAACAAATCAATACTTTTCAGTATTCATATAAACATTATTATAATGCTTCAAGTTATAAGAAAGCATGCTTAAATGCGATGCTATAAAATCATTTCCGTATGTAATTTTGGTAATAGTTTCAAATGTTAATATAAGTAATACCTTCATCTAATACGGTGAAACAATTCATTTAACTTTATCATCATCAATCATTCGATTTCAACTATCCTTTTGACATATCAGTAAATCAAAGTTCAAATCAATTCAATATTCATTTCATTCGGTTTTCAAATTGTTCAGTACTCCAATTATTCAATAATCAGATCATTTGGTATTCAAGTCATTCAGTATTCGATATCCTTTTTCGATAATTATCGACTATAATAATCATTTGTACATTTTATTATCGATACTAAAACCACATCATCAGTGTGAATCCTCTTAGTATCTATGAGCATCTAAATATCATGTTTCATATAGCCATCAGGATACTGAATTTATGAAATACTAATATCCTCATTCGATATCTATTTCAGAGTCGACATCGAGGATCATAGAACCACAAGATCAATAATCGCTTATCAAATCCATTTATGGTTTGACCTATTGGTACATATTCAAAATTTTCGACTTGCGGTTCAATTTCATTCACTATCATAAAATCATATCACATTCCTCAATTCACTTTTCATATGGCCTGTAGAATGTAATATCATGCTAGAATTATCTATAAAACGTCCTCAATTCAATTTTTGATTGGCAATTTACCACTTAAAAGAATTTGCCAGTTTCCACTATCAATAGTGTTTCAATCATTTAAGTCGCCTTGCGACTATCTATATTAGTGCAAAAATCTCAGTTCATACCACTAAGACGGTCCATTTATTTGAATCTATCAATTCTATAATCATCACTTGATTGATAATTCCGCACTTCTATCATTCGACCGTCTAAATCACAACTTCAATTTTTCTCTTTTAAGTTGTATCCTTTAATCATCGTTACTTTTATTAGTGATCCATCTAATAAATGATTTCACCTCAATCTCAACTTGATACCATTTGTGATATTAAAATTACTTGATTTATCAATTCTATAAGGTTTAAACCATATCATTCATCACATTATCGTGTTCAACGATCTATCTTCTCATCGATTTCAATATCAAACTTTTCCGGTAATACCATAAAGTCCTTTCAATGTTTATTTTCAATAGTTATTTCCAAGATTCCATTTATGTGAGAAACTTAATCTGTTTCCTCAAATATTTTCCTAAAATTTCGGCAGCATAATGGCTTAATTCTTACTAAGCCTCCTGTAAGGAAAACACAATTTATAGAACAGCCGTTGATTCTCACTAGGGCTGAGAAAAAAACCCGATAAAACCGAAAAATCGACTCGAACCGGGAGATTCCGATCGGATCGGTTCGGATAATAAACAAATTCGGTTCGGATTCGGATCATGACGTCATTGAATCGAATAAAATCGGTTCGGATCGGATTCGGATACGGATAATAATTCGAATACTTTGTTATTTGGTATTTTGTAATTTTTACTATTTAAATTAAAAGCTTAAGTTTTATATTTAATTAAAAATCTTAAGGAAAATTGGAAATAAAGTCCAAAAATGCTTAAAATGCCTTAAAAAATTGAAATAAAATTTAAAATTACATTAAAAAAATCGAATGACCGATCCGATCCGATCCGTATAAATTCGGATCGGATCGAATCGCATCGGATTTTTTTTAATTCGGATCGGATACGGATCACAAAACAAAAAAAATCGCTTAATTCGGATCGGATCGGGTTTTTGCAAAAAACCGATCCGATCCGATCCGTTATCAGCCCTAATTCTCACAATTCCTACGTCTCTACGAAGACCCCCACCATCAGTTGTGGGTCCTCTTAGTATTTAAAATCATTCATCAATTTATCATATAAAAATCATAATTCCATAAAAAAATCATTTCCATCAATGCTTCATATAAAAATCGTAATTCCCACATACAACATAATACTACTAATGCTTTATAAAAGTATCTTACCTATTCGCCAAAGCTTAGCGCACTTTCCGATTTTCGAGTCTTGCCGAACTCCACCTTTCGTCTCATTTCCGTTTTGCTACAATTTCAATAATTAACACTTATTTTCATTTAGAAATTAATCCAACAATTTCTAATAATTTCCATAGAAATATAGCAAAACTTTTAATTTTCCTTACCCATTTCTTCTTCTTCTTCTTCTTCTTTTTTCTTTTCCTTTTTCTTTTTTTTTTCTTTTTTTCTTTTTCTTTCTCCTTCTTTCTCTTTTTTTTTCTTTTCTTCTTTTTCCTTTCTTTCTTTTTCTTTTCTTTTCTGAACCGGGTCGGGTCGGGTCGGGTCGGTTCGGGTCGGGTCGGTTCGGGCCGGTTCAACTTTTGCTGGCCGGTTCGGTCACCGACGGCCACCCATTCTGCTGCTTCGCGCTTCCCACAGTTGGCCGACGTTGCGAGGATGCCGGATCTGGTCTCCGTTTCGCCCCATCACCGGCGACGGCGTCGGATCTGGAACGGTGGCTCTCGGTCCCTTTCTCCTCTGTTTCTTCCTCCCTCCGCCGTCCGTAGCCTCACCGGTGGTCTTCCTTTGCTTCCCCTCAGCTCCGCCGAGCTCGGGGTTGGGGTGGCCGTGCCTAGACCGGCCGGCACCGCCACTTCCCTCTTTTCTTTTTCTCTCCGGTTTCGCTTCGCCATTTCTCTTTCCTTTCTTCTCTATTTTCTTTTTCGTCACTGGCAAGCTCTCTCTCCCTCTTTTCGACTCGCCGGCAACCTTTTCCTCTTTTCTTCTCTCGTCGGTTGTCGACCAGCCTCTTCCTTTCTTTTTTTGTTTTCTTTAAGTTTCTCTTCTGTTTTGTTAACAGAGGAGAAACAAGCAGGGAATCGGGAATAGCTCGATTCCCGCCCCTTTCTTTTTTTTAATATATATAATTATATTTTTATAATTATATATATAATCAAAATATTAACATATATATATATAAATATATATTTTTCATATAAACCCTTTACATATATATATATATATATATATATATATATATTCAATGATATAAAAATGGTATTTTAACATATGATGTATTCATATATTCCATATATGAATGTATATATTTATTTTAAAAAAATATATTTATATAATAACCTTATATAAATATATATATATATATATAATTACATATGTTTATTTTGGATTAAATTTGGATTTCTTGATATCCAAATATATTTTTCTCCAATTTCATTCTTATTTAATTTGGATCTCAATTTGTCCAAATTAAATTTTTCCGGATACCTTATATTTATTTAGAAAATTCTCGGTTTTCACATATTGCGGTTAAACCTGCTCATGGGTCGGGCCAAGTCGGGCCCAAGTCAGGTAATAATACATTACGAGTAAGCCCAAGCTCGGCCTAACTCGTAAATTTACCTGGCTTTTAGTCCAGACCCCTTTTTTTATTTTATTATACAAGCCAGAGCTCGGCCCATCTGAATTTATTTATTTATTGTATTTTTTGTTTACTTGTTCTTTGTTCTTTATTCTTTTATCCCCTTTAAAATTTAATTTGATTTGTCAAATTTTGCATGTTAATTTTCATATTAGATGTATATAATCATGTTTATTAATCAATAATATTTTATATACTTATAATTATATTATACTTAGTAGATATTTTAAAAAAAACTTAATTAATAATTATATTTGGGCCAGGCCAGGCCTGGGCTTGGGCTTTGGAAGGTCAAGCTTGGGCTTGGCCTATTTTTTGATCAGGCTTAAAAATTTTACCATTGTTCGATAAATGTATCTGATATTTATGTCCAAGCTCGACCAAATATCAAGCAGTTCTTCGGGCTTGGGTAGGTAGCCTGGCTCTTGAACATGTCTAATTGTGGTATAGAGATAATTGATGAAATGATTTAACGTTAGTGGCTTTATGATCCAATTACCTATAGAATAGGTTGTGATGAGTCCATTTATAATTAAACTAATTCTTCTTAAGTACAATCTTGTTGAAATTGAAAGTATGGAATTGAGGAATTTAAAGTGAAATGTATAACAATCTTGATTTAGATATAGGCGCCACGATAATATGTTTTGAGAGTAAAGATACTAGTACGACCTGGCACTATGGTTAGTCCTATACCAGATGATATTGTATTGACACATTACATGGGCAATTGTGTTATTTCTTTTTAAACTCATGTTTTAAATTACATCTTCTTTAAGCATGCCTTGTTTATGACTTGATATTTTAAAATAATTCATCCATTTGATGTATATATGAATACTGTGGATTATTGATTAGTTTTGAAAAGAAGCCATATGATATACATGTATATATATATATATATTTGTATATAAATGATCTTAAAGAGAGGTACCATATACTTTACACGATTTTTGAAAAGAAAAGCTAAAGGTTTAAACGTTTTATGAGACTATAAGCATCTCAAGAGAGTTAAACTTAATAAAGCATAGTGGAAGCTGCCTAATTAGAGATTACTTATTAAGTAGATATGCTTGTCCGATAATAGTCGTGGATAGGACTCAGTTATACCTGATCAGTGGGGCTGAGAGACATGAGGACTATGGCTATGGATAACGCCCTAGTTGGTTTTGGCTATAGATAGCGCCTTAGTTAGTTTCTAAGGGAGGATAACATGATTTCTCACTGCTAGCTGCAGTGGTCTTTATTGATAGAGTATTAGTATAGTCTAGAACATGATATGATATGTTGTTTAGAAGATAGTTTTATTTAATATGAACTCTAGATTTGACACGATTTTTAAAGTATATAAGATATGTTTAGAGACTGTACATGTTTTAGACATGTTATACAAGATGATGAGATGTTTTAAACATGCTTCAAAAGTATATGTGATATGAGTTGCAAATTGTGCATGTGTTAAAGATATCTTAAAAGTAAACATGAGATGATTCAGATCTTACATGCTTTGAACATACTTTAAAAGTATGTATAGTATGATTTTTGAGACTATATATGCTTCATATATAATTATATGTCAAATGTTATATGATTCGAAATGATAGTTGTTTTATACAGTAAAACTTACATAAGTTTGCATACTGAATCATGATATAACGATACGTTATCTACTTAAAGGATGTCTTGATCTTATTTTGTATATGAACATGAGATGTATATGAAGAAATGTCATGACTTATACATTACATGTGATCATTCGATACAGTACAAAGTATACTTTCTAGATGAAGAATGACATGATTTCATATTGCGTTTGAACATGATTTTTATATAAGATGTAATGACATGGATTGATATGAGCATGAATTAATACCATATGATGTCAGAGTTACGTATGACATTGTGGAATAATGACTTGAGGATTGGAAAATGATTGAATTGTTATGGCCAAAGGTCAATGTGATAGACAGGTGCTAGGATGGATATTATGAGGTACTTCAAATTACCCTTCCCTTAATATCCTAAAGCCCTTTCCCACTTAGAATTCTTTAGGGCATGATCAAAGATGTTTTTGATAAATGATTTTAAAAAGAATATGATATTAGATTCTTTACTTAAAAGTTTCATGCATTTGCATTAAAACAATATAAATCTAATTTTGCACTTATATAAATGACTTACTAAGTCATCACTCATTAAATGTTGTTTAACGCTTTTTCAAATTAAGCATAGAGTTGGGAGCATATTTCAAAGCTACCGGAATAGTCACATGCCTGAAATATTGACCTAACTCTTGAGGCGTCTCTAAATGATTGTTATGAGTATATATACATATTCTTTTGTATGCATTTAATATTTCAGGCTATTTTTGTACAATACCATAGAATGAGATGTAAACTAGAATAATGAATGGTTGTTATAATACTTTGATGCCATATGATATGTGTGTGATGAGTAGTCATGGATATTAGAATAGTTGATATGATGTATGTTTGACTTGTTTGAGGTAGACTATGAAAATTATTGCTATGATTGAGATATATGAAAAGAAAATAATTGCAAGTAGTTTAAATTGGAGAAATCTCTTATTGTAAGGGGGATATTTTCAATTTATTTTCTAAGCAAAAAATAAGTTATGGGCCAAAAGTGATCATTACCTACCTTAGAGAATAATTTAATTTACTTTTGAATAAAAGAATGAATGTAATTTGTTTAGTGACTACACTGACATCAAATAGAAACTGTAAAATGAAAAGAAAAAATTTAGTTCGTAGATTTGTTAAGTATAATAAGTGTAAGTACGCAAGTGTATGTCACGGCCTTCGAGTTGTGACAATATTAAAGTTAGACTCTTTCACTTATTGACAATTGGTTTTATGATGGATATCTAAAATGGTATCAATGCCCAGATTCAATTTAGTTGATTTTTTCCTATTACCCATTTTATAAAAATTGTCACGTGATTAGCTTTATCTTCATTTTCGCCTACACATGATGGGGGTTGTTAAAGTAGTGTCATCCCACTTCTGTTAAATACTAAATTCTTTTTAACTTTATATTCAAGTTAGACCTCTCCACCTCCCAATTAGTTTTATGATGGATATCTAACACACCACCACATATCTATTAAATATTAAATTCCATGTAGCCTTATATTTAAGTTGGACCCCTCCACCTATTACCAATTGGATTTAGGATGAATATTTAATATGGTATCAAAGTTTAGGTTCTATTGTGTTGATTTTTTTCTATTACCCATTCTATAAGAATTATCGAGTGATAAGTTTTATCTCTATCTTCGCCTACAATAATGAGGGCTTTTAAAGTGATGTTATCGCACATATGTTAAATACTAAATTCTTAGTGGCCTTATATTTAAGTTAGAGCCCTCCACCTATTTTCAATTGATTCTAGGATGGATATCGAACAAAATTGTTTATAGATTTTTCAACAAATGGCAACAACTGGAAATATTGAGATTGTTGATGAGAATGACAAGGTGCAACTGGTCTATCGACTATAGGTTTAAGTTTAAGAAACACAGATATTCATGCTCCTAGTATGCCCTCTGATAATCCTAGTTTAACTCCAACAACATCTACTTTAATTAAACCTCTATTAGCCAAACGATCTTGCAAATTAACTTCAGAGGTTTGAGAGCACTCCAAAAGAAAAATGTAAGTGGAAAATATAAGGTAATTTGCAATTATTGTAAATTTAGTCTTAAGGCTAATAGCAAAAATGAAACAAAAACTCTATTAAACCACTGGGTTACTTGTTCAAGTAAAAAAATTCAATCATTAAATCATGCTTTAAAAAGTAAAAGTTGATTAGTGTAGAGCCAAAAAATTATGGGAAGGTTTGTTTTGGAAATTTTATGTTTGATTAATAAGTTTCAAGAAATGAGTTGGCTCGTGCTATAATTTTACATGAGTATCCTATTTCTGTGGTGGATTATCTTGAATTTAGAAGATTTGTGCTAGCCTCCCATTTCTTTTTAATATGGTTTCTCTCAATATGATTAAAGAGGACACTCTTAAACTTCATTAATCGAAGAAGGCAAAGCTAATGGGTGTGTTTGAGAAGCTAAAAAGTCAAATATCAATTACAAAAGATATGTGGACTTCAAATCAAAATAAAGGTTACATGTCCATGTTTGCTCATTTTATTAATGGTGCTTGGGTGTTGTAAAGTCGTATCTTGAAGTAAATAACTCTTTTGAACCCTTTAACATAATATACATAATTCATTAATGTTAACAAATAACATGTTAGTAAATTAACTAATGTTACTTTTATACATGTAGGTTTATTTATGTACAACACCTTACACTAAAGAGGTTCTCACTAAAGAATTGATGATAGTGTTAACTCAATGGAATATAAAAACCAAACTTTTTACTATCACTGTGGATAATTGCATTTCTATTGATGGTATGATTTCTATTATAGCAGATTAGTTGTATTCTGAACTTTTACTTGATGAGAAAATCTTTCAAATGAGATGTTGTCAACATATTTTGAATCTTGTTGTGAAAAATGGGTTACTCACAATAGAAATTGCAATTGACAATATTTGTGATAATGTGGCATTTTGGCTCACTATTCCTTCCAGACTGAAAATTTAAAGATGTGGTATGTCAAATAAAAGTTTTATGTACTAAAAAGTTAAGCATTTATTATAACACTAGGTGTAACTCAACTTACTTGATGTTACGAACTGTGATATTTTTCCTAGGTTGACACTTAATGATAAACTTTACACTAAAGTGCCTAAAGAGAAAGATTAGGAGATGGCAGAAATTATCACTAAAAGGTTGGAAATCTTTTGCAGTGCCACTGAATTGTTTTTGGGGACAAAGTATCCTACTACAAATTGTTATTTTGTTCAAATTTGTCAACTTCAAAATGCACTAATGAAGTGGATGTGTATTGATGATGTGTAGTTAGTGCAATGGCTAAGAACATGTTTGACAAATATTGGAGTGTTATTCATGTTGTATTGGTTGTGGCAGTTGTGTTAGATCCTAGGTATAAATGAAGGTGGTTGAGTCTTATTTTCTTGACATTTTTTATGATGATGCAACTAGGGGTGTAAACGATACACTGGTGCTCGTAAGCTACTCGCGCTCGACTAAAAAAAACTCGAATTCGGCTTAATTTTTGTCGAGCCGAGCTCGAGCTACTCGAGCTATCGAGTGAGCTGAGTTCGAGTATTAAAATACCCGGCTCAAGTAGCTCGCGAGCTTATTCGAGCTTTCCTTAATTTAATATGAAATTACATATTTACCCCCACATCTTAAGTTTTAAAAACCTTAATACATTCCATTACTTTTATCTTCAATGTTTTCTTCCAAGTAGCCAAACCTGCCGCATCCCTTCCCCACCCAGACCACATTTGCTTCATCAAATCCGACGCCGCAACACACCGATCTAGCGACCTCGCACACAGATCTAGCGACCTGCCACCAGATCCGGTGACCCCGCATATAGATCCAATGACCCCGTACGTAGATCTAGTGAGCTCACACCAGATCCGACGACCTCGCACGCAGACCCAGCTACCCCTCTCGAATGCATGCCAATCTTTTGTGAACGCCCCTCTTCCTCACGCACACCGATCTCTTGTGTGAATGCTTCTTCCTCACACACCATCCCATCAAACCCATTCATCAAACTCATGGTAAGAGTTTTATCTTTTTTACACTTTTTACTGAAAGTGTTAGTCATATTTAGTGTTTTAATGACTTTCATTTTAATGGTTAAACCATTTGTGTAGTTAATTGTTCGATCTTTTTTGTAAAAAAAAAATTGAGAAATTTGCTAAATTTTGAAAACATAGCATCCTCTGCAGTTAGAAAAGAGTTATTGTTCAGAATGATTATGGTACAAAATTATTTTAGTATTTGTAACTCAAAAGTTTCAAATTATGAAATTTGAATTTTTGATTTGTGCATATACAAGTGGTCAAGCTTGTGGCATCATTTGTTATTTCAAAGTTCAAACGTTTGTTCATATCTTAGAAATTAGAATACGAGGCTTCATGAAGAATTTGGGTCTTTATATTATCACTTTTAATTATTTCCATTCTGCTTATACGTATTTCTTATGTGTTTGTGTCTTTGTGGGTGATTACAAGTATACTGAAAGCTAACTTTAAAGCTATACAATGTGTTTGCAGGATCTTGGATCTTTTGGTGTATTTTTTTTTTTGCTAAGTATTGATTCTAAACTTCATGGCTGTTGGATTTTTCTTTCTCTTTTCATGATTGATTGGTTTTTTTCCTTGTTCCAGGAAACGTTGTTGGGATTCATTAGTGATTATATGGAATATATTCTTTGAACACCACAAAATTTCATTTCTAGAAAAGTGAAAACACAAGAATATGTTATTTCTTTTGTATTAGTTATCATAAGGAATACTAACGAAAATGTATATATTCAATTCTTAAGTGTTGTAATGACCCCTGCTTTTGTGCATAACTTGCAATGGAAATAGAATATGTTGTGCATTTTATATTTTAGAAATAACATATGCTTTACTAAAACTACATTTCAATATATTATTGTTTTAAAAAATATATATTTTATTATATTTAATTGATACATAATATTTTTTTTATATATAAATATATTTGAGTTTGAGCTCGAACTCAAGCTCAAGAATCGAGCTTGAATAAATGAGATATAATCAAGCGAGCTCGAATAGCTCGATTCTTATCTCGAGTCGAGCTTGAGCCTAAAAATCAAGACTCGATCGAGCTCAAATCGAGTATCAAGTGGCTAGTTTTTAAGTTAAGCTCGAGCTCGAGCACTTCATTGTATCGGCTTGGCTCGGCTCGATTACACCCTTGATGCAACCTTTGACAAGTTAAGGGAGCTCATTATGACTTACTTCATGCATACAAAAATAGATTCTCTAGACCAAAATTACATGATTCTTGCAATACAACATTAACATCACCTATTCAAGCATCAAGTGCCCCTACTTCTCAACAAGAAGATTTTACCAAGTTGGTTGCATTTCTTCTTTTTCTACTAGTGTGAATATGAAGTTAGAATTGGATCACTATCTAGATGAGCCAATTTTGCCATGGACTCAATTCTTTGATATTCTTAATTCGTGGAAGACAAATAGGAAAAAGTATACGGATGTAAATGGATTCCTTATAAACGAATACTTTATACTACCTGATTCGATTAAGTAGGGTTAGGGTATTTAATAATTGGGTTTGGGTAGTAATTTTACTACTCGTCACAAGTTTAGGTAATGATCATAGGCAGTGGTGTAGCTAGGAATTGCATTCAATGGGGTCAAAAGTATATAATATCTAATATACTTCAATACATAAGTACTTAAAATTAAAATTTTTCATATGTAATCTTTAAATAATAACAATGTTATAAAAAATCCAAATAAAAAAGAAATAATGTAAAAATAATTTTATAATTGTCCTTGACGAGTTTTCATATTCTGAAATCATTGTATAATTATTTCATTATCAACACTTTCAAATATATCTTTTTCAATATATGTAATTAATCAATCATTCATTAAACTATCTCCCATTCAATTCCACAATCGATTTTTGAGTATTTTCATTGCTGAAAAAGTTCTTTCAACATTTGCAGTTGTAACAGACAAGATTAAAGCCAACTTGATTAGTAAAAAAACTAGTTGATAAACAATATCTTTCTTTGTCTTCAATAATTTTTTAGCAAGATAACCATTTTCTTTGACATCCGAAAATTCAATATTGTAGCGCATATCAAAAATATGTATCAAGTTGACTATCAAGTTTTAAAAGATCAACTGCTGAAAACTCAAGAGGATAAAACTGAGCAAAAAAATTAGCCTTGTCAAAAGTTAAAAATGAGTTACTTGGATTAAGGCATGCCACACAAAGAAACAATTCAGTGTTAATCTTAGTGAAATGATTGCTGAGCTCTTGAAGTTATCTATCTATGACAACATAAAATAAGACAACTTGATAATGATGCAAATTCAAGACTATTGTAAGTTTACGTTGTGATCTCTAAGAAGCTATTTAGATATCATCCATACTAGGAATCACAATATCATGTTTTTCACAAAATGAAGAAACTTAACTATTAAAGAATCCCATGCGTCATTTCTCATCTTTTGTAGTCGTTGTTTGGATATTTCAACCAATTTCATAGCATTAACAATATTTTGATCTTTTTTTGAAAAGCTTTAGACAATTCATCTGTAATTCCTAGCACACTACTCACCAAGTGAAGGTTGAAAACAAAATAAAAAGATTGAATCAATTGCAATAACATTTAGGCTTTAACTCTTGTTCAAAATTCAAACAATTTTTAACCACATTGTAAGCTTTAAATTGACATGTATTTTGAAATGACAAAACCTAAATAAGCTTAAAGCATTTTTTCTACAATGTAAATTTGCTCAAAATGAACTCAATGATAGAAATGTGAGAATCGTGTATTCAGATACTGTTTCACATGGAAGGACACTCGCACTGTTCATTTCTTGTGAATTTTGCAGATATGAGCCAGTACAGTGTGGTAGGTCCCACAGGTTCTACAGTGCCCGGATGGACGTGAGACCAGACAGATAATACACAGAGGGTCTAATAAATATATGGTATGAATTTTAAGTCTAAATTTCCTTATTTAGATTATTTTTGAAGAGTATGAAAACAAATTAGAAAATGACGTTTAAGTACATAGCCTAGTGGCGTTTTCGTAAATTGAGGTCAAAATAAATGGGAATTTAATCTAGTGATTAAAAATGATATTCTACATGAAAATAAACCCAGGGTTATGTAAATAGATAGATCGAATCGATAGTCAAAATAGAATTCTACGAGATTTACCCAGTAAGGGTATTTTTGTAATTTCACCTTCTCGAAAAGGTTAAACCCAAGCCAAATCACCACAATTCATCAAAATACACTTGATATGAATTTTTTTGTGATGGAAAATAAATTTTTGGAGTTCAACTGCCTAGTTATAAAAATTCCGGAAGAAAAAGACCGAAAAATCATCATTAATGGCATTTTTGTTATTTTTAACATTTATAAAATATTTTCAAATATTTTTATATATTTCCAGCTGCTGCCGGCACTGTTGCAGCATCTTCCTCCCTCATTCTCGTGACCTCCATGGAAGCATAAAAGAGAAGAAACTAAAACCTTCCAAAAACACTTGATTTTCACTAAGCTATTTCTACCTAAATTGCTCTACTCATCTTCCTCTCTCAAACCATACCAATAGTCCCTTGATTAAGTGGCTAAATCAAGAGAAATCCTCTTTCTCAATTTCGGCTAAGGTAACCCATTTCCATGCTTTGTTATTTCTTGAATTTTAGTGATTCATTTTAGCATGATTAAGTTTCCTAAGCATGAATTAAGGGCTTGTTTTGATTGATTTTGGTTAAATCCAATTCAAGCAATTCAAGAGGGTTTCGGCCATGAGAGGATCTTGGTGAATTGCTATGGTTTGATGTTTAAAAATAGGATTAGGATGATGATTAAGCTTAATTAAACAAAGTATATTAGTTAAATTTTGGAAAAAACACCAAAAATGGCAAGAAGCCATTTCGGCCATGATCGAATGGGTGGGGTTTGATGCTTCAAATCATGATGTTAGGGTGTTACAAGACTGTAGAAATTATAAGAAGACGACGGTGAAGGCGGAATTCGATTCGGAATTAAATCGGCGAAGTTAGGTTTTAGCACCGGTACGAATTATACCGGTTTAATATTTTCTACTGAAAATATGGTAAAATTTAATGTAAGAAAAATTATTAGAATTTTAATTATGGTGAATAATGGTCTTGGGTGAATTTTATTGCAGCCCGAGAGAGGTGATTCGTACGTGGTGCTATCAGGCGATTTTATTTCATTTTATAGGTAAGGGATGCGTGTGTGAACCGTAGGGATACTATAAATGCATAGTTTGGTTCACACTATTTTTATAAAATAATTTGGATATAAATTGCCTTTGAAAGTGGTGAAATTTGGTGAAATTGTGGCTGCTATTGAAATTATAAACTGTAATTTCCGTGTAGGAAGGCTAGGTTATAAATAGCCATCATTCTGCCGAAAATTATAGAAATATTTAGAAAATATTTCTAGCATTTTTCTAAAGTGGAAATAAAGTGGAATCTTAGGAAATTTTCATGAAATTCATTAAATTGCATAATTTTATAGTTTATCGAAAAAATATATTTAAATATTCCTGTTAAGGAATTTTATTTTTGTGAAAGTACCAGCATGTGATTTATACTGTTCTATAAATATTTAGAACATTTTTTGGAGCGATTATTACAGTATGGATATTTTATAAATTATTATTCATAAGATGAAAATATTTTCCTTATAAATATTTATGGATTGATTAAACATATATTCAGTGAAATTGATTTCATAAATGGGGTTTATATCACGTGTTTACTGTTTTGAGACTGTTAGACCCCATATCATGCTCACGTGTCACGTGTTAGTATTGATAGATATTGATCCTATTATCAGCGTCCCGGTGGACACTTGATCAGTGCACACTGTAGACCCCAATAGACTATGGCCATAGATCTCATGTGTTATTATTTCCCTATTCAGGATATTATTATAGCATGATATATTTAGGGTGTTGCCTGGTCTCCATGATACTGTACTGATGATTGTACCTTTCATTGAACCTTTAGCTGGTATTAAATTAATTTCAGCTATTGAGCTTTTGATATACCACGTGTTGAACTAAATATTATACGGTGTTTTACAAGTGTAGAAATGAATATTTGTTGAAAGGAATATTAATTCCTTATTTATTTACTTAAATGTTTTATCATGTGAACATTTAATGTTTTACTTGGATTTGAATATCAAGAGAAAACGATTACTCCCTATAGTCGCTTCTAGGAGCTGGGACACGTACGGTATTTTAAAATACCTTCCATACTCTATCCGGTGTTCCTAGCCGACTATAGTATCCATCCTGTTTTGAGTTAGCGAGCTATTAGGATGCAAATGTTTTTAGCATATAGATTTTATAGTATCAGTTTTACATACAATTCTCTTACTGAGCGCGTTAGCTCACCCTTTTATTTTCTCACTCCACAGACTATCTTCAGTGATTCCGTTCCATAGAATTCGGCTGCGTGGTAGTTGACCCCGAGGCAGCTTTTAATGGATCTTGGAGGTATTATTTCTTTATATGTTTTCGGACATATTTGTACAGTACTACATTGTATAGTTCTTGTACCGGGGATGTAGAACACATGTACAGACTGTATATGTATATTACAGTAAATATTTTCATCGACTACTAAATTAAATTCTATATAATAGTAGTTACTGTTTTCAATAAGTGGATGATAAAGGCATCGTAGACAGTGTTAGCTTTAAATTGACATATATATTTTGAAATGACAAAAACTTAAGTAAGCTTTAATGTTTTAATTCATATTGTAAATTTGCCTTATCACACATGATTTTCTCAATACATGGTAAGTATCAAAGTTTAAGACCATGACTTAATTACATATTCTTATTAGTCTTAATACTTTATGTTAGCTTTAAATTGCAATATATATTTTGAAATGACAAAAACTTAAGTAAGCTTTAATGTTTTAATTCATATTGTAAATTTGCCCTATCACACATGATTTTCTCAATACATTTCAAGTGTTCATATCAAACATTAAGACCATGATTTAATGATGCATATTCTTATTGGTATTAATTCTTTATAAACGTTTTGAATATTTTAGAAAATCACTTGATGATTTCTTGGACAATATTTTCATTTGAGAAAGTCAAGAAAAACTCCCTTAAAACTTATAAATGTTTTGGGTTGAATTAGGATCAAAGGTCATATCATTTCTAACCCAAAAGTGCAGGAAAAATGCCCTCTGGAAGAAAAGGATCGATCCCCACTGTAGCAGGATCGATCCCTTTTTGATAGAAAGTCTTCCCAAGGTCCCTGAAGCCCAGAATCAAGTTCTGGATAAAAGGGATCGATCCCCACTGTAGCAGGATCGATCCCTTTGCCCGAAAATAGCCTATAACGGCTAGTTTTGTGAGATACAACGGTCAGATTCAATCTTGGCTCCACCCAACGTCTAAAATACATCCAAGGGACTATAAATAGAGGCTTAGAAGCTAAAGAAAGTAAGAGAAACTACTCAATCAACTCCAATACTCATTTTCCTCAAATCCTCAAGCCTCAACAACAATTCAAGAGCTAGAATTCAATATCTTCTATCACTCTCATATTCCTTGTATAGAAAAGCACAAATATTGTATAGGCTTTTCATTGTGCTTAATTTCTGTAATCACTTGCCTATCTAGAGGCTTTCTTTGATTACTCATTTGTAAACTCATTTCATTCCTTGTAAAGGGGAGGTTTCTCTTGAGCCTTGAAAAAGAGGGAGGTTACTCTTTAGCCTAGGAAAAAGAGAGAGGTTACTCTTGAGCCTAGAAAAGAGAGAGGTTTCTCTTGAGCCTAGAAAAGAGAGAGGTTTCTCTTGAGCCTTGAAAAGAGGGAGTGTAACAAATTCAAGGATAGTGAATTTGGGAAAATCCTTAGGAGCGTCTCAAGGTAGAGGACGTAGGCAAGGTTGCCGAACCTCTATAAATCACTTGTGTACATTTCTCTATCCTTTATCTCTTTACTTTCTTGCAATTATATTTGTGTTTATTGCATTGAATTTATATTGTATAATTTCCTAGCTAAGAGAACTTAGAAAAAATCAATATAGTCTAGAGAATTTAGAGAAACCGAAAAACGAACCTAAGGTTAGTGAAAAACCAATTCACCCCTCTCTCGGTATAGTCTATAGAGCCAACAATTGGTATCAGAGCTTGGGCTCGAGATTGATTTAGACTAACCTCTATCGAGCAAAACGATCTAAAATGGCTCAATTGAATGTAGGCACACCACTAGGAGAAGAGGGACAATCATTAGTTAGACCTCCACTATTCAATGGTGAAAATTATTCATATTGAAAAACTAGAATGATGTTATTTGTGCAATCCAATGATTATGAAGTGTGGAGAATTATAGTGAATGGTTCTAGAATTCCCATGAAGAAAGTAGATGGAAAAGATGTCCATAAAAGTGAGGATGAGTGGGACACCAATGATATGAGATTGGCACAATTGAATGCCAAGGCTATGCACACCCTCTTTTGTGCATTAGGTCCAAATGAATATAATAGAGTGTCCCTATGTGAAATGCTAAGCAAATATGGGACAAACTAGCCATCACACATGAAGGGACAAATCAAGTTAGAGAAACAAAAGTAGGAATGCTCACACATGATTATGAGCTATTTAGGATGGAAGAAAATGAGTCCATTAGCGAAATGTTCACTAGGTTTAATAATATAATTAATGGACTTAAGGCTCTAGGCAAGACTTATTCCAATGTTGAAATGGTAAAGAAAATTTTGAATAGCTTGCCTAAATCTTGGGAAGCTAAAGTAACCGCTATAGAAGAATCTAAGGATCCAAATACCTTGCCTCTAGATGAACTTATGGGCTCTCTACTTACTCATGAAATGAAATTGAAAAGAAATGAAGTGCCCTTAAAGAAAGTAGAGGTAGCTCTTAAATCATCCACTCATGAGAACTTTGAAGATGATAGTAATGAGAGTAGAGATGAGGAAGAAAAGGAAATGGCAATGTTTGCCAAAAGATTCAATAAGTTCATGAGAATGAATGAGAGAGAGAAGAATAAGAGACATCATAGGGGAGAGACAAGTAGAAGAGAAAAGGAACACTTAGTGTGTTATGAATGTAATGAACCGGGTCACACTAAGCTAGATTGCCCCTTACTTAGGAAAGAAAAGGATAGGAAACCTAAGAAGAAAGCATTTGTGGCTGCATGGAGTGATAGTGATAGCTCCGATGAGGAAAACATAGATAATGAGGTAGCCTACACATGCTTTATGGCCATTAGTGATGATGAGGCTAGTTGTAGTTCTAGTGAAAATAATGATTATACCTTTAGTGAACTACAAAATGCCTTTGATGATTTAGCAAATAAATTTCAATGCATGAACTCCAAATATAAGAAAATCATTGCTAAATTGAAAATAGAAAATGAAATGCTATTAAATGCCAAACTTGAATTTGAGAATAAGTTAGAAGAAGCAAATCTAGAAATAAATGAGTTGAATAAAAAGAACTTAAATTTGCATAACTCATTTACTAGGTTCTACATGGGTCAACAAAAGCTAGATCATATGTTAGAGACCCAAAGAGCTTTCTTTGACAAAGATGAGTTAGGATATAATGCAAAACATAAAGAAACTCATCTTAAGAATTTTCTAGTGGGCAAAAATACTATGCATGATTTATCTCTTACATGCTCACTATGCAATAGAATAGGACACTCTTCACAAGCATGCACAAATAGAAAAACCACATTTAGAGGAAGAGTAGTTAGAAAAATGTGGGTGCCAAAGCATGCTATGAATAATGATGAACTGTGCTTAAAATGGATCCCAAAAGGATCAAAAATTGTGAACACTAACTCTCAAGGACCCAAGAGAATTTGGGTACCAAAACATGCTTAAATTATGTGTTGTAGGAGTGTTAGAGCATGAGAATATAAAGAAGCAATGAAGTTTAAATGCTCAACACATCCTCATGGAGTTTGCTTGTGCCAACGAAAAAGAGAAAGAGCTTGGGGATCCATCCTTGGCAAGGTCACAACAATTCTTCAAAGAATGGCACAAGGTGGATTCAACTATTCAAGGCAAAGCATTCTCTAGCAAAGGAGTTTTGTAAGCTTAAATCCTATCTCTTCAAAACTCATATATATTAAAATTATTTGTTTGATTTAATGAGACACTTAGTTGATGATTATTGGTGCATTGCGATAATAATATATTTTTTATATTATTTTATTATTTATTACCACATTTATTGCTATATTCTTGTGTAAAATTAATTGTTTAATGTATCTTGTGAATTAATTTAGAGAAAGTGATTTGGAATTAATTTTGGAAGTTATTGAGTGAAATCAAACAATAATTTATGTAATTTGAATAAATTTTGGAAAATATATTGTTTGAAGTTATATTAAATTCTGATTTGTTTTAAAGACTTTTGGACCATAGGATTAAAATAAAATAAAGGGTTGAGATTTATTGCTTGATTAAAAAGAAACCCTAGAAATTTTTAATGATAGAAAACAAATTATAAGAGGAGAGGAGCGGCAGTAAAAAAGAACAACAGAGAGCAATTGTAGAAAAGACAGAGGGATTTAGAGAGGTATCGGTTTTTAGCTTAGCCATTGGTCTTCTGTTGCTGTGTTATTTCTCTTGATTTCGCAGAGAAATTCCTTGCAACCAAAGTTGAAGAGAGACAGTGCAACTCGTAAGCCTGGAGCAGTAGCCGAACTTGAGCAGAAATTGTAAGCAGCAACGTGTGGAAATTTACAAAAGCCGAGAGCTGTTGTGGTTGGACTGGAATGAGGTGGATGAACAGCAGCTGAAGAAGAACAGAACCGAATTTTGCTGGAGTTGCGTGGCTGCTGCTCACCGGTTGAATTGCTGCCTGGTTTGGTGCAAGGAGACAGGCAGTACCGACCCAAACCTTGAAGCATAAAGATTGAATTTGAGCTACTGTGCACTGCTGTACAGACTTGTGACTAGTTCAAAGTTCAAAGTGATGAGTTATTGCTTGCTCTCCTAGCCAAAACAATTGGGTGTCATGATTTCCATGGAGTATCACGCATGAAAAGGGGCTGCTACAGTACTTTGATTATTTTTTTTTATTTATTTGCATTATTAGATTTATACAATAGTTTATTTTTGAATTAGTTACTTGTTTAATTTAAAGCATGACATTTATTAATTTAGTAATGTGTTTTGTTAAATTGAACATGAACTAATTTATTTACTAGGAATTTGATTGAGCCTACTTGCATATTTTATGTCTTTATAATTAATTGATCAATTCTTAAATTCTAGTATCATTCATTGTGATTAATTCAATCTTTTGATTTGTGTTATTGATTGGCCACCTTTAATATAAATTAATGGATTGTTTGAGACATGGTAATGGTACACATCATATGCTAACCCATGTATAGCTCTCTTGAATGATTGAATAAATATTTGATGCATACATCAAGCTAGAATATTTATTTGGTTCTTGTTGGATGTTCTTCTGTTCTTAATGGATTTTTAGTCATTGATTATGCTACACATCATAGATAATTTAATGATTAAAAATACTTGATTATAACTGCTATCAAACAGAGTAATCATATATTAGGAAGAATGAACCCTAGAATTGAATTGAGATTTTTAGGATTGAAGACATAAAATTGCAATGTATTGGTGAAATCAAATTCCTAGGCTTTTCTCTATTGGTGAATTTATTTGTTTTATTAGGTTAATTAATTCTATTAGTTAATTAGATACTTAGATAATTTTTTTATTGGCTTTTATAATTTTTTTAGAGGATAAGTAGTTGAATTTTAATTGAATAAATTTAGCAAATCTCTGTGGGATCGACTCTTGTACTTGCACGCTATACTATCCTGATTCGTGCACTTGCGAGAATATAACTTTTTGTTCATCAAGTTTTTGGCGCCGTTGTCGGGGATTTGTCTTAAGTTTATTCAATTTTATTTAACTACGTGTGTTTTTCTTTTATTATTCTTCTTTTTAGCTTACTAAATTTATTTATTTTTTCTTTTTTTTTCTCTCTTTCTTTAGGTAGTGGATGCAAGGTCGACGATCACTTGGTCAAGAGATAGTGCCCATCAACGATCAAATTGACAGAATCAGTAGGAAAGCAAAGGCATAAGAAGGGGAATTTGTTGAAACCAACATGGAGTTACAAGTTGGGAATCAAGCTGAAAATCAAGTTCAAAATCGAGTTGCAAATCGTCCTATGAAGGAGTTTGCACGTCCTACTGTGGGGACATCACCATCATGCATTGTTCTCAATGATGCAGCCAGAAACTATGAGCTTAAGAATATTCATTTTAATATGCTTCCTTCTTTTCATAGTGCTGCTATTGAAGATCCTTTGACATTCATTCGTGATTTTTATGCAACTATTCAAACTTTTCCTTTGCAGGGATTAACTGAGGACCAATTACGAATGAGATGTTTTCCTTACACCTTGAAGGATGCAGCAAAGACGTGGTTCATGTCTATTACTCCAGCTTCACTTACCACATGGGATGCAGTGTACAATAAGTTCATAGGTAAGTTCTACTCACATGCTAAAACCACTGAAGTGAGAGGTAAGATTGCAACATTCACACAAGCAGATGGTGAGGCATTCCATGAAGCTTGGGAACGTTTTAAATTGCTTTTGATTCAATGTCGACATCATCGGTACCCATTAGAATTGCAAAATCAATTTTTTTATGATGGACTAACTCAAGCTTGTCAAGCTATGGTTGATAATGCTGCTGGAGGTGCCATGGGAGAAAAGACTGCACAAGAGACCTACGAGCTCTACGAGATGCTTGGAGCTAATTCACAACAAAAAAGTGTTAGAGGTAAACCTAGAGGTCTTTATGAGATTAACACTAACACTGAGTTGGCAATGCAAGTTTCAGAATTAACCAAGCAAATGAAGTCTATGTGCTCGATGATTATGGGTCAAAGAATGCCAGTGTCTAATGATGTATGTGGAATTTGTGGGATTCATGGTCATGTTACTAATGCTTGTCCTTCTAGTGAAAAATTTCCAGATTTTGTTGAGCAAGCCAATATGATGAACTCTCATAACCCACGAGTGAGGAATGATCCTTTTTCAAATACTTACAACCCGGGTTGGAGAAGTCATCCTAATTTTTCATGGAGTAGCAACCAGAACCAGAATCAAGCAAGCTCTTCTTTCCAACTACGGAAGCCATCTTTAGAAGATACTTTGCAAAACTTTATAGAAGTTTTCCAAAGTAATCAACAGAGCAATGAACAACGATTCCAACAACTAGAGGCTTCTCAGCGAAAATTAGAGGTTCAAGTTGGACAAATTGCAGAGGCATTGCAAGGCCATGTTCCTGGAAAATTTCCAAGCCAACCTGAGCAAGCCAAATCTATTACTATTCTGAGAAATGGTAAGGTATTTGATAATAAATTGAATGATGAATCTGATGAAAGTTTAACCTTACCTGCAGGTGATGAGGTTGCCAAGGAGAACCAACAAGATAAAAGTCCAAGTGGTGGCAAAAAGAAGGATATTGAGGAGCCGAGTCAAAGTGAGGAATCCAATCCATCTTGTGAAACTCCTAAGTTACACAAGGCTCAACACCCCTATGTTCCTCCTATTCCGTTTCCAAGCAGACTCAAGAAAAGCAAATTGGATAAGTCATTTTCTGAAATTTATGACATTTTGTCTAAGGTTAATGTGAACTTACCTTTGCTTGATATGATCAGGAACATACCATCTTATGCAAAGTTCTTAAAGGAATTGAATACTCACAAGCGTAAGTATGAGCCAAATGAAAAGGTAATGGTTTCGGAAACGGTAAGTGCTGTGCTTCAAAAGAACTTGCCACCCAAATTGAAAGATCCAGGGAGTTTTAATATCGACATTACTATAGGAGGTTCAAAGAAAGAAAGGGCTATGTTGGATTTGGGTGCAAGCATCAATTTAATGCCTTATTCTGTTTACTTGTAATTAGGTTTAAGAGAGCTAAAACCTACCACAATGTCTCTTCAACTTGCTGATCGTTCAATTAGATATCCTAGAGGCATTGTGGAGGATATTTTAGTTCAAATTGATAAACTAATCATTCCTGTTGATTTTGTAGTTTTGGACATGGAGAGACAGTCAAAGAATGAGCATGAGCTACCCATTTTGCTTGGACGTCCATTCATGGCTACTGCAAAGACGATCATTGATGTTCAAAATGGGAAACTAACCATGACAGTCTTAGATGAGACTGTGGAATTTTCTGTTTTTAATTCTTCAAAATTACCTACAGATTCGAATGATTGTTTTTCAGTTGATGTTTTGGACTCAATTGTTGACTCTAATCTTGTGCAGGATAAAATAGATGACAAATTGGCTGGTGGAACTTGGAAGCTCCAATTGAATGAGTTGGATGAGATTCGAAATGAAGCTTATGAGAATGCAAAGATTTACAATAAGAGAACAAAGTTGTACCACAACAAATCTATTCTCTGGAAAAAAGTCAAACAAGGTATGAAAGTTTTACTTTATGATTCACGTTTGCGTCTCTTTCCAGGAAAGTTGCAGTCAAGGTGGTGTGGACCATTTTTGGTGCGAAGAGTGTTTCCTTATGGTGCAGTTAAGATTGAGAACATGAGAACAGGAGCTAATTTCAAGGTGAATGGGCATAGATTGAAGCCATATTTGGAAGGCACTCCAAAAGGGCAGATAGTGGATTTCGTTGATTTGGAGAGGCCTTAGACCAAGCATTCCGTCTTGCCTAGACGTTAAATAAAGCGCTTGTTGGGAGGCAACCCAACTAGGTATGATTTTTCATTTTTTTTATTTTTAATTTTTTTTAATGTGCACATTCCTACTCTTTTATTAATCTTTGTTTTTCAACTTTGAGGACAAAGTTTGATTTAGGTTTGGGGGTGTGGTTTAGTTATGTCTATTTAGTTTATTAATTTTTTTTTTAAAAAAAAAATTTAAAAAAAAATTTAAAAAATTTTACTTGGATTTATGTTTTTCTTTTTCACTATGATTTTTCACTAGCCTATGATGAATATGAGAGAATTTTACTATGGTTAAGTGATTGTGAGAAATGCATACTTAGGTAATTAAATAATTTGGTGTTAATTTTATTCACTCCATGATTGATGAACAATTGAGCACATAAGCCATACTCTTATGAATTGTTGATACTTAGTGACTGATTATGTGAACTTGTGAAATTAGTGATCATGCATGACACTCTAGAACTTGTTTTATTACACTTGAGGCGAAATCATAGGCAATTGATTGACTTAGAGATGATTTAGGCATTCCTTGGAACGTTTGAGCCTTTCAAGCCTACCATGTTACATATTATTCACTAGTATACCCCATTGAGCCTTATTGAAAGAATGGCATATGCAAAAGCATATGAAGAGCTACCATTCGAATTTTCTTGTAACCTCATTGACCTTACCCAAATTAGCCTGAAAAACAATGAATGTACCCTTAAAGAGAGCTTTAATGCACATATCTATCATTAAGGGGATGTGATTCAAGAAATATTTTTCAAGCTAATAAAGGAAGAGGCTCCAAAAAAAAAGGGGGGGGGGGGTTGTGTGATCATGCTTTGACTCCATTGTGATGAAAAAAAAAAGAGGAAAGAAGGAGGAGTTTAAAATGTGGCATGGAAATTGTCATCCAAAAAAAAAATGCATGAAAAAGATAGGTTTGGGGGTTGTGGAGATTAGCATGTGAAAAAAAAAAATGAAGTAAAAAACAAGGGAGAGAGAAATTTAATATGTGTTTTATCATTTTTAGCTCTCTTGTTTTGATTTTTACCTTTCCTTTCTTTGTTTACCAATACCTTGGCCCAACATTATACGCTAATAAAGACCTATTGATCTAAGTTGATTTTATTGTCTACATTAGTGGAGAGATGTAAGAAGAGCAAGCTTATGGAGTGTCAAAAGAAAAAAAAAATTTGAGATCACATCATTTATTCATGAGTTGCATAATTTTAATTGAGTATTGACAAGGAATTTGAGTTTGGCTAACCACACACACACATCTGATATCATGATTTGAGTTAATTAACATTTGAATTACAAGATTACTGAGTTGTATTTTGAACAATTATTTGAATTATAGATGTGAGATATACTTGAGGCAATATGTGGAAATCAACTGGAATTGAATTTACATGAATTTGAGTGAAACATTTTGAGTGTCCTTAAGTTTTCACTTTTGTTCTTAAAGGTCACAAACAAGTGCATTTTCTTTTAATTTTGCTCGAGGACTAGCAAAAATGTAGGTTTGGGGGTATTTGTAATAATATATTTGTTATATTATTTTATTATTTATTACCACATTTATTGCTATATTCTTGTGTAAAATTAATTGTTTAATGTATCTTGTGAATTAATTTAGAGAAAGTGATTTGGAATTAATTTTGGAAGTTATTGAGTGAAATCAAACAATAATTTATGTAATTTGAATAAATTTTGGAAAATATATTGTTTGAAGTTATATTAAATTCTGATTTGTTTTAAAGACTTTTGGACCATAGGATTAAAATAAAATAAAGGGTTGAGATTTATTGCTTGATTAAAAAGAAACCCTAGAAATTTTTAATGATAGAAAACAAATTATAAGAGGAGAGGAGCGGCAGTAAAAAAGAACAACAGAGAGCAATTGTAGAAAAGACAGAGGGATTTAGAGAGGTATCGGTTTTTAGCTTAGCCATTGGTCTTCTGTTGCTGTGTTATTTCTCTTGATTTCGCAGAGAAATTCCTTGCAACCAAAGTTGAAGAGAGACAGTGCAACTCGTAAGCCTGGAGCAGTAGCCGAACTTGAGCAGAAATTGTAAGCAGCAACGTGTGGAAATTTACAAAAGCCGAGAGCTGTTGTGGTTGGACTGGAATGAGGTGGATGAACAGCAGCTGAAGAAGAACAGAACCGAATTTTGCTGGAGTTGCGTGGCTGCTGCTCACCGGTTGAATTGCTGCCTGGTTTGGTGCAAGGAGACAGGCAGTACCGACCCAAACCTTGAAGCATAAAGATTGAATTTGAGCTACTGTGCACTGCTGTACAGACTTGTGACTAGTTCAAAGTTCAAAGTGATGAGTTATTGCTTGCTCTCCTAGCCAAAACAATTGGGTGTCATGATTTCCATGGAGTATCACGCATGAAAAGGGGCTGCTACAGTACTTTGATTATTTTTTTTTATTTATTTGCATTATTAGATTTATACAATAGTTTATTTTTGAATTAGTTACTTGTTTAATTTAAAGCATGACATTTATTAATTTAGTAATGTGTTTTGTTAAATTGAACATGAACTAATTTATTTACTAGGAATTTGATTGAGCCTACTTGCATATTTTATGTCTTTATAATTAATTGATCAATTCTTAAATTCTAGTATCATTCATTGTGATTAATTCAATCTTTTGATTTGTGTTATTGATTGGCCACCTTTAATATAAATTAATGGATTGTTTGAGACATGGTAAGGGTACACATCATATGCTAACCCATGTATAGCTCTCTTGAATGATTGAATAAATATTTGATGCATACATCAAGCTAGAATATTTATTTGGTTCTTGTTGGATGTTCTTCTGTTCTTAATGGATTTTTAGTCATTGATTATGCTACACATCATAGATAATTTAATGATTAAAAATACTTGATTATAACTGCCATCAAACAGAGTAATCATATATTAGGAAGAATGAACCCTAGAATTGAATTGAGATTTTTAGGATTGAAGACATAAAATTGCAATGTATTGGTGAAATCAAATTCCTAGGCTTTTCTCTATTGGTGAATTTATTTGTTTTATTAGGTTAATTAATTCTATTAGTTAATTAGATACTTAGATAATTTTTTTATTGGCTTTTATAATTTTTTTAGAGGATAAGTAGTTGAATTTTAATTGAATAAATTTAGCAAATCTCTGTGGGATCGACTCTTGTACTTGCACGCTATACTATCCTGATCCGTGCACTTGCGAGAATATAACTTTTTATTCATCACATTGTGAGTTGAATGAATAAAGAAAAGGCATGTTGAATGATTGTTGATTGGTTGATGGATAGTTCTTGAGGCATTAGATTATTGGATGAAAAGCATGTCTAGCAATTTTGAAATGATTATTGAATTTCTGTAGTTTGAGCAAGTTTGATATGCTTAGATAATACATTTAGTTGCTCAAAAGCTGATAAATGTGTCATACATGCAAAATATCATGTCATGAGCTTTAATGAAGAATATGTATGTTGGAAATCATGGCATGTTGTTCACAAGATGTATGTTTTAATGATATATATGCTTAAAATCTATGTGAACAAGTTTGTTCTGACATATTTATGAAATTCAATGCATTGGTTTTGCCAAAACAAGCATAACTATCAAAATGACCTCCTTTGAGGCCAAAAATGCATTTTATTGTGAAAATTCTTCCAAAATTGCAAAATCTTTTGTTAAATGGTTTTTCATTCTTGTTTTTCATTCATACAAGTCCAAAATCTTGTTTCACAAATGTTTAAACCTTTAATTGGACTTAAATTACTCAAAAACGGAGTTTTGGTACCTCACAGGTTAAATTTTCTGTCAAAACTACTGCAGAATCTGCAGGAAACTATGAGGGATCGATCCCCATTGTAGCAGGATCGATCCCCCCAGTCCAGAAAGGCTCTCCTGCATGTTTAAACTGAAAATTGGGAGGATCTTTTGTTAGTTTCACACTATCTTTTGTATAAGCATAAAATTCATTGTTTTAACTTCTTTTTGATGATCTTTACAACATGAAAATCCATTTTTGATTAATATCATGCCTTAACTTCATCAATTAATATTATTTCCAACAAATGGTATCACTTTCAACAATCAATACCATTTTTCTTGAGCTCACAAGTGCAAAATCATTTTTCTTGTTGAAAACATTCATGATTTGCATAACTCTTGAAATAATCTTGAAACATACTTTCAATGAATGCTTAAACATAATTTTGAGATTTATTTCAATGATTTATGGATATATTTGAGAATTTGATGAACTTGTGCATAATGAGTGTTTTTCATATCTTTTGTTCATCTTAGTCAAGCATGCTTATAGGATTATGTGTATTAGCTTGACTCAACTACTCCACTCTAGGTTTCATGATAATTATACATCTAGTGGAAGAATAATTAAAACTTGACCTTGAGGATTGACTTCAAATGTAAATTCAACAATTGGTAAAAGGTCATACTTTTCCTTGGCTTATAATTAGTGATGATAAATGAATCATAAATGTTGAGTTACATGAAAATTTATCATCCATGAAATTAATTCTTTATAGCCAAATTATTATGGAACTTGAGCATTAATGACAACACAAACAATTGATACACATGCATAGACTCTTGATTGTTTTGATGATGAACATGCATGTTTGCTTAAGTTGAATCAATAATCATGTCTATGAGATGAGAATAGTTATTTCATGATATTAAGTGCTTAACCTCACTCATAGTTTATGGATTTTAATGATAAAATATATTTTAGCTTGATAATATTGATTCACTTAGGTGAAACCATTTTAGTTAAAATAGCATATACCCTCTAGAACTTTAAATGATGATAACAACTAGGGATATGGCTATTAATTGATTAAAATGGTAATGTTGAATCTTTCCTTGCTCATAATTGGTTAAGGACTTGAATTGGAAAATGAGCATAGGATTTTTGTGTTTGAAACTATGAAAGAAAATGTGTTTGCTTAAATACCTTGATTTTATGAATCTTCCATATGGCATAAATTTGTGAATATGAATATGGATTAATACTTTATGATAGTGTGCTAATGATTAATTGATCCATATGCATATTTGATGATATGTGATTGTGTTCTTGCATATTTAGAATGATTATTTTCTTGACATGATCACACTATAACAAATATTGGATTCATGCAAAATGCCTAAGTCAACCATTAGTAACAATTGGAATTTAGATTGAAATAACAATTAGTATCATTGGCAATCATATTTTCAACAATTGGTAGGCCAAAACTAAATTGCCAATTGGTATGAGCTTTAAATTGACAATTCTTCTCATGCTCTTTAGATTGAAATGACAAATAGAGAAGAATTCTCTTAGGATATTTTTGCATGAAACTCTTGTGTGCTAGAATTTGAAGTTAATTGCTATATGATTTAATTCTAGACACAATATTTCTTGAGAATGATTTATGAGCACATGCATATGATATGTTATATAATTTTAGCTCATAATCATGATGTATTGTCATGCACCTTAGTTGGACCTTAGAGAACAATTGATATACTTAGGTGCTTGCTTAACTTCTTACCAATTGGAACCTTCTTGCAAAATTACTTATCAACAATTGGTATCAAAATTATTTATAAACAATTGATATAGGATCATAAGTCATATTCATTGCATAAATATTTCATACTCTTTGAGAATATTGACTTATTTATTTGTTCTATAAGTCCCATGTACTAACATGTTTCTTGTTGGATGGAGCATTTTTATTTGTTCTCACATAGCCATGATTTTAGGGGGAGCATATTTTTTATTATTTTTCCTTCTTTTTGCTATGACAAAAAGGGGGAGAGATAGATAAAGGGAGAGATAGATATAGGGAGAGATATTAAGGGGGAGAGATAATGAGGGAAAATTCATTTTCAAAACCCATGCTTATATTAAGGGGGAGCTATATAAAATCCTGCTTTATTTGAGGGGGAGTATTTTTTCAAAGAATTTTCAAAGCAAATTTACATTAAGTTTTGTCATATCAAAAAGGGGGAGATTGTTAGCTTTAAATTGCAATATATATTTTGAAATGACAAAAACTTAAGTAAGCTTTAATGTTTTAATTCATATTGTAAATTTGCCCTATCACACATGATTTTCTCAATACATTTCAAGTGTTCATATCAAACATTCAGACCATGATTTAATGATGCATATTCTTATTGGTATTAATTCTTTATAAACGTTTTGAATATTTTAGAAAATCACTTGATAATTTCTTGAACAATATTTTCATTTGAGAAAGTCAAGAAAAACTCCCTTAAAACTTATAAATGTTTTGGGTTGAATTAGGATCAAAGGTCATATCATTTCTAACCCAAAAGTGCAGGAAAAATGCCCTCGGAAAGAAAAGGATCGATCCCCACTGTAGCAGGATCGATCCCTTTTTGGCAGAAAGTTTTCCCAAGGTACCTGAAGCCCAGAATCAAGATTCTGGACAAAAGGGATCGATCACCACTATAGCAAGATCGATCCCTTTGCCCGAAAATAGCCTATAACGGCTAGTGTTGTGAGATACAACGGTCAGATTCAATCTTGGCTCCACCCAACGGCTAAAATACATCCAAGGGACTATAAATAGAGGCTTAGAACCTAAAGAAAGTAAGAGGAACTACTCAATCAACTCCAATACTCATTTTCCTCAAATCCTCAAGCCTCAACAACAATTCAAGAGCTAGAATTCAATATCTTCTATCACTCTCATATTCCTTGTATAGAAAAGCACAAATATTGTATAGGCTTTTCATTGTGCTTAATTTCTGTAATCACTTGCCTATCTAGAGGCTTTCTTTGATTACTCATTTGTAAACTCATTTCATTCCTTGTAAAGGGGAGGTTTCTCTTGAGCCTTGAAAAAGAGGGAGGTTACTCTTTAGCCTAGGAAAAAGAGGGAGGTTACTCTTGAGCCTAGAAAAGAGAGAGGTTACTCTTGAGCCTAGAAAAGAGAGAGGTTACTCTTGAGCCTAGAAAAGAGAGAGGTTTCTCTTGAGCCTTGAAAAGAGGTAGTGTAACAAATTCAAGGATAGTGAATTTGGGAAAATCCTTGGGAGCGTCTCAAGGTAGAGGACGCAGGCAAGGTTGTCGAACCTCTATAAATCGCTTGCGTACATTTCTCTATCCTTTCTCTCTTTACTTGTTTGCAATTATATTTTTGTTTATTGCATTGAACTTATATTGTATAATTGCCTAGCTAAGAGAACTTAGAAAATATCAATATAGGCTAGAGAATTTAGAGAAACCGAAAAACGAACCTAAGGTTAGTGAAAAACCGATTCACGCCCCTCTCGGTATAGCCTATAGAGCCAACACTTTATAAAATGGTATTGAATATTAAGTAATTTTCTCAAGAATTATTAAATATAAGTTTAGAAAATTACTTATAAGTTTTTTGGACTATGTTTTCATTTGAGAAAGTCAAATAAACTCCCAAAAAAATATCAAAATGTTTTGGGTAGGATTAGGATCAAAGGTCACATCATTTCTATCTCAAAAAGTGCAGGAAATCACCCTCTGGAGGCATGGGATTGATCCCCTAAGGGAAGGGATCGATCCCTTTATGGCAGAATGGTCCTCAAGCCCAAAATAAGCAATCTGGAAGCTTGGGATCGATCCCATATAGAAAGGGATCGATCCCTTTACCCGAGAAAAGGCTGTGACGGCTAGTTTCTGTGAGACAATGATCATATTTGAGTTTTGGCTCCACCCAACGTCCACAAACCATCCAAGGGACTATAAATAAAGGCTTAGAAGCTGAAGGAACTAAAAGGAACTACTCAGCAACTCCAATACTCATTTTCCTCAAATCCTCAAGCCTCAACAATATTTGAAGAGCTACAAAGTCTTCATCTTCTATCATACTCACATTCCTTGTATAGTTTAGCACAAATCTTGTTTCGTCTTTTACTTGTGCTTAATCTCTGTAATCATTTGCCTATCTAGAAGCCCATTACACAATTTGTAAACCAAATCATTCCTTGTAAAGGGGAGGTTTCTCTTTAGCCTTAGAAAAAGAAGGAGGTTTCTCTTTAGCCTAAGAAAAAGAGGGAGGTTTCTCTTGAGCCTAGAAACAGAGAGAGGTTTCTCTTTAACCTAGAAAATGTGGGAGTGTAATACAAATTCAAGGATAGTGAATTTGGGAAAAATCCTTGGGAGCGTCTCAAGGTAGAGGACGTAGGCAAGGTTGTCGAACCTCTATAAATCACTTGTGTACATTTCTCTATCCTTACTCTCTTTACTTATTTGCAATTATATTTATGATTATTGCATTGAATTTGGACTGCATGCTTGCCTAGCTTAGAGAACTTAGAAAACATTCAAATAGGCTAGAGAAGTTAAAAGAATCGAAAAACAGGCATAAGGTTAGCTAAGAACCGATTCACCCCCCTCTCGGTATAGCCTATAGAGCCAACAATTGATATCAGAGCTTAGGCTCGAGATTGATTTAGACTAACCTCTATCAAGCAAAACGATCATATATGGCTCACTTGAATGTAGGCACACCCTTAGGAGAAGAGGGACAATCATTAGTTAGACCTCCACTCTTCAATGGATTAGTTAGACCTCCACTCTTCAATAGAGAAAATTATTCTTATTGGAAAACAAAAATGATGTTGTTTATGCAATCAAATGATTATGAAGTGTGGAGAGTGATAGTTAATGGTCCCAAGGTCCCAATGAAGAATGTAGATAGAAAAGATGTCCCTAAGAGTGAAGATGAGTGGGACACCAATGACATGAGATTGGCATAATTGAATGCCAAGGCTATGCACACCCTTTTTTGTGCATTAGGTCCCAATGAGTATAATATAGTGTCTCTATGTGAAAATGCTAAGCAAATATGGAATAAATTGGCAATTACACATGAAGGGACCAATCAAGTGAAAGAAACCAAAATAGGTATGCTCACACATGATTATGAGCTTTTTAGGATGAAAGAAAATGAGTCCATGAATGAAATGTACACTAGGTTTAATGATATAATCAATGGACTTAAGGCATTAGGCAAGAGCTATTTTAATGTAGAAATGGTTAAGAAAAATTTGAATAGCTTGCCAAAATTCTGGGAGGGAAAGGTGACCGCAATAGAAGAATCTAAGGATCCTAACACCTTGTCTCTAGATGAACTTATGGGCTCCTTACTTACATATGAAATGAAATTAAAAAGAAATGAAGAGCCTTCAAAGAAAGTAGGGGTAGCACTTAAGTTTTCCACTCATGAGGTCATTGAAGATGATAGTGATGAGAGTGGAAATGAGGAAGAAAAGGAAATGACAATGTTTTCCAAAAGATTTAATAGATTATGAGAATGAAAGAGAGAGAGAATGATAGGAGTCACCAAAGAAGAGGGGTAATAAGAGGAGAGTCGAGTAGAAAAGAAAAAGATCCTTTAGTGTTCTATGAATGTAATGAATCGGGTCATACTACGCTAGATTGCCCCTTAATTAGGAAGGAAAAGGATAGGAAGCCTAAGAAGAAAGCTTTTGTGGCTGCATGGAGCGATAGTGATAGCTCCGATGAGGAAAACATTGATAATGAGATAGCCTACTCATGCTTTATGGCTATTAGTGATGATGAGGCTAGTTGTAGTTCTAGTGAAAATAATGAATATACTTTTGATGAACTACAAAATGCATTTAATGATTTACCAAATGAATTTCAATGCATGAACTCCAAATATAAGAAAATCATTGCTAAATTGAAAATAGAAAATGAAATGCTATTAAATGCCAAACTTGAATTTGAGAAGAAATTAGAAGAAGCAAATCTAGAAAAGATGAAGTAAATAAAAAGAACTTAAATTTGCATAATTCATTTTCTAGATTTTACATGGGTCAATAAAAGCTAGATCACATGCTTGAGACCCAAAGAGCTTTCTTTGACAAAGATGGGTTAGGATATAATGCAATACATAAAGAAACTCATCCAAAGAATTTTCTTGTGATCAAAAATACTATACATGATTCATCTCTTACATGCTCACTTTGCAATAGAATAGGACACTCTTCACGAGCATGCACTTATAGAAAAACTACATTTAGAGGAAGAGTAGTTAGGAAAATGTGGGTTCCAAAGCATGTAAACAATGATGAATTAAGTTTGAAATGGATCCCTAAGGGATCTAAAATTGTGAACACTAACTCTCATGGACCCAAGAAAATTTGGGTACCAAAACATGCATAAATTTGTTTGTTGTAGGAGTGTTAGAGCATGGGAATACAATGAAACAATGGAGTTCAAATGCTCTACACATCCCATGGAGTTGCTTGTGCTAATGAGAAAGAGGAAGAACTTGAGATATCCATCCTTGGCAAAGATCACAACAATTCTTCAAAGAAAGGCACAAGGTGGATTCAACAATACAAGGCAAAGCATTCTCTAACAAAGGAGTATTGTAAGCTTAATTCCTTACTCCTTAAAAAATTTATTTGATTAAATTATTTGTGCTTTGATGAGAAAATTGGTTAATAATGATGCATTATGATTGAGCAAAATGCATGGTAAATGATTGATTGAATGTTTGATGAATAATTCTTAATGATTGGATAAAAGACATGTTTAGTGATTTTGAAATGATTATTGGATTTCTACATTTTGAGCAAGTTTTCTATGTGTTGATAATGTATTTACTTGCCTCAAATTACCAAATATGTCATTTATGCAAGATGTCATGTCATGAACATTAATGAAGAATTTGTATGTTGAAAATCATGGCATGTTGTTCACAAGATGTATGCTTTAATGATATATGTGCTTAAAACCTATGTGAGCAAGTTTGTTTTGACATATTTGTGGTTTCCAATCCTTTGGTTTTGTCAAAATGTGCATAATGCTTAAAATGACCTCCTTTGAGACCAAAAATGCATATTGGTGAAAATCCTTCCAAAATTGCAAAATCTATTGTTAAATGGTTTTTCATTCATGTTTTTCATTCATACAAGTCCAAAATCATGTTACACAAATGTTTAAACCATTACTTGGACTTAAAATACTCAAAAACGAAGTTTTGGCACCTTAAAGGTTGATTTTCTGTCAAAAATCTGCAGAAACTGGATGAAGGATCGATCCCTCAACAAGCAAGATCGATTCCCTTTGAGCAGAATGAAGAATTTGTGCATTCTGAAACTAAGGGATCGATCCCCCTCCTCTAGGGATTGATCCCCCCCAAGGCAAAAAAGCTTTCCCTGCATGTTTAAACCAAAATTTGGAAGGATCTTTTGTTAGTTCCACAATATCTTTTGTATAAGCTTAAAATTCAGTATTTTAACTTCTTTTTGATGATCCTTTCAATATGAAAAATTATTTTTCATTGATATCATGCCCCAACTCCATCAATTTGTATTATTTCCAACAATTGGTATCACTTTTAACAATCAATATCATTTTACATTGAGCTCACAAGTGCAAAATCAGTTTTCTCATTGAAGATGGTCATGAATTGCATAAATCTTGAAATTTATTTTCAATGAATTTTTAAACATAATTTTGAGATTTATTTCAATGATTTGTGTATATATTTGAGAATTTGATGAACTTATGCGTATAATGACTATTGATCATATCTTTTGTTCATCTTAGTCAAGCATACTTATATGATTATGTCTCTTAGCTTGACTCATCTATTCCACAATAGTCTTCATGATAATTATACATCTAGTGGAAGATGAATAGTTAAGGTCATATATTTTAATGATAAAATGATTAAAACTTGACCTTAAGGATTGATTTCAAATATAAATTCAACAATTGGTATAAAGTCATAATTGTCATTGGCCTATAATTTGTGATGGTAAATGGATCTAAAATGTTCAAATGCATGAAAATTTGTCATCCACGAACTTAAACTTCTCTTATGGCCAAATTGTTAAAGAACTTGGGCTTTAACGACAACATCAACATTCAAAGATAAGTGCAAACTTGAACAAATGCACTTTGATTGATATACATGCATTGAATCTTGATTGTTTTGATGTTGAACTTGCATGTTTACTTAAAATGAATCAATGATCATGTCTATGAGATGAGAATATTAGTTTTCATGAAATTGTATTTGACCTCACTCATAGATTGAAAATCTTAATGATAAAAGATATTTTAGCTTGATAATATTGATTCACTTGAGTAAAGTCATTTTAGTTAAAATAGCATATACTTTCTAGAACCTTAAATGATAAAAACAACTAGGAATATGGCTATTAAAATAATTAAGATGAATTTCTTTAAACTTTCCTTGCTCATAATTGGTAAAGATCTTGAATTGGAAAATGAGGATAGGACTATTGTGCTTAAAACCATGGAAGAAAATGTGTTTGCTTGAATACCTTGACTTTTTGAATCTTCCATATGATTAATTTTGTGAATATGACTATGGATTAATACTTTATGATAGTGTGCAAATGTCTAATTAATCCATATACATATTTGATGATGTGTGATTGTATTCTTGCATATTTAAAATGATTATTTTCTTGACATGAACACACTACACATCAATATTGGATTCATGCAAAATGTCTAAGTCAACCATTAGTAACAATTGGTATTTAGATTGAAATAACAATTAGTATCATTGGTAACAATATTTTCAACAATTGATAGAAGCCAAAACTAAATTGACAAATGATATGAGCTTTAAATTGACAATTCTTCTTGTGCTCTTTAGTTTGAAATGACAAATAGAGAAGAATTCATTTAGGATATTTTTGCATGAAACTCTTGTGTGCTAGAATTTATGGATAATTGATATATGTATTAATTCTAAGCATATTCTCTCCTGAAAGTGATTTATGAGGTCATGCATATAATATGTCATCTAATTTCAGCTCATAATGATGATACTTTGTCATGCACCTTAGTTGAACCTTAGAGAACAATTGATATATTTAGGTGCTTGCTTAAACTCTTACCAATTGGAAACTTCTTGCGAAACTATTTATAAACAATTGGTATAGGATCATAAGTCATGTTCTTTGCATTTCATACTTTTATGGGCATTGACTTATTTATTTGTGCTATGAGTCCCATGTACTAACATATTTTTTGTTGGATGGAGCATATTTATTTGTTCTCACATAGCCATAATTTTTATTTTTCCTTTTTTTTGCTATGACAAAAAGGGGGAGAGATACTAAGGTATTAAGAGGGAGAGATAATGGGAGAGATAATGGGGGAGAAATAGTTTGAAAATCTCTTTTGGAAAATTCTCTTTAAACCATGCTTACATTAAGAGAGAGCTTTATAAAATACTGCTTTATTTGAGGGGGAGTATTTTATCAAAGAATTTTCAAAGCAAATTTACTTTAAGTTTTGTCATATAAAAAAAGGGGAGATTGTTAGCTTTAAATTGACATATATATTTTGAAATGACAAAAACTTAAGTAAGCTTAATGTTTTAATTCATATTGTAAATTTGCCTTATCACACATGATTTTCTCAATACATGGTAAGTATCAAAGTTTAAGACCATGACTTAATTACATATTTTATTGGTCTTAATACTTTATAAAATGGTATTGATTATTAAGTAATTTTCTCAAGAATTATTAAATATAAATTTAGAAAATTACTTATAAGTTTTTTGGACTATGTTTTCATTTGAGAAAGTGTAACAACCCGAATCCACAGTATAACATAATATTTACTTATAAATCTCACTTACTTACCGGTTGGTTGTCTGTGATGCTTAACCATCCGTTAATCACTTTTCTAAAATTAGTACTCTTATTCATCGTATCAATATGGAAATATGCATTATTACATTATTTCCTTAAGATATATATATATATATATATATATTCCCTTCTACTCAAAGTAGTACTATACAAATTCACTGAATATATAAAAGAAAATCATATACCTTCGATATCGAAAATCTGCTGACTCTAGCAGTCGATAATCTCTGGAAGGTAATTCTCTTAATCCAAAATCAACAATCTGTGGAGTGGAAATAAGAGGTGAGCGACAACGTGCTCAGTAAGGAAGGTGTATGCTGCTTTATAAAAATAAAAACTATATTCCACAAAACGTTTATTTTTCCTAACAACATACCCAGTAGGAAAACAGTGGATATAGTAACCAGTCTTTAATATTTAAATCACTGGCTAAACAGTTTACAATACAGTATAGAAAATAGTAAACAGAAATTGATAAGTTGAGACTAGGCATCACCCTACAATTAAATCATGCTATCATCGTTCCCCAAAGGAACATAGTAATCATCCTCCCAGGGATGCAGTAGATCTATGGCCACAATCTATGGGTGGTCCTCGGGTACACTTGCTAGGAGACCTCGAGACCTCTGATGACTTGGCGGGTCAATCAGCCTCGTGAAATAGTAATGCATGAAACTCGAGGCCTAAAGTCTCAAAAATCACTTTATATCTCATAAAGAACCTTTAAGGAATTATTTCACAAATTTCATCATTTTCTCAAAATGATTTATTTCCCAAAAAGGTTTTATATTTTCTGTTTACAACATAATAACACAGCCAGAATTTTCATAAAAATTTACGTGAGAAAATATGAGTTAAATTGGCTCGCCTATGGTCAGTTCGCCCATTATGGCTCGCCCATAGCCAGTTCGCCCATTATGGCGTTGCCCCATGGTCAGCTCGCCCATGGTTAGTTCGTCTATTATGGCATTGCCCATGGTCAACTCGCCCAACGCGGCACGTCCATGGTCAACTCGCCCTTTACGACTCGCCCATATGATCACAAAAGGGTTCGCCCATTTTTATTAAAACATGGGTCATTTTTCTTTGGCTCGCTCGGAATTTCTAGTAAAACAGAGTTGCCTTTCTTTGGCTCACTCAAAACATCACAAAGGGGTCGGCTTTGTCGCTTGCCCGGATTTTATTAAAACAGGGGTCGCCCGCCCAAAACATCACGAATGGGTTGCCTATCTTTGGCTAGCCCAAATCAAAACAATTTATCAAACTAATGCATGTCATGAACCAAAATATTTTCTTTAATTAATAAAAATAACATCTACTCCACAGGACATGCATTTCACTTCACATACTACTCCCTTACCTGGTCTTACGAAGCCTAGCTTTCTGCTCGCCTTTGTAAATTCTCAATTCCCGGCTGCAAAATAATTGTATCAACTCATTAGCTTAATTATCCTTGTATCTTTAAGCTATGATTCTTATCAAGTTATAAGTAAGTCCCACAGCTAAAATGGCTATTCTTCATGCCATTCTCTCTTACTTTATAACTCTAAGGTGAGATTCTCGCCAACTTGGATGAGCACTTTCAACTTGGCGAGTTCTTTATTTCCTACTCGCCTCATTGGCAATCACTAACGTTCCACATGGGCGATCACAATAGTCGCCATTCTCGCCCTTTTGGGTGATCACACCTCGTTCCATTTAGGCGATCCTATACCCTCACCTATTCTCGCTCTTTTGGCGATCATAATTTCCATGTATTTTGGGCGATCATACGCCCTCGCCTATTCGGGCGATCATTCTGATTTTTCCAAAGTTGACGAACATGTGTATCGCCTATTCATGCATTTCATTAAGCTCGCCTCATCCCTTGGGCGAGCAGTTGGATAGTCACGTTCGCCCATCGTCTTTCATCTACTCACGTTACATATGCATAACACAGCAGTTTATGTTTAGCCATTAACGTCCCTAACCAGTAAGAAATTCAGTCATGTTAACTTGCTACATACTTTCATGCCAACCGAATCTTCCTTGTCATTAACATGATTTTGATTCTATTTCCACATTCAATAAAGAGTACTTAAAAACCATGCTATATCCATGATTATCCTATTTTAGATCATAGATATCTACCATAGAATATTGAGAAAACCATAAGGATTTACTAGCTTACCTTAACCGAATCTCTCAACACTAGAGTAGTGTAGTGTTTTGGTTCCACGTCAGTCCCCTTCTCTCATTGTTTTTAAGTGGTCTTGAGATGAAAGGGAGATTTAACAAAGAGGGTTAGGTAGTTAGCTAGCTAGGGAAATGAATTTTATACTAAGACTCCCTGGAAAACAAAAGCAAAACAATCAGCTTCCAGCTACACCATCAAGGCTGGCGTACAGCAGAATGGATCAAGAGAAACATGAAATTTGCTGGGGTATTCGATCCCATAACTCCTCTTTATATTCATGTTACTCAATACCCCTTTGCTGCATGTTCCCTTAGCTTCTTCCCTCATCAATTCTCTTGTCTTGTACTGTGTTAATGCATGGAGAAATTCCAAACACAAGAAATCGACTGGTTTCTCTTTTTTTTTCTTTATACGTTATTGACTTTGTTGGCTGACACTACTTCAGCCAATAAAGTCCACCCTTCCTCCAATCTTCCTCTCTAAGTTCCATTATACTTATCCATAATTGTTGACTCTTCTTCCTTAAGCATCTCCTATATTGTCTTTATATTATTAAATTCTTAGCCTTCCAGCCTTAACAAAATAGGGAAAAGCCGTGTAATAGCAGCAAAGTTGGTGTTGACTTTGCTGGACCATTCGATTTATCCTTGCTCTTCACTCTTTCTTTGCTTATTTATCAACCAACATTTCCTCTTACATGCTAGCTGTAATTACCTTATCTTTAAGTACCATTTTCTATCTTAACTTTATAGCCTAACAGCCTTAAACAAAGCTGAAGAAGGACATGTATGAGCAGCAAAGTGGCGTGGAAGTCCACTTTTGCTGCTCCCTTATTGACTTCTATCTATGCCATCCAATAAGCATTTCTTTTCCTTATTTTACATATTCACTTCTCATTATTGTATGTGTTAGCTTTAAATTGCCATACATATTTTGAAATGACAAAAACTTAAGTAAGCTTTAATGTTCTAATTCACATTGTAAATTTGCCTCATCACACATGATTCTCTCAATCCATTTTCAAGTGTTTATATCAAACATTAAGACCATCATTTAATGATACATCTCTATTGGTCTTAATTCTTTATAAATGTTTTGAATATTTTAGAAAATCACTTGATGAATGTTTAGACCATGTTTTTATCTGAGAAAGTCAAGAAAAACTCCCTTAAAGCTTATAAATGTTTTGGGTTGAATTAGGATCAAAGGTCATATCATTTCTAACCCAAAAGTGCAGGAAAAATGCCCTTTGGAAGAAAAGGATCGATCCCCACTGTAGCAGGATCGATCCCTTTTTGGCAGAAAGTCTTCCCAAGGTCCCTAAAGCCCAGAATCAAGATTCTGAACAAAAGGGATCGATCCCCACTGTAGCAAGATCGATCCCTTTGCCCGAAAATAGCCTATAACGTCTAGTTTTGTGAGATACAACGGTCAGATTCAATCTTGGCTCCACCCAACGGCTAGAATACATCCAAGGGACTATAAATAGAGGTTTAGAAGCTAAAGAAAGTAAGAGGAACTACTCAATTAACTCCAATACTCATTTCCTCAAATCCTCAAGTTTCAACAACAATTCAAGAGCTAGAATTCAATATCTTCTCACTCTCATATTCCTTGTATAGAAAAGCACAAATATTGTATAGGCTTTTTATTGTGCTTAATTTCTGTAATCACTTGCCTATCTAGAGACTTTCTTTGATTACTCATTTGTAAACTCATTTCATTCCTTGTAAAGGGGAGGTTTCTCTTGAGCCTTGAAAAAGAGGGAGGTTACTCTTTAGCCTAGGAAAAAGAGGGAGGTTACTCTTTAGCCTAGGAAAAAGAGGGAGGTTACTCTTGAGCCTAGAAAAGAGAGAGGTTACTCTTGAGCCTAGAAAAGAGAGAGGTTTCTCTTGAGCCTTGAAAAGAGGGAGTGTAACAAATTCAAGGATAGTGAATTTGGGAAAATCCTTAGGAGCGTCTCAAGGTAGAGGACGTAGGCAAGGTTGCCGAACCTCTATAAATCACTTGTGTACATTTCTCTATCCTTTATCTCTTTACTTTCTTGCAATTATATTTGTGTTTATTGCATTGAATTTATATTGTATAATTTCCTAGCTAAGAGAACTTAGAAAATATCAATATAGGCTAGAGAATTTAGAGAAATCGAAAAACGAACCTAAGGTTAGTGAAAAACCGATTCACCCCCTTCTCGGTATAGCCTATAGAGCCAACAATTGGTATCAGAGCTTGGGCTCGAGATTGATTTAGACTAACCTCTATCGAGCTAAACGATCTAAAATGGCTCACTTGAATGTAGACACACCCCTAGGAGAAGAAGGACAATCATTAGTTAGACCTCCACTATTAAATGGTGAAATTATTCATATTGGAAAACTAGAATGATGTTATTTGTGCAATCCAATGATTATGAAGTGTGGAGAATTATAGTGAATGGTCCTAGAATTCCCATGAAGAAAGTAGATGGAAAAGATGTCCCTAAGCTAGAGGATGAGTGGGACACAAATGACATGAGAGTGGCACAATTGAATGCCAAGGCTATGCACACTCTCTTTTGTGCATTAGGTCCTAATGAATATAATAGAGTCTCCCTATGTGAGAATGCCAAGCAAATATGGGACAAATTAGCCATCACACATGAAGGGACCAATCAAGTGAAAGAGACCAAAGTAGGAATGCTCACACATGATTATGAGCTATTTAGGATAAAAGAAAATGAGTCCATTAGTGAAATGTTCACTAGGTTTAATGATATAATTAATGGACTTAAGGCTCTAGGCAAAGCTTATTCTAATGTTGAAATGGTAAAGAAAATTTTGAATAGCTTGCCTAAATCATGGGAGGCAAAGGTAACCGCAATAGAAGAGTCTAAGGATCCAAATACCTTGTCTCTAGATGAGCTTATGGGCTCCCTACTTACATATGAAATGAAAATGAAAAGAAATGAAGAGCCTTCAAAGAAAGTAGGAGTAGCACTTAAGTCTTCCACTCATAAGGATGATAGTAATGAGAGTGGAAATGAGAAGAAAAGGAAATGGCAATGTTTGCCAAAAGATTCAATAAGTTCATGAGAATGAATGAGAGAGAGCAAAATAGGAGACATCATATGGGAGAATCAAGTAGAAGAGAAAAAGACCCCTTAGTGTGTTGTGAGTGCAATGAACCGGGTCATACCAAGTTAGATTGGCCCTTACTTAGGAAGGAAAAAGATAGGAAGCCTAGGAAGAAAGCATTTGTGGCTGCATGGAGTGATAGTGATAGCTCCGATGAGGAAAATGTAGATGAAGAAGTAGCCTACTCATGCTTTATGGCCATTAGTGATGATGAGGCTAGTAGTAGTTCTAGTGAAGATAATGATTATACCTTTAGTGAACTACAAAATGCCTTTGATGATTTAGCAAATGAATTTCAATGCATGAATTCTAAATATAAGAAAATCATTGCTAAATTAAAAATAGAAAATGAAGCCTTGACAAGTGCTAAGATAGAATTTGAAAAGAAACTAGAAGAGGCCAACTTAGAAATAAATGAGTTAAATAAAAAGAACACAAATTTGCATAACTCATTTTCTAGGTTTTATATGGGTCAACAAAAGCTAGATCACATGTTAGAGACCCAAAGAGCTTTCTTTGACAAAGATGGGTTAGGTTATAATGAAAAACAAAAAGAAACTCATCTTAAAAATTTCCTAGTGAGCAAAAATACCATGCATGATACATCTCTTACATGCTCACTATGCAATAGGATAGGCCACACCTCACAAGCATGAACATATAAAAAAACCACATTTAGAGGAAGATTTGTTAGAAAGATGTGGATGCCAAAGCATGCAATAAATAATGATGAATTGTGCTTAAAATGGATCCCAAAAGGATCAAAAATTGTGAACACTAACTCTCATAAACCCAAGAAAATTTGGGTACCAAAGCATGCTTGAATTTGTTTCTTGTAGGAGTGTTAGAGCATGGGAATACAATGAAACAATGGAGATTAAATGCTCAACACATCCTCATGGAGTTTGCTTGTGCCAATGAGAAAAAGGAAGAGCTTGGAAATTCATCTTTAGTAAGGTGACAACAATCTCTCAAAGAATGGCTAATGGTGGATCCAACACATCATGGCAAGCACTCTCAAGCAAAGGAGTATTGTGAGCTTAAATTCTCACTCCTTAAAATTTGTGTTACATTTAAATTGTTTATGCCTTGATGATATGGTTTGTTGATGATCTTTGATGCTTTGTGAGTTGAATTATTGAACAAAAGGCATGATAAATGATTTTTGAATGCTTAATGAATAGTTCTTGATGCATTGAATGAAAAGCATGTTTAATGATTTTGAAATGATTTTTGGTTTTCTGCATCTTGAGCAAGTTTGATATGTCTAGATAATATATTTAGTTGCTCAAAAGCTGATAAATGTGTCATACATGCAAAATACCATGTCATGAGCTTTAATGAAGAATATGTATGTTGGAAATCATGGCATGTTGTTCACAAGATGTATGCTTTAATGATATTTGTGCTTAAAATCTATGTGAACAAGTTTGTTTTGACATATTTATGAAATTCAATTCATTAGTTTGGTCAAAATATGCTTAAATCTCAAAATGACCTCCTTTGAGGCCAAAAATGCATTTTATGGTGTAAATTCTTCAAAAATTGCAAAATCTTTTGTAAAATGGTTTTTCATTCATGTTTTTCATTCATACAAGTCCAAAATCATGTTTTACAAATGTTTAAACCTTTACTTGGACTTAAATTACTCAAAAATGGAGTTTTGGTACCTCACAAGTTGAATTTTCTGTCAAAACAACTGCAGAATCTGCAGGAACATATGAGGGATCGATCCCCACTATAGCAGGATCGATCCCCCCAGGTCAGAAAAGACACTCCTGCATGTTTTCAACGGAAATTGAGAAGAACTTTTCATTGTTTTGATATTTTCTCTCTTCTCAACTTAAAATTCATTGTTTTAACTTCTTTTTGATGATCTGTAATATATGAAAACTCATTCTTCATTGATATCATGCTTCAACTTCATCAATTAATATCATTTCCAACAAATGGTATCACTTTCAACAATCAATACTATTTTTCTTGAGCTCACAAGTGCAAAATCATTTTTCTTGTTGAAAACATTCATGATTTGCATAACTCTTGAAATAATCTTGAAACATACTTTCAATGAATGCTTAAACATAATTTTGAGATTTATTTCAATGATTTGTGTATATTTGAGAATTTGATGAACTTATGCATAATGAATATTTTTCATTCCTTTTGTTCATCTTAGTCAAGCATGCTTATAGGATTATGTGTATTGGCTTGACTTATCAATTCCACACTAGGTTTCATGATAATTTTACATCTAGTGAATTGATTCCAAATGTAAATTCAACAATTTGTAATAGTCATTGGCCTATAATTTGTGATGGTAAATGGATCCTAAATGTTAAAATGCATAAAACTTTATCATCCTTGTACTTAAAGAACTAGGGTCTTAATGACAATACCAACACTCAAAGATAAATGCAAACTTGAACAAACTTGATATCCATGCATTTATTAGTTGAATCTTTCCTTGCTCATAATTGGTTACGGACTTGAATTAGAAAATGAGCATAGGATTTGTGTGCTTGAAACCATGGAAGAAAATGTGTTTGCTTGAATACCTTGACTTTTTGTATCTTCCATGTGGTATAAATTTGTGAATATGAATATGGATTAATACTTTATGATAATGTGCTAATGCTTAATTAATCCATATGCATATTTGATGATATGTGTTGTGTTCTTGCATATTTGGAATGATTATTTTCTTGACATGAACACACTACACATAGATATTGGATTCATGCAAAATGACTAAGTCAACCATTAGTAACAATTGGCATTTAGATTGAAATAACAATTAGTATCATTGGGAACCATATTTTCAATAATTGGTAAGCCAAATCTAAATTGCCAATTGGTATGAGCTTTAAATTGACAACTCTTCTCATGCTCCTTAGATTGAAACGACAAATAGAGAAGAATTCTCTTAGGATTTTTTGCATGAAACTCTTGTGTGCTAGAATTTGTAGTTAATTGCTATATATCTTAATTCTATGCACAATATTTCTTGAAAATGATTTATGAGCACATGCATATGATATGTTATCTAATTTTAGCTCATAATCATGATGTATTTCCATGCACCTTAGTTGGACCTTAGAGAACAATTGATATACTTAGGTGCTTGCTTAACTTCTTACCAATTGGAACCTTCTTGCAAAATTACTTATCAACAATTGGTATCAAAATTATTTATAAACAATTGGTATAGGATCATAAGTCATATTCATTGCATAAATATTTCATACTCTTTGAGAATATTGACTTATTTATTTGTGCTATAAGTCCCATGTACTAACATGTTTCTTGTTGGATGGAGCATTTTTATTTGTTCTCACATAGCCATGATTTTAGAGGGAGCATATTTTTTATTATTTTTCCTTCTTTTTGCTATGACAAAAAGGGGGAGAGATAGATAAAGGGAGAGATAGATATAGGGAGAGATATGAAGGGGGAGAGATAATGAGGGAAAATTCATTTTCAAAACCCATGCTTATATTAAGGGGGAGCTTTATAAAATCCTGCTTTATTTGAGGGGGAGTATTTTTTCAAAGAATTTTCAAAGTAAATTTACATTAAGTTTTGTCATATCAAAAAGGGGGAGATTGTTAGCTTTAAATTGCCATACATATTTTGAAATGACAAAAACTTAAGTAAGCTTTAATGTTCTAATTCACATTGTAAATTTGCCTCATCACACATGATTCTCTCAATCCATTTTCAAGTGTTTATATCAAACATTAAGACCATCATTTAATGATACATCTCTATTGGTCTTAATTCTTTATAAATGTTTTGAATATTTTAGAAAATCACTTGATGAATGTTTAGACCATGTTTTTATCTGAGAAAGTCAAGAAAAACTCCCTTAAAGCTTATAAATGTTTTGGGTTGAATTAGGATCAAAGGTCATATCATTTCTAACCCAAAAGTGCAGGAAAAATGCCCTCTGGAAGAAAAGGATCGATCCCCACTGTAGCAGGATCGATCCCTTTTTGGCAGAAAGTCTTCCCAAGGTCCCTGAAGCCCAGAATCAAGATTCTGGATAAAAGGGATCGATCCCCACTGTAGTAGGATCGATCCCTTTGCCCGAAAATAGCCTATAACGGCTAGTTTTGTGAGATATAACGGTCAGATTCAATCTTGGCTCCACCCAACGGCTAGAATACATCCAAGGGACTATAAATAGAGGCTTAGAAGCTAAAGAAAGTAAGAGGAACTACTCAATCAACTCCAATACTCATTTTCCTCAAATCCTCAAGTCTCAACAACAATTCAAGAGCTAGAATTCAATATCTTCTATCACTCTCATATTCCTTGTATAGAAAAGCACAAATATTGTATAGGCTTTTCATTGTGCTTAATTTCTGTAATCACTTGCCTATCTAGAGACTTTCTTTGATTACTAATTTGTAAACTCATTTCATTCCTTGAAAAGGGGAGGTTTCTCTTGAGCCTTGAAAAAGAGGGAGGTTACTCTTTAGCCTGGGAAAAAGAGGGAGGTTACTCTTGAGCCTAGAAAAGAGAGAGGTTACTCTTGAGCCTAGAAAAAAGAGAGGTTTCTTTTGAGCCTTGAAAAGAGGGAGTGTAACAAATTCAAGGATAGTGAATTTGGGAAAATCCTTGGGAGCGTCTCAAGGTAGAGGACGTAGGCAAGGTTGCCGAACCTCTATAAATCACTTGTGTACATTTCTCTATCCTTTATCTCTTTACTTTCTTGCAATTATATTTGTGTTTATTGCATTGAATTTATATTGCATAATTGCCTAGCTAAGAGAACTTAGAAAATATCAATATAGGCTAGAGAATTTAGAGAAACCGAAAAACGAACCTAAGGTTAGTGAAAAATCGATTCACCCCACTCTCGGTATAGCCTATAGAGCCAACAGTATGTCTTTAACTTGGAATTGTATTGTATAAGATTCATGCTTAAACTCAACATCTCGTATGAAGCAGAAATAAAACACTTGCCATCTATACTTAGCAACACATTTTTGTTGATTTCTCTTGATCTCTTTTGCTAGCTCGTTTATCCACTTGTTTTTCATCAAAAATTAAATCAAATCAAATGCAACACCGAGTACATGTAGCAGCCATGTAGTTGGCGTGATTCTAGGTTTCTTGTTTCCTTTCTTTTGAAAGTTCTATCCCATAATGTTTAGTCCTCATCCATATATACCATATTGTAAATTAAAATTCCAAAAATCTCATAATGTAAAGTGGAAATTCATATTCAATATTATTTAATTCCACTAAGTAATTTATTTCGGTTATCCATCATTTACAGTATGCTATACAATATAATAAAATCGGGTCTCAAAGAAAGTCAAGATAAACTCCCACAAAAATATCAAAATGTTTTGGGTTGGATTAGGATCAAAAGCCACATCATTTATAACTCAAAAAGTGCGGGAAATCACCCTCTGGAGGCATGGGATCGATCCCTTAAGGGAAGGGATCGATCCCTTCATGGCAGAATGGTCCTCAAGCCCAGAATAAGCAATCTGGAAGCTTGGGATCAATCCCCTATGGAAAGGGATCGATCCCTTTACCCGAAAAAATGCTGTAACGGCTAGTTTCTATGAGACAACGGTCATATTCGAGTTTTGGCTCCACCCAACGTCCACAAACCATCCAAGAGACTATAAATAGAGGCTTAGAAGCTGAAGGAACTAAGAGGAACTACTCAGCAACTCCAATACTCATTTTCCTCAAATCCTCAAGCCTCAACAATATTTCAAGAGCTACAAAGTCTTTATCTTCTATCATACTCACATTCCTTGTATAGTTTAGCAAAAATCTTGTTTAGGCTTTTACTTGTGCTTAATCTGTGTAATCATTTCCCTATTTAGAGGCCCATTACACAATTTGTAAACCAAATCATTCCTTGTAAAGGAGAGGTTTCTCTTTAGTCTTAGAAAAAGAGGGAGGTTTCTCTTTAGCCTAAGAAAAAGAGGGAGGTTTCTCTTGAGCCAAGAAAAAAAGAGAGGTTTCTCTTTAGCCTAGAAAAAGAGGGGGTGTAATACAAATTCAAGAATAGTGAATTTGGGGAAAATCCTTAGGAGCGTCTTAAGGTAAAGGACGCAGGCAAGGTTGCCGAACCTCTATAAATCACTTGTCACATTTCTCTATCCTTACTCTCTTTACTTATTTGCAATTATATTTGTGATTATTGTATTGAATTTGGATTGTATGCTTGCCTAGCTTAGAGAACTTAGAAAACATTCAAATAGGCTAGAGAAGTTAGAAGAATCGAAAAACGGGCATAAGGTTAGCTAAGAACCGATTCACCCCCTCTTGGTATAGCCTATAGAGCCAACAGACAACCCAACCGCCACATGTAGTGTTATAAAGTGTTAAATATTATAGATTTTGGGATGTGACAGTTAAATTGGTATCAAAGCGGTTGGTTTGATGTCTGTCAGTGTCTTTGGGTTTAAATAAGAGTACATCCCCTGTAGTACTGTATAGTCTGAACATGTTTAAGTGATTCAAGTGATTGAACACTGGTTTGAAATGTCTGTGTTGTGCAGAAATGAGAGGACGCGGTAGGGCGGCACCTATTCCAGAGCTTACACCGGAGCCGGCCCCAGAACCCGTACTCCCTCCGCAGCTTGAGAGTTCGAATACCAGAATGAATAGGATGGAACGGATGTTGGCAGACTTTGTAGCCATGTATAACACTGGCAAAGCTGAGAGAGATAGAGATAAAGATAGAGCAGCAGCTCCCGTAGTAGCACCACCCCCACCACAGCCAGTAGTACCACCTCTCGTACCTCCCGAGCCACAGCCTGCCCCTCAGCCAGTATCGAAGGCACCTGCCGTAGTAGCACCGCAGCCACCAGCACGGCCGCGTAGTGTTGAGTCTTATTGTGATGTCACTTTGATACGGTCGTTTAAGAAGTTGGATCCTTCGAAGTTTAAGAGGGATAAGGATCCACTAGTGGCAGAGCAGTGGATTGAGGCTATAGAGAAATTATTTAGACATATGCAGTGCACAGAGACAGAGAGCGTTGGACTAGCAGTGTTCCAGTTGATTGATGATGCGGAGCACTGGTGGAAGTCCACACAGACAGTTTTGTTCTCCCAACATCAGGTGGTGACCTGGGATATATTTGTAGAGGCTTTTCGCCGACAGTACATTCTCGATACAGCACAAAAGAAGCTTCAGCAGGAGTTTTTGGAGTTAGTACAGGGGAGTATGTCGAAGGATCAGTATGAGTCACGATTCACCACCTTGAGCAGATTTGACCCGCAGATTCAGATGACTGATCAACATAAGATAGACAGATTTATGGCGGGTTTGAGACCTTCTACTAGGACTTGGTTAGTCCCGTTAGACATCTATACATATGATGAGGCCGTGAGACGAGCACAGTTATATGAGCGGGATTATGAGCAGTTTCATACAGAGTCTGGGTCTAAGGGTAAGGGTAAAGGCAGAGAGCAGTCGAAGAGGAGCACCAGTGATCGATTTAGTAGAGGGCAGCCTAAGAGGGCCAGGACATCGGGTATACAGATTACAGAGGGGAGACCAGTTAGATCTGCTACAGTTGCCCCTACTACTACTAGCCCTAGTACATTTCAGAGAGGTACCGCGGCTAGGTGTACATTGTGTGGGAGGTTGCATAGTACTAGACCATGCCATATGATATTTAGGGCATGTTTTCGATGTGGACAAAAGGGGCCTTTGGTCAAAGATTGCCCGATCTTGAGAAAGGCAGCTGCATCCACAGCTTCAGCTCCTATTCCTCCTCCAGCAGCCCCGAAACAGACTGAGACATATAAGGCGACCCCTGCACAGCCTAGATGCGCGACAGCCACAGAAAAGGGTAAGAAGGCTGTGACACAGGGACGGGTGTTCGCATTAGATCAGGAGGCTGCTGATACTTCTTCAGATGTAATTAAGGGTAAGATTTATATTCTTGATATTTCAGTATTAGCACTATTTGATCTTGGTTCTACGCATTTGTTTATATCACCTGCATGTGCTAATAAGATACCAATAGAACCTAAACCTTTAGGGTACACTTTGCAGATTAGTACGCCATTTAAAGAGTCCCAGATAACGGACTTGGTGTATAGAGATTGTAAGGTTACTGTAGGAGAGAAGGAGACGACAGTTAACCTTATTTTGTTAAACATGTTTGACTTTGAAGTAATCTTAGGGATGAATTGGTTAGCTGCGAATTTTGTTAGTTTAGACTGTTATACCAAGTTTATTACCTTCTCTCGTCCTGGACGATATATTGTAAAGTTAATTGATAAATAAATAAGTGGGGTATTTTACTAAAATTGTTTAAATGCTATTTTGATGTGATTGAAGGTTTCATTGCGTATGTGGAAGACATGGAGCAGAAACGTCCAGATCTGTCAGATATCCCTGTGGTTAGGGATTTCCCGGATGTATTCCCGGATGAATTACCAAGGTTACCACCGGATAGGGAGACGGAGTTTGTGATTGATCTGGTACCTGGTAAGGAGCCTATATCTAAGCCTCTATATCGGATGGCATTAATGGAGTTAGGTGAGCTTAAGAAGCAGCTCCAGGAGTTGTTAGATAAAGGTTTCATCCACCCTAGTATTTCTCCTTGGGGTGCTCCAGTACTATTCGTCTGGAAGAAGGATGGCAGCTTAAGATTGTGCATTGATTACAAGTTGCTTAATCAGGCTACCATCAAGAATAAGTATCCCTTACCCAAGATCAACGATTTATTTGATCAGCTCAGGGGTGTAGTGGTATTTTCTAAGATTGCTTTCCGATTAGGGTATCATTTGTTGAGGATACGGGAGTCTGATGTCCCTAAGACTGCATTTAGGACTCGATATGGTCACTACGAGTTCCTAGTGATGCCTTTTGGATTGACTAATGCCCCTGCAGCTTTTATGAGTCTGATGAACGAGGTGTTCAAGCCATACCTGGATCAGTTTGTGATTGTTCATAGATGATATACTGATTTACTCTAGATCGTCAGAGGAGCATGAGCAGCATTTCCAGATAGTCTTACAGACCCTCATAGACCGGAGGCTTTATGCCAAACTCAGTAAGTGTGATTTCTGGCTAGATCGCATTGTATTTTTGGGGCATATGGTGTCTAGAGATTGGGCATCTGTGGATCCGTCTAAGATCGAGGCGATTATTCAATGGGAGTGGCATCGTACAGTTATAGAGATACGAAGTTTTTGGGTCTAGCTGGATATTACTGTCGATTTGTGGAAGGGTTTTCGAGACTAGCTGCTCCACTGATACGCATCATGCGTAAGGAGGTTAGATTTGAGTGGACAGATGCGTGTGAGTGCAGTTTTCAAGAGTTGAAGCGACGGTTGACTAGTGCTCCTGTCCTCGCTCTTCTTAGCGGATCTGGTGGTTTCTCAGTGTACAGTGATGCATCCGCTTTAGGACTGGGGTGTGTTTTGATGCAAAATGGTCGGGTAATTGCTTATGGTTCCAGACAGTTGAAAGAGCATGCGAAGAATTATCCGACCCATGATTTAGAGTTAGCCGCAGTGGTATTTGCATTGAAAATTTAGCGGCATTATCTATATGGAGAGCGATTCCAGGTATACACAGACTATAAGAGTCTGAAGTATCTATTCTCGCAGCGAGAGTTGAATATGAGACAACGCAGATGGATGGAGCTGTTGAAGGATTATGATTGCGAGATCCTCTACCACCCGGGGAAAGCTAATGTGGTGGCAGATGCTTTGAGTAGGAAGCAGATGGGCATGGTTACTTATATGATGGTCCGGAGTATGAGTTGATTGAGCAGTTTGGGCCTCAGTTTAAGTGAGATTTCCTCTGAGAGATATGGATTTACGGCTAGCTTCAGGATAGAGTCGGATCTGATGGACAGGATCAGGGATGCTCAGAAGAGTGATTCTGATTGTATAGAGGTTGCCAGTCATGTACAGATGGAAGTTCAGTCTAATTATAGGATTGGCAGCGATGGGATACTGAGGTTCAGAGATAGGATATGTATTACCGATGACTAGCAGCTGAAGCATATGATTTTGGCAGAGGCACACACCTCTAGGTACGCTCTGCATTCGGGCAGTACTAAGATGTACCATGATTTACAGAGAGTGTATTGGTGGCCTAGGATGAAGCAAGACATCGCGGAGTTTATTGCTAGATGTCTCACATGTCAACAGGTAAAAGTTGAGCACCAGAAGCTTGCTGGATTACTACAACCTCTACAGATTCTGACATAGAAGTGGGAGCACATTACTATGGACTTCATGATGGGTTTATCGAGAACCCGGAGGAATCACGATAGTATATGGGTGATAGTTGATCGATTGACGAAGTTCGCTCATTTTCTTGCCATGAAGTCTACTAATTCCCTCAATGCTTTATCCGATTTGTATATTCTGGAGATAGTGAGATTGCATGGTGTTCCAGTGAGTATTACTTCTGATAGGGATTCCCGGTTTACATCTCATTTCTGGGAGAGATTTCAGGAGGCGATGGGATCCACTGCTTTCCATCTACAGACTGATGGACAGTCCGAGAGCACTATCCAGACGCTCGAGGATATGTGCACTAGATTTTAGAGGCTCTTGGGACGACCATTTGTCACTGGCGGAGTTCGCATATAATAATAGTTATCAGTCTAGTATCGGCATGGCACCCTATGAGGCTTTGTATGGCAGGAAATGTAGATCACTTGTTGCATGGCAAGAAGTAGGTGATTGTCAGATATTAGCTGTTGATTTAGTAGAGCAAGCTTCCCAGAGTGTACAATTGATTTCAGATAGATTGAGGACAGCTCAGAGTCGGCAGAAAAGTTATGCAAATACTAGACACCGACCATTGGAGTTCTCAGTGGGGGATTCTGTCTTTCTTAAAGTCTTATTGTCGAAGGGTATTATGAGATTCAGTAAGAAGGGCAAGTTGAGTCCTCGTTACATCGGGCCCTTTAAGATCTTAAACCGTGTAAGAGACGTTGCTTATATGTTGGCATTACCTCTAAAGTTATCAGGGGTTCATAATGTCTTCCACGTATCAATGTTGAGAAGATATCATCCAGATTCCTCTCCCGTAATTCGACATGAGCCATTGGAGATCAGGGAGGATATGAGCTACGTGGAGAGACCGATACGGATCTTGGATCGAAAGGATAGAGTACTACGGTCTAAGACGATTCCACTAGTGAAAGTGCTCTGGCAGTATCACTCAGAGGAGGAGGCTACATAGGAATTAAAGGTCTCATGTGAGAGAAGTATCCAGAGCTCTTTCAGTGACAGGTTCGATTAAATTCGGAGGACCGAATTTCTTAAGGTGGGGAGAATGTGAGAATCGTGTATTCAGATACTGTTTCACATGTAAGGACACTCACACTGTTCATTTCCTGTGAATTTCGCAGATATGAGCCAGTACAGTGTGGTAGGTCCCACGGTTCTACTGTGCCCGGATGGACGTGAGACCAGACAGATAATACATAGAGGGTCTAATAAATATATGGTATGAATTTTAAGTCTAAATTTCCTTATTTAGATTATTTTTGAAGAGTATGAAAACAAATTAGAAAATGATGTTTAAGTACATAGCCCCATGGCGTTTTTGTAAATTGAGGTCAAAATAAATGGGAATTTAATCTAGTGATTAAAGAATGATATTCTACATGAAAATAAGCCCAAGGTTATGTAAATAGATAGACCGAATCAGCAGTCAAATTATAATTCTACACGATTTACCCGATAAGAGTATTTTTGTAATTTCATCTTCTCGAAAAGGTTAAACCCGAGCCAAATCACCACCATTCATCAAAATACACTTAATATGAATTTTTGGTGATGGAAAATAAATTTTTGGAGTTCAACTGCCTAGTTATAAAAATTCTAGAAGAAAAAGACTGAAAAATCATCATTAATGGCATTTTTGTTATTTTTAACATTTATAAAATATTTCCAAATATTTTTATATATTTCCAGCTGCTGCCGGCACTGTTGCAGCATCTTCCTCCCTCATTCTCGTGACCTCCATGGAAGCATAAAAGAGAAGAAACTAAAACCTTCCAAAAACACTTGATTTTCACTAAGCTATTTCTACCTAAATTGCTCTACTCATCTTCCTCTCTCAAACCATACCAATAGTCCCTTGATTAAGTGGCTAAATCAAGAGAAATCCTCTTTCTCAATTTCGACTAAGGTAATCCATTTCCATGCTTTGTTATTTCTTGAATTTTAGTGATTCATTTTAGCATGATTAAGTTTCCTAAGCATGAATTAAGGGCTTGTTTTGATTAATTTTGATTAAATCCAATTCAAGCAATTCAAGAGGGTTTCGGCCATGATAGGATCTTGGTGAATTGCTATGGTTTGATGTTTAAAAATAGGATTAGGATGATGATTAAGCTTAATTAAACAAAGTATATTAGTTAAATTTTGGAAAAAACACCAAAAATGGCAAGAAGCCATTTCGGCCATGATCGAATGGGTGGGGTTTGATGCTTCAAATCATGATGTTAGGGTGTTACAAGATTGTAGAAATTATAAGAAGACTGATGGTGAAGTCGGAATTCAATTCGGAATTAAATCGGCGAAGTTAGGTTTTAGCACCGGTGCGAATTATATCGGTTTAATATTTTCTACTGAAAATATGGTAAAATTTAATGCAAGAAAATTATTAGAATTTTAATTATGGTGAATAATGGTCTTGGGTGAATTTTATTGCAGCCCGGGAGAGGTGATTCGTACATGGTGCTATGGAGCGATTTTTATTTCATTTTATAGGTAAGGGATGTGTGTGTGAATCGTAGGGATACTGTAAATACATAGTTTGGTTCACACTATTTTTATAAAATAATTTGGATATAAATTGCCTTTGAAAGTGGTGAAATTTGATGAAATTGTGGCTGATGTTGAAATTATAAACTGTAATTTCTGTGCAGGAAGGCTAGGTTATAAATAGCCGTCATTCTGCCGAAAATTATAGAAATATTTAGAAAATATTTCTAGCATTTTTCTAAAGTGGAAATAAAGTGGAATCTTAGGAAATTTTTATGAAATTCATTAAATTGTATAATTTTATAGTTTACCGAAAAACTATATTTAAATATTCTTGTTAAGGAATTTTATTTTTGTGAAAGTACCAGCACGTGATCTATACTGTTCTATAAATATTTAGAACATTTTCTAGAGCGATTATTATAGTATGGATATTTTATAAATTATTATTCATAAGATGAAAATATTTTCCTTATGAATGTTTATGGATTGATTAAACATATATTCAGTGAAATTGATTCCATAAATGGGGTTTATATCATTGTTTACTGTTTTGAGACTGTTAGGCCCCATATCATGCTCACGTGTCACGTGTTAGTACTGATAGATATTGATCCTATTATCAGCATCCTGGTGGACACCTGATTAGTGCACACTGTAGACCCCCATAGACTATGGCCATAGATCTCATGTGTTATTATTTCCCTATTCGGGATATTATTATAGCATGATATATTTAGCATGTTGCCTGGTCTTCATGATACTGTACTGATGATTGTACCTTTCACTGAACCTTTAGCTGGTACTAAATTAATTTCAGCTACTGAGCTTTTGATATACCACCTGTTGAACTAAATATTATACGGTGTTTTACAAGTGTAGAAATGAATATTTGTTGAAAGGAATATTAATTCCTTATTTATTTACTTAAATATTTTATCATGTGAACATTTAATACTTAAATATTTTATCATGTGAACATTTAATGTTTTACTTGGATTTGAATATCAAGAGAAAATGATTACTCCCTATAGTTGCTTCTAGGAGCTGGGACACGTACAGTATTTTAAAATACCTTCCATACTCTACCCGGTATTCCTAGCCGACTATAGTATCCATCCTGTTTTGAGTTAGTGAGCTATTAGGATGCAAATATTTTTAGCATATAGATTTTATAGTATCAGTTTTACATACAATTCTCTTACTGAGCACGTTAGCTCACCCTTTTATTTTCTCACTCCACAGACTATCTTCAGTGATTCCGTTCCATAGAATTCGGTTACGTGGTAGTTGACCCCGAGGCATCTTTTAGTGGATCCTGGAGGTATTATTTCTTTTATATGTTTTTAGACATATTTGTATAGTACTACATTGTATAGTTCTTGTACCGGGGATGTAGAACACGTGTACAGACTGTATATGTATATTACAGTAAATATTTTCATCGACTACTAAATTAAATTCTATATAATAGTAGTTACTGTTTTCAATAAGTGGATGATAAAGGCATCATAGACAGGCCAACCGTCACGTGTAGTGTTATAAAGTGTTAAATATTGTACATTTTGGGATGTGATAGGAAAATACTTTAAACAAATTTTTGGATTGTGATTTCAATTGAAAAAGTCAGGAAATATTTTTATAAAAGTGTTAGAAGGTTTTGAACTAACTTAAAATCATAAAAAGCCATCAAACTGTCTCAATTTGTAGCCAAAGAAGTGCAGGAAACTATGAGGGATCGATCCCCCCTGTAGGGGGATCGATCCTTAGATGGCAGAGAAGCTTGAAAGGCATCCTGGAATAAGTTGGAAGGCATTTTGGAAATTTTGGATCGATCCCCTCTGGGTAGGGATTGATCCTTTTTCACAAGAACAGTATCCAACAGCTAGTTTTTGAGGGTTTCAACGGGAGGATTTGCATTAAATGCTCTAACAATTGTTCCAATCAATTGGTGGGCTATAAATAGAGGCATTTATGAAGATTAGAGGTAGAACAAGCATTGAAAAATCCTCAAAGCTTCAAGAAAGAAATCCAAGCTGAAAAATTCTCTTATTGTATTCCTTTTGTGAGATTTCACATTGTTCATCACCCACTCACTTAAATCTCAAATACTCAAAGGGGTGAGCTAGCCTTATGAGGTTGATATTGTAGAGTGAGGGTAGCATTACAAGGGGATAAACTTAGAAGGTTAATTCTAAGCATTCAAGAGAAAGTGTAAGAGGTCTCACCACACCTTGAAGTGGGTTGTAAGCTTTCACAAGAAGAGTGAAATCAATCCTTTGATAAGAGGATCAAGGAGAGAGGACGTAGGCAAGAGATTGACCGAACCTCTATAAAATTTGTGTTTGCTTCTCTTTCTTTTCCTTATTTATTGCATTTATTTCATTATTGCTTTATTTATTTCATTTGTGCATTAAGCTTTTAGAAAAATAAAAAATTAGTAGAAAAACCAATTCACCCCTCTTTTGGTAGAGCCAACACATAATCAAGCACATCAAAAATAGATGCAAACAAGATGATTATGTTGAGACACGTATCATAATGAGAACCCCATCAAGTATCATTAGTGCATTTAAGACTAATATCTTGATTTAAGCCACTTCTACTTGCAATTTCACAATTCATTATTGCCTTAGCAACTTTAAGTGCTTGACTTTCTCTGAGAATGTCATAGTGTTTGCATGAAGCTCCAAAAACATTTAGCTAAATACCAATATTATAAAAAGTGAAGTAAGTGAGTCTTCGCTTCTTGCAATAGTTACAATAGTTAATTGAAGTTAATGAGCAAAGCAATGAAAATAAAATGTAAACTTATTTTCCTTGAAAATTAAACTTTTCAATCCATTGAATTCTTCTAAGATATTGCTAGCACCATCATAACCTTGTTCATGTAATCTTAATAAATTCAATTCTTGCTTGGAAAATAATGACTCAATTGCCACTTGTTAGCTTTAAATTGCAATATATATTTTGAAATGACAAAAACTTAAGTAAGCTTTAATGTTTTAATTCATATTGTAAATTTGCCTTATCACACATGATTTTCTCAATACATTTCAAGTGTTCATATCAAACATTAAGACTATGATTTAATGATGCATACTCTTATTGGTCTTAACACTTTATAAATGTTTTGAATATTTTAGAAAATCACTTGATGATTTCTTGGACAATATTTTCATTTGAGAAAGTCAAGAAAAACTCCCTTAAAACTTATAAATGTTTTGGGTTGAATTAGGATCAAAGGTCATATCATTTCTAACCCAAAAGTGCAGGAAAAATGCCCTCTGGAAGAAAAGGATCGATCCCCACTATAGCAGGATCGATCCCTTTTTGGCAGAAAGTCTTCTCAAGGTCCCTGAAGCCCAGAATCAAGAATCTGGACAAAAGGGATCGATCCCCACTGTAGCAGGATCGATCCATTTGCCCGAAAATAGTCTATAACGGCTAGTTTTGTGAGATACAACGGTCATATTCAATCTTGGCTCCACCCAATGGCTAGAATACATCCAAGGGACTATAAATAGAGGCTTAGAAGCTAAAGAAAGCACGAGGAACTACTCAATCAACTCCAATACTCATTTTCCTCAAATCCTCAAGCCTCAACAACAAATCAAGAGATAAAAAGTCTTCATCTTCCATCATTCATCTATTTCTTGTATTGCTTAGCACAAATCTTGTATAGGCTTTATCCTTGTGCTTAAACATTGTAATCCCTTGCCTATCTAGAGGACTTTCTTTGATTACACAAGCTGTAAACACATTCAATCCTTGTAAAAGGGGAGGTTTCTCTTTAGCCTAAGAAAAAGAGGGAGGTTTCTCTTTAGCCTAGAAAAAGAGGGAGAAGAGGTTTCTCTTGAGCCTAGAAAAAGGGAGAGGTTTCTCTGGATCCTTGAAAAGAGGGAGTGTAACACAAATTCAAATTAGTGAATTTTGGGAAAATCCTTGGGAGCATCTCAAGGTAGAGGACGTAGGCAAGGTAGCCGAACCTCTATAAATCGATTGTGTAAATCTTTCTCTCCCTACTCTTTACTTATTTGCAATTATATTTGTGTTAATTGTTTTGAATTTATATTGCATAATTGAGTAGCCTAGAGAACTTAGAAAATATCAATATAGGCTAGAGAATTTAGAGAAACCGAAAAACGAACATAAGGTTAGCTAAAAACCGATTCACCCCCCTCTCGGTATAGCCTATAGAGCCAACACCACTTTTAGTGATAAAACAGTAGTATCATAGACATGCACAATACTCAAAAAGTTCAACTATACAACCATTTTTATTCATGTAGTGTAGAACAATAGCCATTTGTTCCTTATTTGACATATCACGAGATTTATCAACCAAGATAGAAAGTAAATCATCTCCTAGATCATTAATGATGACATTTGTTGTCTCACTTGCTGCAACATTTATAATATCATATTAAATATCAGGAGCAGTTAATTTCAAATTATTAGGAGCATTCTTTAAAAAAACATTATTGACAGCTTCATTATGATCGTAAAGAAAATGCAAGAGTTTAAGAAAATTTCCCTAATTTTTTGATTCCTACGATTCATTATGACCACAAAAGCTAGCCTTTGACGTAAGAGAAATCAAAGACAATCTATTAAAACAGTCAACTTAGTCTGATATTCAATTCAGCCTTGATTTGTTTGTTTGACCAAAACGGATTGAATTTGTTGGTTTATAGTTGTCAAGGCTTAGCTCGTTTATCTATCGTCGGTTGGCATCCCCCAGGCACTATCGCCCTAAGTTTACCTTGACCTGTGAGGTAGGCTATCGCCCACTCACTCAACGTATTGTTCACTTGCCACCCTCACAGCTTTGTCCCAAGATGCCTGGAGTACCTCCCAGGACATTTAACACATTAAGCGCATTCCGCATGTTTTGAACCCTCAACCACTTAGGGATGTTGAAACACGCTATTTCAACATTCCTAAGTGGTTGAGGGATCGAAACATGCGGAATGCACTCAAGGTGTTAAATGTCCTGGGAGGTACTCTAGGCACCTTGGGACAAAGTCGTAAGGGTGGCGAGCACCCAAAGCGGACAATACGTTGAGTGAGTGGGCGACCGGCTACCTCATAGGTCAAAGCAAACATGGGGCGAGAGTGCCTAGGGGATGCTAGTCAACGACAGATAAACGAGTTGGACCTTAACAATATTCATCATGTCTTCACATTTCCTTTAAGCTTGATTATGAGCACCATTAAGACCATTAGCATGGGTTTAAAATCTATCTTTCTTATTCCAATTGATAAAACCTTCAAGAACAAAAGAGTCTTCACTTTCCTATTTCTAATATCTTATCTAAAAGGATAACTATATAAATAAAAAGTGACATTCTTTGATATGTTATACTCTAACCAATTACAAAACTCATTAAACCAATTGGGATTAAACCGATGTAACACATTTCTTGTATTTCTTTGAGGAAAAGTATGGTTATGCAGTTGATAAAGTCCTTTTTGTTAGTATGCCCTTCATACATTATCTTAATTATTAGGAGGATAACTTGTGATTTTACTATGATGTCCTGGATTTGCAAGAAAAGTTTTCAAATTGATTTCAATACAAGCTTATTTTGAAGTTTTTTCATTTGTTTCTTGAGTACAATGTGGTTGCTCTAATGTTGATTTTCTTTTGAAATATCTCTCCATTAACTAAATAGAAACAAAAAAAAATCTCAATAAAAGCTAAAAGGAAGATGACTGTAACAAAAAAAATTATGAAATTTGAATAATTAATATTATCACAATAAAGAGACTAATATTATATATTTATATTTATATTTATATATAGATATATTCTACTATTTATTTTTCAAACAAGCAAATCTTCACTAACAAAATTATTAATTACCAAATCAATAATAAAAAACTAATTTTGCACAACTTTTTATCTCAATTTACATAGTATTCTAACCAATATTCAAATGTTTTTACAACATCCACAAATATTTAACATTTATCAAATATAAATTGTATAATATATATTTAAGGGAAAACAAAATAAAAAAACCATGACAAAAGAATTTAATATTCTAACTTTTTGAAAAAAAAATTAGGATTTGAAAAAATTATACATACCTCAACTATTATCTCTTTCTTTTACTTTCATCTTGGATGCAAATACTCAAGAAAATAAATCTCGAGACTAATTTTGTTGAATGATTTGATCTTTAACACTATTATCTCTCAAATCTCTTTTTTAACTACGGTATGTTTTGTTTCTTTCTTTTCTCTATTTATGTTGAAAGTGATAGACATATGGTTTCTTTGTTTTTTTTTTTTGGTGTAAGCACAGGTATCTTCATCTGTTTTACGGTCTGAGATTAATCATGTTCGGGCCAAGAGTGGTAAACGGTAAAGCCCTCCCAACAGTGGGGACTCCAGGACTCGAATTTTGTTCAAGCACCTGGGGAAGAAGTCCACTTCCACTTCTTCCAACCACTTGTTGGTCAGACATATGGTTTGTTTAGTTCTCTTTATATAAATATATATATTTTTTATTTTTTATTTTTATAAGTTGTATATTGACCTCCAAAATTAATTTTCAATGGGATTAATTTTAATTTTTTCCTTAATATATATAATATATTTTTTAAATTCCAGTGTGGTCAATTGACCCCACTTGTTAGGCGTGCCTACTTCCCTTATCTTAGGGTATCTTATAACCCGAATTTGATTATAAATAATATTATATGCATTTTTATTTATAAATTATTTATTTTAATATAAGACTTAATTAAATTAATTCATTTAGTATTTTAATTATGATTTTTAAAATTAATTTATTTTTATGAGTTAATTTAAATTTATTAATTTAATTTTTTCTAATAATATGCATTAAAATTGATTTTAAATTTAAATTTAAAGCCAAACTTTGACTTAATAAATGAGTATTTAATTGGGTTCAGTTAGTTAATGGGTATGTCTTATATTAAATAGATAGTGTTTGAGTAGTAAAAATCAAACTATTTTGATAGTTTTGGGTTCACTAATTCTGAAATATAATTGGGTTTGAGTACCTACCCCGTTGACATCCCTAATCAAGTATCTCACTTTGCAATTGATTGCTAGAGACTTCTTGCTATTCTTGTTTCTACAATTGCATATGAATTAGTTTTTAGCATTAGTGGGAGAATAGTAAGTAGTCATTGAAGTAGGCTTAATCCAAACACTTTCGAGATATTGATGTGCTCTCAAAATTAGTTAAGAAGTGACATAGGAGGTAAATAATTCATTTGTCATATATATATATATATATATATATTTCATTTGTTTTCTTTTCATAAGTAGCCTATTAATATATTTTACCTCAAGATTAATAATATTTTATTTATTTTATATTTAGGACGATCTACAACTATGTATTCAAGTTGCATGTTTAATGATGATGAAAAATGGAGATTTGTCGTGAGTGATTTCAAATATGTTTGTGTTTGAGTTATATTTGTTTGTAGTTTCATAGACATGTTTCAAGTTGTTTGTTGATGTACTAAAGTTTGTTTAATTATGAATTTATGATGGATTTGTATGTTTTTGTTTAATTTTATGTCTATAATTAATATAAAATTAGATATTAAAATGAATGATCTTTTGGGCTCGGGTTCAAGTTCATAATCAGGTTGCCAAAATTTTGGTTGAATAAATGAGTTCAGATAATAAATAAGTAATGCGAAATTTAGTAAGGTAAGCTTCAAATAAGGTATTTCGAGTTTTGTAATTAATAATCGAGGTTGAGGTCGAGTACCTCAAAATTAGCAAGTATCCACACCTTTTACATTTCTAGTAAGGGGACTGCTAGCAGCAGTCGCTCCAACAGACGCCCTTGAACACTCGGGCATTTGTGAAGCCACGTTACCTCATGTTTGAGGTTCAATACTGGCTGTAAAACAAGTAACTTGACTTCTTAAATTTGTTTAAATTTTTATTAATATAAAAATATAAAGGAATAAAGGAGAAAAATGATAACAAATAAGTTTATTTAAAAGCAATTAAAATCATACCCAATAATTACGAATCTTGTCTGAAACCAAAACTTTTAATAAAAAAACTGTTTATTGAATACAAGATTACCCATGAATCAACTAAAGAAGCTTGAAAAAAATAAATATTGAAACTTGAAGAATTTTTAGATCTTACATAGGTTTTTTTTCTCTTCATTTGCAATATTTGTGTAAATAATTTTTTTTTAATAAAATGGCTTGACTGTTATTATAATTTGTATCTTTATTTCATATTTAAAGTTATTGGCTACAGTTTTGATTGCTTTTGAATATATTTTTTACTGTTATTTTCTTATTTTATATTTTTGTAATGATAAAATTTTGAAAAAAAAAACTGAAGAAGTCAAGTTACTTGTTATAAATTGTAACCGGTTTTGAACTTTAAAGATGAGCAACGTGGCTTTACAGACGCCCGAGTGCTCAAGGGCGTCTGTTGGAACACGACATCGTTTCGAGAAATAAGCCCTGTGCCAATAGTGAGAGCAATGGCGGGAAAATCAACTTATATGTGTTCTCTAGGGTTTATGTACAACGGTTCTGTCTCTTAAATTCAAGAGAGGAGTAAGGTAAAACCCGATCATTTTCTTTCATCCACTTTCTGGGAATCCAAACAGAAAAAGGAAGATGCCAACATACAAATTACGGGGAATCGATGTTGATTTTCCATTTGAGGCCTACGATTGCCAACTTGTTTACATGGAGAAAGTTATTGAAGCTCTCCAAAAGGTCTGTTTCCTTAAAATTATTTATTTATTTTTCGTTTTAGTGATAAGGAATTATTCTGGGTACTGGAGTTGAATATAATGAAGAATGATTACATGGGTCATTTTCTTCAATTTTTTGAATGCTTAAAAACCATACTTTTAGTTTATTGAAATTAATGAATTGTTAATTTTTTAAAGAAATGTGTTAAAAAAGCGCTGTTTTGAAACACGGGTATGCAATTGAAGGGTGCTTCGGTAATTGTTGCTTATTTTTGGCATAATCGAGTTGGATATTGATGTTGGGTGATTATAAACTCCTGCTCTGAGTTCTATTATTCTGATATTAAGAGATGGGTAGTATGATTTTGTTAACTTAAGAGGTAGTATGTTTGTTGTTTACGTGCCAGAGGTGTAATGCCCTTTTGGAGAGTCCTACTGGAACTGGCAAAACTTTATGTCTTCTCTGTGCCACATTGGCCTGGAGGAAAAGTTTGGGTGCTTTTTCAACTGGGAGTAGTCAAAGAAAGAGTCAATTTTCAGGGAGCCAATCTGATATGGGATCATCGCAATCTCAGGCTGGCAACCTTCCAACCATTGTATATACGTCACGTACCCACAGCCAACTCCGGCAAGTTGTTCAAGAGTTGAGAAGAAGCAATTACAGGTCAGAGTTGATTGTTTCATTATAAGATAATACACAACTTAGTTTTCTTCGCTGCTTGCTTATCATTCCAGTTTTGTTATGCACGATTTTGCTGTATTGGGGGCGATTAATATGTCTTATGAGAAATATTACATTATCACTAGTCAGTAGTTAATTATATTATCTTATGTTTAATTTATCATGCCTACTTTTTGTCAGTACCTAAGTTAGTGTCCATGTTAGTGTTGGATTCATATCTAAAACCTCGGGATTGGTAGAGATACGATGGTACGGCCCTCCAATTTTAGGAAAAATGAAAGTGCATTATTTGGCACATACTCATGGACCCATGGTTGACATCTGCACATGAGTCCAAGCATGATAAGCATTGTATTTTCTTCAATAGTAGATGCATTAGCTGCATTAGCTGTGTAGAAGAAGAGTACTTTTTATTTAACTTGTATGTATTGCTTGTAAATATGGTAGGCTAAATTCTGTTGGTTGCCTTATAAAATATTTTGGCAAAAAAATCCGTTCAGGAAGTCTTTTATCTTACTCTTTTTTTCTTTTAAAATGCTATTTTATGGATGCGGGTTTGTCATCTTATATCTGTTTTGATAAGAAAAGAAGTGCAACCTTGAGGTGATATAGGATACTTTAAAGCTGAGCTGTCAAGAAACTCTATTAAGCCATATGTTAACTAGCTCATTCAAGCTGCGTATAAATTTCTTGATAATTGACTTGTTTAACAAATGAGTTTCCCTTTGCAGCTTGAGCTTTGTTTAATTATTAAGCCAAGTTGTAGCTGTTTGTGAACTATTTGATTAATTTGCAGCCTGAGTTCAGTCGCTTTTTGATGTTGAGTATAGAGAAACCTGCTTTATTTCTAGGAAATCTTTTCACTTTATGTTTCAACTTGACTTAATTGTTAAGTTTATCTGCATTATGCTTGTTGCCCAACTGGTAAGCAGTTTTTTTGTTTTTCTGATCAGTGTTTATATGAAAGATTGTTTGTCTAGAAACATTACGTCTTGAAAAAAATCATGAAGGTATAACACCATTTAAATTTTCATTTCTTTTTATATGGCATAAATTTGCTTTCTTTTTTATCTAAGAAAGAGAGAGGTTGCAGATTTCCGACCTTTTGCCGTGATAAATCATACATGATGGAACTTTTGATTCTTGGTGTCAATCATTGTTGTTACAATGTGTTCTTAATCATGAGAATTAAATGATTGTTCAATAAAGAATCTTCAAAGCTAGCAATAGACATTTATCTTGTTGATATTTTTGTAAGTCCAATATTTTGGCTTTTGAACTTAGGATATGACTTTCTAAATACTAGAGGATAATGCAGGCCGAAGATGGTAGTTTTGGGATCTCGTGAGCAATTGTGCATACATGAAGAAGTGAGTTTACTTCGAGGAAAAGCTCAGACAAATGCCTGCCGTTTCCTTTGCAGAAAGCGTCAGAAGCGTTATTGCACTCATTTTCCTCGTGTTGCTGGTAATTGTACTATACATTTCAGCATAGATGTCATTAGACATGCACTGGCCAGTGCACAAAATGTATTAATATCTATGCAATATTCTGTTTAATTTCAACTTTAACTCTGAGTTGATTTCAACTAAAGAAGTTTATAAAGTAATTTTGAAAAAAAAAAACCTAAAAGGGGAGGAGATGGATTGTGATTGAGGCTTTAGAGTTTGTACTAATTATTATGCAATGCTGTGTGTGATTTTCATGATGCTGTTAAAGTTTTGTTTCACATTGGATTGGTATTCGATCCCCAAGAAGAAATCAAGAAATGCCTGTCAATGTTGATACATCTTGTTAATGCCAGCATGGTTTAAGTTTCTGCTTGATTAGTCTCTCCTAAATATTTAATAGATGAATTGATTATGGGTTGATATGAACAATATGGAAGAGTTGAGATACTGTTTTATTATTGTCTTCTGGACTACACTTTTTGTAATGTTTCTAGTGAATTAAGCAACTATCTCTCTAATCTTTTTTAAAATTTTCATTGAGATATATTTGATGTGTATCTGGTGTTCACTAATGTTGTGTTTTTATTGTAGAGTATATGAAGAACAACCCTCATATTGGAGATGAACCTCTTGACATAGAGGATTTGGTGAAAATTGGAAGAAAATTTGGGCCGTAGGTTTCTGCAGTAGTGTTCTCTTTCCGTACTTTATATGGTTGTTTTTTTAGATACATTATACATGTCCTGTTCTAATGCCCCACTGCTAACTTTAGTATTGCTGACAATATTTGCTTGCTAGTTTACACATTATTTTTTCTTGCAGGTGCCCATATTATGTATCACGAGAGCTCCACAAGGTTGTTGATATTGTATTTGCACCGTACAACTATCTTATAGATCGTGACTATAGAAGATCACTTAACCTTGAGTGGCACAACAGCATACTGATATTTGATGAAGCTCACAACCTTGTAAGGGAAAAATTTAAAATTTGTGACTGGAACTTATGTGTAAATTTTGGATTTTAGTTATGCAACAGAATGACATAGCCAATTTGATCTGATGGTTGACTTTCTGCCTTCTGTTACATGAGCTTAGCTACTGACCATATGAGAATACAATGCAGGAAAGCATATGTGCTGATGCAGCCTCTTTTGACTTGTCTTCGGGACTTCTGACAGCATGTATTTCTGAAGCGAAAAATTGTGTTGACCTAGCTGTTGGAAGGCGAGAAGAATCAAATGATAAATCAAGGAATCCAGATAACTTTGCAATCCTGAGAGGTAAGTTAATTGGAACATTGAGAATGCATCTATGCAGCTGTTCTTACAAATGCTTTTGCATGCATCTATTTACTACTTTCACTATATTTAAACGCAAATAGTTGTTCTTAGATGAGTTTATATTCGTCCTCTTTTGTTAGGTAAACTTTATGTCACTTTGTTGACAGCTTTTTTAGTTGTGTTTGTGATTTTCATCATATATATGTATGAATGTGTGTGTATGTCTCTCTCTCTCTCTCTCTCTAAATATGTATATATATCTTTAGAGCTAAACTGTGCATATTTGCAGCGCTACTTTTGAAACTTCAGAAGCGAATTGCTGAAGTTCCCATTGAATCCAAAGAACTTGGCTTTACCAGGCCTGGGCCTTACATTTATGAACTACTTGCTGATCTCAATATCACCCATCAAACTGCTTCTAATCTTATCGATATAATTGAGGATGCTGCTGTGCTGCTTGAGGAAGATAAGCAGCAGGATGCAAAGGGAAGTGGCTGCAGGCTAGAAAGCATTGGCAACATCCTTAAAAGTATATTCAGAGATAAGGGAAATGGTCATGCTGATTTTTATCGTGTAAGCTTGGAACTCAATACTTTGAGTTAATGGCGTCATGATAGAGTGGATGTCGTTCTCATTACTTTTTCTACAACATTGTTTCCTTATTATTCATGCCTATACTAGACATCTTAAATTTTAACCTTTTTTCTTTTTGTTTATTTCAGGTTCACTTGCAAGAGGCTGAGGTGAATGCTACTGATATCTTAAAAGGTAATTCAGAGGCCAAATTGTTGGAATTTGTTATTTGCTGTCTAATTTGTTCTATATGTGTATATTCTCTGAGTGCTTGATTTGCCCTACTTCTCCATTAAATCATGTTTACGTTGTTAAATTTTCATTCTGATTGTCTGGTGTGAACATATGACAAATGGGCGTGTGAACACTACCTTTTTTAGGAACCTCATGAAGAAGATTCATTTTGTTAAGAAATATATAAAGAAATGAGGTTATTCTTTTTTTTTTTTAATGAAGCACTGACTAGGATGCAGTAAGGATTTAGCAAAAAATGAGCAATAAAAGTATTGGAAAACAAGTGGTGTTTATTTGTGTATGAATGAAATGTAAGTCCAACTTGTTGGAGTTTCCAGGATTTGGCTGTTAGTAACAAGGCTGTTGGTATTTCCTTGTATCTCGTTCAAAACCTTGCTTATTCTGTTCGTATAGAATAGAAAGCATTTGGTTACATTTCCATCTTCCAACCTCTTATACACAAAATGGGAAGATAAAAATAGCAATACATTTGTGCATTCAAAGGCGCACTATAGGTTCACATTCTTCTTGTTGTAAAGTTTTATTATGTCAAAATTTATGCAGTTCTTATGGATGCATAAATCCATAGTTTTCCTTTTTCTACTTTGAATTTATTTTACCTTTTGACAATAATTGATGTACTTTATATAGCTTCTTTTGTACAATAAAAACAAATTAGGGAGGCATAAGGTCCTGGTCCTGGAAACCAGCATGCTTCTGTCTGTGATCTTCTGATAGGCCTTTCTGAAAAAATGAATTATATCTAATCTATTTAAGTTTTGGCAGGTAAGTCCTCCAGGACACTCAGCTGGTGGTGCTTCAATCCAGGAATTGCTATGCTAGAGTTTTCCAAAATGGGCGTGGCATCTATTGTATTGACATCTGGTACATTATCTCCCTTGGATTCATTTGCACAAGAATTGAAATTGTAAGTTGCACAGATTCATTTTTTCCTCATCTTGCTATGGATTTCCTGAATATCTCTTACTAAAGAGAGAATTCTTCTGCTGGTAATCTCAGAGATTTTCCTATTCGGTTGGAAAATCCTCATGTAATATCCTCAAATCAGATATGGGCTGGGGTTGTCCCACTTGGTCCATCAGGTCGCCCCTTCAATTCATCTTACCGGAATCGTGATTCTTCAGAATACAAACAAGAACTTGGTTATGCTATTGGTACGTAAGCATTGTCATTGGTGATAGTTTGATGAACTAAGGGTAAAACAATTATTATTAGGCCACTGATCTCTTCACAGCTTTTCAATCGAATGAGCAATATGAACACTTATTGGTGGTAGAAAGGCTACTGATTTTTTAGAACTTGATCATAATATTAGAGCAGAGAGAACTCATTGCAATGTTCAATAGTTATAATTATAGGAGGAGGTCAATGTTATTTGGATAAAAATTGCTATTAGAATTGTCATAGGTCCATTGCTCAGTGGCAGACGATTTGATTGAAGCTAAAAATGTGCTATGGCAGACCAAAAGAAACAACACATTACCTAAATAATGGCAATACCAACTATGATCTAATGCTCTGATCTGATTTAAGAGGTCTTTCTAAATTTTTTCATAAAATTAAGTGGTTCACATTTCACAACTTTCAAAGAAAGAAGCCCTTAACCATCATAGGCTTGAGGCATTATTCTCAAATTGTGCAGGTTAGCCTTGCCTTTACTTCAGTCTATGACAAGTGAACCTCTCTGCTATTGCATTTTATGAACCAAAAAGAAGTTTATGACAATTGATGACATAAAAGTTTCTCTATTTTCTTCATTAGCCACAATGTTTCAGTAACAATATTATTATTTTTTTTTAATTTCTTTTCCAGTCAATTTTGCTCGAATTGTACCTGATGGACTGCTTGTATTCTTTCCATCTTACTACCTTTTGGATCAGTGCATTAGTTGTTGGAAGAACATGGTAAGACCTTGAAACAAGGTTAGTGGAGAAGAGTATGTGAATTCATTACTTTTGGCCCCATAGAACTTTATGTTCTTTCTCCTTGCAGGGTAATGGAAATTCAAGTACGATATGGGAAAGGATATGCAAATTTAAGAAACCTGTTATTGAACCTAGACAATCTTCCCTTTTTCCTCTGGCGATTGAGGTAGCAGATACATGGAAATTTTTTTTGTATTTTTTAATATTTAACCATAATCAAGGACTTCTTAGCACAGATTAATTGTCTGTTTTCTTTGGCAGGACTATATGACTAAACTGAAGGACACCTCCACTTGTGGTGCAGTATTTTTTGCTGTCTGTCGTGGCAAGGTAGCTCCCATCCAAACTTAAAGCAAAACTTTGTTCTTGCACTCTGCCAGATATAAACATAACATGTCTCATGGTGACAGAAAAGAACTATTGGATCTCCTTTGGCTACTTTCAGCTATAAATTGTGACTATGGGAAGGTTGTTTGAGGGCTTTAGTTATAAGCTTTATAAGCTTCTCTTACATTCTGTGTAGTAGGGTTTTATGTTCTTTTGTCAAATAGCAAATACCAGTTTGCATAAGGACTCTGGTGTCCAGCGATATGTGACCAGTGACTCTTGTACTGGCAGCATGATGGTACACATCTGTGCTATAAAAGTTCCAAATTATGTTTCTAGCAGTCTGTTTTTATTTTATTTATTTATTTTTTGTTGGGGGGGGGGGGGGGGGGGGGGTGTTAATTTGCTTTCTGTTCTCATTACTTAGAAGCTTATTTTTGTATTGGTAGGTATGCAGGATTTTAGTGAAAATTACCTATTATTCCTCACTCCAAAATATGTGAATGAGTTTTTGCACTTTGTGTATGTTACAAAACCTTGGAATAACTTATGGATTAATTTTCTTTGCAATCCTGAGCTTCATCTTTATTTATACTCATGCATGCTTCCAGATTCTGTGAGTCTATATAAACAGTGCTATTAGTAATATTTTAAATAAAAGCAGTGACTTGTCTTGGGCAGCATATCTTGCTATTTTAGTGAGGCTCTACATAGCTGGCGAGTCTACATTAGTGGTGTCTTGGTTTTTTCTCAAAGGCCTTCTCCTTTGAACTAAGCAAGTTGTTTTGATTTCCTAATTTTCTTCTGAAGTTCAGCTCGTCGACTATGTGTGACTTTTTTCTATTTCTTCAGGTCAGTGAAGGATTAGATTTTGCTGACCATGCTGGAAGGGCGGTTGTCATCACTGGGATGCCATTTGCCACCAGGACTGACCCTAAGGTTTGGTCATCTCAAGCCTGTTCCCCCAGTTAAATCATTGATAGTCTTCACTCTTTTTGAGCTTTGATTTTTCAAAATCTATAACTGTTAAATGAGTATCATATAACTAACTTTGGCCATTAAAGATGCGTGTGTACCAACAAACAAGCACATACCACTTTAGCCTTCTCATTCCTTTTTATTTATTTTTTCTTTTCTCAAATCTGATTGATAATTGACAGGTTCGTCTCAAACGTGAGTACTTGGACCTACAGGTGCAATCACCCGGGGAAGGATGTAAGGTGCAGATTTTCTTGAGGAAAGGCATCTTTGAAGCTTTAAAATTTAAATGCTTTTCATTGTTAGAGTAAACAATTTTCCTACTAATTTCATCAGATGCTAAAGTCGTTAACTGGAGAAGAGTGGTATAATCAACAAGCATCAAGAGCTGTAAATCAGGCAGTTGGACGTGTTATCCGTCACCGTCATGACTATGGAGCGATCATCTTTTGTGATGAAAGGTTTTTGTTTTCTATCTCCTTCTGATCTTTCATCAAATTATTTCTCCATGTTGTAAGTACTTGAACTGTTGTGTGAACATTTTTCTCGAGGTTGTCTTCCCTTCATCTTCTCCTTTTGAACCATTTATTTCTATTATTGCTTTTCTTTTCTACTAATGAGGGGTTAAACTGTTGACTTATCTGGTCTGTATATATTGATGTATCAGCTATCCTTACTGTCAATCTGTTGTTAAATTTAGCATCATAGTTGTAAACTGGAACATACTTTTTAACTTTAAACACACCCAAGACCTGACCAAGAAGAAGGAAAAACATTTCAAAGGTTGCAAATAAAATCTGAGCTGTAAACTTGGGCAGTTGAACTTGAAGGTCAAGAAGTGCGTTTTTTGTGAAATTAATCCATTGCTCTGATTGTGAATTATTCATGAAGTTGTTCTATATAATTCGAGCTGCTTAGATATTGGTTATGCCGTATCTTGTTTTTTTGTTTTGTTTTTTTATGTAACATAGTGTGTGTGTGTGTGTGTGTTATTTGTCACTTCCCAGTTAATACCTGCAGAATATATATTACACTTTATATTTTTTAATGTTCTGTTAACTGGTTCGCTGGTTTATAAATTATTGATTGTTATTTGCATAAAATGTTTCATAATCCATCCAAAGTAGGAACTCTATGATTGAGGTTTTCTGGAATATTCAAATGTAAAATGCAGTTCCTCCAAATGCTTGTTCTATTTAACTTTGTCTACTTATTATTCGGTTGCCCTTCGGGTTACTTTAGCTTCTGAGATCTTTGCAGGTTTGCTCAACCAAATCGTCAATCTCAAATATCACTTTGGATTCAGCCTCATATTAAGGTATACTTGTGGAAAATGGAATAACCCTTTATCCTATGGATTTTCTTATTCCTCTCTGCTTTTGCAGTGTTACACTAATTTTGGGGATGTTGTTTTTACACTGACACGTTTTTTCCGAGATGGAGGAAGCCGTAGTCCTACAGGGCCAAAACTAGCAGACCATGAAAGCTTGGGTTAAGTGTCCTCCTTTATTGATGTTACTGTTATTATGTTTCATTGATTTTCATGTCTATCTTGATCTTGTAAAGTAAGAATTATTGAGGGTGTTGGTTTTTAAGCCAAGCTTCTTAATTTTTAGTCTTAAAACATCTGACGTCTGAAGTTTGTTCCACTTCCATTTTTTTTTAGTGTGGAAAGTTGACCTGGGCATTGTATGTGGTGCCGTAGCTGTTATGATTGCATGACTCTTCTTTTTCCTCTTCTGATTTTGACACCATCATTAAAAATCATCTTTCGCAACCATCTATATGGATCATATAACGTCACCACGCTTTATTTAGGACCATGCCCTCAGTTAGATCAGTCAATTAAGATCATTTTCATTAATTTCTCCATGTTTTCTTTGGTCTTTCTCTCCTCCTTGACATGACGATCTTTCATGAAGTCTCATCTCTATACCAAAGTGTTAATAAGCTTCATGTCATTTGTCTAAACATCCTCTCCAGATTTTAGGATTTGGCTAAATTCCTCTGGTACCATTGTTTGAAGTTCTGAGACAACTGTAACCCGGGACAGGGAGAATGATGTAAAATTTGACTGTCTGGTAATAATTAAGTTAAGCATGTGCCAATTTATGAAGATATGTATACTTCTTTTTGATGGATTGTTCAATCAATACAATTCGCTATTGGCTTGACATTTGATGCCCCATTGTAATGAAAATCATAAGATATTTTTGTTTTCCTTAGATTGTGTAAATTTCTTGTGGTTGATGCAAAATTCACTGTTACTTTTGCTCACCCTCAATGGTGTTTAGCTTTAAATTAAAACTTCTCTATTTCTTTGTAGGCCTAGGAGGATTCCATAAATTTCTGATTAGAGCCTTTCATTCATGCTGTCACTGTCACCAATAACGCCTGCATTAAATCACCTCTGTTTCCTTTTGTATGCAGATATAAGTCCAAGTTCTGCTACAAAATCAGTTCCAGATGAGGGCATCAAGGAATCTTCATCAGGTAGCAGTAGCATACCCTTATATTCAGGGTCTTTCACTTTGGCACATTGTGTTTATCAGCCTTTCTATTCTCCTCTTTGGTTTTACATTTTTTTTTACTCCTTGTCTTAGACCTGATGAAGTAATTATAAGTTCAATTCATTTACTCTAGTGACTTCTTTAGTCATTTTACATTTTAGCATTAAATTATCGAAATGGAATTATTTGGGAATTATATAATCTACGGTGCTTAAGTGTTAAATTCTTGTCTTGCTACATGGGAATTTTTTTGAAATTTCAGGTTGTCTTACTAACATGAGGTAAATAGGTGGCTAACTCAAATTTTCTCTGCTAATCCCTAAAGCAACTTTAGTCTGGTAGCTTAAATTTGCGTCTGTTGATCTATGATTTGTTGTTCCGTCACAAATAGCTCATGCTGATCCTATCTTATCCTTGACTGGTGTAAAGGAATATAGATAGGATATGATATTGTTCATCTATTTTTGGTGCATGGATTACAAAAATACTCTTATCTTATTTTACATAACCTATCCATGTATGATATCCAATCCACCCCAGGTCCAGAGGATTATGCAATCTATCTGTGCAGGATGATTAATCTGACTAACTTTTCAATCCTTCTATTAAACGACTAAAGATATTGAAAAATATGGCACCAAACAAGAAATACGTATCCAATTTGTGCTATGCACCAAATAATACATGTGTGTGTGCATCCATCATTAAATGACCTATTTGACATGCCTAAATGAGAAATGCCACTGCTTATGCTTATATTTCTTTATACAGGAATTACAAGGGAGATAAAAACTTTTAAGCCTTTGGACGAATCTTACCTGGAAAGGTTCCCTGCTTTGGTATCTATCTTTTCCATGCACAACCTCATCTTTTTGATTACTTTGTGTTTCATCTTTTTCCTTCATACAAGTTGTATCTTAATAACAAGTTTTTGCAGTCTACGTCAATGGATCAACCTTGCTGCAAAGACAAATTATCTTCTCTTTTAGAAGTTAAAAGCAGCAACAACTCAAGCCAGCTTGGGGCTATTCTTCCCGCCAATCTCTCATGTTTCACTCCTTGTCTGGATATGAAAAAGTTGAAGCGATCAAGTGATTTAATGGTCAATGAGAAAAAGTTGTCAATTACTGGGAGGGGAAAAATGCATTATCAGAATCATGACGTTATTGATTTGACTGGTGATCTTTTACCTGATAGACAACAAAGTAAAGAGAAACAGTTAGCACCTTGTCCTACGAAGAAACGTAAAGTACTACTTAAAGAGTATGATGCCTTGCAGCATGTTAAAAGTTCCAATGATTATGCATCAGATACCCAAAGATCAGGGCCAAGCAACCTTCCTTTCATAGTCAGTTCAGTGAAACATGAGAATCTACAGATTTCTGATGCTAGAAGTTTGATGAATGCTAAAGAGCATTTGCTGCATAAGGATGATGGAACTGCAGAGGTGGATGCTAAGTTTCTCAATCATAAAAGCAAAGGTGTTCACTTAAGTACTGAACTGCGTGGTGTTGAGGAAACAAAAGGTTCTGCTTTTCTTATTCAGGTAAAATGTCTCTTCTGTTTCTTCCAAAATTTCTTTTAAATGATTTTAGCAATGAAAAGATTTATTTGTGTTGATATTTGCTTGAACTCTATGTATCAAGTATCTAATGGGGAACTCATGCCAGATTCTTTTTCGGATCAAACACAAGCCAACATACTAACTTTAAAACATATGGAATTCTCATGGTTTCTAGGTGACATGAAATTACAAATTTCTAGTTGCCGAAAGTGGCCCTTGGTTTCATATCCAATAATTTTTACCAATTCAAAATTTAATTTTAGGTTATCTAATAAATTACTGCTGTCTCGTTTCTTTCCTTCATCAACCAAATGCTACTTAAAAAGTGCCGATTGACATGGTGAATATGCTTATTAGTTTTTGTAGAAGTTAATATACTTGTTCATTTTTTACTTGGCTCCTACTATAATTTTATTTTTAAAAAAATTCTAAGGTATGAACTGCAAAACTCTAAGTGTAAATGTTCAAAGTGTCGGAGATCTGCAAACTGAGCAATTGGATCTTACCTCCTTGGAAAAGCCATCTGATGTTGGACTCAAGTATTGAATTGGGAAGGGAAGGCATGATGGGAAACTAATGGAACAAAAATCCAGGACTACAAGTAAAGCATGGGACAAAAACAGTGAAGTCTGATTGAAAAAAAAGTCCAGGTCTATCCAAAACATTGGGAAAGAATGATAAGTCTGCATGGGAACTCAGAGAAATGGCTTAGGATACTAAAAGGGCAAACCCAATGCACAAGGCTCCCATAGTGCTTAGGTTTCTGAATTAAAAATTATGAAATTTATGTGAATGTTTCTGTCATTGAAGTGAAAGTACGAGAACAAAGTCTTTTTGTTGCCTAGACTAGGTTCGACGATTAACTTCAATCATACCTGCCGCTCTGAATCTTAAAATTTTGTGATCTATTTGCTTCAGGTATGTGCTGATACCTGATGAGGTTTAGTGCTGCTTTTTCTTGGTGTGACTGCAACAGAATCTTTTGATCATTACATACTGCTTCTTTGAATGTTTCACTTAAGGGGCTTAAGTGACTGGCTTTTTTCTTTAATTTCATAGGATGTGGGAGTGGGGTGAGAATGAAATATTATTTTAAAACTTATCCTAATATTCATTTTTAAATTTTGGAATGATATTAGGAGTTCAGAAGCATATCTTTTCAGCTTCTGGAGAAATTAAATTGAAAAACTACACATGGAACCACATGGATTTGCTCCTGGTTTTATGGTTGGAACTGGCTTCCCTGGAATGGTTTTGGTTAATATGTATTTTGCTGTTTTCCTCTTGAAATTTACAAACCAATCAAACTTTTCCTCATTTGTTTCACTTTCCTGATAACATTTATCTAACTGCTTTGAATTAGGGATGTTTGCTGAAAATTCCCTTGCCTTTCAGGTTAAAGAGAAACTTAGTCCTGCAGAATATAAAGAATTTGTGGGGTTTATGAAGGCAATGAAGTCCAAAGTGATGAAGATTGGTAATGTTTTGCAATGCATTGTGGGATTATTTTCAGGTCCAGAGAGGCTTCCGCTTCTTGAAAGGTATCCATCTAATCTAAAATGGCTGTCACCTTAATAATAGCATTAAATTTGAACATGATGCTATTTGGTTTTCATGTTTCTGTGATGATGGTTTTTTCATTACGAGAGCAATCTAAATTCCATCATCAGTTATAAATCATCTTCAAAAATAATTTAGTATACTTTTGATCCACTTTTAGTATTCCTTGGGCTGAGGTTTCTGGAACTTGGTTGTCTTTTTTATTGTCATGATGCTTCAAACCAGAGGCATGCACTTTTAGGATATCATTTGAAGTGTGGCAAAATTAATTTCCTATTAGTGGAACGAGTTAATGATTTATCAAGAAAGAAAAAGGATGTTCACAGTCCAAGTACATGGAGGCATACTTGGAAAACATCAAAAGAATATGGGGAAAAAAAAAAGAAACATGCAGTAGCTTAAAAGAAAAGGAAAAATTTTGAATGGAGAAAATGATAAAATCATAGCTGTTAATAAACTCAGGGGGAATAAATGAAATCTTGTATATCATAAACCATGCATCTCAGGAGGAATAAATGAAATCTTGTATATCATAAACCATGCATCAGGAGGAAAGTAGCCAGAAAATTTAGGCCTTAAACGTAGCCAATTAGCCATTAAATGCTCCATTGCATTAGGTACTCATTCCTCTTTTCTTTCTGCTGCTCCCTCACATGCTTAAATGGGACTGCCATTCTCCATGCTTACTAAGCTTTCCTTTATCTTCCTATCTAAAAACCATCCAAATGTCTCAAGCATAATTTATTATTATGTGAAACAATTAAATATTTTAGAGCCTTGCCAACCTCTTGGCTGAATGGTTTAAAAAAGAGTCATGACATGTTGTAAAGCTTGAGTTTGAACTGAAGTAACCCCATCCCCAACCTCTAATTGTCAAAAATAAAAAAAATAAATATATTAGAGCCTTGGAGGTGGCCCCTGAAGTCTTATTTATGAGGGATACCATACGTAGATTACTGGTGTTGGTTTACTAGGATACCGCATTTTCTTTAGCCTATAATTCATTCCCTAAATTTTTTTAGCATGTAATTATCTGATATTTTTGCTGGAAGTCACACTCTGTTGTCATCTGTAACAGGTTCAAGGATTATGTGCCTGCGAAGTACCATCCTTTATATGAGCAGTACCTTGAAACAAGTAAAGAAATGCTGGACAAGCAAAGGAATTAAACTTATCTTGTCCTCACTGTTACTAGGGGATGCTATCTGTCAATTTAATGATGGGTTTGGGTAGAAACCTGGATGCATGATGTTTTGTATAGCAATGATCTCTTGGAGTGTTGGAAAATGGAAGAATTCTGAAGAATTCATGTCTGTAGGAAAGTAGCTTTCTCAACATGAGGTTGAGGGTGATGTCGCACTCTGCAAGCTTAGTATTATTTGGGGCTACTACTGAGATGAGATATTGAAGGATTGATTTGGTGGCAGCTGACTTTTTGTGGAAAACAAAATCAAGCTGACTGAAAGTGTAGCAGGAATTTTGTTGGGGGAGATGAGATCTAAAGGCAGCCTAAACTTGGCTTCCTAATTGATATAGCCTTCACAGTTGACGATGCTTCGCCAAGAGATAAAATCTTACAAAGTTGTCACCTTTGTCAATACACAATGGTTTATTTATGTAATTGACCAAAGTAAATGGTTGATATTTGGGTACTTGGTGATATTAAATCAGATAACAAGAGGTGGTTTCTTCTTATTTGTTGTGTTAAATTTTATTTCATTTAGGGTTCAAATTCAGGATTTTCAAGACAGCACTGTTTGGGATAATGGTACAAGTCAGTGAGAACTATCTCCAATGGTGTTGAAATCTTCAATTCTAATCGCTAGGATGGTTTAGGGTGTTGTTCATTCGGCATTTTTTTAAAATAAAAAGCAAATGTGAATAATTCTTTTGTTTATATTTTCTTTTGATAATTAAGTTAGGAATACTACTTCATACACTGTCAGTGAATGTTTTTTATTTCGCAATCAAAATTAAAAATTAAAATAACGACACATTTTTTTAAAAATATTTTATAAATAATTAAAAAATTAAATGGTTAATAATTGAAAGTACTATGCATACTTTAACTTTTTATGTTTCCGAAGTTATACAGACAAGCAAAGTTTTTCCTATTGTTGGGTTAGGTGTTTAGGGGTAGAAGATGAAAAGATGCTTTAGAGCATCTTATTATTCTTGGATCCTAACACACACCAACTATAGGGATTCTAATGTACAATGATGTCTCAATGTGTATGTTTCAAAACATATTCTTACCAAATTAGTACAATTCTGTACTTATAAGTATATATTTATATCAAATCAAATACTTTCAAATTGAATCTTACAAAACATATCATATACTTTCAAATTTAAAGCTTATAAATCAGATACAAAACTGATAGTTTAAAGGAGACAAGGCTAATATCCCTATAGTAGTCACACGGTGCTGAAGTCCTAATGTCCAAATAAGGGATAGGTTAATCTATTGCCATGGTTAAGGTTCCGCAGTTTTATTGACCAAGTGAAAACTGGAAAGCTGTAGACGTTGTTGAAATCAAACAGCTATTTCCAATTACATCCAAATAGGCATAGCATGATTTACTAAGTAGGTAAGTACTAAGGGGGGCTTAGGTCTCAAAACCAATCCAAACAGTTTAGTATGATTATCAGTTCAAAATAATATAATCTCATAGCTTTCAAATACCATACATACTAATTGGGACATTTATCCTTCGGAATCATGCTCATAAAACCAATTTAGACAGCCCACAATCAAATGGCATATTTTGTATGCTCATAACAACAAATGAAAATACTTTCTAAATCAAAATTTTCAAATCATATACTTATGCATTTCACAAACAAGAATGCAATTTAGGCAATTAGTGGGCTGCCATAATTCTTTACAAACAAACCATGCATTTGTAAAAGCTTATGCATCAAAACTTGATAAACGCATGCATTCATGAGATGGTTCTGCATGAATGAACTTATGATACCAAGTATAGGTCGAATCTAACCTTACACAATTCAATTTCTTTTCATGCTAACATCACTTAACATCATTCAAAGCTTATTTCACTCAAATCATCAACTTCCTAGGCTCATCAAATTAATTTCACAATCTCATAACATTCATCATCAAACTAATCCTTGTACTTATTATTATTCAAAATCATCACCATCAAAACAAATTCATCCACATGCACCGCAATGGGCTATATGTCCTCATTACAGCAGTCGGTCACGCATTTGCTTTTATAATATATCTTATATTCAAACAAGTCAACTTATCATCACAAGTAATCAAAACGGAACACATCACTTATCAATATGACACCATTACTACTTCCTTTACATAAATCTCTTACCGAAACTTATCAAACCAACTTAATTTCAATTGTTTAATCACCAAGCACTTAGTAGACAATACATATATTGCCTATTCCAACTCTCCTCCAAAAGTGACCTTCGCTGCAATTTAAGATTAAAATAATCAAGTTTAGCCTCAAAACATATCAAACAACCCTTAGATTTAACAATTTCCATCACTTCCTTACGTCCTTCCTTGCAGCGGAAGCCACATCCTAAGGCTCCTTGTGTTTTCTTTCAGTTCCAATTTCACCAATCAACTTAGTATATTATCAATATAGGTTCAAATTGACTTAACTGAAGCATTCCTATCCTATAATACTCATGGTGGCGGAAACTATATTTAGCATTTCTAAGAGTACTTGTTACAATTTAACTTCAAAATCATGCTCATCAATCTCAAAACTATCTCATACATCAAATTTAGCCAAAACTAATCACATAGACCTTATGATCTCACTTTGGCTGAAACCCTAACATACTCCTCAAATCAAATTTGCTGCAAAATAATACCAAATATGAGCTTAGGGACCTCTAAAATACAACATATAACAGTTTCAGCTTAAACCGAATTTTCTATCTTTTACTTGTTCCTTAGGCCGAAATTTTCTCTCCAACTTTTTAGCCTTCAAACAGCCACAAAACACATTAAATTTAAGATATATGGTAGATAATAGCTAGAAGATATAGATATGTAAGTAGGGTAAGTTGGTTTTTTTTTCTTCTCTTTTCTCTTCTTTCTCACTCTCACACCACTTCCTTTTTGTTTCTGGTTTTTCTTTTCTGTTTTGGCGGCCAATATGCACGAGAATGAAGCATAAAACTCCTACCATACTTGGCTAAAATATCCCCTTTTATTGTGGTTTAATTACCCTTTTAACCTATTGCTTTAATTAACTACATAGCTTACTTGTGCTAGATACCATATGGCTGATATTTAGACTTTATCAATCTGAATTCTAGCCCCATCTTCACACCATCTAGCCTCCACTAACTTTATAAAATCTTATCATTAAATTGTTAATACTTATCTCTTAATATACTTAACCAATAGCTATTTAGTTTAATTTATTTATTTAACTAATTTTCCTCTAAATTTTGACTTTTTCTTGGCTGGAATTTTCAGCAGCTAGTTCTCTTATTTTTCATGCCATTTTTGACCTTTCTATAAGGAAAAGTCTTTCCCATATGATTCCTTAGGTATGCTGAATTAATATTGAATTGAGCTGAAATTCTTACCGTACGTAAATTATGCTCTAAAATTTCGGATGATCTAAAATTTCGAATCAATTTTAACTCGTCTAGAGTCCCGTGTAATTGCGTGTCCACATATTCGTGCCCCTACAAAGAATTCAATTTGATATAGCTTTGTTCATAAACATGCTTATAGCATCAATTAACTTATGTAAGATGTAAGGAACAGTGAGGTTCTCACCAGATTAGAAGAGTTGCCAATGAGGCCTTGGCTTAGTGGCAAGGAAGAGGCCCTGAGACTTTGAGGTCTCAGATTCGAGTCTCACCAAGTGTGAGTTTGAGTTAGTTTAGTTATTTACTAGTTTGTTATAGTTATTTACTAGTTTACCTAGTTTGAGTAATGTGATTTTCATAGTTACTTGTTCATGGAATGTAATATGCTGATTGTGATTGTAATTTCTAATGAAAATGTACTACTCACCAGATTAGAAGAGTTGGTATTTTTTATGGGTGTAAAAATAAATATCTTAAGCCTTATAGCCATGTTTGCTGCATAGAATAAAAATATGATAAGATAATATAACATTATGGATAGGATAAGATTAAATGATATCATTCTATTTTATATTTGATGTGTACAAAGATTAAGAATAAGATAGAATAATTTTGGCTAAAATATTAAAAAGGCCCCTAAACTTTGTTACTTTATTTAAATAGGCCATTATACTTTTATTGCATCTAGATATGCCCTTAACCTTTTATTTGAGTTCAAATAAGCACATAGACTTTAATTTGTACTCAGATAAGCGCTTCATTCTTAATTTATACCCAAATAAACCATTAATATAAATCAATCTTAAAAATGATTAATCGATTTTTTTATTACATTTAAAACCTAACTTTCTACATAAAAAAAATGCTAATTAGATAGAATATATTATATAATATTTAATTATGTATATTATACTATATATTATATACTTAAAAAAATGTTAATTAGTTCAGTTAGTTTAATTCATAATTTTAGACATCGAATTAATCGAATAAATCAACCTATAAAAATTAATTTAAATCCAAATGTGACTTAGTTGAATCAAATTAATTGAATTTTGATTGGTTAAATTAGTTTGAAATAATTTTTATTCATATTTAATCTTTTATTTGAAATAAGAGCTTATTTGAGTACAAATCAAAGTATAAGGGCTTATCTAGATGCAATAAAAGTATAAAGGCTTATTTAAATAAAGTAACATAGTTCATGGGCTTTTTTAATATTTTAGCCAATAATTTTTTGTCTTTCACCATATTTGTTATGTGTAAAATTATAAGTAGTATAAAATGATTTTTTTTGAAATACTCATTTTTAAAGTAACATAATTTAAATTTATAATTTTTTTATAAATATAAATAAAAAATTAAAAAGTTAAATATTTTTTTACAACATTATAATTAATAGTCAAATTTATTAGTCAATTTTTTTAATAAAAATTACTTTTAAAAACTTTATATTACTTCTTCAAAAAATGTATTTTTTTAAAAACTGAATTTTTGTAAAAAAATTCTACGTATTTTTTCACTTTTTTCTTTTCTTTTCTTTCCTTTTTTTATTTCTTTTATATGATTTAAATTTAAAATAATTTCTTTGATTGCAAATTAAATATATTTATTTTTAGAAAATTGAGATTGTCTAGGAAATAAATATATTTTTTATTACATTAATATTTACAGAAGACAATTCTTCAATTTTTTCTTTATTTTTTGTGTTTCTTTATCCTCTTCCTTTTTTGTCAATTTAGAAGGAAATATAGAAAACAAAAATAAAGGAAAAATACAAGTTAAATTTAATAATTCAAATTTTGTAAACTAAAAAATATATAATTTCTAATAATTTTATGGTTAATAGTTATTTTTCTTTCTTTCCCCTTTTTTTACAGACAAAAAGAAAAAAAATTAAGAAAGAAAAAATAAAAAGAGAAGAAAAAATATAAAATTTATACATAAGAAAAAACTAGTTAAAAATTTATTTTATAATAATTTTTATGTTTGAAAATTTCTTTTCTAAAAACTTATTTAAAAAAATTAATTATTTCCAAAAATAAATTTTAAAAAATGTGTTCAAGAAAATATTATTTTATCAAAATTATAGTTTTTCTTGAATCAAAAACAAGAAAAAAGAAAGAAATAAAGAAAGAAGAAGTAAAAAATGAAAAAGAAGGAAAAATGTAACCAAAAAAAAAGAAGGAAAAAATTGTAATTAATTAATTAAATAAGCAAAGTTCCTTATTATTATTAAATGTTTAAGTTAATTTTTAAATATAAATTTCAAGGATGAAATAAATAAAATGAGTATTTATTTATAATTCCATGAGATTAGAAATAATTCTCACCTTTTAGAGAGGATGGAATCATCCTATACTAAGAGGATACTACTCTTTTTTACAATCTAATCCTCCCCTTAATGTGTGCACTAAACATAAGATATGATGATTATTATCCTATTTTATCAATCATTCTATGCACCAAACATGACCTATATGTTTAATTCATGGGTTAACATATTGACTTGTGAATAAAAGAAAGTAGGAAGCAAGGGCATGAGGTGTGAAATATTGAATAATGAAACAAAAAGAAGTTTGACCAAAACATATTAGTCAAGCCAAACAGGGAAGTGAGGTTTACCAACAAAGAAAAATAGTAGGGGGTTTTGGGTTATTTAGGTTTAGTCTTTAAGGACTTTAGAGGGCGTTTGGTTCGCGGAAAAATATATTATCTTTGGGAATTTGATTACCACCAAAACACTATACATTTGAGAATCTTTGGAATATTAAATTCCCGTGTTTGGTTTGATCAAAAGGAAAATAAGATTTTTGTGTTTGGTTGGGAGAATATAAAATTACCTAATGATTTATTTTACTATATTGCCCTTATATATTAGTAGTTGTGTTAAGTGAATAAGTCATGACAAAAATAAATTACTTACTTAGTTATTTAACATATTAAATTATTTAGTATTAAATATGTAATTTATTTATTTTAACATGTAAATAATATTTAAAAAGTTATGCTTAAATAATTTTTTATCATTTATATTAAGTCAAATTTAAATATCATTTATGTAAATTGTTTGTTTATTTAACCTGTAAATTATATATTAATTTATTTAACATTTAAATTATTTATATATTTATCTAACATGTAAATTGTTTGTTTATTTAACATGTAAATTGTATATCAATTTACTTAACATTTAAATTATTTATTTATTTAACATATAAATTGCTTATTTATATTCTTTACCATGTAAATTATTTATTTATTTAACATGTAAATAATATTTAAATAATATTTAATGGTTGGAAATATTACTTAACAATGTAAGAGGGATGTAAGATTGTGAAATAATAAAACACTTTTATTTTGTAATTTTTAGTGACTAAAAAGGATAATGTGGTCCAAAAACATTATTAAGTGAGGACAAAATTTGAAAAAAAAATTTTTCCCCAGGAATTCTAAAAAAACCTCAGGAGATGGAGGTAATATGATTCCCCCCTATTTTCCCCCCTTTTGTTATAGTTGGGAATATTAAATTACTGATGAGAGGGAAAATTTTGCAACCAAACAAGCTAATCATATTACGGAAAAAAAATTACTAGTCAGAATCAAAAATTTCTTGAACCAAACGCCCCCTTAGGGTTAGTTTGGATTGATGGTGATATTGGTTCCGATGTGATTCAAAACAACGGTGATAGTAAGGTTTGTTATTGTAGTGGTGAGATTGGTTAGTGTAACTGTGATGTGTATTTGGATGCAATCACAACAATGATAGTGAAATAAGTGTTGTGAAAAAAATAAAGACCATTATAGACATTAAATTAAAATTTATATATAATGAAATTTATAATGCATATTTTATATTTTTAAAATTGGATAAATTCCTTTGAGGTCATTAAGATTTTATCATAATTCAATTCTAATCCATTGGCTTTGAAAATGGATTCTTTGGTCCAAAAGCACAAATGATTTTAACATATATCGGTCAATTACTAAACTTGAATTAATAATATCACGTTCCCAAGAATCAACAATAAATTTTATTATTATTTATTATTTTTAAGTAATTTTTTAAAAAAATTATTCTATGTAAGATTTTTATTTTTTAATACCAAAAAGGGTATTATGGATATTGTATGAGTAATAAATATTTAGGTTAATAGATTTTTTAATTGTAACTTAATAGAGCGACTTTTTGTTACTGTTAAATTTATAATTTTGGACCAAAATGTCTATTTCTTAAACCAATGGACTAGAGTTGAATTCTGGTAAAACTTTGATGACCTTAGTGGAATTTGCCCTATAAAATTTATAAAATAATAAAAAATAATAAAATTTTTTATATCAAAAAACATTTTTAATAAATTAAAAATTAATAACATTTATTTTTTATCCATTAATATTTTTATTACTAAATATTTAAATTTATTTTAAAAAAAACATTTTGAAAGTTATTATAAATAAAATTTAACCAAATTAAGAAAAAACAAAATGTATTTAAATAAAAGAAGGGGGTTAAAGGGGTAATCTTATCCCTCCCTTCTCTAGTCCCCCCCTAGAGGGGGTCTATTATGCAATTGCACGTAGGTGCATTCCAAATGCACTGTGCTATTGTATTTTATCTGTAGCAATTGTTATCCCTCTTTAAAAATGATTAGTTTTAAACTCATGCGATGCACGAAGATCTATTAATCAAATAATAAATTCATTGATAATATATTTTTTTGAAACTTTATAATATAAATTATTATGTTTATAAAAAAGACAACATATGTATATTTAGTATTTTTTATTTGTAATTGAGATATTACAATACAGTAATATAAAAGAAATTATATATTGAATATAACTATGCAAATTTAAAAAGGTTAAATCAAACTATTATTGTAATTTATTGAATGAACATAATATATAAAAAAATTCAATATGTCTTTGATTTGAAGAAATTGAAATTTTTTCGTCTTAAGATCAACCTCGTGTAAGAATTTTTTTAAACGGAGATTGTTCAATGAATTCTTATTGAGCTGAAGAGGTAGCAAATGATTCTTGAGTATTTATTACTATTTTTGAATGATGTATTACTTTATTTGATGATCTAATAGATTTCATAGATGAAATAGAAGACTTAAATAAAACACTAATCTACAATTTGATTAAATTAAGTTTCAATTATCACTTATATTATAATAAATATAACAAAAATACTCATATTATGTAAATATATGCATACCTATGTATCAAATATATATATATATATATATATATATACACACACACACACACACACATACACACACACACACACACACACACACACACACACACATACCTATTCCGATAGTTTTAAGCTTAGTATTTCTCATATTAGTATTAAAATTTGTTGCTCTTGTTTCGAACAAAAAATTTCACCCCTGAGATCTTCAAATATCTCTCAAATTTTATAATCTTAATTTTTCTAAATTATGGTCATAGACATATCATTAAATTAAATTAAATATTGGACAATATTAAAATAATTGTTAACTAATAAATATCTTAAGAGAAATTTTATAAAGATTGTCAACATCTTTATTAATTAATTTTTTAGCTTCAATGTTGAAAAATACAAACATCTCTTTTCCAGAACTAACAAATGTCTCAATATTCAACTTCTACCTATAAAGTGTAATTGTTAATTAATCAATACCTTAAGAAAAATTTTATAAAGATTGTTAACATCTTTATTAATTAATTAATTTCTTAGTTTCGGTGTTGAAAAGTATAAAACATCACCTTTTTAGAATCATCAAATGTCTCAACGTTCAACTTTTACCTATAAGGTATACAAAATGCTAGAATTAAGTTATATATATTAAAATTATAAAATGCTTATATTATTATCATAGAATATTTTTTGTTTTATGTTTTAAATATAGTAAATATAAATATTATTTACCTTAGGTTGGATTAGGGACATTAATATTACATGGGGAACAATAAAATTTTTTATCAACTTCGGACAACCTTTTGTTGCACTCGCGTGACATATAATACTAACAAAAAGTTAAATAAACTTTCATGATAGTTACTCTATTGGTAAAAGATTTTTCTTATATTATATATATACAAAACACAAATTCAAAAATAGTCAATAAAAACATACATGCTAAATCAATTATATTTTATAATTAATTGCCATATATGTGTGAGAACCAATGATTTTGTACTGTACATGTACGAATTTTTAATTATTAATTCATTATTGATTTATTTTGAATTTATTTTGTAAATTACAAGTAAATAGAGATGTGGCCCCCACTTAGATTTTGTGAAGACCAGGAATTTTCTAAATAAATATAAGGTATTCGAAAAATTTAATTTGGACAAATTGAAATCCAAATTAAATAAGAATGAAATTGGAGAAAATAAATTCGAATATTAAGAAATCCAAAACGTAACAAGAAATAAAATATTTATTTTGATAGATTTATATAATGATATTATATAAATATATTTTTGATAAATATATATATATATTATATATGGAATATATGTATATATTATACATTGATATATATATATATATATATATATATATATATATACTATTTTATATCATGGAATAGATACATGTATTTTATTGTACATTTATGTACATATATAATATATATGAAATATATATATATATATATAGCATTTTAAAATTTAAGCAGAAATATATAAATAGTTTATATGAAAAATATATTTTTCATATATATATATATATATATAATATATATGAGATATATATATATAGTAGTGTAAATTAAAGTACATATATATATAAATATAAATGGTTTATATGAAAAAAGGTATATATATATATATATATGTGTGTTTAAATTTCAATTATATATAATTATATAAATATAATTATATATATAATAAATAAATAATTATTTAAAAAAAGAGAAGAAAAGGGAGGGAATCGGGGTGCCACCCGATTCCCAACTCCTTTTGTTGAAAATAGAAGAGAGGGAGGGAGGCGTGAAGGCCGGCAATGCCGGCGAGAAGAGGGAAAGGGGAACAGTCGCTGGACGGGGAAGAGAAAGAAGAGGGGCCGGTGGCGGTGAGAATCGAAAGAGGAAAGAAGAAAAACTAGGCGGAAGCCAAAGCAGGAGGAAGGAAAACCGAAAGAAAAAGGAAAGGAGGCGACGCCGGTCAGTCCACTTGTCGCCGCCACCTTGCGAAGCCAGATCTGGAGGAAGGAAGGCTCGACGGTGAAGAAAACGACGAGAAAAGAGAGGAAGAAAAGAGAAGGAGCCGCTGCCGCCCATCCTAGATCTGCTACCGTCGGCGTCGCCGATTGAGAAATGGAGGCCAGATCCGGCATCCTCACAAGGTCAGCTAGCTGTGGGAGGCTTGAACCGGCGAAGAGGGTGACCGCCGGTGACCGAACCGGCCAGCAGAAGCAGATCTGACCCGGTCAACCCGATCCGACCCGATTTGACCCGGTCAACCCGACCCAAACTGACCCGACCTGGTTAGAAAAAAAAAAAGAAGAAAGAAAAGGAAAAGAAAAAGAAGAAGAGAGAAAGAAAGAGAAAGAAAAAGAGAAGAAAAAGAAGAAAAGAAAAGAAAAAGAAAAAAAGGAGAAAAGGAAAAGGAAGAAGAAGTAGAAGAAGAAGAAGAAGAAGAAATGGTAAGGAAAATATAGAAAAATAAATTGATGGTATTTATTGAATAATTTATGATTATATTGAAGTAGTCATTGATATTGAAATTATAGCAAAAAAGGAAATGAGACGAATGGTGGAGTTTGGCAAGGCTCGAAAATCCAAAAGTGCGCTAAGCTTGGCGAATAGGTAAGATACTTTTATAAAGCATTAGTAGCTTTATATTGTATAATTTGGAATTTGATTTTTTGATATGAATAATTATTGAATTAATACTAAAAATACTAAGAGGACCCACAACTGATGGTGGGGGTCTTAGTAAAAGATAAAAATTAGTGAGAATCAACGGTTGCAATTATAAATTGTGTTTCCTTGCAGGAGGTTTAGAGAAAATTAAGTCGTTATGCTGTCGAAATTTCCACGAAAATGTTTAAGGAAAAACATTAAGTTCTCATATAAATGGAATCCTGAAAGAATTATCGAAGATAAGCTTGAAAGGATCTTATTGTGTCATAGGAAAAATTAATTTTTAAATGATTGAGAAGGTAAATGGATGGACACGATAACGTGAGGAATCGTATTGTGAGTCTTATAGAATCAACAATTTGATTTATCTCAACATTACAAGTTGATTTTGAGTTGAAAATGAGATGGAATATTAGTTCGTTAGAATAGTGAGGAAAGTAATGATGACTATACGATGCAGCTTAGAAGTGAAGACCACAGTTCAAATTTTGATAGTCGAGCGATTGAATTAGAGAACTATAAATGGAGTAATGATTCGAAAAACACAATGGATGGTTATGATATTGAGTCACAACAATTATATGATTAAGCATACATAACTTTATTGACATTGATATGGAACTACAACAAAATCCGATTATTTATAGATTCAAATAAATGAGTGATGAAATTTTATGAATATATGGTTTAATTGATAACCATAGAATAGACATTGAATAATAAGATTGACAGTTGCATAAGTTCGGTATTAAATCATACAGGCCATATGAAAAATTGATTTAAGGATAGTGATCTGGTTTTGTGAGAATGAATTAAATTGAACATCAAGTCAGAAATGATGAAAATGTATCAATAGATCAAATCATAGATGGATTTGATAAGTGATTATAAATTTTGTGGTTCTGTTATCTTCGATGTCGACTCTAGAGTAGATATCGAATGATGATATTGTTATTACATAATTACAGTATCTTGAGGGCTACACAGAAACATGATATTTGAATACTTATAGATACTAAAAGGATCCTTACTAATGATGTGATATCAGTGGCAATAATAAAATGATTGTGATAGTTGATAATGATCGTAAAAGAGATATTGAATACCAAGTAATTCGATTTATTGAATAATTGGAGTACCAAGCAATGTGAATACCGAATGAAATGAATATGGAATGATTTGAAAATTGAATTACTGATTTTACAGAAAGAGAGTCTCGAAATCGAATGATTGATGGTGATGAATGTAAATGAATTTCTCCACTATATTAGAGGAAAAAACTACCGAAGTTGCATACTGAAATGTTTTATAGCATGCCTTCTTACAACTTGAAACATTATAATAATGTTTATATGAATACTGAAAAATATTAATTTGTTTTGAAATGAAAGTATATGGTAGATATATATATTTTGATATATGAAATCTCATACAAAATTTTACCATATGCTTTACATGATATTGAAAAGAAAGCTATAGATTTAAATGTTTTATGAGACTGTAGGCACCATAAAAGAATTAAATTCAATAAAGCATAGTGGAAACCGCCTAATTGGAGCTTTGCTCATTAGGCAGAGAGATGCTTGTCCGACAATAGTCGTGGACAGGTCTCAGTCACGCCTGATCAGTGAGGCTGAGAGAGATGAGGTCTATGGCCATAGATAGCGCCCTAGTTGGTTTCCAAGGGACGATAACATGATTTTCACTGCTAGCTACAGTGATTTAAGTCTTTATTGATAAAGATGATAGGGATCTAGCCTAGTCTCTAACCGATATGATATGAAGTCTAGAGTATGATTTTATTGATATGAACTCTAGACTTGACATGATTTATACTGTACATGAAACAAGTTTGAAATGAAATATGTTTTGAAAAATTACATGTTTTAAACATGTTTTAAAATTCCATGAGATATGATTTCGATACTTATATGATTTATATGTGATTTTGTGTCGAACATGGCATGATATGTGGTCTAGAGTATAGTTTGATTTGATATGAACTCTAGACCTGATATGATTTACAGTATATGTTTTAAAAGTACATGATAAATGATTTCGACACTTATATGATTTATATACGATTTTGTGTCGAATTTAAAATGATATGCGGTCTAGAGTATAGATTGATTTGATATGAACTCTAGACCAGATATTACTTATAGTATATGAAAACATGTTTTAAAACCGCACATGTTTTAGACATGCTCTAAAAACGAATACATGAATTGAAATTGAACATGTTTTTATCATGTCGTGAAGGTAGACTTGAATGAATTGAAAATTCATACGTAGAGCATGTTCTAAAGTACATATGATACGATTAGAAATGATAGCGGTTTGTACAGTAAAGTTACATAAATTGCATATTAAACCCTGACATGATAATATGCTTCGTACATGAGAGTTCCATGAGGAATGTCATGGCTCGACATTAATGATATTTCATTTAGACGACGACATGATATGATACATGAACATAAGATTGATATGAAGAGAATTGTGAACTTACACTATTGTGATCATGATTTCTCTATATGGAAAGTGATATGAGATGATAGATTACAGGAGTACGATTATGAAACATAAAGTGAATTGATATGATACTTCAATTGGACATGATGTACTCCAAGATAGAGGAAAATATAGACTAATAGTATATGACATTCAATTTGGACACGACATATTGTTGTGCGATGCACTATAGTGTAAGGACGAGAAGACTGAAAAAGTGATTATGATGATTTATTTAAAAGCATAAGTGATAGACAGATGACAAGAAATGAGATAATGATATGTTATCGATGAGAAATGATTAACTGTAATTGCAAACTTGCAAGTTTTAAGCATTGCAGTTTAAGACAGTATAATCCTACTCTTGTATTTATATTAGTATCTTACTAAGCCGTGGTTTTGCTCACCCCACTAAATTTCATCTCTTTCAGACTATTGAAGTTAACATTTGCCGAGTGAGCTGCTAAGTGGGCATCGGAGACGGTGTATGGACTTGGTACTAGTCTTCTGAGATATATGTTCCTTACAAAATACTTGTTTACATGTGAGACTTAAATTGATGCACAGTACATATTCTGTTTAACAAGTCGGGATGTAACTAAGAACTGTTTCCTTGTTAGTTTAATATTTAAATGAAATGACTATAGGTCACCTAGATAGTATAGTAACTACACTGACACCGAATACAAACCTTAAAATGAAAAAGAAAAATTTAGTCCATAAATTTGTAGACTAAGGAAAGTGTAAGAATCAAGTGAAAGTCGCGGTCTTTGGGTCGTGACAGATTTTGTGCCCAGATATTATTATGAATGTGTAAACAGTGTACTGACAGTGTAATAATGTTGAGGAGGAAATTTTAGAGACTTGAAATTATCTTATTTTCATTATTTGGAGTTGTTGTCAAACAAATTGGAAATGACAGTTATGTCTCGAAACTATTTTCGATAATTGTGCCCAAATTTAGAATGAGTTGTGACGAAGTAAAAATACCATGTTATTCTACATGAAAAGGACTTTAAAATAGTGGCATTGGATTTAGTTAAAACGGTGGTGTAATAAAAAATTTACGCGATTTACCCGGTAAGGGTAAAATTGTAATTTCTCACAATCTGTACACCACGTGTCAACGAAACTATTTCCATTCATCAAGATATGATTAATAAGACTAATTGGAACTGGAATCCGAAAATTTGGAGCACGTTTACACGGTTTTTACGCTAACGGGACCGTAAGGGCAAAATCATCCAAAATTTCATAACTAGAGGCATTTTGTTAATTTGCAAAATTCCAGAATTTTCCCTTAAAGTCATCCAGCTGCTGAGATGTACTATATGCCTTCTTCCTTCAATGAAACCCACGCCATTTCAAGAGAAAAGAGGAAAGAAAAAATTTCAAACTTTGAAAACTACTAATTTAGTCAAATTTGTACCAAACCTTTGACTACAAAAACATCCTATTTTCTCTCCTCTACTTACCTATACCTATATCTCATTGAATAAGCCATCAAATAAGGAGAAAGAACTCCTTGAAGAATTCGGCCAAGCAAGGTACTTTGCTATCCACTTGGTTTTCTTTGATTCTAAAGGTGTAGAATTATTCATTTAGGTTGACTAAGTATGATTTTACCATTCGTTTTAATTAAATGTTGCAAAATCAAAAGATGCCATAAGAGGGGGTTTCGACCATTGATGGTACCTAGGGAATCCTTGAGCTTTCATGCATGAAATGCATGCTAAAATGAAGATCAAGCATGATAGAACATGATTTAAGCATTACATTGTTGGAAATCCCAAGGAATCACTATCGACCATTTTTGGCCATGATGAAGGGGATTGGTTTCATGGATGATTTTGATGTTTTAAGGGTAGATTATGACTGTAGGAATTATGAGAAGTCTGTCGGTATGCTTGAATTTAAAATTCGACGCAAAAAGAGGAAGTTATGTTATGTTACTGTTAGAAATTATACTGCAAAAATAATTGCAGTGTCTAATATGGCTGCATTTAGATATAAACAATAGCTCAAAAAATAAGTATTTAATGAGCTAATAATTTTAATGGAATTAATTGTAGCCCGGGATTAACGAATATCGTGTGGTGCATCCGAAGAGCTCGATTTCGCTATACAGGTAAGGGATGCGTGTGTAAGCTGTAGCGATATTTCGAATGCATATTTATTATGCAAATAAATTATTATGAATATTTTGAAATGAAATGCATGGAAATCTGTGAAATTGAGGTTGTCTGTGAAAAATTGAAACTGTGTTTGATTTGCAGGAGAGCTAAGATAATAACAGACGTTATGCTGCTGAAAATTTCTGTAATATTTTCTAAAAATATTAGAAAATATTTAATTACATGATTTGATGAATTCTTAGCCTTAAAAATGAGAAATTGATTATTTTTCATAAAACATGAATATACCGAAAAAAATATTATTTGAATATTCATGCTACCAATTTTATTGAAAAGGAGAATACATAATATTTCTCTTACATGTTTGACAGCAGATGATATGATTTATGAGATGAAGAGAAGAAAAGTGAATATTTTATAAATTATTTTCCATAATATTCACTTTATGATTTAACAAAATCCTTTATGGATTGATTGAAGAATTCTTGAATTTTTTTATTTCCATAAAGGTGATATGATTATGAAAATATTATTTTGAGACTAATAGGTCATATATCATACCGATATGTGATATGTGACTTGTGATATGTATTCAATCTCGGTTGATATCTGATTAGTGTTTGATTGAGGACTACTCTAGACTATGGCTATAGATTTGACATGATTATCATTGCCCTACGAGGTACTTTCTCTCTAGCATGATATATTCTGGGTGATGCCTTAGTCTCCACTTGTATGAGATATGAAATGATATGTGATATGGAAAATGTGTTTAAATGCAAAAGGTATATGAATATGTTTTTACAGAAAAGGAAAATGATTTCTAACAGTTTACTATACTGCATGGAGTACTGGACTGTTGATGACTTATACAGTGATATGTGAAATGAGTTTAAATGAGAATTACAGTTATTTAAACTAATATTCTTTTTAAAGAATATATGAATATTAGTTTAATTGTTTACATGTTTTATTTTATAAAAGCATTATTTTGAAAGGGATATGAAATGATATGGAAAAAGGGATTGATCTCAACAACAATAATTACTCCCTATAGTCGCTTCTAGGTTTTGGGACAAGACAGGTATTTCAATATACCTTCCTTACTCCATTCGAATCCCTAACCGACTATAGTATCTTTCCTATGTTGGTTCTACAACACCTATAGGAAAATAAGGATTTTCATTGCATATAGATTTCGGAATATCTAGTTTTACATACAATTCTCTTACTGGGCCGTGGTTTGCTCACCCTTTTATTCTAACATCTATAGAGTACTTTCAGTGACTGCGTGATTTGCATTCGGGGATTGTTGGCTGCGCATATAGTGCCCTGGCCCCTGAGGTAGCGAGCTTATATCTTGGAGGTATAATCATTTATTTTATATGTTCAGACATATTTTACAGTATTATAGTGTTGGAAATTAAACAGGGGATGTAATGATAAATAAATTCTCGGCATATAAATATTTTAGTAATTATAAATTACAGTTTGTTAAATAGTTACTGTATAAGGAAAAAGGAAAGTAAGGCATCGTAGACAGCCCAACGATATAAAATGTGTGGAAAAACGTGAAAAATGTGGATACGGGATGTGACAATATGTTATCATTGAAAAAATATATGTTTGTCTAATACATTGAATAGTGATTTTATGACCAATATTTTAATGTCCGACAGAGGTGTGTTATTTATAAACATTGAAACCTCATCCTATTTTAGTCTTTTATGTGATGTGCAATGAAATTCTACATCAAAATCTCATTTAAATAAACTAAATACAAAAAAAAGTAAGAGAAATTTGAGTTTTTTTACTCTTAAGATCCATGAGTACTAAGCATTGATAAAAAAATTATTACATGCAATTTATATAATGAAAATGGAGAAAATTAAAAATTTTAATAAATATAGATATAGATGTTACCTTTTAGACAATTAAAAAAATTAATATATAAAAGCAGTAGTTATAAATGTTGTATTTTATAATGTTAATATGAAGAGAAAGAATAATTGCATATTACGTATTATTTAAAAAAATTAAAAAATGATGTTATATTATTGCATGTTATATTATTACAAAAAAATGTAATAATTGTACATAAACTGTTATATTATTGCATGTTATATATTACATTATCCATAGTAATTTTAATATTCATAGATATAGATGTTATTTTTTAGAAAAAAATTAATTGATAAAAGCAATAGATATAGATGTTATATTTTGTAATATTAATGTAGGTAGAGATAGATGAAATGAAATTTTTATTTAATTTTAATCTAGATAGAGATATATGTATATTTATCTTTTAAAAATTAAAATATATAATTAATTTAAAAATATAATTGATCTATTTTTATATTTATATATGTTTTTATTTTTTGAAACTTGAAAAAGAAAAATTATTTTTTTTAAAAAATATATTAACGTGTCAAACATTTGAACTGTCCACATAAGATGTCCTACTTATAGCCAATTACTTTGGCTTATATATATATTAGATTAGATCTAATGTTCGAATTTCTCTTTTTTTGTGTACCTCTTTATAAAAAAAATAGATCAGAAATTTGGACTAATGCCTAATTGGATTTGGTCTTGGGTGTTTCTTATTTAATTCGGTTGGATTTGTTTTTATTTAATTGGGGTGTTTTAATAGTATTAAGTTATTAGCAAAATAAACGGGTCAGTACGCCGACAAACGGGTTTGATTCGTGTGGATCGTAGACTAAATAGATTAGATTCAATAGTCCTGTATTTAAATGGACCTTTAGTTAGAGATCTTAACCTTAAAAAATAAGTGAATAAACAGACCATCTTGCGAACTTGAATACTTAAATTTACCGTAGAAATAATATATTGAATTAATATTTGAAGTAGGGAACAAGCAATAGACAACGTGAACACAAATATCCACCAAATCTTACCAAAAACCACATCAATCCAATAACCTAAATTAATTTATAAACAATAAGCCTCTTCTTGAAAGCCACTCTTCACTTTAGAATATATTTACATTTATATTATATATATTTGAATCAATAACAACACCAAATTCCAAAATTAACATAAACATTAATAAAAGAAAACGGTTGTACATCTACTTTTCTTGAACCCAGAAACCGCCCCACTACGCCCCTTATTTTTCCATTCATTGCCAAATCCTTACGTTACATTCTGCCTGGTTCTCCTTGATCTCTTATTTCTTACATTAACCTTAGAAGTCCGAGGCCTGCCCGGAATCTTCCTGTCGTTTTGACGGAAAACCGCAACCAGGTCGACGAAAGCACTTAAGATGAACTTGTAAGACTTCTTGTCGTTCAAGTTCAGGTAACAAAACAGAAGCTCTTCCAGAAAATCCCAATCGATCGTCGACTGATGTTGCAGCCTTGCCTCCACCATTTCTTGCATGGAACGTCGAAAATCATCGTAAGGGTTCGGAGAGTACGTTAACACAGCGATGCACTCTTTAGAAATGCTGTTGGAATCGTTGGCAGTAGTGTTGTTGGTCGACGTGGTGGTCGAGGTTGAACCAATGTCCTCTGACATTGACATGGTGGTGTTAGTCACGGCACTGCTCCGAGCCTCCTCCATAAGGGAACTCGACAATCCTGTAGCCACAAAGAACCTGTTGGACCCGCAAAGGTCTGGCGGAGGATCAACAAATCTTGGGGATTCAAACAAAATCGCACCAGGGCTTTTCACTTGATGATGATCATCATCATCTTCATGATCTTCTCTAACATTACCTCTCCTTTCATTGATCTCTTCGTCGTCGTTGATATACAAAGACTTGAAATTCTCAAAGAGAAAACGATCAACATCAGAAAGCGTCGCCGCGCCATTATTGCTGTCGCCGCTGGTTCCTTGATGATCATGATTTCCGTCACGATTGACCGCAAAAGAAAGGGTTTTGGGGTGTTTGCAGCCTTTCAGGATCCATTTTTTGGAAGAAGAGAATGAGTTTGAGGGGAACTGAATATTTGGGGAGGGTTTTTTGATCTTAGAGAGGTAATCCTGGAGAGATTGTTGAAGCTTCTTGGACATTTTTTTTCTTTTTTCAAGCTCTTTGATTACTTTGGGTGGGTTTATGTAGTGTAAAAGCCATATAGAAAGTTATTTAGAGTGGTTTATATATAAATGATATTCACAAGGCAATTAATAAGGAAATTACATACGTTTTGAAAATTTACCTTGTTTAACGCATCAAGTTTAAGTTTTCATGGGGATTTGGTAAGAAATAGCAAAATAAGGGTGGGTATTAAATAATGGAGGATTTACTGACCATTGAGGGCAGATTTTCCAAGTAAAAACATTAATATTATCGGGTTGTTAGTTAATTAGGATGATTTTATGGAAAGCAGAAACCAATAAAATGAGAATATTTGAGGATGTAATTATGGTTTACTTAATTTGGAAAGAACCTCACATACTAATTTTCATTTATTGAGAGAGTTTTCTTCTGTCATCTTAATAATATTAATAATGTTTGAAGTTATTTGTTTTGACTTGTTAATATAGATGATAAATTTAGAGTTTATATTTATTGCACTTTTAGTGTATTAATTTTATTTACGTTTATTTAACCATGTTATGAATTTATCATATCTCATTAATTAATAAATTTAAAAATATTTATTTTAAAATTTATGAATCAATTACATGTGATGTTATGATTTATTGAACTATATGATTTATATATTAACAGTGCATCGAATATAAATCATAAATGTATAATTTCATGGATCATGACTTTTTTTTTTGGATTAAGAAAAAGAGATATTCAAATAAAATTTCATGTTTTAGATATTTATAGTTCTTGACTTCTCTATATAGTATTCAAGTATATCTAAAAATTTTTAATTAAAATTAAATCAATAGTATTTTTATTAATATAATAATATTTTTAGCAAGAGTTAAATTAAACCCAAGCTTAAAAAATTATAGCCAAAGGTCCTGTTAGAGTAGAGCTACGCTTACGAGTTAGGTAAATAACTTTATGCATAGATAGTTATTTTTTGGAAAATGTAAATATAAGAAAATTTCTAAAAATATGATATTATTTTTCGTTGACCCGACAGTTTTCTTTCAAACAAATACCGAAAATGCAGAAATCAATATATGTGAAACAAACGGATTAATTTAATACAAAATTTTGTTTTGTTATCATCACGGACATTTTGATTTTGTGATTTCCCATTTGTTCAATATAAACAAAGGATAGTAACTTGGTATTATAATGCCTACTCATTTACTACTCGCTACATGCCAAAGTTAATCTGGAAGCCACCTAATGACTTGCTAGCGTTTTGTTTGCCTTTAAATGAGGTCTAATAAATGTAGGCAATTAATAAAAGGAACGATAATGAGATGTCATTGACCAATTTTAGTCTCGGTTTTTGAGTATGTTTCTTTCTTTCTTTTTTTTTTTGTGACAGTTTTTGAGTATGTTTCTGGTGATATAATGGGCGGTGTTTTATAATCAAGAATTATGATTCTTTCATTGTCTAAATAAAAATTTCACACCATTTTATCAAACCAATGTAAATCTCCGATTATGCATAAAAATATAGCCAGAAATATTACTTACGAATGGGAAGAAGCTTCGCTCATCAAAATAGGCAGATGAGATGACTATTGAATTTCTAATTTTGATAGTAGTATATTGATAGCGTTCATGCGTCCAAGCAGATCGATCTCGTGGAAGCATTGCTGTATGATACACTTAAAACCCATTCTTGTGTCTGGCTTTAATATCTTTGTCAATCTCCTAAAATTTCTTCTCAAGAACTTTCCATTGTCCATGAGTGTTTAGAACTTTAAATTGAGGCATAAGACGTTTCTGTTTCAAGGGCAATTACCAGGGCAACATTTGTATCTCTTTTGTGCTTTACTGACCCACATCGATGAGAAATTCGACTACAAGAGCCTATGCCAATTTTTTAAAAGAAAAACGCTGTGAACAACTACGATCTGATAATTGTTATCCTTTTTTTAAAAAAAATTGATCCAAAATTTGATTTCTTTCATTGTTCTTTTGTATCTCTTTTGAAAAAAAAAAAAACGTTGTGATTGAATCTCACGTCGAAAAGTTAGACAATTAGAGTATGATATTTATGGGTGAAAGCATAGTTCAGGACCTTACTTGAATAGGATTTGTTCTATAAGCTCGTAACCTTACTTGAATAGGATTTGTTCTATAAGCTCATACTTCTGTCTCCTTTAGCGCAAGCACAAAAGAGACAGGAATAAAGGTGTAATTGAGCCGAGCCGAGTCGATACAGCAAGGTGCTCGAGCTCGACTAGAAAATTGATACTCGATACTCGGCTCGAACTCAATCGAGTCATATTTTTTGAACTCGAGCTCGACTCGAGATTAAACACAAGCTACTCGAGTTCGCTCGATTAGACTCGATTAATCGAACTCGATATCATGCTCGACTGTTTGAGCTTGAGCTCGAATTTATTTTATATACATGAAAATATTATCAATTAATAACAATAAAATATAACAATTTTTAATAATAATATCAATACCACATCAACAACAATAAAAGCCTTACAATAAAAAAAAAGTAACTCAAGTCCACACAAACATACAACATTAGTCTGTCTGGAAAATTATAACATCTTACATAATTTCAAAATCATAAATTAAACATAAAAAAGGCAACATTACAATTGATCCATCATCAAATCCACTTGATCCATCATGAAATCCATTACCAGCTCCAGCAAACATCCCTGCTATTATGGATACAGATCAGCAGGTGCAAGAAATAAATGAATTCCATGTTAGCATAATATTCCATATCAGCTTTTTATCTTTAAATGAATCAAAATAATTTGTGTTCTTTCCACCCTCCAATCTCAACCAAGAAATGAAGAACATATGTAGTAAATTTTAACAAATGAACTGATCAATTAGGAAGTTGAATATATAGTTTTTTTTTTCATGTATATAGAAATTTTTAAGAACTAAATGAAAAAACAGAATGAATTTAACAATGAATGAAATTGAATGTTTTCAAAATGATGCGAAAGCAACTTTAAAGATCCAATAGATAGAAATCCATATTAGAATTATTCACCAAAACTTGCAAGAAAGTTAGCTGATGTTCCCTTGCAAGCCACAAAGATTCCAACATCACCATTTATAAACCCCATTAACAAAGTATAATGAAATTCCGGATATAATTTGCTTACCTCAACAGAAAAATTCTTGAAAAAGTGGAATATCTAGGCCTAAACAAGAAAACCTAGATTAGAATTAGCTCAGAACAAAAAAAAAGAGATCAGAATTAGCATTAAGAATAAGACCAGAACAAATATATATAGGAAAGATCATGATTGTAGCCTACAAAATGCTGTAAGTATTTTTCCTAATCATAAGAAGAAAGCTTGGCTAATAAATAATTCAATGAATGGCCATAGAAGCAAGAGAAATGAATGTAACATGCATGACTTGAATATTGTTTGAAAAATAAACCACACTTGCTTGAAGATGGTACTGGTTCCAGATCATTCCAACCCAAATAACAGCAACCTTCTTTCTATTTTCTGTAAAAAAAAAAAGGAAAATCATTAGAAACTTTAACAAACAAAAAATTTTGCACATGACAACAAAGAATACAAGAAATATATTACATGCAAAAGAGAAAACCAAAAAAAAAAGCTTTACCACAGAAAAAAATTTCAAAAAATATTGGGATTGAATCGACTGATCTCGTCGGTGCTAGATCTGAAGGCCAACGGTCTCGTTGGCGTCAGATCTGTGGAAAATGATCGAGAGGTGTGTGTGAGGGTGGAGATGGTAGCGAAGCGACTAACCAAGGCTCTTGTCCGTACTAGATCTTAAGGTCGTGTGTCTTGTCGATGCTAGATCTGAAGGTCGACAGTCTCGTTGGCGTCAGATATGTGGAAGATGATCGCTTTATTGCCGTCGTGGGCACCAGATCTGGTGTGGATGACACTCTTCTGTTGAGGGGAAGCCAGATCTGAAGGGGGAAGTGTCGTCGAAGGGGAGGGAGATAGGCGAACGGAGCAAGTGCAAAGAAGTTAAAAGTTGGCGTCGGATCTGTGGAAGATGATCACTTCACCGCTGTCATGGGCACTAGATTTGGTGTGGATGACACTCTTTTGTTGAGGGGAAGCTAGATCTGAAGGGGGAAGCGTCGCCGAAGCTGAGGGAGGTGGCGTTGTCGGAGCTGAGGGAGATGGGTGAACAGAGCAAGTGCAGAGAAGTTAAAAATCATCGTCGGATCTGTGGAAGATGATCGCTTCGTCGCCGTCATGGGCACCAGATCTGGTGTGGATGACACTCTTCTGTTGAGGGGAAGCCAAATCTGAAGGGGGATGCATTGCCAGAGCTGAGGGAGGTGGCGTCGCCGGAGCTGAGGGAGATGGGAGAACGGAGCAATGTAGAGAAGTTAAAAGTAAAGTGGCTAAAAACTAAAAGGCAATGGCTGTCAAAAAGCAAAGAGAAGAAATATTACATTTTTTAATTTATGTTATATATAAATATAATTATAATTTTATAATATTATAATAAAATATATATTAAAATATTAAATTCTCGATTAGGCTCGCGAGCTACTCGAGCCGGATATCATATTACTCGAACTCGGCTCGCTCGACAGCTCGAGTAGCTCGAGCTCGAGCTCAGCTCAAGAAAAATTGAGCTGAGTTCGAGTTTTTTTCGAGTTGAGCCCGAGTAGCTTGCAAGCATCAGTGTATCATTTACACCTATAGACAGGAACTCAAATTTGTGATCTGAGCTCCAGAGACAGAATCTCAAATTTGGTTAATGACTTGTATTTTCAGCTATGGCCAACCATAGGCTGAGATGGTCATAAGGTTGTCTGACAGGCTTCACAATTTTTTTTCTTTTTTCGCCTCAAAAATTAAACTCTGTTGATAAATTGCTCAAGAATTAATTCTGTTCATTATTGCTAGACCTATCTATGGGTTCAACTATCTGCTTAATCTCGAAAGTTTGTTCAATTTTTGGATAGATATGAACAAAATTATTAAGCTCGTTAAATGGGCTTCAACCAACAAATAAGTCTCGATAAAAATATTGAACCAAGTCTTAGGCTCACCATTTAAAACTCAAGCTCGGCCTATTTCGATAATTGTAGTTTTTTTTATTACCTTTTATATTTTAGTGAATTTGATATTTTATTAAAATATAATGCATTTTATAGGTTTTAAAAAATGATTTTTTAAAATATGTCAATCAAAGAAACGGTAGAAAAATATAATAATGTTTTTTTATTTAACTTTTTTTTGTGTAATTTAATTTGAATTTGTGTTACTTGTTAGACTTGTATTCAAATTTCATGTTCCTGTAATGCTTTTGAAACAATTTATTTGAATTTATTGTGTTATATTTTTTAATTGTGCTTTTTATTTTTAGATTTTATTTTATTTTTAAAAATGATAGTCTTTGAACAGGCTTAGATTTTTAATCTTGCTTTGAATTTTGAAGGATTGAAGGGATAAAAGAGTTGATTAGTGGTTGGGTTTAATGGCAGAGTTGAAAACGAGAAGTGAAGCAAAATTAAGAACATGGTAAAGAATGGGAAGGAAAAGGGAACTATATAATTTGATAAAGCTTGAGTGTTTTTTAATGATGAGCCTATGCCAATTATTTCAAGAAAAGGACAGTGATAGAGTCCCACACTAAACAGTAAAAGAATTAATGTGGGTATTTATAAATGGAGGCAAAAATACAAATATATGACCTACTTGAACAGAATCTTTTTTTTTTGATTCTCCATGGTATTGATATGAAGTATCCACCACCGAAAGCAGTGACTAATCTCTATCGGGAACCCTGAGCGCACATAAGGTGGGTAGTCCTCTCCCAACATGGTATGCTCCGTACCCAAAGCTAGGAGTCGAACCTTGGACAACTTGGTTAAGGGACACAAACCACTACCACTTGTGCCAACCAATGTTGGTAACAGAATCTTTTCTTTAAGTTCATATATTTGTGTTATAAAACACAGATCCTGTTCAAGTAAAATCTTTTTTTATTGCCCAACCACTAATTAATTTAGGGAATTTATCTCGTGTGTTTAGTGATATTTTATGATATTTGAATCTTGTAAGTTGTAACTATTTGGAAACTTTTGATTTTTGCTAATTGAGATCTTTAATCATATAATATAAGAAATACTTGTTAATTACTCGGTCAAAATTTGAACTTCAAAATCAAAAAATTTAAATTAATTAATTGAAACTAACTCAAAAAAATTAAATTAAAGTTAAAAATAATAATCACAACACTTAATGAATTTCTGGAGGAAAAGGAAAGAAAAGAAAAGAAAAGAAAATGGAAAGATTTTCTATGCTGGACTTGATTGAAAGAACAATCATATTCAGCCTTGGCCTTTGATGATTTCTAGAGGGGCTACCTTGTGTGTAAAGCCCGACTGATTCTAGTTTAATTCTTGTTAATTTATTATTAGTTTATTGCTAGGCAAATTTGGAGCAATTGAGTTGGTCTACTTTCTCAAAACTTTATTTACAAAATATGGGGCAACAATGTAAAATGCATATCAAAGTTCAAGCTAAAATTTGCCCTTTATTTAACACATTCATGTATCAACTTGAGAGATTAAGTTTGAAACAAGTAAGAGCAATTAAAGAATAACTTTAAACCATACCAAAATTATTTCAAAAAGCTTTTTTTTCTTTGGTGGAAAAGAATATTTCTTTTTTTCTTTTTACCATGAAATGTAGTGTAAAATGCTCGAGACAAGATCCAATAGCATTGTTAGGAAATAACAGTGAATATGGCTTTGAGATATGTAGAATTATACTGTCTTGAGTATAATATTCTTCACACAGAAGTAAGTTACTCCAAGATACTACAAAGCCTTCAAAGGTTTTTGTAAAAAGTTAGAATCCTAGAAATCATAACTCTTTATATAGAATGTGAAGAGATACAAATGAACGGTTGTGATTGTATGTTAAATAACAACCATTCAATTTTTTTTGAACAAAACAACCATTCATTTTTAGACATAACTGTTTGAGACATATAACTGAAAATTGAATTTAAAATATTTCTGTCAAAAATTTTTTTTTATTAAGTCAAAGAGTCTAAGTGCCTATCTTTGACTTTTAAAAATAGCCTAAGCCTAGGCCAAACTTTATGGTCAAAGCTCATAAGGGCATACTTAAGAGTTGATTTCTCTTTATAAATATATTACTTTACTCATTCACAAGCAATGTAAGAACTTGGACCCTTGCATTATTACAAGCTATCCAACAATAACATGACATTTATGAAAGGCATGTTTATACAAAATGCAAATATAATGAAGATCAAATTTTGTTTTATTTCATGTAACTTATATGATTCTAAAATTTACGTGACATGGTTATACACACACACACACACACACACACATATATACATATATACATAGACACGATGATGACAAAATGATATGAAGTTAAAATAATATAAGACGCAAACATGCTTGAGAAAATGAATATTTGATTTCACAATACCTAGATAATAATCCTATTATTGTTGAATGCAACATGCAAAGAGAAAAGAAGAAAAATGAAATTCTTAGCTAAATGTAAACACTCTTCTCATTTTTTAAAAATTGAAGAAGGTTTAATGGTGATGAAGGTGATGAAGATTTGGGTAAATTAATGGTGATGGAGATTTAACTAGTTGATGATAAAGATGATGTCGGTTTAGTATAAAGAAGGTGGTAATGGTGACTATGACTTGGCTCGGTGGTGATGGAATCACAAGAACCAAAGGTAGATGGCCAACTTATGAAGAAGATGGAGACTTTCTTTGTAAGGCCCCAGACCACAAAGCAGGGTCACCTTACTCACCCGTACTGTCCGCTTTGGGTCCAGACCACTAAGCAAGACCCTCACGGATTTGTCCCAAGGGTCCTGAAGAACTCAGGATAAATTCCCTTGAGCGCGTCCGTAGTGACTCGAACACTTGACTTCCTCAAATGTCAAGTCACTACTAACCATTAGGCGTAATTGTTAGTAGTGACTTGACATTTGAGGAAGTCAAGTGTTTCCGTGAGGGTCTTGCTTAGTGGTCTGGACCTAAAGCGGACAGTACGGGTGAGTAAGGTGGCCCTGCTTTGTGGTCTGGGGCTTTACAAAAAAAACGCGCTTTTTTTTTGTAAGGCCCCAGACCATAAAGCAGGGTCACCTTACTCATCCGTACTGTCTGCTTTAGGTCCAGACCACGAAGCAGGACCCTCACGGATTTCTCAGGAAATAATTTCCCAATTCGTGTCCCGCATGTCTCGAACCCTTGACTTCTTCAAGATGTTAAGACATGCTAACCAATTGTTCTAGTAAGGCCCCAGATCACAAAGCAGGGTCACCTTACTCATCTGTACTGTCCACTTTGGGTCCAGACCATGAAGCAGGACTTTCACGGATTTCTCGGGAAATCATTTCCCAATTCGTGTCCCGCATGTCTCGAACCCTTGACTTCCTCAAGATGTTGAGACATGCTAACCATGTCTCTAGGACAATTGGTTAGCATGTCTCAACATCTTGAGGAAGTCAAGGGTTCGAGACATGTGGGACACGAATTGGGAAATGATTTCCCGAAAAATCCGTGAGGGTTTTGCTTCATGGTTTGGACCCAAAGCGGATAGTACGGATGAGTAAGGTGACCCTGCTTTGTGGTCTGGGGCCTTACATTCTTTTATGTTGTGGTGTGTTTTTTTTCTCTATGTGTATTGCTCTCTTTTTATAGCCCATGACAATCCTAGTTATATTATAATTCTTCCTATCGAATACAATTTTATCTCTATGAGTTTATTTTTAATTAAATTTCTATATATATTAATTATCCTATAACTTATCCTAAAATTAATTCTAATTTTGTAAATGATCTGCAAATATTCTAATTAATTCTAAAATTTATCTTAATAAAATGGTAATATAATATCCTAATAAATATTTTAATTTAATAATATCTAATACATCCTAACCTATATTACTATTTATCTAAATTAACAATAACTCTACTTGTATATAAATTCCTAAATATTAATATTAATATTAATTAAATCCTATCCTGTTAAATAATTCTAATGTTAATTATTAAATAATCCTAATTAATTAACCTTATATTTTTAATTCTAATTCTAAATATAAATTCAAAATTTACAAATTATTATTTTACAAAAATACATTTTTGGACAAAATAGGGTGTTTATAGTACTTATTAGTTCTGGAGAACCATTTTTGAGATGTCTTTGGTTGATCTAACTATAATGATTCCTAGAGCTTATCGGATTTAGTTCTTTGTAATATAACTGCAACTGCAACACCAACTTGTAGGTCACAAACTTCAAGAATGGCATCCCTAAATTGATCCATGAAACTTTTTAATGACTCCTCATTCCCTTGCTTGATGTTGAGCAAGTACGTGACATCCTTCTTCCTCTAGCCTTAAGAAACTCAGTTCGCATTTGATCAAACGAGTAAATAGACCCTTCAGCTAGGGTGTTAAACAATTTCATTTCATGCCTTGTGACTGTAAGCGAGAATGCCTTGCACATAATCTCATATTCCCATCCATATAAGATCATTAATGCCTCATAATTTTACATGTGATCGTAGGGATCTATCTTTCTACCATAAGGAGTCATTTAGCAATTTAAACTTCGGAGGCAAAAGTTTCCCTATTATTACAGCACTAAAGGTAATCTATCTCCTCTGACTTTCCTAAGCCGACATCGACCTCTTCTCTTCCAATATCTTTTTTACCTTTTTTTTTCACATTTGCAGCTTCTTGTGTTGCAGACATAGGTTGGTTTCTTGCTTTCCCAGTACTGTAAGAATCTTCATGATCACCATCAACAAAATTCTCTCCTATAGGACGGGAAGCCTGCGTAAACCTCCCGTTGAAATCAGTTCACCAATCACTGCCTCTTTCCATCCCCGTATCTTAGGAAGTCTCCATCTTTGAGTCTGGCATTTTCATGCTTCCAATGTCATGACCTCAGTCTGCCCCTCTCCTCAGATGCGCCATCCCAGCACTTCTCATACCATGACTCATCCTCTAACTCTGCTTCTAAGTTTGAGGCTGATGGCTTTGAGTTTGTGCTTGCCTCTATTGACTATGCCTGTGAGGCAGTTGCTGACCTTACCTTTGAGGCGACTATTGGCCTTGCCTTTGAGTAAACTGCTAACCCTGTCATTAAGGTAACTATTGGCCTTGCCTTTGAGTAAACTGCTAACCCTGTCATTAAGGTAACTATTGGCCTTGCCTTTGAGTTGACTGCTGACCCTGCCTCTGAGGTGGCTGCTAACCTTGCTCACCTCTCTTTGAGGTGACTGCTGGCTTTACCTCTGAGTCGGCTACTGACCCTGTGTAAGGACCTCGCATACCCACCCTTTTGTGGGCCAAGGATCCACCCCTAGTAGCTAGCCTTACTCACAACATATTGCACTACTAGAAAATGAATTTTTGCAATGCTTAAAATCATTACAAAATGTAAATTTATCGTTGTTAAAATATTTTCGCAATGATTAAAAGTCGTTGCAAGGTTGTTGCGTTAAACTTTGGTAGTAAAAGTATACGCAACGATTTTTATTGAATAATTAGTCGTTGCAAAAATGTATTTATTGCAACGACTTTTTCTTATTACTAATTAAATTTTTGTTTTAGCAACGACTTAATATTTTGTCTATATTTTTTTAGCAACAAAATATATTTAGTTGCAATTGCTTTTGGCAATAGTTTTTTGATTGTTGCAATAGTTAATTTTGCAATGACTATTGCAGTTGTTATTAATAAATATGAAACGACAATTTTGTCGTATCAAATTTTATTCACAACGACGATAGTTGTTGCTACAAATAAATATGAAACGACAATTGTCTTGTATGTAATTTTATTTACAATGGTTACAGTCGTTGCTACAAATAAATTTAGAGTTTATTCATCAAAATAAAAAAAATGTGCAAGATTAATTTCTAAATATTACATGTATATTCATTAAAATATAAAAATATTATTCAAAATACAATTTGAAAATTGAAATACCATTTAAATTCCATGAGATAATTACAATATTCTTGTACAAGTTCCAAATAAATGAATAAAAAATATATACAGAACTAAACATCCACATTTCTCAAAGAAAGGTAATTTGAATTTTGGTTCCTTGCAAAATGAACAAACAAAAGAAAAAAAAAAGTCAATTAAAACTATTCAAAAATAAATATATTGTGATCCAATTAAATTAAAGCAATACTAGACAGAAACCAAATTCCTTTTGTCGGCTGCAAGAAAATATTAGAGTATTGCCAATTAATTCACTCTTCTAAACACAACCCAAATCAAATTTAAATATCCATACAATGATACAATCAAACAGAAAATATTTTAAAAAAATAATTTCATATTACTCTTGTAATTATTTCTCTAACCTCAAATTTCCATGTAATGCCTGATTGGGATTAACACCATAAAAATATCCAAAAGCTTTATATTTTATTATAAACTAATTTTCAGAATATCCAACCAAAAATCATTCACAAAATTCAAATTAATATCACAACACAACCACTTAAATGCCCAACAAAATTTAATTTATGATTCATGTAAAAATCCTATTAATAAAATAATTGAAATAATAAACCAAAAACTGTTACCTGTAAACAAAGTTGAGATATGTGTGTTTGTTGATGATTAATCTGTAAGTTTGGTTAAAAGGGAAAATAGAAAGAAGATTAATTGTTATAATCTTTTCCTTTGGAAGGCAAAGGATTAGTTGAAAAAGAAAAGAAAGTTTAAGGGTTATAAGTGGTGCGGCTAGGTTTTGTTTTTTTTTTATTTGATTTGGCTAGGTTTTTCATGTATTTTCTTTTGGTTGTGGTGCCCTAGTTTTAAGCATTTTAAGTTTGAATAATAGTGAACTGAAAGACATCTTAAAATAATTTAAATTTAGAGGGCGGGTTTGTCTTTCTTTTTTTTTATTATTATGAGTAATGTTTTTCTTTCCAAAAAAAATAAGAATTAGTAAAATTATTGCATTTTTTTTGCTAAGATACTGCATTATTTTTACATATAATTAAATTTTATATACGTGTGTATATATATGTGTTGGTAAGCTACTACATAATTTATCATTAATCAATTGTGAAAACATATCTAACTTTACCCAAATTTTAATCATTTAGTTCTAACTACAAACTAAATTTTTAGCCAAATACATGTAATTTAGTAAGTTATATACACATGAAACTTATATGTAAAGTTATAATATATTTTTTTATCATGGTAGTAGGGAATTTTTTCACAAAAAGATCACTTTTATTAATCAAGGCTACTAATTGTTAAATATAGTAAGGGTTTATATATGATGCACTGGTAGTGTATAGTTTCTATACATTGTCAATACACCAAAGGTTGACACTTCATCAATATGCAAACTAAAAAATATCAAGTCCTTAAAAATAAATACAAAGAAAAATTTTTCAATTTGCTAATAAGGGCTTATTGATGAGGTGTCAACCTCTTGTGCATTGACAGTATATAGACTCTATGCATTGTCAGTGCATTATATATAAATCCATATAGTAAATACGTATGAATTGTTATTGTAATGAAAAATAATTTATTAAATTTATCTATGTAAATGGTGAAAAAGTAATTGTAAGTAACTACAACTTTTACAACTGTGACAATTTCAATTGTTGCAATAGTAAAGGAACCCATTTTCAATTGTGAAGTTTTGAAATGGGTTTAACATAGAGATGTTCTTGGTGGGGAAAGGAAAATAGAAGATATAATGATGTTTGGAAATTGTGTGCTACATCTTGTTTGGTTAACCACTTTTTCACGGTATCATATTTGTTTATGAATAAATCATGATGTAGAAAAAAAATTAAGCTTTTAATTAGTAAAGTTTCTTTTACAATGATTAGTCCTAAAATTAGTAAACGTTTAATTAATAAGAGTTTTAATATAAGAATAACTAGAAGTTTTAATTCAAGCAAACTATGATTTTTATTTTTTTAATTAAAATAATTAAGCAAAAACAAAATGGATAGGTTAGCTCTTGACAAAATAGAATGTAAACATACACACACACACACACACACACACACACACACACATATATATATAAAGAAAAATATAGTAAATTTGCAATGCTGATATTTTGAAGATATAAAAATATTAAATTTTCGAATACTATAGATAAAAATATTAATTTTATACTATAGATAAAAGAGTTAAAAATCATATTGATAATGAGATTTTGTAACAACTAAAGAAATATTTTAATTTAAGAGAAAATTGTGTTTATCAATGACATTGATAATGAGATTTTGTAATTATTATTTTGATTATTGTATAAAATGTTAAGAAAATTTTAATTTAATGACGACTCGTTACAAATCTAATAATATTTCGAAACGATATACTTTTGTGGTTATGAATATATATATATATATCGCAACAATTTTTTAAGTAGTTGTATAAAAAATTTTAAAAACTTTTAAGGCAGCGACAATAAAAAGTCGTTGCAAACATAATAAGATATGGTAACGACTTTTTTTTAATCGTTGTTAATTTAATATGAATTCGCAACAACAAAAACTACCGTTGTGTAAAGTATTCACAAAGTCAAATAAGCAACGATTATGAAAAATCGTTGCAAAAATAATTACATTTTTGCAATGACATTGTTAGTCGTTGCAAATCATGGTTGCTATAGGTCTATTTTCTGGTAGTGTTGTCCGCTTTGGGTGCCCCACAACTCCCTCACAGTTTTGTCTTAAGGTGCCTGGAGTACCTCTCGAGACATTTATCACCTTGAGCATATCCCACGTGTCTCGATCCCTTAACCTCTTGTAATTGTTGAGACATTCTAACCATTTGTTCTATTGTAAGGACCTGGCGTACCCACCCTTAATGGCTAAATGGCCTCTACAAGTTTTGGCAAATTTCTTCTCTAGTTTTCACTATACTCAAAATAAAACCTTATAATTCAAATTTAATTAAAGTATTTTCATAGGGTTCCACACTAAGGCAGCACCTTATCATCATCTTAATCTCCATATTTTCATGAATTGATATCAATTTCTGCACTTCAACACATAAGATCAACTAAGGAGAAGTAGTTTACCCTTTGAAATCTTTTCTTTGGACAATTTCCTCTTCACTGTCCAGCCACTAATTCTGCACTTTAAGACCATTATTACACTTATAATCTATCCTTCTAACACATACATAAAGCTTGAAATTAATAGAAATGATTGGATCCACCTTACCTTTGAAGAATTGAAGCTGCCCTGTTCTTGGTGCCTTGTTTCGGTTCGGTTCTGCCTTGTAGCTGTTGTTGGCTCCTTTTTCCAGTAGCTAATTGGGGTATTTGAGAGAGCAATTTGGTAGTTTAAATAAGTAACTATGTAGTGTTTAAACCTCTCTTCCTTTCTCCTTCTTTTTCTTCTTTCTTTCTCTCTCACGTTGCTACCTTTATTTTCTGTTTCATTTTTCTGTTTTGTTTCTGATTTGTTCAGCTTTCTATTCCTTTTATATTCAGCTTAATTTCTAACCCTTAATTGCTAAGGAAAGTAGGGTACTCAATGGTCAAAGAATGGCTTATAAAAATCTTATAAAATACCTTGTATTTGTTGCCTACTCAGTCTCAATTTTCAGCCTTCTTTAAACTTAATTTCTGTCTCATTCGGCCAGCCATGGTTTTCTCCCATTCTAGCTGAACATGTTGACCTTTCTTGGACCATTTTCATACTTAAATGAGTCTCTAATAATTGGCTATTGGAGAGTATTAATTCTTACAAGAATTTTTATCTATTTCCTCCCCTTTTTCCACACCTATTACACGGTTTTACAGCTGAAATTTTCAGCCTACTTATCTGGCCTTTAGCCCTTTTTTCTTACATGTTTTTGACTTCATTTCAAGGCCAACTTATGAAAGGATATCATGCAATTAATTGGCAAGGAATTTCTTTGAGAGAATGTTGAAAAATCTCGCCCAATCCTAGCCTATATGTCACGTTTGTGCAGATGAAATTTTCAACTTTCTTGTACATGTTCCATGAGAATTCCAACACTTCTCTCTTTGTCTTTTGCTCATAAAAATTACTCAACAAGCAAGAATTCTTAAGGTGTCAAAAGTCAATAAAAGTGTACTCACATATTCCATAAATTTCAACTTGCTTTGGTTGAAATTTTCATCTCATCTTCTTAGTCAAAGTTGTTGGTTGCATTGATTTCTCCTTTTTATCTTGTGTTATACGGTCACAAGGCATATTTCAAGCTTGACTTTTGCTTGTTAATTTTAGCTATACTAAGCTTAGAAAATAGGCTAATGTCATCCTCTTCACCTAGTCAAAATTTCCAACCAATCGTGGAAAAAGTTTGGTAAGACATTGTCTCAATTCTTGAAGAAAATCATTCCCCCCCTTCTTGTGCATAATTTCTATGTACTTAGGCTTCTTCATGAAGCCTCCATATTATTCCACTTAGATATATTCCTATTGGTCCTTAATTTTATTTATTTTCTTATATATATTTTACTTAGTGAGAATTATATCTAAATTTCTTGGTTGTAATTTAATTTAATTTGCATGGTTGAAATTTAATTATCTTACATGGATAAAATTAAATGGATTTTGCGTGGTTACAGTTCATGTTCTACATTAAATGATATACTACTCATTTTCATATCACAAATTAAAATATGGAAATTGTCCATAACAAATCCTCAACTCATCTTCCCTCACTTTAACTCCTATAAATCAAACCATATTAACCAATCTTAATGATTCACCTCAACCTTTTCATTCACATAAATTTTAACTTATGACATCAATTAGAAAAATGTGGAAAATGGGGTCCTCATAGCCCTTTTTTGATGGAGATCCACTTGGTTGTGATGTTTGTGATGCTAAGGATCCATTGGTCATCCAAAGAGGTCCAATTAACCGAGCTCGAGCCAAGAAGATGTAACAAGCTCGGCCTCATTGAAACGTCAAGGAAGCTTCCATGAAGAGTCACAAGACATCTATACTTGCTTGGAAGCCCAAACGACATGAGCATAGTTTACTGTCTTATTTTAGCTTAACAATAAGATGAGTTAAGTGTTTGAATAGCCCACATTTGAGTCTTATTGTGTCTTGGACTATTTATTTTATGTAACTAGGTTTAGGCATGAATTTGGGTTTAGTTTTATTTTCTGTTTGGTGTTAATTCCAACCCACTTGTTTGTGGGCTTAAGTGCTAGGTATTATTATAAATACCTTGTAAACGCTATTGATTAAGACAGATTAGATTTGGAATTTCAGAATTTGAGTGTGCCTTCCTCTTGGGTTCCCTCTCAACTAGGCTTATCAAGGTCTTCTTCCTTGTGGCGCCTCCTTTTTCACCATCCACCATTGCTATACCTTAGGTTCTCAAATTCATATTCGTAGGGTCAAGGTCTAATACCTTTGGGTTCGAGTCTCTTTAAGCTTTAGGTTTAAGTTCCAGAAGGTGACGTTCATCATCTTTGCTTCTGTCCTATTGTGTTTTAGCCCCCTTCAAATTCCAATCCACGCTTTCTCATGTCTGCGCATATCACCTTCACTGTGAGACATTCCTCTTTTCAACCATCTTTTCAATCTTTGGCCTGATTATTCTTCTTTATTCAAGCCGCCTTTTCAAGTTTTTAACTTGATTTTTTTTTTGAATTCAAGTCGCCTTTTTAGGTTTTCAACTTGAATTCTATTTTTTTCTTTTTTCTTGAATTCAAGCTGCCTTTTTAGGTTTTCAACTTGAATTCTTTTTCTTTTTTTTTAGGCATAGTATTTCTTCATAGCATCTGAATTTATTGGATTTGGTAAGTCATCTCCATCTATTTCACTAAGCAACAATGCCCCTCCTGAAAAAGCTTTGTTCACCACATAAGGGACTTCCCAATTTTGCGCCCATTTTTCACGAGGATCTGGCTGATTGGGTAGAATTTTCTTTAATACCAATTCCCCTTCCTGAAAAATTCTAGGACGGACTTTCTTATCATGAGCTTGCATCATCCTCTTTGGATACAATTGCCCATGACAAAGAGCTTTAAGCCTTTTTTTCCTTGATCAAATTTAGTTGTTCATAATGACAGTGAACCCATTTAGCTTCTTCTGATTCAACCTCTATCAATACTCGTAATGACGGGATTTCTACCTTAATGGGTAACACTGCTTCCATTCCATATAACAATGAAAACGGGGTGGCTCCAGTTGATGTACGAACTAAGGTACAATAAGCATGCAAGGCAAATGATAATTTTTCATGCCAATCCCTATATGTTTTTGTCATCTTACTAACGATCTTCTTTATATTCTTGTTGGCTGCCTTACTGCCCCATTCATCTTTAGATGATGTGGTGTTGAATTGTGGGGTTTGATTTTGAACTGACTGCATACTTCTTATATCATTGTGTTATTTAGATTAAGTGCATTGTCTGAGATGATTCTTACTGGAAGACCATATTGACATATTATCTCTTTCTTGATAAACCTACACACTACGACTTTGATCACACTAGCATACGAAGCTATCCCTATCCATTTTGTGAAATAATCACTGACCACAAAGATGAAATGGTATCCATTCGATGCTTTTAGGGTAATAGACCCAATAACATCCATACCCCACATAGAAAAAGGTCAAGGAATTGCCATTACATGCAAAGGCAATGGAGGAGCATGCATCTTGTTTACATATATTTGGCATTTATAGCACTTTCTGGCATACTTAATACAATCACTTTCCATAGTCATCCAATAATACCCTGCCCTTATAATTTGTTTAGCCATTCTTTGATTGTTAGCATGGGTCCCACAGACTCCTTCACGAACTTCTTCAAGAATTCTTCTAGCTTTAACAACATCTACACACCTTAGGAGCACTTGATCCTTTCCTTTCTTGTATAAGACTTCACCATCTAAAAAGAAATTCATCGTCAGTCTTCTCAACGTTCTCTTATCATTTTCAAAGATCGAATCTGGGTATTGCTGATATTTCAAATATCTCAAAATATCATAATACCATGGTTTTCCGTCAACTTCCTCTTCAACATTCAACAATGTGCAGGAGACTCTTGTATCCTTAGCTTAATGGGATAAATTTCGGTATTGGAATTTACTTTGAACATTGCAGCTAAGGTGGCCAAAGCATCAACCATTTGGTTCTCTTCCCGAGGTAAATGATTAAATTGAATTTCCTCAAACTGTTTAACCAACTTAACTATGAAGTCACGGTAGAGAAGTAACTTTGAGTCTCTTGTCTCCCATTCTCTTCGTAATTGATAAATTACTAAAGTTGAATCACCATAGACTTTTATCCTTTTGATTTTCTTTTCAATAGCAGCCTGAAGCCCCATGATGCAAGCTTCGTATTCTGCCACGTTATTGGTGCAATCGAAATTCAATCTTATAGTGAATGGGCATTGATCTCCTTTTGGGGATATCAAGACAACTCCAATGCCATGCCCCAAGGCATTTGATGCAGCATCAAAGTACATCTTTCATGTATCCTTTTCTACTTGATCCTCATTAACTTGCATGACAACCATTAACTCTTCATTTGGGAAGTCAAACTTTATAGGCTCATAATCGTTTAAAGCTCGCTCTACAAGGAATTCAGCAATGACACTTCCTTTGATGGCTTTTTGTGACACATACACAATATCATCCTCAGAAAGCAATACCTGCCATCTTGCTATTCTTCTGGATAGAGAGGGCTTCTTGAAGATGTACTTGATAGGATTTAACTTTGCGATCAACCAAGTGGTATGATACAACATGTATTGTTTAAGTTTATGAGCTGCCCAGGCTAAAGCACAACACATATTTTCCAATGATGAATACTTGGATTCATAGTTAGTAAACTTTTTGCTCAAGTAATAAATAGCCCTTTCTTTTCTACTTATAGCATTATGTTGCCTCATTACACATCCCATAGATTTTTCATGCACTGTTAAATAGAGGATGAGAGGCCTTCCTAGAACAGGTGGGACCAATATTGGTGGATTTAAGAGATACTCCTTAATCTTATCAAAATCTACCTGACAGTCTTCATCCCAATTCCCCTTATCATTCTTTCGTAGGAGTTTGAAAATTGGATCACACTTGGCTGTTAATTGAGAACTGAAACGGGCAATGTAATTCAATCTTCCAAGAAAACTCCTTATTTCTTTTTGAGTGCGTGGCGAAGTCAAGTTTTGAATAGCACGTATTTTGTCTGGGTCCACCTCGATGCCTCTTTCATTGACAATAAATCCCAACAATTTCCCAAAAGTTGCTCCAAACGTGCCCTTAGTGAGGTTCAACTTGAGTTGAAACTTTCTCAATCTTTCAAATAACTTCTTGAGATTGGCTAAATGATCCTTTTCTTTACGGGATTTGGCAATCATATCATCCATATATACTTCTATCTCCTTATGCATCATATCATGGAATAAAGTCACCATAGCTCTTTGATAGGTTGCCCTTACATTCTTCAATCCAAATGGCATGACTTTGTAACAGAAAGTTCCCCACATTGTAATGAATGTAGTTTTCTCCATATCATCTTTATCCATCTTGACCTAATTGTAACTTGAAAAACCATCCATGAAAGAGAATAGGGAGTACCTAGCAGTATTATCAACCAAAGTATCGATATGCGAAACGAAAAGTTGTCTTTTGGGTTAGCCCTATTCAGATCTTTATAATCAACTCACATTCGTACTTTCCCATCTTTTTTTGGAATAGGGACAATGTTTGCTACCCATTGAGGGTATCTTGCCACTTTTAGAAAACCAGCATCCAATTGCTTTTAACTTCTTTTATCTTCAAAAGCATGTTAGGCTTCATTCTTCTCAACTTTTGTTGGACTGGTTTACATTATGGTTTCAGGGGTAATTTGTGCACCACAATGTCTGTGTCTAAACCAGGCATGTCTTGATATGACGATGCAAATACATCCTAGAACTCATGGAGCAAATTCAATAGATTCTTTCTTGTAGAAGATGAGATGGAAGTTCCAATCTTGACTTCTTCATCCTATAAATTGATGACCTCAGTAGGTTCCTTATGAGGCATGATTTGTTTTTCTTCTTGCTTTACTAATCTCAATAGATCAGGGGGCAAAGTGTAATCATCAGAATTCTCATCTTCATTAAGTTCACCCACACAACTAGACCTCTCAAAATCAAATCCTAGATCATCATTATAATTGTCTGTGCATTCATCATTTGGACTCCTGGCATTGGGCAAAAAATAGGAAAATATAGAGAAGTGTATAGGCAAAAAGAAATGAATGCAAAAGCAAAAGAAAGAAAATGGAAAGAGATATGAACAAATGCATCATGCTTTTATTTTATTGAAATTGAATAAATGCCATACATAAGATCTCTAATGCTTTTGGGCACAAGTATTGAGAAAGGATTTATTGCATTACTTTGAAGAAGACTTATAGACAGTAGGGATCTTAATGGCACTCCAATTCTTCAACTCAAAACCTGGTGGGCAAGGGCGTACTTCCAACCTCTCGGTGCTCTCTCCAATCTCTTCTTTATGTACCATCTGGATAGAAAATTCTTCGAAAGCCTTCTCTAGTGCAGAATTATATACTTCAGGATAGACATATCCTACTGAACAGAAGGTATCATACAAAGGAGGGAATACCATTGGTTCAGTTTCCAAATCTTTCTTATTGAAAATAGCCATCCTTTTCTTCCTTTTCTCTTCAACAAACCTCCTCATCTCAAATCCTTTTGGCTTGTAACCTAATCCAAACTTATCTTTTTTCATGATGACCTTCACCGGCGTCTTAATTCCTTGCAGCCTCTTTCCTACGCCTGACCCAGCATGGCATCCTCTTCCTACAATCTTCCAAACACTTGCCTTAGTAACCTTGGACAATCATGGCACAGGTACACTAGATTCTTCTCCTACAAAAGTGGCATTAGCCAACTCCAAAGACCTGAAAGAACATTTAACGGTATCTTCTGTGATTTCCACATATGGTGTTGACAAAAAGGTCATGGCAAGCATATCTTCCTTAGTATTCATAGTTGCCCAATGTTCATCTATGACAAATTTAATCTTTTGATGTAAAGTTGAAGGGATTGCACCAACTTGATGAATCCATGGCCTTCTAAAATACAATTGTATGAGGGAGTGATATCCATCACTATGAAGTCAATGTCAAATACATGTGGCCCAATCTGGATAGGTAATTTAATCTCCTTTATTATCTCTTGACGAGTACCATCAAAAGCTTTGACTATCGTATGGCTTCTTCTCATATGAGACTTATCAACCAGTAACTTAGACAAAGTAGCCATCTGCATTACATTCAAAGCTAAGCCATTATCAATAAGGACCTGTGATAGGATATGATCTTTGCATTTGGCAGTTATATGCAAAGCCTTAGTACTACCTTTTCTATCAAGTGGAATCTAATCATCACTAAACAAGATAAAATTATCGGCCACGATGTTTCCCACTAATCTATCCAACCTTTCCACTAAAATTTATGTGCCACATGTGCTTCATTAAGTACCTTTAACAAGGCATTCCTATGTGGCTCTGAATTTAACAGTAAAGAGAGTATTGTTATAAGAGCCAGTAACTTATTCAGTTGCTTTATGACACTATACTCGCTATGCTTGATGAATTTTAGGAATTCATAAGCCTCCCTTTCTATTACAGGTTGCTTAAGCTTTGCAGGTACTACTGTCATTCCTTTATCATTCTTCAATGGAACCTCTTCAACTTCCTTCCCTTTTGTGATATTGGCATTTGGGGTGTATAACAATGCCCACTACAAGTTATCCCACCTTCACCCGTTAAATTCCTAGAAATTGTAGCACTAGTAATGTCTAACGCATTTTGAGTTATGATACTGCAATTATAGTTCCATGGAGCTGCTTTATCATCCTTATATTGGAATGGTTTTGGAACTTTGATGGTGACCTTGGGAACTATTGAAGCAGTATTAAATGCTGATTTGTTTTTATAAAATATAGTCACTAGCTCTATTCCTTCACAAAGGTGATCCTTTTTTGAATCTTCTGCCATAGCAATAATTGCATCTTCCTCTATTTCCTCATAAAATTCTATTGTACCCTCATTCATCATCATCTGTACATTTTCACGAAAATTGTTCACAAAACTGAATGGTATGTCCAACTGACTGTCCACGATACTTGCAAAAGTTTTCCTCATCCTTTTTTCTTTCAACTTCCAATCCCATATTAGCAGGTTGAAACATCTTTGCTTTCATCATCGCTTCTACTACTCTTTCCATCGGTGTCTTAACTTCATTGATGCTACCCTTAACCCAGCACATTTTTCCTTCAATAATAGCATTCACCTTCCCTCCATGATCCGGTAAAGGATTCCCAACTACATTTGGTTCTTTTTCAACAGCAAAGTTCAAAATTCCTGCTTTTATAAGATCATGAACTCTGAACTTGAGCCGTGTGCAATTTTCTATTGAATGACCGACGATCCCATAATGATAATCACAATGAGCATCGGGATCATAACATTTAGGAAAGGGGGCTTAAATGGCTCAATATGGATTGGTGCTATCATGCATTTTTCAATGAGTTGAGGCACAATTCAATGTAGGTCATTGGGATGAGATCGAATTGGTATTTGTTTTGATTATTCCTAGACCTTCCTGGGTTGTGGCCTGAATTGTTGGCTTGGTATTGTGTTTTTGGAGTGAATAGGGTTATTGGACGATTGGTTTGAGGTTGGGACACTGATTAGTGAGGGTATGAGTTTTAGGACATTAGTTAGCAAGGGTAAGGGCTTTGTGATATATTATTGGTGGTAGGGTAAGAATTGTAATTGGATCGAGCATGGTAAGGAACATTACTTGGTTGCCTACTTCCAAAATTGATGTTGTTGGTCTCCTCTTTTTTCTTCTTAGAGTTTGCCCTTTTCCTGAAACTTGGAGCGTCACTTGCTTCAATTCTCCCATTCTTTATTGCATTTTCAATCATTTCTCTTGCTACCACTAAATACACAAAGTCTTTTGTTACGTTGCCATTAAGCTTCTCATAATAAGGTGTTCGGAGCGAATTAATGAAACAACATGGTCGCCTCTTTTTCTGTGAGAGGTGGGTAGACTTAGGTAGCCATATCTCTCCATCTCTGTGCATATTCCTTAAAGCCTTCGCTCTACTTCTTCTCCATATTCTTAAGAGATAACCTATCTGGCGCCTTGTCTACTACATGTTTATACCGAGCTTTAAAAGCTCTAGCCAGATCCTTCCAAGAGTGAATTTACTCTTTATCTAGTTGAACATACCACTTGGCTGCAGATCCTGTTAGGCTATCTTGAAAACAAGGAATTAGCAACTTTTCATTGTTCATATACCCAACCATGTTTTGACAGAACATTGTGATGTGGGTCACAGGGCATGTCGTTCCATCATATTTTAAAAATTCAGGAACTTTAAACTTTGGCGGAATCACCAAATTAGGAACTAAACTCAGTTCACTTGCATCGATGCAATCAAAATTATCTTTCCTTTCTATGGCCTTCAACCTTTCTTCCAACAAGTCATATTTAAGCTAAATTTCTTTATCCTCTACAGGTTCAGAAGTTCTTTTTTTTTAGCTTATTTCAAAGGATCGTCTAGATTTGGAACATATAAAGGGTTCACAAAGCCTCCTCCAAGGTTTGATTCCACTTGAGCTTGATCTCTTTGTTGCCCTAGAGGTATACATGGTTGCTCTACAGTTGGTGGGTGACCTTGAATAGTTACGCCATGAGAATTTTGTGATGGGGTAAGCCCAAGTGGATAAACTGGTTCAGCATTGGATTCATGAGACTTACCTTCATCTTTTGAGGGGGATGTTTCAACAATAGCTTTCCTTTTGGTCATAGCTTTCATCATCTGCTTCCTTATTTCATCCAAATCTCCTTCCATTTGTTCTCTCATTTCTTCTTGCATTCTTTCCATCTTTTAAATTCTTGTAGATTGTTCATTCTCCATGATCTTAGCTTTTGCCCAAGTGTTATACGAATGCTGAGTAAAGTGTCTTGAATCTTTAGATGCGAGAGCCATTTTGCCAAAATTAATTTTAAATTAAAAATTGGAAATTATTTCATGCTATTCAAAAATGAACAATGAATGAAATGAAATCTATTAATAACTGAAACTAATCTCATAACAAATTGTCTGACAAAAACTAAAATTCTATTACACCCATATAAAATCTAAAAGAAATTCCAAAGTTATGGTCTTCTCAAAAAACTCCTAATTTGGCAGTATTGGTTTTTTGCTTCATGTAGGATGTGTAAAAATTTCTTGTTATGAAGTCCAACTAGAGGGATTCTTTCCTTCATTATGATGAACCTATCTTCCATTTATGTTGCTCTGTCAGCTACTCTGTCGCACAAATACCTCAGTTAGTCAGCCTTTGTTAAGTATGCATTCCTCAATTGATCATTTTCTCTACTTAAAGCATTTATTTGTGCTCGAGATTATTGTTTGACTCTTGCAAAGTCTGACTGAATCCATGAGTCTCAAAAAACATTCTTTCTTGTTGTAGTCAAAATTTTATCCTTGTATTCTCTCTCTTAAGGCGTTCTCTATCGAGCTCTCCTTTTTGTACTGTTGTATGTAGCTTTTCATTTTCTTCCTGAAGATGTTTGAGTTCTACCCCAGTGGTTGAAGCCATCTCATTCATCTTTTTGAACAAATTCTTCCACTGATCTCGCTCTCGCTTAAGTTGTTGTATTTTCTCATTTCGTTATTCCTGACTACTCTTCACTACTTTCTTGAGTCTCTTATTCTCATTTTCTAACTCTTTCTTCTCTGCTTGGAGTTTCCTCTTTGCCTTTTATAAGTTAATCATGGGATCTGGTGGTGCTGCTTCTACTGGATCTTTTGAATCATCTTCTGGGGGTAATTTAAGATCTTTTTCTTGCCTAGCATGCCAAACAGAATATTCTGGTGTTGTGTCGTTTGTGTATCTTCCTGGCAAGATTTTGATAGTTTGCTTCCAAGCCTTGACTACCTCTTCCACCTTTCTCAATATGCTTATCTTAGTGTAAGCAAACTCAAATTGGTTAAGCTCGTGTGTATCTGAAATGAACTATTCACTTCCCACTTGTCTTCACACCATTGTTGGAGCATAGCTGACAGCTCCCCAAAGTCCCAAAAGAAGAACCTAAGGTTATCCCCCACAATTGTATAATATTGGATCATGAGTCATCCCTGGTGCCCTCCAAACAACTTCTCGATCCTCAAGCTTCCTAAGATTCGAAATCCATTCCTTCTTTGATTTTGATTTAGGCTATGAACTCTTACAAAATTCCTTGATAGGATTTCTATGACCGATGAATGTTTTAAGGAATTAGCTCTTCTTGCACTCCAAATGACTCTTCACCCAAATGTGAAGCAACTGTGCACAGCCATGGAAACTTCCTTCTCCACTTCGCCTGCAATGATTAAGAGATCGAATAGTTTCAGCTAGAATTGTTGGGATTGGATTAACTTCATGCTCAATCTGATCTATGAGATCTATAACTACTATCTCTATATAACTAAAAACTTTAGAGAATACAACTAATCCATGATAGTTATAGCCATGGCCTTCACCCCTTAATCATCATTGTGGTGGTCTACAATGAACTTCTGTAAGAAATTCCAAGGGATACAAGTGCTTTCTCCCTTTAGCTTCACAAATGTATCAACTTTAGTAAAGATTATCCCCAATAACTTTGCCAACTTCTTACAATAACCAATCTTATTCTTCAAGTAAATCTTATTAGAAGGTTTTAACTGAAGCAATGTGAGATACTCTTCGATAGTCGGCACCATATCCACTTCATTGAACACGAAACATCTATATGAAGGATCCCAAAAATGAATCATAGCTCTGATTAAATTATTATCCACAACTATAGAAAGGAGAAATGCCAAACTCCCATATTTCTGCTGGAAATCATGTTGTTTTGCTTTACTCAAATGCCTCCAGGTGTTGATTAGTTCGTCGTGTCACTTGGCCTCATATTCAAGTGCATCATCTCAAGAAGGGTTGAAACTAGACCTGGCAATCTTAGACACGACACGAACACGACACGAATAAATGACACGAGATGACACGAGATGACACGGGGTTAAAATTAAGTAAAATTAATATATGAATTTGGTAAAAGCTAAAAATAACATTTTGAGTTTTCCGTGTCGACATGAATTTTTGACACAAATACATGACACGAACACGACACGAACATGGGTTTACATGACACGAAAATGAATTTTTGACATGAATTGCCAGGTCTAGTTGAAACATGATCTTTATTCAAACAATCACCTTTGCGACATTGGGCCTCTTCTAATTTGATCTTCTCATCATAAGGGGATTTTTCTTGACTTTTCATGGATGAAGAATTTTAAGTTTGTCAAACAACTATTATAAGACAAGTTACCTCAATGAATGCATGCATGACATAATAAATGAAGAAAAAGAAAAGAAAATAATAACATTACAAACATGTTGAGTTCCTTTATGTGTCCTAACATTGGATTCTCTACTTCATGGCTTGGCATGGCTCTATCTTAGGGTTGGCTACCTAAATTTCACAACATGCTGGGTTCAGGTAATTTCACAAAGCTAAATGCTCCCAAGTTACTCCTCACTGTCGTCCACTCTGGACTATTAAGGCACCCAATCCTCACCCATCATAGGCTACAAGCGGAAAGGTTCAACTTGAGTGAAAGTATTTCGCTAGCCATTGTGGAGGTTACTACCTCACGAGAGCATAATTACTTTACTTTCTCCTAAAAAGGATGGAGCCCGGGTATAGAGCTCATGTTATGATTATGCAAGTGCTTTATGTGTGTGAAGGAACTTTAACTTTCTAAATTCATAAAACATCCACAAAATATCAATAAAACCATCTCATCAAAATTCTAAAATACATCGCAAAATTTTATTGGTTTGACTCTCTAAAGCGTCCCTAGTGGAGTCGTCAAGCTGTCATAATTTTTCCTAGGGCTAGGTCGTTAGACATTAGACATATCAAGTCGCCACCAATCTTTTTTAACCTAGGTGTGATTGGCTACGTAAATAACTTTAAGGATTGGTTTATATTTTAAAGTTTAGGGTTCGGGAGTTCGGTTACGCATGAAGAAGTATTAGCACCCCCACGATGCCCATCTTAAATGGTACCAATTAGTTTTGTGATTTTTAGAATTTTGATTTAATGGTCTTTGATTGAATTTTTTATTTAAATATTAGGCAAATTCTTAAGTGCTCTCTATCATTCTGGCGGAACCCTTAAGAACTCTTCCCTCACCTCAAGAGTATCCAAAAATCCCATTTGTCTTTTCAAAGAGGCTCCGTCATTGGATTTATTACACTTTTTCCATGATTATGTATTATTTCTAATATTAACCTTAGAATTATTATTTTATATTTTCCCTAACTTTTAGCATTGTGATTAATTTTTATTTAATTAATTTAATTTAATTTTTATTTTTTTATAAATATATTGAACAACTACTATTAGATTTTCCATCATTCTGGTGAAACCTAAAGGATTCATTCTCACCTAGGAATTTAAAAAATGTTAACCGTTCGTTATACTTTGAATTCCATCATTGGAATAATTTTAATTTATTAAATAATTATAATTTTATAATAATTAAATTTTTAGAAATACATATTTTAATATTTTTATATTGAATATCTCCCATGAATTTTCCATCAGTCTGGTGAAACGCATAGAAAACATCCTCACCTAGGAAATCTAAAATGTCAACCATTTGTGACACCTTAGAGTCCCATCATTAGAATAATTTTAAACTTTATTAAATAATAATTTTATAATAATTAATTTTTTAGATATATATTTATTATTTTTTAATATTGAACATCTCACATGAATTTTCCATCATTCTGACAAAACTCATAGAAAACATCCTTACCTAAAAAATCTGAAATATCAACCGTTCGTGACACCTCTGAGTTCTATTATCGGAATAATTTTTATTTTATTAAATAATTGTTATTTTAATATTTATTATGAGATCTAATTTAAAATCTATGTTTCTATGTTTTAATTTTTTCATTTTATTTGTTATTAAACCTAAATCCATTTTAACTTTTATTATTTACGTTTTTGCTTTACTATTCTTATTACAGGTTATTATTTGATTTTCCAAAGAAAATATTAAAACATCCATACTAACTAGCAAAGAAGACATATATGTATATATACATGATAGGAAATAAAACAATGGAAGAGACATACCTATTTTGCCAGCAAAAGAATGCCCAAATATGCTTCTCGTGGGTCTTATTTCGTGGGCTTTAAAATTGGCTTACAAACTGATAAAGTGAAATGAAACTTAGTGAGCTGGAGCAATAGCCTTGATGTATAATGGGCTGGAAGCATTAATTTGACCCAATATATTTTTTAGAACCACATCAAAGCACTGAAATTGTCTTCAAAAACTAACAGGAGGTTGCTACTGCAAGTGCCACTGTCCGATTTAAGACCTCTTCTGCTGGTTCTGTGCTTCGATCGCTGGTCACCGCTAGTCCGATCTCTATGACTGCTGCCATCGGTTAGGTTCTACCATTGGTCTTTTTGTCAGTGCTTGATGTGGGAATTGTCATCGGTCTTGGATGCTGTCTTTTGGAACACCGAAAACTCAAATATTTTTGCCTTTGCCGCCGTGGATCGCCGCTGCAATTGGATGTCTTCCTTCCTATTTAACTTTATTTTTATTATTTTTTTATACTTGCTCTTTTTTTTGAGTTGTTCTCAGAAATTCTCCTCTCCTAGGACTGATCTTTGAGTTCAATTTATAGTCAAATTAAGATAAAGATCAAGATTGGTTCAATTTGAATCGATTTTGATCTTATCTTTTTTATATAAATTTTGTAATTATCTTGGTTATTTTTTTTTCAATTTTTCATTTGGTTTTATTTTTTAAAATTATTATTTATCTGAAATAGAGAAGATAAAAGATTATTTATTTAAAAAAATACAAATAAGAAAGATAAGATAATAGTTACAAAATAAAGAGATAAATAAAATGAAGATATTAATAAATGGGTCAAGCTTCATAGATGGGCCAAATCATCTGTAACTAGCCCAACTCTACATCTTAATTTAAACAGATTTAATAAGGCCCTAAACCAACATTTCATTAAAGCTTAATAAACAAAATTCTAAATTTTGATTAAATTTAATTATAACAAAATTCAAATTATAAATTCGAACTAATTATAATCTAATTTACTTAATTTAGATTAAATTAATAAACCCATTTAATGGTTCGGACAAAATATGATGTCTACAAAGTAGATTATAAAGATCATGCTTTTAACATCAGTATAATGACATCACTACTTGTCATGCAATGCATAAACCATAACATCACATCATGTCTCCTTTGCATGTGATCATATATGAGATATATGCAATCTCAAAATCATAATACATATTCTTTCAAAACATATGTAATATCAAAACATCTTGATTTTTCTTTTAAGACATGCTTTAAAGTATGCATATTTCTCTTGTCATGTAACATATAGCTTTTAAAGCATATTTAAAAGCAATCTACAATATCAAAACACATTTCATATACTTCGAAACTATATCAAGTTTAGAGTTCATATCAATTTAAAACCATACTTTATACAGCATATCATATCGGTTTGAGACAATGCTAGATCCCTATTGCTCTATCAATAAAGACTTAGATCACTGTAGCTAACAGTGAAAATCATATTATCGTCCCCCGAAAATCAACTAGGGCACTATCTATGATCATAGATCTCATGTCTCTCAGTCCCACTGATCGGGTGTAACTGAGCCCTATCTACGACTATTGTTAGACAAACATCTCTGTCTAATAAGCAATCTCTAATTAAGCAGCTTCCACTATGCTTTATTGAGTTTGACTCTCTTAGGATGCCTATAGTCTTATAAAACATTTAAACTTTTCACTTTTCTTATGAAAATAGTGTAAAGTACGCAACACAATTCTTTAAGATCATTTACATATATACATACATGCATACATACACGTACACTATATATTCATTCTTTTCAAAACAATTCAACCATATAAAGTATTCATATAATTATTACATGAATGAATCCATTCAAAATCTCAAGTTATAAACGAAGAATGCTTAAAGGCTGTGCAATTAAACATATGACTTTAAAACAGTATATTACAATGCTCGTGAAACGCATTAATGCATTATCATTTGACCTAGTGATGCCTATAGGTCAATACCACACTGAATCATTTCCTTATAACATTGCATCACTATGGTATCTTATTGAGTTCCATGTCTTTCCTGCATTTCATATTGTTAAATCACAATTTCGTAATATCATCCATTATATAGTACCATATCAACAACCTCGATTATCCTATTCCAAAACTCTTAGTTAAATCGACACTTTAAGAATTTGAGTCACCCTACCATCATATATTGATCTATAGTATAATTCTACTTCTACGCTATATAAATGTCTTACTGCTATTGAGCTTGGCGTTCACAAACTGAGCTTCACCGAGCTTGAAATTGTTGCCTTAATGTCGAACTATATATCCAATATTATTAAGATAGGTCAATGTCAATCTGATAAAATTCAAAATATTTTATATAATAAAGTGGTATTTGCTTACCAACTCTCTTAAATTGAAACACTAGACTAGTGCCTTGGGTTTAGCAAATTTCACATTGGTCATCCTTTCGTAATGCTAGGCCATCAACACCATAAATTAACTCAGCACCATCTGAACAGAATTTCGTATACTTATAAAATTCAAGGCCAATTGTAATAATTTTATTACAATTCTTTATAACAAAACTTAAATAAAATGCTATCATTTTCGCTTATATATATTCATTTATTTATTTATGTATATATATTTAATTTTTTCTTTTCTTTCTTATTTCCATACCTATCAGCTATCCTCTTTGCAGCCTTTTGTTTTTGGGTGCCAAGGTAGCCTTTAACCTCCCTTAAACCACTCCTATAGAATCGCCTACAATGGCCTTGAAAAGACCTTGAAAACCGGCACCTAACTCCCTACTTTCCCGGCCACTAATCACACACTACAGCCTTGAGAAACGCCACTTAAATCACTGTGAACGTCTCTTATTTTAGCAATTATTTCTATGCCATTCTCATCCTTTCCAAATCACCTTTAGTGAACCCTTAACAGCAACCTTTTCAACTTGCTCAACTGCTGTTTTAGATCCTTAAACCACTACAAAAAAGGGACCTTCAGCGATGGAATTAGCGACAGAATTTTCTGTCGCTGAAAGCCGGATTCCGTTGTTGATCTGTTTCAGCGATGGATTAGTGACGGAAAATTTTTGTTGGAAAAATTAATGTGCTGATGCTCCTTCCATCGCTGAAAGGACAATTAGCGATAGAATTTTTACTTTCAACGACAAATTTTTTGTTATTAGCGACGAAATATTCTGTCATTGAAATCAAAATCCTGTCATTAATAATTTGTTGGTAAAAAGTATCAGCAACAAAATATTTTGTCGCTAAATCCGTCACTAATTTTATTTTTATTTTTTAATTTTATTAAAAAATCCGTCGCTAAAAGCTTTTACCCACGGAATTTTTCGTTGCTAATAATAAATTTATTTTTTATGTTGTTAAATTATTCTGTCCTTGAAACTTATTAGCGACGGAAAATTCTATCACTAATAATATTTAATATTTTTTATCTAATAGTAAATCCGTCGGTAAAGGTACTTAGCGACGAAAAATTCCGTAGCTGATAATGTTAGCAACGAAATTTTTCGACACTAATTTAATGAAATTCGTCACTGATACTATTATTTTCATTGCTAATACAATGAATTCCGTCGCTAATAATATCTTTTTTTGGTCCTTTCATTTGTGCATTTCGCTACTAAAATGTTAAATTCCAAAATTTTTTCCAAAAGTTTTCCGAAATATATCTAAATTTATGCTTAAAACACTAAATTCTTGACTATAGCAACATTTAAAAGACTTTAATCTATAAACATTTCATACATAATCATAAAACATAGTTAAAATTCATAAAATCCAAAACATCTATCAACAACCATGAAATTCTTAAAACATAAAAAGAACAAAATACTGAATATTTCTTACAAAATAGAGATTCATGCAGAAGGCCCATCTCCGAGGTTTGGCTAGTGTCTATCATCGGGATTTGAAGGGCCTCTTTTGCTACTCTTCCATGCATGAGTCATCTCAGCCATCCATTGGTGCATTTGTGGTAAATATTTGAGGACTTCATCAAGTTTCTCTTCTATCATATCGATTCGCTCATCCTGGCTTACTGTTGATTGAGAAACTGAGAATATTGGACTTGCTGAAGAGGCGGATGACTCAAATATATCTCTGTTTTATGAACTGCTTCCAAGGTTGTACACATGTGTGCGGGTAGTTTCCATTCCTCCAATGCAGTCACACCAAGCAATAGGATCAAAGTTTGGTTGACTGCTAATATCCGCACCATACTTCTCAACCAATGAAGCATTATATTTTTCCTATAATAATAAAAAATTATTATTATATATATACTTAAGAAGTAATTAAATAATAACTGACATACACAAAAAGAAATAATTTTAAATATACGTACACTGACAACTTTGGACTTATTGTCTACATATTCACCTTGGCCAGCATTTTTTTGTGAGTTCGATAAAAAACTTCCTTATATGTAGGTGTTCGATTATGTTGATCCCTCTTTAAGTAAAATATTAAAAAATTGAAGTTAGCTGTAAACAATATATATATTTTAACTAGAATATCATATATATGATTTAAAAAGTTACATATCAGCCTATGTGCATGCATAGGAAAAGAAATCAATCCACTTGTATGCTTGGTAACAGTTCCTTCTTTTGTGGTCAATCGATTTTGCTTTCCTTTCTATGAATTCGCCTCCCATTCTGGTTTGCCCCACAAGTCATCAATCAAGGAGTCCCATATCTCAACTTTGATCCAGTTGGACATATACCCTTTACAGTCTGAAATTCTATTCGTGCCAAAATATTGCATTGCTTTTTTTCTTTCCACTTGCAACAAGTCACGGAATCGTGTTTTGCAAATGTTCTCCCAAATATTTTTCACAATATTCGTCTGTTCGGGAGGCCATGTAAAAATTTCCTAAATCAATTGAAATCATTAGTCAAAAATCGTGTTAAATAAAATAAAATAAAGGATTAATTATTTGCGATTGACATACCAAAAATTTTTCCCACATTTGGGTTTTTATAGCAACTGGAACAGTTTTCCATGTTGGCCAAGGATCAGTAAAATATTCTTTAATTAATGGCGTAATTGTTCGAATAGCTTGAGGCTCTAAAAAAGTGCTGAGACATAAATAAATTCGAAATTTTTATATAATATTAATTAATTAACTTCAGATATCAAAATAGTATTATTATTTCTATTACCTGTTATTCAGACAAGTAAGTTGTGCCCTCTGATCCGGATTACTTGGAGTTGAATATCCTTGATTGGGCCGTCTTGTTCGTTTTCTACCTCCACTGCTACTACCATTAGAACTCGCACCACTACCTGTGTTCGTCGAAGTATGATCAACGTTAAGCTGCTCGATCGCTATTCCTTCAGGAGATAAACCCTGGGCAGATGATGAGCCTTGGCCAGATAGACCCTGTGTAGATGGGTCTTGGGCAATTGGACCATCTTTCTGATCAGTGGGTCAGTATCCACTTTTGTTGATGAAAATAATTGTGCTTCAAGGTTAACTGGTGGGGTCTGAGATCGTAGAGTAGGCATGAAAAAGGATTTCCAACCCGTTGCGGGAGATCCACCAAGCTGAGACTTCTTAATAGATGATTTTTTTTATGCCTTCATTATACCTGCAATATAGGAAAAAGAACAACATATGTATTAGAAAACTAATGAAATTAATAATATATATATAAACAACAACATTAAAAGCATTAGTAACTAATTAAACAAATGAATAACAACAAAGTATATATATACACAAATAAATAAATACAAATATATGCAAAAAAATAAATATATATACACAACTAGCTTTGACATACTCAATAAAAATATAAAGAAATAATTATATACAAACATACACAAATAAATATATAAACACAACTAATTAAAAATATATACAAATAAATAAATATATTAAAACTATTAATATAACAATATATACATTTATACAGAGAAAAAATAATAATATATATAACAATGTATATCTCACATTAAACAAATTAATAATACTAATTCCATTAATATATTGATATCATGTAATTAGATACACTAAAACAACAATAAATTTTCATAATTAATAATATTATAACCAAATTAAATCTACATAAATAAATTATATATTTAAAAGCTAACAAAAATAAATTGATGACATTTAAATAAAAATTTCCCAATAATATTCCTCTATAAACAAATAAATATATACTATTAAATGTGTATATATATATATATATATATATATATATATATATATATATATATATATATATATATATAACAACAACATTAAAAGCATTAGTAACTAATTAAACAAATAAACAACAACAAAGTATATATATATATATACACACACACACACACACACACACACACACACAAATAAATAAATACAAATATATGCAAAAAACCAAATATATATAGACAACTAACTTTGACATACTCAAATTAAAATATATAGAAATAATTATATACAAACATACACAAATAAATATATACAAATAAATAATTATATACACACAACTAATTAAAAATATATACAAATAACTAAATATATATACAAAGAAATAATAAAAGAAGTGTATATATAAAAAATAAAACAAACTAACAATATAAACAAATAAATATATATTTTTAAATGTAAAAATGATAAATAAATATATATACCACTGTGGAGATGGATGCCGATAGAGGGGCAACTAGTGGTTGGGGCGGCAGCGATGGAGATGGACACCGGTTTAGGGGGGGGGGGGTGCGACTGGCAGTTTCGAGTGGTAGGCATGCTGTAACATCTCGTTATCACATTTTTCACGTATTTCTATACAACTTTTCCGATTGGGCTGTCTGCGATGCCATTAACATTCAACAGTAACCGTAATAAATGATAAACATTTATTTAACAAATACGAAATATGAAATTCTTTTCATTATTCCTTACCTCTGACATCCCCTATTGTCTTTATCTTAATAAAGTAGTACTGTATACATATGCCTGAAATGTAAAGGAGAAGAGACTGTACCTGCCATGTTTAACATACTTTGCCCTAGCGCTTTATATGTAGCTATATCCATCTTGGAGCTAATTCTCTAACTTCGTGTCTTTTATCTGTGGAGTTAAAACAAAGGGGTGAGCGAACTACGCGCTCAGTAAAGGAAACGTATGCTGCTTTAAATAAAGCAAAACTATATACCACAAAGTATTTATTTTTCTTAACAATAAACCCGTAGGAAAGACAGTGGATATAGTAAACACCTTCTCAATACACCATTCAAAATCACTGGATAAACAGTTTACTTTAAAATGTAGTAATTAGTAAATAGGATTCCGTAAATCCCCTCAGTAAACAGAAATCAATAATTTGAGACTAGGCAACAAATAAATCATGTTCTCATTGTTCCCACAGGAACACAAGTCGTCCGCTTTTGGGGTGCACCCGTAGGCCATCGCCTCTCACAGCTATCTTGGCTAGATCTATGACCATAATCTATAGGTGGTTCTCGGGTCCACTTGCCAAGTGACCTTGAGACCGCTGATGACTTGGTGGGTCCATCAGCCTTGTGACGCCTTGAGGTGCCCTCGTTGGTCCATCGACCCAAGCCATCGCCCCAGGTGAGTCAAGCAATTACATGAATAATAATGCATAAAATCAGGGCCTAAAGTCTCAAAAATCACTTTTATATCTCATAAAAAACCTTTATGGAATTATCTCACCTATATTATCATTTTCTCAAAATGATTTGATTTCCAAAAAGGTTTGGCTTTTTGTTTACAAAACACCTTGAAAACAGTCCGAAATCTCAACATTTAAAACTTGCTCGCCCATGGTCAGTTCGCCCATTATGGCTCGCCCATGGCAGCTCGCCCAGTGAGGTGAACTAATGTTCGCCCGCCAACCATAGCACTTAAAACAAAAACACTGGCTCGCCCATAATGGCTCGCCCGATGACCAGTTCACCTGTTATGGCATTTCCCATGGTCAACTCACCCAATTATGGCAATTCCATGGTCAACTCGCCCATTGGTCAACTCACCTAAAAAGGTTTTATATTTTCTATTTACAAAGATATAAAAATTCGCTCATTTTTCGTTGAGAAAATGCAAATTGAAATGTGTTCGCCATGGTCAGCTCGCCTATGGTCAACTCGAAAGTGAGGTGAACAAGTATTCGCCCGCTAACCATTACTTTTAAAAAAACAAATAAAACTAGCTCGCCTTCAGTGGCTCACCCATAACTTTCTTAACTAAGGGGTCGCCCACCCCAATACATTATAAAAGGGATTGCCCAAAACATTAAAACGTTTGGCTCGCCCACCCTTTATCAGTTCACCCAAAATAACATAAGGGTCGGCTTTGTAGCTCGCCCAAATCAAAACAATTATTAAACCAATGCATGTCATAAACCAAAAATATTTCCTAATATTTTTATAATATTTACTCCACAGGACATGCATTCACTTCACACACATCTCCCTTACCTGGTTCAATGAAGCCTTGCTTCCTGCTCACCTTCACAATAGCCTTTTTTCGAGTCCTTAATTTCCGGCTGCAAAATAATTTATTAATATTATTAATATCTACTTTTCAAATATTTTCAAACTTTGGCGAGATTTAACTATCCACTAGCTCGCCCAACCGAGCTCACCATTCAACAAATGGCTTACATGTGGGTGCTCGCCAGACATTCTCGCCATTCAAATATTGGCTAATTAGTGGAAGCTCGCCCAAAATCAACACGCCATGCTACATTGGCTTAAATGTGGGAGTTCGCCCACAATTCAACTCGCCCAATGAATATCCATGTGAGTTCACCCTGCACTGATTTCTATTCAGTGGTGAGCTCGCCCATGAATTAAACTAGCGTTGGGTGACCTCTCTCTTAAACAAAACTTTTAACTTGGCGAGTTCTCCTACTCGCCTCATTTGCGATCACTCAAATTCAACATAGGCGATCACAATAGTCACCATTCTCGTCACTTTTCTAGTATTTTCCTTGTTTATTTTCATCTATTTTCCAAGATAACAGTATAAATAAGGAAGCTCACCTTAACCAACTGCACTTTCAGAACAGAACACTTTTTGTCTCATGTTGGCCTTACTTTGCTTATCCCTTTAGCTCATCAAACGATGAAGAAAGGTTTTGCAAGCAGGTTTTCTTATTTAGCCCACGTAAGGATGAAGCTTAGTAAATCAAGCATGGTAGGAATGTATGGAATCAGAACATAAACTGGCAATTGCATAGTTTTCGTGAAAAAGATGAAGTTTGCTAAGCCGGTCTTCCTCAAATGTTTCTTCTTATATAGCCATGCTAATCCAATCAGAACTCATCACTTGGCCTTATCCCATTTCCTTTCATTACATCATTTCTCTCATGCATTAATTAGATGAAAGAGAAAGTTAGGATAAATTTTCAACCCCCATTAAAGGAAGAAGACACCTGTGGCCAAAGAAACGACCTACCAATCTTTTTTGTACTGTTTCTTGACTTATTTGCCTCCTTTGTTTTATTCTTCAACCAATATGGTTAATTCCCTTATTGACTTTAGCATCCTCTCTTAATTTTCTTCAACTGTGTGGTGTACAAAATCAATTTTTGCTGCAAGGTTTTGAATTTATTTTCATTTTGTCTGTGTTGATTCCAGTTCGCCTAGTCAACTTGAGGCATCAGCTCGCCAACACGATTTCAGTTCGCCAACCCCTCATCTCGTCATTATTCTCATGCTCGCCCATTAGTTCTTAACTTGCCCCTTGGTATTAACGTTTGTCTTTATTTGACTATTACAGGCTGATATCCTTGCCTTAGGCGATCACTACCATAGTTAAATTGTTGGCGATCACATGTTATTGTCCTACTCGCCACTTTACTATGATTCCCACAAGTTGGCGATCACAATTAGCAATTTAAATTTGCTCAACCATATAGGCGATCAGAAGCCTTCGCCCATTCGGCTATCATCCAATTCAACATATCATGGCGAACTCATCTATTCGCCAAGAAGGAAATAAAATCAACTTGCCATCATCCATTGGCGATCATCCTCTTGCTCGCCCATTGGTGAGCTGTTCCATAGTACTTGCCCATAGAGTATTTCATAGAAATGGCTCCATTCACATCCTACGTTAAGGAGCTTTTCACGCAAATGAAAATCAATATTCATTCTTTACTTCATTTACATTATCAAATTTTATGAAATTTGGGTCTACAGTAGTGGAGAATCAGGTCTTACATTTTCTCCCCACCTTAAGAAATTTGGTCCTCCAAATTTTATATGGACCTATTACTGAAAGAGCTCTGGATGCTTCTTACGTATACGGCTATCTAACTCTCAAGTGGCCTCCTGCTGCTAGAGCATCCAATCAAAGGATTAATCTTAGAGCACAATACCTTATCATCCTATCCAAAATCCGTACCGATTTCCTCAACGTCACTCATGTCCTCTCCAATCTCTAGGACTCATGTTGAATCATGTGAGAAGGATATGGATAGTACTTTCTCATCATTGAGACATGGAATATGTTATGCACTCCTGACAACTCTGGAGGTAGTGCATATCTCTCACACAATCTAAGATCTCCTACGATCCAGTGCGTCAGAGACTCAATTTTCCTCTCATTATGCCTCTAAATGGGGAGACCTTATATACATAATTTCTTGTATATCTCAAGAAGTCGGTTCAACTAAGTCGAAAATAATTCTCGGTCTTCTGTTTTCTCATGCTATTGTGGATTCTATCGTCTGCTAAATAAGCCCTTTAAGGTACCATGCCTATACTCTCCTTTGGCCATTATCATAAGCAAACTCTGCCAGGGTAGAGGATTATTCTAGGAGCCTATAAAATCAACTGCACACGCTCACACCATATCCTCGAGCGTTCATATCATACGCTCGGACTGCCTCTCAGTCTGCGGATGAACTGCAGTGCAAAACTCAATCGGGATCCCATAGCTTCCTGAAATCTCTCTCAACATTGAGATACGAAGCAGGACTCCCTATCAAATGTAATGCTCACTGGAATACTGTGTATCCTCACCATTTCCCTGACATATAACTCAGCCAAGGCACTAATTAGCTCAATAAATTCCATAATCAATGAAATAAGCAGACTTAGTCAATATATCTACAACTATCCAGATAGCATTATACCCTTTTTGTGGTTAATTCAATTATTTCCACTTACTTTAGGAAGTACCTCTAATATAGGTATTTTTCTTCCTTATCACATTTTCAACTTCTAGTTAATCTCGTCTCTAAGTTGAGACCACGCGTATCTCTTTATACTCTATATTGGCTTTAATAGTCCTGCCCATCTCTTTCGGTCATTAACAGTCATCTCTTTGGCGCTCTCTCGCGCCCCAAGTTTACTCTTTCAAGTGAGTCGGTGACTACATAGTTCGTCCACATCTCACAACTTATTATCCGCTATTAGGCGATCGCCCCACTCGTGGGTCGCCATCCTGGATTTTACTCAAGGATCCTGAAGAACTCGGGCTTCTTCTCTTAAAATCACTTTATACTCCCTGAAATCTTTTATCATCCTCGGGAGTTAACAAAATTTCCACTTCTTTTTACATAGTAACTCATTCATACTACTTATCACTTATCATCTCATTCGGTACTAAGTCGATAATAATTTTGGTGACTATCATCTAGATAGTTTTAATCAATCGTATGTAATGGTCCCAGTAGTCTCTTAAATACCACGCACTCGCTCTCAATATATCCCGAAGCGTCCACACAATGCGCTCAGATATCTATATCAATCAGAGGCGGTGCTGATAGTAAAATTTGGAATCCCGAAACCTCTTGCTATTCTCTCAAAGCATGTGGCAATTCAGGAATCCTTATCACATGTACTCACTTACTGGAACTTCACATACGTTCTCACTGTTTCACCGATATACATCGACTAAGGCACTCAAGACATCCCGAAACCTGATGATAAAGTGAATAAATTTGGTTCCCCAATCCATAGCCACTTCTATAACCTCATGGTTCTTTCGGATTCTTTACCATCCCACAATGCTTATTTCATGATTAAACTATGACTGCCCTTCTTTTGCAAACTTTAATACTAACCATCGATTACGTCTCAGGTAATCATTTTCTCGATAACTTCTTTTCATATCGAGTTATCATTTTATCTTTTATTCTCCTAGTACATGTAATGTCACTACATGTAATGTCACTACTTGGAGAATATATTTGAAAGTATAATTTCCTCACAATCCATTTTTGAAATTGAATTTTATCATCATTCAGATTTCATCACCACTTTACTTATACAATTTCACAGTTCTAATATGTATATATATACACACACACATATATATATATCCCTTTTTTTTTTCAAAATTAGCAATACTTCTTGTATCTGCTTCTCTGAATATAACAATTTCATCTGTACAAATTTGGCTTGTCATTAATTTCAACCATAACCACATGATGATCAAACGAAGTCATATTTATTCTTACATTTGGGAACTACCTCATAACTCGTGTTCCCTAGTCATCATATGACTTGTCTCTTAAGATATTTTCATTCTTTTACATTAAGCACCACAGTCGTTTTCCTACTTAATATAGTATCTTACCATTACAATCTCGTAACCATTTCGAATACTATATTCATACATACCCATTCACTTTCACTTTCTCACAAGTATGTATCGCATCAGTAAGGTAGTGAATTCCACAACTCCTCAACAATTTATTTATGTCATACGGGTAAATCTCATAAATTTTATACCTCAATAACCACACTTTAATCTCGCTTAAATAGTAAGATCCTTTACTCAGACAATTTCAATGTCCACTTAATCATTTGAGACCTCACATCTCTAATGTACATAGTTCAATTAAAACTCATGTTCACTGACTTAATAGTATGGTTTTCCATTCCTATAAATTTGTGGCATTTTTCAACGATACTGCTTATATCAATATACATATTTATTCTCTTTAAAATCATCCTAATTGGCTCTAGGCACACATATAGGAAGGATACTACAGTCAGCTAGGGATCCAGATATAATAAGATAGGTATTTTAGAATATCATACTTGTTCCGGAACCTAGAAGCAACTGTAGAGAGTACTAATCTCGTTGTTTTTCAAAACGATTTAATTTTCGTTTTCACCAATTATATCAAAACAGTTTATTCTCTACACATCAATCTCTTGAGTAATTTCTAAAGCTCTTCTGATTCTCTGATAACGGCTTAAAAACAAATTCCATGTTGTGAATCGAGTCAACAGTCTCTCGAATCCACGTTACTCCAAAAGTTAACTTAAAATTATCATCCCATAAATTCTAAGTCACAAACTCACCTCATCTTGGATGTCTCGTTATTTACATCCAACAGAACCGCTATGTATCCTCCAAACACATATGTAATAGTTTTCAAGTCACTTCACATGTATTTCACAATATTTCGGTTCTATTAACATCGTATTTATTCTCCTAAAAACATAAGGAGTATATAATATAGAACCAATATTAACATCATTAATTTTAAATCATTGATCACACAATTCACCTTTTTGGTTCACATCCTATAATTATATCACTTTTCATAATATTCAATAATCCCAAACCAATATAACCCATATTGGTTTTGCAAGCAGGTTTTGTGAAGAAGATGAAGTTTGCAAGCAGGTTTTCTTATTTAGCCCACGTAAGGATGAAGCTTAGTAAATCAAGCATGGTAGGAATGTATGGAATCAGAACATAAACTGGCAATTGCATAGTTTTCATGAAGAAGATGAAGTTTGCTAAGCCGGTCTTCCTCAAATGTTTCTTCTTATATAGCCAAGCTAATCCAATCAGAACTCATCACTTGGCCTTATCCCATTTCCTTTCATCACTTCACGTCTCTCATGCATTAATTAGATGAAGGAGACAGTTAGGATAAATTTTCAACCCCTATTAAAGGAAAAAGACACTTATTTGCCTCCTTTGTTTTATTCCTCAACCAATAAGGTTAATTCTGAAGGAAACCGAAACAAACACACAGCGGAATTTAAATCATTTGGCCTCCACCAGGATCGATTCGGAGAGTTGCCTGATTAGGGTTTTGAGATTTTACCTAACGTTTTCTCTGATTTTCTATCGTTGGTCGAGTCACAAGCAACAACTTTTCGTTCCTGCATCTATGGTATCCACACAAACGGATCTCACGACTCTTGAACGTCTCACGATCAGAAGCCTTAAAGAGCGTTTTTGATTCCTTATAACCGAATTGCTAGCTTCGATTAAAAAGAATATTTTGTTTTTTCTGTTTAATTGTGCGACTCTGTTTTAGAAAATACAAAACATCCTTTTATAGGCAGTAAATTTTACCCTAAAATTTACTGTCAAACAGAACTCTAATCCTACTCAGAATAGGATTAGTTATATCCTTAATCCAATTCAGAATATGATTAATTAAGCTCCTCATTGATCCGTTCTAAGTGTGCGACCCAATAGGTTCTCAAAACAATGGCAATGACAAAATTGTCACAGGCAATGAGCGGTATCTAGCAACACATCATTGCTACCCATGTAACGAGAATGTCAATGACTCGACATAACCTTACTCGTGATAGATGTTACTGTGTAGTCTAATCCCTTTATCCTTTGATGTTTTGATTAGACACAAGTCATGGAATGTGTCACACTTGTATAGTCTAATCAGCGTTTCTTGATTCTTGAGTAGACTAATTAAACAAATAAAATCAATATCTCATATTGACTTATTCGAGCACGGCCATGCATTTTTAGTCTCACTCTATCAAAGGGCCCAAGACATCACTCTTGTTATGTAAGAGGGATAAATCCTATCTTGATCACTCAACATCCCTCTACATAGATCAAGGCATACCCAATTACTACCTTTATAGTCCATCCTGTTACGAATGACATCTAGCAGCATTAAAGTATGCAATTCTCTATGTTGGGATTTCTGATGATCTCAAGTCAAAGGATCACATACACCATCATCACTATGAGAATCGCTTATGACACTCATATAACAATTCATGTAGCGTTCTCATGGAGGGTCGATCCAGTACATAGTTCTCTAACATGTACCTATGTGATGACTTGATATCCTATATCCATGACAATGGTCATCAGTCAACCACATACTAGTCTTATCGTATCATTGTTATCCTTGTTCACAATAATACTTAACTAGGGATACTTTTAAGAATAGTGTGTTATTACTATTCTAAGGACATTATCATATAAGATTACATTATGCAGTTATAAGACAAATATAATAATGGACTATAATAAATAAAATGTCATGATACATAAAAAATGCCAAAGTCAGTTATCTAATGAATGGTTCTAAGGGCATAATCCAACAATCTCCCTTATTGACTTTAGCATCCTCTCTTAATTTTCTTCAACTGTGTGGTGTATAAAGTCAATTTTTGCTGCAAGGTTTTGAATTTATTTTCATTTTGTCCGTGTTGATTCCAGTTCGCCTAGTCAACTTAAGACCTCAGCTCACCAACACAATTTCAGTTCGCCAACCCTTCATCTTGTTAGTATTCTCATGCTCGCCCATTAGTTCTTAACTTGCCCCTTGGTATTAACGTTTGTCTTTATTTGACTATTATAGGCTGATATCCTTGCCTTAGGCGATCACTGCCATAGTTAAATTGTTGGCGATCACATGTTATTGTCCTACTCGCCACTTTACTATGATTCCCACAAGTTGGCGATCACAATTAGCAATTTAAATTTGCTCAACCATATAGGCGATCAGAAGCCCTCGCCCATTCGGCTATCATCTAATTCAACATATCGTGGCAAACTCATCTATTCGCCAAGAAGGAAATAAAATCAACTTGCCATCATCCATTGGCGATCATCCTCTTGCTCGCCCATTGGCGAGCTGTTCCATAGTACTCGCCCATAGAGTATTTCATAGAAATGGCTCCATTCACATCCTACGTTAAGGAGCTTTTCACCCAAATGAAAATCAATATTCATTCTTTATTTCATTTACATTATCAAATTTTATGAAATTTGGGTCTACAGTAGTGTAGAATCAGGTCTTACACAGGCAGACAGCAGTTGCAAGTGGATGCACTTTTTGTTTTTCTTTTTTTTTTAAAACAAGAGGTAGGGAGGTGATTGATGGCGGCACAACGATCAGCAGCCAACTAGCTTGCAACTGGGAAAAGGGGGAGCGGGGAGCGAGCGGTGACCTGCAGAGGGGAGATACCGACAGACTAAGAGAGGGGGCCAAAATGGCAGAGACATGAGCGGGAAAGGGAAAAAAAGGAGGGAGATTTTGATTTTCGAGGAATTAGCGACGGAATTTTCGTCGAATTAACGACAAAAATTCTGTCGCTAATTGGTTCTGACACACCTCGGCTGTCGTGAAAACGGTTACCGAGATGTTTTAGAGACTGAAAATTTCGTTGCTAAAATAAACACTATAAAATAAAATTATTTTTATTTTAATTTTAGCGACGGAATATTTCGGTTGCTAACGATATTTAGCGACTAAAATATTCAGTCGCTAATCGGTTAAAAAATAAAAAACAAAATTTAAACAATTTTCATTATGTTGGAATCAACGATGGAATATTCTGTCGTTAATTCCGTCGCTAACGTTATTTAGCGACAGAATGTTCCATAGCTAATTTTCAAAAATTTTCATAAATAAAATAAAAAACATAACTACGATAGTTTTGGGACGGATATTTTTGGCAATTTTGAACTGTATCTCCCGTCATAATTAGCGACGGAATTTTATCTGTCGCAATTTATCGACAGAATTCCGTCGCTAATCTGTTGCTAATCAGTCGCTAATGTCATCTTTTAGTGACAGAAAAATCCGTCACTAAATTTTGGTCGTTGAAAGCTTTTTTTCTTGTAGTGAACCGACACCAAGAAGACCTCCAAACCGCCACTTATCCTAACCTCTTTTGGCCCCTGTTTTAATCTGTTTTAAGCACACTTATTTGATGTTTTGTCCAGCACCAACACAGCCCCAACGCCAGCTGCAACCGACCCTAAGGCAGCTCCACTCCAAGCCATTCTCAGCTACCATTCCAGCCACTGTTTTCATGCCAGTCACCTGGGAATACCGCACGAGGTCTGCTCGACTCAGTTTCAGCACGCAACAGCCTCCAATGAGGCTCAGTTTTACTCCTCTGTATAGCTACTCTAACAGCCAGCAGAAAACACCCACGTTCAGCTCCTCTGTTCAGAATGTATTTCAGCCGATTCCCTGGTGCGTTCAGCCTTGAAGTCAGTACCAAAAAGCCACCCGAATCCTCCTTGTACACCGCCTAAACTCCCCTGGGTCAGCCTCCACTGTAGGCTTCTCTCGCGCGTCCCTCGCCTTGCAGGACCGATCTTCCTCAGCCACGCCAAGCTGCTACAATTTGGTCCCCCTTTAACTCACCTCTGCTTTGGTTTCCTCCTCCTAACATGGCTTTAGCTCTCTCGGCATTCTCCAGACTTCACGGGGCAGAGGCGTTATGGTGAGGAAAGAAAGGTAGGCGAGATGAATGTGGAGAGTGAGAGAAGGAGCGACAGAGATGAGATGCGAGATATGAGATGAGTTAGAGAGTGACAGAGAGGGAACGGGAAAGGGAGAATGAAGGAGAGTTGAGTGTCTTGAAATTTTTTGAAGAAATGAATTAAAAACAAAAGCAAGGAGTGGTTCTGCCTCCCCATGTGATGTTGACCCACTAACCCGAATATATATAAATATATATATATATATATATTATTAATTTATTTATTTCTTATTAGTATTATTTTCATTTTCATTCATTTTATTTTTTTTAATGTATATAATATATATCAATTTTATATGTCCAATCTTTTAAATTCCTAAAATATACGTATATTATTTTAATTTATAAAAATGCATACATACATATATATACTATATATTTGTGCATACTTTTATGGATAATTATTACATACACTGACAGTGGAGTTTTTTTACTCCACAAGTAGCGTTAAGATCGTGACATGTGTCTTATAAAAATATTAAAATAAATAAAACAAGACATGTGTCACGATCTTAACGCTGCTTGTGGAGTAAAAAAATTCTACTGTCAGTATATGTAATAATTATCCTACTTTTATTTATTCATGGTATACATATTTGAGTTCATTGTTCTTTAAAATATGTTTATTTTTGTATATAATTCTAAATATATACATATATGTTTAAGCATGAAATTTAGTTACACACATACCTATATGTATTATATTATCTTTTTACTTCATTTGATCATATATATATATATATATATAAAATTAATTATACTTTTGATTGCATGATTAAAACTGTAAGAGGATGCATGCTTAAAATATGGGTATGAATATTTGAACAAAGTAATTAATTTAAGACAAATTATTGAATGGGTAATGCTAGGAAATATGAATTTATGGACAATTATTTCTTGTAAATAAATGGATAGTTGACCACTTCATCATTTCTCATAATGAATATATATAGGTTAGTGGGTGGGTTTGATTTACCAAGCCTAATTATGTCAAAAACAACTAAAGACTTATAAATCATATAGAGGTTGCCAAACACACACAAAATCTTTGGTTGGTGCAATCTAATAAAAGGGTTCTTGGTGGCTCGGTAATTAATCATTGGGGAGTTTGTAAACTCGCATAGCATTATAGGTTGTCATTTTTATGAAGTTATTTTGCTGATAAGCAAAATATTAGTATATATCATGGGCCCCTTGATCCATTTTGGGTTTTTAGCACAAGGATCAGCTGCACAAACAAATTACTCTCTGTCATGTATTCATGGCAACGATCGAATAATTTTACTTGTTTTTTGATCATATCTCTCATGCAACATAACTTATTATATATACATATGCACATTTATATAGTAAGCTAAAATATTAAAAAAGTCATGAAACTTTATCATTTTATTTAAATAAACTCTTATATTTTTATTCTATTTAGAAAAACTCTTAAATTTTAATTTGTATTCACATAATTATATTATACATGCATACAAATTCAAAGGCTTTTTTTAATATTTTAGCCTAAAACAAAAATTGTTTTCATAGATATTGGAAAGTAATATAAAACAAAATGTTTCTTCTCTCTTTATTGATTTCAATTCGATCAAATATTTTGCCGCATAACTTATCATATTATTACATATACGCACACTTTGTTATCGTTTTCATGAATTTGAAAGATGAGTATGCTCATTAATGTCGAAATTGCTTTCACATTTGCAGATCAATTAGAACAACATTTGTATCTCTCTTTTGCTATACTAACCCACATGGACAAGGAGTACGATTATATTTAAACATTCCACGTAACGCAGGCAATATGGATTTAATCATTGCTTGCCACAAGCCCACAACAGTGCTAATCTTTAAAAATTGCCTATAACTGTTTTGGGTGCAACGTTAATGGGAGAGCAAAATACTGTTTAAGTTAGTGTCATAATTCAAAACTAAATACATCAATTAAACCTAAAACGTAAATTATAAAAATATGTATATTTTATGACCAGAGGTTAAATAAAATTTCCCATCGACACTTTTCTGCCCTTTGTTTACAGACGTAGCAGAAGAAAAGAGGACCTGCGCAATTTTGACACTAAAATTGGGTAGGGGCCGCGCGAACGCATGCCCCCCGCGGCCACAAATTATGACGTAGGCTCTCCCACTTGGGGAGACCTTAAGGCAGCGCCCCTCCCAGGTGCAATGGAGGTCACTACCCTAGGCCATGGATCTTCCTGATCATCCATTGACCCCGTCCAGGTAAGTATGTTTTGAAGTCGGAGCTTGCCTGTAATTTGTATAGCCAAAGCCTTGCTAAACTACCATTCCTTGGCCATGTGGGACTTACGAAGCTGAAGCGGTATTACAATCCTGTTTTAAAGACATCTCATTAACGTTTCTTTTATTAATTGTTACATTTATTTGACCTCATTTAAATGTAAACAAGCACCAGTAAATCACAATGTAGCTTCTAGATTATTACACAAAAATCCATGATTTATTTATTTTTTTTATAACCGTAAATATCCTCGTTTGTTTTACAGTATGAAATTAATTTTATTTTGACTGAAAATAATAAACGATAAAATTCTATTAACGATAACGATTAATTTGATAAGTAGGGAGTAGCAAATGATACCGAGTTACTAACCTTTGTTTATATTGAACAAATGGAAAATGAAAAGTCAAAATGTCCATACTTTGTTTAAAATGTATCTTACCACAACAGCAAAACTTTGTACTAAAAAAACGATATCACTGTGTCTAAGTATACTCTTTGTTTTTTATCCTTGAGTCGTACCAAGAAAATTTCTAGCCAATAACTCTAAATTGCATTGCTTTCATTTGTCATAAAACCATTGAATTTTTGTTTCCTTGGTATTTCTTTATCCAATTAAATCATTTATTTGCAGATTTGAATGGGAGAAATTCTAAATCTACTTTCCTTTTTACTCTTTATATCCCATCCAAAAATAAAAAACTAAATCTACCCTATATTTTTACTATTTTAACATCTGAAAAATTATTCCTAAATCAACTCCTCTTACCAGATGCCAAATTTTAAAACTGCACAGCGACTTCTGTGTCTTTCAATCCAAAGAAAACCTACACCGACTGTCCTTTATCGATCTTGCGCATAGGTCTCACGAGAAGCAAAATTGTGTTTTAGGAGGAAGTAAACGTTCTCGCGCATGGGTCTAGCACAAATTGACTTGCGCTCAAGTCCATTTGTGTAAACAAACACTATATGCGCAAGTGATTTTGCACAAAAGCCTTATTTACGTGCAAGTCAACTTGGGCATAAATGAAATCACATTTTAGTGCGAGAAGACATGCATAGGAATGATGCCTTCGAGCAAAATGACTTGCGTATAGGTATCTTCTCAGTGCAAGCCAACTTGTGTAGGGTCTTGCTTCCCGCGCAAATTCGATTGCACAAGAAATGAAATCAAGGCAAAAAAAAAATAACAGTTTACTTGTTCTCTTTCGTCTTGTCCTTACCTTCAATTCTTTTATATTTTTTATTATTATCGTAATAGCTATTCTGGCTTATATTTTTCATTTTTTTGTGAAAGAAAATAGATTTTAGAATTTGGAAGAAGAATAGTGTTGAGAAAGTAGAATAAACCTAAGAGAAGAGAAAAAGCAAAAGAGAGAGAAAAAAGAGAGAAAAAATGGAGAAGTTAGAGAAGTGATATCTGTTTGATATTTTCGCACCAAAAAAAATATATGTTTAATATTTGGGAAAAAAAATCATTAAATATAGTAGATCTCGCGCATGCGCAAAAGGATTTACGTGAAACTTGCTATGACATGCAAGTAGCCTTGTGTGGCACCCATGGCTTTGGGCCGTGGTTTCACACAAGGATCCTTGCACGAAGACCGTGGTTTTGCGCAAGAAAACTACCACAGCCGGATTGGAAGATTTAATTGGTAGGGTTAAAATGATCCATAAAAATAGGGCAGATTTAGTTGATTTTCGATGGGATACATAAAGTAAAAAAAGGAGTAGAAATAAAAGTTTTCTTTGAATGGCTAACAATAATAAAAAAACGAGAGAAAGACAAAACGATACCCTTTATAATTGGTAACAGAATAACTAATTTTACATTTTAAGAGGCACAAATCAAGATTGGAATCAAAGAGAGATGGCAACGAGCGACGAGAAAGATGAAAGGAGGAGAAGGAGAATCTCAGAGAAAGGGTTAAATCGCATGTCTCACATACGTGCCCAAAGCAACCCTTCATCTTTTTCACCACTCTTTGATCATGATCATCATCAGCCGCCACAATCGCACCTCCTTGATCAAACCAACGGTAACACCTAGTTTTATATATGGCTTTAAAGACATCTTAGTTTGATGGTTTCCATTGATAACGTAATACTAAACTAACTATAATATTAGGTTTTGTTTCTTATTCTTAGTGATAGATAGATCACGAGTAGAAGGGAAAGAAATGGGTTGATGGGTTTTGCATTATAACTTCATAAGAAGAAATCTGTTTAACAATGTTGATAGAGAAACTGGTCATAGGACAGTAGGAGCCTTTGTTTCCAGATGTGTCTTTTTGGGTGCATGGCCTTTTTCATGTAAAATCTTCTATTCATTATTAATCTAGGCTTTCTGTTCTTTGCTAGCATACAGACTGAGGCTGTCAAAGTTTTAATTTAATTACTATCTTAAATGCCTCATTTTAAGCAACCTTAATTACTGAATCGTTAAGACAATCAACAGTGCCAATATGAAAATAATGAGAAATCCTGCTTATAGGCTTAGAAACGTTTAATATAAGAGCTTCTTGAAGGAAGATAAAAATCCGAGTGATAAGACAAGGATTGCAACCATAAATGAGTTTTGTAACAGATGCCAAGAAAGAAAGTTTTGATGCAAAGAGGGAGGGAGCCAGAGATGAAAGGAGGAAAATTGCAGAGAAAGGGTTGAATCGCACGTCTCACGTCACAAGCCAAAGCAATCCTCCAATTCTTGAGCATAATGCACTGTTCTCTAACAATCATCAAGCACTGCAAACATATCTGTCTGATCAAATCACTGGTATGCAATGTGCTTAGTTCTTATGCATCTCCAATGAATGCAAAGATATTCAATTGTTACTATATCAAGTATGCTATAGAAACCTTTCAGTTTTATGTAATATGGAAGATAAAAACGTCTCACCATTATTTTTATTCGGTTTTGCAGCTGAACCTGTGGGTGTGAGCGAAGCCTCTGCTTCAAGTTTTCTTAAGCACAATGGTATCTATGGAATTTCAAGTGTGAACTCCCTTGATGTTGGAGCTCAAGCAGAACTAAAATTGCAGAAACCGGGGACTGAGAAAGATGCAATTTCTAGTCTTGTTGTGGGAGAAAGGGATGAATTACAGCCATTGCAGGATACATCATTACTCCAAAAGCCATCGACCGATGCTGAGCCACTCCGAAAACCATGCAGCAGTCAATCTAATTTTTTCTCACCCAAACAACTGAATTCCTGCATCATAGCTTCTGAAAGAACACGCAGCTTGTGTGCCCTACTGTTAGCACTTTTTGTACTTGTGTCTTATATTGATTATCCCCTGCTTGGAATGAATATAGTCAGGTCAGTGAGCATTGTAGCCTCAAGGCCTCTTTACATAATTTTACTAACTGATTTAACGGTTGTGCTGGGCCACCTGTTTCTTGACAAGAAAGGAGGCCCTGAAGACGCTGAGAAAGAAAAAGCAGGATCTCAAAATGATAGACATAACTGGAAAGGAGCAGTTAAGCTTTTTGAGAGAGGTTTAACGATCTATCAGACAAGCCAAGCATTCTTCACGGACTGCAGCATTTATGCAGTAGTGATCATTTGTGGCCATTCTCTAATGTAGTTTATATTGCTAGATGATACAATTTGTTCTACTTCAGTCTCAGCAAATGATGCCTAGAAACAATTTCTTTTTTCAATTTAATGTTCCATCATTTTTATAGCATTCAACGGAATCGCATATTATAATGTTGCTATTATCTTTGTTTCCCAATACTTGCATAATATAGCATAGAGTCAGAAGGCTTCTTTTCCACATCAGAAATAGCAATTTTTAGTCAAACAGATCCTTCAAGCTTTAAGGTTTTTTTTTTGGTTCAATTGTTTAGGTACATTACAATTAAAATGGTACATTTGATATTGAATCAAAAATATTTAGCATTGCTGTGTTGTGAGTGACAAGTTGTCATCAAGCTTATCTGTCATTTAGCTTACATGGGTAAAATATATTTTTTGTTTATAAAGATGAATTGGGGATTGCAGGTTCCAAGTGCTTCAGACAGGAGAGTTTCTCTGGTTTACTACCTAGATATGTTGGATATCCTCTTTTTACTAAATTCAACTTCTCCCTAACATAACAATATACAAACCATGGTGCTTGGGAATGTGTGCCACTATTATATGCACATGCTTTTTGCTGAAAATTGCATGGCCATGTGAGAAGGTCCTTTTGCAAGATAAGATTCATTAATTGTTGTAGGTGGAACTGGTGAATGACTTATATACGTTGGTTGCAAGCTCTCAGTCTTGATGCTAGCTACTCTGGCTTGTAATTACGGATCACGCCATTGCTCTGGTACTTGAGATTTCATTTAAGGGAAAGGGGGACCTGGTAGGGATTTTGTTAGAAGCACCACATTAACTCTACAAACAATTGTAAAGGGCTATTTAAGCTTCAGGGATTCTCTCACCTAACATGTCGGTCTTTTAAGTTAAATTCTCTCTTTAAGCTTGAATACCTAACAAATTTAATTTAGACCACATACCATCCATAGGGCATGATTTTGCCATTTGTAATCGAAGGATAAGAGTTTTCTTCCGTATGGTTAGATTTCAAGTTGGTTTTGTTGGTAAAGTTCTATGCTCTGTCTTATCAAAGGCCATATGGTTTTAATGCAACCAGTAAGATCTCCATGAAGCCATAGCAATAGCATATATATTGCGCAGCCGACACTTTTATCTTAAATTAAACTATAGAAATGACCAACATTATTCAATCTAATTCTTAACAGATCAAAGCTTAGATATATTCCGAGTAATTGTGTGAATTTAGCGCTACCCTCTCTCCTGGACCATTTCTGGTATCATGGTCATGGTCCACTCGGTGGACGTAGACAACTGAAGAAGAAGGTCAGAGTCTTGGGCCCTCGAGGTTTTCAAGGCAATTTATGCCCCTTTTGGTCACGAGGCTGTCATGACTTACGAATTCAGGCTCAGTACATATTGTTGTTGGATGATTTAAGAACCTGGAAGCATATATTCCCTCGGTGGATGTTAGGCTCCACCAAGAAGTCCGTTATAAATTAAATTTCTAGCGGAGATAAAGAAGGGAAAATTTTTTATCGCATCATTTAATTTGGCAAGAATATATAGCCCTTTTTTTAGTGTAACCTCATGTATTCTCATTTGTTTATGGTCTGAAACTAATTCTGTTCGAGTTGAAAGTAGTAAACGATAAAATCTACTCAACAATGACGAATGACTTGGTAATATATCTAGGTGAATGGCTTGGTAAAGAAACAGTAAGCACCATTATTGCAAATATCCGATCTGAAGATTCTGAATTCTAAATTTTAACCATGATTTGTTATATGCTATTAACCATGCATACTAGAGGAATCCCAAAAAGATTAAGGTTCTTTTAAAAAAGAAAAGAAAATACGAAATATTTATATGTATATTTCATCTGTATGAAACAGACTTGTTATTAGATAATTTTTCAGTGTCAGAAATTAAAAGTTAGGTGAGACTGGAAACCAGAATCCAAACTACTTCTGCCAAATTTCATTTTCAAACAATTAATGCTTTATGTAAAGCCCAACTGCAAAAGAGAAAGGAAATATGTTTCTGTCACTAACGGTAAGAGGAAATTCTATCATTCTATACAGGTTTGGAATTGCACTAGTAAATTAATTAATTCTGCCAATAAATAAATCAGCTGATCATGTGCTACTAATCAACATGACTAAAATAATCTTCTTAGTAGCGTAAGCACAGCAGAAAGTTAGCAATGTTCATTTTTTAAAGGTCAAAATTAACAGCTAAACAAATAGATTATTGGATGGACTTGATTTAGTTTGCCTGAAAACAAAAAGGAAATGCTCTTAGGATTCCTTTTTACAGAAAGGGTTTGCTTCAACCTCTTCAATACTAAGAGATTCAGCTAAGAAAAGTGAGCGTTTCTAAAGCACATCTTCAGTTTCTTATGATCAAAGATAGTAGGTGAAGAATAGAGGAAAACAAGAAGCAGATGAGGATGATTAAATGACAACATCAGTATACAAGAAGAGAATGAAGTTTCCATTAACTAATATGACCAAATATTATCTATCATTAATTGACTGATCATATCAAAGTGAAGAACACACCATTTTTTCTGTTCTTATATTAACTTGCATTGCATCAACCTACCAATCCATTCTTCTGAAAAACCCTTGAAGGGACAGCAAACCTAGCTGAAAAAGACCTGGAGAGATCATCAGGATCAGTTGACATCAAGCCCTGATCGAAATTCTGTGCATATGTGTAAGGATCATAAGAAACGTGCTCCCGAGTACTCGAACAATCAAAGATCCTATTCTTTTCCCTCATCAGCTTCCTCCATAGCAGTCTCCACCTTGGGAGCTTTGATCCGGTCACCAACACATTGATTGAAAGCAACCGGCCATGCTGGCTTTTTGCATAGCCTTGGCTCCATCTCAGCTCCTGGCTGCCTGAGCTACACCACTTGCTTACTTCCATTGCGAAAGACAGCTAGAATTTGTGGTTTGAGATCTTGTTCATTCAAGAAATAGTGCAAAGCCTATTGGTCCACGCAGGAGGGGGTACTTATAAAGAGGAACATGTTATGTTCCTAAGTCAAATCCCATGATGCCTCTAATAATAAATTATTTTTTTCAAAAATATACCAAAATTTCAGGGTCAATTAAACTAATCGTATTTGGTTTTCTTACAAGGGTATTGCGATAAGTTGATCCTGAAATTTTGGTACATTATAATATAACTAAAATAATTTATAAACAACACAAATTTTAATTAAAATAAATACAGCAAAAAATAAATATTAGATATCATACATAAGAAAAATCATTTTATATCAAATCCCATCCAATAGTGATAAATCATTTCTATTTTTCATTAAAGAAAGGCTAGCTGTAATAATTTTTTATTATTTTTAAATAAGGTATCCATATCATTCTCTGTACCTCCTTTTTTTTTTCTCTGTTACAAATTCTCTGTACCTCTTAGTGCACTCTTCTTGTTCATGTAAGAATTCAAGCCAATGTTTTTGATCCTTTGGTTGGTTTGACCGTTTGACCTCTCAGGGCAATCTGCTTTGCCGTCCAGGCTGAGGCATGGAAGATCTCTTAGTACAAAGATCATAAGTTTTTATGGTTTGAAGATTGAATTCATTTACCTCATGCATTCCTACACAAGAAACATATAATCTTTGGTAAAAATTGGAATATATTTTACTATTAGATTAGATTTAGATGTTCATAAGCTGATCGGAAAATCCATTTTATACAGATGAATCAACTTATCCGGTATGATCGAACAGTGATGGTCAAGAATTTGTATAAGTGAGGTTAATATTGTAATACTATTTTTTATATGATATTTTGTTACTTAATACAATATTGATAAAATTAAATATAGTAGTAAATATTTCATAATATAATACATTTTTTTTTAATCTTGATAAGCTCATGACATCGAAAAGCTTGGTAGTTAACGATTATGGACACTTTGCTTACACTCTATACGTGCAAGAGAAAATCCAACCTCAACCCTTCAAATCAAAGTTCAAACCTAAGATGAAAAAGATGCAAAGCGAAGTCCAAGATCAATCTTTGCTGTCTAAAGTTAAGATTCAATGGTTAAAGAGAATGAGATGTGTGTTGGAGACAACTCTTCAAATGAAAAAAAAAAAACTCTTCAATCGAAATCAGTAACTTTGAGAGTACGAGTACAGGTCATATGGATTCCTAGAATGGTTTTGATAATCCAAGTGATCAATAGGTCAAATACTTTTGTCTTCACCACAAAATGCAGGAAGCAAGAGGTAAGTAATCCTTTGTTTGGAGACGAACAAGGAAAAGGGGATGAATGCATGCATACAAGTACTAGTAAAAAGACCACTCCATTAAGGAAGAAGATGTGAACTTTAGACAAAGCCAAGCTTGTTCAAGCAGAAAAAAAAGTATCCTGTTTATAATTGGAATCCGAAGCAAACAAAATATGTCAAGAGGAATAAGCTGAAACCCAAGAGAATAATCACATAGCTAGGAAAAAGAAGTTCAAGTTCTGAGCTTGGTTTGACCTTCATGTTAAGCACTCTTGATGGGAAAAAAATAAAGCTTTAAGGGGACAGAAGTTGAATGACCGAAACATGCTTTTGTGAGCTTTAGTTTTGAGAGACTTTTACTGATTGATTATGTAACATCCCAAATCTACAGTATAACATAATATTTATTTATAAATCACACTTACTTACCGATTGGGCTGTCTGTGATGCTTAACCATCCGTTAATCACTTTAGACATATTAGTACTCTTATTCATCGTACCAATATAGAAATATGCATTGTTACATTGTTTCTTTAAGATATATATATATATATATATATATATATATATATACACATTCCCTTCTACTCAAAGTAGTACTGTACAAATTCATTGAATATATAAAAGGAAATCATATACCTTTGATATCGAAAATCTGCTGACTCTAGCAATCGATAATCTCTAGAAGGTAATTCTCTTAATCCAAGATCAACAACCTGTGGAGTGGAAAATCAGGGATGAGCGACAACGTGCTTAATAAGGAAGGTGTTTGCTGCTTTATAAAAATAAAAACTATATCCCCCAAAATATTTATTTTCCCTAACAACCTACCCCGTAGGAAAACAGTGGATATAGTAAATAGTCTTTAATATTTAAATCACGAGCTAAACAGTTTACAGTATAGTATAGAAAACAGTAAACAGAAATCAATAAGTTGAGACTAGGCATCACCCTACAATTAAATCATGCTATTATCTTCCCCAAAGGAACATAGTAATCATCCTTCCCAAGGATGCAGTAGATCTATGGCTACAATCTATGGGTGATCCTCGGGTACACTTATCAGGTTACCTCGAGACCTCTGATGACTTGGTGGGTCAATCAGACTCATGAAATAGTAATGCATGAAACTCGGGGCCTAAAGTCTCAAAAATCAATTATATCTCATAAAGAACATTTTAGGAATTATTTCACAAATTTCATCATTTTCTCAAAATGATTTATTTTCCAAAAAGGTTATATATTTTCTATTTACAAATATAATAAAAACACCCATGGTCAGTTCGCCCATGGTCAGTTCACACATTATCAGCTCGCCCATTATGACTCGCCCATGGCCAATTCGCCCATCATGGCTTGTCCATGGCTAGTTTGCCCATTATGGCTCACCCATGGCCAGTTCGCCCATTATGGCTCTTCCATGGCCAGTTCGCCCATTATGGTTTCTACATGGCCAGTTCGCCCATTATGGTTTCTACATGGCCAGTTCGCCAATAAAACTATTCTTTCAAAACCAAGGGATTGCCCACTATTGGCTCGCTCGAAATATCACAAAAGGGGTCGCCTATCATTAGCTCGCTCGGATTTTTGTTAAAACAGGGGTCGCCCGCCCAAAGCATCAAAAGGGGTTGCCATCTTTGGCTCGCCCAAATCATCACAAAGGGGTCGGCTTTGTAGCTCGCCCAAATCATGACAATTTATCACACTAATGCATGTCATAAACCAAAATATTTTCTCAATATTTTTATAATATTTTACTCCACAGGACATGCATTTCAATTCACATACTACTCCCTTACCTGGTCTTACGAAGCCTAGCTTCTCGCTCGCCTTTGTCAATTCTCAATTCCCAACTACAAAATAAATTATCAAGATTGTCAATATATTCTGTTCAAATCTTTCCAATACTTTGGCGAGACTTGAGGCTAATCCCCTAGTTCGCCCAATATAACTCGCCATTCATATATTGGCTTATACGTCGGAGCTCGCCCACACTTCAACTCGCCACCATTCATATTGGCATATACGTGGTAGCTCGCCCACACTTCAACTCGCCACTCACATTGGCTTATACGTGGGAGCTCGCCCACACTTCAACTCGCCACTCATATTGGCTTATACGTAGGAGCTCGCCCACACTTCAACTCGCCATGCCTATGCATGTGAGTTCGCCATACACGCTTTTTATTCAAAGGTGGCCTCGCCTATGAATTAAACTAGCATGTGGCGACCTCGCCCATTACCACGCTTCATTTAGCTCGCCCATAGTAGCTGACCTCGCCCATTTCTCATCACTTTTATACTAATTCCAGTATTTTTCTTATTTATTCTCGTCTATTTCCAGACCACATTTTGTTCTAGTTTCTTATATATTCTAACAATATTTAACTACAACAAGGTTATATCTATGTTTATTACGTTGTAAAACATAGAGATATACCAGTAAATATCAAGAGAACCATAAAAATATGGAACTCACCTTGACTGAGTTGCATTTCTAGAAACAAAGTGCTTTCTGCCTCACTTAGCTTTACTTTGCTTATTCCTTAGCTCTTCAACGATGGTGAAAAGGTTTAGCTAACTAAAGGATGAAGTTTCATGGCTCACGTATGAAAGGAACGGAAGAAACGAGATTTGAGCTTGCAGTAAACAGAATGGGAAAGAAGCAGTAGAGTAGTATCGAAGAAGAAGAAATTTGCTTAAGTCGGTTTTCCCATGTATTTCTTCTTATATAACCATGGTAATCCAATAAAAACCTACCACATGTTTCTTATCCCGTTTTCTTTCATCATTTCACATCTTTCATGCATTAAAAACCGAAGAAAATTTTGACAAAAGGAACAGTGGTGAAGCTTCTTGCTGCAGTCCGTTTTTGACCAAGTTTTCTCTTCTTTTCTCCTTCCTCTCCACGCCATTCCCAGCCAACTATTATTGGCTTTTTATCTCATCTTTTCTTCATTTGGCCAATAGCCATTTATTCCTTTTCACACCTTCCATTCAATTCCAGCCTTAAATCTTCATATTTGTTCATGCTTTATTTAATGCTTTCACACCATCAACACTATCTTCAACCTTTTTATCAAGATTAAATCCCATCTATTTCTTGTTGCACTTTGATGTTTGTTTTTCTTTCTTTTATGCACCATACTATAAATCATAATTTCCAATAAGTAAACTGAAGAGTGGAAATTCACATTCAATATTTATTTAATTTCACTAAAAGAATTTATTTCCACTATCAATCATGTACAAATATGGTATCAGGTCTCACATTTCTCTCCACCTTAAGAAATTTGGTCCTCCAAATTTCACTTGGAGCTATCACTGAAAAAGCTCAGGATACCTCTCACGTATAAGGCTCTCTAACTCCCAAGTAGCCTCCTCCTCGTTATGATACTGCCGAGCACTTTAACCAAAGGAATCGTCTTAGATCGCAATACCTTATCTTTCCTATCCAAGATCCATATCAGCTTCTCAACGTAACTCATGTCTTCTCTGATCTCTAATGGCTCATGTCGTATCACGTGAGAAGGATCTGAATGGTACTTTCTCAACATCAAGACATGAAATACGTTATGCACTTCGCACAACTCTGGTGGTAGTGCTAACCGATATGCCACATCTCCCACGCGATCTAAGATCTCATAAGGCCCAATGTATCGGGGGCTCAACTTTCCTCTCTTCCCGAATCTCATTATACCTTTAGACGGTGAGACCTTTAAGAATACATAATCACCCGCTACAAACTCTAATGGTCGGCGTCTAGTATCTACATAACTCTTCTGCCAACTCTGAGCCATTTTGAGCCTCTCACAGATCATCTGTACATCACGGGAAGCCTGCTCGACCAAATCGAGAGCTAGTATTTTATGGTCTCCCACTTCTTCCCATACAATCGGGGATCTGCATCGTCTGCCATACAAGGCTTCATAAGGTGCCATGCCAATACTCGTATGAAAACTATTATTATAAGCAAATTCTGCTAGGGGTAAGTAATCGTCCCATGAGCCTCTAAAGTCCAATGCACACGCTCTCAACATATCCTCGAGCGTCTGTATCGTAGGCTCAGACTGTCCATCAGTCTGTGGATGAAAAGCGGTGCTAAAATTCAGCTGGGATCCCATAGCCTCCTGAAATCTTTCCCAGAAATGAGAGGTGAAGTGGGAGTCCCTATCAGAAGTAATACTCACTGGAACACCATGTAACCTCACTATCTCCCTGACATACAATTCGGCTAAGGCACTAACTGAATCTGTAGATCTCATGGCCAAGAAATGAGAAGACTTAGTCAATCTATCTACGATCACCCAAATAGCATCATACCCCTTCCGGGTCCATGGTAATCCCATGATAAAATCCATAGTCACATATTCTCATTTCCACGTAGGAATCAATAACGGTCAAAGCATACCTGCTGGCTTCTGATGTTCAATCTTAATCTGCTTGCATGTTAGACATCTAGCAATGAAATCGGCGATGTCTTTTTTCATCTTAGGCCACCAATATACTCTCCGGAGATTCCGGTACATCTTAGTACTACCTGAATGTAATGTATATCTAGAGGTATGGGCCTCTGATAAAATCAACTCTCGAATCTGCTGATCTCTGGGAACACATGTCCTGCCTCTAAACCTCAGTATTCCATCTGTGCTAATCTCAAAATTTGACACAACTCCCATCTGAATCTGATCGGCTACCTTGACGCAATAATCATCACTCCTCTGAGCTTCCCTAATTCGATCCATCAAATCCGGCTCTATATGAAAACTAGCTGTAAATCCAGACTGGTCAGAGGAAATAACTGTCAGGATGAGGCTAGAGAACTGCTCTATCAAATCATGCTCCCTGATCATCATATAAGATACAATGCCAACATGCTTACGGCTCAGTGCATCTGCTACTACATTAGCTTTACCCGAGTGATACAAAATCTCACAATCATAATCCTTTAATAGTTCCATCCACCGTCGCTGCCTCAAATTCAACTCTCGCTGCGAAAATATATATACTTCAAACTCTTATGGTCTGTATATCTCTGAAATTTCTCCCTGTACAAATAATGCCGCCATATCTTCAGTGCAAACATTACTGCGGCTAACTTCCAGTCATGTGTCGGGTAATTCCTCTCATGATCCTTCAATTGTCGAGAACCATAGGCTATAACCCGACCATGCTGCATAAGCACACACCCTAAACCTTGAGCGGACGCATCGATATACACCATAAATCCACCTGATCCGCTGGGAAGGGCCAATACGGGGGCAGTAGTCAATCTACACTTAAGCTCAAGAAAACTATGCTCACACGCATCATTCCACTCAAACTTCACATCCTTACGTGTGAGTCGTGTCAATAGAGCAGCAAGTCTGGAAAATCCCTCCACGAACCTATGATAATATCCAGCAAGACCCAATAAACTTCGTATCTCAGTAACGGTGTTAGGCTTTTCCCACTGTACAATGGCCTCTATCTTGGACGGATCAACTGACACCCCATCCTTCGACACTATGTTTCTCAAAAAGATTATATGGTCAAGCCAGAAATCACACTTACTGAATTTTGCATACAACTTCCGGTATTTGAGGGTCTATAATAACACATACAAATGCTGCTCATGCTCTTCTGGAGTCTTAGAATAAATCAAAATGTCATCTATAAATACTATGACAAACTTATCCAAAAATGGATGAAACACCTCATTCATCAAACTCATAAATGCTGCAGGGGCATTTGTTAACCCAAAAGGCATCACTAAGAACTCATAGTGACCATAGCGAGTTTGAAATGTTGTCTTATGCACATTCGACTCCTTAATCTTCAACTGGTGATAGCATGATCGAAGGTCTATCTTGGAAAATACCTGTGCACCCCGGAGCTGATCAAATAGATCATCGATCCTGGGTAGTGGATACTTATTCTTAATGGTAGCCCGATTTAACATCCGGTAATCTATACACAACCGGAGACTACTATCCTTCTTTCAAACAAATAATACTGGAGCTCCCCACGGTGACACACTAGGATGTATAAATCCCTTATCTAATAACTCTTGGAGCTGTTTCTTAAGCTCATCTAACTCAGTCAGTGCCATCCGATATGGGGGTCTAGAAATTGGCTCCGTGTCGGGTACCTACTCGATCGTAAACTCCGTCTCTCGATCCGGTGGTAACCTTGGTAATTCCTCTGGAAATACATACGGAAAGTCTTTAACCACAGGAATCTCTTGAATCTCTGAATGTTTCCTCTCTACATCCTCTACACTAGCAATATACCCTTCATAAACATTCATACATAACCATGATTTCAGTACACATGTCATTACACAAACATATGTTCACATACTTTTTATTAATTTACAATAACTTTACAACGTACTTTTCGAGATGAGAGAAGGTAATAAACTTAGTATTACAATCCAAACTAACATGATTTGGAGCTAACCAATCCATACCCAAAATGATATCAAAATGATATATATTCAACAAAATTAGGTTAGATGTCATAACCTTCTCTCCTATAGTCAATCTACAGTTCCTATATATAATATCTGTCCTTTGGAAATCTTTAAAAGGGGTATTCACTTGCAAGGTATGCCCTAACAACTCCGGCTCTACGGGGTCCTGTTAGTATATATAGGCGATAAGAACAAATGAGTAGAACCCGAATCAAATAAGGCAATTACGGGAATATCAAAGAGGTAGACTTTACCTTTAATCACATCAATAGAGGCGTCAGCAGTCTCTTGATCTATCGCGTACACCCGACCCTGAGTCACAACCTTCTTACCCTTCTTTGCGGCTATCGCCCTCCTAGGCTGTGAGGGTGTCGCCTTCTTTGGCTCACTTGGAGCTGCCGATGTCGCTATCTGCAGTAGTTCAGGAAAAATAGTAGAAGCAACTGATTCTCTGAGCATCGGACAATTCCTGGCAAAGTGTCCCATCTGTCTAGATCTAAAACATGCCTTAGACATCAAAGGACAAGGGCGTGACCCATGAGATCTTCCACAATATCTACATAATGTCACAGCACTTCTCTGAGTAGTGGTAGGGCCACTAGCAGGGGTAGAAACTACTGATCTATTGAATCGTCCCTCTGAAATCTGTATGCCCGAAGATCTAGTCCTCTTAGGTTGCTCCCTACTGTATCTATTCTCCATAAATCTTTTACCCTTATCTTTGCCTTTACTCTTGCTCTTACCACCAGCCTCTATATGGTACTGCTCAAAATCCCTCTCACATAGCTGAGCCCGTCATACTACCTCATCATAGGTGAAGATATCAAATGGGGCTAGCTTCGATCTGATAGAGGGTCTTAAACCAGCCTTAAATCTCTCGATCTTATGTCTCTCATTAACACTGGTCTGTGAATCAAATCGGCTCAAGGTAGTAAACTTAGCCTAATACTCGTCCACTGCCATACTTCCCTGAGTTAAATCCATAAACTCTTACTGTAGTTTTTACTGGGCAGTGTCAGTTATATACCTTCGTCTGAAGGCATCTACAAAAATCTCCTAAGTAATATCCTGATGCTGGGAGAACAATACTATCTAAGTAGCCTTCCACTTGTGCTCCGCATCAGCTGTCAACTGGAACACTGCTAGACCTGCCTTCTCGGTCTCCGTACACCTCATAATCCTCAATAGCTTCTCTATAGCAATCACCCATTGTTCTGCCGCCAACGGATCCTTAGCACCTTTAAACTTAGGTGGATCCAACTTCTTGAATGATCGTACCAAGGTGACATCACAATACGACTCCACATCTTTAGGCTGCTGAATCAATGGCTGTGGTGGAGCTATTTGTGGCTGAGGTGCCGGTGGTGGAATAGGCTGAGGCTCGGGTACAACTGGTGTCAGTTGTGGCGGTGTTGGTGCTTCTATTGGAGCTGCTACTCTCTCCCTCTCCGCCCTATCTGCGGCTCTATCCGCCTAATACATAGCCATAAAATTGTCTACTAGCCTCTCTACTCGAGTCACACGAGCATTAGTGCTCTCTGGCTGTAGAGGATCTGCAGGTCTTAGGGCGGGTTTCGATGTTTACGGTTCCGGAATCTGTGCCACCCTACCTCGGCCTATACCTCTCACTAAGCGTATCCTCCTCCTTCCACTCATATCTGTACCACAGGGATCATTTATCACTTATCATTAATATATCAATTATATATTCAGATTATACAGTACTATAGGGAATGTTTACTATTCACTTTTCGTTTTAAGCATCACTAGACATCCGACCAATTCTGCTCTGATATCATTAAATCTGTAATATCCCAAATCCACAGTATTACATAATATTTATTTATAAATCACACTTACTTACCGGTTAGGCTGTTTGTGATGCTTAACCGTCCGTTAATCACTTTAGACATATTAGTACTCTTATTCATCGTACCAATATGGAAATATACATTGTTACATTATTTCCTTAAGATATATATATACACACATTCCCTTTTACTCAAAGTAGTACTGTACAAATTCACTGAATATATAAAAGGAAATCATATACCTTCAATATCAAAAATTTGCTGACTCCAGTAGTCAATAATCTCTAGAAGGTAATTCTTTTAATCCAAGATCAACAACATGTGGAATGGAAAATCAGGGGTGAGCGATAACGTGCTCAGTAAGGAAGGTGTGTGCTGCTTTATAAAAATAAAAACTATATCCCCCAAAATGTTGATTTTCCCTAACAACCTACCCCGTAGGAAAACAGTGGATATAGTAAATAGTCTTTAATATTTAAATCATGGGCTAAATAGTTTACAATATAGTATAGAAAACAGTAAACAGAAATCAATAAGTTGAGACTAGGCATCACCCTACAATTAAATCATGCTATCATCGTTCCCCAAAGGAACATAGTAAACATCCTTCCCAAGGATGCAGTAGATCTATGGCCACAATCTATGGGTGGTCCTCGGATACACTTGCCAGGTGACCTCGAGACCTCTAATGACTTGGCGGGTCAATCAGACTCGTGAAATAGTAATGCATGAAACTCGGGGCCTAAAGTCTCAAAAATCAATTTTTATCTCATAAAGAACCTTTTACGAATTATTTCACAAATTTCATCATTTTCTCAAAATGATTTATTTCCCAAAAAGGTTTTATATTTTCTGTTTACAAGTATAGTAAAAACACCCATGGTCAGTTCACCCATGATCAGTTCACCCATGATCAGCTCACCCATTATGACTCGCCCATGGCCTGTTCGTCCATCATGGCTTATCCATGGCCAGTTCGCCCATTATGGCTCGTCCATGGCCAATTCGCCCATTATGGCTCGTCCATGGCCAGTTCGCCCATTATGGTTTCTACATGGCCAGTTCACCCATTATGGTTTTTACATGGCCAGTTCGCCCATAAAACTATTCTTTCAAAACCAAAGGGTCACCCACTATTGGCTCGCTCGAAATATCACAAAAGGAGTCGCCTATCATTAGCTCGCCCGGATTTTTGTTAAAACAAGGGTCGCCCACCCAAAGCATCAAAAGGGGTTGCCATCTTTGGCTTGCCCAAATCATCACAAAAGGGTCGGCTTTGTAGCTCGCCCAAATCAAGACAATTTATCAAACTAATGCATGTCATAAACCAAAATATTTTCTCAATATTTTAATAATATTTTACTCCACAAGACATGCATTTCACTTCACATACTACTCCCTTACTTGGTCTTACGAAGCCTAGCTTCCTGCTCGCCTTTGTCAATTCTCAATTCTCGACTGCAAAATAAATTATCAAGATTTTCAATATATTCTGTTCGAACTTTTCAATACTTTGGTGAGACTTGAGGCTAATCCCCTAGTTCACCCAATATAACTTGTCACCCAATATAACTTGTCATTCATATATTGGCTTATACGTCGGAGCTCGCCCACACTTTAACTCGCCATTCATATTGGCATATACGTGGGAGCTCACCCATACTTCAACTCGCCACTCACATTGGCTTATACGTGGGAGCTCGCCTACACTTCAACTCGCCACTCATATTGGCTTATACATGGGAGCTCGCCCACACTTCAACTTGCCATGCCTATGCATGTGAGTTCGCCATACACCGCTTTTTATTCAGAGGTGGCCTCGCCTATGAATTAAACTAGCATGTGGCGACCTCACCCACTACCACGCTTCATTTAGCTCGCCCATAGTAGCTGAGCTCGCCCATTTCTCATCACTTTTTCACCAATTCCAGTATTTTTCTTATTCATTCTCGTCTATTTCCAGACCACATTTGGTTCTAGTTTCTTATATATTCTAACAATATTTAACTACAATAAGGTTATATCTATGTTTATTACGTTGTAAAACATAGAAATATACCAGTAAATATCAAGAGAACCATAAAAATATGGAACTCACCTTGACTGAGTTGCACTTCCAGAAATAGAGTGCTTTCTGCCTCACTTAGCTTTACTTTGCTTATTCTTTAGCTCTTCAACGATGGAGAAAAGGTTTAGCTAACTAAAGGATGAAGTTTCATGGCTCACGTATGAGAGGAACGGAAGAAACAAGATTTGAGCTTGCAGTAAACAGAATGGACGAGAAGCAGTAGAGTAGCATAGAAAAAGAAGAAATTTGCTTAAGTCGGTTTTCCCATGTATTTCTTCTTATATAACCATGGTAATCCAATAAGAACCTACCACCTATTTTTTATCCCGTTTTCTTTCATCATTTCACGTCTTTCTTGCATTAAAAACCGAAGAAAATTGTGACAAAAGGAACGGTGGTGAAGCTTTTTGCTGCAGTCCGTTTTTGACTAAGTTTTCTCTTCTTTTCTCCTTCCTCTCCATGCCATTTCCAGCCAACTATTATTGGCTTCTTATCTCATCTTTTCTTCATTTGGCCAACAGCCATTTATTCCCTTTCACACCTTCCATTCGGTTCCAGCCTTAAATCTTCATATTTGTTCATGCTTTATTTAATGCTTTCACACCATCAACACTATCTTCAACCTTTTTATCAAGATTAAATCCCATATATTTCTTGTTGCACTTTGATGTTTCTTTTTCTTTCTTTTATGCACCATACTATAAATCATAATTTCCAATAAGAAAACTGAAGAGTGGAAATTCACATTCAATATTTATTTAATTTCACTAAAAGAATTTATTTCCACTATCAATCATATACAAATATGGTGTACAGTGTAATAAAATCGGGTCTCACAGATTATCTTTTTCGTTTCCCTTCCTTGCTTTCATTTTGATGTTCCTCTTATGTACTGCTCTCTTGTATAGTTTATTTGTTTTTAATGAACCTTTGTTGGTTTGGTGCAAAAATAATACAATTTTTTAATAAATAAAAATTTGTTATATTTTATTCATAATAAAAATTTATCCCATTAGTTATTAGTGGTGTTGCATAAAACTTTAATATTTTTTCATGCTGATAAAAATGTTATAAAACACCAATAAGTGGTTAGAAAAAGTGGATTTTTTGTCAAAGTATTTGGACATAATTCAAATTATTGAGTCATCACTGTTGGAAGAGTTTTATCATTTTTCACTATAAGTCCAAACAGGATTAGTTTCAAATCGTAACATAAACGAAAATACTTGTAGTTATACAAAAAAAGTTATAAACTAATGCAGGTGAATAGATGATACAATATTTTTTTCTTTTGTAATGATATGACATTTGTACTCTTGAATAACTAACTATGTAAAAATAATTATTACAACAGGTACAATAAATCAATTATTCATAAATTGGATCAAACTCTTATACAACAAGTATTCTAGAGGTAACTAAAGAAAAAAACTATATTCAGAAAGTGTAATCATAACAAAATAAAGAGAGAATTTCAATAAGAAACAAGCAACAATTCAAAATTAAAAGAAGATTAAAAATATAATCAGTAAAAAATCAATAGAAATACATGTTATAAATGTTTCAATCTCACAAGTTAAATTTGTCATAGTGAAAGAAAATTATTATAGTTTTCAAATTAAAATGAATGTAAAAATGAAGATGAAATTTATTTTGTGACCCTTTCCTTGCCTAATTTTAACAAAATCCACTAGTGTCAATATCGCAAAAACACTAATTTTTTTATAATAAATACTATTATACATACATACATACATACATACATACATACATACATACATACATACATACATACATAATATCATAAACTTCTTAAAAGTTGAGTGGGGTCAATTAACCCCACTCATTACAAGGTCGCTATGCCATTCAAAACAGGATGTGCTATATTGCAATATCATGATTTATATGCTGCACAATTTTCAATTTTACACTCCCAAAACTATTTCAATATTTACAGAACGGGTTTGGGACATTAGTGAATCTTTCAGCTTTTACTACGACTCATGCAATCCAATGCATTAGAGTTCATTTATGATATGCAGCACTTCAATGTTCCTTTATGAATATATGAATACAAGTTAGTAAAGCATATAGTGCATAGAATATTATTTCTAAAAACAAACTGCTTACGGATCACGCTAAAAAAAGGATCACTCAAATATTTAACCAATTATTGCCCTGTAATTACATGGTAGTGACCTTTCAAGTATACAATTAGGAGAAAACAACTAAAAATTGTGTTATTAGCAATCTGGAAATGGTGGGTTTTTCAGTTTGAGGATGCTTGTCAATTTAATGGATGTTAGGGCTTTTTTGTGGACAAAATCTAGAAATGCAACATGTTTTTTATAATATACACTAGAAGGCTACATAATTTCTTGATGCATCCTTACCTAAGGGTAACAATTTTGGCCAATGATAATATGATTAGTTTTGTTTATCATAATCTTGCAGGAAACCTTTGCTTGTTCAATAATAGCATCAAATTGAATTTTAAAAAAAAATCAAGAAATAGAACAGAATTCACTCGTAGAAGCAACAAAAGTACTTAGCATATGACATTAATGCTTTATACTTCGACTCCATTTCATTGTATTTTTCAACACAAGGGTTCCATGAATTCTTTAAATAGAAAACTTCTCATTAGATGCAGCACAAGGAAAAAAACAATTAATTCATTATGTTTGTTCCAAATATCCAAAACTTAAGAACATAGATTTTCAAATCAAAATGGAAAACGATTAACAATACACCTATGGCTATAGATCGAGGACCATCTAGTAGAGGTTTCTACGTGATTTCTTTAATGAATGTGTTATGTAATGTGCAACCGTAAAAGTAAATATTATAGCAATAAAGATATGTCAAAGTTAAAATATGTTTGTCTTATTTATTTAATCACATGACCCTTGATTTGAGACACTTAGATATTATAAATGCCCAACATTAAGTTGAACTACAGCAAATGTAGCTAGAATCACTAGACTAGACACCCAAGACCTTGAAGACAATCTAACTGTGCTAGGAAATATGAAGCAAAACAATTTAGCTCAAAAACAGAATAAGAACAAAATAGACAAATGAGTTACTAAGAAAGTTACAGACAAAAGTTCTTTTTGGCTTAATTTCAAACGAATGGAGTACATCAATATTTAAGAGGCATTACAGAGCAATTAATAAATCAACAACAAACAGTAACCTAACAACAGTAAATGAAAAACACAAAACACAACATGTGAGAAAGTCAAAAGGTAGTCGCCAACTATTAGCACAAGTTAAACACTCCTCCATTGTGCTAACTAGGGAGACTAAGCCCAAACTTGCTCTAAATTCTTCAAACTTCATCTTGGACAAAGCTTTGGTAAAGATGTCTGCAACTTGCTCATTAGTGTCTACTTTGACAAGATCGATTTCTTCTACAAGCACCTTCTCTCTTATAAAGTGATAATGGACTTCTATATGCTTAGTTCTAGCATGAAACATTGGATTAGAAGCCAAGCGTATAGTGCTTGAATTGTCACAACAAACCTGAGTTGGTTTCTCAAATGAGTGACAAATTTCTGCAATCAACCTCCTAAGCTAAGTGCATTCTTGTGTTGCTAGTGTGACAACATTATATTTAGCTTCTGTGCTTGATAATGCAACTGTGGCTTGCTTCTTACTACACCATGATATAGCTGCTAACCCTAAAGAAAATACATAACTTGTAATAGAACACCTAGAAAGAGGATCTCTTACCCAATCCGAATCAGTGAAACCACTGAGAGAAAAATCAACATCCTTCTTATACAGCAGCCCAAACTTTCTATATATTTTAGATATCGAAGTATTCTTCTTGCAGCATCAAGATGAGGTTTTCTAGGCCTTTACATAAATTGACTAATCACTCCTACTGAGAACAAAATGTTAGGCCTAGAAATGGTAAGATATAACAAGCTTCCAACTAACATATGATAAACAGAAGCATCCTTTACCTCCTTGTCTTCATTTGCTCTCAATTTGATATTTTGTTTCATTGGGGTAGCCATTGGTTTGCAACCTCCCATATCAAACTTCTCAAGAAGTTTCCTGATGTAAGTTCTTTGAGAAAGAAATAAGCCTTTCTTGTTTTTAGAAATCTCAAGTCCAAGGAAGTGCTTGAGCTTTCCAAGATTCTTCATTTCAAAGCGGACTGCTAGTTCTTCTTGGAGTATAGAGACTTCTTGTTCATCGTCACTTGTAATTATCATATCATCAACGTACAATGGCACTAAAACAGAAAACTTAGAATTCCTTTTAACAAATAAACTTGTATCAGCATTTGAGGCAACATATCCACAAAAGATTAGATATTTAGCAATTTTCCCATACTAAGCTCGAGGTGCCTGTTTTAGATCGTAGATTGCCTTTTTATGTCGAAAGACATAATCGACAAATGTCTTGGATTTGAACCCAAGGGGCTGCTCCATGAAAATGTCTCGATCAAGCTCTCCATATAAGAAAGCATTTTTGAAATCAAGTTGCCAAAGCTTCCATCCTTTAAAAGCTACCAAGGATAAGATAACATGAACTAAAGTCATTTTTGCAACAGGACTAAAAGTTTCTTCATAATCTAAGCCACTCCTTTGTGAAAATCCCTTTGCTACCAGCCTAGCCTTTTATCTATCAACATCTCCATTTGACTTACGCTTAATCTTGTACACCCATTTACAAGAAACAAGTTCAACATTTTCTGGTTTTGGAACTAGCTCCTATGTTTCATTCTTTTGTAGTGTCGCAATTTCTTCCTTCATAGCAAGGTCCCATTCTTTGCTTCCTATAGCTTCCTCATAAGATGAGGGCTTATTTTCATCAACTGGCCCAACAAAGAAACATTCACAAACATGACAATGTTCCTTACTTATATAAAAGTCTTTCAACTTTTTAGGTTTCTTATGATGTCTCTAAGATCTACAAACAGGTTGTTCTCTTCTTGACATGATCTTTCACCATTTTCTTGATCAAAAGAAGTGTCATAGGATTGCACTTCTCTCCCATTAGAGTCAAGAACATTTGATGATGAAGAACTCTCACCAAAAAAAATTGGAAGATTAAAAAAACTTTATTCTTCCGCTTTATCTTCATTAAAAGATGCTGCACATGGTGTTAGTGTAGGAATTACAGATTGAATGTAATAAGAAGATACCTCATCAAAAACATCCCTTGAAGTGACAACTCGATGAGTTTTTGGATCCATACACTTCCAACCTTTCCATTGTAAGTCATAGCCAATGAAGACACACTTTTTGGCCTTTGCTTCTAGCTTCGTTCTTTGATTGTTTGGAACATGCACATAACAAGTGGAGCTAAATACTCGGAAGTGAGAAATAGATGGCTTTGTATTAAAGATGAGTTGCTGGCCCTTGAAGAAATTCGATTAGTGACATAGCAGGCATATTGCATGGCTTTTGCCCATAACTCTTTTGGCAAGCTTTTCTCATAAATCCAACTTCTACAAACTTCAGCTAGATGTCTTAGCTTGCGCTCTACAACTCCGTTTTGCTAGGAAGTTCTAGCACATGTTAGTTGCCTTCGAATTCCATGTTCTTTGCAAAAGTCATGAAACTCATTGGACATGTATTCACCACCATTGTTAGTCTTTAAGCATTTAATTCTCCTTTGAAACTCATTCTCCACTTTTCTTTTGAAACTTCTGAAGTGAGATAGAGTTTCAAATTTCTCCTTCATGAAGAACACCTATGAGAATCTTGAAAAATCATCTACAATAACAAGCATATAACGAAAACCACAATAGCCGGCTATTCTACATGGGCCTAACAAGTCAGAATGAATAAGTTCTAATGGCTACTTGCTTCTAATTTTAGAGTGTCCAAATGGTAGGCGATATGCCTTATCATATTAGCACCTTCACAAATTGTATCACGATGAAGATTAACTAAATTTGGCAATCCGTCAACTAACTTATGTTCTGAAATTTCTCTAAGTCTATCATATCCCATATGAGCCAACCTAGCATGCCATAAGGAAGCATTATCATGCTTACTAGTTTTTCTAACAAAAGTATCACTAGCAGACAATACATATAGAGATTTAACTCTTTTACCCTTCAGCACAACATCAGCAACAACATTTTGTACATTTTCAAGAACCAAAACTTCTTTAGGACCAAATAAGAAATTTTTTCTTATATCAACAATTTGCAAGATAGAAGATTTTTTGCCATACCAAAAACATGGTGGACACTGTCCAAACTAATTCTACCAGCACCTTCTCATGTTCCTTTGACTTCAACTGATCCTTCATTCTCCACATGGTGTAAAGTGTTGTCTGCTGTCAAGATTACTTCATCTCCTTTGTGCTTTAATAGCTGAGAAAGCAGAGAATCATTGCTAGTTACATGATGAGGACAACCAAAATCAAGAATCTAATCCTTCTTGTAGTTAATGTTTGTTGTTTCATCACCACAAGTTGAAATATTGCTAGCTTCCTTCCTACTAACAATAATGGTAGATAAACATGTCTCCCAATCAATGACACGACTGCTATCACCTTCCTCTTTTATAAAAGTGTTGACATTACCTTTAACAACCTTAGACCTACAAAACTTCTTTATATGTCCAAGTTTACCATATTTGTGACATTTTACCTTCTTTTTATCTTCATGCCTACTAGTTTTTCCAACAAAAGCATCACTAGCAGATAATACATATAGAGATTTAACTCTTTTACCCTTCAGCACAACATCAGCAACAACATTTTGTATGTTTTCAGGAACCGAAACTTCTTTAGGACCAAATAAGACAAATTTTCCTATATCAACAATTTGAGAGACAAAAGCAAGATTTTTTGCCATACTAGAAACATGATGACACTATCCAAACTGATTCTACCAGCATCTTCTCCTGTTCCTTTGACTTCAACCGATCCTTCGTTCTCCACATGGTGTAAAATGTTGTCTGCTGTCAAGATTACTTCATCTCTTTTATGCTTTACTAGCTGAGAAAGTAGAGAATCATTGCCAGCTACATGATGAGAACAACTAGAATCAAGAATCCAATCCTTCTTGTAGTTAATGTTTGCTGTTTCATCACCACAAGTTGAAATATTGCTGGCTTCCTTCCTATTAACAATAATAGCATATAAACATGTCTCCCAATCAATGACACAACTGCTATCACCTTCCTCTTTTACAGAAGTGCTGACATTACCTTCAACAACCTTGGACCTACAGAACTTCTTTATATGTCCAAGTTTGCCACATTTGTGACATTTTACTTTCTTTTTATCTTCAAAATTTGCATCGTCTTCCCCTTTCTATTCTTATCTTTCTCCTTGAAGTTCTTCCCCTTCCAATGCTTGTTGAAACCTTTCTTTTTATTTCCAAAAAACAAGGCCTCATTCTTTCCAAAGATTGAAACTTCAACCATTTGTATGGCTAAAGCTTCTTGATTAGAGAGAAGGTTCTCAAGTTCAGTAATAATAGGCTGTGTTGACCCTCCTTGAATAGATGTCAAGAACAGCATGTACTCCTTCTTAATACCACGAATCAGATGTCGACGTAGGCGTGCTTCACTAATTGGCTCTTCAGGATCTAATTTTAAAATTTCAGAACATATACTCTTTACTCCATGGAAAAGCTGAGCAATGGTCATGTTACCTTGAGTTGTACTTGCAAGCTCATTTTCAAGTAGCTGAAGTCTAGCTGCATTTTGCTTTTTGAAGAGCTTCTTAGGTGTTTCCCAAACCTGTTGCGGTGACTTGATGCTTCGAATGTGCTCGATCAAATCCATGTGTACAAAACTAATCAAGATGAACAAAGCTTGCCCACACTGTGTTCTCCATTTCTTCCTAGCCTCTGCATTTTTTTAAGTATCTGTTAGCTCTTCACTTTCTCCATAAATTATATCCCAAAGATCTTGGCCTTGAAGATAAGCTTTCATGCAAGGATTCCAATATTGATAGTTTGAGTTGTTAAGCTTCTCCATACCAAACTAGTTTAAGCTACCAGTAGAAAATTCCATCTAGCAAGTCTGGTTCTTCAAATGGTCTTACTGTCGTAGCAACATTGAACCTTGACACACCAGCTCTGATGCCAAGTTGAACTACAGCAAATGTAGCTAGAATCATTAGACTACACACCCAGGACCTTGAAGACAATCTAACTGTGCTAGGAAATATAAAGCAAAACAATTTAGCTCAAAAACAGAACAAGAACAAAATAGACAAATGAGGTACTAAGAAAGTTGTAGACAAAAGTTCTTTTTGGCTTAATTTCAAATGGATGGAGTACATCAATATTTAAGAGGCATTATAGAGCAATTAATAAATCAACAACAAACACTAACCTAACAACAGTAAATGAAAAACACAAAACACAACATGTGAAAAAGTCCAAAGGTAGCCGCCACCTATTAGCACAAGTTCAACACATTATATACATGCAAACATACATACATACGTGGGTTCAACACATTATATACATGCAAACATACATACATACGTGGATGTAAAAGAGAGAAAAAATGAATAGAATATACACTTGAAAGTTGTTATTAGCCTCTTTGTTTTCAACAGTATGTTCTATTTTACCATTGTAATGGCAGTAGCAATTTTCTTCATTTGAATCAAACTAGCCAACAAGCTGGTATTAGAATTGAAGATTCTATAAAAATTGTAAATAGCGATTTTTAAAAATCTCTAAGTAAGATAATTAATCTAAATTCTACAAAAAGTATTAGAGTATTTAGCATAATTTTTCAATATAAAATATTCTTATTTATTTTCAAAAAATAGAATAAAATAAAATTAAGCTTTTTAAAATAAAAAATGAATTTAATCATAATAAAAATAAGAATTATTTTTAACCATTAAAATAAGACTATTTTATTAAGGTTAAAGAATAACATGAGGTTCAATGGTATCATTTTTCAAACGAGCATTGTGGGGTGTTAATCATTCCTCATGCATAATGATATTCTCGAATCCAATTTATTTTTCACAAAACAAAAAATTGTCTTTTTAATAAAGCATAATTAGTTTTATGATTTTTTTTAAAAGATAAGATTTTTATTTAGTCAATCACACTTAATGAAAAAGATTGGTGGCAATTCCTTTTTTGAATTTTAAAATTGTTGAGCAATTAAGTGGTTAGACGAATTTGTCACGACAATGGTGATTGTGTTTTTATTTGCCAAAAAAAGTATGTTGAAAAGATCTTGAAAAAGTCTAGCATGGATATATGCAAACTTATTGATATACCTTTGGTTGTGAGTGAAACTAAAGAAGGAAGATGGAGGAAAAAAGGTGAAATGAGAGCCTATATAGAAGTTTAATTAGAGATATACTCTATCTCACTGCTTCAAGTTCAACTAGCTGTTCATAGCAAGTTTACTTTCCAAATTCATGAGTTATGCCAGCCATATTCACCTTGGTGCCACCAAAAGAGTGCTAAGGTATGTTAAGAGGACAACAAACTATGGAATCAAATTTAATAGAAATTTTGAGTTGAAATTGTTTGGCTATAATAATAGTCATTGGGCTAGTAGTGTTAATGATATGAAAAGTACATCTTATCATGCTTTTTCTCTTAGGTTAGGAGTATTTTCTCGATATTCAAAAAAACAACAAGTGGTGCAGTCTATAACTGAAGTAGAGTATGTGGCAACAAGCTTGGAAACTTAACAAACAATTTGGTTCATGGAAGATGTAGGTAAGAAGCAAGATGAAGCAGTGCAGATTCATTGTGACAACAAATATGCTATAGCAATAACCAAAAACCTAGTCCATCATAGCCACACTGTGAGATTCCCATTTTCTATTATAGTTAAATATATGCTAATGAAGTTAGAGGAATAAAAAATCTCATTACTATTTAAATGCCTTATGATTTGTAGGTGTAAAGGAGAATAGGGTGGTCGGCCCCACAGAAACCTTCCCTGTTCCAATGGACGTGAAACTTCATTATGGAGATGGTGATATTTGAAGCCAAATACTGAGATGGTAAGAACCTACATCTCAAAATTCCTTCGTTTGCACATGTTTCAAAAAATGTGAAACAAATTTGAAAATAACGATTAAATCCATAGGTTAGAAAAACTTTCGTGAATAACGATCAAACTAATTTGAATTATAACCAATTAACATTCATAGATAAATCTACGTGTGAAGTAGTCTCATGCCATGTCAACTTGATGACCAAATCACACCCGAAAGTCAAAAATTACACAGTTATACAGTTAGGGGTATTTTGGTAATTTCACCCTCATACTAGATAAACCCCAACAAAAGCGTAGTCAATAATTAGAATGTGTAGAATACATACATGTTGTAAGTAAATAAAATATTCAAAAGTTTAATTGAACATTTAAACGGAAGGTAGGAAGAAAGGGGCATAATTGGAATTTTCATTTTGTAGCAAGGGTATTTTCGTAATTTTGCCCAAAGATATTGATTTAAAAGAATTTCCTTCATCTTCTTCCTCACACTTGCCGTCCCTCACTCTCCACCATCATCTTCTCACTCTAAAAGCTTTGTTAGAGAGAGAAAGTCAATAAAACCCTAGCGAACGACCCCATAATTAAAAACTATCTTCACCAAAATTGTCCAACTCTCAGAGCTCTATCACCTACTACCAAAATCCAGTGTCAAAGTGGTCAATTTCATGGTGAATCTCCCTCCTTCATATTCGGCCAAGCAAGTTAAGAGAGAGAAATCTTAAATTCAAGTGTTTTAGTGATTCTAGACTATATATTTAATATGTTTAAGCATGTATTTAGATTTAGTGGAATTAAAACCAACAAAACCTCTTCGTTAGGGTTTTGGTCAAGAGAGAATTGTAGGATATCATATGATTTGCTTGTATAAATGATGGAGAATGAAAGTAAAGGATGAGTTTGGTACTAAGAAGTGCATTTGGTCAATTGTGGAAGAAGGGCTAGTATGTTGAATTTAGTATTTTGAAGGTTAAAGGATAATGTTTAAGTGTTAGGGAGATTGTTTGTGAAGTTAGATTCGGAAAAGAACTCAATCTAATTATGGTTTGACATTGTTTTGCGGCGTTAAATTAAGAAAAGTAAAAGAGGATCCTTGGTGCTATAAATGTTGCATAGTTGTGGCTTATTGAGGCAAGAGACACATGTAAAATGATGTAGGGATACTATGCCTGCATTGTGGATTGATGGTAGAATGCGAAATATGAATTGTGTTATAAGTGCAGGAAGCTTGAAATTCGATTTTAACTCCTAAAGTAAATTTTGTCTATGAGCAGTCGACTGCTATACGGAGCAACTGACTACCTAGACACAAAAAGTACGTATTTTGTAGTAATCGACTTAGTCCAGTCAACTACTCAGGTAACCAATTCACTGCCCCTTTTATATTCGATTATTAAATATCAAGAAATTTTCATTTAGAAAACAATTAATTAAATTAAGAAAATGCATGGCAATTGATGGCCTAGAAGAGCAGTCAACTACCTTCGTTTGACTTGTTGATTTAAGAACAATGTTTCATAAAGAAAATATTTAGATGAAATTGATATATTTCTAAAGGCTTTAATATTTATTAATTGTTTTGAGAATCTTTGGTTTTGATCACAAATGCTTTGATATTGTTTAATTTCGTAGTCACCTTTGGAAAATCATGCGATTGTATTGTATTATCTGCTGTTTGACATTGATCACGTCATTAGTTTTTACAATTTTTACCTAATCAGTGCACTTTGTGGACCTTTGGCTATAGCCATATGTCTTATTACATTGTCCCTCTTGAAAACCCTATTGTGCATGATTCGATAAGGATGTTGACTGTCTCCATTGAATGTTTTATCTAAATGAAACGAATGAATGATCTTAGTTGTCTTCAAAATGAAGTAAAATGTTTAAATGCAAAGAAGTGCATTTTCAACATGACTATATCATTTATCTAAACAATTGCTTTGGATTGTCACTGATAGATTTCAAGATTTTCGACTTGTTATCGAATGCATAGTATTATCATTGAAACTTCAAATTTATTGACCTTTCATGTACACGCATGAATTCCTTCTCTGAGAAATTAATGGAAATTCCCCTATAATCGAACCTAGGGATTAGGACAAGTGAGGTGCTTTAAAGTATCCTTCCATACTCATCTTGGTATCCCTAACCAATTCTAGAAATTCTTTCTTTGTACAACACTATATAATTATTAGAAAATGTTCACTAAAATGTCTTAGCATCGTTAAGGTACATGAAAAATAATTGCATGGTATCAGTTTTGTTATGTATGTTTATTACTGAGCATAAACTCATCTCTTATTTTTCCTCCCAGATTATCTGTAGTAAAGTTTATGCGATTTTTGAGGATTATGTCTACTGTTGACAGTATCCTTCGAGACAAGCTTTTGATTTCTTAAAGGTATATTGTATTTTCTCATATGTTCAAACTATGTGTATAGTACAGCATTGTACAATTAGACGGTACATGAGGATGTAAATTATATAATGGTAGTAAGTTAAATAGTTTGGTCTAAATCGTTTGAAAATGGGCTTTGATGGTTATTGATGACATATAATAATATAAAAATCGAGGTTGATTTAAAATTTATCAACCCATGTGATTGAATGAAATGAAATGAAGAGCATTGCAAACAGCCTAACCAAAATAGATTGAAAAAAATTTAAAAATTAATTCGTATTTTAAGGAAAAGGTACGTTACACGCACCATACATATTGCCATCAAATATCATTTTATTCGAGAAGCAATTGAAAAATGACAAGTGCCATTGGTGCTTTGTGAATTTGAAGTGCAAGTGGTTGTCATTTTCACAAAGACATTTTTAAGAACAAAATTTCGAGAGTTAAGAGAACCTTTAGGAGTTATGGAGCAATAAATTTAGGCTTTGCCTGGTAGAAAGGATGGAAAGAGATGAGGATGAAAAATTTGATAATCTAATGGTTAAGTTTCATAACCACTTTTCTATTTTGTAGCTTAACCATTAAATTAGCAAATTTTCTATCATCACCTCTTTCCATCCTTTCTACCAAACAAGGCCTTAGAGAGAATATGTTATATAATGTGTAGCAATAAAGTAAATATTATAGCAGTAAAGATATGTCAAGTTAAAATATGTTTTACTTATTTATGTATTCACATGACCATTGATTTGAGAAAGTTGGATATTATACATGCCCTAAATTTTAAGGTAACATTATGACATATATATATATATATGTATATATGTTGGTGTAAAAAACGGAAACGGATGAATAGAATATACACATGAAAGTTGTCAGCTTCTCTGTTTTCAACGTTATGTTCTCTTTTGCAGTTATAATGGCACTAGCCATTTTCTTCATTTGAATGAAACCGGCCAATAGAATGACTCCCATTTCAGCAAGTTTTTCTTTTAAATACAAGAAGAAATTTCCTTAATCACTAATCCAAATTAAGAAAATAAATAAATTCTCTATGTAAGAAAAGAATGTTACAACTGCTAGATAGCAAGAAAGTCTAATGGGTGGTTTGGGTCTCATCCCCTTTTAAGTGATGGAATCCTTCCTTTTGAAATGCACCCGACAATGCGATTTTTAGAATGTTCCTTTACATAGGAAGAACAAAGGTTTAGTTAGGAACGGATATTTTGTGGTAGAATACACTTTTATCTTTTTTTTAATTTGTATTTTTATTTTATTAGATTTTTTACATTTTTAATTACTTATTTTTGTTAACTCCTACAATTTATTTTATTTTTTTACTTTTAATGCTTTTTATTTTGTTCATTTTTTAAATAAAATATTATATATTATCGTAATGATTTTGTCCAGAAATTTGATTGTTGGACAATTTTAAAAAACATAAAGATGAGTCACCACCAATCTTTTTTTCCTAGATGTGATTGATCATCTAAAAACATTATCTTTTAATAAAATTTTAAATTAATTAAATTTTATTAAAAAGACAATTTTTTTTGTCTGCGTAAACAAAGTTTAGGTTTGGGAGTTCGGTTACGCATAAGAAAGGATTAGCACCTCGACAACGCCCTTTAAAAACGGTACCACTTAATCTTGAATTATCCTTTGATCTTAATAAAATGGTCTTAGTTAAACATTTAAAACGAACTTTATTTATTTTGAAATCATTTTGTTATTTGTTTTATTTTGAAACCACGTGTTAAAAAAATCATTTATTTTGAAACTATTTATTTATTTATTTATTTATTATTTGAAATATTTTATTTTTTATTTTGAAATAAATGAAAATCTTTTATATTAAAAATATTTCGAAGTACCTCAATATTTCTAGTAACATTTTGGATAATTTTCTCTAGGGATTTCTTAAGAATCACTACTTGCGATTTCTATAGAATTCCATCCTCGGGAGATTCACATTTATCTCAAAGTTTTGTGAATGCAGGTGATGCAAGCAAAATATGAATGATGCATATGAAAAATCTATTGTTTATTTTATTTTCATTTTTTATTTATTTATATTTATATTATTATTTTGAAGTTTATTTATTTTATAAAATCTTATTTTTATTGAAAAATCATAATAAATATTCCAATACACTGGTAACATTTAGTAGATTTCCCTCACCTAGAGATCAGTTAGGAATCACTACTTGTGAATTCTGTAACATCTCATCACCAAAATTTATTATTTATTTATTATTTATATTTATTTATTTAAAATTTTTAATTTATTTATTTTTTAATTTTATTATTTATTATTTTTAAATATTAATTTATTTTGTAAAATTTTTTATATTAAAAATCTTAATATCGAATTAAAATTACTTAAATATCCCAAAACGCTAGTAATATTTAAATTCTTTATTTTGACTCTAAGGATTATTAAAGAATTACTACTTATGATTTCTTCAAAAACTTATCATCGAAAACTCTTTATTTTTTAATTTTCAATAATTCATTATGTTATAAATTACACAAATTAAAGTCATCTTTCTATGATATATATATATATATATATATATATATTCTTTTTTCTAAAAAAAATAATTTTGTAACAATAAAACACATTTTAAATTATTAAACAATAAGTATGAAAAAAAAAAAGAGAAACAAACAAAGTATAATAGATTAAAAAAATTATATAAATTGCATACCTTTTGAAAACCTTCAACACTGCACCGTCTTATTTTAATGAAAATCCCTTTATTCTTCAAGCTTTCCTTTCTCTCCTGTTATTCACGTTAAAAGCTTAAAGAATGGTGCAACAAAACAAAGGCAGCACGCAAGCCAGAAGGTGCAGCAGTGGACGTGATTTGGAGGAGTGCAACAAGGGACCAAAACGCAGTAAGCTACAGAGCGAAGATGCAGAGGCAGTGAGCAGTAGCAGACGGCAGAGGAGCTGGGACTTGCGGTAGCTATGGCACAACAGATGGGGCGACAAGGATAACAACAGTGGCGATGGCGAAAACAAGCAATGTAGAATGGTGGAAAAGGAAGCAAAGCAGGGGACGATGATGATGTTGCAAAGTTGAGTTGAAGATGATGATGAATAGTGAAAGAGGCTGTAGAAAGAATTGTAAAGTTTCTGAATTTTTATTTTTATTTTTTTCAGTTTCTCCCTTTGTATCTTTTTTTTTGTTTTTCTTCCCTCCTTCCTTTTTTCTCTCTCTTGTTTTTTTTTTGTCGGTCGCTTATTCACTCTCCTCGTAAAATCCTCTAGGCTCCTCTCTCTCCCTTTTTTTACTTTCTTGTTCCTATTTTTTTTTAAGAAAGAAGATAATGATTTTAATGTGTTGTCCCAATGATTTTGTCACATCCCAGACCGTGCGGCCTTAGGCGGGAAACTCACGTCCAAACGCCTAAGTCAACCTCTCACCTTGCCCAGGATACCCTTGCAATACCCGTCAACAACACAAGCCGAGTCAAACAGACACACACGCACATGTGCACAAACACAGACACACTCATGTGGGGGAAACTGTACACTTGCATTATTATCAAACAGTACACTGTACATGAGCTTTACAAGAAGGGAGACCAACCTAGAACTACCCACATTGGAGGAGCACACCCTTGGGAGCTTTAAACAACCTAGGAGACTCGTACAAGGGGGCTCATTCCACCTATGAGGAGCATTAGTGCCCCAACTAACTCAGCAGCTCTCTCCCGCACCCATACTTGAGACCTTACTGTTCTGCTTCTCTGGTTAATCCCCCAAGTGTGGAGGAGACACCACTTTTATAGGCAAACCCTCACCCAATCATGTGGTAGTGTTTTGGCCAAGTGTATGGTCAGCAGACTGCTTTAAGAAGCCCTCTAATTGTGTGAAGACCGAGAATTTTCTAAATAAATATAAGGTATCCGGAAAAATTTAATTTGGACAAATTGAAATCCAAATTAAATAAGAAATAAAAAGGAAAATTAAATTGGAAATAAGAAATGAAGGAGGAAATTTAATTTGGATAAATGGAAATCCAAATTAAATAAGAAAATGGAGAAAATAATTTTGGATATTTGGAAATCCAAAACTTAATAAGAAATAAAAATAATTTTATATATTTATATAATGATATTATATAAATATATTTTGGATAAATATAAATATTATTTTGTGTTAAAAGTGTAAAAAGTATAAATATATATATATATATATTTTTTGATACAAAATATGTATTTAAATACATATTATAAATAGTGTATCTATATATATAATTATGGTTATAGGTATAATAATTATATATATTATAGTTGTTATTATTATATATAATAATAAATATATATATGTTATAAAAAAAAAAAGAAATGAAAACGTGGGAATCGGGAATACAACCCGATTCCCTCATCTCTTCTCTGTTTACAACAGAGAAGACAAATACCGGCAGCCGACCCCCTGTCGGCTTACCGGAGAAAGAGAGAGAGGAAGGGGGGGCGAGGTGAAGCCGCCGGCGACGTGAGGAAGGATGCCGGCAACAAAAAAAAAGAAAACGAAACAGAAAACGGAGGTAAAACCCGAGAAGGAAAAGCGGAAGTGGAACGGCGGTGCCGGCCAATCCGGGCACCGCCATCGACACCAACACTACTGGTGAAGACCCACGAAGGAGAAGGAGGCCACCGGCGGTGAAGGAAACGGCGGAGGAAGGAAGAAACAGAGGAGAAGAAGGTCGAAACTTTCGCTGCCAGATCCGGCGCCGTCGCCGTCGATCTGGAGAAATGGAGGGCAGATCCAGTCTCACGGCCATCTCTGCCAGCTGAAGAAGGGCTGAACCGGTGAAGGACCGGCCGCCGGAGGCTGAACCGGCCGGTGAGTACTGAACCGGTCTGAACCGGTCCGAACCGGTTCAGACCAGAAAAAAAAACAGAACAGAAAAAAAAAAGAAGAAAAAGAAGAAAAGAAAAGAAAAGAAAAAGAAAAAGGAGAAAGAAAAGAAGGAAGAAAAAGAAGAAAAGAAAAGGAAAAGGAAAAGGAAAAAGGAAAAAGTAAAAGAAAGAAGAAGAAGAAAGAAAAGGTAAGGAAAAATTGAGAAAAAATAAATTACTGATGTTATTGAATAAATTTTATTGTCATATATTCACGTAAATGCATTGGTGTTGTGAAAATTGTAGCGGAAGTGACAGGCGCGATTTGGGGTTCGACGATGCTAGGAGCTCGTCAAGGCGCTAAGCTTCAACACCAAGTAAGATACTTTTATAAAGCATTAGTAGCTTTATATTGTATGTGGGAATTTCGATTTTTATATATGATGCATTCAATTAAATTGATTTGCTAAAAATGCTAAGAGGACCCACAACTGATGGTGGGGGTCTTAGTAAGAGGTAAAATTGGTGAGAATCAACGGCTGCAAGTATAAATTGTGTTTTCCTTGCAGGAGGTTAGGGAAAATTAAGCCGTTATGCTGCCGAAATTTTTAGGAAAATAATTGAGGAAAAAGATTAAGTTTCTCACATAAATGGAATCTTGGAGATAATTATTGAAATTAAATATTGAAAGGATTGTATAGTATTACTGAAAGAGTTTGATATTGAAATCGATGAGAAGATAGATCGTTGAAAACGATAATGTGGTGAATTACATGGTTTAAAACCTTATAGAATCGATAAATCAAGTAATTTTAATATCACAAATGGTATCAAGTTGAGATTGAGGTGGAATTATTAATTAGACGGATCACGGATAAAAGTGATGATAATTATATGATATTGCTTTGAAGAGAAGATCATAGTTGAAAAGTGATGATTATAGAATTGATAGATTCAAACAAATGGACCGTCTTAGTGGTATGATTGAGATAATGATCATAAGAAAGTAGATCGCGAAATCTTATGGACATTTTGATGTGTTATGACCTCGAAGTTAGAGGATTGTAAGTGTGGATAATGACCTATCTGGCAATATGACAATATAATCTTAATATACCATAAGGCTGAAATTGAGAAAAAAAAAGATATAGCAATAAAATGAGATTTAGAGAATTCGGTACTTGATATATACTACATTATGGAATATCTTTGTCAACAGAATGGATTCGAATCAATGTTTGATTGTGGCATGTTAACTTTGTATGTGTAAAGCTAATGTTGGGAATTGATTTAATTAATGTGCAAAATAATGAAAGGGAGAATGAAAGCTTGAGGTAGCTTGTGATCTTTGATGGAAAGATATACTAGAATGATCCTAATAGTCTATGGATGTTATTGAAATGTATTTGAATAAACGTGCAAACAAATGTACTGTGGATTTTAGTGATGCCATTGGGGACTTGAAAGACGTGTGTAATTGTAGAATGAATGACGGATGACTTTCATGTCATGATCATGTTTGAATAAGAAATTTAGGCTACTGAAGACACACCTTAGTCTGATGTCATAATATGCACAACAATAGATTGAATGAGTATTGAGATATATTTGGATATATTTAGAAAATCATTCATGCATGACATATGATTTCATGTTGTTTTAAAAGAAAAAGTGATATTTTAAAAAGAGATGCATCGAAATCTTTTAAGTGAAAGTAAATATTTGAAATGATTAGACAGCCACAGACCTTGATGTTTAATATCATTTTGACATTATTCATGACATGTACAGATTGAACATGAGATTTGATTATGCATTGATTTGACAAAAGACTCGGTTTTAAATGTTTTTTTTATGAAGGCTGTCTAAATGAATTCAAAATGATATATCAAAAGATTTTGATTTTGAGACGACAGGTACCCTATTGAATGCCTGAGTGGCATATGCCTTTGTGGCACAGAGTATGTATTTATTGTGTGGTTCTGCCTGTGTGGCATGGAACCCCATTTATACATATATGATATGTACATGTAAATGTTGCCTGATGAGATCATTCCAGGCTGTCCGACAATAGTCGTGGACACATTCCTCAGTTTCCAGCTGATCAGTGGGACTGGGACGATCTATGATCATAGATAGTGAACCCTTCGAGGGAAACTATCCCATTGATAGCTACAATGGGTTAGAGATGATATGATAATAGAATAGGGATTCATGCCTAGTCTCTTACTAAATGTTAAAGAATGTTTAGAGTACAATTTATTATATATTAAACTCTAGACATGATATGTTTTACAGTATACATGAAATGATTGAAATTGAATGATTGAAACATGGTTTATATTATGCATTATATGATTTGAGACTTTATATGTTTTAAACCATGTTTATTTGACATGACAGATGAAATGATGTACATGTGTTTTATACCACATATGATATGAATAGAGATTTCATATGTTTTAAAATGTGTTTTAAAACATATGTCAAATGATTCTAAATTACATGACTTTCGTACATGATTATGTACTACATGAAACATGATTTGAAATGAATGTTTTATACAGAACACAAATTTTATACGGTACATATTGAATCATGTGATGATAGCACACAGTGGTAACGATATTTCATTTAGACATGATATGATACATGAACATAAGATTGATATGAAGAGAATTGTGAACTTACACTATTGTGATCATGATTTCTCTATATGGAAAATGATATGAGGTGATAGATTACAAGAGTACGATTATGAAACATAAGGTGAATTGATATGAGGCTTCAATTGGACATGATGTACTCCGAGATAGAGGGAAATATAGACTAGTAGTATATGACATTCAATTTGGATACGACAGATGCGATGCACTATAGTGTAAGATCGAGAAGATTGAAAAAGTGATTATGATTATTTATTTAAAAGTATAAGTGATAGACAGATGACAAGAAATGAGATAATGATATGTTATCGATGAGAAAGGATTAACTGTAATTGCATCCTTGCAAGTTTTAAGCATTTGCGGTTAAGACAGTATAATCCTACTCTTGCATTTATATTAGTATCTTACTGAGCCGTGGTTTTGCTCACCCCACTAAATTTCATCTCTTTCAGATTATTGAAGTTAACATCTGTCATGTGAGCTGCTCAGTGGGCATCAGAGACGGTGTATGGATTTGGTACTAGTTTCCGGAGGTATATGGAACTTATAAAATACTTGTTTACATGTATGACTTTAATTGATGCACAGTACATATTTTGTTTAACAAGTCGGGATGTAACTAAGAACCGTTTCCGTGTTGTTTAATATTTAAATGGAATGACTATAAGCCACCTAGATAGTATAGTAACTACACTGACACCAAATACAAACCTTAAAATGAAAAAGAAAAATTTAGTCCATAAATTTGTAGACTAAGAAAAGTATAAGAATCGAGTGAAAGTCGCGGTCTTCGGGTCGTGACAAATTGTGCTGGCCAGCTAGAAGCCACTAGAGCCGAACTGGACTGGGCCCGCATTTGGATACGCGCTTGGGCCGACCGAGTCTTACCCAATCCTGGTTCCTCGCTCGCTTGTTCCTTCAACTCGCCTGCCTTCCTTATGATCTCGCCGATCGCCACATGCCTGGCTAGCTCGTCCGCTCTGCTACTCGCCAGGCTTGCCTCTCGCCCACCACCTTGGGCTACCTGGGGTTGGTCAACCAGCCTCTAATCACTTGGGCTGGGATCGGATTTGGCTTGCACCCATCAATCAGGCCTTAGACTTGCACGGGACGTGACAATTTGGAAACTGTTATTTATTTTTTGTTTGACCTATCTTTTTATTCCTTTTTCATTGTATTATTTTTGTTAATTAACTTTCAATTCTAGATTATTTCTTTTATTCTTTCTTTCACTTATTTATTTATTATTTTATTTATTTATATATATTTTTGGCAGCAAATCCCTTTAATCAACTCCTAGTTGGCTTTGAAAAGGGTTTACATTCAGTGTTAGTGTTTGCATGGATTTATAGCTGGGGTTTAAAATGTAGTTTAGGATTAGATGAGATCTAGGATTTGACCAAAGGATTTTGTAATTAATTATTTTTTTAAATTGCTCGAACAAAATTTAGTGTCTACATATATGTAAATATATAAATTATGATTTATATTCATAATATTATAATTATTAACGACATTAGATTAAAATTTGTATAAAATAAAATTTATAATATATCTTAAATTTTTATTAAATAATACTTTTGTTGCTAAATGTTTAAAACATTTTATATATTAATGTTTAAAATTTTTAAAGTTTTATTTAGTAAAGAGTGATATATTATTTTATATTAAATATATTTAATAGTTAAATAATAAAAAAATTGTCATAAATATACTATAATAATTTTTATATAAATTTATTTATACTTTATATAATTAAAACTTTCAAAATAAAAAATAATAAAATAAATGTAACAACAAAAAAACTTTAAAAGGATTAAAAAAAAAATTAACCAAAAAAAAAAACAAAGGTCAAGAGGGCAAATTGGAAAGTTGAAGATCATTGAATTAATCCATAATGTCCAGTGAGAATTTGTGATGTGGCACGGTGAGACTGCTCTCACCATCCCACGTTAATGTTATCGCACTAGTGAGATTGAGGCAAACAGTACCTCAATAGTCAATACTCTCACCTAAAGGTTGCAAAAGTTGACCTGACCCGAAATATTTGTCCAATTAACCCGAATCCAAATACGACCAATCCGATTTTACTAAAAAAGTTAACAATCCAAATCCAACCCAATCTGAATCCGAATTGATCTGAAACCAAATTTATCCGAATTTACATTAATCCGAACCCGACCGAATCCGAATCCGAATCCGAATTGATCCGAACCCAAATTCATCCAAATTTAGATTAACCCCCGAATTGATCTGAACCCAAATTGACCCAAATCCAAATTGATCTGAATCCAAATTTACTCAAACTTGAAAAGATTCAAACTAAAATTTAATATTATCAATAAATATTTAAATGTTAAAATTAATTATCGAAGTATTTTAATATAGTAAAAATATAATTTTTTCATTAATATGAGTGTTATATATTTTTTTAATCTAGTTAAACATAAATATTCACTTTTATATTGCATTCATTTGAACCTAATGTATAATTATTTAATAGCTAATCTATAATAGAGTACAGAAGCTATATCATCTACACTTAATATCTCCAATTATTTTATAAAAAATCAAGATAAAGTAAAAAGATATATAGTACTGTTTTATGATATTTAGTAGTGATTATTAAATCAGTTTGATTCATAAAGTTATTAATTATTATAGATAATAAAAATAAAATGAAAAAAATGTAATTAATTTATGAATATTGGTAAATATATTACAAAGAAAACTATCATACAGATTATTAAATATTTTGATTATTTCAATCCTAATTGTACTATAGGTCATATAAGAAGAAAATTTTATTTTCATGAGTTTTGTAATTCTTAGAAATATGGTTTTAGTTGATTTTCATACTAGATAAATTACATCGAGATGACCGAATCCAAATCCGACCAACCCGAATTGACTAAAAAGTCAACGATCCAAATCCGATCTAATCGGAACCTGAATTAATCCGAACCCAAATTGATCCGAATTCAAATTGATCCAAACCCAACCTTATCCAACCCGAAATTATTCGAAACCGAAATAGACCGATTTTTCCTTGACCCAAACCCGACCTTATCTGAATCTGAAATGATCCGATTTTTCTTTAACCCGAAATGATCCGATCCAAAATAACCCAACCTAAACCCGATTCGACCCGCCCATTTGCCACCTCTACTCTCACCTCATCATGATTCTGTTTGAATCATGATAGAACTTTTTATTATTTTCTCACAAAAAAACACTTTTTTATTATTTACCAAAAAAATAAATTAGAAGAACGGATTGTATGAAATAATTACTCCATATTAGTATATACTCCTTTCATTCAAATCATACCACATAATCATATTATTGAAAAAAGTCAATTATTTATTACCAAAATCATTAATGAGTTTCTTGAAATAAATATTCACTATTTAATTATTACATGTGATATGTAATACATAACTAATTTTTTTCAATAATATGATTACATGACATAATTTGAAAGTAAGAAATATATGCTGACGTAAAGTAGCTGTTTCATAGAATCATTTATAATATATATATATATATATATATATATATATATATATATATATATATATATATATATTATATTACAAGGTACATATCAAATATGGCAAGATATCTACATGGATGCTTACTTGGACATTCTCTTTGAATGACAAGTAAGCATCTATTAACTTATGTGTAAGTTAGAACAAACAATAAATATTAATATTTATTAATTTCTCCACCTTTCCACTTTCCTAAAATTTTTTTGATTCCTAAAATTTTTCAATCTTTATAATAAAATTATCTTAAAGTAATTTTAAATACTATCTAATCCATAAAATTTAAAAATATATAATTTTAATATTCTTTTTGAAAAACTAAATACAAAATATCAATTTATATTTGTTTATATTATAAAATAAATATTTTTAATTTTAATTTATTTAAAAAATATTTTATTAACTAAACTGAAAAGTATAAAAGTAAGCCATCAATATCATATATATTATTTAAATATTTAAAATTATTATTTTTCCAAATAAATAAAATTCATGTATAAAACATATAAATTTCCAAATATATATGTTAAAGTACACATTTCAAAAGATAAAATTAATTGGTGCATTGCACAAATTATTATGCTTTTAGATATATATATATATATATATATATATATATATATATATATATATATATATATATACACACACAAATATAAACATGTTATAATAATTCTTTTATGTATGTATGTATGTAAAATGCATAATTATAATTATAATTATTTAGATCAATAATAAAACTCTACCTCAAAATATTGCTTTAACACTTAAAATTTTTTTAAAAATACTTTTAATTTTTATTTTTAACATTTTGTTGATGTGTTTAATAATATTATTTATAATATTTTCATTTTTATTTTTCCTAATATTTTTTATCTTATGTTTTGAATTTTATAATTTTTTAATTAAATATTTAATTCTTTTATGATTAGATGTCTTTATTATATTTTATGTATTTTATATAAGATTATTATCTAATACACTGTCAGTAGAGTTTTTAGATTCCACATACGGTATTAAGATGCTGATACATATTCTTTATGAATATTAAAATAAATAAATAAATAAATCAAATATATGTGTCATCATTTTAACATCATTTGTGAAGTTTAAAAATTTCATTGATAATATATTGAATAATAATCACTTTATATATACTTTAAACATATAAATTAAACACTATTACTTTATATATTTACAAATTTAAATAATTAAAATTATTTCATGCATTGCACGAGTAAAAGCTAGTTTCTCAATAAATTAATATGGGTTGTTGCCACCACCTTGACAAAAAAAACCTCAAAGCTTAAGTTAGCTAAAAATTAACACTACTAGAAAATAGGAAAAGCCGTTGCAAAATGCAAATTTATTGTTGCTAAAGCTTTTTTGTAACGACACTAAAAGTATACGTAACGACTTTCATTGAATAACAAGTCCTTGCAAAAATATATTTACTGCAACGACTTTTTCTCGTTACTAATTAAAATTTTGTTTTAACAACGACTTGATATTTTGTCCATACCTTTTTTAGCAACAGAATATATTTGGTTGCAATTACTTTTTGGCAACAGTTTTTTTATTGTTGCAATAGTTAGTTTTGCAACGACTGTAGTCGTTGCTATAAATAAATATGAAACCACAATTTTGTCGTTTCTAATTTTATTCTCAACGACTATAATCATTGCAAAAAAATAATTACGAAATGATAATTCTATTGTTTTTAATTTTATTCACAACAATTATAGTCGTTGATAAAAAATAATTAAGAAACCACTTTTTCTTTGTTTCTAATTTGTTTTACAAAGATTATAATCGTTGTTAAAATTAATTACGAAATCATATTTTTGTGATTTCTAATTTATTTTATTTTACAAATAAATTTTTATCAATATTATTGTTGCAAATATAAAAAAATGATAATTTAAATATTTACTATTAATGAAATTTAGAGTTCAATACAATTTCATGAATAAAAAAAATACATTAATGTAGACTACTATGCTATTATAGTCAATAGCCAATAAGGGCCTTGGAAGATTTACTAGAGAGAACCAACCCTTGTATCAAATGTAACCAATCACCCCTTTATTTCTAATGTCTTTGTGACTTAAAGAGCTTTGGCAGATCTTCATCCTGATCAATCATAACTCTCAAATTCTCCTTGACTTGAAATTTTCTATAATATCCACTCAAAAATCTTGATGTGCAGTTAAGCCACAATGTTGACCTCATTTCCCATAAAATTAAGGCAACCCTCTCCTCCTAATAGACCTGGCAATCTTAGACACGACACGAATACACGACACGAACACGACATGAATAAATGACACGAGGTGACACGCGATGACACGAGGTTAAAACTAAGTAAAATTAATATATGAATGTGGTAAAAGCTAAAAATAACATTTTGAGATTTTCGTGTCGACACGAATTTTGACACGAATACACGACACGAACACGATACGAACACGGTTTTACATGACACGAAAACGAATTTTTGACACGAATTGCCAGGTCTACCTCCTAATGCCATGGTAAAAAAATGTATAATCTGCACAAATAATTTAAAATAAAAAATGTGAAAGAGTGAGAGAGAAACAATGAGAATAATGATTTAATAAAAAAGATGATCTATGAAGGTTGAAAAAAAATAATAAAAGTTCCACATATGTAGTTTTATCATAGCAAAATTAGGTCTAAGCTTACGCACAAAGAATCATGGTTGCTATAATTCCATCAACAATGCAGGGCATGTTACAGAGAGGCTAACGTACGGCGTACTTTGAGATATTTGTTCGCAAAGCCTGAGTCCGTAATTCAAAAACTGGTCCAACAAATTAACAAGAATATCAGTAAATATTAAAATAGGGCATATCAACACCAAAATGCAAAAATAGAGGAAAGAGCAACAATACATTTCGTTGCTTATAAAAAAAGAGAACTATCCGCTCTAAATGGATGCAAAGGCCTATGGCACAAGTCAAAATTACTTGATCATAGGAGTATAGCAGACATAGGAACCATAACAGGCTAAGTTAAAATAGCAAGCAGTGAAGACTAAAAGCTTATGTACAACAAGCAGCCTACGATTTTTGGAGAATAGCAGCCAGGCTGAGGTCACCGATTTTGACCTCCCGTTGATTACCATTAGCAAAAATTTATTCGAAAATCAAAATTGAGTCAAAAAATTATAACAGTAATAAGTTTTCACAGGAACCCAAAGAAAAAGTAAAGGGTGGGAAAGTGAACATACATACCGACTTGGAAGAGATGATCTTCAAGAGAGAAAATGAGTTAACTCATTGAAGAATAAATTGGGACCGACACAAAGAAAGGGAAAACAAAAATAAAACGGCGCAGTGAAAGTGACGAAGTAGAAACGAGTGAATTAGGGCTTTAAAGTCTTGGGTAAGTGGGGAATATATACATCTATCTATCTTTTTTTTGGCTCATCTATATCTCTTTTTTTTTGTTCAACTCTTTGTATATATAATATATATCTACTTCCCTACGTTAAGAATATAGTTAAAAATTTTAATTATACCAATTCATTACATATATTTTAAATGTCTATAGTTTAGATATTTGCAATTATTACAAATATTAGATATTTTGGTTAAGTAAATTTGTAATTTTCAGATATGTTTCATTCACAAACTTTAATTATTTTATAGAAAATATAAATACTACTATTTCATCTTATTATAGTAAATTAAATATTGTATAGGTTAATTTAGAGAAAAAATAATACTTAATCTCTTCTTCAGATTTATGATAAAAGAATTGGTAAATTATCAATTATGTATATAAACATATATATCATATTCATGGTGGTCATTATAAGATTAATAATTATACTATATATGATAAGTTGCCAATTGCTTTCAATCTCATTTCAATTTATTATGGTAAACTAAATATTTTACAACTTAATTTAGAACAAAAGAGAATAATTGACTTTTTATACCATTTATGATATAAAATATTTAAAAAGTTAATTAGGCAACAACAATTAAAAGTCATTGCAAATATAATAAGATATCGCAATGATGTTTTTTTATTGTTGTTAATTTGTAAGACTTCGCAACAACAGTAAGCGTCGTTGCATATATAATGAAAAATCAAATAAGCAACGACAATTAAAAGTTGTTGCAAACATAATAAAATATTGCAACGATTTTTTTTATAGTTGTTAATTTGATAAGAATTCGCAACAACAATAAGTGTCATTGTATAAAATATAATGAAAATCAAATAAGCAACGACAACTAAAAATCGTTGCAAACATAATAAGATATCGCAATGACTTTTTTTATCGTTATTAATTTTATAAGAATTCACAGTAACAATAAGTGTTGATGTATAAAATATAATGAAAAATCAAATAAGCAATGACAATTAAAAGTCGTTACAAACATAATAAGATATCGCAACGACATTTTTTTATCGTTGCTAAAAAAATCAAATGAGCAATCACAATTAAAAGTCGTTGCATATATAATAAGATATCGCAATAACTTTTTTTATCGTTGTTAATTTGATAAGAATTTGTAACAACAATAAATGTCGTTGTATAAAATATAATGAAAAATCAAATAAGTAACGACAATTAAAAGTCGTTGCAAATATAATAAGATAGCGCAACGACTTTTTTTTATTGTTGTCAATTTGATAAGAATTCATAACAACAATAAGTATCGTTGCATAAAATATAAAAAAATCAATTAAGCAACGACTATGAAAAATAGTTGCAAATGTTATAAGCTTTTGCAACAACTATTTTAATTGTTGTAAATTTTTGTTGCTAAAGGTCCATTTTTTAGTAGTGTAAGGAAATGATCCCAACACCAAAATTTAAATTAAAATAATTCACATCAAGCTTCAAGTTTAATCTAGCCAAGATTTAAAACTCTTAAGAAACTTGAAAAATATTATAGACAAAGCAAAACAGACCCACAAGAAGCGAAATCCTAACATATATAAAAAGTAGATGTTGACGAATTAAAGGCTCTAAGAAAGCAAATGAGACAATGTTCAAAAAAAAAATGCATTAGGTTTTTTGAGGGAACTTAAAGAAGGACAAACTAAGGCAGCCTGCAAAATCCATAACAGTGTCAAACGGAACGATTTCCGGGCCAAGGGTGAGTTTGGGAGGCCGGTGGCCTTTGGTGCGGGCTAGTGAAGCCATAAGAAATAAAATTGCAAGAGAGAAATTATTCTACTGTTTCTGTTTTTATTTTTCATTATTTATTAAAAAATATAACTTTAAGCGTATTTTATTTTTTTTTAATTTTATCGAAATTAATATCACTGGCCATCTAAATTAATCTCAAATTCTCCGGCATATGCATGACGTCGGACAACACCTCAACGGCTCAATCCCATTAAGATCAAACAATGCCTAGACGTAAGACGACCCCATCGCCCTCACGTGACCATTCTCCGATGTCACATGCCCCCAGCATCTTCCCTCAGTAACCTACCGCCACGTCCAAGTTGGTAAAGTCTGTGTAATACACGTCCGAATTTCTGACTTTCAAAGTAACCAACAAAAATAGATCCATAGCTTTTTCTTCTGGTTACAATATAGATCCACAGCTATGATCGGTATTGTATGAGCTTGCATGCGGATAACATGCATCCCTACAATCTTAACTTCTAGGTCAGACGGCCAAAAAATGAACACCAAGGAAGCTGTGGATGGTATCCGACAACCATGCCATTCGGAGTCCCGGGCAGTAAGAGGGCAAAACAATGTAGTTTTATCAGGAAGTTGAGGAGGTAATGCAGTGTAATAATGAGATGGCAACGGCGGTTCTTCTAGTGGTGGCTCAAAGTTTGGAGACAGCCATTGACGTTTGTGAGAGAAATGTTTCTTAGGACTTAATTAAGTGTGCATTAGAAAGAACAGTGTATAGCGGCCTAGCCAGATATGGCAAATGATGCATCTAGATACAAGAATAAACAAGTTTCTTTAATACAAAATTACATGTATCATTAAAAATTACAATCAAATTTAATAACTTTTAATATACATAAAAAAATAAATATCAAAAAAATAAATATATAATTAGGCAAAACTTACACTAAACTTAAACTTGGTGACTTAAAGATTTCAAAACCTCCTCCTTCGCATCAACACAAAATTTTATTGACAAGAAATTAATATTTTGTTAATAAGTGAAAGTTATAGATTAATCTCTTGTGATAATGTATTTGAAATCATATTTTACGTTTTAATCAATATTTTTATTAGTGTATTATAGTTATTCATATGATATAAATAAATTTTTTAATTTTTTTGTCAGATATATATTATTTATTTTTATTAAAAAATGGACAAAAATTTTACTTACTTAATCTATCTCTTTGAGTTTTTTTTCTTTTAATTTCGATGAGATCAATAAAAGCATATTACACATAAATTTAATATCACACCTAAAAAAATCTTATTTTTTTAAAATTGAGTGTACGCGACTATGCCACTAGTGTATTTTTCAGAGGAAGGTGGGTTTTCTGTTTGCTTCCTCTTTATTGAGATTGTTTTTGAGCGTGGCAAATAGTGAGAGTTTTGTTGTTTTCTTTTTGGTCAAAAGTTATTTGGGGTTTTGATCATTAATTTGAAAGAATTAGCAAAAAGAAACTATGTGAATGATTAATTATATTGTGCTGCAATAAGGTTATTGGAGGATTTTGTTGATTGAATATTTAAGCAAAACTTCAGCATTCAATAATATTCTTGTCAAATCAATTCTAGTAGAGACAATTAAGTATCATGTTCGAACTCAGTTTAATTTGACTCGAAAACATAAAACTTGAAACTTGATTAGAACTCAATCGAACTTAGCTTTTGAAACTCGAACTAAACTTGAGAGAATACTTAAATTGCTTGAGTTTAGTTTGATAGGTTCAAATTTGACTTGTTAAACTTAAGTTTTTATTTTTCAAATATTTATTATGAAGATAAAATGGTAAATTAATAGTAAAATATTATAAAGTATATATGTTAAAAAAAGCTTAATTAGGCTCGTGAACCACTTGAGCTGAGTCTTAAGATACTTGTACTTAACTCGACTCATTACTCAAATAATTTAAGCTTGAGCTCGGCTCAAAAATAAACTAGTCAAACTTAAATAATCATCGAGTCAAACTTGAGTAACTTATGAGTAACTCAACTCCCTTACACCCCTATTCAAAGCTTTGATATGGTTTGATAAAACTGTCTTTACTTGTTATAGCCTTTTCCGAGGGGTAATGAGAAATGTAAATAAGCATCAAACAAACGAATATATTATACCATCCATTTCGATTCAAAAAGATTAAAGTTTCTGATAATTAGATTTAAGTAATAACTTTATTATTCATTACATGTTCGGATAAAGTTCAGATAGTGATATTAAAGTATCCTAGTATTTAAATTCAATTATAAATAAAGTTTGTATATGATGCACTGACAGTATATAGTTTCTATACATTGTCAATACATCAGATGTTGACACCTTATCAATAGACCCTTATGGGCAAATTAAAAAAAAATTATTTATATTTGCATATAAAGGCCAATTGACGAGGTGTCAACCTTTAGTGCATTGACAGTATATAGAAACTATATACTGTCAGTGCATCATATATAAATCCTTAGAAATAATACTTTTTAAATATTATTATATATATTTTTATTTGTAAATTATATATTATTACACTTAATTAAAATTAATTTATTAAATATTTTAATTATGATTTTATGAGTTAATTTAAATTTATTAATTTTATTTTTTAATAATATGCATTAAAATTGATTTTAAATTTCAATTTGAAAGTCATTTTAGTTAATAAATTCAGGCACTTAAAATTAACGAAAACCTTATTTGTTTCCATCCTTGAATAACGTCAAGTATACAAGTTGAATAAATAACAAAATCAATTAATGCAAGCTGTCGTTCATATACATAAAGAGAGAAAAGAAGAGAGAACTCATAATACATATTTCCTGTAAAATTACGTTTGTGTTATATAATATTAGAAATAAACCCGCGCGATGCTGCGGGTTTATTTTTATTTTGTAATTTTTAAACTTAATAAAATTGATTATTAGATAAAAGTTATCGGTCATAAAAATATTTATTTCCTTCATATTGTTTAGTACAAAAGAAAAACATTTTTACTAAAGATACAGTTTATATATCAAACAAAATGTCAAAAAATGATTTTTTGAGAAAATTGGATTAGTTTGAATTAAAAAAATGCACAATACTTAAGTTAAATAGTATGACAAACAAATAATATGTTCTAGAAACAAACAAATTAAGATAATTATGATATAACAATAAAAAGTAAAAGCACCAAAATATATATACGGCATAGTAGTTCAGAAAATTTAACGAATAAGTAAAAAAAATTAGTTAAGAATGCTTCGTTCATAGAAAAATTAGCTAAGAATATTTTGATCATATTATTAATCAAGTATAAAGTTTTAAACCCATCTGTAAGCATTTTTATTTTAAGAATAACTAATTAAATTATTTATATTTACTATAAAGTACAATATGCAAGGTAAAAGTAATTTTTTTAAAAAAGTTAGAAGTAAAAACTCTTTCATATAATAATTTTCATTCGAAAGCAAAATATATGTAAATAGGAAAAGCAAATAGATAAAAATATAAAGTAATTTCATAAAACAATAATAAAGAACTGGATTAAAAAGAGTTAAAAAGCCATACAAAAAACATGTTAAGGATTTAATTAAAAAAATTGTTGAAAAAACAAAATAAAAGGACCTAAGTAAAAAAAAATTATTGAGGGCAAAAAAAAAATGGACAAAGATCACACTATGAGATAAGAAGAGATAAATATAAATATATATATATATATATATATATATATATATATGTATGTATAGATATCGAAATTTGTGTTAATACAGCAAATACAAAAGCATTCCTTTTTAGTTTTGATTGAATTCATTAAAATTTTTACAAATTTTAACTTAAATTACTTTTGTATTTTTTTTCTTGTTATCTTATTGACGCATCATCAACCATGTCCGAGATTGTTACTCTTCCAAAGTTCCAGCTTGCGAATGACTTGCCGGGCTCCACAACAATCAATACTGGCTTTTTAGTACAATAATTGCTACTATGTCAGATACTGCTGCATCGAAAAAAACAAGCAAACAAAACTTTGAATAAAAACACTTCAAGAGGCTGTTTCGATAAATCAGATATTCAAATTTTACATTTGCATTTTCTTTCACCTGTCCCTAAATTGCGATCCTCTTTTAACATTCGAAGAGAAGAAATGCGTACAACAATAAAAAAGTTATCATTGGTAAGTTTTGTTTTCGATAATCTTGTCCATGTATAAAAAGTCTTCTTCTGATTACCTTGACCAGAGATCTCTCAATATTTAGTGGTATATAAGTAAGATCTTACGAAACAAAGAGACACGGCCTGCTTAAGTTCTCTTTGTTTGGCATCTCATGGTACCTGCCATGATATCCAGTTCCGCAGTTCCTGTATTCATAACATCAATGGCAAATAGTTAAAAAAAAAAAAAACATCACCTCATAACTCGTATGCATTATTGGTCAGTTTATGAAATAACTTATTTACTACAAAAACATATACCAGATGTTTGGCTCTCAAAATTTTGAAGTTTTTAACTCATACAAGATGTTAGTTTAAGCTATTTAATTAAGTTATAAATCCAAGCTTTTTCGAAAAGTATAATTTTTTTTTTTTTGAAATCATCAAGAGAATTTCATTGCTAAAAGACCATTGCAATCAGAAACCAAAGCTTTGGTCTATGTCTGAGGGAAAATTATTACAAAAGACAACTGATTTAGAACTTAATGCAAGTTTTGCTAATGGATGAGCAACCATATTAGCTTCCCTTCCAACATGCATAACTCTGGCTTGCTGAAATAATCTGCAAATTTCCCTCGCATCAGAAATCAGATTACCAATGCTAGAAAAATCAGCTCCTTTATTGTTCGGTTTGACAATGACTCAAGCAGCCTCCTTCCAAAATGATGGACCTAACTCCAAGATTTCTGTCCTATTCAAGCGCATGAACAGCTGCAATGGCTTCTGCACAAAGTATCTCTCTTAGTTTTTCCACAAAAACTACCTTGGCTCCTATTTAATTCTAATAATACGTATTTAGTGAATTTTTATACATTTTCACTATACTTTTCAATAATTCACAAAAATTATAAAAAAAATTATATTATCTTTACATTAATTTATTTATTTTATAATCTTCAATTTGTTTAATTAGCAAAAAATATTTTTTATTTTATTTATTTGTTTCACTTAAGAACTTTTGATTTAACTAAAATTTGTTATTTTATTTTTTAAAAATATTCAAAAATTCTAGTAAATAGTTTTCAACACTATACAATACTTATGTATGTAATTTGGCAAAAGCTAATTGAACTTTTCTTAACCGCAATTTTAAAACAGCTCTACTCAAATAATACTTTTAATAAAAGCTCCAGACATACCAAACAGATCCTAATTACTTAGTTCTATTTATTATTAACATTAAAAAAAAAAAACTACATTACCTAGTCTATGTTCCATGTATCACCCAAGAGCTTTATGGGGGAATTTCCTCTTCCCATGCTTTGAAATCAAAAGTATAAACCACGATGTAACATGAACTTCAAATGCTAGCTCAAACACCAGCAGTTAATTATGCATTACCGAGTGATATTGCATGTATTCCGACAATTGAAAAAGGTGCTTTGAAACAAAAGTCATCTGCTGAATATTGCCTATAAGTGTTATAGATTTTCTACCTAAAAATCAACATCAAGTTGCTTGCTAAAAATAAAGAAATATGTTAAACAAAGATTAGATACTTTAATAATTTGACGACCGTTTGATAACAAATGAAACAAAGATAATTATAGTTCATACTTCGTACGTACCTCTCCTTTGATACACATCAATTTTGCTGAAACGCTTTGAGGAAATCACTAGAACTTAACAAAGAGCTGAAAAGCAAGTAAATAGCAGGAGAATATTAGTTGAGATAAAGATGTAACAGCATTGATGCAACATTTCTTTTCTTTTCCTGCTGATGAATGACAATGAAAGAATCAGAAGTTCATTTTGCTACAAAGCTTTGTGTCAAAAACTAATTTATAGTAGCTGGAAAATCTTCTTCATCTTTATAATTCAGCCATAAAAAAGTATGTAATAAAGTCAAACTAAATGTGCTATGAAGGTGTTTGTATGCCTATTATTGCAAATTTAAAAGCTAAATGCAACAACATTAGAAAAAGACAAATCATTATCACATGCCAGTTTTGTAGTAATCTTTTCAGTATTAGGAAAATTATAGACAATTCAACCACAAATTTCAGTAAATAATATGCCATACACTTGAATGTGCTGTAAATTGGAGAGATACTAATAATAAAATATAAGAACACCTGTCTAGTGGCTGCAATTGCAATACTCCAAACTCTTCAGTAGAAGAGCAGTTTACTTGCATGCATAGACCATCGATTATGATGCTTGAGATGTGAGAGATTTTAAGCCAGTCCTCTCCTGTCTCCTTTCTGCAACGTTCTGAAAGAATAGGACTCTGACTTAGGTCCAGTTGCTTTAGACTTGTATTCTGAACAATGTAGCATGGCAGTGCATTTAACTTTGGGCAGGAATCAATTGTTAGGGAACAAAGCCGAGGCATAACACTAATATGCTCTTCTTCACTTGTTAATGGGGTCCAATAATCCCACTTTTCCATATCACGAAATTCAAGATGTTTTAAACAAGGAAAGGCAATAATAGATGAAGGTGATTCTGAAGATGGAGATAATGCTGATTCCTCTTCTCTTTCAACACCCAAAAATTCACCTCCTACTTTTTCCAAACTTCTCATTTCCCGTATATAGAGTGATTCAAGGGATGGCAATTTCCCCAAAGGAGGCAAAGAGTTCAAATGAAAGCAAAAACCCAGCGAAACATGCCTCAGCTTGGTCAAGCCCATCATCCACTTGGGGGAAACGGTGGGGCTACTGTAGCCCCATATCTCTAACTTTTCCAAGAAAGGGGGTGGTTGTAAAGCTTCAAGAAGTCTTTCATCATCTTTTCTCTTTGGCATCAACCCCTTCAAATCAGTAAAATCTAGTATCAAACCACGGAGGCCTTTCTTGTTTTGAAGTTCTGCTTTCGTAGCTTCAATCACATCACACACAACTCCCAGTCCACTTATCTTAAGATTCCCTCGAAGATGCACTAAGTTTTGAAGTTCTCCAAGGGTAGATGCTTTGCTGTTAATGCCACCATCCACAGCCACAAACACCCTTACCGTCTGAAGGTTTGTTAATCTCCCAATTCCTTTTGGCATTGCCATCAAGCTCAACTCTGTCTTCCCATTCTCAAGATGCCTCAAATTGATTACTTTTCCAATTCCACCCGGCAATTCTTTAAGACTATCACACCATGTTAGGATTAAGGTTTGTAAATTACATAACTCGCATAGTGATTCAGGTAATTGTTTCAACTTTCTATTATGTTTCAAGTTAAGGTATCTCAAATGAACCAATTTTCCTATTTCATCAGGAAGTTCTTCAATTGAATTTCCAAACAAACTGTTACTCAAATTTAATGTTCTTAGACAAGTCAATTGATCAAACAACTTCGGCAAAGATGTGGTTAATGACAAAGTATCAAGATTGCTTGAGTCAATAAAGAAGCTACGCAACTTCTTGAAACGGTAAATGATAGGGTCTAGTGGTACAGCTTCTTTACGTATCACTGTTGTATGACGAGCCTTTTCACAAAACTCTACTCTTAACTCCTGAAATCCATTATTTACAAGTATCAAACATTCAGCTTTCGTTAAAAGCTGAGCAAAATCATGTACTATGTCGTGCATTTTGCATTCTGTAATACCACTGTCAAGTTCAAACCTTTTATATTCCTGAAAAAAAGAGCGCATCATTAGCTCATCAAAATATTCCTCACCAACAATCTCCATCTCTTTGCATTGCACTCCCTTCAGGTAATCTTGTGACATCCACAACTTGATCAATTCATCTTTGTTTAAGACCTTATCTTTCGGAAAAATGGAGCAATACGAAAAGCACTGCTTAAGAGCCAAAGGTAACTCATAATAACTCAAAAATAAGGGACGAAAAAGATCTCGCTCAGCTTCTTCAAGACCCCATATTTCACTATCCAAGATACTTTGCCATTGTTCTCTACTTCTTTTGAACCGCAACAAGCCACCTAGAATCTTTGCAGCAAGTGGCAAGCCCTGGCACTTTTTTGCAATTGTCCTGCCAATATCTGCTAAATTTTCACAATCCTCTATTGTCCTCCCATAAAATGCTTTATGGCTAAGTAACAACCAACATTCCTCTTGAGACAAGGTTTGCAATGAAAATAAGTTTACTTCCATTGTTCCCATGATTATGGCAACTTTCTCACTACGAGTGGTTATCAAAATTCTGCTCCCTCGAGAGCAATGCTTGAGGGAATTTTTCAGTTGCTCCCATTTTGTTGCATCTTCAGTCCACACATCATCCAACACAAGCAGTATTTTCTTCCCCAAAACATGACCGTGAATTTGCTGCAAAGTGTAATCCTTTCCAACTAAATTCAGAGCTTCACCTTTAAAAGCTTCAAGGATCTCTTTGGCAATCCTTATCTCATCAAAAGGATCTGAGACGCATATCCATATTCTCTTGTCAAAATGACATTCAACCTCATTGTGATTGTAAATCAGTTGAGCAAGTGTCGTTTTACCAATACCTCCCATCCCTACAATAGAGATGACATGGAAGCTTGGATCTCCTGCAGTACTATTCTCCCCCACCAACATGTTCAGTAAAATTGCTGTCTCTTGACGCCTACCATAAATTTCTTCTTCATCTATGAAAGAGGAAGTTATTAGCCTTTTGGGTTCTTCAACTCCCTTCTCTAACCCAAATTTATACTTATCTTTTTCGGTAGCTATACAGTCAAGTTGTTCATTCAAATCTTTTATCTTTGAAGCAACATTATAGTATAGAATACTTCGAGAGGTAAAAGAAGAGATAGAATAGCGTATCTTCTTGAGCAAGGGAAAATCTTCATCTTCTTTTTGATCTTTCTCAAGCTGTGATTTGAGTTTTGCAGTATTCCACTCATCCAATACATCATCAACGTCATAGGCTACATCTTTGAGTTTGTTTAACCAATTTCTCACATTGGCATCCTTTACCTGTTGAAGGCAATGATAAAATTAACAAATGCATTAGCAACCAAGTATTTATTCAATGAGCAACTTTATACGGTACAATATTTTTAGTCCAAAATTCTGTCCAACGAGACAGAGTGGAAGGAAGTAGGCATTCAAATGAAAAAGCATTTTCTTTCATTGGGAATTATTTTAGGAAGTAATTTAAAAATTCCAGGTTTTAAAATTTCGGATTGGTTGTTGACCTAACGTTCACTATCACCTCGATCTACTATTTTTTAAAATCTTGAATTACAAACCCTAGATTCATCCAAACACAGAATTTCAAATTCAATAATTCATTTTAGTCAAAAGATTTAAAAAAGCCAACACACAACCCTAGAGTTACACGATCCCAAATACATGTGCTCAACCTCAAATTAGATGTCCAATCAAAATTTTTTTCTTCTAATTTTTTAGTTCTAATTGTATACATTCATATATCCTCCCAGAGACAAATTAAAAGGAAGAAGAAAAGTATTCAGAGGGCCCATCGTTGACCAAATAGACAGTCATACTCCGTATTTATATGTAAGCATGCGAAGGTTCTCCAACGTCCGTACCTCTTTTGCTTCTGCGTCTTGCAGAACCGATTGAATGTCCTGAAAGTTGACGATCATTTTCCCGATTTCTTCTTCAAGAGCCAGAGCCACCGCAACGTTGTCTTTTATCTCCTCCGGTATCATTATCAAGGAACCCAACCCCTCCAGAACTACTGAAATAATTGATTTCGCCATTACTTTTTTCTTCAGACTGATAAGAAAATAAATAACAGCTCAGGGTCCAGTCCAAACTGTCTTATAGGAAGAAAGAAAAACCCAAAGAAATCAAAAGAAAAAAAAGTATCCGCTTCTTCTCGTGAAGGTGCGGTTGGAACTTGGAAAGAAAAACCCAAAGAAATCAAAAAAAAAAAAAAGTATTGGCTTCCACGTGAAGGTGCGTTTGGAACTTGGAATTAACGCTTTCTATTTTCTGGTGAAGGAGGGTAGAGCTTTGCAACTTTTTCTTTTTTCAATTTTTTTGGGATATATTTTCTTTTTCAATTTCGTCCTTTTTTTTTTTTGGTGCTGCTTCCTGTGTAGGCAAATTTCCATAAATGAAATGACGTTCAAGTTTCAACAATAAGGTTGTGGATAATTAAAATCAAAAGCTTTGCTATGAAGGCACGACAGCAGGACACTCAAGGTCGTTAGGTTAGGCAAGAAGTTATGTTTCTTTGATTTTTGGAAGTTTGTAAAATAATAAATTATTTGTGAGTTTTTGAATAATTATTTGAATTTGATTAATTTATTAAACTTAATTAAATTGAATTCATATATATATATTTTTTTTACAAAATATGAGTTTGAAAGAATTTAAATTTTGTCCAAAAACCTACAATAAATTCAAATATTTTTATTGGAATCATCCGATAATTTTAATGAAAATTTAATATTTAATTAGTTTTTATTTTATTCTTGTAATATATAATTGAAAATAATAAATTAAATCCTTATCACAGCTGTTCGAATTGGTTTCACCTTATGTATTGGGTGCAAATCAGATTCAGTTCCTTAGAATGCCTATACTGTTTGCTTGACACATTTAACATTAGCCATTTGGGTGTTTTTGATTTATAGGTTTGCATTGCAGGCCATTTGGCTTTCAAAGTTCTCTCCTCAGCCGAGGTTTTTTTTTTTTTGGTGAAACTTAGCTGAGTTTTTTTTTTTGTGCCAGTTGTTTTCCATAATAAAATTTTGAGTTTGTATATGATGTACTGACAGTGTATAGTTTCTATACACTGTCTATGCATCAGAGGTTGACACCTCATCAATAGGCTCTTATGGGCAAATTAAAAAAATTTATTTATATTTACATATAAGGGCCTATTGATGAGGTGTCAACCTCTGGTGCATTGACAGTGTATAGAAACTATACACTGTCAGTGCATCATATATAAATCCTAAATTTTTTGCCTATTCTCATCCTTACTTTCTTTTTTCCCAAGACTATATCACAGGTTTCCAGAGTGTTTTGTTATTCATTAACAAAAAAAATCACACAAATCAAACTAATTAATAACTGTCCCAAACAAATATGCTTATTGGGTCGGATTAACTCAATCTAAGCATGTTAAAATTCTTAAACTCTCCCAAATAGATGTTAGGATCTATTTATGAAAGAGAAATTCTATTTACAATTTGGTTATTAAGTCTTACGGGCCACAATCTACTAGGTGAAAAAAATCTAAACCCTAAAACCTAAATGCTAAAACTTTTCTTCAACTTATAAACTTAAAATATATTTTTAGTTTATCTCTCTTCTCATAATACAACCTACAATCTCTAGAACTTGATAATCAATGTTTCTCTCAACCTCTTCATTATTCAATCTTTTCAAAATTTGTAAGAAATATGAGATAAACTCTTTATGTAATGTGTTATTTGTTAGATTTAGATTTAAAATCATATTCAATCAACACAAGTTGGACACTCCATGCAACTGTAAAATACGAAGGCAATTAAATAAACGGAGATCATGGATTTAACCATTAGTTGGACGGCCATAAACCGAGCTTTAAAATCTAACTTTAGCACATACGGTTGATCCATGTTAAAAGGGCATGTTATCTGTTGTAATTACAATAGCAATGAGGATTAATTTAATTAATTGTAGGAACTTAATATTTTAATAATCAAATATAAAAAATTTAAATATTAAATACTATGAAGCCTAAAACGTTCTAGTATCATAAAAAGCAATTTGGTAGTTGAAAATTATTTATGATAGCCGTTTCTTTCTTATTGAATAAATGGAACACTTATAAATGTTGTAGTTAATAGTTGGTGTAGGTTACAAAATGTTAAAGCTTATAAATAGGTCCTAAGCCTCAAACTAGGACACCTATTCACTATGATAATTCACACATAATTCTTGGACAAGAGAATGGTGTTTGATCTTAGAGTTCTTAACTCTACAAGTTAACGTAGAAGTATAAAGTGTACAACAAAGATAGGTGAAGCTGTTGTATCTTGGAAGTGACATGCTTTAAATTTCTATTGCACCAATGATAAAATTCACACAGAGATGTGAATCGTCTTAAAGAGAGTGAGATATTCGTAGGGATGTAAACGGGACGAGTACTGTTAATTTTGAGGTACTCGAACCCTAACCTGATTATATTTCTTAATACCCAAACCCAATTAAATATCCGAATATTTTGATTTTTACTAGCCGAACCCTACCTATATAATACAAGAGCTAACTGTTTAACTACCCAAACCGGCCAAAATACTAGTTTATTAAGTCAAAATTTGACTTTTAAATTTAATTATAATTTTAATTTATATTATTAAGAAAAATTTAAATTATCTCATAAAAATAAATTAATGTTAAAAACCATAATTAAAATACTTAATAAACTCATTTAATTAGGTATTATTAGAGGTGTCCATGGGTCAATCTGGACCGAGTTTGGGTTGAGTCTAGGCGAGCTCGACCCAAATCGTAAATTCGTGTCTGACTTTTCATCTAGGCTCTTTTTTATTTTATCATGTAAGCTCGAGCCCAGCTTAGACCGGCCTGAGTATTATTTTATGATTTTTTTTGTATTTTGATTTTTTGTTTATTTATTTTTTATTCCCTTTAAAGGTTAATTATGTTTTTCAAAATTTACATGTCAATTTTCATATTAAATATATATAATAATATTTATTAATCAATAATGTTTTATATATAATTATATTATACTTATTAAATATATTAAATAAAACTTTTAATTTTATTTATATTTGGGCTCGATCAAGCTAGGCTTAAGTTTCGAATGGTCAAGCCCGAGCCCTGTCAAGGTCTAAAAAATTTTGTCCAAACCCGTTAATTGCATTCGATATTTTTGCCCAAGTTCTTAAAAATTTGAGTCGACTTTCAGGCTTCAACAGGCAGCCCGACCCTTAGATAGGTCTAAGTATTATATTAATAATAAATATTTTATAAATAAAAACATATATAATATTTAAAAATTATTATTTGTAATTGGATTCAAGTAGTAAGGTATCCTAAGATCACTACTTGAATTCATGACGGGTAGTAAAATTACTACTCGAACCCGATTATTAATTATCCTAACCCTACTTAATCGGGTCAGGTAGTATAGGATACCCATTTATAGGATACTCATTTACATCTCTAAATATCTATACCTCAGTCAAACTCTTCTTGATTAGTAATTTTAATTTATTATATTTTTGTTACTAAAAATTTTTTTATTGTTTTAACTTCCAGCACCAACAATTTTTAAGACGAAATCCTACATTAATCAGGATACAAGATCCAATTTATTGTAAAAATATCATGTTAAATGAAATATTAGGAGGTTTAAAATTATTGACCGCAAATGCAGTTGCTGATAGACCTAGCAATTCGTATTTGTGTCATGTAAAACACGAAAATTTTGTGTCAAAATTCGTATCAATGCAAACACAAAACTTTATTTTTAACTTTTACCATATTCATATATAATTTTATTTAATTTTAACTTATGTCACATTTTTATCTTTTTATTTATGTTGTTTTTGTATCGTATAATCGTGTTGTGTCTAAAATTATCAGGTCTTGCAAATGGTTTCAAGTAACAAAAAATAGTGATTTTTCATTTTAAACATGTACAAAAACGAGTAAAATGATAGAAAGTGTCGAGTTTACATTCCAATTTAACATTTAACTGGGAATTTTTAGAAATGCACCTGCGATAGATGAATGTCCCTTGAAAAAAAGGCATCTTCTTGCACAAGAGAATGAACTTTAAGTCTTATAACTTCGAGTAGCTGATACATGATAAATACAGCATTAGCAAAGTTCATTGGACAGATACATGCTAAAGGTAACATTTTCAATAGAAACCAGTAGAAAAGAAAAGTGAAATGCATTTTATGAGAACTCTTGCACAGGAAAAGGAAAAATGATTAATCATTTCAAAGAAGCAATAACGATTGCCTACAATCACAACCTACTATAGGCTTAAGATTTGTAAGTAAATAATTTACAAAAAGGAAAAAGTGTACTTCAATGACTTAGTATACCCTATTGAAATTAAGTATAGTGCGTAATGGACACATCTTAAATTTCTAGAACTCTATTTGCTTACACATCAACCATCTAGCATATGAGAGTTACACAATGAGCATAGAAATGGTACCTCTTCATGTTCAATTGTATAAGGCTAAAATATTAAAAAAAAAACCCTTAAATTGTATTACTTTATTTAAATAAACCCTTATACTTTTATTGTACCTAGATAAACCTTTAACATTTATTTTGTATTTAAATGAGCCATTAATATAAATCAATTTTTTATAAAAATGAGCAATCTATTTTTTTCAGTTGGGTTTAAAACCTAACTTTCTACATAAAAAAGGTTCGTTAGATAGAATATATTATAAAAAATTTAATTATTTATATTATATATTATATAATTTTAAAAAATGTCAATTAATTCAATCGATTTAATTTGTAATTTTAGACATTGATTTAATCAAATACATCGACTTATAAAAATTAACTTAAACCCAAAAGTAACTTAATCGAATCGAATTAATTGAATTTCGATTGGTTAAATCGATTCGAATCGGTTTTTATAGTTATGTAATATTTTATTTGAAATGAAGACTTATTTGAGTACAAATCAAATAACAATAACTTATTTGGATACAGTAATAGTATATGGGCTTCTTTAAAAAAAAAGTAAAATAATTCAAAGGCTTTTTTGATATTTTAGCCACTATATGGCCAAGTATATCATTTTCGAAAACTTATTATGAGCTTTCGGAAATGAATTTTCTAGAAACACTCTTTGCTCCCATAAATGAATTTTCGGAAGTATCGAACACTAGTAGGAAAAATGGGTAAAGTTTGTATACTTTTGCTGAAATTTCTACCTCCATACCACCTGAGTTTTCGTGTTCACTCATGTAATATTCTTCCGTCAAACTATCTGAATAGTATTGCATTTCCTCTTTCAATTGATCAAAACTTGAATTTAGGATTAATTTGGACGAAAAGAAACTAAAAAAAAAAGCTCAAGAGGGCAAACTTGAAAGTTGAAGCTCATTGAACCCATAAGATTCTAGTGAGAATTTGTGGTGTGACACGGTGGTATTGCTAACTCTACACCACGTTGATGTGATCACACTAGTGAAATTGAGACAAAGAGTGTCCAGTATTCTCACCTCATCATAGTTCCTTTTGAATTCAGCATAACTTTATATTATCTACTCAAGTAAAAATTTTACCAAAAATAAATTAATGTGGGTTGTTGCCACCAACCTGACAAAAACAAAACCTTAAAGCTTAAGTGAGCTAAAAATTAAAGAAATGGTCCCAACACCAAATATTAAATTAAAATAATTCACATCAAGCTTCAAGTTTAATCTAGGCGGGATCTAAAACTTTAAAAATAATATATACATAGCAAAACCGACTCCAAGAAGCCAAATCCTAACATATAAAAAATGCAGATATTGAGGAATCAAAGGTTCTAAGAAAACAAATATAACAATTTACAAAAAGATAAGCATTAGGTTTTTTTACCTTCAAAGGGAAGTTAAAGAAGGACAGACCAAGGCAGCCTGCAACCTCCGTAACAGTGTCAAACGGGACAACACCTCAACACCATTAAGAACAAGCACTGCTTCGACGGACACGTGACCAAGCTTCGTTGTCACGTGCCCCCGCATCTTCCCTCCGTAACCTACCACCACGTCCATGTTGGTAAAATCTTAATTTTTTAAAATTGAGTGTACGTGGCTATGCCACTGGTGTATTTTTCAGAGGAAGGTGGGTTTTCTGTTTGCTTCCTCTTTATAGAGATTGTTTTTGAGCGTGGCAAATGTTGAGAGTTTTGTTGCTTTCTTTTTGGTCAAAAGTTTTTTGGGTTTTGATCATTGATTTGATAGAAATAGCAAAAAGAAACTATGTGAATGATTAGTTACATTGCGCTGCAATAAGGTTATTTGATGATTTTGTTGATTGAATTTTTAAGCAAAGCTTCACCGTTCAATGTTCTTGTCAAATCAATTTTAGTTGGGACAATTAAGTATTATGATTGTAAATGAGTTCTTTTGTTGCGGAGAGCAAATATTGCAAATTAGTAGAATAAGATGTGTCGGGAGGCGACGGAGAGGAAGACTGGAGCAGACCCTGAAGAATGAGTGCAACGGCAGCTGACGGTAGAAGGTCGAGCAAGGCTGAAAACAATGTTGTCTAGAGAAAACAATATAGAGAGGATTTGAGAGTGTTTCTAAATTAGTTGATTTGCCCAAAAAGTCCTTTCAATGATAACAAGAACCTCTCTATATAGGAGTAGAGAATGAGAGTTATATATCTTTGTTATTAATAACGTAATAATGAGAATTGACAGTTACAAAGCATTAATGCTTTGTCTAGTGGGAGTTACGTTTTTGGGAGAAGGTGTACTGAAAGAAATAGGGAAGAGCACTCATACTTCAGAGAAAGGTTAAGAGAAGAACTCTTAACGACCTCCATATCTGATCCACCAAGCCAAACTCTCCAGGACATCCCAATAGTAAAGTTAACTCAAAAACCCTGCCCTATTTCGGAGTTATCTTCACTTCTTCTTAAAAGTGTTGTTCTATAAATGAGTTGTTCTGTGAACATGTTATTCTGTGTAGAGTTGTTCCGAGAAGAGCTGTTCTGAGAAAAGCTGTTATATGAATAAGCTCTTCTAAGAAGAAGTAATGAGTTCTTTTGATAAGAGGCTGTTCTTGTGAAGGAGCTCTTCTGAAAAAAAGTTATTTTTGTGAAGTAGTTATTCTAAGAAAATGTTGTCTTTCACTTATAGCATGAAACAAATATTAGTTTCCAAAATCAAGTATCTACATTTTGCCCCCTGCATGGGAATTCTTAGCATAAGAAGTTCTCATGCATTAGTGCTATAAAGGGTCTTTGGAAAAATAATATTTTTATTAAAACTTATTGTCTTGTATTGAAGTTGTTTAAGTTAGACTTACTCTTGCCCCTTGTATGAATTTTTAATGATGAATGAAATTTTTTTAGTAGAGTAATGAATGAAATTTTCTTAGCCAAATAATTGTTTAGCATAAAAAAAATTTAGCAAAATAATTTTTGTTTGGTTGTACAGTTGCCTGATGGAACAGTTGCTTATGTTGTGTTGCCCCCTGCATATGCATAGAAATTTCTAAAGAAAAGAAATATTCTATGCAAAGATTGAGAACAAATGAGAATAATTTAGAAGTAGTATTTCTTTAGAATTTTGGAAATAAGTAAGAAAAGTATTATTCTAAAATTTTTGGAACAAGTGAGAATCAGTAAGAAGCGTTTCCCTAAAATTTTGGGAACAAGTGAGTAGAGTTTTTTCTTAAAATTTTTGGAATAGCTAGAGGTTTTTCTCGAAAATTTTGGGAATAGATAGGAAGTTTTTCCTTAAAATTTTGAGAATAGGTAAAAGCTTTTCTCTAAAATTTTGGGAACAGCTAGAAGCTTTTCCTTAAAATTTTAGGAAGAGGTAAAAGTTTTTCTCTAAAATTTTGGGAACGGTTAGAAACTTTTCCCTAAAATTTTGAGAACAGTTAGAAACTTTTCCCTAAAATTTTGAGAACAGGTAAGAAGCTTTTCCTTAAAATTTTGAAAATAGATAAAAGCTTTTCTCTAAAATTTTGGGAACAACTAGAAGCTTTTCTCTAAAATTTTGGAAACAAGTAAGAAGCTTTTCCTTAAAATTTTTGGGAACACCAAAAATGTAAATGAGTTCTTTTGTTGTGGAGAGGAAACGTTGCAAACCAATAAAATAGGATATGCCGAGAGGCGGCGGAGAGGAAGACTGAAGCAGACCCTGAAGAATGAGTGCAGCGGCAGGTGGCGGTAGATGGCTGAGCAAGGTTGAGAATAAGGTTGTGTAGAGAAAACAATGTAGAGAGGATTTGAGAGAGTTTCTAGATTAGCTGATTTGCCCAAAAAGTCCTTTTAATGATAACAAGAACCACTCTATATAGGAGTAAAGAATGAGAGTTATATATCTTTGGTATTAATAACATAATAATGAGAATTGACAGTTACAAAGCATTAATGCTATGTCTAATGGGAGTTACGTTTTTAAGAGAAGGTGTACTGAAAGAAATAGGGAAGAGCACTCATACTTCAGAGAAAGGTTAAGAGAAGAACTCTTAACTACGTCCATATCTGATCCACCAAGCCAAACTCTCCAGGACATCCCAATAGTGAAGTTAACTCAAGAACCCTGCCCTATTCCGGAGTTATCTTCACTTCTTCTTAAAAGTGTTGTTCTACAAATGAGTTGTTCTGTGAACATGTTATTCTGTGAAGAGTTTTTCCGAGAAGAGCTGTTCTGAGAAGAGCTGTTCTAAGAAAAGCTATTATGTGAATGAGCTCTTCTAAGAAGTAATGAGTTCTTCTGATAAGAGGCTATTCTTGTGAAGGAGCTCTTCTGAGAAAAAATTATTCTTGTGAAGTAGCTATTCTAAAAAAAGGTTGTCTTTCACTTATAGCATGAAACAAATATTAGTTTCCAAAATCAAGTATCTACATTTTGCCCCCTGCATGAGAATTCTTATTATGAGAAGTTCTCATGCATTAGTACTATAAAGGGTCTTTGGAAAAATAATATTTTTATTAAAACTTATTGTCTTGTATTGAAGTTGTTTAAGTTAGACTTACTATTGGTCCTTGTATGAATTTTTAATGACGAATGAAATTTTCTTAGTAGAATAATGAATGAAATTTTCTTAGCCAAATAATTGTTTGGCAAAAAATTTTTTTTTAGCAAAATAATTTTTGTTTGGCTGTACAATTGCTTGATGGAACAGTTGCTTATGTTGTGTTGCCCCCTGCATAGAAATTTCTAAAGAAAAGAAATATTCTATGCAAAGATTGAGAACAAATGAGAATAATTTAGAAGTAGTATTTCTTTAGAAATAAGTAAGAAAAACATTTTTCTAAAATTTTTGGAACAAGTGAGAATAGCGTTTCTATAAAATTTTGAGAATTAGTAAGAAGAGTGTTTCTTGAAAATTTTGGAAATAAGTAAGAAGCGTTTCTCTAAAATTTTGGAAACAAGTGAGTGAGTTTTTTCTTAAAATTTTTGGAATAAGAAAGAAGTGTTTTCCTGAAATTTTAAGAATAGATAATGAACGTTTTATTAAAATTTTGAGAACAGGTAGAAGCTTTTCTCTAAAATTTTAGAATAGCTAGAGGCTTTTCCCAAAAATTTTGGGAACAGATAAAAATGTTTCCCTAAAATTTTGGGAACGCGTAGGGAGCTTCTCCTTAAAATTTTGAGAACAGGTAAAAGCTTTTCTCTAAAATTTTGGAAACAGCTAGAAGTTTTTATTAAAATTTTTGGCAACAGGTTGTAGAGTGTTTCCCTAAAATTTTGAAACAGCTAAAAGCTTTTTCTTAAAATTTGGGAACAGGTAAATAGAGTATTTCCCTAAAATTTTGGGAACATATAAGTTATGTTTCCTTAAAATTTTGAGAACTAAAAAACTTTTCCTTAAACCGTTTCTCTAAAATTTTGAGAATAAGTGAATAGAAACTGCTCTTCAAAAATTTGAGAACAAGTCTTTGCTTAGTTTACATAATCTTATAATAAATAAAAAACATTCATTTTATAAAAATAATAATTTTGTAACTTGCAGGACTATTCCCGTTAACTGAAGTTTTGTAGCTCGAGGAATATTGTTCATACGAGCTGTACTGTTCTTCACGGGTTGATAAACCCACGAGCTTTGTGTTACTGTTTGATGCTCGCAGGATTGGTTTTAATTCAATTTGGAAGCTCGCGGCCTGTGAGCTTCAATTTGGAAGCGGACATTTATTAATTTTTAAAATAGCTGATGCAAAAGGAAAAAGTGGGAGTTGTCTTTTTTTTTTTTTTACTTGTTAAATGAATATGTTTATATACCTTGGAATTTTCCCATACGTCTCTTTGTGTACTGACAAGTGCAGCAAGTTTTGCACTATCCATTTCAAAGTGCATTCATTTAAATATATATTTTTAAATATAAATTTAAGAATTCAATAGATACCTATATTTTTTTAATGTAAATTTAGAAGCTTGTTGAATGGTTTCAATTTAGAAGTTCATTACCCACGTGTTTTTCAATTTGTAAACAGTTTTTTGAGTAAGAATTAATGCTACACTACTGAATCTTTGAAAATAGGAGATTATGTGTAAAATTATTTAACTTTCCTTTTAAAAGATTGTGTAAGTAAAAAGAAAAAATATTTACAGTTAAAGAAGATTTGATTCTAAATATTTGTCATTAAAATCTTGATACTCTAACTCTAATAAATATGAAAGTTTCTCTTGAAAATTTTCTCACATAAAAAACCAAAGAACAATAGTTTCTTTTCATTCTTTTGGTCTTTTAGTCGAAGAAGTAAGTGTTCTTCATCACTTTTTTTTTTATTTGTTTGATTTATATTTGTGTTCTTCATTTAAAAAAAAAATTTAACAAGTATTTGTTTAACGAAATCAATTTTTTTGGATCTATGTTTTCCTTTTTTTTCTTTAAAATTTGTTTGATTTCTATTTTTTTTATCATTTAATAAAAAGTTTTTTTAATAATTCATATTTAAAAAATAAAAAATAAAATAAAATAAAAAAATAAATGTAATAGGTGCACTTGCGTGCAGTGCACACGGGTATTATTCCTGTGCGCGAGTACTATTCCTGCATGCAGGCACTGTTTCTGCGTGTATGGTACTACGCATAGATGGGGCTATGTGTAGATATTATACCTGCATTAGTAAAATTCCAAATATATATATGTACATTAATTTTATTTGTTTATTTGTTTATTTCTTTTAAGATGAAAAAAAAAAGTAATTTAATTTTATTTATTTATTTATGGTTTATCTCATTTTATATATATATATATATATATATATATATTTATGTGTGTGTATATATATATATATATATATCTTCATGGATATTTATACTTATCTGAGTTGTGTTGTTGATTTCTTGTAGATATTCTCCAATGACAAAGGTTCAATATGGTCAACCATCTCTTGCTGCTCGAGCTCTTGTACTTTAAAAGAAAAAATAGTACTTTTGAAGATTCTAATATTGAAGCTCCTGTTGATAAGAAAATGCGTCTTCGTATTGGAAAAGGCCGTGCGTTTCCTTCTGTTCCTGAAGATTGGTCAGATCAGATCATTAGGGAAGGAGGAGAAGATCGTTTCTGGAAAAAGGTTCGTGGTAGACGAATTGCTTCATATCTTGATCCTCCAGTTGGCCATTCTTGGCTAAGTATTATTCCTGAAGCATCAACTTTCAGAACTCATATTCCAAGCAAGTCTATTATGAAATTTAGGTTTGAACGAGGAGAATTCCTATTGTCTTTAAGTAAGTTTGGTTCTAATTCTCAACCTGTTCAAGGTTGGGAAGATTGGGTGAATAAGGCAATGAAGAATCCTACTCATGTAAAGGTTCTATCTTCAGTAGGAGTACTTGATGCTATACTGGTTTCCTCAAAACTTCGTATTCGTAGAGAATGAAGAATGGATGTATGGCGTGCTATTTTAGCGCGATGGAGTACTTTTTCTCATACTATGATTACTGCTTAGGGAGAATTCACTTTTACCCTTGAGGATGTGCGTGTTCTTCTTGAACTTCCTTGTCTTGGGAGACATAATGTCTGTTCCATCAAATTATCTGAGGAAGAAGAGAAGACTCGTAGTTTCTTCTGTGATTTGCTCAAACATCAAAAAGAAATCTAAGGCTGCCCGTTTCTCTAATTGGATTATATTATTTTTTTCATAAATTCAAACCTAGAAAAGGTGAAAGTAGTTCTCCTGATCTTCCAAATTTTGAGCATGAGTTAGAAGCACTACTGATAATGTGGCTAGCTAGGCATGTCTTCCCAAGATGTCCAGATGATGGTATTAGTCTAGCTCTTATTCCAATAGCTATTAAAATTGCTAAAGGTATACGCTTTTCTCTAGCCCCTTTCTATTTAGGTTCTCTTTATAGAAGATTGGATTTATATTCTTCCAAGACTGAAGAATCAGTTGGTCGGTATAGGATTCTTATGTACATCAATGTTTTTTTCATTCAAATGTGTTTATGGGAGAGGTTTAGTACTTGTGCTCCTATACCTAATCAAAGTCCTCAGCTTGTAACTTCTTCTGGACCCCTTTCTAAGAATAATTATAGAGCTTGGGCTTGGCATAATCAAAGTGCAAGGAGATGTGTTCTTGAGGTGTTGGATGTGATGAAGGAATTCACTTGGCGTCCTTACTTGTGTAAGAAGAATGGGTATGGTAATCCAGATTCCTATTATGGCGTTCAGAATCAACCTCGTTTTTCTTCATTAAGTAAGGAGGAGATTGAGTTTTACTTGTGGACTAATCCTATCATCTTACCTTGTATGATAGAAAGTACCTATGCAGGCTTGGATAGAGATTCTCGTTCTGTTGAAGTATACTCAATGTGTAGAGTTGCTCGTCAATTTGGATATGATCAAATGATTCCACGTGCCCCAGTCCTTTGGATGAAGACTTCTCTTCTTGTGTTTTTGGTTTTCTTTTTGATGAGGTTCAAAAGAAGCGTAAAGAGATCAAACTTTGGGTTGTACCAACTTCTGACAGGCACAGTTATTATAGTTCAGGATGGCTAGCTTATTGGGGTCAGTGTATTTCTGATTGGAAAGCTTTTTGTATACCTCTTCCCGATCTTAGAAAACACCTTACTCTTATCGATGTTACTCAAAGTGACATATCATTGCGTTTGATCCCTTCATGTTCAAAAAGAAAGGGAAAAGAATGTATTGATCAGATAGATGAGGAATTTACTAATATCGTTGCTTAACGTACTAGATATGGAAAAGTAAGTTGTTCTTGTTCTCTTTTTCTTTCTTGTTCTTCCTTATTATCTCTTTTGATGTCATTTTCTCATCTTCCCCCCTTTCTTAGGGTAAATCAGTTCGAAAGGAGCAATTTGTTAATGATGATGAGACATCTTGTGATGATGACGATGAATCTGGTGATGAGCACTCTATGAATTCTGATAAGTCTGATGATGATGCCTTTTCTGGAGCTGATGATGTTCAATTAGAGAATTCTACTTCCCTATTTGACATAAGTGCTGATGATTTCTTTAATGGAATTTAGGAAGATATTCAGAGTGATGAAGTTGCTATCTTGGAAGATGTTGTTCCAAATGCTCAAAATGTTCCCAATACTGATCATGTTTCAAGTGTTGAACCTGTTCAGACTGACACAGCTATTCCTATTCCAAATGTTGAACCTATTCCAATTACTCAACTTGGTCCAAGTCCTCAACTTGTTCAGACTGACACTGTTGTTGCTATGGTTACTCTTGATGTTGTTTCTTCCCCACTAGTGTCATAGAATAGGGAAGCTACTAGTAACCTTGAAACTTTTGGAACACATTCTGAAAATGTAACAACTAGAGTTGATTTTCATGGTTTCTCTGTTCAGTCTCAATATGTGAAGCATTTGGAGATCATCTATCAGAAAGGGGGTGAATTTTGAGATTCTTGTATCTTCCAAAGTGAAGATTTTATTTCCTACATACTGGATGGGTTAGGGAAAGCCTGGTTGATTGCTGATGTTCCGATATCTTTTATTTCTTCAAAAAAATTACAATTGATGTTGCGACTTATGGATGATGCAGTAAAGGCTGGTTTTAGGCTTGATTGTGTTGACACTTGCATTTCCAAAGCTAAAGCCTTCCTTTCTATTGGTGTGGAGAAGAATAAAGTAGAAGAAGAGTTAAAAGAAATAGAAGTGAAGATTACCTTACTGAAGAATCATCAAGCTGAGTTGCAGCAAAAGTTAGATTCTTTTTCAGAGTTCAGTAGCAGTGATTCTTCTTTTTGGAGCTATGTAGTTCATTAGATATTTGTTTTCTTTTATTGTATTTCTATTTCAATATTTCTTTGTTTTGAGATTTTTCTGATCTCTTGCAATAATATTGGTACTTTCATTGCTCTGTTTATCAACAATAAATCTTGTTTTTCTTTTCTTTTCTTTTTTTTTAAATGTCATTGACATGACTTTATAGGCTGAAATGAATGTACATCATTGCATCTACTTTGAAGTTTGAACTCTAAGAATTTTTTTGCTTAGAGCAGTCCATTTTTTTTTAATTTAAGGAGGTTCTACTATTCTAACTTGTTCTACTAGTTTTACCTGGCAACAATCTACATATGCTGTAGCCTCTTGCTGCATGTTGCTTACAAGATTAATCCTACGAGCTACCAAGATTATTCCCACAAGCTACTATTAAGAAGTAATTTTTTTTAAGAAGAAGAAGAAAGAGGAGAAGAAGAAGACTACTATGTATGCTTATGAATAGATACTTATCTAGATAATGCTTTCGATTTCTTATAGGTATTTGTCACACCCCGGAAACGTGGAAGTTTTGGGCTAAAATTTTTTTTTTTTTTTTAATTCCTTACTTGGGTTGCATTCCTGCCAGTATCTCATCACACTTCTTCAACCACAGAAACATCATAATATTTTCATGAAATATTTTATTATATTGACTTATTCCTCAAAGTAACGTTACATTCCTACGATATCGATTACATCCCAAAAGTATTATTTATATACAAATATCTGTGCCGTACAGGATGTCTGGTATCAAAATATGAGTATACCTTACGTGAGTACAAAAAGTAGCCGGAGGAGAGACGTATCCCTCAGTCTACATCATATGCGCAACAGGCAAAGAGATGATCACTGCAAATAATCTGGTAGAGTAGGGGGGTGAGCTTTTTGGAAAGCCCCGTAAGAAATGCATTTAAAATAATCATAGCATCGATATATGCAAAAACGATTGTCATAATAATGCATTTCATACTTTCAAACATTGTATGAATTATTTAATACATATATATCAAAATTCATACTTGATCAAACATGCATCTTACTTTAAAAATTTAAATTCAAAATTAATAAAACATATCATACAGTTCATGGAGACTAGGCAAAATCATATAGCCAGTATGCGGGTCATGACACTTACTTCATCCTCCGAAGAGGGAACAGAACATCATCCTCCGAAGAGGGAACAGAATACCTATGGCCATGGTATGGGCTGTAGACCTGATCAGGGTCGTACAGCGAACATTGCACCACGAAGGACCAACATACCCACAAGGGACGAAAACATGCACAATGTGGGCGAGAACATGCACGACGTGGGCTAAACATATGCCACAAGGGACGGAAACATGCACAATGTGGCAAGCATGACAGGCAATAACATAAACTATAGGAAGGCCTTAGTCTCAAATCTTACTTGCTTCTGTAACTTCTTAAATCATACATTTGGTACAAAATAATAAGGACCGGGCGTGCCAGGGTCTAAGTTAGCCTGGGGTGTGCCACTCCGATACCTTTTTCGGAAAACATATTTATTTCATGTCATACTTAAAACATTTTGGAAAATATACATAGAAGTTATAAAATTCATTTAACAAATTAAAAGATCATAAAAATTTGCTTCGGAATAAAATTCATACTTCAGGCATTTCTTTAAAATTTGCGATGAAAGTAAGGGATACCATCACAACTTTAAATTACATCCCTTACCTCAGTACACCGTAGAGCAATGCCTTATGTTGCACCCATGTGCTTCCTATCTCTCCGAATTATAAACTGTCAAGTCACAATTTAATATAATTAATTTTCAGTAAAAATTCCTTTGCTTGTCTAATTCTTAGTTAAATTCCCTTTACTTAGAATATTAGAATTTTTTTTCTTAAAATTTCACATTGTAGCCGAATGACCTTGAATAATTTAGGTGACTTATTCCTCCATAACATATACACATTTTCAACTATAATGCCACTTTAATTGACCAAATTTTCTCCTTCTTTCCCTTGGTCCAATGTCATAGCCGAACATTCCTCTTCATTTACTAAGCCTATTTGGCTTAAAATTTCTATTTTCCATAGCATTACTTTTATTTTATCCTTGTATAATTTCAACCTTTTAAGTTTGTCAATTATTCCACTTTCCTCTACCATTCACGTCAATTTCCAATTTCTGTTTCTGCACTTCACGTTACTTCATCTTGGTTAGGTAGTTTACTTCTTTAAAATGTCTATATATATATTATATTAACTTCATTAATACTTTACCTAGTCATGTAGTCAATTTAACCAAATATTCTCTTTCACTTTCATTTATTTTTCTGTTGTTTGTTGACTCCCAAAACGTGAGTTTTCTGCTCTTTTAGTCCAACTCACGTTGGCTGCATGCATGAGCCTTATTCCTTTTCTGTTTTCTATAGTTTCACGTTAGCTTCTCTTCCTTTTTTTTTTTTCTATATATATATAGTCACCTCTAGTATACTTCTAAGTCACCTACATTCAATGTTCATACCTACAAAGTCAGCTATGTCATACTAATTTTTCTACAATTTCGGCTGGACTTTTAGTCACCTATTCTCACTTGTGTTTCGGTTAGACTACCAGCCACTTACTTCATTTCTTCCAGCCATTTTCTTTGACTATTAGAAACACCATTTTATGGATTTATTTTTCTTCTTCTTTCCCCCCTTAGCTCACGTAATTTCCTTCAACTAACATTTATTTTTTTTTTTCTGCTTCATTGCTGTCCAAACCGACAGCATACTTCATCCTTTTCTATCTTGCATTTACGTTGGCTTTCTTTCTTTCTTTGTGTCTCCATATTGTGGCCATACATAGTACATCCTAGGTTGTTAAAATTCTAGCATTCACACACCTAAAAGTCAGCCAATCCTTTACCATTTTCTACCAATTTCGGTTGCTTCTCTCAGCCATACTTTCTTTCTTTCATATACGGCATGTTCAACAATCCATTTTTCTTCCATTAACCAGCCACCTTTGTTGACTACATCTAAAACATTTCTTTTCTCCTTCATGGTTCACATAAGTCTCACCTAATTTTCACTCAAAACCCTTCCTCAACCGATCATGCAACTCAGTTAAATTTTCATTTTTATTTCCCTTATCTTTCACGTCTGCCTCATGTTTATGTTCATTGTTAATTCCACATCAGTTTCCTTCTTTAAACATCATCTTCTTCTTATAAATTCTTACAACCTAACACTATGATTTTCCTTACATAAATGTTTACTTCAAACAAGGATATAACCAATACATTCTTGCTCACTATAATCTTAATAAAAGAACAAGAATCTGGAAAACTGAGTTGGATGTTACCTGTATAAAAGAACAAATTTGTCCACGTGAATTGCCTCCTATTTTGAGGGTTTTTTGTGCTAGCTTCTTTGAGTTTTTGGAAGCTTAATATCTAAGGTTTATTTTCCTTCAAAAGCTTGGTTTATTTGCTAAAGGTTAAGCATGGTTCTGTTATGGAGAAGAAGGCTATAGGGTTGAAAGAAACTGAGCAATTTTCGGTGATGATAATGGCTGGGAAAGAGTTCACGATGGGAGAATATAAAGCACAAGCAAAATATATTATTTGGACTTTTTTGCCAACTTCATTAAAACCCTTCTTTAATGTCTATATCTTTTCTTTTGTTTAATGCTTTTTCTTCTCCAACCGGCTACACTCCCTTTTCTTCATGCAGCCCACGTTTTTGACTTTCCCATCTTTTCCTTGCTCTTGTTCCTTTCTTCTCTTATTGTTTACTGACCAACGTGAGCCTTCTTCCTTTGTATATTGTTATTGTGTTGGTCTTCGGTGCAGCAAGAAATTAATAAAATCAGTGTTATAATTTTTGTCAACCTATGAAACACGTGAGGGAGACTTTCTCTTATCTTCCTTTGTTGTTTATTTCATCTTTCTTTTTCTCTTGTTTTTCTACTACTCACTTGTCCAACCGAACTTCACCTAGATAGCCAATAAATTCTTCTTTTCTTTTTCCATGTCGTCCCAATACTTGACTTTCCAAGTCAAAATCTTGCTAAGCTATTTAATCTTCTTTTATTCCATTCTTTATGTAATAATTTCCATACTTATATATATTTTATCTAGGATTAAAATTTTCTATGTGAGAAACACTATTCTTATATATTTAATTCCTCAAAATATTATCAATAATTTCTTTATTGATAATTTGTTCATATACACGTACAGCTATAGTATAAGAAAATGAGATCTCACATTCTCCTCACCTTATAAGAATTTGGTCCTCCAAATTCAAGCTGGTCCATTAAACAAATGCGGGTACTTTTCTCTCATGAGGCTCTCTAGCTCCCACGTAGCTTCCTCTGTTGTGTGGTGCTGCCAGAGAATCTTGACCAATGGAATAGTTTTAGATCGAAGTACCCTTTCCTTTCTGTCGAGGATCCGGATTGGCTGCTCAACATAGCTCATATCTTCCTGAATATCCAATGGTGTATATTCGATAACATGGGAGGCATCCGGATGATACTTCCTCAACATAGAGACATGAAAGACGTTATGTATACCAGAAAGCTGTGGTGGTAAAGCTAACCGGTAAGCAACATCCCCAACTCTTTCCAATATCTCAAATGGACCAATGAAACGAGGACTTAATTTTCCTTTCTTTCCGAAGCGCATGACACCCTTGCTCGGAGATACTTTTACAAATACAGAGTCTCCAACCTGAAACTCAAGTGGCCGTCTACGTACATCAGCATAACTTTTCTGTCTACTTTGGGCAACCTTAAGTCTATCACAAATAGTCCGAACACCCTTAGCTGCCTCTTCAACAAGATCGGGAGCTAAAATCTTACGGTCACCCACTTCTTCCCAAGCTACTGGGGATCTACATTTCCTGCCATATAGAGCTTCGTATGGTGCCATTCCGATACTGGCATGATAACTATTATTATAGGCAAACTCTGCGAGAGGCAAGTGGTCATCCCATGAACCTTTAAAATCTAGTGCACACGCTCTCAACATATCCTCTAAGGTCTGAATAGTCCGCTCGGACTGACCGTCTGTCTGAGGATGGTAGGCGGTGCTCAAATGTAATTGAGATCCCATGGCTTCCTGAAAATGAGTCCAAAATCGAGAGGTGAACCTGGAATCTCTATCATAAGTGATACTCACGGGAGCCCCATGTAATCGAGCAATCTCGCTAACATACAAGTCTGCCAATGTACTCAGTGAATCTGTGCTCTTAATGGCAAGAAAATGGGCACTCTTAGTTAATCTATCAACGATAACCCAGATCGCATCATGACCTCTCCGGGTCCTCGGTAAGCCCATAATAAAATCCATCGTAATGTGCTCCCATTTCCATGTAGGCACCGGCAAAGACTTAAGTAGTCCTGCTGGCTTCTGGTGCTCAGCCTTTATCTGTTGACAAGTCAGACATTTGGCCACAAACTCTGCTACGTCTCGTTTCATTCCAATCCACCAATACACCTTACGCAAATCATGGTACATCTTAGTACTGCCTGGGTGCATAGTGTAACGAGAACAATGGAACTCTTTCAAAATCCTTTGTCTGAAGGTATCATCGTTCGGAACACATATACGGCCCTTAAATCTCAATAACCCATCATCACTGACCGTAAAATCTGACTGCAAATCTTGCTCTGCTTGGCTAACCAGATCCAATAGCCTTTGATCATTTCTCTGCCCTGACCGGATCTGATCTAAGATACTTGGCTCAATTTGAAGGCTAGCCATAAACCCGACATCTACTGGTTCAACACTGACATTGAGCTCGGCGAACTGCTCCAGCAATTCCCATTCTTTAACCATCATAACAGAAACCATACTTTTTCTGCTTAGAGCATCTGCAACTACATTCGCCTTGCCCGGATGGTACAGAATCTCGCAGTCATAATCCTTAAGAAGCTCTATCCAACGTCTCTGCCTCATATTAAGTTCCTTCTGATCGAATAGATACTTCAAACTCTTATGGTCAGTGAAGATCTGGAACTTCTCACCATACAGATAATGCCGCCATATCTTTAGAGCAAAAACGACTGCGGCTAACTCTAAATCGTGCGTAGGGTAGTTGCGCTCATGGTCCCTAAGCTGACGTGAACCATACGCGACTACTCTACCATGTTGCATTAGCACACAACCTAAACCCTGACTGGAAGCATCACTGTATACAACGAAGCCTCCAGATCCACTCGGAATGGTCAGGATTGGTGCTGTAGTTAATCTTTGCTTAAGCTCCTGGAAACACTGCTCACACTGACTTGACCATTCAAATGGAACTCCTTTGCGTGTAAGCTTAGTCAACGGAGCTGCAATTCTAGAAAAACTTTCCACAAACCTCCGATAGTACCCTGCCAATCCCAAGAAACTCCGAATCTCAGTCACTGTCTTCGGTCTCTCCCATTGGAGTACTGCCTCAACCTTGGACGGATCAACTGACACTCCGTCCTTAGATACTATATGGCCAAGAAAAGCTATCCGATCCAACCAAAATTCACACTTACTAAGCTTTCCATAAAGCTGCTTATCTCGAAGAGTCTGGAGCACAATCCTCAGATGCTGCTCGTGCTCCTCCCGAGACTTAGAATATACTAGAATATCATCTATAAAAACAATCACAAATTTATCCAGATACTCTCGAAACACATCATTCATCAAATTCATAAATGCGGCAGGGGCATTAGTCAAACCGAAAGGCATCACCAGAAACTCGAAATGACCATATCGGGTTCTAAAGGCCGTCTTCGGTATATCTTCTTTCCTAATTCTCAACTGATGATAGCCTGATCTCAAATCAATCTTAGAAAACACCGAAGCCCCTTTCAGTTGATCAAACAAATCATCTATTCTTGGCAGGGGATACTTATTCTTAATTGTAGCCTTGTTTAATAACCTATAGTCGATGCATAACCGGAGACTACCATCTTTCTTTCTCACAAATAATACCGGAGCACCCCAGGGAGACACACTTGGTCTAATAAAACCCTTATCAAGCAACTCTTGCAACTGTTTCTTTAATTCTTCTAATTCAACTAGTGCCATCCGGTAGGGAGATTTAGAGATAGGCTGGGTATCCGGCACTAAATCAATAGTGAACTCCAGCTCTCTTTCTAGTGGTAATCCTGGTAATTCATCCGGAAACACATCGGAAAACTCACATACCACTGGTATATCTGATATATGTGGAGGTTCTCGACTCCTATCGGAGATAAAAGCAATATAACCTTCACACGAATAAATTTATTTAAATTCTCAAACACATAAACATTATGGAACTCCATTAAACATAACATCATATATTCTATTTCTTCATAGCAAAACATACATCAAATTTGTCAAGTAAAGAGAAGGTTATAGTCTTAGTGTAGCAATCTAGACTTGCACGATTGATTTCTAACCAATCCATGCCTAAGATTACATCAAAACTATGCATATTTAACAAAACTAGATCTGCTAACATTACTCTATCTCCAACCTTAATTTCACAATTTCTACACACCAAATCTGTCATTTGAGAATCATTCATGGGGGTGCAAATCTGTAATATATGACTTAAAGGTTCAGGTTCTAAATGGAGATTGTATGCAAACCGTGGTGATATGAATGAATGCGTGGACCCTGGGTCAAATAAAACATGTGCCTCATGCTTACAGACAAGAAGATTACCTCTAATAGTCGCGGAGGAATTATCGGCAGTCTCCCTGTCTAAAGCAAATACACGCCCCTGAGTAACAGGCTTCTTACCCTTCTCAACTCCTGTAGCTCGTTTCTGTGGGGCCTGTCTTTGTGGAGCTCGTGTCCCTAGTTGCTGTTGAAATGGCTCCTGAGGCTGTGGGGTCTTATCTTGCATTTGTGGGCAATCCCTGATCATATGACCTTTTTCCCCACACTTAAAACAATTTCCTGTGACCCAATGGCACGGCCCACCATGTGGCTTACCACAATCCTTGCACTGTCTAGGAACCTTCTGGAAGCCTCTGTTGATCTCTACTATATTAGTAGGAGTCTTGGGCTTGCCAGTCCTTGCTCGAGACTCATCTGTCCTCGACCTCTTAAATGAACTCCACCTTTGCTCTGTTCGGGAACTTTCTGTCCTCTTTTCTTTACCCTTACTTTTACTTCTGAACCCATACTGTGCCTGTGTAACATCAAGACCCCTCTCAATATCCTGAGCCCGTCCGAGAGCATCCTCAAACTCAGTAATACGAAGCCCTAATAATCGGTCTCGGATGGCTGGTCTCAATCCAGACAAAAACCTGTCGGCACGACGCTCCTGATCTCTGACTGTCTCGGGGTCATATCTCATCAGCATCGTAAATTGATTCTCATACTCATCAACCGACATACTGCCTTGTACTAAATTCAGAAAATCTGTCTGCATTTTCTTCTGGGCAGTACGGGGAACATATTGAGTCCTGAAGACTGACAGAAAAACATCCCAACTAATCACTGTATGTTGAGTAGTCAACTGCCTCTTAGTGGCTCTCCACCAATGTCCTGCTTGACCTTTCAACATATAAGAACTCATACTAACTTTCTCAGCATCTGTGCACCCCAAGTAATCAAAAGCTAGTTCCAATTCTAATAACCACTCCTCGGCCTTAACTGGATCCTTAATCCCCTTAAATTCTGGGGGATTCATCTTAAGAAAGTCCCGTAATCTGCCTGTATCTCTATCATCTCTAGGCGGCGGGACTGTAGGTTGAGGAGCGGAGGGTGTCGGAGGAACCTGTGGAGGAGGAGGTGTTGAAGTAGGTGTGGGCACTGTGGCACCTATAGCTGAGGTGTTCGCTCCGAAATGTTGAGCAAACCTAGCAGCAATGCTGTCAAACCCTTCTTTCATACTGTGTTCGAGCCTGTTTATTCTAGCATTTGGGCTCTCTGGTTGGGGAGTAGGTGGTAGAGGTGGCTGAGCCTGCCTCCGAGGACGACCTCGTCTCCCACTCATAGTGCGTGATCAAATGCCTGCGCATAAACCCTGTGTTTTAATCAAACTTTAACAGATATACTCAATTTTATAACCAAACTAGCACAGATACTTGGGATGTAATCTTATCCTAATTATCGACACTGACAGTACTAGACAACCCTTGCTCTGATACCAAGAAAGACTGTCACACCCCGGAAACGTGGAAGTTTTGGGCTAAAATTTTTTTTTTTTTTTTAATTCCTTACTTGGGTTGCATTCCTGCCAGTATCTCATCACACTTCTTCAACCACAGAAACATCATAATATTTTCATGAAATATTTTATTATATTGACTTATTCCTCAAAGTAACGTTACATTCCTACGATATCGATTACATCCCAAAAGTATTATTTATATACAAATATCTGTGCCGTACAGGATGTCTGGTATCAAAATATGAGTATACCTTACGTGAGTACAAAAAGTAGCCGGAGGAGAGACGTATCCCTCAGTCTACATCATATGCGCAACAGGCAAAGAGATGATCACTGCAAATAATCTGGTAGAGTAGGGGGGTGAGCTTTTTGGAAAGCCCCGTAAGAAATGCATTTAAAATAATCATAGCATCGATATATGCAAAAACGATTGTCATAATAATGCATTTCATACTTTCAAACATTGTATGAATTATTTAATACATATATATCAAAATTCATACTTGATCAAACATGCATCTTACTTTAAAAATTTAAATTCAAAATTAATAAAACATATCATACAGTTCATGGAGACTAGGCAAAATCATATAGCCAGTATGCGGGTCATGACACTTACTTCATCCTCCGAAGAGGGAACAGAACATCATCCTCCGAAGAGGGAACAGAATACCTATGGCCATGGTATGGGCTGTAGACCTGATCAGGGTCGTACAGCGAACATTGCACCACGAAGGACCAACATACCCACAAGGGACGAAAACATGCACAATGTGGGCGAGAACATGCACGACGTGGGCTAAACATATGCCACAAGGGACGGAAACATGCACAATGTGGCAAGCATGACAGGCAATAACATAAACTATAGGAAGGCCTTAGTCTCAAATCTTACTTGCTTCTGTAACTTCTTAAATCATACATTTGGTACAAAATAATAAGGACCGGGCGTGCCAGGGTCTAAGTTAGCCTGGGGTGTGCCACTCCGATACCTTTTTCGGAAAACATATTTATTTCATGTCATACTTAAAACATTTTGGAAAATATACATAGAAGTTATAAAATTCATTTAACAAATTAAAAGATCATAAAAATTTGCTTCGGAATAAAATTCATACTTCAGGCATTTCTTTAAAATTTGCGATGAAAGTAAGGGATACCATCACAACTTTAAATTACATCCCTTACCTCAGTACACCGTAGAGCAATGCCTTATGTTGCACCCATGTGCTTCCTATCTCTCCGAATTATAAACTGTCAAGTCACAATTTAATATAATTAATTTTCAGTAAAAATTCCTTTGCTTGTCTAATTCTTAGTTAAATTCCCTTTACTTAGAATATTAGAATTTTTTTTCTTAAAATTTCACATTGTAGCCGAATGACCTTGAATAATTTAGGTGACTTATTCCTCCATAACATATACACATTTTCAACTATAATGCCACTTTAATTGACCAAATTTTCTCCTTCTTTCCCTTGGTCCAATGTCATAGCCGAACATTCCTCTTCATTTACTAAGCCTATTTGGCTTAAAATTTCTATTTTCCATAGCATTACTTTTATTTTATCCTTGTATAATTTCAACCTTTTAAGTTTGTCAATTATTCCACTTTCCTCTACCATTCACGTCAATTTCCAATTTCTGTTTCTGCACTTCACGTTACTTCATCTTGGTTAGGTAGTTTACTTCTTTAAAATGTCTATATATATATTATATTAACTTCATTAATACTTTACCTAGTCATGTAGTCAATTTAACCAAATATTCTCTTTCACTTTCATTTATTTTTCTGTTGTTTGTTGACTCCCAAAACGTGAGTTTTCTGCTCTTTTAGTCCAACTCACGTTGGCTGCATGCATGAGCCTTATTCCTTTTCTGTTTTCTATAGTTTCACGTTAGCTTCTCTTCCTTTTTTTTTTTTCTATATATATATAGTCACCTCTAGTATACTTCTAAGTCACCTACATTCAATGTTCATACCTACAAAGTCAGCTATGTCATACTAATTTTTCTACAATTTCGGCTGGACTTTTAGTCACCTATTCTCACTTGTGTTTCGGTTAGACTACCAGCCACTTACTTCATTTCTTCCAGCCATTTTCTTTGACTATTAGAAACACCATTTTATGGATTTATTTTTCTTCTTCTTTCCCCCCTTAGCTCACGTAATTTCCTTCAACTAACATTTATTTTTTTTTTTCTGCTTCATTGCTGTCCAAACCGACAGCATACTTCATCCTTTTCTATCTTGCATTTACGTTGGCTTTCTTTCTTTCTTTGTGTCTCCATATTGTGGCCATACATAGTACATCCTAGGTTGTTAAAATTCTAGCATTCACACACCTAAAAGTCAGCCAATCCTTTACCATTTTCTACCAATTTCGGTTGCTTCTCTCAGCCATACTTTCTTTCTTTCATATACGGCATGTTCAACAATCCATTTTTCTTCCATTAACCAGCCACCTTTGTTGACTACATCTAAAACATTTCTTTTCTCCTTCATGGTTCACATAAGTCTCACCTAATTTTCACTCAAAACCCTTCCTCAACCGATCATGCAACTCAGTTAAATTTTCATTTTTATTTCCCTTATCTTTCACGTCTGCCTCATGTTTATGTTCATTGTTAATTCCACATCAGTTTCCTTCTTTAAACATCATCTTCTTCTTATAAATTCTTACAACCTAACACTATGATTTTCCTTACATAAATGTTTACTTCAAACAAGGATATAACCAATACATTCTTGCTCACTATAATCTTAATAAAAGAACAAGAATCTGGAAAACTGAGTTGGATGTTACCTGTATAAAAGAACAAATTTGTCCACGTGAATTGCCTCCTATTTTGAGGGTTTTTTGTGCTAGCTTCTTTGAGTTTTTGGAAGCTTAATATCTAAGGTTTATTTTCCTTCAAAAGCTTGGTTTATTTGCTAAAGGTTAAGCATGGTTCTGTTATGGAGAAGAAGGCTATAGGGTTGAAAGAAACTGAGCAATTTTCGGTGATGATAATGGCTGGGAAAGAGTTCACGATGGGAGAATATAAAGCACAAGCAAAATATATTATTTGGACTTTTTTGCCAACTTCATTAAAACCCTTCTTTAATGTCTATATCTTTTCTTTTGTTTAATGCTTTTTCTTCTCCAACCGGCTACACTCCCTTTTCTTCATGCAGCCCACGTTTTTGACTTTCCCATCTTTTCCTTGCTCTTGTTCCTTTCTTCTCTTATTGTTTACTGACCAACGTGAGCCTTCTTCCTTTGTATATTGTTATTGTGTTGGTCTTCGGTGCAGCAAGAAATTAATAAAATCAGTGTTATAATTTTTGTCAACCTATGAAACACGTGAGGGAGACTTTCTCTTATCTTCCTTTGTTGTTTATTTCATCTTTCTTTTTCTCTTGTTTTTCTACTACTCACTTGTCCAACCGAACTTCACCTAGATAGCCAATAAATTCTTCTTTTCTTTTTCCATGTCGTCCCAATACTTGACTTTCCAAGTCAAAATCTTGCTAAGCTATTTAATCTTCTTTTATTCCATTCTTTATGTAATAATTTCCATACTTATATATATTTTATCTAGGATTAAAATTTTCTATGTGAGAAACACTATTCTTATATATTTAATTCCTCAAAATATTATCAATAATTTCTTTATTGATAATTTGTTCATATACACGTACAGCTATAGTATAAGAAAATGAGATCTCACAGTATTCTTCACAAATTGTGGCAAAAGTCAATTATGACCATTCTTCTTGTGTTGCTTGTACTCCTCCAAATAAGAGAAAAGATTCTTTTGTAGTAAATTGGCAGAAGTGACATGAGGAGTTATAGTGTTCAACTTTTCTTAAGTGAAGTGGTGTAAGATCACAACGATTGAATTCTCTTTAGAGAATAGTTTGTATGTATATATGTGACCAAGGAGAACCTTTCTCAACTTTACATCAAGGAGAGATTATCTCTCAACTCAATATTAAAGAGATTGATTCAATCCTTTTAGATAAGCGTTAAAGCTACGGTCAATACACGACTTGCAAGTCTCTCAGCCAAAATATGAGCGATAAAGCTGCGGCTGCATTATAAGTAGTAGAGTATAGCCAAGATATGAGCGATAAAGCTGTTGCTATAAGTATAAGTAATAGAGTTGCGGCCAAAGGAGTAAATCTCAAATTCATATTGGGGAGAAGAGTTCTCAACCCAAAAAGAAAGTGATCAAACTCCAATATATATTAAGGAGATAATATATCTCAACTTAAAATCAGCAAAAATAGATTTAACACAATGACTCATTTGTTGAATGGATCTTTTATTCATATAAAGAGATATGCTTTTCCATGAATTTTGAAACGCTTGATATGAATCTAAAGTAGAAGTAAACATATTAGTTAAGTGCATATCTTATGGAAAATTGCATTCTCATGTCTTCAAGAATTTTGATGAGCTAGGAATGGGTTATCTAAACTCTATTATTCTCGATTATCAGTTCTCTTACTTGTACTAAAGAACTTTTCTCCAAACATCTTATACATTTAGCTCTAAGATTCTACAAAGCCAGGAATAAGATTAACATATTAGCTGTACACTTTTTTCAATATGAGACTTGGAAAATTCCTTTAACTTCAAATCCTCATCCAATTTCGTTACACCAAGAGTTTCTATAAATTTCATGACATGCTCATGAGCATGTCTAGTCTTGCCATTGAATTGCTTAAACTTAGGACTAGCTTAGTCCTTGGAATATGGCTTAGCAGCCACACTAGCAGGGTAAGGCAACTTGAGATCAAATTCGAAAAAAACTTAAACTCTTGTTCTTCTCTTCCAGCAACCTCTGAAGCTCCTTTTTTGTCATAAAGTCTTGAGTTATGGTTGAAGGAAATATCACAATAGAGGTTCCAACAGTAATGGTGTTATTTGTACTAATGTTTTCAACACCTCTAAGAGTAAGTGCATCAGTTGAGTTTCCTCTGTTGTTGTTCTCATTCCTGGTAGTAACAAGAGTGACAGGTTGAACCTGAGAAGTTGTGGCATTGGAATATGAGTATCTTGATTTCTAGTAGAGCTCTCCATGTTTTACGGCAAAGTGAAGGTTGAAAATATTCTACTCAATGCAGTCGATCCTCCCTAGTGGAGTCGCCAAAATGTAAATGAGTTCTTTTGTTGTGGAGAGGAAACGTTGCAAACCAGTAGAATGGGATGTGCCGGGAGGTGGCAGAGAGGAAGACTGGAGCAGACCCTAAAGAATGAGTGCAGCGGCAGGTGGCGGTAGAAGGCTGAGCAAGGCTGAGAACAAGGCTGTGTAGAGAAAACAATGTAGAGAGGATTTGAGAGAGTTTCTAGATTAGCTGATTTGCCCCAAAAGTCCTTTCAATGATAACAAGAACCCCCTATATAAGAGTAGAGAATGGGAGTTATATATCTTTGGTATTAATAACGTAATAATGAGAATGACAGTTATAAAGCATTAATGCTTTGTCCAGTGGGAGTTATGTTTTTGGGAGAAGGTGTATTGAAAAAAATAGGGAAGAGCACTCATACTTCAGAGAAAGGTTAAGAGAAGAACTCTTAACTACCTCCATATCTGATCCACCAAGCCAAATTCTCCAGGACATCTCAATAGTGAAGTTAACTCAAGAACCCTGCCCTATTCAAAAGTTATCTTCACTTCTTCTTAAAAGTGTTGTTCTATAAATGAGTTGTTCCGAGAAGAGCTGTTCTAAGAAGAGCTGTTTTGAGAAAAGCTATTATGTGAATGAGCTCTTCTAAGAAGAAGTAATGAGTTCTTCTGATAAGAGGCTGTTCTTGTAAAGGAGCTCTTCTGAGAAAAAGTTATTCTTGTGAAGTAGTTATTCTAAGAAAAGGTTGTCTTTCACTTATAGCATAAAACAAATATTAGTTTTCAAAATCAAGTATCTACAATGATCAAACTTGGCATGATTCAACTCAAAAACTTAAGACTTAAAATTTGATTAGAACTCAATTGAATTTAGCTTTTGAAACTTGAACTAGACTCAACAAAATCCTTAAATCGCTTGAATTTAGTTTAATAGGTTTGACGTTAGACTCGATTTGTTATTTTTAAATTATATATTATGAATGTAAAATAATAAATCAATAGTAAAATATTAATATATATATTTATATATTAAAAAAGCTCAATTAGGCTCGTGAACCGCTTGAGCTGAGTCTTAAGATACTCAAATTTGGCTCGACTCATTACTCGAATAACTCAAGCTTGAGCTCAATTCAAAAATAAATTAAACAAACTTGAATAATCATCGAATCGAACTTGAATAGCTTATGAGTAATTTAACTTGTTTACACTCCTATTCAAAGCTTTGATATGTTTTGATAAAATTGGCTTGACCTTTTCCAGCCTTTTCCAAGGAGTAATGAGAAATGTAAATAGGTATCAAATAAATGAATACATTATACCATCCATTTCGATTAAATAAGATTAAAGTATTTAATAATTAGATTAAAATAGTAATTTTACTATTTGTTATAGGTTTGGATAAAGTTCAGATAGTGATATTAAGGTATTTTAGTACTCAAACTCAAATATAAATAATACTTTTTAAATATTATTATATACATTTTCATTTATAAATTATATATTATTATACTTAATAAAATTAATTTATCAAATATTTTAACTATGATTTTTATGAGTTAATTTAAATTTATTAATTTTATTTTTTAATAGTACGCATTAAAATTGATTTTAAATTTAACTTTGGAAGTCAAATTTTACTTAATGAATAGGTTTTAGGTGAGTATTTGTTAAATTAGATGAGTAAAATTTGAATAGTAAAAATCAAAATATTCTAATAATTAAATAAGTTTGGGAATTATAAATTATAATCGAAGTCAAATTCAAACTCCAAAATTAACGAATACCTTATTTGTTTCTATCTTTGAATAACGTCAAGGATACAAGTTAAAAATAGAAGAGTAAAATCATTTGATACAAGCTGTAGCTTTATATATATATATATATATATATATATATATATATGTGTGTGTGTGTGTGTGTGTGTGTGTGTGTGTGTATATATATATATATATATATATATATGTATATGGAGAGAAAAAGAAAGAGAGGGAGAGAAATTATAATAAGTATTTGCTGTAAAAGTACGTTTGTGCTACATAATGTATCAAAATTAATCGAAATTTCTGTCAATACAGCAAATACAAAAGCATTCCTTTTTAGGTTTTTTTAACACTACTAGAAAATAAGTGTTTCGCAGCGACAAAAGCCGTTGCAAAATGTAATTTTGTCGTTGTTAAATTTTTTTTGCAACGATTTTTGAAACGATTATAATCGTTGCTAAATATAATTATAAAATTACAATTTTGTCGTTTCTAATTGTTTTTATAACGACTATAGTCGTTGATAAAAAATAATTATAAAACAATAATTTTGTCGTTTTTAATTTTTTTCACAACGATTATAATTGCTACTAAAAATAATTATAAAACAACATTTTTATTGTTTCTAATTTTTTTCATAACGATCATACTCGTTACTAAAAGAAAATTTTGAAATCATAATTTTATCGTTTTTAATTTTTTGTACAGCAATTATAGTAGTTGCGAAATATAATTATAAAATTAAATTTTTTGTCATTTTTAATTATTTTATAACAATTAAATTTTTTTAAATTTTAACTTTTGTATTTTTGTCTTGTTATTTTATTGACGCATCGTGCACGAGATTGTTACTCTCCCAACCATGCACGAGATTGTTACTCTTCCCAAGTTCCAGCTTGTGAATGACTTGCCGGGCCCCGCAGGAATCAAAACCGGCTTTATAGTACAATAATTGCCGCTATGTTAGAGACTGCCGCTCGAAAATACAAAAGCAAACAAAGCTTTGAATAAAAACACGAATATCAAATTTAAGAGGCGGTATCGATAATTCAGATATTCAAATTTTACATTTGCATTTTCTTTCTCCAGTCCCTGAATTATGATCCTCTTTAATACTCGAAGAAGAGAAATGCGTACAATAATAAAAAAGTTATCATTGTTAAGTTTTGCTTTCGATAATCTTGTCGATGTATAATAAGTCTTCTTTTAAAGGTTCTATATACAACTTCATTTTTTTGCTTTTTATACCACATCTTTATTCATACCCAAAAAAAAAAAAAATACTAAACAGACTTCTTAAATATACAAGAATAACCTTACTAAACAGACTTCCCCACCATCCTTTCCTCACCATCAGCATCGGCTCCCTTCAGTAGCGTCTCCATCAGTTTCCATCTTCAAACCCAGGCATATATTGTCTTCTCCGTCTTTCATTGCCAGCAGTAATCCATGGGGGAATGCGTGGTGAGGGCCGCACTTGAAGCAATGTCGCTCTTGAAGCCCTGTAGGTGAGAAGTATTCCATGGGGGAATGCGTGGCGAGGGCCGCATCTGTAATCAGTCGCACTTGAAGCCCTGCACATTTGAAGCAATGTCGCACTTGAAGCCCTGTGTGAGATAGTCTCGAGCACAAGACTAGCAGTCGCTCGCAGTAATTTGTGGTGTTGTTCCTAATGTTCCTCCTAGCAGTCTCTCGCAGTAACTTGCCCGAGATCATTAACTGGTCTTGTTTCTTATGTTCCCCTGGTGTTGTTACTGCCACAGAGATGACATGATGCAGTAGTGAATGCAAAGCTTTGCTTTGTTCCTGTTAAAGGACCCTTAAAGTCAGGATCCTCTGGTAAAAATGATAAAGACAAGAATCCGAGACGATACAACATCACTGAACTGGAGCTTAGCAAAAAAGTTTTTAGTACACATAGCAATAGAGAAAAAGAAGAAGAAGCTGATAAAGAGGGAAAATAAGGGATGGGTTTATGTTTGGAAATTTATACTAGGGTATTATAGTCTTTTTATTTTAGATTTTTTTTTGTCTTCTAAACGGTTGAAGTGTAAAGAGTAAAAAGTTGATTATAAATAGAATGTCTCTTATCTTGACCAGCGATCTCTCAATCTTTAGTGGTATAAGCAAGATCTTAAGAAACAAAGAGACACGGCCTGCAGCCTGCTTAAGTCCTATTTCTTTGACATCCCCTGGTACCTCCCATGATATCCAGTTCTGCAGTTCCTGTATTCACAACCATCAATGGCAAATAGTTAGAAAACATCACTTCATAACTCGTATACATTTTTGGTCAGTTTATGAAAGAACTTATTTATCGCAAAAACAAAATCCAGATGTTCGGCTCTCAAAATTTTAAAGTTTTTAACTCATGCAAGAAGTTAGTTTAAGCTTTTTGATAAAGTTATAAGTCCAGGCTTTTTGAAAAATATATATATTTTTTTGAAATCATCAAGAGACTTTTATTACTAAATATCATTACCAAAAAAACCAAAGCTTTGGTCTATGTCAGAGGGAAAATTATTACAAAAGACAAAACTGATTTAGAATTTAGTGCAAGTTTTGCTAACAGATGAGCAACCATATTAATTTCCCTCAAAACATGAATAACTCTGGCTTGCTGAAATAATCTGCAAATTTCCCTTTCATCAGAAATCATATTACCAATGCTAGAAAAATCAGCTCCTTTATTGTTCAGTTTTACAATGACTCGAACAGTCTCCTTCCAAAATGATGGACCTAGCTCCAAGATTTTTGGCGTATTCACATGCTTTGAAATAAAAAAGTTTAAACCAGGATGTAACATGAACTTCAAATGCTAGCTCAAACACCGGTAGTTAATTATGCATAACCGAGTGATATTGCTTGTATTCCGATAATTTATAAAGATGCTTTGAAACAAAAGTCATCTGCTAAATATTGCCTATAAGTATTATAGATTTTCCACCTAGAAATCAACATCAAGTTGCTTGCTAAAAATAAAGAAATAGGTTAAACAAAGATTAAATACTTTAATAATTTGACGACCGTTTGATAACAAATGAAATAACATGAAATAAAGATAATTATGGTTCATACTTCATACGTACCTCTCCTTTAATATACATCAATTTTGCTGAAATGCTTTGAGGAAATCGCTAGAACTTAACAAAGAGCTGAAAAGCAAGTAAATAGCAGGAGAATATTAGTTGAGGTCAAGATGTAATAGCATTGATGCAACAGTTCTTTTCTTTTCCTGCTGACAAATCAGAAGTTCATTTTGCTACAAAGTTTTGTGTCAAAAACTAATTTATAGTATCTGGAAAATCTTCTTCATCTTTATAATTCAGCCATAAAAAAGTATGTAATAAAGTCAAACTAAATGTGCTGTGAAGGTGTTTGTATGGCTATTATTCCAAATTTAAAAGTAAAATGCAAGGACATTAGAAAAAGACAAATCATTGTTACATGCCAGTTTTGTAGTAATGTTATTCAGAATTAGGAAAATTTTAGACAATTCAACCACAAATTTCAGAAAATAATATGCCATACACTTGAATGTGCTGTAAATTGGACAGATACTAATAATAAAATATAAGAACACCTGTCTAGTGGCTGCAATTGCAATACTCCAAACTCTTCAGTAGAAGAGCAGTTTACTTGCATGCATAGACCATCGATTATGATGCTTGATATGTGAGAGATTTTAAGCCAGTCCTCTCCTGTCTCCTTTCTGCAACGTTCTGAAAGAATAGGACTCTGACTTAGGTCCAGTTGCTTTAGACTTGTATTCTGAACAATGTAGCATGGCAGTGCATTTAACTTTGGGCAGGAATCAATTGTTAGGGAACAAAGCCGAGGCATAACACTAATATGCTCTTCTTCACTTGTTAATGGGGTCCAATAATCCCACTTTTCCATATCTCGAAATTCGAGATGTTTTAAACAAGGAAAGACAATAATAGATGGTGATTCTGAAGATGAAGATAATGCAGATACCTCTTCTCTTTCAACACCCAAAAATTCAACTCCCAATTTTTCCAAACTTCTCATTTCCCCTATATAGAGTGATTCAAGGGATGGCAACTTCCCCAAAGGAGGCAAAGAATTCAAATGAAAGCAAAAGCCCAGCGAAACATGCCTCAACTTGGTCAAGCCCATCATCCACTTGGGGGAAATGGTGGGGCTACTGTAGCGCCATATCTCTAATTTTTCCAAGAAATGAGGTGGCTGTAAAGCTTCAAGAAGTCTTTCATCATCTTTTCTCTTTGACATCAACCCCTTGGGATTTGTAAAATCTAGTACCAAACCACTGAGGTCTTTCTTGTTTTGAAGTTCTGCTTTCTTAGCTTCAATCACATCACACACCACTCCCAGTCCACTTATCTTAAGATGCCCTCGAAGATGCACTAAGTTCCGAAGTTCTCCAAGGATAGATGTTTTGCTGTTAATGCCACCATCCACTGCCACAAACACCCTTAGAGTCTGAAGGTTTGTTAATCTCCCAATCCCTTTTGGCATTGCCCTCAAGCTCAACTCTGTCTTCCCGTTCTCAAGATGCCTCAAGTTGATTACTTTTCCAATTCCACATGGCAATTCTTCAAGACTATCACACCATGTGAGGTTTAAGGTTTGTAAGTTACATAACTCACATAGTGATTCAGGTAACTTTTTCAACTTTCTATTATGTTTCAAGTTAAGGTATCTCAAATGAACCAATTTTCCTATTTCATCAGGAAGTTCTTCAATTGAATTTCCCAACAAACTGTTACTCAAATTTAATGTTCTCAGACAAGTCAATTGATCAAACAGCTTTGGCAAAGATGTTGTTAATGATGAAGTATCATGATTGCTCGAGTCAAAAAAGAGGCTACGCAACTTTTTGAGACAGTAAATATTGAGGTCTGATGGTACAGCTTCTTTACAAATCACTGTTGTATGGCGAGCCTTATCACAAAACTCTACTCCTAACTCTTCAAAACCATGATTTACTAGTATCAAAGATTCAGCTTTCGTTAAAAGCTGAGCAAAATCATGTACTATATCATGCATTTTGCATTTAGTAATACCACTGTCAAGTTCAAACCTTTTATATTCCTGAAAAAAAGAGCGCATCATTAGCTCATCAAAATATTCCTCACCAACAATCTCCATCTCTTTGCATTGCACTCCCTTTAGGTAATCTTGTGCCATCCACAACTTGATCAATTCATCTTTGTTTAAGACATTATCTTTCGGAAAAACGGAGCAATACGAAAGGCACTGCTTAAGAGCCAAAGGTAACTCATAATAACTCAAAAATAAGGGACGGAAAATATCTCGCTCAGCTTCTTCGAGGCCCCATATTTCACTATCCGAGATACTTTGCCATTGTTCTCTACTTCTTTTGAACCGCAGCAAGCCACCTAGAATCTTTGCAGCAAGTGGCAAGCCCTGACACTTTTTTGCAATTTTCCTGCCAATATCTGCTAAATTTTCACACTCTTCTCTTGTCCTCCCGTAAAATGCTCTATGGCTAAGTAACAACCAACATTTCTCTTGAGACAAGGTTTGTATTGAAAATAAGTTTACTTCCATTGTTCCCATGGTTATGGCAACTTTTTCACTACGAGTGGTTATCAAAATTATGCTACCACGAGAGCAATGCTTGAGGGAATTTTTCAGTTGCTCCCATTTTGTTGCATCTTCAGTCCACACATCATCCAACACAAGAAGTATTTTCCTCCCCAAAACATGACCATGAATTTGCTGCAAAATGTAATCCTTTCCAATTAAATTCAGAGCTTCGCCTTTAAAAGCTTCAAGGATCTCTTTGGCAATCCTTATCTCATCAACAGGATCAGAGACACATATCCATATTCTCTTGTCAAAATGACATTCAACCTCGTTGTGATTGTAAACCAGTTGAGCAAGTGTCGTTTTACCGATACCTCCCATCCCTACAATAGAGATGACATGGAAGCTAGGATCTCCTGCAGTACTATTCTCCCCCACCAACATGTTCAGTAGAATTGTTGTCTCTTGACACCTACCATAAACTTCTTCTTCATCTATGAAAGACGAAGTTATTAGCCTTTTGGGTTCTTCAGCTCCCTTCTCTAACCCAAATTTATACTTATCTTTTTCAGTAGCTATACGGTCAAGCTGTTCATTCAAATGTTTTATCTTTGAAGCAATATTATAGTATAGAATACTTCGAGAGGTAAAAGAAGAGATAGAATAGCGTATCTTCTTGAGCAAGGGAAAATCTTCATCTTCTTTTTGATCTTTCTCAAGCTGTGATTTGAGTTTTGCAGTATTCCACTCATCCAATACATCATCAACGTCATAGGCTACATCTTGGAGTTTGTTTAACCAATTTCTCACATTGGCATCCTTTACCTGTTCAAGGCAAAGATGAGATTAACAAATGTATAGCAACCCAGGTATTTATTAAACGAGCAATTTTATACAGTCCAATATTTTTGGTCCAAAATGCTGTCCAATTAGAGGGACTGGAATGAAGCAGTCGATGTTCAGACTTGAACATTCAATATGAAAAAGCATTTTCTTTCATTTGGGAATTATTTTAGGAAGTAATTTAAAAAAATTCAGGTTTTAAGATTTCGAATTAGTCGTTGATTTAACGTTCACTATGTCCTCGAATCTACTGTTGTTTAAAATCTTGAATTACAAACCCTAGATTCATCCAAACACAGGATTTCAAATTCAATAATTCATTTTTTTAGTTAAAAGACTTAAAAAAACCAACACACAACCCTAGAGTTACTCAATCCCAAATACATGTTCTCAAACTCAACCTCGTAACATGATTAGCTTAAACCATGTTTCAATGAAACTCAATGCTTCTTTATGAAAAGAGGGAGGTCCTCAAATTTTTTCCCTTTATTTTTTTAGTTATAATTGTTTCATACATCCTCCAAGAGACAAATTAAAAGGAAGAATAACAGTATTTAGAGGGCCTATCGTTGTCGTTGACGAAATGGAAGGACTTACTCCATATTTATATATAAGCATGTGAAACTTTTCCACGTCTAAAAAAAAGGGTGCGTACCTGTTTTGCTTCGGCATCTTGAAGAACTGATTGAATGTCCTGAAAGTTGACGATCATTTTTCGGATTTCTTCTTCAGGAGCCAGAGCCACCGCAACGTTGTCTTTTATCTCCTCGGGTATCATCATCAAGGAACCCAACCTCTCCAGAACTACTGAAATAGTTGACTTCGCCATTGCTTTTTTCTTCAGACTGATAAGAAAATTAAATAACAACCCAGGGGCCAGTCCAAACTATGTTATAGGAAGCAAAACCCCAACGAAATTAACAGAAAAGAAAAAGTAGGGGTTTGCTTGTGAAGGTATGATTAGAACTTAGGCTTCTCTTATGCTGCTTTCTGTGTACTCTATAAATAAAACTCTGGACGACGAGAAATTTGTAGATCATTAAAGTAGACTTAATAATTTTAGACACAATAAGAATATACGATACGAACACGATACGAATAAATAATGCGAAATGATACGAAATGATACGAGATTAAAATTAAAAATAACATTTTGAATTTTTCATATCGACACGAATTTTTGACATAAATATACAATACAAATACGACACGAACACAATTTTACATGACACGAAAATAAATTTTTGATACGAATTATCATATCTACGTTAAAGTGAAAACACTTGTCACGGAGGCACCAGACGCAAATCCTAATTTAGATTAAGCTAGAAGATATATTTTTTTTTTAATTTCTCGAAGTTTCTACCTTCTTTAAGATATACCTCCATGTGCTGATGTATTTCTGTTGCATGATGATATGAGATGTCGAGTTTTTATTTGCCGTAACCCCGCTAGGGGCCAGTATTTTTATTTAGCTGAGTTTTTTTTGCCAGTTGTTTTCCATGATAAATTTTTTACCTATTCTCCTCTTTGCTTTCTTCTTTCCCAAAACTATAACTAGTTTCGAGAGTGTTTTGTTATTCAATAACAAACAAAAAATCCCACAAATCAAGCTAATTAATAACTTTTGTAATTCTTTTTCTCTTTCACGGACATTGGAAACACGGCATAAATTTCCTATCGGACAACTGTCCCAAAGGTTAAAAAGGAGACTTTATTACTTGTCAAGGGTAATGAAGATTTTTCTGGTTTCTAGATTATTCAATCCTCACCTCCTTTCTTTCTAGCCTCTCTTTTTCTTTATTGATTTTTCAGTCTCCCAATTGTTATCTATCATCAATTTCCAGCTTGAATACGTTAGATGCTGATTTGAATAGATTGTCAGTTTCTAATTTAGTTTTTTCTAGTTTAGGTTATAAAGGGTTTCAGGCATTACAAAATCATCATGATTTTGTGATGTATTGTGTTTTTTCTTTGATCAAAAAAATAAAGCATTATGCGTGAGTTAAACGGGTGTGTGGAGCTACAAAAAAACGTGTTCGAAAGAGCTCTCCTAAGGTGGGCGTCTTCGGATCTCACATCGACTGTTCAGTGTGTGTGAGTTTAAGTTATAAGGGACTTCAAATATTACAAAATCACCATAATTTTGTGATGTGCTGTGTTCTTTCTCTAGTCAAAAAAAAATATCTCCTTTTTTGTCGGAACAGAAGAAAGAAAGAAATGTTGCTGATATTTCTTTCGTTGAATTTGATGTCAGTGAATTGGCGGTGAGTTTTCAACGCTATAGCTACGCGTCGTATATAGGGCATTGACCAATTTTGGCTTATTTTGAGTGGCTAAAATGCATCCATTGGAAGAGAGCGCTACGACTTCATACGGGTCAAACACCTGTTTATTCCTTTTTGCCGGTATTTTTGGATTTATGATATAGACGTTTCTTTCTTTGATCGGCATTTGTATTTGTGTGATATTTGGAAAAAATGCTCTGGGTTTGGATCAGGCGATATGAAGGCATGGGTGGTTTTTTTTTTCTTGGGATTAAACTAAGCTTGCTTTATTTATATGTGAAGAGCAATAAGGGTGTTTTTTTTTTTTTCAAAGTTCTTCCTTTACTTTGTAATGTCGTTATTCTACCTTCTGGGGATTTAAGTATTTGTTTATTTCAATAAGCAACAGCTTAGTTGAATGTCCACTTGAATTTTATTCGATTACTTTGATTTAAAAGCAAGTTCTTTTGGAAGTTGATATCTTTGTTAAAGACTCGAAGTTTGGGTCCTAAAGAATATTTTTGTCTTCTCCTTTGAGCAGGAGTGTTGCTAATATTCCATAAAATCGAATTTGATTTTAAACTTTAAATGCTTGAGTCTAATCAATGACGTACGACTGAATCATTACGACCTTTATTTTGAAAATCTTAAAATCTCGTTATGGTTTGAAGTTATTTCTAAACTGCCTAGTTTTGGTGACTTCAGATGTTTCGAACTGTCGTCTTATCTTTGTTGGAATGTTTGGAAGGCACGAAATCTGTACTTGTTCGAAGGACTTGTTTCTGATACAATTCACGTTTGGCGACAGGCTTTTCAGGAATGTCAAGAAGCTGTCGGTGCTCAGGCAATTAATTGCAGAGGAAGGGTTGGTGCTCAACAGCCAAGGGAGCAATGGCAAAAACCTCCCACATCTTTCCTTAAAACTCAATTGTGACGCTTCTTTTGATGTTTCTTCATCTAAAGCTGGAATTGCTGTTGTTTGTAGAGATGATCAAGGTCAGATTGTGGAAGGCTTTCACTCTTCTTTCCAGGCAAGAAGTGTGGATGTCGCTGAAGCCTTGGGTATGCGTGAAGCCTGTCGACGATCAGACATGAAGGCTGGAACCGGACAATATTAACCTGATCCGAAGACTGAAGGATCCCAATGCATCGAGGTGATGAGAAAGTAAAGCCATTAAAGATTATATTTGTTCTTTGATCGTTGATTTAAAGGAAATTAAGTTTTGTCATGTTAGCCGTGAGGCAAACAAGGCGGCTGACTGGGTTGCCAAACAGGCTAGGAAGGGTTGTTGCTCACCTGGCTGGTGGTCTAATCCACCACATGATTTTGTTGCCGTCTTATGTGTATTTTGCTAGTGCTTTCAGCAGTTTATGAATGAACCAAAAAAAAAAAAACTGGTTATGATTGGGGCAGGCTGGCAGCTTGTCAAGCATTAGGCGGCAAGCCCAAATCCAGTTTTTAAAACCCAATCTGGCCCCACTTGATAAATGGAGGAAAGCTACTATTTACACTTTTCTGATATCAAGTTTTCCGACATCTTAATTTTATTATTACAAGCGGAGCGAGCAAGCCAGCAGAGGCAGCCAACAAAGTTAGTCCTCAGTCCTCACCCGAAGCGACGAAATAGCAAAGACGGAGAAAAAAAAACCAACTGGCGAAAGGAAACCCTAAAAAGCAAAGAGAGGAAGCCCTAAAAAGCAAAGAGAGGAAGCCAAAGGAAAGGACAGAGGAATAAGAGGGAACAAAACTAAATGGCAGTTGAAAATTTTTGGTGCAAAAGAGACTGACGGCGGCAACACAAAAGAGTGCATGTCAATCCTGAGGAGACAAGAATGACAGCAACAAAAGCAACTCTGAGAAAGGACAAAAAGTACACTCACTATGTACTGCATTCGGAAGCTATGGAAGTTTCCCCAAACTAACAGAGCCCACAACGACCGAAAGACGAAATGAAAGCCTGCAGACAAAGCACAAAATGACCGTTTTAGTCATGAAATGCAAGTAGATTCACAAAGCAACCCACCAGCAAAGGCCAAAGAGGAAAAGGGTAAAAAAATCATTGAATGACAAGCATGCAGAGCCAGCGGAAAATCAACCTAAGTCAAACGGGCAAATCATCAAGCAGTCAAACCAAAAGCAAGAGAGCCAAACAACCCACAAGCAAAATGACGCAGAAATAGGAAAAAAGAACAATGTGGCAGTGGCAAACAGCGAAGCTTAAAACGCGATCATCAGGCGAGACTTCATCATGGCTTCACTAGGGGCCAAGAAAGGCTGTATAGATTTTTCGCATTTAGCATTTGTGATTTAGTTCAGTTCTTAACACGGCTTATGTATCTTTGATTTGACTTTAAAAAAATCATGAAAATATTATTATTCCTTTTTAATACGGATGAGCTTGATTTAACTCTTTACTCTTCAGTGTAAATAAGGGAGGGAACATAAAAGATAAACGACATATGTTTGGCATAATGACCGAAAGAGTCTTTGTACAAGTCAGGATCTATTTACGAAAGAAAATTTCTGTGCAATACAGTTTTTAAGTCTTACAAGCCACAATCTATTTGTAAAAAAAAAAAATCTAAACCCTATAACCTAAATGCTAAAACTACTCTTCATCTTATAAACTTAAAATATTTTCTTAGTCTACTAAAAAAAAATATTTTTTTAGTTTATCTCTCTTTGTAAGATTAAATTAAGCCTAAACATGCTTCTAAATATATATGAAACATGCTTTAATCTGTATGCGGAAAAAGTACTGTAAGGATCGAAACTAACCTCCAGCCATTGCTTTGCTATCTGTCTGATTTTGATCCAACTCAGAAATCGATAAGCTTGCTTGAATTACTTCCAAGCCTTCCAAGCACTCAAAAACCTCACTAGATGGTGTCTTTTTTTGAGATTAACATACTTGGGAACCAGAAGGAGCCCTTTTTTATTACTAACGAGAGCATGCTAATTATGGCAATAAAATCACATTTTAACCATTATAAAATCGTGCTTTTAATAGCTAAATATTGAGTTGAGATTCAGCGTGAAATTATGGATCATATCCGGAATTGGTCAACCACACAATTATTTCATAATTGTGGAGATATACTAACATTCTCCCACTTGGTCCATATATTTCACTTATAGAAGAAACAAATCACATGAATCATGGCGACAGTTCCTCAAATGGTAAGTATTATCTTCCATGTACTACTATGTAAAATGTTTCTAAATCAACCCATTTTTACTTAATGAATAAACCTTATGTTTATTCTCGATCCAAACAACAAGGATATTTCTCAAATAAAACTTTAGTGTATACAAATCAAAATGAGAAACATCATATTATTAATCAGAGTTTCAATTACAATCATAATGTGGGACCAAGTCCCATCCCTCTACATGATCCTTAAATTTAAACGGTGGCATGCCCTTAGTCAAAGGATTAGCTAACATCAATTCAGTGCTAACGTGTTCAATGACCACTCTTTTATCTCTAACACGTTCTCTAATGGCTAAGTACTTAATGTCGATGTGCTTACTTCGACTTCCACTCTTATTATTCTTAGCCATGAATACTGCAACTAAATTGTCACAATATATCCTCAATGGCTTAGATATGGAGTCAACAACTCTAAGCCCACCAATGAAACTCTTAAGTCATACACCATGTGAGGTAGTCTCAAAATAGGAAACGAACTCGGCCTCCATAGTGGAAGTGGCAGTCAGTGTCTGCTTAGCACTCTTCCATGAAACAGCTCCGCCAGCAAGCATGAAGATGTAACCGGATGTTGATTTCCGGGTATCAACACAACCAGTAAAGTCTGAGTTTGAGTAGCCAATCACCTCCAACTCATCAGTCCGTCTATACATAAGCATGTAATCTTTAGTGCCTTGAAGATATTTAAACACTTTCTTCGCAGCTCTCCAGTGGTTTATCCCTGTGTCACTTTGGTATCTACCTAACACTCCCACTGCAAAAGCAATATCAGGCCTAGTACAGACCTGTGCATACATAACGCTTCTAACAGCTGAGGCATATGGAATGTTCTTCATCTGTTCCCTCTCAAGATCATTTTTCGGGCACTGGTTCAAATTGAACCTATCACCCTTCACAATGGGGGTTGGGCTTGGTGAACAATCTTTCATTCTGAATCTTTCCAAGACTTTATTGATATAGGCTTCTTGTGACAGACTTAATATACCTCTATGTCTATCTCTATGGATCTTAATGCCAATGACATAAGATGCATCGCCCATATCCTTCATATCAAAGTTCTCATAAAGAAATTGTTTCACCTCACGTAGCATCCCCTTATCATTGGTTGCAAGCAGAATATCATCCACATATAGCACAAGGAAACAAATCTTGCTCCCACTGACCTTTTGGTATATACACTGATTCATGATGTTCTCAACGAAACCAAATGATGAGATGACTTCATGGAATTTCAAATATCATCGACGGGAAGCTTGTTTCAATCCATATATAGATTTCTTAAGCTTATAGACCAAATGCTAACCATTACTAGAGGAAAAACCTTCAGGTTGTTTCATGTAAACCTTTTCCTCTATATCACCATTGAGAAATGCCGTTTTCACATCCATTTGTTGTAACTCTAAGTCAAAATGTGCAACAAGCACCATTATGATGCGGAGAAAAACTTTCTCAGATACAGGAGAAAAGGTCTCCTTGTAATCGATTCCCTCGTTTTGAGTGAATCCTTTGGCTATGAGTCTTGCCTCATAACACTCAATGTTGCCTAATGAGTCAGTCTTGGTCTTAAAGACCCATTTACAGCCTATAGCCCTGGCGCCATTAGGCAACTCGACAAGATCCCATACTCCATTAGATGCCATTGAATCCATCTCATCGTTCATAGCATCGAACCAAAGTTTTGATTCTTTGCTGTTCATGGCTTGTGAAAATGTCTCTGGATCATTAACGGGCCTAATATTGAAATCATACTCTTGTAGATACACAATATAATCACTAGGAATAGCTGACTTCCTTTACCTAGTAGGCCTTCTTAATGTTGGTTCAACATTCTCCAAAGGATCATGTTGTTTAACTGGTTGCTCATTCAATTCTAGTGTATCCAGAGGAGCCTCGTCTACTGGTAAGTTATCAACTAGTTGTGGATCTTCAATGATTGGTTGTTCAATGTCCAGCTGTATTGAAGGGACATTGTTCATGATAACCAATTCTTGACTCGAAGTAGAGGGTTGATCTCTCACAGAAACTAGGTCTTGAGATTGATCGCTCCCACTAACTAAGTCATTTTCAAGAAACTTGGCATTCCTTGATTCCACAATTCTAGTGCTATGAGATGGACAATAGAATTTGTAACCTTTAGACCGTTCGGCATATCCAATGAAATACCCACTTATGGTCCTAGGATCCAGTTTCTTTTCCTTTGGGTTGTAAACTCTTATCTCAGAAGGGCATCCCCAAATACGCATATGACGCAAACTCGGTTTCCAACCTTTGAATAATTCAAAAGGCGTCTTTGGAACAGCCTTGGTTGGAACTCGATTCAATATATACGCTGCCGTTTTAAGAGCTTCAATCCACAAAGACTTAGACAACTTCAAGTTGCTAAGCATACTACGCACCATTTCCATCAAAGTTCGGTTCCTTCTTTCTACAAACCATTCTGATCCAGTGAACCAGGCATGGTATATTGGGCAATCATCCCATTTTCTTGAAGGAACTTCGCAAATGGTCCAAGTGCTTGTCCATCTTTAGTGTATCTACCGTAATACTTCCCACCTCTATTAGTTCTTACTATCTTTATAGGTTTTCCACATTGTTTCTCTACTTCAGCCTTAAAAATTTTAAAGGCGTCTAATGCTTCGTTCTTGTTATGAAGCATGTAGAGATACATAAACCTCGAGTAATCATCAATAAAGGTGATGAAGTACTTTTGACTATATGCATCAATGTCTGGACAGCATATGTCAAAATGTATAAATTCTAATATGGCTGAACTTCTATTGGCACCTTTCTTAGACTTGTTGGTTTGCTTACCCTTAATGCAATCCACACAAGTGTCGAAATCAGTAAAATCGAGAGTACTAAGTATTTTGTCACTTACCAATCTCTTAATTCTATTTATGGAAATATGACCTAATCCCCAGTGCCACAACGTGGAGGAGTCCTCATCCATATTTGATTCAAAACAAACATATGAGAGTGGATTACCTTTCTTAATGAGCCACTGTTGAAGTTTGGCGCAATCCTTCTTCATGTGTCCCTTCCTTTTATAGAAGAAACACTTGGACTCTTTCTTAATGTCAGCTTGGGCAGGGATTTTCCCTTTGCCTTTGTTCTTGGCTTGATCCTTACTCTTTCCTTGGCTTGCAAAAAATGCACTTTCACCCGATTCCATAAGCAGTCTTCCCTCCTCTTGAACACACATGGTCATCAATTCATTGATGGTCCACTTATCCTTATGTGTGATATAGGATACCTTGAATGGTCCGTACTGCTTTGGTAGAGTGTTCAATATATAGTGCACCAAGAAAGATTCAAACATCTCCACCTCTAGCTTCTTGAGTTGGGCTGCTATATCTCTCATGGCCATTATATGCTCGCACACTCCTTTGACACTGGTGAGCCTCATTGATGAGAACTTTATTATCAGGCTACTGGCTAACGCTTTGTCTGAAGTGACAAATTGATCATCTATGGCCTTCAGTAAGGTCCTAACGTTGGCATGCTGTTTGACAGAACCACGTATCCCAGCAGATATCTTTGTCTTAATATACATGACACTAAGGCGATTGGATTGCTCCTAGCGTTCATGTAAAGCTACTTGAGCAGGAGTGCTGGTCTCAGTCAATACGGGCTCGTCTTTCCTTATAGCATAGTCTATATCCATGTACCCTAATTGGAGGAGAACTCTCTCCTTCCAAACCTTGTAGTTCTCTCCATCTAGTTTGGGAACTTCTAGGTAAATACTAGCCTGAGGAAACACTGCTTAAAGAAAAACACATGCTTATGTATCTAGAATTTTTAAGGCAAACTTAATTATGTCTACCAATGTATACATATTTTATTAACAATTATAAATCTCAGATATAAAACTTGCCTATGAGCTAAAGTTCTAATTCTAATAGATTCATATCATCATGATAAAACTATCAAATTATATCATTTCCTAATCCCTGTAGGTAAATTAAGAAACTAATTTGATATTTTATCCTAATTAGTTATAAAATTATGATAAAAATTCATGTGGGATAAAATTTAACATAACCCTATAACTAATCACAATTTATGTCTAATATCATTATGTGATTTTACAAATATAATTTTACTCAACTAAGGTTGCTAATTAAATAAATTATAAATCACTTAGACATATTGGCAAAATTGTAAGTTCATTCATATTTTAAAAAATTGCAATTATCACAAGGCAACTTTAATTCCAAATAATATGAATAACTTAGCTACTTGTGCTTTTAGTATAAAAATAACAAAATTATACATATTTAAAATAAGCACATATATACATTCAAATCAAATTTTCATAATTTAATCATAATTTTATGATAATTTCACAAAATTATTCAATTTAAAATTACAGCATTTATAAAAAATTCCAAATTTATGAAAAATACTCATGAAATCCAAATAATGAGAAGTTTTCATAATTATGTTAATTTTGTGAAAATAATCTAATTATTCATAAAATTATGAAAAATTACAAAATTGAAAATTTGATGCAAAACTCCCCATAATATAATTATTTGGCCTACATTAAATAAATCCTTAAGGCTTAATTAAAATAAACTAAATGGTCTTTTATTTAATCCAAATAATTAACCAAATGGGCCCAAAATAAATGGCCCAAAACTAACCAAAAGAAAAAACCCAAACAGTGGCCCAAAACCGGATGGCCCAAGGGTTTTTTTTTTTACAATGCGTCTACACTATACAATAGGCGCGAGCGCGTGATATCCACGCGCCCGCTTTCCTCTACCGAGTGCGTTCCACAGCTTCTTCTTCGCCCGAATGGGTGTTTCTTGCAGAAATTTGGGTCTTTTGACCTAACTCGGTACAAACTCCTTCAAATAGTCTCATTTTTCATGTATTTTTCATCCATAGAGCTCTCCAACAATAGATCTAAAATATTTGAGCCAAAATCACATGAAAACAGAACGGGTTTCAAGGAACCCGAGACTTAAAGCTTCAAAATATAAGTTTTTATGGCTTCTTTCTACAGATCTCTAGCAAAACAGAGGTTACACGGCTCTGATGCCAAATGTAAGATTAAATTAAGCCTAAACATGCTTCTAAACATACATGAAACATGCTTTAATCTATATGCAGAAAAAGTACTGTAAGAATCGAAACTAACCTCCAGCCATTGCTTTGCTATCTGTCTGATATTAGTCTAATCTCAGAAATCGATGAGCTTGCTTAAATTACTTTCAAGCCTTCCAAGCACTCAAAAACCTCACTAGATAGTGTCTTTTTTTGAGATTAACATACTTGGGGACCGGAAGGAGCCCTCTTTTATTACTAACGAGAGCATGCTAATTATGGCAATAAAATCACTTTTTAACCATCATAAAATCGTGCTTTTAAAAGCCAAATTTTGAGTTGAGATTTAGTGTGAAATTATGGACCATATCCGGAATTGGTCAACCACACAATTATTTCCATAATTGTGGAGATATACTAACACTCTTCTCATAATACAACCTATAATCTCTAAAACCTCAAACAAATAAATAAATTCAATCATCCTACAAAAATTAAACAATTTATTAATTTTAAATATATAAATAAATATATAACTAAAAAATAAATAAAACAAAATAAATAACTAAAAAAATAAATTAAATAAATAAAGTTTTACTTTACTATCTTCATTCACTCATGCCCAATTGTGTTTAACCCTTGACATGAATCATACATAATTTTTTTAACATCGCAATAAACTTTCTCAAATTTTACTTCAAAAACCTCGAAAAAACATGACTCTTTGCCAACACATTTTTTTAAATAACAAGATATCATAAAATAAATTGTAGACAATTAAATGAATAAAATACTCATAAATAAAAACAAAAATATTTACGATACAAAATAAAATAAGAAAAAAGAAATAAAAACATGGCTCATCTAGATTAATTGTTTCTTAAGTAGCAACATCTGTGTTTGATGCAAACAATAACTTGAAATCCTCAATACGAGATACATGTGGGAGCTCTCACTCTCGAGCACATTTATATCTATACTTGTGCCAGTTGTATGCAATCGGAGGTATCAGTGCTCTTGGATCCATAATGACTTGCAAAATTTATTATATTTAGTTGAATCAGACTTTAAACTAATAATATTTAAGCATCCATAATGCTAGACTTTAATCATGACACATGCTTGAACAAAATGACAATTGCTTACAAATCTAATAGCAATTAACCTATGCTGCAGTGGTGAAGGTGCAATAGATCTAAGTGGAAGATATGTCAAGCACTGTCTCAAAGACAAATAGACAAGCACAACGTCATACCGTGATGCTATCAGATGACCCATATCTGGTAAGGTCATCCAATTATCCTTATAAGCTATGGTGTTGAAACAAACCAAGGATTGCATCAATTCATCAACACGCTCTTGGCTTCCATAGATATATACATAATCATCTCGGTAATTCATTAACTCATCCATCAAATCTCGTCGCACTTATGGCCATGCATCTGCACCCATGCCCAACAACACTGTGAATGTACTGACATATCTCCACTGGAAAAGAATCAAGATACCGAATCTTGCATATTAGACGATGCATGGGTAATTTCTTCCTCTTATTCGCTAGTTTCACTGAACTTGCTCTTATTGGTGAAATAATACTGTCATGACTAGATTCAACAATCTCTAAATAAGAAGGATCACGTCGAGTTGATGTGTCTGTCTTTACTGCTCGAGAACGACCTTTTGTCTTAGCCTTTTCGACCAAAGGAACTAGAAATGTTGTTGCTAGCTCACCTAGTTCTCTCAACTTCTTCTTCAAGACTCGTTTTCCTGAAATATCGCATTCATTAAACCAATTGACAATCATTTTCCACTCAGCATCCAATGTCAACTGTTGCATGTCATCATCTTTTTACTTCATCAAATCCAGTTTTGACCAATGTGAATGCACAGCAGATAAAGGAATTGGTTGTCCAAACCATATATATCCAGCAATCTCATGAGCACATGGCAACCCATGTGTGCTTCTTAACACACAACCACATGAGAAATGATCAATATTTGTACTCTTTGCCCGCTCTGCCTCCTTTAATATCATATTCAGTGCTGATCTTGACACCAACCCACGTAACTCCTTAAATAATGATGGCTTGAAGTTGTGTTCAACAACGGTAAGACTTGTCTCAAATGAAGCTTTTATGTCTGTATGTTGTAGCTCAACCAAGGAGTTGATAACTGTCCAAGATGTTTCAAAATCACATTGAGACGATCTAAGGTGTCTTTTCAATTTTGCATATGCACTCTCCGCTCTACAACAAATTATGAAATGCATTCATCATAAATTCAAATATTATTTAACACATACATAAACTTAAAAGATGATGTTAAACGTACCTATTAGTTGTTACATTGCCGAAGTGCATCACTCTATCAGTCCAAGCTGCAACAAATCGCTCTTTATGCTTATCCAACCAAGTATCCTTCACATATTGCAATGCATCCGAATAATTATGGTAATCTAATTGCATCGAGCTGAAATGCCTCTCATACTCCTCCTCCGTCAATGATAACATAAGAATGCTCCAAGATGCCATGAATGCGCCCCACCTATCCTTGCGCTCAAAATACTTTGCAGTAAGCAAGCACATTCTTCGATATGTGCCATCTGCATAACAGATTGTTTGCTCCCGGAAACACTGTTGCAACTGCATTCATGAATGCCAAATCTCGATCAGTAACAATGACAGATGGTGATGCAACACACGACATTAAACTTTGTAACTTTTGCAACGCCGAAGTGTAGTTGTCTTGACCCTCGGCTTCCATGTACACAAATGCAACCAAAAAAGTCATATCTGTTGATGTCACACCAACGATCTCGAGGAGTAGGAGCCTATATTTATTGGTTTTGTATGTGCAGTCCATAATCAACACATGTGGAAAAGCATGCAACAACTTTATCGATGTAGGATGTGCCTAAAATAAGTCTTTGACAACATCGGTTGACTCATCACTACGATGCCACTCCACATATGAACATTCATTTAACAGTTTCATCAGTTGTTGCATTTGAGACCTACCAGCTTTCTCAATCAATTTGAAACTCGACCGTTCATTGTAAATAGTCTTGATAGTGCTGACATTCTTTTCATTCTTGTTTTTCAAAGTTATGAGTATTTTTCGTGATTTTATCATGTTTTTGGTCCTTTCAGAAACTATATCCTTCTCTTCGACTAACAATCTTGCTGCAAATGAATGGCCCTCAAAATGTTTAGCAGGCATATGATTATGCAACCCACTAACTACTTTAACTCTCCACTCATCGTCATTCTCCAACTTTACACCATGTAGCTCAAATGGACAACCCACTTCTTTGTTCCTGTACCCTTACGACGTAATTTATCCGCTATTTCTTTCTTCTTCGACTCCCTGAATTTTTCACTTCTTTCACATGAGAGTCGTAATCTAGGTTTTCTTGCAAAAATTGCTGCCTCAGAAGCTTTAATCACAACTAAAAAACCTAAATTTCTTCCGACCTCCCTTGCCCATGAATCAATGATTCTCGAGTAGGAAAAACCTAAACAATTTACAAATATTAATTAACTTTTGACTTTATTCGTATTCAAGATGATTACGGTTCATCGTCTCATACCTTATCCATAGAAAATGCAAATGTACAATCGAATTGATTAAACGTTGCTTCTTGCTAAAAAACAACTAATCTTCTATCATCCTACAAAATTAAACAAATAATTAGTTTTATTAAATAAATAAACAAATAAAAATATCAAAATATTAAAAAAAATACAGCTCCCGGAAGTGCTCCTGGAAGTGGACTTTTGGGAGCTCCTAAGGGATCCCAGAAGTGGACTTCTAGGAGCTCCTAAGGGCTCTTGGAAGTTAGTTTCCGGGAGCTTGAAAGTCCTCCCGAAAATGAATTTTCGGGAGCACAAAGAAACTTCCAAAAATTCACTTCCGAAAGTTTCGTAAACCCAGTTTTTGAGTTTTTTCAAACCGAAAGTTTTTAAAACTTTAATAAAATGCATCATACCTCTCCATATATCTCTGCTTTGCTGTGTATATCTTCATCTTCTTCATAATTTTCATGGAAGCCTCAGATTCGAAATCCATATCCGCAAATTACACAGATTTTGAATGGATGGGAGAGTGAATGAGAAGTGAAAGAGAATGATGGCTGAGTTTAGGTTGTGATAAGGGTAAAATAGTCATTTCATTTAAAGGCGTTAAAAATTAAAAAACATCGACTACATTTAGTGAAACTGAGACTGTATTTAAAAGCTCAAAACTACATAGAAATTTTTGTCAATAAAGCAAATACAAAAGCATTCCCTTTTAGCTTTTATTCGATTCATATAGATTTTTACAAATTTTAACTTAAATCACTTTTGTCTTTCAGTCTTGTTATTTTATTGATGCATCATCTACCATGTACAAGATCGTTACCCTTCCAAAGTTCCAAGCTTATGAATGACTCGTCGGGGAAAATGACTAAATCTACCCTTTTTTTTGCTATTCATACCCCATCATTGTCTAAATGAACAGTTACTCAATGAAGGAAACCGGATAGAAAGAGTAAAAATGTGGGTATGTATAGCAGCTCTCCTCGCCGGGCTCCACAACAATCAATAGCAGTTTTTAGGTACAATAATTGTTACTATGTCAGAGTGAGAAGTTCTATAGTAAGGTTACAAATTTTGACCTTATAATAAGGTCAGTGATTAATAACCTTTAGATTAGAAACAATTAATCTCAACCATTGATTAAATTTTAAAGATAAAAAAAAGTTTTAACCTGGTAACCTATTCAGCAAGTTTTTCAAACTATCATTATAAAATGTATTATCAATGTAACCATCATATACAACTTTTATTTTATTTTTTTTTTATAAAATTCTTTCAATTAAATGAAAATTTTTTATTAACTATAAAAACAAATAAGGTAAATATGAATTAAAATCAAGCAAATTTAAGAGCATAAAAAATTAAACATGCTATTAATAAAATTTAAACTTTAAACTTAATAATCTAATCATGCAAACTAAATTTTAATTTCTAACTTAACCCAAATTACTTAAATTAATCTAGAGATAGAAATTAACTATACTAACCTGTAATTGAAATTTTAAAATAAATCTTCATTCTTAAACTTAACATTTATCACTTCTTACGGTTTCAATAGTACTTAGAAATATGAAAGATCATTTAGTCGCAGGTATTGTTATTGATTCAGTAAAGCACCTAATGCGAAGATTCAACTACCGCAAGATCCTTCACATAAGACGAGATTGGAACAAGGTAGCTTATGGTTTGGCAAAGGCAAAAGAGTGGAGGGTCCCAAAATTTGGATGAAGTTCCTACTTTTTTATTTGCTTTGCGTGAATCCATGAGGCAAAAGCCTCCTTGTAATTGTCTTTAATTTTAAATTTAATACTAATACAATCCTGCAGCAATACTTTAGTATTTAAGTCTTAAATTCTTATTTAATAGTAAATTTTATTTATACACTTAAACTTAGCAAAGTAATCGTGGCAGCAAGAGCTCAAGATAGCAACAATATAATCCTGCAGCAATACAAGAATAACAAAGCAGCGGTAAAAGTAATTAAATGCAAAAATATTAAATCAGTGACTAGAAAGAAAACATAATCTTCATCTAATGCAGGTAAGAAAACTGAAAATGAAATAAAATATGCAGAACTGCCATCTTTAGCATAGTAAGATTCAGGAGAGCTATAAACAACTAGCATAGCTTCATCTCCAAGTTGCTGCTAGAGCAGTCAAATGTCTGTAAAAGGCGTTTGACTGCCCTAGTTGAAAAATTAAACAGAATTTATGCAGGCAAACAGCAGTTGACTGCCCAAAAAGAGCCGTTGACTGCCCCTTGTTTGCATAAATTCTGTTTAATTTTTTAACTAGGGCAATCAAATGCTATTCACTGGCATTCGACTGCCCTTCCTTAAACTATGATATCTAGTATAAATAAAACTTTAAATCTTAGTAAAATTATTATAATTAATTGTAAAATTGATTATAATAATTGTAAAATGAAAGAGAATAAACAAAAAATATTAGAATAAGCATAAAAATATAATAATTAACCATAGATTTTATAACATTCATTGTAAAATTTATTATATTCATAGTAAAATTTATGAGATACTTTGTAAAATTTATGTCATTTATCATAAAATTTATGAAATTCATCGTAAATTTAATGACATTCATCGTAAAATTTATGAGATTCATCGTAAAATTTATAGCACTCATCGTAAATTTTATGAGATTCGTCGCAAATTTTATGACACTTATCATAAAATTTATGACACTCATCGTAAATTTTATGAGATTTATCGTAAATTTTATGAGATTCATCGTAAAATTGATGTCATTTCATTGTAAATTTTATCAGATTCATCGTAAATTTTATCAGATTCATCAAAAATTTTAGGACATTCATCGTAAAATTTATTGAATTCATCGTAAAATTTATTGAATTTATTGTAAAATTTATGACATTCATCGTAAAATTTATGTCATTTCATCGTAAATTTTATGAGATTCATCGTAAATTTTATGACATTCATCGTAAAATTTATTATATTCATCGTAAAATTTGACGCTTATCATAAAATTTATAAGATTCTTCATAAAATTTATATCATTCACCGTAAATTTATGAGATTCATTGTAAAATTTATGATATTCATCGTAAAATTTATGAGATTAATCATAAATTTTATGAGAATAAACGTAAAAATATTAGAATAAGTACAAAAGTACGATAACTAATTATAAAATTGATAAGAATACATAAAAATACTAGACTAAGCTTAAAAGTTCAATAACTAATTGTAAAATTGATGAGAATAAGCATAAAAATACTAAAATAAACATAAAAATTATGATAATTAATCGTAAAATTTGTGAGATTCGTAGTAAAATGAAATAAGCTCAAATATACTAGACTAAGTATAAAAATATGATAACTAACTGTAAAATTTATGAAATTCATCATAAAATGAATGAAAATAAGCATAAAAACATTAGAAAAATCATAAAACTCAGAAATTACCCATAAAATTTATGACGATAAGCGTAAAGCATTATAATATACATAAAACTATAATGATTAACCTTAAAATTGATGAGAATAAATATAAAAACACAATAATAAGCATAAAATTGTAATAATTAACATTAAAATTGATGATAATAAGCTTAAAAACGCTAGTATAAGCATAAAATTATGATAATAAAATATAAAATTTATAAGTTTTATCGTAAAAGTATTGTTGCAAAGCCTGCATCAAATTTACTAGACACATAGCAGTAGGCTGCTTTAATAAAACAGTCAACTAATGTTCATTATTTAATGGGTAGTTGACTCCTATACATAGGCCTGTGACTGCCGCCAATTAAAAATTATCTTGGTATAGGATAGTCGACTAATGCAAAATATTAGTCAATTGTCCTTATTTTTTCTATAGCATAAAGTAATATAATGAAAGGTAGTCGATTGAAAATAAGAGCGGATTATTTTTATTATATCGTATAATCTAATGTAAAAAATTTTGAAATTTAATATGTAATATAATTTGTTTTTACAATTTGAAGGGATAAAAATATAATTATGATTGTTTTATGAATGGATAAAAATATAATTTAAATATTTATTACTTTTTTTTGAATGGATAAATATGTAATTTATATTATATTTTATTGAGGTATAATTTACCTGTTGACCTGTTAAATCATTATCTACATTTTTTTAAAATTTTGTTATTTATTTAATTTCTCATGAGATATTGAATATCTCATGAAATCTTATAATCTTATAATAAAGTCGATATTTTGCGACCTTACTGTAAACAAACCCATGTCAGAGTTGCTGCATGGAAATACACAAGCAAACAAAACTTTGAAAAAAAAACACGAATATCAACTTGAAGAGGCTGTTTCGATAAATCAGATATTCAAATTATACATTTGCATTTTCTTTCTCTTGTCCCTGAATTATGATCCTCTTTTAACACTCGAAGAAAAGAAATGCGTACAATAATAAAAAAGTTATCATTGGTAAGTTTTGTTTTCGATAATCTTGTCCATGTATAATAAGTCTTCTTTTGATTATCTTGACCAGAGATCTCTCAATATTTAGTGATATATAAGCAAGATCTTGAGAAACAAAGAGACATGGCCTGCTTAAGTCCTCTTTCTTTGACATCCCATGGTACCTGCCATGATATCCAGTTCCGCAGTTCCTGTATTCACAACGTCAATGGCAAACAGTTAGAAAACATCACTTCATAACTCCACTTTATGAAAGAACTTATTTACCACAAAAACAAATTTCAGATGTTTGGCTCTCAAAATTTTAAAAATTTTTAACTCATGCAAGAAGTTAGTTTAAGCTTCTTGATAAAGTTATAAATCCAGGCTTTTTCTAAAAATATAATTTTTTTTTTGAAATCATCAAGAGACTTTCATTACTAAAGATCATTACAATCAGAAACCAAAGCTTTGGTCTATGTCTGAGGGAAAATTTTTACAAAAGACAAAAACTGATTTAGAATTTAATGCAAGATTCCCTCCCAACATGCATAACTCAGGCTTGCTGAAATAATCTGCAAACTTCCCTTGCATCAAAAATCAGATTACCAATGCTAGAAAAATCAGCTCCTTTATTGTTCACTTTGACAATGACTCGAGCAGTCTCCTTCCAAAATGATAGACCTAGCTCCAAGATTTCCGGCGTATTCAAGCACATGAACTGCTGCAATGGCTCCTGCACAAACTAACTCTTATTTTTTCCACAAAAACTACCTTGGCACCTATTTAATTCTAATAATACATATTTAGTGAATTTTTATACATTTTCACTTTATTTTTCAATAATTCACAAAAATTTAAAAAAATAATATCATATTCACATTAATTTATTTATTTTATAATCTTTAATTTGTTTAATTAGTAAAAAATATTTTTTATTTTATTTATTTGTTTCACTTAAAAACTTGTGATTTAACTAAAATTTGTTATTTTATTTTTTAAAAATATACAAAAATTCTATTAAATAGTTTTCAAAACTATACAATACTTTTGTATGTAATTTAGCAAAAGCAAATTGAACTTTTCTTAACCACAATTTTAAAACAGCTCTACTCAAATGACATTTTTAATAAAAGCTCTAGACGGACCAAACAAATCCTAATTACTTAGTTCTATTTAATATTAACATAAAAAACCTATATTACCTAGTCCATGTTCCATGTATAACCCAAAAGTTTTATGGGGAAATTTCCTCTTCCCATGCTTTACGGACCAAACAGATCCTAATTACTTAGTTCTATTTAATATTAACATAAAAAACCTATATTACCTAGTCTATGTTCCATGTATAACCCAAAAGTTTTATGGGGAAATTTCCTCTTCCCATGCTTTGAAATCAAAAAGTATAAACCATGATGCAACATGAACTACAAATGCTAGATCAAACACCAGCAGTTAATTATGCATTACCGAGTGATATTGCATGTATTCCGATAATTGATAAAGGTGCTTTGAAACAAAAGTCATCTGCCGAATATTGCCTATAAGCATTATAGATTTTCCACCTAGAATTCAACATCAAGTTGCTTGCTAAAAATAAAGAAATATGTTAAACAAAGATTAGATACTTTAATAATTTGAAGACTATTTGATAACAAATGAAATAAGATAATTATAGGTCATACGTCATACGTACCTCGCCTTTGATACACATCAATTTTGCCGAAACGCATTGAGGAAATCACTAGAACTTAACAAAGAGCTGAAAAGCAAGTAAATAGCAGGAGAATATTAGTTGAGATAAAGATGCAACAACATTGATGCAACATTTCTTTTCTTTTCCTGCTGACGAATGACGATGAAAGAATCAGAAGTTCATTTTGCTACAAAGCTTTGGTCAAAAACTAATTTATAGTAGCTGGAAAATCTTCTTCATCTTGATAATTCAGCCATAAAAAGGTATGTAATAAAGTCAAACTAAATGTGCTGTGAAAGTGTTTGTATGGCTATTATTGCAAATTTAAAAGCAAAATGCAACAACATTAGAAAAAGACAAATCATTATCACATGCCAGTTTTGTAGTAATGTTTTCAGAATTAGGAAATTTTAGACAAATCAACCACAAATTTTGGCAAATAATATGCCATACACTTGAATGTGCTGTAAATTGGACAGATACTAATAATAAAATATAAGAACACCTGTCCAGTGGCTGCAATTGCAATACTCCAAACTCTTCAGTAGAAGAGCAGTTTACTTGCATGCATAGACCATCGATTATGATGCTTGAGATGTGAGAGATTTTAAGCCAGTCCTCTCCTGTCTCCTTTCTGCATCGTTCTGAAAGAATAGGACTCTGACTTATGTCCAGTTGCTTTAGACTTGTATTCTGAACAATGTAGCATGGCAATGCATTTAACTTTGGGCAGGAATCAATTGTTAGGGAACAAAGCCGAGGCATAACACTAGTATGCTCTTCTTCACTTGTTAACGGGGTCCAATAATCCCACTTTTCCATATCACGAAATTCGAGATGTTTTAAACAAGGAAAGGCAATAACAGATGAAGGTGATTTTGAAGATGGAGATAATGCTGGTACCTCTTCTCTTTCAACACCCAAAAATTCAACTCCGACTTTTTCCAAACTTCTCATTTCCCTTATATAGAGTGATTCAAGGGATTGCAATTTCCCCAAAGGAGGCAAAGAGTTTAAATGAAAGCAAAAACCCAGCGAAACATGCCTCAGCTTGGTCAAGCCCATCATCCACTTGGGGGAAACGGTGGGGTTACTGTAGCCCCATATCTCTAACTTTTCCAAGAAAGGGGGTGGTTGTAAAGCTTCAAGAAGTCTTTCATCATCTTTTCTCTTTGGTGTCAACCCCTTGGAATTAGTAAAATCTAGTATCAAACCGCGGAGGCCTTTCTTGTTTTGAAGTTCTGCTTTCTTAGCTTCAATCACATCACACAAAACTCCCAGTCCACTTATCTTAAGATGCCCTTGAAGATGCACTAAGTTTTGGAGTTCTCCAAGGGTAGATGCTTTGCTGTTAATGCCATCATCCACAGCCACAAACACCCTTAGTGTCTTAAGGTTTGTTAATCTCCCAATTCCTTTAGGCATTGCTGTCAAGCTCAACTCTGTCTTCCCATTCTCAAGATGCCTCAAGTTGATTACTTTTCCAATTCCACAGGGCAACTCTTTAAGACTATCACACCAAGTGAGGTTTAAGGTTTGTAAATTACATAACTCGCATAGTGATTCAGGTAATTTTTTCAACTTTCTATTATGTTTCAAGTTAAGGTATCTCAAATGAACCAATTTTCCTATTTCATCAGGAAGTTCTTCAATTGAATTTCGAAACAAACTGTTGCTCAAATTTAATGTTCTAAGACAAGTCAATTGATCAAACAACTTTGGTAAAGATTTGGTTAATGATGAAGTATCATGATTGCTTGAGTCAATAAAGAGGCTACGCAACTTCTTGAAACAGTGAATGATAGGGTCTATTGGTGCAGCTTCTTTAAGTATCACTGTTGTATGACGAGCCTTTTCACAAAACTCTACTTTTAACTCTTCAAAACCATTATTTACAAGTATCAAACACTCAGCTTTCGTTAAAAGCTGAGCAAAATCATGTACTATATCATGCATTTTGCATTCCATAATACCACTGTCAAGTTCAAACCTTCTAAAATCCTGGAAAAAAGAGCGCATCATTAGCTCATCAAAATATTCCTCACCAACAATCTCCATCTCTTTGCATTGCACTCCCTTAAGGTAATCTTGTGCCATCCACAACTTGATCAATTCATCTTTGTTTAAGACCTTGTCTTTCGGAAAAACAGAGCAATACGAAAAGCACCGCTTAAGAGCAACAGGTAACTCATAATAACTCAAAAATAAGGGACGGAAAAGATCCCGCTCAGCTTCTTCAAGGCCCCATATTTCACTATCCAAGATACTTTGCCATTGTTCTCTACTTCTTTTGAACCGCAACAAGCCACCTAGAATCTTTGCAGCAAGTGGCAAGCCCTGACACTTTTTTGCAATTTTCCAGCCAATATCTGCTAAATTTTCACACTCCTCTCTTGTTCTCCCATAAAATGCTCTATGGCTAAGTAATAACCAACATTCCTCTTGAGACAAGGTTTGTAATGAAAATAACTTTACTTCCATTGTTCCCATGATTATGGCAACTTTTTCACTACGAGTGGTTATCACAATTCTGCTCCCTCGAGAGCAATGCTTGAGGGAATTTTTCAGTTGCTCCCATTTTGTTGCATCTTCAGTCCACACATCATCCAACACAAGCAGTATTTTCTTCCCCAAAACATGACCGTGAATTTGCTGAAAAATGTAATCCTTTCCAACTAAATTCAGAGCTTTGCCTTTAAAAGCTTCAAGGATCTCTTTGGCAATCCTTATCTCATCAAAAGGATCTGAGACACATATCCATATTCTCTTGTCAAAATGACATTTAACCTCTTTGTGATTGTAAACCAGTTGAGCAAGTGTCGTTTTACCAATACCTCCCATCCCTACAATAGAGATGACATGGAAGCTCCGATCTCCTGCAGTATTATTCTCCCCAGCCAACATGTTCAGTAAAATTGTTTTCTCTTGACACCTACCATAAATTTCTTCTTCATCTATGAAAGAGGAAGTTATTAGCCTTTTGGGTTCTTCAACTCCCTTCTCCAACCCAAATTTATACTTATCTTTTTCGGTAGCTATACAGTCAAGTTGTTCATTCAAATATTTTATCTTTGAAGCAATATTATAGTATAGAATACTTTGAGAGGTAAAAGAAGAGACAGAATAGCGTATCTTCTTAAACAAGGGAAAATTTTCACTTTCTTTTTGATCTTTCTCGAGTTGTGATTTGAGTTTTGCAGTATTCCACTCATCCAATATATCATCAACGTCATAGGCTACATCTTTGAGTTTGTTCAACCAATTTCTCACATTGGCATCCTTTACCTGTTGAAGGCAAAAATAAAAGTAACAAATGTATAGCAACCCAAGTATTTATTAAACGAGCAAATTTATACAGTCCAATATTTTTGGTCCAAAATTCTGTCCAACTAGGCAGAGTGGAATGAAGCAGGCATTCAAATAAAAAAGCATTTCTTTCATTGGGAATTATTTTAGGAAGTAATTTAAAAAGTCCCAAGTTTTACGAAATCGAATTGGTTGTTGACTTAACGTTCACTATCACCTGGAATCTACAATTATTTAAAATCTTGAATTACAACCACAGGATTTCAAATTCAATAATTCATTTTTTTAATCAAAAAGCCAACTCACAACCATAGAGTTACTCAACCCCAAATACATGCTCTCAAAGTCAACCTCGTAACATGACTAGCTTAAACCATGCTTCACTGAACTCAATGCCTCTTTATGAAGAAAGGGAGGTCCTCAAATTAGATGTCAAATCAAAACTTCTTTCTTTTTACCTAACCTCTAAGAGACAAGTTAAAGGAAGAAGAAAATTATTCAGAGGGCCCATCGTCGACAATATAAAAGTCCTGCTCCCTAAAGCATGTGAAAAAGAAAAAGGGGCCAAACAACATCGTACCTCTTTCGCTTCTGCATCTTCAAGAACTGATTGAATGTCCTGAAAGTTGACTATCATTTTTCCGATTTCGTCTTCAAGAGCCAGCGCCACCGCAACGTTGTCTTTTATCTCCTCCGGTATCATTAGCAAGGAACCCAACCTCTCCAGAACTACTGAAATAATTGATTTCGCCATTGCCTTTTTCTTCAGACTAATAAAAAAATAAAATAACAACCCAGTCGAGAAAGGAAGAAAGAATAACCCAAAGAAATGAACAGAAAAACAAAAAAGTACGGGCTTGCTCGTGAAGGTGGTTGGAATTAGGGCTTTCGATTTTCTCTTGAAGGTAAGATTGGGTGGAGTTTTCAGTTTTGCTACTATTTCTTCTTCAATTAATTCCTTCGTTTATAGTGCTGCTTACGGCGCACGCCGAATTCCATAAATAAAACAGTGTTCAAGTATCACCTAGAAGATTGCCCCCAGTTAAAGTAAAAATTAAAATTCTTAATTATGAAGGCACGTCACCCAGAAGCCTAATTTAGATTATGCCAGAAGATATGTTTCTCTGTTTTCTAGTAGTTTCTATTTTTTCAGATTTATCAGATAAATTAAAATTTTACATACAACAAAGACACAAAATTTTAATAAGAGGTTTCGAGTTCGAGTTTTTGGGTATGCAACTGTGTTAAAACTCTTGAAAGAGGGCTTTGCCGCCTTTTAAATCCTGCCAGATTCGAATCCAGATTAGTCCTATATCAAAAGAATAGAAATATCAAATGATCTAGATAAAAAAAAAAGACAAAATTTTAGGACGTAGAATAATAAATTATTTGTGAATTATTAGAATTGATTAGATAATTAAATGAATTTGTGTATCGGATGCAAATTGGATTCAAGTTCTATTAGTATACCTACACTGTTTCCTTGACAAGTTTAACATATTAATTAATATTCGAGTTGTAGGATTGCGTGGCACTTGGTTTTCAAAGTTCTCTTTAGCTGAATTTTTTGTTGTGCCTGTTGTTTTCACGATAATTTTTCTTATCTATTCCTATCTCTATTGTCTTTTTCCCAAGACTACCACAGGTTTTGATGAGTGTTTTGTTTTTCAATGACCGAAAAAAAAAAGACAATTACAAAAAAATTATTTATTTTATAATATAAAATTAATTTTATTCGAATTTAAAATAATAAATAATAAACCCTTTTCATTAATAATAATTTAAATATTCAAATTATATTTAAGTATCTAAAAAAATAACTTTTATTTTTTCAACTTTTTTGCCCTTTTACATTAATAGACATATATTTGAAACTTGGCATAAACGAGGCATTGAACGTAGTACAACTTTCACAAATTTCCTATGCAAAAACCGTCGCAAAGGTCAACAAGGAAACTTTATTATGTGGTGAAGGTAGGATTGGATATAGTTTTCAGCTTTGCAGCTACTTCTTTTTCAATTTATTCCTTCGTTTATACTGCTGCTTTCTGCGCACGCAGAATTCTACAAATAAAACAATGTTCAAGATTGTCCAAAGTTGAAATTAAAATCAGGCACGTCACGCAAAAGCCTAATTTAGATTAAGCAATAAGATACGTTTCTCTGTTTTCAAGTAGTTTCTATTTTTTCATATTTATCAGATAAATTATAATTTTACATACAACAAAGACTCGATTGAGTAAAATAATAAATTATTTGTAAATTATTTGAATTGATTAGATAATTAATTGAATTTATAATCTACTATTAAACGTGAAATATGCCACTTTCATGTTGTCCTCTTGACGGTTGTGCAAATTTATCTCAATTTGCGTATATGATTAGGGATGGTAATGGTTATCCTATAAATGGATACCTTGTATTATCTGACTCGTATATGTAGGATTATAATAGTATATAATCAGATTCGGGTAGGCTTTGGATAGTAAAATTACTATCCATTACAGGTTAAGATAAGGTTCTGGTAGTTATCTTAGAGTACTCGCTACTCGAACTCATTTATAAATAATAATTAATTAATACAATATGTATATTTTCTTTATATAAATTATTTATTATTAATGTTGTATTTAATTAAATTAAGTCATTAAATATTATAGTCATGATTTTTAACTTTAATTTATTTTTATGAGTTAAATTAAATTTATTAATTTAATTGAGTTAATCCAAAATTAATTTTAAATTTAAATTTGAAAGTCAAATTTTGACTTAATAAACGGATAGTTAACGGATTCGAGTAGTTAAACGGATATTTTTTATTTTATAGAGTTAAAGTTCGAATAACATAAATCAAAATAATCAAATAATTAATCAAGTCGGATATTATATATATTAACCGAGTTCAAATTCGAATATTTTAAATTTAACGAATAGGCAACCTTTTTACATTTCTATATGGAATGCAAATTAGATTCAGGTCCACTTGTATACCTATACTCTTTGCTCGACACGTGTAACATATGGGTATTTGAGTTGTAGGATTGTGTGGCACTTGGCGTTCAAAGTTCTCTTTAGCCGAATTTTTTGTTGTGCCTGTTGTTTTTCACGATAATTTTTCTTATCTACTAGCTCAGGACATTTTTTTTCAAATATTCAATAATAAAAGAAGAATAATTTTCAATTAATCATCAATAGAAATAATGGATAATTATTACATACACTGATAGTAGAGTTTTTTTACTCCACAAGCAGCGTTAAGATCGTAACATATGTCCTGTTTTATTTATTTTAATATTTTTATAAGACATATATCATGATCTTAACGCTACTTTTGGAGTAAAAAAACTCTACTGTCAGTGTATGTAATAATTATTCTAGAAATAATAACATTAATAAATAAAAATAATTATTTTAAATATTATAGTTTTTAATTTTTGACATCTTAAAATAATTTAGTTAATTAATCATTTTTTCTTTATTTTATAAAACAATTTCATAGATTTAATTTGTGTACGAAAATTAAATATTAAATAAAATAAGAAATTACAAAAAATGAATTAAATATCTCAAATAGAATTGAGATTAATTCAATTTGATAGATCCAAATCCAACTCAATTTTTTTAAAAAATTTTTTAAATCTAGTCCAAATGTCAAATTCCTTTTATATCATCCATTATCTAGAAAAACAATCTTTTTAAAACACCTATATATATGTTTAATAAATTTAAATTGACACCTCAACAATCATAGTTTAATTATGAACTAATTTAGAATGATTAAAATCACATTGTGATTTGTTTATTTATTTTACCTAATAACCTTATAAATATTTAAAATCAAAAAGCCTGTCACAAATTTTAAATTATAATAATGTGAACTTACAAAAATTAAATTAACTTTGTACGTTTTTTTTTCAACAAAACTATAATTCTTCAACCAAGCTATAAACATGTGTTTTTCATTTTCCTTTTAGCTTGTTACAATTTTTTTCCATATAATATTTCACTTTAGTTTATTCTAGATCTCTATGTCATGTTGTTTTACAATTATTTATAAAAGTTGAAAACTTTAAATTTAATTTCAAAGTTTTAATTTCATTCTTTTAAAAAATATATTTATTTACTTTTTTATAAAATATTATTTAACCATTGATTTGACATAGATGATGTACATAAATAAAAAGAAATTATCTGTTCTATTAAAAAATAAAAAGTATATATAAATATATGAAACAATATAATACTAATTTTATAAAAAATATAAAATGTAGTGCATTGTTAATTGGTTTCCTCAAATTCAAAGATCAAAATTCACTTCTATTGTAACATAAAGAAGATGTTACTTTGTCTTGTAAAGAATCAATACAATTTTCATTTTTGATTTTCATCTTATCTAATCTCTTCTAAAAAAATTTGTTGATAAATGCAAAAGTAGAAGTAAATATAATTTCAAAACTTTTATAGACTTGATTAAAATTGAAACTTTTCTAATAGTAGTTTTTTTTTCTTTTATTATTGATATTACATCACTCTTTTCAAATAAAGATAATAATACATATTTGTTAATTTTTTCTATCTATATAAGGCTTATCCGAGAAATTATTCCCTACAATACATACCAAAAAGAAGAGTACTATCCGCTACTTGAGCTAAGATGTTGAGCTAAGATGGTGAAAATATTTGGAGCAAAAAAGAGTTGAAGGGAAGAGGGAGGTGGCACAATTTATTTTATTTTTGGCAAATGAAAATTTTAGTTATATTAAACTTTAGTGAGTCCTTTTTTATTAATCATTAATGGTAAAAAATTTAAAATTAATAGAAACAAATAAAAAAATAAAATAATGTTATTAGAAAAAAACCCAAAACTCTTTGAAAATCTTCTACAATTCAAATAATTTTATTTTTATTTTTATTACACACATGTCCATTGTAAAATCTTTGAGATTCTTTTGTATGAGTAATCGAAGTGGAAAGCTTGGAAGTTGAGAATGTTTACAGTTGACAGTTGGCCAAATATTATTGCATGGTTAAAGCTTTTGCTGCCCATTGCTTCTGCAAATCGAATTGCAAAAGAACAATGAGCACAGCCATCGGTTTTATCTTCATTGGACACATGTCGATAGTAAATTCCTTGGGATTCTTTTTATATAAGTTATTATATAAATTCTTATCTTTATTGTCGTTTTTCCCCAGACTATCAAAGGTTGGAAGACTGTTTTGTTATTCAATGACAAGAAAAAGGAAATTACAAAAAAACCGGAAAAGATCACACAAATCAACTAATTAATAACTTTTGAAATACTCCTTTTTGTAATTTTTGTAATTATTTATATTTTTATTTATTTTATGACTTAAAATTTATCTTATTTAAATAAAAATAATAAACAATAAAATTTTTTTAATAATAACAATTTTAACATTCGAATTATATTTAAATATTTTAAAAAAAGTCACTTTATTTATTTATTTTTCCTTCACGTTCATAGACATTTGTAACTTGGCATAAACGACGAATTTAAAACAGCCACAACTTTCACAAATTTCCTACGCTGACAACTGTCCCAAAGGTTAACAAGGAAACTTAATTAGTTGTCAACCGTAATAAAGGATTTTTATAGATTCTTGAATGTTCTATTCTTTTTTTTGGTCTTTAACCTCCTGCATCCATATTACGCAACTACTTCGGAGTTAAGAAATTATCAGGTTACATGAAAGTAAGTTGTCTCTTTCAATACGGTTTGTTTTATAGGTATAACTCAAATTCGAATCATATTTAAAGAAAAACAAATTTTTTATCATTCAATCTCAATTAATATTGGTAATGTTCTATTCTTTTCTGCCTCCTTTCTGTTTCATTATTGAAAATTTTTTTTTGGTACAGATGAAGTATAGCTTAAGTTAACAGTCTCATGTGACCCACGCTGCTACAGTCAGCCTTTAGATAGCCATCCAAGTTTCCTGGTGCATGATCTATACAACCATCATCCAACATACTGTGGGCCATATTTTCGGCCTCCCGAAATTTCTCTATCATCAATTCCCAGCTTGAACATCTCCAAGCCAAATACGTTGGATGTTGATTTGAATTGATCGTCAGTTTTTAACCCATTTTTTCCCTTCTAATTTCTCCATTTTTGTCAAAACAAAAAGAAAGAAAGAAATGTTGCTGATATTTCACCAAAAAAAAAAAGAAATGTTGCTGATATTTCCTTCCTAGAATTTGATGGCACAGTGAATGGGCGGTGAACTTTCAAAGCGATAGCTACACGTCATATACAGAGCATTATCATTTGTCCAATGTCGTCTTATTTTGCTGTGCTGAATATGAATCCATTGGAATTCATACAGGTTAAACATGTTCTTTCTTTTTGTTGGATAGTTTTGAATTTATGCTATAAATGTTTCTTTCTTTGCCTGGCATTTGTATTTATATGATATTTGGATAAAATTTTCTAGGTTCGGTATTTCAAGAGACATGGAGGCATGGGTGCTTTTTTTTTTCTTGAAATTTGACTAAGCTTTCTTTATTTATTTGTCGAAGAGTAATAAAGGATTGATAGAAATGTTCATGAATTAGATTGGGTCCGTTTTGGATCAGATTTAGAGTAATAAAGTTTTATAGTAAGATCTCCATGAAGCCATAGCAATAGCACATACAGCGCAGCCAACACTTTTATCTTAAATTAAACTTCAGAAATGATAACATTATTCAGTCTAATTCTTATTCAGACCAAAGCTCAGACATATTCTGAGTAATTGTGTGAATTTTGTGCCACCCTATATCCTGGACCATGTCTGATATCATGGAGTAGGTCATAGTTTTGGGCCCTTGAGGTATTCAAGACAATTCATTTCTCTTTTACTCACGAGGTTGTCATGACTCATGAATTCAGGCTCGGTACATATTGTTGTTGGATGATTTAAGAACCTGGAAGCATATAGTCACTCTGTGGATGTTTAGGCACCACCAAGAAGTTTGTCATAAATTAAATTTCTAGGGGAGATGAGAAGGGTAAATTTTTTATTGCATCATTTAATTTGGCAAGAATATATATCCCTTCTCGTTAATATATCTAGGTGAATGGTTTGGGACTAGTTTGGATGGATGATGCGATTGATTTCAGTAAAATTGAAAAAGTTAAATGATTATTAAAAAAGGGTTTGTATATGATGCACTGACAGTGTATAGTTTTTATACACTGTCAATACATCAGAGGTTGACACCTCATCAATAGGCCTTTATGGGCAAATAAAAAAAAATATTTATATTTGCATATAAGGATCTATTGATGAGGTGTCAACCTCTGGTGCATTGACAGTGTATAGAAATTATACACTGTCAGTGCATCATATATAAATCCATTAAAAAAATATATTTTTAATAAAATAATAAAAAAATTAAAAAAAAGGATGAAATGGTAATTTTATTTTTCCAAATTTTTATCTTTTCCCCCTTAATTGAATCGGATCCATTGTGCACTGCCTACCAGAGATCCAAACTAAGTCTGGGTAAAGAAACACAATTTTTTGTTAAGCACCATTATTGCAAATATCTAATATGAAGATCCTGAACTCTAAATTTTAACCATGATATGTGATATACTGTTAACCAAGCATACCAGAGGTATCCCAAAAGAGAAGTTGTAAATACAACAAAAAAATTATTAGGCACATCTAGTGGCGGAGCCAAAAAATTTATTTACTAGAGGCTTCTCTCAAATATATTAAATTATAAAAAACTAATAACAACAATATTGATAATAGTATTAATTAAAAAATTAAAATTTTATTATTTAGTCATAATTGTAAAAAAAAATTAATCATTTTTTCTTCAATTTTATATTTTCAAAATTATGTACAATAATTTCGTCACCAATACTTTGGAACATATATTTTTTAAGAAACACAACTAATTTATCATTAAATCATTAATCTCTCATTTTGTTGCACAAACAAGTTTTCAACATGTTGTTAAAAATATATTATATGTTGTTATAATAACTAATAAAATCAATGTTAACGTTTACAACAAATAAACTAACGAATGCATTTTTTCCTTTTCAATCTCCACCATTTTTACTGTAAAATTGTTAATTCTTTTCAATTTTGAAAACTCAATGCTAGTATACATAAACTTATCTACTAAACGTTTCACTAAAAAAATAATTTTGAATAAAATTTAACAATATATATACATACATAAATATATAAATATATATTTTGGGGGTCAGTGGGGGCTTGAGCCCCCACTCGCCCCCATGGAGCTCCACCCCTGGGCGCACCTTATTCTTTATTAATACCATAATACTCTTAAATGAATACACAAAGAGTCTCACGATAGTGAATTACCATGAGGCTTAAAAGCCTAGCGGCAGTGAATTACTGTAAGTCTCTTAAGGCTCATAGCAATTCGTTGCCGTGAGTCTTGTGTAGCTCCCACATTCCCTTTTCTTAAGCCCTAAACACCTCATCTACTTAATCGAATCAAATTAATGAAAAAAAATCATAATAAAACTGTATATGTTTAGGGTTTTACATTAGAATTGATGGGAAAAAAATGTGAATTGCAACCGATTAATAGAAAAACTATGAATTGCCGTGAGGCTCTTACAACTTGCTATGAGTTTTTGAAGGCTCGCAGCAATTCATTGTTGTGAGCCTTTAGAGTGTGAAGACCACAAATTTTTTCGTACTAAATTTGTCAATAAATCAAGAAATTGAATAAATTTAGTGCGAGATGTATTATGAAAATTTCATTATTGAGTAATGAAACCGAAGATGTGAGTGTACTGCATTTAGCAATAAATGATTAATATATATAAATAATTTGGATTCATTACAAAAAAAGAGACTTTCAGTGATGGAATTAGCGACGGAATTTTCCGTCGCTAAAAGTCTGATTCCGTCGCTAAAGGGTTTTAGCGACGGAATAATTCCGTTGGAAAAATCAATGTCGCTGATGCTCATTTCGTCGCTGAAAGAACATTCCGTTGCTAAATTAGCGACGGAATTTGTTCTTATCAGCGACGGATTTTTTGTTATCAACGACGGAAATTTTCTGTCGCTAAAATGAAAATCGGTCACCTATTATCCGTAGCTAAAAATATCAGCGACAGAATTTTCCGTTGCTAATTCCATCGCTAATTTTATTTTTATTTTTAAATTTTATGAAATTATTCCATCGCTAAAAATTTTACCGATGGAATATACCGTCGCTAAAGACTTTCACCTACGGAATTTTTCGTCGCTAATAATAAATTTTTTCCGTCGCTGAATGTTATCAGCAACGGAATATTCCGTCGCTAATAATAAAAATTTTTAGTCGCTGAATGTTATCAGCAACGGAATATTCCGTTGCTAATGCTATTATTTCCGTCACTAATTTCTTTGAATTCCGTCGCTAATAATATATTTTTTTATCATCATCTATTATTTATGCATTTCACTACCAAAATGTTAAATTCTAAAATTGTTTCCAAAAGTTTTCCGAAATATATTTAAATTTAAGCTTATGCTTAAATTCATGTTAAAACCCTAAATTCATAACTATAGCAACATTTAAAAGACCTTAATACATAAACATAAATTTCGAATAAAATTCATACATAATCATAAAACATGATTAAAATTCATCAAATTCATAACATCTCTCAACAACCATCAAATTCTTAAAACATAAAAAGAACAAAATACTTAAATTTCTTACATTATAACAGAGATATATGAAGAAGGCCCATCTCCGAGATTCGGTGTCTGGCTATCATCGGGATTTGAAAGGCCTCCTTTGCTACTCTTCTATGCATTACTCATCTCAGCCATCCATTGGTGCATTTGCGGTAAATATTTGAGAACTTCATCAAGTTTCTCTTCTATAACATCAATGCGCTCATCCTGGCTCACTGTTGATTGAGAAACCGAGAATATTGGACTTGCTGAGGAGGCGGATGACTCAAGTATATCTCTGTTTTGTGAACTGCTTCCAAGGCCGTACACATGTGTGCGAGTTGTTTCCATTCCTCCAATACAATCACACCAAGCAACAGGATCAAAGTGTGGTTGACTGCTAATATCCGTACCATACTTCTCAACCAATGAAGCATTATATTTTTCCTATAATAAAAAATTTTATTATTATAAATATATCTATACTTAAAAATTAATTAAATAATAATTAACATACATAAAAAGAAATAATTTTAAATATACGTACACTGATAACTTTCGACTTATTGTCCATATATTCACCTTGGCCAGCATTTTTTTTGTGAGTTCGATCAAATACCTCCTTATATGTAGGTGTTCGATTATATTGATTCCTCTTCACAAGTAAAACAAAAAAAATTGAAGTTAGCTATAAACAATATATATTTGAACTATAATATCATACATATGATTTAAAAAGTTACATACCAGTCTATGTGCATGCACAGGAAAAGAAATCGATCCACCTGTATGCTTGGTAACAGTTCCTTCTTTTATGGTTAATCGATTTTGCTTTCCTTTCTGTGACTTCGCCTCCCATTCCGATTTGCCCCATAAGTCATCAATCAAGGAGTCCCATATCTCAACTTTGATCCAGCTGAACATATACCCTTTACAGTCAGCAATTTGATTTGTGCCAAAATGTTGCATTGCTTTTTTTCTTTCAGCTTGCAACAAGTCACGGAATCGTGTTTTGCAAATGTTCTCCCAAATATTTTTCACAATAATCGTTTCTTCAGGAGGCCACGCAAAAATTTCCTAAGTCAATTGAAATCATTAGTAAAAAATCATGTTAAATAAAATAATAAAATAAAGTAATGTATTAATTATTTGCGATTGACATATCGAAAATTTTTCCCATATTTGGGTTTTCACAGCAATTGGAACACTTTTCCATGTTGGCCAAGGATCAGTAAAATACTTTTTAATTAATGTTGTAATTGTCCGAACAGCTTGAGGCTCCAAAAAAGCGCTGCGACATAAATAAATTCAAATTTTTTATATAATATTAATTAAGTAACTTCATATAGCAAAATAGTATTATTATTTTTATTGCCTGTTATTCAGACAAGTAAGTCGTGCCCTTTGATCCGGATTACTTGGAGTCGAATATCCTTGATTGGGCCCTCTTGTTCGTTTTCTACCTCCACTGCCACTACCATCGGAACTCGCACCACTGCATGTATTTGTCCAAGTATGATCGATGTTAAGCTGCTCAATCGGTATTCCGTCAGGGGATATACCCTCGGCAGATGATGAGGCTTGGCCAGATAGACCATGTGTGGATGGGCCTTGGGCAATTGGACTACCTCTCTGGTCAATCGGTTGGTCAGTGGGTGGGTCCATCTCATCAGTATCCACTTCTGTTGATGGAAATAATTGTGCTTCAAGGTTAATTGCTGGGGTCTGAGATCGTGGAGTAGGCATGAAAAAAGACTTCCAACTCGATGTAGAAGATCCACCGGAGCGAGCCTTCTTACCAGATGATTTTTTTGATGATTTCATTATACTTGCAATACATGAAAAAAAATAATATATGTATTAGATAATGAACTTAACATACAAAATAAATTAACTTTTTACAAAACATCTTACAAAATATCGTAATAAAAGCAAACAAAAAAGTAATTAAGTTATTAAATTCACATAAACATTTTCTTAAAAGAAATAAGAGCAATTAGCTAAAAACGACCTCATCATCATCATCATCATCATTGTCGTCGTCGTTGTTGGTGTCGTCGTCGTCGTCGTCGTCGTCGTCATCATCATCATCATCATCATCATCATCATCATCATCATCTTCTTCTTCTTCTTCTTCTTCTTCTTCAATATTTACCTCTTCATAATCTCCGCGAACGAGAATAGTGGGATTGTCAAGGTCTTCTGAATATGTGATATTTATAGGATGTGGATTTTCAATTTCTTGATAAACCCCATCATTTAAATCCACTATGTCCACATCACAATTTTGAATATTAAATCTAGCTCTTGCTTTTGTCTTGAAAACAACCCACCAATCACGACGATCTCTTTTTCTAGATGGATAAGGACTAAAATACACTTGTTGACTCTGTTGAGCTAATATAAAAGGTTCATTGCTAGCAAGTATAGACCTATGTTTGATTTCAACAAGAGCATGTCTAGGATGAACACGATAACCTCTCTCAATGTCAAACCAATGGCACTTAAAGAGTATAAATTTATTTCCAATCCCAAAATATTCCAACTCCACTATATCTATCAATATACCATAAAAGTCACGGTCAAAATCATTGTAACAATCACCTTTCACACAAACACCACTGTTTATTGTTTTTCGAGTTTTTCCATATTCTAAGGTATGAAACTTAAATCCATTTACAAAATACCCTTGATAACAACTTGCCAAACGTGCTGGACCATGAGAGAGGTCAATGATACGTTTATCAATTGCATTTCCTTGTTCACGAACCTACATAATAGTGATTCTTGTGATGAGTGAAATGCAGTATCATTTATTAAAACAAAGCGAATTATATTTAAATTACTTACATATTGTCTAAACCATTTCGTAAAATGCACTTGACGTGTTTTCTCCAATTGTCCATCGTTCATCTCTGGTTCATTTCTTTTGACCATTTCATCAAATATCCTATAAAATCAATATATAGCAAGTATATATGAAAATGCTTAGGATAAAAAAGCCTTCGTTGTATTTATTGTATGATATGTAATGCTATATACTTACTCAATATACGGGAGAACTTCTTCACAATTCATTAGCACATATATCACCGCTGCATCAAACTCATCTTCTTCCAGATATCGACGATTGTTCTTTGCCCGCCCAAGTGGTCGTCTAGGATATTTGAAAATTGACAAACATCCCATGGGATCCACGTCTCCTCCATCATCATTCCGTGGTGGACGAGTTAGCCTTGTTTGAATATTGGGATCAAAGTATAATGCACAAAATGTTGCAATTTCCTCCCTCATATATGCCTCACATATAGATCCCTCCACATGTACACGATTTTTCACCTTCTTTTTTAGGCGATGCAAAAACCTAATTAAAGTATACAATACACATTTAATGGCATACAATAAGCGCTCTATTTCTTATAGCACATTGAAAAATGCTCATATCAAACAAATTATTACCTCTCAAATGGATACATCCATCGGTATTGAACGGGTCCGCCAACCTTGGCCTCGTAAGGTAAGTGAATGGGGAGATGTTCCATGCAGTCAAAAAAACTTGGTGAAAAAATTTTCTCTAATTTGCAAATTGTTTCTACAATGTTGCTTTGCAACTGTTCCATGTAATTCACATGTAATTCAGTTGAACATATATCTCGAAAAAAATGAGATAGCTCAGTAATAGCGTCCCATATTGAATTAGGTATGACATCACGAAAGGCAATCGAAATTAATCTTTGCATAAAAACATGACAGTCATGACTTTTCATTCCATAAAACTTGCCTTCTTCAATATTTACGCACCAAGATATGTTTGATGCAAACCCATCAGGAAGCCTTAGCTCTTTCACCCATTTACACACTGTTCTCTGATCATCTTTGCTTAAGGTAAACGATGCTTTAGGTGCAAAAGTTTTTCCATTACTTGTCACCAATTCCAATTCCTTTCGTTTACAAATCAGCGCCAAATCTAACCTTGCATTTGTGTTGTCCTTTGTTTTGCTTTTAACATCCATTAATGTATTGAATAAATTGTCAAACACATTTTTTTCAATATGCATGACATCTAAGTTGTGACGAATAAGGTTGGTATGCCAACAAGACAGCTCCCAAAAAATGCTTTTCTTCACCCAATTATGAGTTACCCCAAAACCTTGAGGTTTTTGTTGAGGACATTTTGTCCCAAATGTTAAGTCTTCCAAACTATCTATCCAAGACAACACTTCTTCACCTGACAATCTCATAACCGGAGGATCATAATCAACCCTTTTACTAAATTTATCCCTTTGCTTCCTAAAAGAATGATTAGGAGGTAAAAATTGACGATGACAATAAAAAAAACAAGGCTTTCGTCCATGTTGCAATCTAAAAGCTTTTGTATGTTCCATACAATAAGGACAAGATAATCTTCCATGTGTACTCCACCCAGACAACATTCCATATGCAGGAAAGTCATTAATTGTCCACATTAATGCAGCCCTTAACAAAAAAAGTTGATTTCTATAAGCATCATAAGTTTGAACACCCTCATCCCATAAGATTTTCAACTCATCTATCAAAGGCCTTAAAAAAACATCTATGTTTTGTGATGGATTGCTCCTTCCCGGAATTACCATATTCAATAACAAATATGGTTGTTTCATACACATCTAGAGAGGTAAATTGTAAACAGCAAGCATAACTGGCCAACAAGAATATGACCTCGTAGCTGGCCAAAACGAACAAAACCCATCTGCACATAAACCAATTCTAACATTACGAGGTTCCATAGCAAATGATGGATGAGTACAATTGAAATGTTGCCAAGCTTCACCATCAACTGGATGTCTAAGCACTCCTGAAGAACTTCGATTGTGCGCATGCCATGTCATAAACTCAGCAGTTGCAGCTGACATATAAAGCCTTTGAAGCCTAGGGATTAATGGCAAGTAGCGCAAAATCTTGTACGGTGTCTTCTTTCCTCTTACCCCACATTGTCTATATCTAGGATGCCCACATATCACACAATGCATTAACTCGGCATATTCTTTCCAAAATAAAATACAATTATTCTTGCAAGCATCTATCTTAACATAACCAAGACCGAATTTCTTCATTTTTTTATTCATTTCATAAAAGTTTTCCGGTAAATGATTATTCTCCGGAAGCATACCTCTCACAATCTCCAACATTCGATTAAAACATGCTTCACTAACATTGTGCTCCGACTTCCAATTACACAATTGTGACATAGCAGATAATGTCGTGTGCTTAGAACATTCTGTCCACAATGGTTCATTTGCATCATTTAACAAAGAAGCAAAGTTTTGTCTTGATGAATTTTGTTCATGCTCATCAAATCTTGACTGATTAGCATTCCCGTCAAAATTAATATGACAAGCATCCCTCACCATTCTATTATACAAGTTTTGTTCTGAATACATTTCATACATCAGATCACCAATCTCGTCTCTATTTCTTGAGGATTCTCCTTCAACAATTTCACCATGTTTATCCCAAATAGTATAACCACCCATAAAACCTTTGTAAAATAAATGTTCCCGTACCTTATCACATTCTAAAAGGATTCTATTTTGACATTTGATGCAAGGACATTTTATTCTATCTCCACTGACAAACTGCCTATTTGAACATGCAAAATCGATAAACTCTTCAACTCCATTTAAAAACTCATTTGTAATATAACTATTACTATCTAACCGGTTGTACATCCAACTCCTATCCTTATTCATGATACGATCTGAATAAGAGATCTGTAATTTAATAAACAAAACCACACAAAATAAATAAAATATAGTAATCAAAGCAAATATCTCAACCAATTAAAAAACAAAATAAAAATTTTAAATCAAAATTAACAATTATTTATTATAAAATGCATAATAAAATAGTTAAAATATTACCTCAGGATCACAATCCACCAAAGCACTCCTTATTAATATTAAATAACCTACAAAAGCATAAAAACTACATATTAAAAATTAAATATTATTTTCTTTCTATTTTAAAATAAAAAAATAGCGATTACAATACATATTAAAACTATTAATACAACAATATATACATTTATGCAATGAAAAAAAATAATATATATAACAATGTGTATATCTCACATTAATCCCAAAATTAATAATACTAATTCAATCAATCTATTAATATCATATAATTAGATACACTAAAACAACAATAAAATTTCATAATTAATAATATTATGACCAAATTAAATTTACATAAATAAATTTATATATTTAAAATCTAACAAAAATAACTTTAAACATTTAATTACAAAATTTCTACTATTATAAATACAAACAAACAAAAATAAACTAAATAAACAAAAATAAACACATATATATTTTAAATATATATATTTTAAATAAACAAATTAAACAAATAAACAAAAATTAATAATACTAATTCAATCAATCTATTAATATCATATAATTAGATACACTAAACAACAATAAATTTTCATAATTAATAATATTATGACCAAAGTAAATTTACATAAATAAATTTATATATTTAAAATCTAACAAAAATAATTTTAAACATTTAATTACAAAATTTCTACTAATATTATTATAAATACAAACAAACAAAAATAAACTAAATAAACAACAATAAACACATATATATTTTAAATATATATATATTTTAAATAAACAAATTAAACAAATAAACAAAAATTAATAATACTAATTCAATCAATCTATTACTATCATATAATTAGATACATTAAAACAACAATAAATTTTCATAATTAATAATATTATGATCAAATTAAATTTACATAAATAAATTTATATATTTAAAATCTAACAAAAATAATTTTTCCCAATAAATACAAAATTTCTACAAATATTATTATAAATACAAATAAACATATATATTTTACATAAACAAACTAACAAACAAATAAATATATCTTTTTAAATTTAAAAATAATACAACTACTATATACCAAGAGTATGACCGGCGGTAGGGACGACCGGCTGCAGGTCAGCGGTGGCGGGCAGCGGCGGCAGCAAACAGCGATGGCGGGGACGGGCAGCAGCATCGGCGCCTATGGGCGCAGTGGCAGTGGGGGAGTGGGCTGTTTTGCTTTTCTTCTTTAAAAACTAGGAGGCGCCGGCGGTGAGGAGAAGAGAGAGGTGACCGGCGGCAGGTAAAGGTGTAACGGACCGGCGGCGCAGCTTCGGTGGGGCAAGGGACCGACGGCGCACAGGGGAGAGGGAAGAGAAAAAAGGAGAAGAGAAAAAATTGACCATCACGGGCGGAAAGAAGAAGAAAAAAGGGGTAAATGACGAATTTCGAGGTATTAGCGACGAAATTTTCGTCAGATTAGCGACGAAAAAATTCCGTCGCTAACTAGATCTAACACGTTACACAAGGTATTAGCGATGGAATTTTTCCGTCGCTAATTCCATAGCTAATGACCTTTAGCTACGGAATTAGCAACGGAAAAATTTCGTCGCTAATTTTTTCACCTTTTTCTCAGATATTTTGGAGGGAACTTAGCGACGGAATTTTTCCGTCGCTAATTCTGTAGCTAAAGGTCATTAGCTACGGAATTAGCTGCGGAAATATTCCGTCGCTAATTTTTTTTTACTTTTTCTCAAATATTTTGGAGGGAACTTAGCGACGGAATTTTTTCGTCGCTAATTCCGTAGCTAATGACCTTTAGCTACAGAATTAGCGACGGAAAACTTTCGTCGCAAAGTTTCATGAACTTCACCGAAAATGATGTGGGTAACTTAGCGACGGAATTTTTCCGTCTCTAATTCCGTAGCTAATGACTTTTAGCTACGGAATTAGCGACGGAAAAATTCCTTCGCTAAGTTACCCACATCATTTTCAGTGAAGTTCATGGAACTTTGTGACGGAATTTTTTCGTTGCTAATTCCGTAGCTAAAAGTCATTAGCTACGGAATTAGCGACGGAAAAATTTCGTCGCAAAGTTTCATGAACTTCTCTACCGAAAATGATGTGGGGAACTTAGCGACAGAATTTTTCCATCGCTAATTCCGTAGCTAATGACCTTTAGCTACGGAATTAGCAACGAAAATATTCCGTCGCTAAGTTCCATGAACTTCTCCACCGAAAATGATGTGGGGAAATTAGCAACGGAAGTTTTCCGTCTCTAATTCCGTAGCTAATGACCTTTAGCTACGGAATTAGCGACGGAAAAATTCCGTCGCTAAGTTCCATGAACTTCTCCACCGAAAATGATGTGGGGAACTTAGCGACGGAATTTTTCCGTCGCTAATTCTGTAGCTAATGACCTTTAGCTACGAAATTAGCGACGGAAAAGTTCTATCTATGTTTTGGGTTTAGCGATGGATAATTCCGTCGCTAATAATTTGGCGCAATTGAACAGTATATCCCGCCATAATTAGCGACAGAATTTGCGACGGAAAATATTCCGTCGCTAATTACCGACGAATTTCTGTCGCTAATCCGTCGCTAACTTCGTTATAAATTCCATCGCTAATCCATCGCTAATACTAATTATCAGCGACGAAAAAATTCCGTAGCTAAATTTCCGTCGCTGAAAATCAATTTTCTTGTAGTGATTTATATAAATAAGTTTGAGATATATATATATTTATATATTAATTCAATAAGGAAAATAAATTAATTTTTTTGCACATCTATGAAGTAAACTAATAAATTATAAAAATGCACTACAAAACCTAAGTGTATATATTGTAAGTGATTAAATAATTAAAAGAGCAAATAAATAAATATATATTCAAATAAATGAAAGATACATGTATATTAAATTAAATGCGACATACACATGAGTATATGAATAAAATATACATGTGTATATAAATTTACAAAAAACAAATAAGAAAAAAATATATATATATCAAGTATAAACTATATATATAAATTTAAAACAAAAGAAGATAAAACATATATTTATATATATATATATATATATAATACTATTATGGATATAGATACTGGACATATATATATATATATATAAAATATATTTATATATAATTGAAATAAAAAAATATATATCACAAAAAAGAAACATATAAATGGAGTTAAGATAAAAAGATATATATTTATAATATAAGAAAAATACATAATATAAAATAATTAAAAAAAAAGAACAAAAAAATAAAAGTGAGTTTGGTGACCAAACGTACATTGTGGCAGAGCACACTGCCCCATCCACACCACCCTTTTGTCCACCGGATCCTTACCCTTTACCTCTCAACTACTCCACGTTTCAACCTCATCTTTCACTCCATTCCTTCCTTCATTTCCTCACCTCTGCTGCGTCTTCCATCGCATCAAAAGAAGAAAAGAAATCAACAACCCGTGAGTGAATGGAACGAGAGGAAGACCTAGCAGTAGAGGCGGTGTAGTCAAGTGGGTGCAGAGAAAGAAAAGGAGCTGCAGCCATTCGGTGAAGAGAAGAAAAGAAACTGCTGCAGTCGAGAAAGAGTGAGTTGCAGCGAAGTGAAGGAGAAGGTGCCGAGCAAGGGCACTGATTAGAGACCTCGGTGCCTCCCTTGGTGCATGGAATAGGGGCTCTGGACAGAGCCATTTCATGGGATTAAGGACGCCATTGCTAAGGGTTGTACCACGCCGAATGGAGTGAAGTTTGGTTGCTGTCGGGTTGAAGTTTGGAATAGGCTGAAGAAGACAAATCACGACAGCAAGAAATGAGGCTGCAGTGGTGTTAAAAAAATTGAGAGATGGGTAAGAGGAAAAAGGGAGCTTCAACCTCGTGTAAACTGAATAAAAAAAAATAGTCGGAAGCATCCATTTTGAAGCCATGGGATCGGGTGCTGGAAAGAAATGGGATTTTTGGTTATTGAAGGGTTTGAAGATAAGTTCTTTAATGCTGGAATAGAGCTGATGCAGGGGAATGATTGAGCTGCTATGGGGCCACATCTTGTAGCTTGGAGTTGAGCTTTTGCGCAGCATTTAAAGTCTGTTCAGTGGCTGACTTGGTTGGTATTTAACGGCTGACTTAGAGGCTTTGAGCAGTGTGCTTTGGGCTGAGTATGGTGTTGTTCAGGTGATATTTTGAAGTTCGAAACAGTCAGTTGAGACTTAGGAATCTTGGTCTTTGAAAAGCTGAAAAAAAAATGGCATCCTTGAAATGGGAAAATGTAAGGCGAATTCAAGATGTGTTTTCAGGTTGTTGAAGTGCTAGAACAGAGGGTTGAAGAGGTCTTTTTCAGGCTGGAAATAGCCCAAAAACAGAATCGGTTAGCATGGTCTGTAAAGGCTGCCTTAGGTTGCAATTTTTGAGCTGGAGGGACTTCAAAAACCAGACTAGGTTGGTTGTGTTTGAAGCCTATTTCGGGTGGCTCATTGGGACAAGACACAAGGGCTGAAAATGGTGTAAGAGCGTGGGATTTTCAAAGCTAAAAGCTGAGGGCTCACTATCCATTGTATTGGTTTTGGCACTAGACAAGCAAAATGGAATTCAGGTAAGAGTGTAGCGAGAGGATAAAACCTCTTTATGTGCTTGAATACTGAAAGCATATAAATATATATATATATATTTATATATATTATAACAATGTATGTGTGTATATATTATATATATGTACATACACAAAATGCATATACATATATATATGTATATGTATATGAGTATATATAAATTAAAATGGTTAGATATGTTAAGAGAATGAGTAGTGGTGAAGAGTAATTAATCTAATGCTGGAATTTTGATAATTAGATGTTGGTGAGAGAGACAACAACACAAGTTTGAAGTACAATGGCTGACAAGGATGTTTAAAAGAAAAGTGACAATTCTTGGTTAGTGTGTGTGTGTATATATATGTTAATTGCATGATGAAGATGAGTTGATGTTTATGGTGCATTAAGTCAACTTGAAATTAATTGTGGTCTAAATATATGTTTTGTAGCATGGAAATCAAGTACGATATGGGTACGTCATGTTAATGGTTGCAATGGCTTAGACTGAGGTGAAAGGTTAAGTGCAGATTTGAAACTCAAAGTCAATAACTATTAAGTCTCGAGGTAAGTGGGTTAAGTAAAGCTTGTCAGTATCATCTCGTAGGAATGATTTAATTTTATAAATTCGTTTATGCTTGGGCTGGACTGAAACTTATTTTCTGCTTTGCATGTTGTGGCCAGCCAAGCGTGCATGTTAAGTGAAATGAACTGATGCATATATGCATTTACGTATAGCATGTTTTGAGTTTAATTAATTAATGTTTATGTTTTAATGACTTGCATCATATGTTATATTTGCAAAGTCTTGGTTTGAACCGACATTTGAAATAAATCAAAAGTTCTTTATATTTCAAACTCAAAACTGATTTAATAGTGATTTGGAATCCGTGGAAGCCAAGTGCTACGCGAGGAAATTAATTTCAAACTGTTTTTGAATGCAGGCATATCCTATGACCTTTAGGTCATTTCTAGCCTATCGAGCTTAGCTCTAGGCCCTATTATCCGTTTATCGAGCTTTGTGCTCTAGACTATTTTATTGTACCTATCGAACTTAGTGCTCTAAGTAAATTGTTAGACTTGTCTGGAAAACCAGCAGACAAGTTCCAGCTCTCAACCGATCAGCGAGATTAGAGTATTGCCCTATGACAATTGATTTTGTGTTGCTTGCGACACCACACCATCGCTAGCTAGGATGGACATTGATTAATTGATTGAGGATCATTGCCTAAACTCTACTCACTACTATTTCATTACCAGTACTGCTTTCAGTGAATCGAGGCAATATGCCTAACCGTTATTGATTTCTTGATTTATGATTCATAGATTATTGAAATCCATATTGATCGAAATGATCGTAGTGCATATTGATCGTTTTATCAAGTGTTTATTGATTGCTTTATCAAAGTGGCCATTGATTGATTTATCGAAGTATATTAATCTTTATTTGAAATGCGTAACGTATTGAGTTTAACTGAATGCATAATGAATTGATTTAGCTGAACTGCATGGTAAGTTTGTTTTAATTAAGTGCATATTGAAAGCGTCTTACAACTGAAGTGCACGAAGAAATGTTTGACTTAATACCATGCTTAAATACCAAGCTTACTTATTACTCCAGCAGTGTTTTTTACACGTGCATGTAGATCGACATGAGTCAAACATGCATTTACTTAAGCTACTTACTGAGCCGTGATTTTGCTCACCCCTTTCTAACAACATTGCAAATCATACGAGCTATACTCCATACTTGGAGTTTTGGGAGTAAGGCCTCGAGGATGATCTTTAAGTAGTGATACTAGCCTGAGTCCTCCGAGTGCTGTTTTTGTTGCACTTGAGGTATAAAAACGATTATCTTGTTATTCATGTATGACATTTTAAATGCACAGTACACGCTTATAGAATTTTTGGGATTTAACTTAGGATCGTTCTAGATTATTATAGGCTCATATGATTATCGAGTGCGATCCAAGAAGTGAATTGTGACAACTATGAGTTGTGAAATGCCATATATATGTAATGGATGATTTTGGAAGTATACGTAATATATAGTGAATTAGATTGAGAATTGTGGTTTGGAATTATTCCGCTGGAAATAGTTGATTATTTTGCAGGTTATTAAGCTGGGGAAAATCGATTTTATATAAGGGGGAGTTTTCAACTTTTTTCTTTTACTAGTTTAATATTGACTTAGAGTATTAGTAAGTCGAGTGATCTTAAGAGATGGCAAATTAAACGGTGAATGTACGTCAAACTAAGAATGCGAATTTAGTGTAGAGACGACACTGACACCGAATACAAACCTTAAAGTGAAAAGAAAAATTTAGTTCATAAATTTAGGAAAACGGTATAAGTATGATTGATAAGTGTACGTCGTGGCCCTCGGGTCGTGACATAGAGACTCATGACAATTTGCTATCATGAGTCTCGATGTCATGAGTCTCGAGCAACCCTCAAATTCCCTTTTTCAACACCCTAAACACCCCTTCTACTCGATACAATCATATTAATGCAAAAAAATCACAATAAAGCTATATATGTTTAGGGTTTTACTTTAGAATTGATGAAAAACTGTGGATTGTAGCTGATTAATTTAAGGTTGATGAAGATTGAAGAGAAAACAAAGATGAAAAAATGGAAGAAAACTTAGGTTGTGTGGTAAGGGATGGGAGGGTAGTTTGGCTAGGAAAATGTTATAGTTAGGTTGTATCAAGTAAAAATGAAAAAAAAATTAAAATGGAATAAGTTTATTAGCAAATAGGGTGTGCATACTAAGATATAGGGTGCAAATAGAATTTCTTATACAAAAAGATTAAGGTTCATTTAAAAATGAAAAGAAAATATGAAATATTTATATGTATATTTCATCTGTATGAAACAGACTTGCTATTAGATAATTTTTCAGTGTAAGAAATTAAAATATAGGTGAGACTTGAAAACAAGATCAAAACTACTTTTGCCAAATTTCATTTTCAAACTATTAAAGCTTTAAGTAGAGCCAAACTGGAAAAGAGAAAGCAAATATGTTTCTGTCACTGACGGTAAAAGGAAATTCTATCATTCTATACAGGCTTGGAATTACAGAGGTAAATTAATTAATTCTGCCAACAAATGAATCAGCTGATCATGTGCCACAAATCAACATGATTAAAATAATCTTCTTAGTAGCATAAGCACAGCAAAAAGCTAGCAATGTTCATTTTTTTAAAGGTAAAATTAACAGCTAAACAAATAGATTATTCTATGGACTTGATTTAGTTTGCCTGAAAACAAAAGGGAAATGCTCTTAGGATTCCTTTTTCCAGAAAGGGTTTACTTTAAATTCTTCTATACTAAGAGATTTCGGTAAGAAAAGTGAGCATTTCTAATGCACATCTTCAGTTTCTTATGATTAAAGAAAGAAGGTGAAGAATAGAGGAAAACAAGAAGCAGATGAAGACGATTAAATGACAACATGATCAGTATACAAGAAGAGAATAAGATGTTTCCTTTAACTAGTATGACCAAATATTAAAATCTAGTTGTTGTTGCACAAAACAACAATAAAGGAATGCTGACGTGCTATTCGTACTTTGTCTCCACGTGTCTCCAATTAGCTTTTGTAAAACAAGAAAAGTTAGAGGGACGCAGGGGTGGTTCTCTACGTAGACACTCCGATGCTTAAGTCAGCTACAAGTTCTTCAGTATTAGGAAGCGTAAAGCTAGTAGTCAAAAATTAGAAAATAGAATTATACCTGAGGCCTATTTATAGGCGAATATTCTAGGTTAATTACCTGAGGGTGATCATGTCATTTTACTAGGAGTTTGTTTCTAAGTATAACATAGATTTTGTAAATCCCGGAAGTAGCAGCAGCCTGTCGTCGGCGAGAGACTTAGAAGTGTGGCATGTTGTTGGCGGTAGGAGTCTGTTGCTTACGGAAGTTGAGAGAAGCGCCACGTGTCAATCGATGGGTGACAGGCGATTGCAGCGGGGGTCTATCGCTTGCGACAGATGTCCTGTCGCAGGCTGTGCCCTCTGTCGCTGAAGGCCACGTGGCCCAATGGTCCTTTGCCACGTGGTGAATCCTGACAATTTTAGGCCTGGCTTAATGTAGATGGACTTTGTCATATCAATTGCTTCCCACTCTCTTGTTGGATTTCTCCAACCAAGAGAGTATAAATATGTGTTTTTGGGCCCTAGCCCAATGTGAATAGTTTTCTGATTTTTGTGATTTTCTCTGAAATTTTTTGTAGGTGAAAGAGCTCTACCCTACGGGAGACGTGATCAGACGCGACGTTTGGCATTCCCTGTCGCGGCTATATAAGCATCTGGGGTTCGACGAAAGATCATACGAAAACCTCTGAACAGCAGTCTGTCGCATGTATTTTCAGCTTTCTCGCCAAAAGAGTCTGTCGCCAAAAGAGTCTTGTTTTCACACTAGGAGTATCTTGCTTATCGCAGTGACAGTAAGTATACACTTGTCGTCTTACTTATCACCTTTCGCAACTAGTTTTAGGTCTCCCGCAGGTGTCTTAGTCTTCCGTGTAGAGTTTAGGTCTCCTGCAAACTAGGTCTCTCGCCTAGCAGATCTGTTGTCTACTAGGTCTATCGCCCAATAGGTCCGTCGCCTACTAGGTCTCTCGCCTAGTAGGTCTGTCGCCAATTTTTGCTTTTTGTTCGTTTTTTAACCATGTCCTCGTAACGCCCGGGTAAATCGCTTAGAAGGGGTGGTGTTGAATGTGCATTGACAAATGCGGACTTAGAGGATTTCAACACTCGTTTTCCCCTTCCTTCCGGTTACAGTTATAGACTTCCAATCATTGGGGAAGTTACCCCTGACCTAGTTAGAAGCGGCATAGCAGTGCATAAAGCGTCATTACTCTTCGGTTTTCGTTTTCCGTTGCCAAAGTTTGGTCTAGTGTTTCTTAGGTACAAAGATATAGTTACTTGTCAACTTCATCCTTATGCTTGGGCTCAAATAGTAGGATTTTCGATGGTATATCATAGTTTAGGTATCGTTCCTACTGTCCCCATCTTGAGTGCCTTTTTTAGAGTCCATGGTCTGAAAGGACTGATAACGTTTTCTCTCCAGAGGTTAAAGGTCGACGAGTTTCCCAATAACAAAATTTTTTCGGACCTTCCTAACAAACTGCATGGTTTTGAGAGTGAGTGGGTCGTTATCGAGATTCCAAGTGATTTGCGAATTCGCATCACATGGAATCGTGATACCAGCAACCACTCGAAGCGCTTGGAAAGATTTAGAGTAGAATCTTTAAGAGACCACTTTAGTGAGCCTATACGACGAATTTGTTCTACTAGGAAACATAATTTATTTTTCCTTTTAACCCTAGAGAATATTACAGCAGCCGGTTGGGCAGTAAGCGCAGCCGTTCCTGGGACTTTTGATACCCCATCTATTCTCCCTACTAGCTCGCCTGTGTCTGATGCTGGCCCTAGCCAACCGCCCAGGGTTCCTATAGCTGAGACTTCTAACCCTTTAGGTCACCTTGTAGACAAACCTTCTCCAGATTCGAGAGACGAGACACATGAGGTTGCGGGTGCCAGTGATCCATTCGAGGAGGATCTTGAATGGACTCAGGGCAATGCCTTTGGGAGCCCTTTCGTCGACTTTTCGGCCGATCCGAATTTGGATAATTTAGAGGATTTTACTGAAATTATAGGTTTCTAATTTTCTTTGCTTTATATATCCTTGTGCATGGCATTTTGGATTTAGATTTGCTGATTACTTCTCCTTAAATTATGTAGATATGAACTTTCATAATGCTATGAGCAGAAGGCAGGCCAATGCTTCTACCAGAGTGGCTCCTCCTTCTCAACAACAGCCGCAGGTCAAAGCCTTCGCTTTCAGATATCCTCGTGCTCCTACTCCTCCTCCGGCAACTGGCGAGCCTAGTTGTCCTGCCCAAGAGGTCGGAAGAAATAAGCGAAAGAGAACTCTCATCCGTGATCATAGTTCAGATGATCAAGAAAGCTCTAGGTCGCAGAGGAGTGAGTCAGCGCGCTGAGAAGGTGGTTCCCGTGCTGCCGAGGATAGGTCGGCTCTTCGCCAGCCTAGGCGTAAATATAGGAAGAAGTTGATCATTGAAGCCTCGATGCCTACGAGACCAATCTTGCCTAAGGTAGCCAATCCTACCGTGAAGCGCTATGTAGTTGATAGTGGGGTCGTCGTAGATGGAGAGAACTTCCAGATCTATCCCGGAGTGAACGAAAATGATAGCATTGAGGAGACCGGGATAGCGTCTCGTCTGGCTTGGAGCACCATCCTTCCCTGTGATGATGTGGGGCTTTTCCCAAACCTTGCAGAAGCTGAGGATAATTCTGACTATCTTGTGATGAAGGTGGGAGCGTCACACTTATTTGGTAATATATTCCCTTTTTTTAACCTCTTTCGTCGGGTTTTTGAGTTACTTCTGTTTTTTGTTTTGTCAGTCAGCTCAGCAAATGACAGTCGTTAATGCACGGCATAGGGCTCTTAGAGAGCAAGCTGACAAAGAGATTCGTGAGCTCCGAGAGAGAAAAATGGCGCTTCAGAATGAGGTTGTTTAGCTTTGTCCATATGCTGGTAGGGTCGAGGAATTGACGAACAAAAATAAGGATCTTGAGCAGAGGTTGAAAGAAGAACAGGCGAAGGTAACCTCCATTCACGGATATCAAGAGACCTATAATAAGGCAACCAATGATCGAGACACCATGAGGATGCAGTGGGATGAGGCCATCGATGAGCTACAGAGTGTGTTAGATCGGCAAAAGGAGGTCCGAGCTGAGGTCGTTCGTGAATACCGCCTGTCTCAACACTGCTATGAGAAGAAAGAAGAGCTTGCTGTGGGATTCATCAAGTATGGCTTCTACTTAGCCTGCTCTTGGTTGGAGAAACACCGACCTGATGAGTCTTTCCCTGAGTGACTTTTCACCGAGGAGGCCTAGTACTGTGAAGCTCTTTCTTGGACCAAATATGAACCTGACTCACTAAGTCCGGATGACTATATAGAGGTAGGAGCCATAGATGACTTGGACAACCTTAAAGGTCCGTTGCCTCCTCGACAGCCACGCAGCCGGCTTGAGCCTACTTGGGCACGTGACCAATCCGGGCCTGCAGCGACGCGTAATGAGCCTGAACCTATCGAGGCGGGTGATCAACCTGAGTCTATCGAGGCACTGCTAGGGTTGGACGACGATGAGTTTCAATTTTTTGATTCTGCAGCCGTTGATCCTGTGCTAGACTCTGCGGCTGTGGTTGGGCCTTCAAGTGATGTTCCATCTTCCGGGATGGCTTCTTCAGCTCCCTAGGACCTTGATCCTCTGACTCCTCAAGTTCCTGATCCTTAGGCTCCTTAAATTCTTGATCCTCCGGTTATTGAAGGCCCTAGTGCTGATGCAGCATCTTCTCAGTCGGCTGACTTGGTCCTCACCATAGATTAGGATATTTTGTATTTCATTTTGTTTGTTAACTGAATCTAAAGATTCATTCTCAATGAAAAGTATAATTGCATTTTGTAGCTTTTTCTTTTTTGTCTGAATGAATATTTCGTATTCATAACTGTTATATCACAAATTTCTAAAAAACAGCGTTAAAACGTTAAAAATATCGAATAATTCTATTTTTGAGGCATAAAGCGTACCTTTACACCATATTGTTCCCCAAGTTCTGCTTTGAGACAGTGTTATTGTTCCTGTTCAAAAGATGAACTTTTTTTGAACATTTGTGCCTATCTCGCGCTTTTTTTGCTTAAGGATTAGTTAGATTTGATAAACCAATCACAAAATATATATATTTTTTGAACCAATTGCAGCACATATATATTGTAACGTACCTCGTAACATGCTTCATGTTCTGCATCTCTAAGGACTGTTGATTTGCCCGTCTCGAGCATTTTTTACTTAGGGACTTTTGATTTGCCCGTCTCGCGCATTTTTCGCTTAGGGATTTTTGATTTGCCCATCTCGCGCATTTGATTTGCCTATCTCGCGCATTTTTCACTTAGGGACTTTTGATTTGCCCGTCTCGCGCATTTTTCGCTTAGGGACTTTTGATTTGCCCGTCTCGCGTATTTTTAGCTTAGAGACTTTTGATTTGCCCTCGCGGATTTTTTGCTTAGGGACTTTTGATTTGCCCATCTCGCGCATTTTTCGCTTAGGGACTTTTGATTGGCTAGCTTTTGCCTCGTTCCAATTCCTGTATCACATAATCTGTCTAACACATTGCATTAGAGAATATAGAAAGTGAATAGCTGGCCTTTATTCATGATGGAAAAATAAAGACAAGAATCATAAAAGAATACAATGTTTCACTGCCAGTACAGCTTGAGATGGTTGGTGTTCCAAGTCTTCGAAATCTTCTTTCCTTGCAAGGTTTCTAAGGTGCATGTGCTAGGTCCGATCATCTTTCTGATTCTGTAAGGTCCTTCCTAATTAGCCCGAAATTTTCCATCCTCCCTATGAGTGTTTGTAATTGCCGACTTTCTCAGTACCAGGTCTCCTTCTTGCAATTCTTTGTTCTTAACTTGCGCATTGTAATAAGTGGCTACCCTCTGTTGGTAGGCAGCCAATTTTACTTTTCCCGTGTCCCTTAACTCATCTATCAGGTCCAGATTCTCCCTTAGTCCCTGAGAGTTAAGTTCTTTAATGTAAGGGATTAATCTAGGTGATTCAGCCCCTATTTCAATCGGGATTAGGGCCTCAGTCTCATACACCAAATTGAACAGTGTTTTCCCCGTCGACACCTTACTTGTTGTTCTGTAGGCCCATAGGACACTTGGGAGCTCATTTACCCATGCACCCTTTGCCTTGTCTAGTTTGGTCTTCAAACCATGTAGTATAGTTCGGTTGCTCACCTCAGCTTGCCCATTAGCTTGAGGATAAGATACAGAGGAGATTGTTAACTGAATGCCTAGGCCTTTATAGAATGTTCGGAATGCGTCACAATCAAACTGTTTCCCATGATTGGCATTAAGCACACGAGGTATCTCAAAACGGCAAATGACATCCCTCCAAACCATTGCTTCCACCTTTCTTTCGGAAATCGTAGCCAAAGGCTTTGCCTCTATCCACTTTGTGAAGTAGTACGTGGCTACAAGCAAATCTTTCCTCTGTCCTGTGCCCAAGGGAAAAGGTCTCAGGATATCTAGCCCCCACTGTGCAAATGGTGTTGGTTGAAGAGTGCTCTGAAGGGTCGAGATTGGTGTAGTGACTATGGGGGTGAACTTTTGTCATTTTTCGCACTTTCGCACCTTTTCAGTGGCATCCTTCTTCAATGTAGGCCAATAAAACCCTGCACGCAATATTTTCGTGGCCAAGACTCGGGCCCCTAAGTGTTCACCGCATATCCCCTCATGGACTTCAGCCAGGGTGTATTCAGCTTGTTGAGGCCCTAGACACTTGACACTTTAGCAAGGGCATTGTGAATCCACGTTTGTAGAGTTCTCTGTTCACCACAGTGAATCTGGCACTTTGCAACTTTAGCTTTCGGGTCTCATCTTTGTCAGTTGGGAGTGTGCCCCCCAATATGTAGTCTTTGATCGGGCTTCTCCAATCACCTTCGATCTTGACATCGCAGACATCTTCTTCTTCAATACTTGGCTTAACGAGGGATTCCACTTTGACCACACCGCCTTTGATTCCTCTAGAAGAAGCCAACTTTAAGAGGGCATCCACATGACTGTTCTCAGATCGAGTTATCTGAGTCAATTGAAAGTTTTTAAATGATTGTGCCAATAATTGCACTTTCTGTAGATAGGGGACTAAAGTTGGTTCTCGTGCTTCATATTCACCTGAGAACTGATTTACCACTAATTGTGAATCGCTATGGGCCATTAAGTTGCTAACTTCTAGTTTCTCTGCAAGTTTCATCCTGGCGATTAAGGCATCGTACTCAGCTATATTGTTCAAGCTTGGAAAATCGAAATGTAGGGAATATTCATAGGTTTCCCCTTCAGGTGAAGTTAGCACAATTCCAGCTCCACTACCATCCATGTTATGAGTCCCATCCACAAATAATTTCCACCAGACTAACTCTGTTTCTTCTAAAACCTCTCGACCTGTACATTCTACAATGAAATCTGCCAGCGCCTGCCCTTTTATTGCTTGCCGAGGCTGGAAGTGGACGTCATATTCACTCAACTCGATAGCCCATTTGGTCAGACGTCCGGAGTGCTCTGGTTTCTGCACTATCTGCCTTAAAGGCTAGTCTGTTAAGATAGTCACCGAGTGAGCCTGGAAGTAAGGTCGTAACTTCCGAGTTGCCATCACCAAGGATAGAACTATTCTTTCGACAAGAGGGTAACTTGTCTTGGCATCTAACAGGACTTTGCTTACATAATAAATTGGACAGTCCTTGTCTCCTTCTTTCCTTAGTAGGACTGCACTTACGGCTATCTCTCTTACACCGAATACATGAGGAGGTGGTCTCCGGGCTGTGGTCGAGATAATAGAGACAACTCTTTCAGGTAGTCCTTTAATTTTTCAAAAGCGTCATTGCACTCTTCTGTCCATTTGAAGTTCTTTCCCGCCTTTATCGCCTTAAAGAATGGTAGACTCCTCTCAGTTGATTTGGACAAGAAGCGATTCAAAGCTGCTATCCTTCCTGTTAGCCTTTGAACCTCTCTAACAATATTGGGTGGCCTCATGTCTAGAATAGCCTGAACTTTTTTGGGATTAGCTTCTATCCCCCGATTAGTGATCATGAATCCCAAAAACTTTTCAGACCTCACCCCGAATGAGCATTTATTGGGGTTTAACTTCATCTCATACTGCCGCAACACATAGGGGTGTAAAACGGGCGGGTCAATGCGGGTCGGTGCGGGTCAATGCGGGCACGGGCTAAAACGGATCAAGCCTGTTTAGGCCCATATTTAAACGGGCCATAAAAAGCAGGACCGGTCCACTTTCAATGCGGGCTGGACCGGTCCGCGGGCTTATATAATGGGTATTAAATTAAGGCCCAAAAATTAAAATAACAAGGTTTGGCTATATAATTCATTAAATTGATATTAAACTAAAGTCCAAAATAAAATAAATTGGATTTTTTTTCACTTAATTAGGCCTAATTTTAATTTCTTGAAGGAAATTTAGATTGGTAATTACTAATTAAATCAATTAACCAAAATCATATATATATATATATATATATATATATATATATATATACATATGAGCTTGTGATTATTAATGAATCTTGCTCAGATTTCATTCAGTAAACAGTGGTATAAATTTCATGGGTAAAGGCCTCATTATCATCTTCATGAATTGAATTTGTTAAGGTTGGACCATTGGAGTTAAAACCAATTCTTGGCTGGTTACACAACACTTACACACACTTAGCAATAGCAGTAGCAAGCCCAGTAGGTGATTTAGGCATTTAAGTTTTAACCGTTCAACATGAGGTTCCCAACAGAAATGGCAGTAAAGAAACTAGAAATTAGTCACTGCCACTGGCGAAATATATAGGCTGCATTATGGGTGGAAAAAGCACCAAACGGATAAAATCTCCTTCATTAGCCATTGTCCATTGACGAAAAATTACAATGAAAGACCAGACCACATTCACTGACAAAGCAAATAAAAAAACTTCCCATTTCAGAGACACAATGCCAATGGAATGCAAAATTTGCAGCTTTAAGTTATCTTGTAAAAAAAAAAAAGATTTCTCCTCATGTTCAAGCCCAGAAACAATGCCCACTTTCTTTAAAAAGATCTTCATTTAGCTTTAGTTGTCTAATTTATATGACAACAGAACAATATCAAAAGCAAAAAAGAAAAAGAAAAAGAAGGCAACTTTTAGAAGTAGCAAATAATAATTTCTGCAATGCTCCGAATGGATAATCTACCATAATCTACCTTAAAAGCATGCATCCAATGTACAGATCCTGTTCCTTAAGTGAAGCAACCAAATTAAACACTAAATGCTTCATTTTTCTACAGGGAAAAAAGCAAGAATAAATTTTTTTTTTACAACCCATATTCTTTACCAAACAGTCCTCAATTCAACCAATCAAAAACACTAATTAAATTTCACCTCCCATATATATGTTCTGAATCATTTTTTCTTCTGTCAAACCAAGCAAAACCCAGAAACTATTTCATAACGCATTAAAACAAAACAAGATCTTTTATCTAAACACAACACTGCACAAGAATAAACTTAGTGCTACAAATATTAAACTCCCAATACAAATACACACATAACATTCATTAATATTATGGTCTAAAAAAAGTGTAGTAGATAAGTCTAAAAGTCATAAAATCCACAAACATCCATTAGAATCCACACATTAAAAAAAAACATTAAACTTGTCATTTTATCTCAATATTCAAATGATTTGAATCATTTGATTCTTCCACCACATCATCTTTGTTTTCCTCATCATCTTCCCAACCTATAAGATAAAATTTTAAATTATTAAATTTTTACAATAATATTAATGACTACCACTTGTAAATTTTATTTATTTAAGGAAAATAATTTACCACTTGATATGAAACCGTGTAGCCAACTCCGTGTGCAAATTAGAGCTTGAACCTTCTTAGGAAGAAGACGACTCCTATACTTGTTAAGCACACGTCCCCCAATGCTAAAGGTGGATTCGAAAGCTACAGTAGTTATGGGTATACTCATCAAATCACAAGCCATGTTAGCCAAGATAGGAAACCTAAAACTATGATCCTTCCACCATTTCAAGACATCTAAATCTTTATTAGTGGAAAAATCAAGTTTTGGCATATCTAAGTAGACTTCCAATTGAGACTTGGAACTTGGGACATCATCTTCCTTATCATTTGCCAAGTCCATCCATACCTATATTGATACATTTCATGCAAATATAATTAACAAAGAATAAAAAGTTACTATTAATGAATTGAAGTTCACAATGAAATAAATATAACATTTAAGGTATAAATGTTTATTATCTTTACTTACATCTAAATTAGAGACAGAATCCGTTGGAATAGAAGAGGCGAGAGAAATCTCGTTTTGCTCGCCTTGGTCTTGACCATGTGATGAGTTAGAGGCATGCTTTTTATATTCTTCATAAAGCATAAATAGCTTCATTTTCACCACATCCAACCTCTCTTGAAAACCTTGAGGATCAACTTTTAAAAAGCATCGTTTCAACATTGTGAACTTAACACGAGGATCGAGAACCACCGCCATTGCAAGTAAAACATTATACTCACTCCAATACTTGTCAAATTTTTTCTTCATATTAGATGCCATGCCTTGTAACATCTCATCATCTCCATCCAAGTACTCTATTAAAAGCATCTCAATTTTCCAAACTTGAGCAAAATACAAGTTGGCGGTTGGGTAATTAGTTCCCGAAATCAAATTCGTGATTTCATAAAAATGCTTAAAAAATTCACAAATTTTCTCTCCCCTTCTCCACTCTTCACTTGATGGACAATGCTTATAATTTCTATCATTTAATGCAAGCATAGAAAATGCACGCTTAAATTTCAAAGCACTCTCAAGCATCAAGTAAATAGAGTTCCATCTAGTTGGGACATCCAAAACCAAATATGAACTTGAAGAAATTGAGACCTTTTTTACACATTCTTCAAAACTCCTCATTCTAGCCTCTGAACCCTTCACATACTTGATACTTTCTCTAATTTTCTCATTAGCGGTGGAAGCTACCTTCAAACCTTCTTGAACAATAAGATTTAAAATGTGGGCACAACATCTAACATGAAAAAATTGACCATCACATAATAAACTCTCTTACAAACAAAGCATATCTTTTAAATTAAGTTGCATGTTATCATTAGCAGAAGCATTATCCAAAGTAATGGAAAAGATTTTCTTGTCTATCCCCCAATCATTTAAAATTTCCATTACTTTTTTAGATAATTCATATCCTGAATGTGGAGGTTGCATATCACAAAAGGCAAGAATCTTACTACTTAGCTCCCAATCTAAATCAACATAATGAGCAGATAAACAAAGGTACCCCTCATTAGTGCAAGCAGTCCATAAATCACAAGTGAGACAAATTCCACCCTGAATTTGAGCCAAGCATTCTTTCAGTTTCTCTTTATTTTCCAAATAAAATTTCCAAACATTGCCTTAAGACTGCTATCCCCTTACATGAATGTGCATGACGCCTTAGGGATGAAGTTTCATATTTAGAAAGACCCGCCTTATATATTGTCCCACACCCCTTACATTTAGTACGTGGTTTACCATCATCAGCACTAATAACATGTTTTCCAAAAAATTGCCACATTTCTGAACTGTTTTTCCTAGCTTTTTTAGATTGCTTTTCAATTGTTTCAGTTTCAACCTCACATTCCTCATCCTCAATTTCAACTTTATTAACATCATCCTCATTATCAGCATCACTAACAATATCAATATTATTACTATGCAGAGTCTGATTTTGAGAATAAGATGCCATATTATCATTGTCAACAACAGATGCCAAAAAGAAAAAACTCAATTAACATACATAACATTTAAGTACAACATAAAACGGAACAAATTTCAAAATTCAAATCATATGAATTAATTAGTCACAAAGAACAATATCAGTGTCACATAATGAGAACAAATTTCAAACACCAATGAACAAATTAATTTTTTTCCTTTTTAGTTGTAGGTAATTAAACAATAATCACAGTCATAGAGAACCAAAATATAAAAAAAGAAAATAACATAAAATGAAGAAGAAATACTAAAATAAAAAAAATGACTTAAGCTATTGACTGATTCAAAATTCAGATTCTGTGCACACAGTGGACTGGTAAATTTGAAATTGAAAATAGGAAAGCAGGCAGGAATGGATCACTTCGACTAAGGCTTACTCAAATTTAGGAATCTAGGTTTAGATATTTTGGGCTCTGATTGCTCTTTTCACTTGCATTTTGCTTGTTGGGTTGTTAAATTTTTTAGTTATGCTGGTAGAGCCAGGTAGCATCTATATGTCCATTTTGATGGAGTGGCATTTTGATAGAATGTGTGGATAAACTAGAAGCTGTTTTCATTATATGATTGCTAATTTGGTGGATTCTTGTGATCTTCTTTTCTAGATTTTTCCTTGCAGACAAAGTTTCTCTTCTTACATACAAGATCCTAATGCATGCTCTATAATTTGTGTTTATTTATGGTTCTCTTTTACAATTGCCTCAGATAAACAGTGAATTACTTCGAGAAAACCTTGAACGAATGGCTGGCACAGATGATTCCACCTTTAATGGCTTAGATCTTGCAACTCTTATTAGGAACAAGTATGGCAGGTCTTATGATGTTCAATTGATAAAGAAGGTATGCATTTCTAAATGAGAGAATGCTTTATTAGCTTATTTTTACCTCGTCTGACTTATAATTTCCTAGATTCTTGATGATGATTTTTGAAATGATAGCTTATGATGAGATAAGGGTTTCGCTAAGCATAAGTTGGAGATGGTCCTTTCATGTCTAGAACGTAGATGAATGTTGTTTTGGTGCCCCAACATGTCCATTTTGTATAGAATTATTTCCATGATTTCCCTTTTTCTTTATTGCATTTGAAACAATCTACTGAAAATTTATCAGCTTGTCTAATTGGGTAAAGAGGAATTCTCTATGTCCACTGTAGGAAAAAACATGGGCTTTCTTACTATAAACTATTAATGAATAATGATTCGTTTCAAGCTAAGCTTCAATGGGTACTATGAAGTTTCAATGTATGCTCTGTGAACAATTGTCCTATTTCTTTAATTATAGGATGCAGACTATTGTGTTTATGACAGCAATAGCAGATAACAGAAAAAATGCTTTTTCGCATATTGCATTACTTGATTATGATTTAACACTGGCATATAACAGAAGACAATGCATGTAACTTGTCCTAAATAGGTGTAAGTTTAGAGAAAAAAACACCATTTTTTTTGTCTTTGATGGCTTATTCTAAAGTTTCATTCTTGTTGTGCCTCAGTGGTTAACAGTTTGTTCAGTTGCTATTTTGTGTTTGCTTCATTTTTTTATTGTGTCACTTAAGCATTTACCTTTGCATGCCTTGATTTAGGAGTTCTTGGGAAGAAATCTCCTTGCACTGAATGTTATGTGGAAATACATGGAGCAAGTAAGTAGATTTTGAGCTAAGTTGTGCCTATCGTAATATCATATTACAAGTAATATTGAATCTAAAACCTTGTGTACAACTTCAAAAAACTTGTGGTGACTATTAAGTTTATCTTTTTGAAGATATGAACGAAGCTTACAAAAATTTGATTTTGATGAAATAGTGTTTCCCATTTTTATTCTTGACTAACATTTATGTTATTCTGGATTCCGACTCTCTAGTTGCTATATCGTTTTAACTGTCTTCTTTTCGAAAAAATGCAAGTGAAAAGAGCAATCAAAAGAAGTTCACGAGAATAACAAGTAACAACCTTATATATTAGAAACAAAAATTTTATATATATGCTTAATAAATATGGATTTAACGAAAATCAAGCACCATAAAAGATCACCAAATAGATTCACCATAAAAGATCACCACCAAATAGATTCTTTGTATTTCATAGCAGGCCAAAATCATCACCAAATAGATAACCCATACAGTAACAGCAGCAACGAGCATTCGTGAATCGTGGAAGAAAAGCATCATACCTGGTTTTTGTGTTTGACTGCCACTAGTGGTTGCTGGTGGTGAGTGGTGCCTTCTTAATTGGTGGTGCTGCTGCTGTCGTGTTGAACAGCGAACACCCTCTGTGTGTGCGTGCGTGAGAGAGATTGAAGTGATAGTGGTGAGGCTGGGTGAGGTTGGCTGAGTGAGAGTCGAGAGAGAATGAGATGAGAGTTGGAGTCGAGACTCACTAGAGAGAGGTCAGATGGTTGTTGTTGTCGATTTTAGCTTAGGGTTTGTCGGTTTGGTATTTGGGAATTGGGATTTGGGTGGGAGGCTGCTGCTGTTGAATTGGGAAGTTTGGATTCAGACTTGTGAGTGAGTGGGAGGGAAATCCGGAATGATGAATTGGTCTGGTCGAATCGAATGACTCAAATGGATTTGGGCTGTAGCTGTAGTACTGTAGTAGTAGGCCGATTTTTAATTGTGGCCCGCGGGCTAGCCCTTTTCCGTGCGGGCCAAACCGCGCGGACTGCTAGCCCGCCGGGCTCAACCCGTATAAGCCCGTTTTTTAACGGGCCGAAATTCATGAACCCAACCCGTTTAAAGCCCGTATTTTTAACGGGTCAGCACGCGGGTTACAACTCGTTTTACACCCCTAGCAACACATTAAATACCTTCTTTATCTTCTAGGCGTGCGACTCTTCCCTTTAGCTTTTTATGATCATGTCATCAACATAAGCTTCCATGGTGTTGCCCAACAAGTCTTTGAACACCTTATTCACCATGTGCTGGTAGGTTGCCCCCGTGTTTTTCAAACCGAATGGCATTACTCGATAGCAATATGTTCCACTATCGGTAATGAATGAGTTCTTCTCCTTGTCCTCTAGATGCATCATGATCTGGTGGTACCCCGAAAAGGCATCTAAGAAACTAAGTAATTCGTATCCACAAGTTTCATCTACTAACTTGTCAATCTGAGGTAGTGGATACGAATCCTTAGGGCAGGCTTTATTCAAATCTGTGAAGTCCACAGATTCTCCATTTTCCGTTAGCTTTCTTTACCATTACAACATTAGCCAACCATTCTGGATAGTTAACTTTTCTAATAAACCCTGCCTGCGACAACTTTGAGATTCCTTCGCTATGGCCTGTTGCCTCTCCGGAGCAAAATTTCTCTTCTTATGCTTTATTGGCCTTGCCCCTAGGACTATGTTCAACCGATGACAAGCAACTTCAGGGTCAATCCCAGGCATATCAGCTGGGGTCCAAGCAAACACATCAATGTTTTCCTTCAAACATCGGATTATTTCTCCTTTTATTTTTTCAGGCAGCTGGCTTCTCACATATACTACTCTTTCTTCATCCCCTTCAACCAACCGGACTGCTTCCATTTCTACATCAGGTTTTGGCTTTGGTGGTTCTTCAATCGTAAGGGTTTCCTTCCTCTAAATCCCTTACACGTTGTGGATGCGATATTACACGTCCTAGCCTTCCTTTGGTCTCCCTTTACTTGTCCAACACCCTGGGGAGTTGGGAACTTCATTAGCAGATAACAGGGATGCACCGCCGCTCTTATGTCATTTAACAATGGTCGTCTGAAGATCATATTATAAGCCACTGATGTTGACTTAACCACCATGAACAACACTTGACGAACAACGCTTCTTGGGCTCTCTCCTAATGTAACAGGTAGCTGAACGGCACCTACCACTTTCACCTTCTCTCCAGCGAAGTCGTATAATAGTGTAGGCACCGATTTTAGTCTGTCATCTGAGATATTCATCTTCTTAAAGCAGTTCCAGTATATCAAATTCACCGAACTCCTATTATCGACTAGGATACGACTTACTGGATGCTTTGCTATCACTGCTAAAACCACTATTGGGTCATCATGAGGGATCACTACATCTCCTCTGTCAGCTAGCGTAAAAGTAATGGGCTCTGCATCTTACCTTTCCTCCATTACTGAGTTAATTTGGTGAGCCTACCGGGCATAAGACTTCCGAGACGAGGAAGATGTTCCAGCTAATGATTCACATCCTAATATCACATTAATAACTTGCCTTGTGGGTTCATTATCTTCCTCTTTATTCCTTCTATTGGTCCTCTTATCATTATCTCTCCTGTCACCATCATTTCGCCTTATAGTTCCCTTGTTTTCACCTCTTTTGTCTCTAAAGTTGTCTTTAAAGTAGTTTCCTCTTTTCGTGCAGGATAGTTGCTCCTATCACTTCTCCACACAAATCGATTTATTTTTCCATCACGCGCTAGCTTCTCTAGCTGATTCATTAACTCCCTACATTTCTCCGTCGAATGGCCATGTGCTGAGTGGTAATTACAGTACGAGTCCGTGTCACGGCCCAGATTTTCGGATGTTTTCTTTGGGGGCCGTATAAGACCTGACCCCTCAATAACCGCTAACATCGAAGTTCGAGATTCAGTAAGTGGGATATAAGTGGTATATTTCGTTGTAGAGGCTTTTTCAAATTTCCTTGACTAATTAGAGAATGCTTCATGAACTTCTCTTTCTTGTTTCCTCTGCTCCTTGAATTCTCCATTCCCCACCATTTTCATCACTTCTTCCTGGGTGACATATTTATTCGTCCGAGAAAGTAGATCTGAGATCGTGGTTGGCTAGTCTAGCGACAGGGATTCTTGCAGTTTTTCAGACCTTGTTCCTTGTAATATGGCTGCCATGGCTATACCGACTTGTAGGTCCCACATTTCTAGAGTAGCGTCTCTGAAATGATCGACATAACTCTTCAATGACTCCTTAACTCCTTGTTTAAGAGTGAGTAAATAAGTCGGTTCTTTCCGTATCTGACTGTTCACTACAAACGCCTTAAGAAACTCGCTTCGCAGTTGGTCAAAAGAGACAATAAACCCCTCAGTCAGGTTATCAAACCACTTCATCGCATGCCCGGACAGAGTTAGAGAAAAGGCCGTGCACATTATCTCATCTTCCCATCCATGTAGTAACATTAGTGCTTCATAATTCTGTATATGATCATAGGGGTCTGTCTTTCTCGTGTATGTGGTCATCTGTAGCATTTTGAATTTTAAAGGCAGGGGTTTCTGCAGTATGGCTGTGCAAAATGGTACCCTTCTCCTCTAGCTCTCTTATGCGAACACTACTTTTTTCTCCTCAAGTACCTGTTCTATCATCTTCTTCATGTCCACTGAGGGAGTAAGTTGATTCCTGGCATGAGACAAATCATGCAGGTCTTCGGCCACTATTTCCTTACCCTTTTCTTGAGGTGCACTTGTTCGTGCCATTTGTGTACACCAAGTGAGGTCAAACTCCGACCCGACCCCCCAAGTGCTTTGGTCATCGCCACCGTTCTTTCCAGCACCTTCGATACCTTATTTTAAGTTGGTACCAGCAAAATTTGACAAATCACGGTGGTGGGCGGAAGACCCTGTCGCTCAATCGACACCCTGTCGCCCGGACAATTGCCGCCCGACACTAGACACCTGTCTCCTGACATTAGACATCTATCACCCGACCCCTGCCGCAGGTTCCAGATTTATCGCCTCATCAGCCTCCCGTCGGGTACCTGGCACAGGCCTTTGGCTACCCTGTCGTGTCTCCTCCTGTTGAATATCATCTTCCTCTACGAGGGGATCCTCCTGTCGCCGAGAGGGATCTACCATTGTCGCATTCTTTTATCGCCCAAACGCATGCGGCGGGACTCGTGACTTGTTTCTCCCACCAAATTCTGCACGACAGGTGGCAGACTTAATGTCGAGAGGACTCCCTTGAACAAGTCTACCATGGCTCTTAGTGCCTAAGTCGTTTCTTCACTTTGCCGCCTCAAAGCGTCGAATTCTGCCGCAAACACAGTTACTCTCTCATCTTCTCTGTTCACCTTACTCTTATGGCGAATTGGCTGTTCGAGGGAACTCACAGAGTTCTCATCACTTCTAGTTCTCATGTTAGTCGATCTTGTGCTCACCATCTTGAAAGTCTTAATTGGCTTTTATACGATTCCCACAGATGGCACCAATTGTTGCACAAAACAACAATAAAGGTATGCTGACGTGCTCTTCGTACTCTGTCTCCACGTATCTCCAATTAGCTTCTGTAAAATAAGAAAAGTCAGAGGGACACAGGGGTGGTTCCCTACATAGACACTTTGATGCTTAAGTCATCCACAAGTTCTTCAATATTGGGAAGCGTAAAAGCCAGTAGTCAAAAATTAGAGAATAGAATTATACCTGAGGTCTATTTATAGGCGAATATTCTAGGTTAATTACTTTAGGGTGATCATGTCTTTTTACTAGGAGTTTGTTTCCAAGTAGAACACAGATTCCATAAATCCCGGAAGTAGCAGTAGCTTGTCGCCGGCGAGAGACTCAGAAGTGTGGCATGTTGTTGGAAGTAGGAGTCTGTCGCTCGTGGAAGCCGGGGGAAGCGCCACGTGTCAATCGATGGGTGATAGGCGATTGCAACGGGGATCTATTGCTTGCAACAAATGTCCTGTCGCAGGCTGTGCCCTCTGTCGTTAAAGGCCACGTGGCCCAATGGTCCCTTGCCACGTGGTGAATCTTGACAATTTTAGGCCTGGTCTAATGTAGATGGAGTTTGTCATATCACTAGTGAATGCGAATCTATCACTAATTGAGTGATCATATCAAAGTGAAGAACACACCATTTTTTCATTTCTTATATTAACTTGCATCAACCTACCAATCCATCTTCTGAAAAACCCTTGAAGGGATAGCAAACCTAGCTGAAAAAGACCTGGAGAGTTCATCAGGATCAGCTGACATCAAGCACTGATCGAAATTCTGTGCATATGTGTAAGGATCATAAGAAATGTGCACTCGAGTACTTGAACAATCAAAGATTTTCTTTTCCCTCATCAGCTTCCTCCATAGCAGTCTTGACCTAGGGAGCTTTGATCCGGTCTCCAACACATTGATTGAAAGCAGCCAGTCATGCTAGCTTTTTGCATAGCCTTGGCTCCATCTTAGCTCCTGGTTGCCTGAGCTATACCAATTGCTTACTTCCATTGCGAAAGCAATGCTAGAATTTGTGGTTTGAGATCTTGTTCATTCAAGCAATAATGCAAAACTTATGGGTTCACGTAGTAGGGTGCTTGTAGAGAGGAACATGTTATGTTTCTTAAGTCAAATCCTATAATGCCTCTAATAATGGATTATGTTTTTTTAAAAAATATACCAAAATTTCAGGGTCAATTAAACTTATCATATTTGATTTTCTTGCGAGGGTATTGCGATAAGTTGATCTTGAAATTTTGCTACGTTATAATATAACTAATATAATTTATAAACAATACAAATTTAATATAAAATAAATACATAAAAAAATAAATATCAGATATCATACATAATTATATAAAGAAAAATCATTTTATATCTGTTGTTGCACAAAACAACAATAAAGGTATGCTGATGTCGATGTTCGTACTTTTCTCCACGTGTCTCCAAAAAGCTTCTGTAAAATAAGAAAAGTCAGAGAGATGCATGGGTGGTTCCCTGCGTAGACACTTCGATGCTTAAGTCAACAAAAAGTTCTTCAATATTGGGAAGCGTAAAAGCCAGTAGTCAAAAATTAGAGAATAAGATTGTACCTGGGGTCTATTTATAGGCGAATATTCTAGGTTAATTACCTGAGGATAAGTACGTCATTTTGCTAAGAGTTTGTTTCCCAATATAACATAAATTCCACAAATCTCAGGAAAAGTAGAGGCCTGTCGCCGGCGAGAGACCCATACAGTGTGGCACGTTGTGGCATCAGGGGTCTGTCGCTAGCGAGAGCTGGAATACGCCATGTGTTATGTGATGACGACAGGCGATAGACGAGGGAGTCTATCGCCAGCGACAGGTGTCATGTCGCAATTGCGTCTTCTGTAGCCGAAGGCCACGTGGCCCAAGGAACCCTTGCCACGTGATGATTCCTAACGCCTTTGGGCCTGGCCTAGTGTAGATAGACTTGGTCATATCAATTGCTCCCCACTCTCTTGTTGGATTTCTCCAATCAAGAAAGTATAAATATGTGTTTTGGGCCTTAGCCCGTAATGAATAGTGTTTCTTATTTTTGTGATTTCTTCTGGTTTTTTTTGCAGGTGGAAAATCTTGGTTCTGCGGGAGACGTCATTAGGCGCAATGTTTGGTATTCTTTGTCGCGGCTATATAAACAGTTGGGGCTTGACGTAGACGATCACGAGAAACCTCTGCGCTAGCACTTTGCCGCACACCATTTTACTCTTCCGCTGAAAGTACCTGTCGCCAAAGTCTTTCGCCCCACACCAAGAGTCTTTCGCCTACCGTGGTAACAGTAAGTATCCACCTATCGCCACATTTTATCACCTCTCACGTTATTTTTAGGTCTCCCGCTGGTGCCTTAGTCTTTCGCTCAATCATTATAGTCTGTCGCCCATTAGATCTGTTACCCATTAAATCTGTCACCCGTCAGGTCTGTCGGCCATTTTTGGTTTTCCCTCACCCCTTTGCCATGTCTTCGCAACGTCCGGGTAAAACACTTAGAACGGGTGGTGTTGTATGTTCTTTGATAAATGCTGACTTAGGGGAAATTAGGACTCGTTTTCCTCTTCCCTCTGGTTATCGCTATAGACTTCCAGCTCAAGGGGAGGTTACACCCGACTTGGTTAGAAACGGTGTAGCCATTCATAAGGCTTCTTTATCCTTAGGTTTTCACTTCCCTTTTCCAGAGTTTGGCGAAGTGTTTCTTAGGTATAAGGACATCATCTTGTGTCAACTCCATCCCCATGCGTGGGCTTAACTGGTAGCGTTTTCCAGAGTGTGTCGTAACTTGGATATTGTTCCAACAGTTCCTCTTTTAAGCGCCTTTTTCAAGTTCGTGGGTTGAAAGGGTTAATAACGTTCTCTCTTCAAAGCTTAAAGGTCAACGAATTTCCTTACAATAAAATCTTCTCAGACCTTCCCAATAAACTGCGCGGCTTTGAGAGCAAGTGGGTCGTTGTTGAGATTCCAAGCGACTTGCGGATTTGCACTAGATGGAATCGTGATACCTCCGACCACTCACAGCGCTCCTTAAAATTTAAAACAGAAATTTTAAAAGACCAATTTGGTGAGTCTATTCGGTGAATTTGTTCTACTGGGGAGCGTAATTTATTTTCCCTTTTAACCTCGGAGAACATTGTTGCAGCTGGCTGGAGGGTAATCAAAACCGTTCTTGGGGCTTCTGTTGCCCCATCTAACCATCCTACTACTCCACGTGTTTCTGATGCTGGTCCTAGCCAGCCACCCTTGGTACTCGTAGCCGAAGCATCCACCCCCGTAGGCCACCTTGTAGATGAATCCTCTTTGAACTCAGAGGGCGAGACCTTTGGGGTTGCGGGTACTAGTGATCAATTAGAGGAGAACCCTGAGTGGGCTCGGGCTGACGCCTTTGGGAGTCCTTTCGTCGATTTTTCATTGGATTCAAATTTGAATAGTTTAGAGGACTTTGGTGGTTTTTTAGGTTTCTAATCCTTTTTTACTTCTTGTATGCGTGTGCGTGGCGTTTTACTTGGTCAGCTAATCATTTCTTTTTATATTGTTTAGGCATGAACTTTCAAGATTTAATGCGTAGGACGGATGCCAGTGTTGCTGCCCAAGCGGCTCCTCCTTCTCAATCGTAAGTTGGAGCCCCCTTATCTGGACTGGCTCGTGATCCTACTCCTCCTGCTACTGGTGGATCTAGCCGTCCTACATAAGAGGTCGGGAGAAATAAACGAAAGAGGCCTTTTGTCCATGATCGTGGTTCGGACGATCGTGAGAGCTCCGAGTCCTAAAGGAGTGATTCAGCCCGTCAAGAAGGTGGCTCTCGTGTCGCTGAGGATAGGTCTGCTCCTCGTCAGCCTAGGCGCAAATACAAGAAGAGGTTGATTATTGAGGTCACAATGCCTACAAGACCAATCTTGCCTAAGGTAGCTGATCCTACTTTGAGGCGCTATCAAGTTGATAGTGGGGTCGTCGTAGGTGGAGAAGACTTCTAGACCTATCCCAGAGTTAATGACAATGACAGAATCGAGGATGCTGAGATAGCGTCTCGTCTGGCCTGGAGCACCATCCTTCCTCGTGACGAGGCGGGGCTTTTCACAAACCTTACAGAAGCGAAGGATAATTCTAATTATTTCGCTATGAAGGTGAGAGCTTTATGCTTCTTTGGTAATTAAATTCTCCCTTTTTAAGCTTTCCTTCAAGTTTTTTGAGTTATGTCTGTTTTTTGTCTTGTCAGACGGCTCAACAAATTACGGCTGTCAATGCTCGACACAGGGCTCTCAGGGAGCAAGCTGATAAAGACATTCGTGAGCTTCAAGAGCAAAGAATGGAGCTTTTGAACGAGGTTGTCTAGCTTTGCCCTTATCCCAAACAGATGGAGGAGTTGACTAAAAAGAATTTTGATCTCAAACAGAGGCTCCAAGAAGAGCAAGCGAAGGTGGCTTCCCTTCAGGGGTACCAAGAAGCTTATAATAAGGCCATCAATGATCGGGGAGCTATGGAGAGACAGCAGGATGAGGTTATTGAGGAGCTACAAAACGTACTGGACCGTCAAAAAGAGGTTCGAGCCGAGGCCGTCTGTGAATACCACTTGTCCCAGCATTGCTTTGACAAGAAAGCAGAGTTTGCGACGGGATTCATCAAGTACGGCTTCTATTTGGCTCGTGCTTGGCTGGAGAAGCATCGGCTTAGTGAGACTTTCCCTGAATTGCTCTTTACTGAGGAGGCCAAGTACTACGACGCTCCTTGTTGGACCAAGTATGAGCCCGACTCGCAATGTCCGGATGCCTATTTAGAGGAGGGAACCGTAAATGACTTGAACAATCTTGAGTGTCCGTGGCCTCCTCGACAGCCACACAGTCAGCCTGAGTCTTCTGAAGCGCTTGATTTATTTGGGCCTTCGGTAGCGCCTGGCGGGCCTGAGTCTATCGAGGCAAGCGATCAGCTTGAGTCTATCGAGGCATTGCTAGGGTTAGACGGCAATAAGTTCCAAATTTCTGATTCTGTAACTATTGATCCAATGCCAGACTCTGCGACTGTGGTTGGCCTTCAGGTGATGCTCCCTCTTTCGGGATGGCTTCTTCGGCTCCCCAAGACCCTGATTCTTCGACTCTTCAAGTTCTTGATCCTTAGGCTCCTCAAGACCCTAGTGATGATGTATCGTCTTCTCAGCAGGCTAACTCGGTCCTTACCATAGATTAGGATTTTGTGTTTTTTTGTTTTGTTTGTTAATTCCGATGTACAGATTCATTCTTAATGAAAAGTACCGTTTCATTCTGTAGCTCTTTTTTTTTTTGCTTATGTGAATTCAGTAGAATACTTTGTATAACTGTTACATCACAAAGTTCTGAAGCGATATTAGAAAGATCAAATAATTTTATTTTTGCGACGAAAGCGTACCTTTACACCATGTTGCTCCCCAAGTTCTATTTTGAAATAGTGTTGTCATTCCTGTTCAAAGATGAACTTTTCTCGAGCGTTGTGCCTATCTCGAGCTTTTTTCACTTAAGGACTTTTTATAATAATCAAGATTAAAATGCCAAGGTGTTAACCATAATTTGTCAACTTATTGCAACATATTAATCTGAAAATTTTAACGTACCTCGTAACATAATGTATAGTTTGTATCTTTTGCGTTACTTGGATATCGCACTTGTCCGTTTGCTCATTGCTTGATGATTCTGCGATTTGCCTTTTTTGTGTACTTTTGGCGTTTAAGGACTTGTGTTTGCCCGTCTCGCACCTTTTTGTGCTTATGGACTTTTAGATGTGCCTGTCTCGTGCATTTTTCGCTTAGGGATTTTTTTTAGTGCGTGGCTTACCTCGCGCATTTTTCGCTTCAAGCATTTGTAATTTCTGTCTTCATGTATGACTTACATCGCGCATTTTCGCTTCAAGTCTATGTATAGCTTACTTCGCTCATTTTTCGCTTTAAGCCTTTTTCTTTGAGTGCGTGGCTTTCCTCGCGCATTTTTCACTTCAAGCCTTTGCACTTTTCTATCTGCATGCATGACTTACATCGCGCATTTTTCGCTTCAAGTCCATGCATAGCCTACTTCGCGCATTTTTCGCTTTAGGCCTTTTTCTTCGAGTGCGTGGCTTACTTCGCGCATTTTCGCTTCAAGCCTTTGCACTTTTTTGTTTGCATGCATGACTTACATCGCACATTTTTTGCTTCAAGTCCATGCATAGCCTACTTCGCGCATTTTCGCTTCAGGCCTTTTTGTTCGAGTGCGTGGCTTACCTCGCGCATTTTTCGCTTCAAGCTTTTGCACTTTTCTGTCTACATGCATGACTTACATTACGTATTTTTCGCTTCAAGTCCATGCATAGCCTACTTCGCGCATTTTTCGCTTTAGGCCTTTTTGTTCGAGTGCGTGGCTTACCTCACGCATTTTTCGCTTCAAGCTTTTGCACTTTTCTGTCTGCATGCATGACTTACATCGCGCATTTTTCGCTTCAAGCCTTCGCACCGGTTTTTATATTCCTATTGCAAGATATGCAATCATGATGAGAAAACCAAGAATTATTACTTTATTTAATGCTACCAATAATTAACGACAATATGTAATATATAAAGAAAAAATGTTCAAAATAACTGTCTAGAACTTTTAAAATACTAAGGCCTCAAATCCTCCGTATCCATCTTCACATTTGTGGGCCGATCGTGGTATGGGTTTTTGCTAATCACCCCTTGTTTCATTATTCCTTCTTCTGTCTGCTCCCCCTTCTCTTCTATTATTGTCATGTTGCCTATTTTGCGGCAAACAATTTCTCTGATTGCGTAGAGAATGGTGGGCTCCCCCACTCCTGCAAAGGTATCTGTCTATTTTACCTTCTCGAGCCAATTTCTCAAGTTGATTCATTAGCTCTCTCCATTTCTCAGTTGAGTGCCCATTTGTAGAATGGAAATCACAATAAGAATCTACATCTCCTCCCATACTTTTTATTGCTTTTTTAGGGAGTTGTAATAGTCCTGTCTCTTCTACAGCTGCCAGAATTGAGGTTCTAGGCTCATTAAGTCGGGTGTAACTATTGAATTTCAATTTTGGAGTCTTGTTGGACTTATCTATGCTTTCGTCAACAAATTCTCTTTCCCGTTTCCTTCCATCCTTGGATTCTCCATTCCCCACCATTTTCATCACTTCTTCTTGGGTGACATATTTATTCGCTCGAGAAAGTAGGTCTGAGATCATGGTTGGCTGGTCTAACGACAGAGATTCCTGCAGTTTTTCAGATCTTATTCCTTGTAACATGGCAGCTACGGCTATACCGACTTGTAGGTCTCGTACTTCTAAAGTGGCATCTATGAAATGATCAACATAACACTTCAATGACTCCTTAACTCCTTATTTTAGAGTGAGCAAATAAGTCGGTGGTTTCCTTCTCTGACTATTCACCGCAAACGCCTTAAGAAACTTGCTTCGTAGTTGGTCAAAAGAGACAATAAACCCCTTAGTTAGGTTATTGAACCACTTCATTGTGTGCCCGGTCAGAGTTAGAGAAAAGGCTCGGCACATTATCTCATCTTCCCATCCATGTAGCAACATTAAGGCCTCATAGTTTTGCATATGGTCATAGGGGTCCATTTTCTCGGTGTATGTGGCCATCTGCAGCATTTTGAACTTTAGAGGCAGAGGTTTTTGCATGATGGTCGTACAGAACGGTACTCTTCTTCTCTGGCTCTCGTCTGCAGACACTAATTTTTTCTCTTCAAGTACCTGTTCTATCATCTTTTTCATGTTCACGGAAAGAGTAAGCTGATTTCTAGCATGAGACGAATCAGGCAGGTCTTCGGCTTTTCCCTTACCCCTTGCTTGGGTGCATTTGTTCGTACCATTTGCGTACACCAAGTGGGGTCAAACTACGACCCAACTCCCCAAGTGCTTTGATTTTCACCATCGTTCTTTCTAGCACCTTCAATACAATGTTCTAAGTTGGTACCGGCAAAATTTGACAAGTCATGTTGGTGGGCGGTAGACCTTGTCGCACGGTCAATATCTTGTCGCCCAGACACCTGTCGCCCTGTACTTGGAGTCTGTAGTCTGACCCCTGCTGCAGGGTCCAAGTCTGCTACTTCCTTAGTCTTTCGCTGGGTACCTGCGACAAGCCTCTTGCTTCCTTGTCCTACCGCATCCTGCTGAATATCATTCTCTTCCACGGGGGGAACCTCTTGCCGTCGAGAGGGGTCTACCGCTGTCGCGTCCTCCTGTAGCCCAAACACTTGCGGCGGGACCCCTTGATTTGTTCCTCCTACCAAATTCTGCACGACAGGCGGCAGACTTAATGTCGGGAAGACTCCCTGGAACAGATCTACCATGGCTCTCAGTGCCTAGGTGGTTTCTTCACTCTATCACCTTAGAGCTTCGAATTCTTCCGCTGACATAGTAATTCTTTCTTCCTCCCTATTCACCTGGTTCCTCTGGCGAATCTGTTGTTCAGGGGAGCTCATAGAGTTTTCCTCACTCCCTTTCCTCACTCCCATTCCTCACGTTCGTCGATCTTGTTCTCACTATCTTAGAAAGTATTGATTGGCTTTTATACGTTCCCACAGACGGCGCCAATTGTTATTGCACAAAACAACAATAAAGGTATGCTGACGTCGATGTTCGTACTTTGTCTCCACGTGTCTCCAAAAAGCTTCTGTAAAATAAGAAAAGTCAGAGAGACGCAAGGGTGGTTCCTTGCGTAGACACTCCGATGCTTAAGTCACCAAAAAGTTCTTCAATATTGGGAAGCGTAAAAGCCAGTAGTCAAAAACTGGAGAATAAGATTGTTCCTGGGGCCTATTTATAGGCGAATATTCTAGGTTAATTACCTGAGGATAAGTACGTCATTTTTCTAAGAGTTTGTTTCCCAATATAACATAAATTCCACAAATCTCAAGAAAAGTAGAGCCCTGTCGTCGGCGAGAGACCCATACCGTGTGGCACGTTGTGGCATCAGGGGTCTGTCGCTAGCGGGAGTCGGAATACGCCACGTGTTATGTGATGACTATAGGCGATAGACAAAGGAGTCTATCACCAGTGACAGGTGTCATGTCAAAGCTGCGTCTTCTGTCGCCGAAGGCCACGTGGCCCAATGCCCAATGAACCCTTGCCACGTGGTGATTCCTGACGCCTTTGGGCCTAGCCCAGTGTAGATAGACTTTGTCATATCAATATCATATCACATCCAATAGTGGTAAATCAGGTCTATTTTTCATTAAAGAAAGGCTAGCTGCAATTATTTTTTTTTATTATTTCTAAATAAGATATCCATATCATTCTCTATACCTTTTAATGCACTCTTCTTGTTCATAAAAGAATTCAAACCCATGTTTTTGATCCTTTGGCTGGCTTCACCCGGCTGAGGCATGGAAGGTCTCTAGTAAAAAGATCAAAAGTTTTACGGTTTGAAGATTGAATAATTCGTTTATCTCATTCATTCCTACACAAGAAACATGTAACCTTTGGTGAAAATTGGAATATATTTCACTATTAATTAGTCATAAGCTTATAGGAAAATCTATTTTATACAGATTAATCAATTAGTCCAGTATGATCGAACAGTAGCGTAGTCAAGATTTGCATAAGTGAGGTTAATATTGTAATACTATTATATATATATATATATATATATGAAATATTTTGTTACTTAATACAATATCGATAAGATTAAAAATAGTAGAAAATATTTCATAATAAAATACAATTTTTTTAAAAAATAAATATTTTCTTATATTCTATTCATAATAAAAATTTATCTCAATAGTTACATTAGTGATGCTGCGTAAAACTCTTTTTCATTTTTCTTTCATGCTAATAAAAATGTTATAAAATAATGTAAATAGGTAGATGATGAAATATTTTTTCTTTTGTAATGATATTATATTTTTACTGTTGAATAACTAACTATGAATAAAATAATTATTATAACAAGTACAGCAAATCAATTAATTATAAATTGATCAAACTCATATATAATATATATTCTAAAGGCAATTAAGGATAAAAAAGCATACTCGGAAAGTGTGATCACAACAAAATTAATGAAGAGAGAATTTCAAGAAGAAACAAGTAATAAATCAAAATTAAAATAAGATTAAAAATATGTTTACTGAAAAATCAATAAAAATACATGCTAAAATGTTTTCAATCTCACGAGTTAAATTTGTCATAGTAGAAGAAAACTATTGTAGTTTTCAAATTAAAATAAATGTAAAAGTGAAAATAAAATTTGTTTTTTGACCTTTTTTTTTTGCCCAATTTTAACAAATTTCAATTGTGTCAATATAGCAAAAACACTATTTTTTATGCTGAGTAATAATTTTTATAATATTAAAAATATAATATTATATACTTTTTAAAAGTTGAGTAGGGTCAATTGACCCCACTCATTACAAGGTGGCTATACCATTCGAAACAAGATGTGCTGAATTGCAACATTATGATATATATATTCGAAACAAGGTGGCTAGAACAAATGGTTAGCATATTTCAATGTTCCCAAGTGGTTAAGGAATTGAAACACACGGAACACGCTTAAGGTGTTAAATGTTCTAAGAGATACTCCAAGACCTTGGGACAAAGTCATGAGGGTAGCGATCGCTTAAAGTGAACAATACGTTGAGTGAGTGGGCAACCATCTACCTCACAGGTCAAGGGAAACCTGGGGCGAGAGCGCCTAGGGGATGCTAGTCGACGGCAGATAAATGGGTTAGGCCTTGACATAAAAACGCTCGTTTTTAGGGCAAACTAAAAAGTTGAAGCTCAGTGAACCGTAAGGGCATAGCGAGAATTTGCGGTGTGGCAAGGTGAGATTGCTCACACCGTACCACATCGCCATGTGATCACACCAATGAAATCTATAACTATATATAAAAGAATCCCAAAGATTTTTTAACTGACAAATGTCCAACTTCCACGTTTGTGCCTTAGTTGGGGAACGTATTTATGCACTTTCTTGCGACCACGTGGTGTTTCATATATCATCCTTTGTGTCTTGCTCTAATGGTTTAACGATTTTTATATTTTCACACATCTCTTTGCATTGTTTGTTGTTATGGAAAAAATTAGTTTTGCTTCTGTCCATTTGTGTAATTTTATTTTATTACCTGCCATCATAGATTTGTCTACAGTAAGATTACAAAATATCAACCTTATTGTAAGGTCATAAGATCTCATAGCATTTTTAATATCTCATGAGAAATTAAATAAATAATAAAAATTAAAAAAATATAAATAATAGTTTAACAAGTCAATAGATAAACTTTAATTTAATGAAGCATAATATAAATTACATTTTTATCCTTTAAAAAGGTAACAATATATTTATATTACATTTTTATCCAATCATAAAACAACTAAAATTACATTTTTATCCATTCAAAATATAAAAGCAAATTATCTAATATATTAAATTTAATAGTTTTTTTTATCTTAGAGTATACATTATAATATGGGCAGTCCATGCTAACTTAGAGAGAGAAAATTAAGATTTATGCTTTTTATGGTATTTTTACGGCGTATCATCATAAATCTTAATTTTATGGTTAATTATCATAAATTTATGCTTTTTTATAATATTTTTACGCTTATTCTCATCAATTTTATGATTAATCACATTAATTTTACAGTGAATGGCATTAATATTATAGTTAATTATTATTGACTTATATTTTTCTAGTGTTTTTATGTTCACTCTCATTAATTTTACGATGAATTTCATAAATTTTATGAAAAAAACTCATAAATTTTACTATAAATTTAATAAATTTTATGAAAAGCCTCATAAATTTTACGAGTCTCATGAATTTTACGATGAGTCTCATAAATTTTACGATGAGTCTAGTAAATTTTACGATGAATGTCATAAATTTTACAATGAGTTTCATAAATTTTATGATGAGTCTAATAAATTTTACAATGAGTTTCATAAACTTTACAAGGAATCCCATAAAATTTACAATTATTCTCATAAATTTGATGGTTAATGTCATAGTTTTATACTTATTGTAGTGTTATTACATTTATTCTTATCAAATTTATGATGAGTCTCATAAGTTTTACGATTAATTACCATAGTTTTATATGTGTTTTTATGCTTATTTTCATCAATTTTACGATAAATCTTTTTAATTATATGATTAATTTTCATAATTTTGTATTTATTTTAGTGTTTTTTCCCTTACTCTTATCAATTTTACGATAATTGTAATCAATTTTATGATCAATTATCATAACTTTATTAAAATCTAAATTTTTTTATGTTAAATATCAAGACAATTGATTGCCCTTATTCTCATCAAATTTTCATAAATTCATCGTAAAATTTATGACATTCATAGTAAAATTTATGACATTCATCATAAAATTTATGACATTAATTGTACATAATAAAAATATCTCATGAGAAATTGATTTAATAATAAAAATTTAAAAAATGTAAATAATGGTTTAATAGGTCAACAAATAGGTTTGCCTACAGTAAGGTCACAAAATATCGATTTACTGTAAGGTCATGAGATCTTATGAGATTTTCAATATCTCATAAGAAATTGAATAAATAATAAAAATTAAAAAAATATATAAATAGTTATTTAACAGGTCAACAGGTAAACTTTAATTTAATGAAATATAATATAAATTACATTTTTATCTTTTAAAAAAGCAACAATATATTTAAATTACATTTTATCAATTCATAAAACAACCAAACTTGCATTTGTATCCCTTCAAAATATGAAAGGAAATTTTTTAACATATTAAATTTTCATATTTTTTTACCTTAAATTATATATTATAATAAGGGAATGAATTTTTTTTATTTTTTATTTTCATCTGATCAATGTTGAATCGCAAATTGAATTTCTTTAAAGATGTTGGTGAGGTTGTGGATGCACGTTTTGCCACTGATGCTGAAGGGAACTTTAAGGGTTTTGGACATGTTGAATTTGCTACTGCAGATGCTGCACAAAAAATAGATTTCTTTGCCTTTCAATTTTGGATTGCACATGGAAATCTGATGCATAAACTAAATTTTTTGTTTTGTTTCCTATTAATAATCAATTGTCTCTGTCATGCTTTTGTATAATAATAGATTTGCAAGCATACGATTATTGCTTGCTTGTGAATATGAAATTGAAATGGAATTCTTTGGAATTTATAGTTTTTTTTTTTGGTTCATATGAGGTACAAGGGGAGAGTGGGGAATTGAACTTTGGACATAAGTCCTCCTAATGAGGGGGTAAAACCACTAGGCCAATGCTTGGTTGTTGGAACATTGTAATTTTACTGTTATTTTCATCAATTTTGTTTATTGTTTTTAAGCTTATTTTCATCAATTTTACAATTAATAATATAAATTTTACGATTAATTATTATAGATTTATGCTTTTTTATAGTACTTTTACACTTATTCTCATCAATTTACTGATGAATCATGTTACTTTTACATTGGATTATTATATACTTATGCTTTTCTTTTTCTAGTGCTTTTACACTTATTCTCATAAATTTTATAATGAATCTAAAACATTTTACAATTAATTATCATATTTTCATATCTTTTTAATGTTTTTTTGCTTACTTTTATCAATTTTACAATGAATGTCATAAATTTGACAATTAATTATTATATATTTAGGCTTTTTCTAGTGTTTTTGTTGTTATTCTCATCAATTTTACGATGAATGTAATAAATTTTACAATAAATGTAATAAATTTTATGATAAATCTATAACATTCATCATAAAATTTATGAGATTCAATGTAAAATTTATTAGATTCATCGTAAAATTTATGACATTCATCGTAAAATCGGATTCATCATAAATAATAAAAATATCTCATGAGAAATTTAATAAATAATATGTGGAATTCTTGCCTAAAGTTAGTTAGGAATTATAGGGATTTTGTTAGTTTATTTTTGATATTTTGTAATAAAGAGAATCTGGTATTATATTACCTGATCTCTCCTTTATTTCTTTACCTTATTTAGTCCTAGTACTGTGGCAGGCATACTGCAGCCACTCCCTATATTTATTACGTTATGTTACTGAATAAGAGATATAAAGCCTTTCTGTCAGAAATTTTCATGGTATCAAGAGCCAACCTCTAAAAAACCTAATTTTTCCATGACAAAATACGGCATGGCTACTGAAAGACAAAGCTCAACATCCGAAGTGACGTCCAATCCAGAATCTGCACCAGCAACAAGTAGTCATGGAGGAACTAAAAACACTTCCATTCTCATAATAGGTCACAAACTCAACGGGTATAATTTCCTTCAACGGTCTCAATCAGTGATGATGTTCATCTGTGGGAAAGGTAAGGATGATTATCTCACAGACGAAGTCACTATTTCAGAGAAGAATGATCCCAAATTCAAGGTTTGGAAGACTGAGAATCACATGGTAATGTCGTGGTTGATTAATTCAATGAACAATAACCTTGGAGAAAATTTTCTCCTATATGGGACTGCAAAGGAAATTTGGGATGCTGCAAGAGAGACATAATCTAGCTCTGAAAACACTGCAGAACTGTTTGAGATAGAAGCAATTTTGCATGATCTATGTCAAGGAGATCTAATAGTCACTTAGTACTTCAAAACTCTCACTCGTCATTAGCAACATCCTGACATGTTCGAAGTTCATGCTTGGAAGTGCTCTAAAGATATAGCCTTGTATAGAAAAATTGTGGAGCAAAAACGGACATTCAAATTTCTTCTTGGTCTCAACAAAGACTTGGATGAAGGCAGAGGAAGAGTGATGGGAACCAAGCCTCTTCCAAGTATTAGAGAGGCATTTTCAAAAATTCATCGTGAGGAAAGCAGGAAGAAGGTGATGATAGGATCCTAAAGCTCTATCCCAACACTAGAAGGATCTGCCCTCATTGCTCAAGGAACCCAATTCAACTCCAACAGTGACAATGGAGAGAGAAAAGGAAGGCCCTAGTGTGACCATTGTCGTAAACCAGACACCTTAGAGAAAATTGCTGGAAAATCCATGCAAACCGACTGATTGGAAGCCTTTAAAACCAGCAAGTGACCGAAGAAGTTATGCCAACATTGCTGCTACCTCAGATGTCAATCCTCTTGCTTTAGAGGCAAGTCCTTTCACTAAAGAACAACTTGAGGTTTTGCAGAAACTAGTAAGCCATAACACCATAACTCAAAAAAGTACCTCTGTTTTTGGAACTGGAATGTTAACACTGAAAGGTAATTTTCAAAAGCCCTTATAGTTAATAAATAACACTCAAATCTAGGGATTATTGACTCAAGAGCATCAGATCATATGATGGAAGATGCAAACCTATTTCATGAGTATAGCTGGTGTAAAGAAAATTACACAAACCAAATAGCTGATGGATCTATATTCAGAGTTAAGGGAACTGGCTCTATCAGAATTATGAAGGACCTAATTCTAAACTTTGCTCTTCATATTCCTAATTTGGACTGTAAATTACTCTCAATCAGTAAATTGACTCGTGATCTCAATTGTGTGACTAAATTCTTTTCGAACTTGTGTGAATTTTAGGATTTGGATTCGAGGAGGAAGATTAGTAGTGCTGAGATATGTTCTGGACTCTATCTTCTCAAAGATCATACTCCTCTAAGAAGACAAGCTCAAAATGCATGTTGTGTGTCCTTTAAGAGTGAGTCAGTTTCAAATTCTTATGTCAATAAAGATAGTGAGGTTATGTAATGGCATTTTCGCCTTGGTCATCCAAATTTCATATATCTTGAAAAATTATTTCCTTCTTTATTTATCAATAAAAATCCTAAGTTTTTTGTGAGATCTACCAATTAGCTAAACATACCTGTAGCAACTATCCAAGTCTTTCATATAAACCATCTCAACCATTTGCCATGATTCAAAGTGATGTGTGGGGCCCCTCAAGAGTAAAAAAAAAATATAACAAAAACACGATGGTTTGTGTCATTTGTTGATGATCACACTAGATTGACTTAGATATTCTTGATGAAAGAAAAATCTGAGGTTATTTAAATTTTTCAAAATTTCAACTCCATGATACAAACTCAATTCCAAACCAAGATCCAAGTTTTAAAAACTAACAATGCCAAAGAATACTTCAAGTCTATCTTTGGTAATTACCTCTTAAGTCAGGGCCTAGTCCACTTAAGTTCCTGCATTGACACACCCCAACAAAATGGAGTTGTAGAAAGAAAAAATAAACATTTGCTAGAAGTAGCCCGATCTCTTATGTTCTCTACACACATCCCAAAACACTTCTGCGAAGAGGCAGTCCATATAGCCGCATATCTCATCACTAGAATGCCATCTAAAATCCTCAAATTCCAAACTCCTTGCCAAGTTCTCCTTCTGACTTTTCCACACACCAAAATAATCTTTACATTAGATTTTAAAATCTTCGGGTGCAAAGCATTTGTTCATATTTATCAGCAACATCACAGCAAATTGGATCCTAAATCCATCAAATGTGTCTTCCTTGGGTATTCCTTAAACCAAAAAGGCTATAAATGTTACTCTCTTATCACCAAGAACGTATACAACTCAATAGATGTAACATTCTTCGAGCATCAATCCTGTTATCCTAAACCTACAATTTAGGGGGAGAAAATGAGTGAATATTAGCTTTGGGAAACTCTTTATGGGAGTGAATCTTAGCTTCATCCTGAGGATCCCTCACCATCATATCAACCACTTATCTCACAACCAATTGCCATTAAAAACCCAATCCTTCTGCATTGCTTCTTAAGACTACAAGCTGTTTCTTACTTCACCAAGTCACAAGATTTCCCTATACATGGAACAATACCCAAATGTGGATCGTCTGTTTAAAACATCTCCTACCCAGTTAGCATCTTAGAAGACTTCAACTTCCTTATTATCATTCTTTTTGTATAACAGTCCTCTTCCTGGTGTCATCTTAAGATACCTCAAAATTCTATTCAATGCTTTCATATGCACTTTTGCTGGGTTGCTCATAAACTGACCTACAACACTAATGGAGAAACCAATGTTAGGTCGAATGTGTGAGAGGTAGACGAGATGTCCCATAAGTCTTTGATATCTCCCTTTATCGACTGGTGCACAATTTTGTTCAATCCCAATCTTCTTAGTTAAATCCATTAGAATGTTTGCAGGCTTACATCCCAACATACATGTCTCCTTTAGTAAATCTAGAACATACTTATGTTGAGAGACAAATATATCTTTCTTAGATCGTACCACCTCCATGTCAAGAAATACTTGAGATAGCCTAGTTCTTTGATTTCAAATTTCTTGGCTAAGAGTTTCTTCATTCTCAATAGTTCTTCCTCATAGTCACCTGTTTAGATGATGATATCAACGTACACTATCAGTATTGCAACTTTCCTTTCTGAAGAGGACTTTACGAACAATGTGTGATATGCTTGACATTATGTGTATCCGTATCTCACCACTGACTTTGCAAACCTACCAAACCATGCATGAGAAGATTACTTTAGTCTGTATAGATATTTCCTAAGCTTACACACCTTATTATGGTTAGAAGCAATTTCCAGTCCTCGTGGTATCTCCATATACACTTCTTCCAGACTACCATTTGAGAATGCATTTTTGGCATCTAGTTGATGCAATGGCCAATCTTTGTTAGCTGCAAGAGAGAATAAAACTCTAATAATGTTTAGTTTAGCCAATGGGGTAAATGTTTCTTAGTAATCTATGCCATAAGACTGAGTAAAGTCCTTGGCAACAAGACGAGCTTTTAATCTCTCAATATTCCCATCAGCTTTATTTTTAATAGTGAACATCCACTTACAGCCAACTAGTTTCTTTCCAGGAGGAAGATTTGAGATAATCCAAGTACCATTTTTCTCCAAAACTCTAATTTCTTCATTAATCGGCTTTCTCCACTCTGGATTCTCAAGAGCCTCCTGAATTGAATAAGGTACCTGCACACTATCAAGGGTAAAAACAAATGTTTGGTAGGATGGTGACAACTCTTCATATGAAACAAATTTGCAAATGGGATGATTGGTGCATAATCTGATATCCTTTCTTAGTGCAATCGGCATATTCAAATCATCACGAATAGGTATAATATTTTCAGGATTAGAAGTTTCCTTAACTAAGTCAATTTGAGCAGGATTTATATTAGGTTCAGAATCTTGGCCTATTGAGAGAGGTATTGAGTGCTCTATCTCTCTCTCAAGCCTTATCCTCCTAATAGACACCAAACTCTTTGCTTGCAATTTGTGGAGACCTAGACTGATTTTGGATAAGAGTTTGAAGTGTGTTTATAGAAGGATGACTCACAGTTTGATCAAGGTCTTGAGTTTGGCTTGTAGGAGAATGACTCTTGGTTTGATCAAGGATTGGGTTTTTAATGGCAATTGGCTGTGAGATAGGTGGTTGATATGATGGTGAGAGATCCTCAAGAAGCAGTGCAGAAGCGGAATTTAGAGCACTAGCTCTTGGTATTTGTGAAGGAATGCAAATACAGAAATTACTTAGTGAGCTAGGAGTTGCTAGTGAGAAGCCTATCAAGACATTCCGTGACAATCAAGCAGCCATAAGCATTGTAAAGAACCTTGTGCATTATGACTGAACAAAACACATTGAGATAGATCGACACTTCATCTCAGAGAAGATCAAGAACTCAATTGTGCAACTTGTCTGTGCGCCTACAAGGTCCCAAATTGCAGACATTCTCACTAAGGCTCTTTCAAGAACTAATTTTGAAGAACTGAGTCACAAGCTGTGTATGTACAACATTTACAACCCAGCTTGAGGGGGAGTGTGGAATTCTTGCTTGAAGTTAGTTAGGAATTATAGGGATTTTGTTAGTTTATTTTTGGTATTTTGTAATAAAGAGAATATGGTTCTATGTTACCAGATCTCTCCTTTTTTCTTTTCCTTATTTAGTCCTACTATTGTGGTAGGCATATTGCAGCACTCCCTATTTGTATTACGTTATGTTATTGAATAAGAGATATAAAGCTTTTCTGTCAGAAATTTCATAATAAAAGTTAAAAAAATTGTAAATAATAGTTTAACAGGTCAATAGATAAATTTTATTTTAATTAAATATAATGTAAATTACATTTTTAAGTATTTTAACGCTTATTATAATTCAAGCTTACTGTTTTTAAAAAAAATACATGGGCAGTCAAACGCCTTTTTCGAGCATTTGACTGCCCATGTATTTTTTTATATAATATTTTTTTCATTCAATGTGTAGTTGACTTCCTACATTGAGCAGTTCACTGCCTATGTTATTTTTGTATACAGATGCTTTTCAACGTTAATACATAAGCATCTTTGTCTCCCTCATCATGGATGTTTCACATGTTGCGAAATACGAAGTGACCTTGCATGACCAAGATATGCATATATCAACTTACTCATATATTTCTCTATATATATATATATATATATATATATATATATATATATATAACATCTAAAATGTGGTAGAATTACCGTATGAAAAAGATTATAATGAAAAACAAATTCATCACTGCTACAGCAGATCCTCCAGAGACACTGGTATCAGAGCCACTGTAGCAAGGAGCAATTAGAGGTAAATATAGAGCTTGTTTGAGAAATAACTTCTTAATTGTCTTAAGTTTTGTGCTGTTGAGTTTCAAGCTAGTAATTGCTGAGTCCTTTGATTGTCCTGATAAGCCATGGGTTAGGCGTTTTAGGATTTTATCTCCCTTGTAGGCGTTCAACCTAACTTTCCTTTGTAGGCAGCAATAAACATTAAAATAGTTAAGTTGTTATTTTAAGAATGCATTCTTTATTTAGATCTAATTCTTCTGCTTCCAGTAGCTTAAGAGCCCATGAACCAAATGATAATGAAGAAGAAATCAACTTGACAAACATAATACAAGACATAGATAATTGAGAAATTCCTAAAATACATCTAAACGAAATATACAAACAAAATAAATCTTTAATAAGTCATCTGTTAAAAACGGATTATACAATCCAATTAAAAGAAAAAGATCTCCCAATTACAAATTCCTATGAATCAATTCAATTGCTAGAAAGAGAATCAATTAACAAACATATTCAAAGAAAATATAAGTATATTCATATAGGATTAATTCAAGTCGCAGTTAAACCACTCTCAAAAGAAGTTCTAAACACTTCAATCTTTATGACATTAAGAGACACCAGATTTGAAGATTTCAATGATTGCCTCTTAGGAACTATTGAATCAAATCTCTGTAATGGTCCAATTTATTTTAACTGTTTTCCAAATTATACTGTTTCTTTACAAGATGAAAACATTTTAGATGTTTTAACTCTTCAAATAAAAACCCATAATTATAAAATGAAACCAGGATCTGTGCCTTTGGCTTTAGCTTATAGAATATATTATAAAGTTATGATTTCATCTTTAGGTTCAGGAGCCTTAATCCATAGCCCAAAAGGAGAGACACTTCTTTTTCAAATAGACATGACTAGATCCAGGATACATATCCCCAAATCAATTAAATGGAATGAAGTTTCTTGTGAAGACCAAGAATTTTCGAAAAATAAATATAAGGTATCCGAAAAATTTAATTTGGACAAATTGAAATCCAAATTAAATAAAAATGAAAATGTGAGAAATCCAAATTATAATAAATACAAAGGTGAGTATTTACATATATTTATATAATTTGATTATATAAATACATTTTTTTAAATATATTTTATATGCTTTACATATTTACATATGTATATGAATATATATATGAAATATAGCATGTATATATATATGATAGATAGATATATATACTATTTTTATCATAAAATAAATACATATGTATTTATGTATATAAATAAATATATATGAAATATATATATTTTAAAGTTAAAGTGTAGATATATATTTAATATATATATACAATAATTATAGATAAAATTTTACAAATATGATTATATGAGTATAGTAATTATATATGTATATAATTATATAAAAGAAATAAATAATAATAAAAAAAAAGAAAGGGGGGAATCGGGATATACCCGATTCCCATGTTTTCTCCTCTGTTAAAACAGAGGAGAAAACGTAAAAACAAAAGGGGATACTGGCGCCGGCCGGCCGAGAGGAAGGAGAAGGGAGAGAGAGAGTGACGCCGCCGGTGAACAGAGGAGGAAGAAGAGAGAAGCCAACCGGCGACGAACGGAGAAAGTAAAGGAGAAAAGCGAACGGAAAACAGAAAAGAAAAAGAGAGGAGAAAAAGGAAAGAGGGAATGCCGGTCGATCCAGATGCCGGCACCGCCACTAACGCCACCGGTGAAGACCCACGAAGGACAAGGTGGCCACCGGCGGTGAAGGAAACGGCGGAGGAAGGAGAAAGGAGGAAGGAAAAAGGTCGAAACCCACGGTCCAGATTCACCACCGCCGGCGCCGCCGCTGAGCAAACCGAGACCAGATCCGACTTCGTGGCAACCTCGGCAAGCTGTTGGGTGACCGAACCGCCGGAATGGGTGGCCGCCGGTGACCGAACCGGCCAGAACCGGTCCGAACCGGTTCAGGCCAGAAAAAAAAAGAACAGAAAAGAAAAAGGAAAAAAAAGAAGAAAGAAGAAAAGAAAAGAAAAGGAGAAAGAAAAGAAGGAAGAAGAAGAAGAAGGAAAGGAAAAAGAAAGATAAGAAAAAAAAATGTGGTAAGGAAAAATATAGAAAATAAATTGATGGTCTTTATTAAATAATTTATGGTTATATTGATGTAGTGCATTGATTTTGAAATTGTAGTAAAGCGGAAATGCGACGAATGGTGGAGTTCGGCAATGCTCGAAAATCAGAAAGTGCGCCAAGCTTGGCGAATAGGTAAGATACTTTTATAAAGCATTAGTAGCTTTATATTGTATGTGGGAATTATGATATTTTTTTATGATGCATTCATTTAAATTGATTTGCTAAAAATGCTAAGAGGACTTACAACTGATGGTGGGGGTCTTAGTAAGGTAAAAATTGGTGAGAATCAACGGCTGCAAGTATAAATTGTATTTCTTTGCAGGCGGTTTAAAGGAAATTAAGCCGTTATGCTGCCGAAATTTCCACGAAAATGTTTAAGGAAAAATATTAATTTCTCATCTAAATGGAATTTTGAAAGAATTATCGAAGATGAGCTTGAAAGGATATTAATGTGTCATAAAAAAAATGGATTTTTAAATAGTTGAAAAGGTTAATGGATGAGCACAATAACGTGAGAAATTTTGTTGTGAATCTTATAGAGTTGATGATTCGAGTTATTTTAATATTATAAGTTGACTATCGAGCAGAAATTGAGGTGGGATATCGATAATTGGAGTATTGATGGAAGTAACGATGATTATACGATATTACCTTGAAAAGAAGATCATAGTTGAAAATTGATGATTAAATGATTTGGATTGTGAAGCTCTTAACGGAGTAGTGATTTCCAGAATTTACCGAGTTCGGTTTCCTGATTTTTGAAATAATTCCGAACGTGATAATATGGACAAATTCGAGAGATCGAAATGGAGATTGAATTACGATACAATCCGATCAATTATGGATACAAAGAAATGAGTGATAAATATGTGAAAAGATGATTGTGCTTATAACCTTAGAATAGATCTTGAATAATAAGATCGATAATTGCATAAGTTCGGATAAAATCATAAAGGCCACATGAAAATTGATTTGAGGATTTAGATACGATTTTGTGATAGTAAATGAAATTGAACCTCAAATCGGAAATGATGAACATGTATCAATAGATCAAATCATAGATGGATTTGATAAGTGATTATCGATTTTGTGATTCTGTTATCCTCGATGTCGATTCTGGAACAGATATTGAATGATGATATTATTATTTGCATAATTTTGGTAACTTGATGACTATTTAGAAATTGATGTTTAAATGCTTATAGAAACTTAGAGGATTCATACAAATGAAGCGATCCTAATATTGATGATGAGATGTATAAATGATTATTATAATAGTCGATGTGATTGAGAAAGGATATTGAATACCAAATGGTCTGAATACCAAGTGATTCGATTTCCGAATGAATTGAGTACTGAGCAAGTTGAATATTAAATTAAAGGAATAGTGAACGAAATAAATAGTGATTTACTGATTTGACAGAAAGAAAGTCTTGAAATCGAATAGTTGATGGCGATAAAGTTGAATGAATCGCTTCTCTGTATTTGATGAAAATATTACTGAAGTTGCATACTGAAATGTTTTACAGCATCGCATTTAAGCATGCTTTCTTGCAACTTGAAACATTTTAATAATGTTTATATGAATACTGAAAAGTATTGATTTGTTTTGAAATGAAAGTATATGGTAGATATATATATATATATTTTGATATATGAAATATCATTCAGAATTTTACCATATGTTTTACATGATATTGAAAATAAAGCTATAGATTTAAATGTTTTATGAGACTGTAGGCACCCTAAGAGAATTAAATTCAATAAAGCATAGTGGAAACCGCCTAATTGGAGCTTTGCTCATTAGGCAGATATGCTTGTCCGACAATAGTCGTGGACAGGTCTCAGTCACGCCTGATCAGTGGGGCTGAGAGAGATGAGGTCTATGGCCATAGATAGCGCCCTAGTTGGTTTCTAGGGGACGATGATATGATTCACTGCTAGCTACAGTGATTTAAGTCTTTATTGATAGAGATGATAGGGATCTAGCCTAGTCTCTAATTGATATGATATGAAGTCTAGAGTATGATTTTATTGATATGAACTCTAGACTTGACATGATTTATACTGTACATGAAACATATTTGAAATAAAATATGTTTTGAAACAGTACATGTTTTAAACATGTTTTAAAAGTCCATGAGATATGATTTCGACACTTATATGATTTATACGTAATTTTGTGTCGAACATGGCATGATATGCGGTCTAGAGTATAGTTTGATTTGATATGAACTCTAGACCTGATATGATTTACAGTATATGTTTTAAAAGTATATTATAAATGATTTCGACACTGTCATGATTTATATACGATTTCGTGTCGAATTTAAAATGATATGCGGTCTAGAGTATAAATCGATTTGAAATGAACTCTAGACCTGATATGACTTATAGTATATGAAAAATGTTTTAAAACCGCACATGTTTTAGACATGCTCTGAAAATGAATACATGAATTGAAATTGAACATGTTTTTATCATGCCATAAAGGTAGACTTGAATGAATTGAAAATTCATACGTGGAGCATGTTCTAAAGTACATATGACACGATTAGAGATGATAGCGGTTTATACAGTAAAGTTACATAATTGCATATTAAACCTTGACATGAAAATATGCTTCATACACGAGTTTCATGATAAATGTCATGACTCGACATAAATGATATTTCATCTAGACGATGACATGATATGATACATGAACATATGATAGATATGAAGAGAATTGTGAACTTACACTGTGGTGATCATGATTTCTCTATAAGGAAAAGTTATATGAGATGATAAACTACAGGAGTACGATTATGAAATATAAAGTGAATTGATATGGTGCTTCAATTGGACATGATGTACTCCGAGATAGAGGAAAATATAGACTAATAGTGTATGACATTCAATTTGGATACGACAGATTGTTGTGCGATGCACTATAGTGTAAGGACAAGAAGACTGAAAAGTGATTATGATGATAATTTTAAAAGTATAAGTGATAGACAGATGACAAGAAATGAGATAATGATATGTTATCGATGAGAAAGGATTAACTGTGATTGCAAATTTGCAAGTTTTAAGCATTGCAGATTAAGACAGTGTAATCCTACTCTTGTATTTATATTAGTATCTTACTGAGCCGTGGTTTTGCTCACCCCACTAAATTTCATCTCTTTCAGATTATTGAAGTTAACATCTGCCATGTGAGCTGCTCAGTGGGCATCGGAGACTGTATATGGACTTGGTACTAGTCTTCTGAGGTATATGTTTCTTATAAATTACTTGTTTACATGTAAGACTTAAATTGAAGCACAGTACATATTCTGTTTAACAAGTCGGGATGTAACTAAGAACCGTTTCCGTGGTTGTTAAATATTTAAATGAAATGACTATAAGTCACCTAAATAGTATAGTAACTACACTGACATCGAATACAAACCTTAAAATGAAAAAGAAAAATTTAGTCCATAAATTTGCAGACTAAGAAAAGTATAAGAATCAAGTGAAAGTCGCGGTCTTCGGGTCGTGACATTTCTTTTCCAGATGAATGGGTTTTAGAAAAAGCAGTCCAACCTATAACACAAGAAACAACTGAATTAAGAGTCGTTTCTCAAACTGATAATAGAGATGTCAAGATTTCTTTTAATAGAACAAATTCTATAAATTTAGAACATACCTCTCATATTCCGATACATCTACCATATCAAAGTTTAAGATCAAATTCAAGCTTTCAAACTCCTAGATATTCAACATCATCTATTCCTTCAACTTTACAAGATTTTCAATCTGTAACCACTAATCTTCAATCTGTAAATACATCTACAAGTGTTCCTAAACCAATCTACCAAAGGCAAAGACAACCTACGTCTTCCCAAACCAAATCAGAAAGTGATGAAGATTTACCAATTTCCCCAACTTACTCTTCAATGGCAAATAATCCAGAATTAAACGTTTTACAAAAAGAATTTTCTATTGATAAAGAAAAAATAAGAAAAGAATTTTATTTTGAAAAGAATAAAATCAAACGTGAACTATTCTTTAAAAATCAACAAGATAGTAAACAAGAAATCCAAGAGGAATATTATGATTTCATGAATACACATAAAATTCAAATAAAATTTTTTAAATGATATGAACAATATTATGATAAGTGTATTAACACAAATAATACAGTTAAAGTATGTCAAACAAATAAATCTCAAATTGAATCTAAAAATCCACCATTGACAGAAATTCAATATGAACATAAAGGATCTGGATTGAAAGCATCCCCACTCAAAGTCACAAATCCTGAAAGAGACAACTCCCAAGTCACTTATAAAGATATTAAACTCCTGATCGAGCAAAATAATTTTTCAAATCTAAACCTCCATACAATAAGCCAACATTTAGAAAAAATTGAAACAAAAATAGACAATTCAAACATCCAAACTTCTAAAAAAGACAAAACAAGTGAAGAAAAACAAAAAAAAAATTCAAAACCTTTATTTAAACCACATGAAATATCATCAAACACTCAATCAGATTTCCTGCAAGAAATTCAACAAAGACTTAATGCATTAAACTCAGAAATAACTGGAGAAAATGAAAGATATATACCAGATACACCTGATAGAACACAACAAAGGTCAATTAATACAATAAAAAATTCGGAAACTAATAGTGAACAATTTCAATCATCTGATGAACAGATAATTCAAAAGCTTCATTGGAAAGAACAAATATAATGCGAATACGGTTTATTAATGGAACATAGATGGAATGTCTGAACATAACATTCTCAATCTTTTGCAAGAAATGACAATAGTATCAAATGTTTATAAAACTTAAAAAACAATATTTGATTGGGCAATAGCTGATTTATTAGTATCTGGATTTTCCGGACAACTCAAAGGATGGTGGGATAATTATCTCACTTCTAAAGAACAAAAAGAAATACTTAATGCAATCAAAACTGATAATGATAATAATCCAATCTTAGATGAAGAAAATCAACATATACAAAATGCTGTCGCAACATTAATCTTTGCAATTGCTAAACATTTCATTGGAGATCCATCACACTTAAGGGATAAAAATGCAGAACTTTTGTCCAATCTCAAATGTAAGAAATTAGGCGAATTTAAATGGTATAAAGATAATTTTATCACCAGAGTAATGCAAAGGACAGATAATAACCAACCCTTTTGGAAAGAAAAATTTCTAGCTGGATTACCAAATCTGCTAGGGGCAAAAGTTAGAAACAAAAAAAGAGAAGATTTCAAAGGAATAATTCCTTATGAAAAATTGACATATGATGAACTAATTAGTTACACCCAAAAAGAAGGATTAAAAATTTGTCAGGATATCAAATTACAAAAACAGTTAAAGAAAGAACAAAGACAATCTAAGAAAGAATTAGGAACATTTTGCAAACAATTTGATATAAACTATAATCTAGAATGTTCTTCAACAAAATGTTGTAAAACAAAGAAATTTGAATACAAAAGAAACTTTTCTAAAGACAAATATTACCAGAAACCCAAAAGAAATAAAATTCAAGCTAAAAAAGAATTTAAAAGCCAAGAGAACAAACCTAAAAAAGAATGGAAAAATCCAAACATAAAATGCTATAAATACGGAAAAACATGACATATTTCAAAATATTGTAAAATAAAGAAAAGGCTAAATCAAATACAACTTGATCAAGAAATAAACCAAAAAATTTGTGAACTTCTGACATATACAACTTCAGAGACACAAACTTCAGATACTGAATCACAATCTTCATCAGATATACAAGTTAATCAAATGGATGATATAGAGACATCTTCAGACCAAGACACACTCAATGTCTTAACAAAAGACCAAGAATTGATGATGGAAATAATTGATAAAATACAAGATCCCCAGATTAAGAAAGATTATTTAGAACAATTAAAAAAATCCCTCTTTACACTAACTTTTATATCATCAACTTCAAAATCTTATAATTTAAAAGATATAATCTTTGATAAAATACAAACAACAAACAAAGAAATCACTATCCAAGACCTCCAACATGAAATCCACAATATTAAAACAGAAATAAAATTGCTTAAACAACAACAACAACAGCACAGTCAACAACTAAAAAATTTACCAAACTCAAATGGAGAAACTTCCAGTGAATCTTCTGACGAAGACAAACAACCATCATAGGAATTTTTAAATATCCTAACTGAAGTCTCAATCCAGAAATACTTAATAAAAATATCAATTTTAATCAATAATGAATTTTTAGTAGAAACAATAGCTCTATTTGACACAGGAGCTTATCAAAATTGTATTAAAGAAGGAATAATTCCAACAAAATATTGTGAGAAAACTTTTGAAAGTTTAAAAGCAGCAAACAATGAAAAACTCCAAATCCAATACAAATTGACAAAAGCAGAAATCTGTAAAGATCAAATTACATTCAAGACACCATTTTTAATAATAAAAAATATTAGTCAAAATGTTATATTAGGATTACCATTTATATCCCTAATCAAACCATATAAAGTAACAAATAATGGAATATCTACAAAAATCCTTAGATCAAAATTAATATGGAATTTTACAGAAAAACCAAAGATAAGAAATATAAATTTATTAAAATAAAAAACAATTACAAATCAACAAATTAATATAATAATCAAAGACAAACAAAATCAAATATTATATTTAAAAGAAGATATTAATTTCAAAAGAATCCAACAGCAATTACAAAATCCTCAAATACAGAATAAGATAAAGTCATTGCAAACAGAAATTGAGAAAACAATTTGTTCTGATTTACCAACAGCTTTTTGGCAAAGAAAGAAACATGTGGTAGAATTACCGTATGAAAAAGATTATGATGAAAAACAAATTCCAACAAAAGCAAGACCAATCCAAATGAATCAAGAAATGGAGCAATACTGTAAAAAAGAAATACAAGAATTGCTAAACAAAAAACTTATCAGGAAAAGTAAATCTCCTTGGAGCTGTTCAGCTTTTTATGTCAATTAAAATACAGAACTAGAACGAGGAACACCAAGACTTGTCATTAATTACAAACCTCTGAATGAAGCATTAAAATAGATTAAATATCCTATTCCAAATAAAAAAGATTTACTTCAAAAACTTTGCAATGCTCAAATCTTTTCAAAATTTGATATGAAATCAAGATTTTGGCAAATTCAAATTTCAGAAAAAGATAGGTATAAAACAGTGTTTACAGTCCCGTTTGGACAATATGAGTGGAATGTAATGCCATTTGGACTTAAAAATGCTCCATCAGAATTCCAAAGGATAATGAATGAAATATTTCACCAATATTCTCAATTTATGATAGTATACATTGATGATGTATTAATATTTTCAACAACTATTGATCAACATTTCAAACATTTATCAATTTTCATTAAAGCCGTCAAACAAAATGGTCTAGTTGTTTCCAACTCCAAAATTAGTTTATTTCAAAAACGAGTAAGGTTTTTAGGACATTATGTCTATCAAGGAACCATTACTCCAATAGAAAGGTCAATCCAATTTGCTAATAAGTTTCCTGATCAGATCTTAGATAAAATCCAACTTCAAAGGTTTTTAGGAAGTCTAAATTATATTTTAGATTTCTATCCAAATCTCAATAAAATTCTTAAACCTCTTCATGAAAGACTTAAGAAAAATCCTCCACCATGGACTCAAGCCCATACAAAAGTAGTTCAATCTGTTAAAGCCCAAATTAAAGAATTACCATGTCTACATTTAGCAGACCCAAATACCTTCAAAATCGTAGAAACCGATGCTTCTGACATAGGATACGGAGGAATCCTCAAACAGTTAAAAGATAACAAAGAAAGTATAATTCAGTATACTTCCAAACACTGGAATAGTACCCAGAAGAATTATTCCACAATAAAAAAAGAGATTCTTTTCATCGTTTTATGCATCACAAAATTTCAAAGTGACTTGTTAAATCAAAAATTTCTTCTCAGAATTGATTGCAAATCTGCAAAAGAGATTCTTCAAAAAGATGTGAAAAATATGGCATCTAAACAGATTTTCGCAAGATGGCGAGCATTTTTATCAATCTTTGATTTCGAAATTGAGTTTATAAAAGGGGACTCTAACTCTCTCCCAGATTTCCTCACAAGAGAGTTTCTTCAGAATCCTTCACAATGTCTTCCAGAGAAAGAAGAGAAAAAGAGAAAGAAAGAGAGAAAAAAGACAAGGGTAAGCAAAAGCAAACTCATTCCCCATCAAAATCACTTATCTCCCAATCCCCTATACCAACATGGCAACATATTTTTGCCCAAGAACACCAAAGACAGGAGTCATCATCCAATTTTGAAGAGTCACAACTGGAAATGATTCGTCAATTCTCCGAGTCATTACCACAAACCTCTTCAGAGGTACAATCTATTTCAAAAAATAGAGAGGTCACGATTTCAAAAAACCTACCTCTCCAAACTATTTTCCCAAAACAAGGAATGGTGATTACATATCCACGTCCTAAAGCAGATCAAAAATATTTTTCAAAACAACAATTCCAACATATGGTTCTTGTTGAGCCTGAATATTTTCATGAAAATCCAAACATTGTTATAAAAAAGATTTTCAATGGTTTTCATTACAAATCATGGGATCAACAAAAACCTCAAAGTTTTTATGAAAATATTTTGATTGAAACAGGTTCCTTGGCAATCAAACATTATGCCAACAAAGATCAACCAGACTTTATCACCCATTCAACTACTCAAATTCTCAAAGTCCTTAGATCAATTGACTGGGGTAATGATCCAAACAGTCTCAAAAAATTCCCAACCAGCTATAACACCAGACTTAACCATTGCCCCACATTTAATTACTGGGATTATCAACAAGCTTGGTTTAATACGTTCACCTTTGAAAACCAACACAATCGCCATTCATGGCTCATTTACTTCAAAAAAGACACCAAATACCAATTCCCAGTCTGGTTTACTCACTGGTGGCAGTGGTACGGACCAAATCATGAAATCCTTCCCCCTCAAGTATGGGAAGCTTATGAATTTTTCAGTGAATATTTCTAAGAAGAACAAACTCAACAAGGATTCCAGAAATCATTGATGTTTTGCTCAATCTTTAGCCTGTCTTGGATTTCTTCATGGCACTATGAATTTATGAATGATCCAGTATCAAGTCACAAACAAATCATTAGAAGATTCAAAACAAAGTGGTGGGAGAAATTTGACTACTCAAAATGCTTAAGAGATAGTGTCAAAGACTGGTTCCAGAAACACCCAGAATTTTGCAAATCAGCTCAAACATCAGGTACCACACAGTTTCTCCAAGCCAAGTCACATGCCAGTGCACTGTTAGCACAGGCCAAAACAAAGAAAGAATACAAAGAATTGATGAAGCAAATCCTCCAATCAGTCAACTCAGATGATGAAGAGAACAGTGAACAGAGTAGCAATCATGAAAGCAGCACAGGATCTTTACTCTCGTTGGATTTAGCTCAAGACAATGAAGATGACTGCTTCGGAGTCTTACCTTCAATCAAAACTGACAAGACAAAAAGAAAAGGCAAACAGTAAAGATTCCACTGACAAGCACAGTTGGATTCCCATCAGTCAAAGCTACAGTAAAGATTCCATTGACAAGCACAATGAGATTTCCATCAGTCAAAGCTCCATCAACAGACAAGGGCGTGGCCCACTGACAAGCACAGTGAGATTCCCATCAGTCAAAGCTCCATCAACAGACAAAGGCGTGGCTAGTTCAAACTTTAGAATCATGAAGCATCATATGTAAAAGAATCCTAGCTATAAAAAGGATTCTCAAACCATAGATGGGCAGAGTTTTTAGGACGGATAGTTTGAATTTTTAAGGATTCTGAAAGCTCTCACTCTTTCTTATTTTGTAAATCAAGTTTTATTATCAATCATATTTATTTATCCAAATTTCATCAATCATATTCAAAATTTCAAATCATATCTATTTATCCAAATTTCATCAATTATATTCAAAATTTCAAATTTTCTTCTACCCTTTCAAATTTAATAAATCAAATTCATCACTGCTACAGCAGATCCTCCGGAGACACTGGATTATATTTATATATATATATATATATATATATTTTAGTGTAAACTACAGGTGTCCTCATCCGTTTTAATGGTCTGAGACTAATCCTGTTCAGGGCTTAGTCACAGTTAAGACTCTTCACCCCTTCCTAAATGTGTGTTTAGTGGGAGTCGAACCTGAGAGCTCTTTCCACAAACTCGGCTTGCGTTGCCAACTGAGCCACAACCCCTAGAGTTTATCTAGTTTCCTTTTTTTTTTTTAAATAATTAAAACTACATTCCGCATTAGATGTCAATGACAATACAAAAAAAAATGCTGGATTAGGACAAAACAATAATTAAAGAAGGTTATTTTATGGAGTCCCATGGAACACTAATACACGTTAAAAAACACAAAGGAAGAGCAGGTCTCTTAGTCACATAGACAAACATCAAATTCTCTTATATTCCCCGATTAGCTCAGACTGATCGAATTGCTTGATTCATTTTCATAACTTTATCTAGTTTGTTAAGCCACCTTTTTGCCACTAGAACATTTAGAATGACATTGTATATAAATTCATTGGGCCGACAACCCTTCTCCACCATTTTACAAAGAGGCTAATAGCTTTGTCAACCATTCGCCCACTGGCTAGTGCCTGAATCATAGTATTATAAGCAATTAAATTAAAAGAACAACCCTTTGATATCATTTGATCAAAATATTTCAGTGATTCATTACAATTATTTTCATTAATTCATTTCATCAAAATTAAAATTGAATAGATTTGGGATATAGAATTATGATTTGGGATTTAGGGTTAGAAAGATCTAAATATATAAGAAGAAGAAATAGATTAAAGGGATTGTATTAGAATTATAGAAAGGTTAAATTAGTAATACATTCTTATATTTTTATTAATATTTATAATAATTGGGCAACTAGTTTAAATATTACCAAGTTTAAACTTTATTTTTACCCTCAAAAGATAATCAATGGTTTAGATTAAACATTACTTATCTAAGGGCAATTGTTACCTGATTTTACATTAAGATCAAAATTAATAAACTTATTGTAGAAGTCCCCATATTCTCAGCTCATCATAGTTCCGATTGAATTTAGAAAGAACTTATATTATCTACTGAAAATTTTACCAAAAATAAATTAATGTGGGTTGTTGCCACTTGCCACCGACCTGCCAAAAAAAACCCTTAAAGCTTAAGTTTGCGCAAAATTAAAGAAATGGTCCCAACACCAAATATTAAATTAAAATAGTTCACATCAAGCTTCAAGTTTAATCTAGGCGGGATCTAAAACTTTAAAAATAATATATACATAGCAAAATAGACCCCAAGAAGCCAAATCCTAACATATAAAAAATGTAGATATTGACGAATCAAAGGTTCTAAGAAAGCAAATATAACAATTTACAAAAAGAAAAGCATTAGGTTCTTTACCTTCAAAGGGAAGTTAAAGGACAGACCAAGGCAGCCTGCACAGTGTCAAACGAGACAACACCTCAACCCCATCAAGATCAAGCACTGCCTTGACGGAAGACGACCCCATCGCCCTCACGTGACCATGCTCCGACGTCACGTGCCCCATCATCTTCCCTGTGTACCTACCACCACGTCCGTGTTGGTAAAGTCTATGTAATACACGTCCAAATTCCTCACTTTCAAAGCAACCAACAAAGATAGATCCACAGCTATGATTAGTATTGTCTGAGCTTGCAGGCGGTTAACATGCATCCCTACAATCTTAACATCATCAGGGTCAGACGGCCAGAAATTGAACACCAAGGCAGCTAAGCTAACAACACCAAGGAAGCCATGCTTAGCATCCGATAACCGCGCCAATGGAGTCCCAGGCCCAGCCGGACATTAATTATAGGGAAAAACAACGTAGTTTTGATCAGGAAGCTGAGGAGGTAATGCAGTGTCGTAGTGGGATGGCAATGGCTGTTCTTCTGGTGATGGTGGTGGTTCAAGTTCGGAGAGAGCCATTGGTGTGTATGAGAGAAATGTTACTTAGGAGTTACAAGTAGTCATATTTCAACTCTCATTCTGTAATTTAAAGAAAAATTTTCTGTGTAAATCTCAAAAGTTTTAAATTTAGAAAAATTACTTAGGACTTACTAGTAGTCATATTTGAACTTTCATTCTGTAATTTAAAGAAAAATTCTGGGTAAATCTCAGAAGTTTTAAATTTACAAAAATGTAGAGAATACGCCTAGTTGGTAACTTACTTAAAAAGTTAATAAATTGAAAATAGATATTATTTCATGTTTGTAATAAATTAATCCTCCATGAATTTTTCTAGTTAATAGGTTATATACATTCCATTCTGTTTAATACATTATCTAATTTTTAATTTCTTCTTAAAGGACAAGGCAAATGATGCATCTGGACACCAAATTAAACAATTTTTTTATATATAAAATTACACGTATCATTAAATATTACAATCATATATATATATATATATATATATATATATTTTACAAACATATTTAACAACTTTTACTATAGATAAAAAAGAGAAATCAATAAGCAAACTAACGACGAAGACTTAATTTAGCCTTTATTACATTTTCTTAAGAGGGATTAGATTTGATGTTCAAATGTCCCTTCCCTTCTTATACCCACCTATGAACTAAAAAAAAAAATATGCAAATCAAACTAACAACCAAAAAACCAAAATATAATTTTACAAACTTAAGCTTAATGAGACTTAAACTTGGAGACTTAAAGATTTCAAAACCTCCTCATTCCTATCTAGACAATTATTAGGACAAGAAAACAATATTTTTTTAATAGGTAAAAGCTATAGATTATTATCCTTTGATAACATATTTTGAAATCATATTTCACGTTTTAATCAAACATTTTTATTAGTGTATTATAGTTATTCATCTTTTTTTGAAAGTCAGATATATTATTTATTTTTATTATAAAAATGGATGAAATTTTTTTATTTAATATATTTATTTGAGTTTTTGTTTAATTTCAATGAGGTCAGTAAAAAACATTACACACAAATTCACTATCACACCAAAAAATATCTCATTTTTTAAAAATTGAGTGTATGTGGCTACGCCACTAGTGTAAATTTTCAGAGGAAGGTGGTTTTCTGTTTGCTTCTTTATTAAGATTGTTTTTGAGTGTGGCAAATGGTGAGAGTTTTGTTTTTTCTCCTTTTGCGTCAAAAGTTATTTAGGTTTTGATTATTAATTTGCTAGAAATTTATAGCAATGAGACACTATGCGAATGATTAGTTATGTAGTGCTGCAATAAGGCTGTTGGATGATTTTGTTGACTGAATATTTAAGCAAAGCTTTATCATTCAATGTCTTTGTTAAAGCTTTGATATGGTTTGCTAAAACTTTCTTTACTTGTTAGCTTTTTCCAAGGTGTAATCCCTGGATGTAAGTGGTGTACCGAATAAAATGGTTCTTAATAGCATCCAACTCGATTAAGTAAAATTAAAGTAACTAATAATCAAGTTCGAAGAATAAATTTATTATTCGTTACGGATTCCAATAATGATATTAAGATAGCTTACTAAGCAAATCCCATAATAAATAATATTTTTTTAAATATTATTATATATTTTTATTTATAAATTATTTATTTTTAATATAATATTTAATTAAATTTATTTCTTATGTATTTAGTTATTATTTTTTAATACTAATTTATTTTTATGAATTACTTTAAATTTATTAATTTAACTTTCTTAGTAGTATACATTAAAATTGATTTTAAAATTAAATTCAAAAGTTAATTTTTGAATCGATAAATAAATATTTAGTGAGTTCTGGTAGTTAACAATTTTTTTATATTATATGGATAAGATTTAAATAGTAAAAATCAAAATATTCAAATAATTAAACCAATTTAGATGTTGTAAACTATAACAAAATTTGGATTTGGGTATCCAAAATTAGCAAATATCCTATCCCTGAGTAACACGGAGAACAGAAAAATCATTTAATGCAGCTCCAGTTTTTTATATAGAGGGAAATCTGACCATTCATGTCCATTGGATAAAATTATTTTCCTGTTGGGAAAATACAAAAATTATATCTAAATTCATGTTAATAAACCAAATACAAAACTATTCTTTTTAACTTTTATTAAATTCGTATATAATTTTACAAATTTTAATCTATATCACTCTTAATTTTTTTATCAATTTTTTTTTATCATTTTCGTGTGCAGATATAAAATTGTTTGTTATGAAGTACCAATGTTGAGAGATGAACAAACCTAATCATGCTCTGCTTCTTTCGATTCCAAAATAATTACCGATAGATATAAAATTGTTTGTTATTCAAACTCGTGAATGACTTACCGGGCTCCACGATAATCAGTACAATTTTTTGGTACAATAATTGCTGCAACCATGCCAGAGACTCTGCCTGGAAAAACAGACGTAAACAGGACTTCGAATAAAAACGTTAATATCAACTTAAATGATTTATTCAACTTGTTTTAAAGTTGAATAAATAATTATGAGATTCAAATTTTAAATTTTCGATTTCTTTCTCTCGCCCTTAAATTGTGATCCTCTTTTGTTATATCTATATATATATATATATATATATATATATATATATATATATATATATATATAACACTTGAAGAAAGGAAATTCGTACAATAAAAAAAGATATGTTTGGGATGAGAAATTAAGAGTACAAATCAGACCAAAGAACAAAAAAGTAACAAAACAGTTTCAAAATGAAGAATGGTATATAGTAAGTCCTCGATTTGATAATCTTGTCGACGTATAATAAGTCTTCTTTTGATATCTCTCAATCTTTACTGGCATCAAGCAAGATCTTAAGAAACAAAGAGACGCAACACAACCCGCTTTACTCCTCTTTCTTTGACAGATCCTGTCTTCACATCAATGGCAAGTAATTAGAAAACATCACTTCTTAACTCATATGCCTAAACTAAACTCCAAATTACACAATCCAAATGTTTGAACCGATTATGAAAAACTTACTTACAGTAGAAACAAAATCCAAATGTTTCATTTTCAAATTTTTAAAATTTTTTAACTTAAGCAGAAAGTAAATTTGAACTCTTTGACAATGTTATAAATCAAAGTTTTTTCAAAGAACGCAAATTTAGTAACACATATTCAGTGAACTTTTATACATTTCACTTTGCTTTTCAATAATTCACAAAAATTATAAGGGAACGTTTGATTACCGAAATTTTTTATTCCGACCAGTAATTTTTTTTTCCATAAAATGATCACTATGTTTGATTCGCAAAATTTTTTCACACCGGAAATTTTTTTTCCCAACAGTGCAAAGAGAAGAAAAAATGGGAGGAAAAATGGAATGAAAAAATTCCCCCCAAAACTTGAGACTTTTTTTTTCGGAGGAATCCATTTTTTAGGCTTATTTTACCTTCCAATAATTATATTTTATTTCCATTTTACCCTAAACCTATCTAATATTACAACCATTTTTTTCTTATTTTGATGAAGAGAAAAATGAATTTATAATCAAATGGATCAATAATAAGATGGACTTTATGATTTTTTATTAATCAAAATCAATTTAATATAGTAATGGTTTGTTAAATCAAAATAATTTACATAATAAAAACCTTATAAAAAAGGGATTAAATAAATAAATAAATGAGTATCTTAAATAAATTAATAAATAAATAATTTAAATATAATTTATATCAAATGTTATTCACTTTACATTAACTAATAATACGGAAAGTATTATAGTAAAATAAGTAATTAAGTAATCTTACCTTCCTTTAACCTAACACAAAAATCTTATATTCCCACCAATATAACCAAACACAAGAATCTAATATTTTTAGGAATTCGTCAAATAAAATAATTTTTCGTTAAATAATTTTCAAAAGTAATCTTAATTTTTGAGAACTAAACAACCCTTAAGGATGATTATATTATTCACATTAATTTATTTATTTTGTAATTTTTGTATTACTATTATTTTTTTTAATTAGCAAAAATATTTTTTAATTCTATTTATTTGTTTCGCTTAGAAATTTATGATTTAACTAAAATTTATTAATTTTTTATTCTTTAAAAATATACAAATATTCTATTAAAATAGTTTTCAACACTATACAACACTTTTGTATGTTGTTTGACAAACTCTAATTTAACTTTTCTTAAGGACATTTTTAAAACAACTCTACTCAAGTAACACTTTTTTTAAAAGCTCCAAACGGACCAACATGCATCACCCAAAAGTTATATGTGGAATTTCCTCTTCACATGCTTTGTAATCAAAAAGTATAAACCAGGATGTAACAATAACATGAATTTCAAATGCTAGCTCAAACACCAGCAGTTAATTATCCATTATTGAATCATATTACGTGTATTCCAATAATTGATAGAGGTGCTTTGAAACAAGTTACCTGCTAAATATTGCCTATAAGTATTACGTGTTATAATTTTTCTAGATAGAAATCAGCATCAAGTTGCTTGCTAAAAATTAAGAAATAGGTTAAACAAAGATGAGATACTTCATATCAAAAGAAAAAAAAAAGATTAGATACTTCATACATACCACTCCTTTGATACACATCAATTTTGCCGAAACGCTTCGAGGAAATCCCTAGAACTTAACAAAGAGCTGAAAAGCAAGCAAATAGCAGGGGAAAATTAGTTAGAGGTTCAGATGTAACATCATTGATGCAACATTTCTTTTCTTTTCCTGCTGACGAATGACGATGGAAGAATCAGAAGTTCATTTTGCTACAAAGCCGTGTCAAAAACTAATTTACAGTAGCTGGAAAATCTTCATTTTTATAATTCAGCCATAAAAAAGTACGTAATAAAGTCAAACTAAATGCGCTGTGAAGGTGTTTGTATGGCTATTATTGCAAATATAAAAGCAAAATGCAACAACATTAGAAAAAGACAAATCATTATCATATGCCAGTTTTGTAATAATGTTTTCAGAATTAGGAAAATTTTAGACAATTCAACCACAAATTTCGGCAAATAATATGCCATACACTTGAATATGCTGTAAATTGGACAGATACTAATATTAAAATATAAGAGCACCTGTCTACCGGCTGCAATTGCAATACTCCAAACTCTTCAGTAGAAGAGCAGTTTACTTGCACGCATAGACCATCGAGTATGATGCTTGAGATGTGACAAATTTTAAGCCAGTCCTCTCCTGTCTCCTTTCTGCAACGTTCTGAGAGAATAGGACTCTGACTTATGTCCATTTGCTTTAGACTTGTATTCTGAACAATGTAGCATGGCAGTGCATTTAACTTTGGGCAGTAATCAATTGTTAGGGAACAAAGCCGAGGCATAACACTAACATGCTCTTCTTCACTTGTTAACGGGGTCCAATAATCCCACTTTTCCATATCACGAAATTCGAGATGTTTTAAACTAGGAAAGGCAATAATAGATGAAGGTGATTCTGAAGATGGAGATAATGCTGATACCTCTTCTCTTTCAACACCCAAAAATTCAACTCCTACTTTTTCCAAACTTCTCATTTCCCCTATATAGAGTGATTCAAGGGATGGCAATTTCCCCAAAGGAGGCAAAGAGTTCAAATGAAAGCAAAAACCCAATGAAACATGCCTCAGCTTGGTCAAGCCCATCATCCAGTTGGGGGAAACAGTGGGGCTACTGTAGCCCCAGATCTCTAACTTTTCCAAGAGAGGGGGTGGTTGTAAAGCTTCAAGTAGTCTTTCATCATCTTTTCTCCTTGATATCAACCCCTTGGAATTAGTAAAATCTAGTACCAAACCGCGGAGGCCTTTCTTGTTTTGAAGTTCTGCTTTCTTAGCTTCAATCACATCCCACACAACTCCCAGTCCACTTATCTTAAGATGCCCTCGAAGATGCACTAAGTTTTGCAGTTCTCCAAGGGTAGATGCTTTGCTGTTAATGCCACCATTCACTGCCACAAACACCCTTAGAGTCTGAAGGTTTGTTAATCTCCCAATTCCTTTTGGCATACCCCTCAAGCTCAACTCTGTCTTCCCATTCTCAAGATGCCTCAAGTTGATTATTTTTCCAATTCCACACGGCAATTCTTTAAGACTATCACACCATGTGAGGTTTAAGGTTTGTAAATTACATAACTCACATAGTGACTCAGGTAATTTTTTCAACTTTCTATTATGTTTCAAGTTAAGGTATCTTAAATGAACCAATTTTCCTATTTCATCAGGAAGTTCTTTAATTGAATTTCCAAACAAACTGTTACTCAAATTTAATGTTCTTAGACAAGTCATTTGATCAAACAACTTTGGCAAAGATGTGGTTAATGATGAAGTATATTGATTGCTTGAGTCAATAAAGAGGCTACGCAACTTTTTAAAACAGTAAATGTTAGGGTCTATTGGTACAGCTTCTTTACGAATCACTGTTGTATGACGAGCCTTCTCACAAAACTCTACTCTTAACTCTTCAAAACCATTATTTACTAGTATCAAACATTCAGCTTTCGTTAAAAGCTGAGCAAAATCATGTACTATATCATGCATTTTGCATTCCGTAATACCACTGTCAAGTTCAAACCTTTTAAAATCCTGAAAAAAAGACCGCATCATTAGCTCATCAAAATATTCCTCACCAACAATCTCCATCTCTTTGCATTGCACTCCCTTCAGGTAATCTTGTGCCATCCACAACTTGATCAATTCATCTTTGTTTAAGACCTTATCTTTCGGAAAAACAGAGCAATATGAAAAGCACTGCTTAAGAGCCAAAGGTAATTCATAATAACTCAAAAATAAGAGACGGAAAAGATCTCGCTCAGCTTCTTCAAGGCCCCATATTTCACTATCCAAGATACTTTGCCATTGTTCTCTAGTTCTTTTGAACCGCAACAAGCCACCTAGAATCTTTGCAGCAAGTGGCAAGCCCTGACACCTTTTTGCAATTTTCCTGCCAATATCTGCTAAATTTTCACACTCCTCTCTTGTCCTCCCATAAAATGCTCTATGGCTAAGTAATAACCAACATTCCTCTTGAGACAAGGTTTGTAATGAAAATAAGTTTACTTCCATTGTTCCCATGATTATGGCAACTTTTTCACTACGAGTGGTTATCAAAATTCTGCTCCCTCGAGAGCAATGCTTGAGGGAATTTTTCAGTTGCTCCCATTTTGTTGCATCTTCAGTCCACACGTCATCCAACACAAGCAGTATTTTCTTCCCCAAAACATGAACATCAATTTGCTGCAAAATGTAATCCTTTCCAACTAAATTCAGAGCTTCGCCTTTAAAAGCTTCAACGATCTCTTTGGCAACCCTTATCTCATCAAAAGGATCAGAGACACATATCCATATTCTCTTGTGAAAATGACATTCAACGTCATTGTGATTGTAAACCAGTTGAGCAAGTGTCGTTTTACCAATACCTCCCATCCCTACAATAGAGATGACATGGAAGCTCGGATCTCCTGCTGTACTATTCTCCCCCACCAACATGTTCAGCAGAATTGTTGTCTCTTGACACCTACCACAAACTTCTTCTTCATCTATGAAAGAGGAAGTTATTTGCCTTTTGGGTTCTTCAACTCCCTTCTCTAACCCAAATTTATATTTATCTTTTTCAGTAGCTATACAGTCAAGTTGTTCATTCAAATCTTTTATCTTGGAAGCAATATTATAGTATAGAATACTTTGAGAGGTAAAAGAAGAGACAGAATAACGTATCTTCTTAAGCAAGGGGAAATTTTCATCTTCTTTTTGTTCTTCCTTGAGTTGTGATTTGAGTTTTGCAGTATTCCACTCATCCAATAGATCATCAACGTCATAGGCTACATCTTTGAGTTTCTTTAACCAATTTCTCACATTGGCATCCTTTACCTGTTGAGGGCAAACATAAAATTAACAAATGCATTAGCAACCCAAGTATTTATTCAATGAGCAATTTTATGCAGTCCAATATTTTTAGTCCAAACTTCTGTCCAACTAGACACAGTGGAATGAAGCAGGCTATGTTCAGACTCGAACACTCAAATGAAAAAGCATTTTCTTTCACTGGGAATTATTTTAGGAAGTAATTTAAAAAGTCCATGTTTAAGATTTCAAATTGGTTGTTGACTTAACGTTCAGTATGACCTCGAATCTACTAGTTTTACAAATCCTGAATTACAGTTTTAACCTCAATCATAAAAAGTTCTCTCGAGAGAGAGCTTTCTTCTTCTGTGAAGCTTTCCTCTCTGTGAGCAGAGGGCATCTCAGCCATCAAACCCTATTTTGCGTCACTTTAACTACAAAACTTGGGATAAGTATAATCATTTCTAAGATTTTATCCACATCCGATTGTCAAAATATCTGTGTGCCCCTGGCATCTCGCCGTCTTCCTCAACAACTCGAAACCTTCATAGATTCCAACCCTAGAAAAATCCTTAGTTATGATCACAAATCTCAATCTCAGACAACCCATAGAGTGAAGGAAAAAAAAAGTAGAAAATCACCCCTAATCTCGCCCACCCCTTAGATTCAAGAGATCCTCTAACCTTTCGATTTCTGTTCTCCTCCATGCTTCTCCCCAAAAGATTTATCAATTACCTTAAATGATTTTCTGTACATCTTGGTAACCAACACAGCCGCCTCAACTGAACGCCTGAACCAATGGCTAGAAAAATTGATTACTCATATCATAGTTTTAAAAGGAAATCCCTTTTATCTGGGAAAGTGTAGAGCCGATTCCAGCCGTCTATAAAAGGAAAGAAGAGGGATCAACATACTAGAGAAGGTAAACTTAATACAGTTAATCAGGAAAACGTCAACATCACCCAACAGAAAACCAACCCAGAAATTGTCTAGCCAGTTTCAAAGGGATTGTAGCAGGACATAGAGTAGCGAAAATAACACCTCAAGTGACAACCACACCCAAAATAGTCCCAACTCAGGCATTCATCCCACACCTCAGGTAAGAACAAGAGCAAAAAGAGGCCTAATCATACCCTTCCACACAGAAGAACTCAAAAATAGCAGCGATTTTTGGCAAAACTGTATCATGGGCTACCTCCATGATCTACGGCAATTCTGTACAAGACATCTACAGCGGATCATCAATAGAGCCTGGAGACTAAGAGGAAAGGTCACGATTGTGGGGAGAGACAACAACTATTATGTTTCATTTTGAGAATCCTCTCAACCTCCGATTAATTTGGCAAGAGAGCTCATGATCTCTAGATGGGGCATTGTTAATCATTGATATTTGGAGACCCAACATGTTGCTCAACACAATGAATCTGATTCAAGCACTCATTTGGGTGCAAATGCGGGGACTTCCGCTAGAATATCAACAACAATTTGTGGCTAAGAGGTTGGGACAAATAGCTGGGGTTGTCTCTACCGTGGACTAGGACGATGTGGCTCCTAGAAACAGTTGCTTCTTAAGAGCCAGAATTTGGATAAGCCCATGGAGCCCTCTAATATCTGGATGTATGATAAGAAGAGATGACAAGGTAATGCTGTAGGTGGAGTTCCGATTTGAGAGGGTCTGCAAGGTCTGTTCTAGGTGCAGGATCATCAGTCATACTCCTTCGAATTGCCCTCACCAAAACCCTAATATTGAACGGATGATAAATCAGCAAATGGAGGACATTTCCCAAAGATTTGGATACAACACAGTATAATCTATGACAAATCTTGTTCAAGAACAACATCAGGGCTTTGCACCACAAAGGAAACAGACAAACAACAAACATTGAATATGCCAAAAGACAGGGTATGCCAATTGAGCAATCTAAATACATCAAAATGGGGGCACCCTTACCTGTGGAAAACCTTTTTTTCAATTGTAGAGAGGAGTATCACCAGGAGATGGAAACACCACCGTTACCACATCCTCTCCCAACAATTCCAGAACAAGATCAAACAATAGAATTGATTCCAGAAGAACCACTACCGACACCATTGCAAGTCTTCACAGCCAAAGCACAAAGAGAATGAGACAAACAACAACAGCAACTGGATAGGTTGTTTAAAGAATTTGATAGAAGCTAATCAAGTCTTTAGTAATGAATCTAACCAAAACCTGTTAACACAACCTGAAGACAATGCACCAAGGTGGGTTGACTTACCCAACGGAGAAATTTTCTTTACTAATGGAAGCATTGTAGATCAAAGACACAGAGAGGACATTCCTGAGAGCAGTGCAATGGGAGAGAGAACGAATGAAGCAAGACAAAATGGAAACAAAGCTTTTGCTCTGAGGTTTAGCTTGGAGATCACTAATTTGGAAGCAAAGGAATCCAATTATGGGGAAAATGGATTCACAATTTGGAATAGACCCAATGTAAACTTGGAATCTATCGATAAGGATAATAACCAAATGATCAAGGATAATGCAAAGCTAAGAACGGACAAGAAAGATGAAGCAACAGGGAAGGGACTGGAAAGAGAGACAAAAGTACCACAACAAGATACACGAGTAGAACACCGTGGAAGAAGGAAGTGAATTTGCCAACATAGGTAAAGGTATGAATCAAGTGATATTAGTATGAGGGGGACAGATTCACAAAGAAAGTGAATCTTCAAGTTTGAAAAAGAAACGTGAAGAAGAGAGTAACCAGGAGACTGAAAATAGACTTCAAGTCAAAAGGCTTATGCAAATGTTGGATGTTCAAGATACTCAAGACCAGAATGAGGCAAAGAATGAAGGGAATAGAAATGTGGGAGAAGGGTTCTGGAAGGCTGACCCACAACAGTCTCCACATCAACCATGATTCTCCTTAGTTGGAATGTTAGGGGTTTGTGTTACACCCTTGTGATTGTGGGGCGTGCCCGTGCGCAAGCTGGTGCGAGCTAAGACTAGCCATGCCTAGGGAGCAAGCATGGGACAAGCTTTCGTTGGCTGTGGAAGCAGAAGCATGTGGGTGGCATGCACAGATGACAATCAAACATGCACGGCGTACGCGCTATGGTAGGAGGCAGCACAGCACATATCTGGGCAATGTGCGCATGTGCACAGAACCAAGACCACGGATAATCTGATTGGACGGGCACGTGCAGATGCCAATGAGAAAGCAGACGCGGGTAAGAGTTCTAGTTCGACCAGGACTGTGCAAGAGAAGCTAGGTTCATACGAAACTCTTAGAGGTGTGATCTGATTGGCGCGGATAGCTAATTTGAGTCCTAAAAGGATTCTAAAAGCAGAGGAAGGACCCTGGATGAGTGCACACACCTGGCACTCAAGATATGAGCTGGCGGCCGACAGCATTGGATAGATGGCTGTGCACAGGGCAGAGTCATTGTGTAGCAAGAACTCTAGCGGGTGAAGCTGGAGGAGTTTTTATTGAGCTTGGTTACTTAGGAATTTTAGATAAACAAGAATTCCTAATGGCTTGGGATGTCAGCCACAGTGATTGCCTATATAAAGTCGCGTAAAGCAATGGAAATCTCAGACTTGGAGAGTCAGTCGGTCAAGACAATTGAGAGAGAACTCAGGCTTTGTATGAGAGTCCACGCAGCAAACTTGTAAATCCTTTTTAGTGGAAATAAAAAGGTTGGGAACGGGGGAGTTCCTGTAAACGTGTGCTTGGCTTTGTGTGTGTGTGCTTATCTTTGCTATTGCGCTTGTGTGCATGTTGTTTTACCAAAGTGTTCTGTCGGGTGAGTGTGGGCCACACATAGATCAGTTGGCTGAACTAGGTGCGCGGAGAGGCAAGTGCCATCACGAGGCAAAGAAAAACCAGTGGAGAAAAGTTGCCCCACGACAATTTGGTATCAAAGCCGGCGTTTCGGCGTTCGAGAGCTAGCGTTCGATGGCTGGAACACTCAGTGAACGAGTTGGTGTTCTTGAGGCGCTGGTTGGTGCACCAGCCCTTGATGCTACGTCCCTGTTAGAACAAGCAGAGCTTTAGTCCCAGGCCATGGCTGATCTATAGTGTTTGGTCAGCGATAACCAGAGGGATATAGTGGTCTGGTTCAATGACTTGCTAGCGCAGATACAATCGTTGTTTAATCGATTTGAAGGTAAAATTTCTAACATTGAAACTGATGTTAGTCTACCAAAGAGGGTTGCTGCAGGTTCCTCGAGTAGTGATGCTAGTGATAGACCCTCAAAGCTGAAAGTCCCGAAGCCAAAGCAATTCAGTGGGAGTCGAAGTGCCAAGGAGTTGGAAAACTTCATCTGGGATATGGAGTAGTACTTCAAGGCTACTCGCATTGCGGAGAGGGACCAGGTGTCTGTTACTAGCATGTACCTCACCGGTGATGCTAAATTGTGGTGGCGGACAAGACTGGATGATGATGCGAGTGCTGTACGAGAAGCGATCCAAACATGGGAAGCCTTGAAGAAGGAATTGAGGGAGTAATTTCTTCCCTTGAACACAGCTTGGTAGGCTAGAGAGGTACTTAAGAAACTGAGGCACACGGGTTTTGTGCGGGACTATGTCAAGGAGTTCAATTCGTTGATGTTCGAGATCACGAACATGATCGAGGAAGATTGGGTGTTTAACTTCCTGTCTGGTCTGCAGCCTTGGGCTTAGGCGGAGCTGAGGCAATTGAAGGTGACGGATCTACCTTTGGCCATTGCTGCTGCAGATAGTTTGAATGACTATCGAGTTGGATCTTCTTCATCCAACGCTAACAAGAAGAAGTCCAAGGAGGAGAAGAGGAATCGGAAGCATGGCAAAGATAGAAAGCGGGGCAAGAAGCAAAGTGAAAGCGAGTCATCTGAGTCAAGGGAATCGGATGCACCCCAAGGTAAACCTAAATCTGGTTGTTTCCTTTGTGATGGCCCTCATCGTTTTAAGGATTGTCCTCATAGGCAAAAGCCTTTTACTTTAATAGCGCAAACAGATTTTGAAAGTGAGGCGAAAGAGGTGAACCCTAGACTCAATCCTATGCGGTTACTGAATGCTATCACGGTGGGCAACCAAGGCCCCAACCAAGGGCTGATGTACGTGAAGGCAGAGATGAATGGGCAGAGTGTGCATGCGACGTTTGATACGGGAGCTACCAACAATTTCATCTCCCAACGGATGGTGTAGCATCTTGGATTGACATTCTCCTAGTGCTCAAGTCAGATCAAGGCTGTAAACGCGAAGGCACAGCCTGTCCTAGGCGTGACCACTGTTGCGATGAAGGTGGGAAAATGGGAACAAGAGTGTACACTTACGACATTGTCACTTGATGATTTTGAGCTGATCCTTGGGTTGGAATTCTTTGTTGATGCGAAGACAGCACCTATACCTTACTTGGGCAGCCTATGGATTGGTGATGACCCCATGCTTTGTCCCAACAAAGAGCGAGGGAACAAAAGCAGAAAAGTCCTTGATGCCAGTGAAATCAAAAGGGAAAAAGGGTAAGACAGTCAAGTTAACGGCCATCATCCAGATTAATGGCTCTTTTGATGATGTTGCGAAAGTGCACGCAAGTGCATCAGGTAGAGGCAATAAAGGGGTGATGGTCCAGGGAAGATGCCCCATTGACATTTGAAAACAAAGAGAGATATCTGAAGGAATAATTTTTATGTATTGACTCATTGTATAAAATACTTTACAAGCTTCCTTCTTATAGAAAATACACAGCACACTTCTAGGAACTACATAATAACTCTAGCTAAACTACAAGGAAACTTTCCTAATTTACATAAGTTGACTAAATCTTTGTACAGAAAAATCAGCTAGCAAATCTCTAAGATTCTGGCAATATCTCAGCAGAATCTTCCATCTTCCAACACTCCCCCTCAAGCTGGCTTGAAGATATCTTCCATTGCCAGCTTGCTAATCAAACTGTCAAATTGCTTCTTATGTAGCCCCTTTGTAAGTATATCAGCAATCTGATCAGTAGTTGGAATGTAAGGCATGCAAATCAGTCCATTATTGAGCTTTTCTTTAATAAAATGCTTATCCACTTCCACATGCTTTGTTCTGTCATGAAGGACTGGATTATGAGCAATAGAGATTGCTGCTTTATTATCACAATATACTTTCATGGGTGAAGGGTTAGAGATCCTCAAATCTTCTAACAACCTTTTAATCCACATTACTTCACAAATCCCATGAGCAACAGACCTAAACTCAGCCTCTGCACTACTTCTAGCCACCACATTTTGTTTCTTGCTCCGCCAAGTAACAAGATTTCCTCCAACAAATGTACAGTAGCCTGAAGTTGATCTTCTGTCATTAATACTTCCAGCCCAATCTGCATCAGTGTAGACTTCGATCTGTAGGTGTCCACGTTTCTTAAACAACAGACCCCTTCCAGGAGTCCCTTTCAAGTACCTCAAGATCCTGTACACAGCATCAAAGTGTTCCAAACCTGGTGAATGCATAAACTGACTCACCATGCTTACTGCAAAAGCTATATCTGGACGTGTATGGGACAAATAAATCAATCTTCCAACAAGCCTTTGGTATTGGTCCTTGTTCACCACATCTTTAGTTTTGGCAGGTTGTAGCTTTAAGTTGGGTTCAATCGGTGTTTCAGCTGCTTTGCAACCAAGCAAACCTGTCTCACCAAGCAAATCGAGTATGTACTTGCGTTGATTGACAAATATACCTTCTTTAGACCTAGCAAACTCCATCCCGAGGAAATATTTCAACGTACCCAAGTCTTTGATTTCAAAGTCATTAGCAAGTCTCTTCTTCAATCTTTCTAGTTCAACATTATCATCACCTGTCAAGATTATATCATCCACATAAACGATCAAGATAGCAATTTTCCCATCTCTTGAACGTTTATAAAACATAGTATGATCTGCTTGACTTTGACAGTAACCATGACTTTTTACTACCTTCCCAAAGCGTTCAAACCAAGCTCTAGGGGATTGTTTGAGGCCATACAACGACTTCTTTAATCTACAGACTTTATCTTTACCAATCCTTTCCTCGAAGCCAGGTGGTAGGTTCATAAACACTTCCTCTTCCAAATCTCCATTTAGGAAGGCATTTTTTACATCTAACTGATGTAGGGACCAATCGAGATTCACGGCCAAAGATAATAAAACCCGAATTGAGTTTATTTTGGCTACTGGAGCGAACGTTTCTTGGTAATCAATCCCATAGGTCTGTGTAAATCCTTTTGCCACAAGCCTAGCCTTGTACCTTTCTACACTACCATCAGCCTTGCACTTTACAGTAAATACCCATTTGCACCCTACTGTCTTCTTGTCCCTTGGCAAGTCCACTACCTCCCAAGTACCACTTTTCTTAAGAGCATTCATCTCTTCTATAACTGCTAACTTCCAATTTGGATCATCTAGAGCTTCCTGAATGTTTCTCGGAACAAACAAGTGAGAAATTTTTGAGGTAAATGCTCTATGGTGATTAGAAAGTCTATGGTAAGATAAATATTTGGCAATAGGGTGATTGGTACATGTTCGAACTCCTTTCCTAATAGCTATGGGAACATTAAGATCTGAGGACTCATTGTTAGAAGGCATAATAGAAGAAGGAATTGGAGCTGAAGATGAAATAGGAATAGAATTACCTTGAATATTTGAAGGACCATCTCTCGGAGATTTTGATTGATTCTGTGCTAGAGTGATAGGTGGATCTTTACCATTTTTATGAGTTCTTCTAGTATAAACCAGAAGCTCAGAATTTGGATTGTTTTGATCCGTTTGTAGTATTTCTCCCCCTGTTTGTGATACATCCATGCTTTGCAATGGTTGATTAGAATTTCCTTTGTTCTCAATATCTTGAACAGATTTTTCCTGAATTTTTGTTTCAAAAAAAATAGGAGAAGTGGTATCACAAATGATTGTATTAGGTAGAGAAATGTTCCAAAAATTGTCTTCTTCTCTTTCTTTCTCCCCCTGAAGATAATTTTTGCTAAAGTAAGGTTGATTTTCCAAAAAAGAGACATCCATACTGACATGGATTTTTCTGGTTTGAGGATTATAACACTTGTACCCTTTTTTATTTGGAGCATAACCTATGAAAACACATTTTTCAGCTCTAGGATCAAGTTTAGATCTAAGTTTGCTGGGTATATGAACAAATACTGTGCAGCCAAAAACTTTTAAAGGCAAATCAGATTGTATTCTAGATTCTGGAAAAGTTTTTTTTGAGGCAGTCTAAAGGTGTGATGTAGTTTAAAACTCGGGTAGGCATCCTATTAATCAAATAGGATGCTGTTAAAACAGCTTCTCCCCATAAATATTTTGGAATATGCATAGAAAACATGATGGCACGAGCCACTTCAAGTAAATGTCTATTTTTTCTCTCAGCAATTCCATTTTGCTTAGGAGTATCACGACACGTAGATTGATGTTGGATACCTTTTTCTTTAAAAAAATTTCCCAAACATTCATTAAAATATTCCGTTCCATTATCGGAGCGTAATATACTAATTTTTGTTTGAAATTGATTTTCAACCATATTATAAAAATCTTTGAACAACTTTTCCACCACAGATTTGTCACTTATCAAAAATACCCAACACAATCGTGTGTGATCATCTATGAATGTCACAAACCATTTTTTTCCAGATAAAGTGGTAATCTTTGAAGGACCCCAAACATCAGTATGAATCAAATAAAATGGTTTGGAAGCATGATATGGTTTTGAGATATAAGTAGCACGGTGGCTCTTTGATAAATGACAACTCTCACATTGAAAAGATGAACAATCCAAATTTTTAAATAAAGCAGGAAATAAATGTTTAAGATAAGGAAAACTAGGATGTCCTAGTCTATGATGCCAAAGCATTATTTGTTCACGAACAGAAATTGAACTAATACTACCAAAACCTTGAGCTTTTTTATTACTGAAGAGGTTGTCATCAAAACAGTAAAGGCCGTCTATCATTCTAGCACTGCCAATCATCCTCCCCGAGTTCAAGTCCTGGAATTCACAACGAGAATCAAAGAAGGTAACACGACAGTTAGAATCTTTGGATAATTTACTCACAGACAAAAGATTACAGGCAAGTTTAGGGACATGAAGAACAGATTTAAGATCTATATTCTCTGAGATTTTTATTGATCCTTTTCCTGCAATAGGTGAGAAACTACCATCGGCAATTCTAATTGTTTCATTACCAGAACAAGGTACATAAGAATTAAATAGATGAGACAAACTAGTCATGTGGTCAGATGCACCTGAATCAATGATCCAAGGAGCAGAATTTGAACAAGAAGATAAAGCATTAGGGTTACTACCTGTTTGAGCAAGGGAAATACTAGGAATACCAGATGATGAATTGGATTTTAGCAGTTTAAGAAGATGATCCATCTGCTCTTTACTGAAGGGACTTGTCTCAACTTCATTTGCTGAAGGATACGCACAAGTGGGTCTATCACCTTGTTTGCTGCTTTTCCAAACTCGAGGTCTTTCATCTGTCTTTCGCTGATTCATCTGTCTTGCATTAGAGGCAGCCAATGCTGAGTTTTCGATAGATACACCAGCACCCTTTTTTCCAAGCATAACATTCCTACGACTCTCTTCTCTTCGCAGAAAATTATCACCATTCAAACGGATAGTGGTGATTTGGACAGAGTGTGAACTAGAATTGGAGGCTTGGATTTGGGTTTCTGTGGTTTTCCTTGAGTTAGTAGGAGGACTGGATTGAATTGAAATATCAGACATGGTAAAAGCTATAGGTTGGCTAAGGCATCTGCAGAATAAGTCCTAGGGTTTTTTAGAAAGAGTCAATGATCAAAATCCAGCTCTTGATACCATGAAAACAAAGAGAGATATCTGAAGGAATAATTTTTATGTATTGACTCACTGTATAAAATACTTTACAAGCTTCCTTCTTATAGAAAATACACAGCACACTTCTAGGAACTACATAATAACTCTAGCTAAACTACAAGGAAACTTTCCTAATTTACATAAGTTGACTAAATCTTTGTACAGAAAAATCAGCTAGCAAATCTCTAAGATTCTGGCAATATCTCAGCAGAATCTTCCATCTTCCAACAACATTGATATTGATAGCAAGAAATGAGAGCTAGTTGCTAATGAGATTGAGACAACACGTGGGAGACATATGAGCGCAGCCAATTGCCTGGATGCAAGGTCAGTAGAGTCCTTTGCACATTCTTATAGTCTTCACCGACCAAGCAACAACGTGTGGGTGGTAGACAGAATTGAGGTACCCTCATAAGATGCTTTCGATTTTCTTGTCTACTCTAACAGTTGTGATCGAATTAGGCGAGTGTTCAAGGTAGACACTAGCTACTGTCGTGTGAGGTAGCAAGCCAAGAAGAGCTTGGTTCGATTATATGGGTCGTAAACAACTTGCGATATGCTCGCGGGGGCAGGTTGTTAGTTCCTATGAGTGGAGAACCGAAGCACGACTTAGCGCACGATCCATGGTTAACAGTAGAACTTCCAAGCATAGAAAGGATGTGTGATTTTATTTTCTGGCCAGGAGACATAGGGTTTTATGTTCGTACCGTGGTGATGACCGAGCTATTGAGACAGATGGGACTGTTTCAACCACTACCGACTCCAGGCAAATTGAGGGAGTCTTTATTTTAGGTAGGATTGTGCGCCCGTGATAGATGGGGATCTTAGCAGTGGCAAATTGTTTCAATGAGTGTGTGATGTTGGTGGCTTTTCCTCGTGCCGCATTGCCAAGATAGCGAGGGGACTATCAGGTCAACATGTGGTGAAGATGCTTGACAGTGATTGTCATGCTCGGGGTACAGGTCAAACTTGGTGGAATGTTTCGTGTGAGAGACTCTTGCAGCACTATGGGACCGTGTGTGGATGCAAGGAGCAATGGGCTCATTTAGACAACCTCCCGACGAGGATGTCGGCTCCATTCGGTAGGGGAGAGTTTGCTACACCCTTGTGATTGTGGGCCACGCCTGTGCGCAAGCTGGTGCGGGCTGAGACTAGACATGCCTAGGGAGCAGGCATGGGACAAGCTTTCGTTGGCTGCGAAAGCGGAAGCAGAAGCATGTAGGTGGCATGCGCAAATGGCAATTGAGTGTGCAGGGCATACACACTGTGGTAGGAGGCAGTGCAGCACATATCTGAGCAATGTGCGCATGTGCGCGAAACCAGAACCGCGAATAATCTGATTGGATGGCCGCGTGCAGATGCTGATGAGGAAGCAGATGCAGGTAAGAGTTCTAGTTCAACTAGGACTGTGCAAGAGAAGCCAAGTTCCTACGAAACTCTTAGAGGTGCGATCTGATTGGCGCAGATAGCTAATTTGAGTCCTAAAAGGATTCTAAAAGCATAGGAAGGACCCTGGATGAGTGCACACACCTGGCACTCAAGATATGAGTTGGCGACCGACAACACTAGACAGATGGCAGTGCGTAGGGCAAAGTCATTGTGCAACAAGAACTCTAGCGGGTGAAGCTGGAGGAGTTTCTATTGAGCTTGGTTACTTAGGAATTTTAGATAAACAAGAATTCCTAATGGCTGGGGATGTCAGCCACAGTGATTGCCTATATAAAGTCGTGTAAAGCAAAGGACATCTTAGACTTGGAGAGTTAGTTGGTCAGGAGAGTTGAGAGAGAACTCAGGCTTTGTACTAGAGTCCACACAACAGAGTTGTAAATCCTTTTTAATGGGAATAAAAAGGTTGGGAACGAGGGAGTTCCTGTAAACGTGTGCTTGGCTTTGTGTATGTGTGCTTATCTTTGCTATTGTGCTTGTGCGCGTGCTTGGGTGGTGGTGCGGGTGCTGTTTTAAGAAGTGTTCTGTCAGGTGAGTGTGGGCTACATAGATCGGTTGGCTGAACTAGGTGCACGGAGAGCCTAGTGCCATCACGAGGCAAAGAAAAACCAGTGGAGAAAAGTTGCCCCATGACAGTTTGGGTCAACCCCTAACAACATTCCACTGCCAGGAAAGGATCCAAAAGTACAAACTAATTTTTTGTTTTTTGATAGAGACAGAGTTCAGTCGAGAAAGGGAAACAACTAGCTCATAGATGGGGATTTAGGTTCACAGATGGTGTACCGACAAAAGGTAAGGGAGGCAGACTCCTTTTGTGGGATGATTGTACAAATGTATTGGTTACCTATAAAAATAAGAATTTAATCTTTGCATACATTGTGCATGGCTGCCATAAATTCTGCATTACTTGTCTCTATGGACACCCAGAACTGCAAAACAGACAAACTTTTTGGAATAAACTTATCTTTGGCAACTCAGGTTCTAGATACTTACTGTTGGATGGTTACAAGTGACTTTAACTAGGTCATTCAAAAGGAAGATAAACTATCATTCAAAGATCATAGTGTCAAAGGAGCAAGCGGATTGATTGAGACTCTTGAAATACCTCCTAAAAGTCAATACCTCACGTGGACAAATAACAAGGAAGGAGATGATTTGGTCTGGGAAAGATTAGACGGAGCTTTTGCCAATCCAAAATGGTTCAAAGCCTTTGAGAAAGCCTCCGTAACTAATCTTCCTGTAACTCATTCAAACCATGGAGCTATGATCATTAACCTAGAAAAATCACGAAGGGCACAGAGAGGACCTTACATATTTAAGGCAATGTGGACTACTCGTCCACAATGCCGAGATGTTGTTAGTGAAGCATGGTGCAATACAATCAGTGGATCCCCTTCTTACATTCTCATATAGAAACTTAAGATGACTCCAAAGAAGTTGAAAGAATGGAATAAATAGGTGTTTGGAAATCTCCAAGAGAGAAAGGAAAAAACTTGAAATGGAAATTACTAAGCTTCAGCAAACTCTGGACTCAGAAGACAAACGCAGATTGAAGAAGGAATTAAGAGGTGACCTAGAAAAACTGGTTGAGCAAGAGCAGATTTTTTTGATGCAAAAATCCAGAATTAACTGGATCATACAAGGAGATGGAAACACAAAGTTTTACCACACAATGGTTAATAGCAGAAGAATGAGGAACAGGATTTCAAGAATACTTATAGGAGAAGACCATTGGAAAGAATTTTACCATTCTATGGTTAATAAGAGAAGAATGAGGAACAGGATTTCAAGAATACTTATAGGTGAAGACCATTGGAAAGAAGACCAAGAAAGGATTACAATGGCTTTCAATAGTCACTACACTGAACTATTCAACCCATTAGAAAAGGTAGAGGATGAGATAATCAGGAAACACTTGGAACAGCTAAACATGCCTCGGCTAAACGAAGCACGCATATAGAGGCTTAATAAACCCTTCACTGCAGAGGAAATAAAAACAACAGCTTTTCAAATAGGTCAATTCAAGGCACCTGGAGTGGATGGTAAGCCCAGGATTTTTTATCAGAAATTTTGGGGTATTGGTGATCCACTTACAACTATGGCGTCCCTTTTATTCCTTAATTCTAGAAAGATGTTGAGAGAACTTACCAGGATACTAATCACCTTGATCCCTAAGGAACCTACACCAAGTCACTGATTTCAGACCAATTAGCATGTGCAATGTAGCTTACAAAAATCATAGCAAAGACAATTGTTAACAAGTTGAAACCCATTTTAGAAGATATCATCCCTCCCTTCTAGAATGCTTTTGTTAGGGGCCGCCTGATTTCAAACAATATTATGCTTGGAGGAGAGACTATAAACACAATCCAAAAAATGAAAAGAGGTAAGAGAGTTTTAGATGCACTTAAGCCGGATATGAACAAGGCATACGACAGATTAAGTTGGAGTTTCATCCGAGAAGTCCTTCACAAGACTGGATTTAGCGAGAAGTGGATCAAAATCATTTACGAGTGTATAAGTACAATCAGCTACTAGATTCTAGTTAATGGCTCACCATCCAAGGTAATTAAACCTAATAAAGGACTAAGGCAAGGTGATCCGCTCTCACCCTATCTATTTATTCTGTGTTCTGAACAAAAAAAAAATTTATTCTGTGCCAAAATGCTCTCTCATGCATGATGGAAAAGGCAACAGAAGAAGGTAAGATCCATGGGATTAAACTGAGCAGAGAGGGACCAGCAATCAACCACCTTCTATTTGCAGATGACTACTTGCTCTTCTTTCGAGCCAGTGTCTAATCATGTAGAGTTGTCAAATTGATTCTTAATACTTTTTGTACATTAACAAGACAAAAAAATCAATAAGAATAAGTCTAGCCTCCTCCTCAGCCCCAATTGTAAGCAGAACAAGAAAAGATGGTTCAGTGGGATTCTAAATGTTAGAAACTCCAACAAACTTGGGAAGTATCTTGGGATAGTACTTGGGAAGATGAGAAAGGAGAAAGATTTCTTCCAACCTTTGCTCAACAAATTACATGACAAGTTAGTGGGGTGGAAAGCTAAATGTCTATCACAGGGAGGTAGACTCACACTCATAAAATTTACTCTGAGCTCCATGCCTATCTATACCTTATCATGCTTCAAAGCTCAAGGCTACATCTGTAACAAGACTGACCAAATTATTAGGAGCTTTTGGTGGGGGCATGAGGTGGGGGAAAGGAAATTGCACCTTAGGAATTGGGATGACTTATGTCAGCACAAACGGCAAGAAGGACTAGGTATAAGAAAGAGTAGACGAACAAAGCCCTCCTTGGCAAACACGCATAGAGGTTCATATCAAACCCAAAGTCAGTTGTCGCAACAACATTTAAAAAGAAATATTGCAAATCAAGGAAATTTGAGGAGATAGTAAAAAGACCAGGGGACTCTTGGATTTGGAAGAGTATATTTGAGAGAAGAGATGTTTGCCTAAGAGGCTTAGACATTCAAATTTGGGGCAGTGAAGAGACTGTCATTAGAAATGGCAGAGTGTACAAGACTGACAGGAGCCCAAGTAACCTAGATAATGTATCGATCAAATCATTTTTTGATCAAACACATAATGTGTGGCATCCCAAATTATCAAAAATTCCGATTGAGGAGCAAGACAGGCAAAACCTTAGAGGTAAAACTTTCTCTTGCATAGGAGGAGAAGATTGATGGGTTTGGAAATTTACTTTTGACAAGGAATCTACAGTTAAGTCAGCCTATTGGCAAATTTGCAAAGAAAAACAAGAACCTAGCAATCAAAATTGGAATGAGATGTGGTGGAAGAAACTTTGGGCTTTAAAAATCCCATAAAAAATGATTTGATTCTTATGGAAATTATGCAATGATAGCCTCTTGGTTAGATGGGAACTAAAGAAATGCAACATTGGCATAACTGGTGAATGTCCTTTTAGCAACGGAGATGATAAAACTATAGACCATCTCTTTCTAAAATGCCCTCTGGCGAGAGCCGTTTGGTTTGCAAGCAACCTGACATTGAGATAGGGGTGTAAAACGGGCGAAACGGTGCGAGGCGGGGCTGGTCAATGCGGGTATAGATTTAAACGGGTATGCCAGTTTAAGCCCGCATTTAAACGGGCAAAAAATTGGTAAACCGGTCCGTCCCCAATACGGGCCGGATCGGTCCGCGGGCTTACCAGATTTGAAAGGAAAAAAAGGCCTAAGAGAAATGCAAACAGAAGGATCTTCAAAAAACAGAAAAGAAGAACCAAGATCGGTCCCCATCTTTGCGAACTTCAGGCTACGTCGACTATAGGCGAACTGCCAGCTCCAATCTCAAAATTTTAAGACCTCCGCCCAAAACAAACTGCTTGGAAGACTCGACGAGGGGCTGAACAAGTAACGTAGCTGAGTTGAGTTCTGAAAATGGAAGACAAGTCGAGACCAAGCAACAAGCTACGTAGATACTTAGATTTTGATATTTACCGATTCGCAAATTCAAACACCGTCTTCTTTGATCTGGTTCGCCTGCTGAACTGATCCTACACTTGGTTTAGGGTGTCTCGTTCTGCCTACTATTCCCGTTTCTTAGAACCCAAACCCTCCGCTCAAGAATCCACCCTCAACTCTAATCTGAAGAAACGAAAACAAAAGCCGATGAAACAACCTCACTCTCTCAATGAGAAAGAACAAGCTGCAGATCAATGCCACCAGGTAAATCATCCATTAATCATAGAAGCATTCTTTTAATATATATTTTTAATTTCCTTTTGCTGTTTGGGTTATAGGAGGCGAGGCCTTTATTATTAAATGGGCATGAATCTTTACTTGGAGCGGCTGATTTCCCAACGATTATGAGCAAATTAAGGAGCGATTTTTGTTCTTCAATGGAGTTAATCAGCGGTGAAGAACATTCCTTCATTGAGCTTGGAAGAGTTTGTACTTTGTGTCATTTGATCCATTTGCTGTTGCAGGCTGTTTTGGACTTTGGATAATTGGATTGGGCTTTAATCAATTGGGTAGGCGGAGGCTGACTGCTTTGCCTTTTTTTTTTTTTGGGCTGACCCGCGGGCTGGCCCTTATCCGTGCCTGCTAGACCGCACGAATTGCTAATCCGCCGGGCTCAAACCATTTAGGCCTGTTTTTAAACGGGCTTAAAATTAAAAGTCCAACCCTTTTAAAACCCACATTTTTAATGGGCCGGCCCGCCGATTGAGGCCCATTTTACACCCCTACATTGAGGCGTGATAAATTTGAAACCATATGCGTTACATCTTGAAACAAGGCATAGCTTAACATGAAAGAACTTCAATATGAAGAAGCCTTCAAATTCTACAGTCAATTTGTCAATATTATCTACTTGATATGGATCCATAAGAATGATCAGGGTTTTAAATTACGGTCGCTACCGCGTTTTTAGTCGCGTTACATTTATCGCGGTTGTGCAAATAGCGGAGACCATCGCGGTCATTGCGGCCATTGCGGTCATCGCGGTCGTGAATTATTTTTAATTTCGCACAATTTTATATAAAGTGTAGTAATTGTAATTATAATCATGTAAAATCTTATTTTTATAGTTTTTATAGTAATTTATGATACCTCAAGTCTATTATTTATGTGAAAAAAAAAATTATTCATAATTTTTTGAATTATAATAAAACATTCATATTTAAAAAATTATATATGACAATTAAAAAATAACAAATATTGAAAATAGAGATAAAAAACTATGTACTAATAAGAATTAATGTACTAATTATTTAGAATTAATTATTCATTATTTAAACAATATTTAATTAAACTAATTAAAAAATAATAAATATTTAAAAAATATATATCTTAAAAAAACCCCATTTATCGCCCCACCCCCCAACCCTCACCCTCAGCCTGACACGACCCACGATCTCGCCTCTCTCTGTTGGTCTCAGTCACCCTTAGTTCCTCACCGGCTCACCCTCGTCCCTGACCTCACCAGTCACTACCCACCAACCTCATGCGATGGCAACGGGGCGATGCCCTCACCACTAGTCACCTCAGCCTCGCCTCTCCCTCCCTCAGTTTCACTTTCAAGTTTCACCTTCACGATTTCAGTCACGGCAGGGCTCCTCACCCTCACCTGAGTCACCTCATCCTCCCATTCACCACTAGCCACCAGCGCCACCCAAGGCTGCAACAGCCCACGCCGCCCTCACCATCACGCACGCGGCACACCCCTCGGATGAGTGATGATGTTCAAGGCTTCAAGCTTCAGAGGAAAAAAAATTACTTGCCTACACTGTTTGCAAAAATGTTCTGACTCAATCTCTGTAAGTGTTGCACTTGCATTGCTTGTTGTGAGTTGTGACTTGTGAGACCGTGGGTTGGTTTTTTTTTTTTTTTGCAGGGAATTGGCCGAATGGGTTGTGAATTTTGATACGGAGCTAAATATTTTTTTAGGCTCCTGTGTGTGAAACTGTTGAGTGTGAATATGTGATGATTCTTTTGAATTTGTCAATTGTCAATTTGATGCTTGCTTTTGTGAGTGTGACTGAGCATGCCGTTGGGGAATCTGGCCAGTGGCCACTGTCTTCTGTTCAATTTGTTTTGTTCTGCTGTCCTTGATTCTTCTCAGTTCTCAGTTCAGTTCTGTCTTTTTTTTTCCTACCTGAAAGGTAACGGAAGATAGCGGAGATAACGGGCCGCTATCGCCGCTATGTACTGTTACAGTGTTTCATAGCGGCCGCTATCGCCCGCGATGGGTGTGATCCGTACTCACACCCGCTATTGAGGGAATAGCAATGGCAGCCACCACCGCTACCACGAGATAGCGGCTGCTATTTGAAACTATGGGAATGATTGTATCTTTAACAAGGTCCCGTCTCACCCTTTGAAAGTCCCTTACCACCACAAAGTTCAGGTCTCATGAATTTGGAAAGCTGCAAGAGAAGAAAGCCTAGCACAAAAAAAGTCTCCAGAAACAGGAAGACCAAGTCAAAACACATTGATGGAAGTTGCTTTTCAGCCACAGTCTAAATTTGAGGACAATGGCTGGGTCATGTTCCTTGGAATACACAAAACCAGAAACGACAATTGATTTGGATCAAGCGTTTTAATCAGGCATTTCATAGGACTAACTTTGGTCTTTTGCAGGAGTGTGGAAACCACAACCAGAGCTATGGCGAAGCTAATCCTGCTCAGACAAGTGCTGCTCAAACTAAAAGAGAAAGAGGCAACCAACATCATATGCAAAGAAGATGGCAACAAATGGAAGAACATAATAAACATGCAGCAAAGAGTGCACTGGAGCATCCAACTAGTCTTCCAGGACATTAAGACCATAATCAAGACTGACGTTACAATTAGATTCACAGATGCTTGGCACCCACTGGTGAGAGAGGTCTATCTAATGGCAAAGAGAGCAGCACAAGGGAAAATTGAAGCAACTTCGCAGGACAAGGAGACGAGACATGTAACTACCCCAGACTTAGGATATAGATCATAAATATATCTATATAGATACGTATGTTTTATCTGAACTTTCTTGACCATATACAAAAAAAAAATCTTGAATTAAAAACCCTAGATTCATTCAAACACATGATTTCAATTTTTTTTTTTGGCCATCACATGATTTCAAATTCAATAATTCATTTTTTTAGTCAAAAGATTTAAAAAACCAACACACAATCCTAGAGTTACTCAATCCCAAACACACGCTCTCAAACTCAACCTCGTAACATGATTAGCTTAAACCAGGTTTCAATGGAACTCAGTGCTTCTTTATGAAAAGAAGGAGGTCCTCAAATTACATGTCAAATAAAAAATATTTTCTTTTTAATTTTTTAGTTATAATTGTTTCATTCATCCTCCAAGAGACAAATTAAAAGGAAGAAGAAAAGTATTTAGAGGGCCCATCGTTGACGAAATGGAAGATCTTCCTCCATATTTATATATAAGCATGTGAATCTTCTCCATGACTAAAAAAAAGGCTGCGTCAACCTCGTACCTGTTTTGCTTCTGCATCTTGAAGTACTGATTGAATGTCCTGAAAGTTGACGATCATTTTTCGGATTTCTTCTTCAAGAGCTAGAGCCACCGCGACCTTGTCTTTTATCTCATCAGGTATCATTATCAAGGAACCCAACCTCTCCAGAACTACGGAAATAATTGATTTAGCCATTACTTTTTTTTCTTCAGACTGATAAGAAAATCAAATAACAACCCAGGGTTCAGTCCAAACTATGTTATAGGAAAAATAAACCAAAGAAATTAACAAAAAAAAAAGTATGAGCATTTGCTTGTGAAGGTATGGTTGGAATTTTAACTTTTTCTTTTAATGCTCGACAATTGCTATGAGCTTTCTATTTATTTTCTGGTGAAGGTACCATTGGATGGAGTTTTTTAACTTTTTCTTTTATCAATTTATACTTTCTTTTATGCTGCTTTGTGTGTACGCTACGAATAAAACCTTTTGTTACGAAGTCCCAAAAACTATTTGCTGCAATCCTGCTAGGGTATGAAAGTTCTCTTTTCATTAGAAAAAAAAGTTGCTACTTTCTTTTCAAATTTATCAGATAAATTTTAATTTTATATATATAAAAAAGATGCAATTTAGGTGTAAAAAATAATAAATTATTTGAATTGATTGAATAACTATTTGAATTTAATTAGTTTATTAAACTTCATTTACTTGAGTACTTAATCAAATTGAATTCAAATATTTTTATTTTTAATAAAATATAAATTTAAAAATTTGAATTATGTTCCAAAACCTACTAATGAATAAACTTATTTTAATATTTTACTAGAACAATCCGGAAATTTTGATGAAAAATTTTAATTATTAGTTTTTATATTTTAAAATATAATTTAAAAAATAATAAATTAAATTCATTTTTTTGGTTAATAATCAAACCAATAATCAATAACTTGTTAAAAAAGTGATCAACAACCTACTTTTATCTTGGCCAAAAAAAAACCTACTTTTAAAAATGCTGCAACAGTTTCAATGGCTGTCCTCATCACAGCTGTTCTGCAAATCGGATTCAGTTCATTATTATGCCTATATAGTTTGCTTGACACGTTTAACGTTTGCCTTTTGGGTTTTTTTCAGTTATAGGATTGCATGGCACTTGGCTTTCAAAGTTCTCCTTAGCTGAGTTTTTTTGCGCCAGTTGTTTTCCATGATAAACTTGTTGCCTTTTCTCATCCTACTTTCTTCTTTCCCAAGCCTATGCTGCCTATCACAGGTTTCAAGAAATTTTTTTTTGGCTCAAATCAAGAGTGTTTTGTTATTCAATAAGAAAAACAATATCACACAAATCAATCTAATTAATAACTTTAAAAATTCTCCTTTTTGTACTTTTTTTTTCCTTTTACATTCATAGACATATAAAACTCGGCATAGATAAAGTATTTAAAACGATATATATGTGAGTTTTTTATTATCTCATATTTTTTGTATTGCTTATACTATATGTATTTATAAAAAATTTTAAACTTAACAAAATCGTCATAATTTTATTAAATATTATATTCCTTTACTAAACAAAAAAAAACTTTCATTATGTGTATTTGTGTGTAATATATGTTATGCATAGAGTTAAACATTTATTTTTTACATACGTATGCATTTATATATGTATAAATTTTTTACCGTCTCATATCACTTACATGATGAGTGATATGTGTTTTTATAAGAAATTTTAAACTTAGTAATAATTTTGTTAAATATTGTATCTTTTCACTTAATAAGAAAAGATAGGGTACTTAAAACCGCCACGACTTCTACAAATTTCCTATCGGACAACAGTCCCAAAAGTTAAAAGGAGACTTAATTACTTGTCAAGGGTAATAAAGGATTTTTTTGGTTTCTAGATTGTTCAATCCTTGTTCTCTTTTTTTGAAAAATTCTAAATATATATATATATATATATATATATTTTACTATTTTTATCTCAACTATGTGCAATAAATAGTAATTTATGTAAAAGAATTAGGTAAAAAGAATAAAAAAGTGGTTTAAAATTTTTCCTTGCTGTCCATCCTCTCTCTCTCTCTCTCTCTCTCTCTCTCTCTCTCTCTTTATTGATATTTCAGTCTCAAGAATGTTCTCTATCATAAATTTCCAGCTTGAATACGTTAGATGCTGATTTGAATAGATTGTCAGTTTCTAAGCCATTTTTTTTCTTCTTCTAATTTCTCCTTTTTTGTCAAGACAGAAGAAAGAAAGAAACGTTGCTGAGGTTTCTCTCGTTGAATTTGATGGCAGTAAACATGTTCTTTCTTTTTGTTGGGTATTTTGGATTTATGATATGGATGTTTCTTTCTTTGCCTAGCATTTATATTTGTGAGATATTTGGACAAAATTCTCTGGGTTTGGATCAAGCGATATGAAGGCATGGGTGCTTTTTTTTTTTGGGGGGGGGGGGGGGGGGGGGGGGGAATTAAACTAAGCTTTCTTTATTTATATGTCAAGAGTAATAAGGGTGTTATGTTTTTTTCAAAGTTCTTCCCTTCGTTTTGTAATGTCGTTATTCTACCTTCTGGAGATTTAAGTACTTGTTTATTTCAATAAGTACCACCTTAGTTGAATACCCACTTGAATTTTATTCGATTACTTTGATTTTGATGGAAAAGAGACTGACAGCGGCAACAAAAAAGAGTACATTTCAATACTGAGGAGACAAGAATGGCGGCAACAAAGCAATTCTGAGAAAGGGAAAAAGGTTCACTCACTATGTACTGCATTCGGAGGCAATGGAAGTTTCCCCAAACTAACAGAGCTCGCAACCAGCGAAAGCCAAAACGAAAGCCTGCATACAAAGCACAAAATGACCGTTTTAATCATGAAATGCAAGCAGATTCACAAAACAACACACCAGCAAAAACCAAAGAGGAAAAGGGTGAAAAATCATTGAATGACAAGCATGCAAAGCCCAGCTGAAAATCAACCTAAGTCAAACAGGCAAATCATCAAACAGTTAAACCAAGGGCAAGGGAGCAAGACAACCCACAAGCAAAGAGAGACGGAAATAGGAAAAAAAGAACAATGTGGCAATGGCAAACAGGGAGGCTTAAAACGCGATCATCAGGCGAGACTTCATCGTGGCTTCACTAGGGGCCGAGAAAGGCTGTGTAGGTTTTTTGCATTTAGCATTTGTGATTTAGTTCAGTTCTTGACACGGCTTATATATCTTTGATTTGACTGGAAAAAAAATCATGAAAATGTTATTATCCCTTTTTAATACGAATGAGCTTGATTTTACTCTTTACTCCTAAGCGTAAATAAGGGAAAGGAACATAAAAGATAAATGGTAAATGTTTGGCATAATGACCGAAAGAGTCCTTGTACAAGTTAGGATCTATTTATGAAAGAAAAATTCTATTTACAATATGGTTTTCAAGTCCTACAAGCCACAATCTATTTGGTAAAAAAATCTAAACCCTATAACCTAAACGCTAAAACTACTCATCATCTTATTAACCTGAATTATTTTTTTAGTTTATCTCTCTTCTCATAATACAACCTACAATCTCTAAAACCTCACAACCAACTTTTCTCTCAATCTCTTCATTCTTCAATCTTTTCAAATTTTGTAAGAAATCTGAGATAAATTCTTTATATAATGTGTTTATTTGTTAGATTTTGATTTTTGGTATATTTAAATTCAAGGATGAGATAGATAAATCGCAGCAAAGAAAAAAGGTTGATTGTGCCAAAAATCGATGTTGGCTGAAAAGAATCAAATACAAATTCTGAACAGACTCTGACAGCATTCTCATCAACTTCACCGCGCACATATCTGCAAAGATGATAATATAAATAAATAAATAAATATTTATATATGCAAGGTCGGGAAAAGCAAAATTCATATTCAAGCAACACAAGTTGGACACTCTTAGGAAATAATCAGAGTATATGACTTTGAGGCTTGTACAATTACACTTTTTTAAATGTAATATTACCTCACACAGAAGCAAGTTACGCCAAGATACAACAAAACCTTCAGAATATTGTGAAAAGCCAGAATGTAAAGTAAGTCTTTTCTGGAAATCATCACTCTTATATAGAGTATGAAGAGACATAAATAAATAGTTGTAATTCGCTGTTAAATAACAACTATTCATTTCAGATATAACTGTTCCAGACATATAACCGAAAATATGTCTGTTGGAACAGTTAAAATAACTTTTAATTTGAAATTGAATTTAAAATATTCTGTCAAAAAATAAAACTTTGACTTAAGTCAAAGAGCCAAAAGCCCAAGTGCCCCAAGTGCCCCAAGTGCCCATCTTTGACTTTTAAAATAGGCCAAGCTCTAGCCAAAGCCCAAGCCAAGCAAGACCAAGCCCAAGCCCAAGCCAAGCAAGCCCAAGCCCAAGCCAAATGGTCAAAGCCCATTTCCTCTTTGACTCCAAATTACTCTTAAGAGTTGATTTCCCTTTATAAATAAATCACTTTACACTTTTACAAGCAATGTGGGAACTTGTTCCCTTGTATTTATTACAAGCTATCCAACAATCCCCCACTAGCTTGTAATACAACAAATATGATGCATACAAGAAGGTATCTTATTGATTTAAATCTTCAATTAGTGTAAGTACTTTAGGATGCTAATAAAAGTACATAGTGTCCTAAGATTAAACCATGACTTCTTACTATAAGGATCGAAAGTACGACACACATCAATCTATCACTTTTCATAAAACTCTTACTTGCTCCTAGCACTATTTCAATGGCCATGTGCTAGCAATCCAATTTCTGTGAATATTTCAAGAGTAAAACCCTTATACTCTTGTTGAAGCGGCACCACTTCATATTCACATAGGTGGAGATCCTTTTATTGTCCCTATTACTTTGGACAATTTTCAAAGCGATCTCCATTAAGAGCTTAAACTCAACCTCTCAATGTAACAATGGCATTCTCTTGAAATTCAAGTATGAGACTCCTATTATAAGTGCCACAACAGACACTGATCAATAACTTATTATTACCCATTAAACTTTAGTAATTACTAATTTGGTAATTCAAAGTTGGGTTACCATTATTGGTGTCTCAAGGGTTATGTATTAGTCCTATACTACATGCAGTCCTCCACACTTTATCCCTTGGCAAAGCTTTAGTGAGAGGATCTGCCAAATTTTCTGCAGACTTTACATATATGATCGTAATGGTACCATTTGAGATTAACTCTCTAACATAGTCATGCCTTAGGCTTATATGTCTAGACTTACCATTATAAATGTTATTAAAAGCACTAGACATAGTAGCCTCACTATCACAATGTAAGGAAAGAGGTGGCATTGGTTGTGGCCACAACTCAATTTCAAACAACATATTTCTTAGCCACTCAGCTTCCTTACCAGTAGCTGCTAAAGCTATAAACTCAGCTTCCATAGTTGAGTGTGCAAGACATGTTTGTTTCCTAGATGCCCAACTTACAGCACCACCAGCTAGTGTAAATATCCAACCTGTAGTTGATATATCATCACCAGTTTTGTTATCCAGCTTGCATCTGAATAACCCTCTAAAACAGCAGGAAATCCCGTATAGCACAACCTTAATTTGTCAGTTCTTTTAAGGTAACCAAGTACCCTTTCAACTGCCCTCCAATGTATTATACTAGGATTACTTGTAAATCTTGACAACTTACATACAATGTAGGCAATATCAGGTCTAGTACAATGCATAGCATACATTAAGCTTCCTATAATACTAGCATACTTTAATTGCTCTATTGGTCTAGCATCATTCTTGACAAGTTTCATACTTGAATCATATGGAGTACTATATTCTTTTATTTTAAGATATTGATACTTATCTAATAGCTTTTCTATGTAATGAGTTTGATTTAATGAAAATCCATTATCATTCTTTGTAATTTTAATTCCTAAAATTGTATCTACTTCATTAAGATCTTTCATCTTAAATTTAGAGGTAAGAAAATTCTTAGTCTCATTTATACCAAGCATGTTAGTACCAAATATAAGCATATCATCCACATATAAACAAACAATCACTCCATAGTCACTAGTAAATTTAGAATAAATACATTTATCAGTAGAATTATGCCTAAAGCCAAAGGATAAAATAGCAGAATCAAATTTCTCATGCCATTGTTTAGGAGCTTGTTTAAGACCATATAAAGATTTAACAAGCTTACAAACTTTATGTTCATTTCCAGGTAAAACAAACCCTTCAGGTTGTTCCATATAAACTTTTACTTTTAAATCACCATTTAAAAATGCAGTTTTAACATCCATTTGGTGAATATGCAACTTATATATAGAAGCTAGAGCAAAAAGAATTCTAATAGACGTTATTCTAGCTACTAAAGCATAAGTATCAAAATAATCTAAGCCTTTCCTTTGAGTAAACCCTTTAGCAACTAATCTTACTTTAAAAGTTTGTATAGTACCATCAGAACTCTTAAAAACCCACTTGTTTTTAATAGGCTTTTGATCATGGAGGTAAATCTACCAAGATCCAAGTATTATTAGACATGATAGAGTTCATTTCATCATTTACAGCTTCTTGCCAGAAAGCTGAATCTCTTGAAGTCAAAGCTTCACCCAAAGTTTTGGGCTCATCCTCAATGTTTAATAATATCTTCACTTTTTTCATAATTCTGTCTCTACTACCTTCAACTAAAAAGGTAATATGATCAGGAGAAATAAAATCAGAATCAAGATGTTTTTCTTTTCTTGGCCTCTGACTTCTTCTTGGTTCAGATGGTTCAGTTATTTCCTTACATTTGACTAAGGAATCATAGGCAATAGATGTATTTTGATCATTTTTTGGTTCATGCATAACTTGATTTTTCACAAAACTATTTTCAAAAAATTCAACATGTATAGACTCTACAGTAACATTAGATTCTAAATCTAGTAATCTATATGCTTTTGAATTTTGTGCATAACCTACAAAAACAGATTTAATTCCTCTTGAACCTAATTTAGTCCTTTGAGAATCAGGAAGTCTATAATAAGCAATACACCCCCACACTTTAAAATAATTTAAATTTGGTTTCCTTCCATTCCAGACTTCATATGGAGAGATATGTGTCTTCTTTGAAGGAACCCTATTATGTATGTAACAGGCAGTAAGCAACGCTTCACCCCACAAGTTGAAAGGTAACCCAGCATTTAAAATCATTGCATTTACCATATTAACTAGGGTTCTGTTTTTCCTTTCTGCCAAACCATTATGTTGGGGTGTAAAAGGAGCTGACCTTTGGTGAATTATTCCATGATCTTCACAGAACTTATCAAAATCAGTCGAGAAATATTCACCACCTTTATCACTCCTTATAATTTTAATTTTTCTTTCCTTTAGATTCTTTACTTTAGATTTAAATTCTTTAAATTTATCAAAAGCTTCATCCTTGTTTCTTAGTAAATAAATACTAGTAAAACGTGAACAATTATCTATAAAAGTTAGAAAATATCTATTTCCTCCTCTAGTCAATTTTCCATTTAATTCACAAATATCCGAATGAATTAGTTCCAACAATTTTGTTTCATGTTCTACTTTAGGAAAAGGCTTTCTTGTAATCTTAGCTTTTACACAAATTTGACACTTATCATGGTGATCATGCTTACAAGAAATATAATTATGATTTGTCATGTATTTAATCATAGCATAATTTAAATGTCCTAATCTAGCATGCCACAGAATAGAAGATTCAACGATATAAGCAGAAGCAACATTTATTTTATTAATACTGAGTTTGAACATGCCATCAAGGGAATATCCCTTTCCTACAAACACACCATTCTTAGATATTACAAACTTATGAGATTCTAAAACAATCTTAAAGCCTCTCTTGCACAACAGATTTGCAGAAACTAAGTTCCTCTTGACATCAGGAACCTGGTGCACATTGATAAGAGTCAGTTTCTGTCCAGAAGTGAAGTTAAGCATCACACTTCCTTTTCCCAGCACTTTGACAGAAGCATGGTTTCCCATAAAGACTTCACTGTTTTCCTCAATGTAAGTGCTGAAGAATTCCCTGTTGTTGCAGACATGAATTGTGGCTCCAGAATCAAGAAACCACTCCATGGTTCCTGCACTTGTTGCCATGTTTAATTCAGTAACCATGGCAACAAAGTTCATGTCATCTTCAACAACCATATTGGCTTGAGCAGATTGTTTAAAACCATTGTCTTTATTCTTCTTGTCTTCTGCAATTTTGAATCTACATTCTTTAATGTAGTGCCCCTTCTTTCCACAATGAAAGCAGGCCTTATTCTTCTTATAATTGTTGGACTTCTTAAATCCACCAGTTTTTTGGACTTTGAAGTTATTCTGATTCTTTCCAGACTTGTTTGCAAACTTTCCAAAATTGCTTCCTATGGCATTTACTTGTGAATTCCCATTTGAATTCACTGCCTTCTCTTTCTGGAGTTTCTCATCCCTGAGACGAGTTTCACACTCAATTTGCAGATGAGTCTGGAATTGTTCCAGTGTGAAACTGTCTGGTGTTTGCAAGACCTTTTTTCTGTAATTGTTCCATGAAGGAGGTAACTTGGACAGAATTGCTTCGATTTGTATAGTGTCAGGAACAACCACTTCCAAATCTCTAAGTCTGGAAACCAGTATTTGTAGTTCATGGACTTGATCCATGACTGGCATGTTTCAGTCATCTTGAAATCAAAATAATTTAATGCCAGTAATTTATCTGTACCTTTTTTCTTGTTCTGGTATTTTGTTTCCAAGGCAGTCCAAATCTCTCTTGGTGATGTATAGTTGGAGTATAAATCATAAAGTCTGTCTGTAAGAGAGTTGAGGATGTGACCACGACACACCAGTTCATCTTCTGCACGTTTCTTTCTTTCTTCCTTCACTGTATCTGTGTCTTCCGGTGTAGGGTCTGTCAGTGGCTGCAGATTCAGGTCCAGAACATAGGACACGTTCAAAATTGTCAACAGAAACTTCATCTTGTCCTTCCATCTGGTGAAGTTTGTTCCATCAAACTGGTTCAACTTGACATGATCTTGTTGATTGATAAACATAGGATTGGTAACCATTGCCATATCAAAAAAAATATTACACTCAAATTGTTAGGAAATAATCAGAGTGTATGGATTTTAGGCGTGTAGAATTACACTTTCTTGAGTGTAATATTGCCTCACACAGAAGCAAGTTACCCCAGGATACAACAAAGCCTTCAGAATATTGTGAAAAATCAGAATGTAAAGTAAGTCTTTTTTAGAAATCATCACTCTTTATATAGAGTATGAAGAGACATAAATGAATGGTTGTAATTCTCTGTTAAATAACAACCATTCATTTCAGACATAACTGTTCCAGACATATAATCGAAAATATGTCTGTTGGAACAGTTAAAATAACTTTAAATTCGAAATTGAATTTAAAATATTCTGTCAAAAAATAAAACTTTGACTTTTAAAATAGGCCAAGCTCTAGCCAAAGCCCAAGCCAAGCAAGACCAAGCCCAAGCCAAGCAAGCTCAAGCCCAAGCCAAATGGTCAAAGCCCATTTCCTCTTTGACTTCAAATTACTCTCAAGAGTTGATTTCCCTTTATAAATAAATCACTTTACACTTTTACAAGTAATGTGGGAACTTGTTCCCTTGTATTTATTACAAGCTATCCAACAGACACTCCATGCAACAGTAAAATATGAAGGCAATTAAATAAACTGAGGTCATGGATTTAACCATTAGTTGGAAGGCCACAAATCCAGCTTTATAATCTAACTTTAGCAGATACGGTTGATCCATGTTATATGTTGCAATTACAATAGTAATGAGGATTAATTAATGTAATTAATTAGGATCCAGGATCCAGTTTATTGTAAACATATCTAGGATGTTAAATGAAATATCAGAAGGTTTAAAATTAATGACCAGAAATGCAGTTTGCAGATGGTTTCAAGCAACAAAAAATAGTGATTTTCATTTTAAACATGTACAAAAACCAGTAAAATGACAGAAAGTGTCGAGTTTTACATTCCAATTTAACATTTAACTGGGAATTGTACTTAGAAATGCTCTTGCAATAGATGAATGTCCCTTGAAAGAGGCATTTTTTTGCGCAAGAGAATGACCTTTAAGTCTTGTAACTTCGAGTAGCTGATACATGATAAATACGGCATTAACAAAGTTTATCGGACAGATACATGCTAAAGGCAACATTTTAAAAATAAAAAAAGAAAAGTGAAATGCATTTTACGTGAACTCTTACAAGGAAAAGAAAAATGATTATAATCATTTCAAAGAACAATACCGATTGCTTACATAAAAATCACAACCTACTAAGCATTGTTTTAAATTGCGGTCGCGGTCGCTTTTTCGGCCGCGTTTTCGGTCTCGTTGCGTTTATCGCTGTTGCAGACATAACGGCAATAATTGCGGTCAACGCGGTCGTGAATTTTTTTTTTAATTTCTCACAATTCTATATAAAGTGTAGTAATTGTAATTACAATCATGCAAAGTCTTATTTTATAGTTTTTAAAGTAATTTATGATACCTCAAGTCTATTATTTATGTGAAAAAAATGTTATTTATAATTTTTTGAATTATAATAAAATTGAACTTTTTAAATTCAATCCACTACAAAAAATAGTTATAAAAGAAAACTCACAGACAACAAACATAATATACAAAGAGTCTATAATGCATAGCTCAGAATATTTGTCCTAATGCATAGCTCAGAATATTGCACATTTGGTTACTTAATTCATTACTTTAATAAGTAAAAATAATTCATTTAATTTACTTACTTTAATAAGTAAAAATAATTTAATTGATTATATTTACATTATCAATTAACTTATTAAAAAATTAATCATGTTTGGTTGTATTAAAACTTTAGTACTAATTTGCTATTATCAATTAACTTAAACCTAATCAAATATCAATATCAAATAATCAATATTATTTTTTCTTATAATAATACTTAATATCATATATTTAATTACATTTCAAATTTTACTAAAAAAAATTACATTAATAATTTAAATTCAACATTACCCAATAATATTTAAAAAATTACCTAATATTAATTCCTAAAATATTAAAATTCTTTGAAAAAAATTAAGACTAAATAATATATTACAAAACCCACAACCCACCAAAAAAAAAACCCAAATTCCCGAACCCACCCACTCTGCCTCTGCCTCTGCCCATTCAATTTCATTTTCATCTCTTCACTCACTCTCAATCTCAGTCTCAGACTCTCAGACACATCCTCACCTCAATGACTCACCCTCACCCACTTAGGCTTCGGTTCCTTTCAGGCCATTCTCCACTCCGCAGCCAAGATCCCCACCTCTCACAACACCCACAGCCTCACTCACCCTTAAATCACGAAGCTGCAAGCCGCCAGCAAGAGCCCAGACCAGATGCTCTCTGATCTCCACTTGCAAACAACAGATCACAAAAGCCACCGCCTGTGTAGCAAACCGGTAGCTTCTCAGGCCACCCATGCCTCGCCGTTGCTCACACCCTGTCCCGACAGCCAGAACAATACTGAACAGAGACCTTCGGTGTTCGGTCTCTCCTCCCTTGCCCTTAGCCGGTCACCCCTCACAGATCCCCTTCCCCGATGTCCAATCCAAATCTAGTTGATTTCATCTCTTCCATGATCTAGATCTGTTGTCGAAAGGTAAATGGTTTCTTGCTTCAAAAATCAAAACTCAAATCAATTATTTTGTTGTGTTGTTGTGTCTTTTGAATTGATGTTGAATTCTTTGTGATTGAAATTGAAATTTTGATTGTGTAAAGCTAAGATTCTGAGTTTTGTTGATTTTGAAAATTAATTTTTTTTTCTGATAGCAAAATGTTGAACGAAATGCGGAGAATAGCGTCAATAACGGGCCGTTATTGCCGCTATCCTCCGCTACAGCGTTTTGTAACGGCCAATAGCGACCGTTACTGTAGTGATATAGTTTCACAGCCGCTATTTCTGCAATAACGGTGGCGGCCCCTGCCACTACCGCGAGATAGCGGCCGCTATTTGAAAAACTGCTACTAAGCGTAAAATTTGTAAGTAAATAATTTAGAAAAGGAAAAAGGGTACTTCAATTACTCCAGTATACCCTACTGAAATTAATTATAGTGTATAATTGACACATATCTTAAATTTGTGGAACTCTATTTGCTTACACATCAACCATCTAGCATACGAGAGGTGCATAATGAGCACAGAAATTATACCTCTTCATGTTCAATTGTATGGCCAACTATATCACTTTCGAGAACTTGTTATTAGCTCTTGGAAATGAATTTTCGAGAACTCAAAATAGATCTTGGAAATGAATACTTAGGAAACACTATTTGCTCCCACAAATGAATTTTCGGGGTATTGAAAACTAGTAGGAAAAATGGGTAACGTTTGTATACTTCTGCTGAAATTTCTACCTTCATGCCATCTGAGATTTCTTTTTTTTTTTATAAGTGCCACATGTGTTTTCCTGTTCACTCGTGTTATATTCTTCCGTCAAACTATATATATGAAGAGTATAGTGTTTTCTCTTTCAATTGATCAAAACTTGAATTTAGGATTAATTTGGATGAAAAGAAAATAAGAAAAAAGGTTGAAAAATGAAGAAGGAAGGAAGAAATTTGGATGGTGAAATTATAGGGGATAAAATATGTAATTTCATATAAGAATATTTTTGTATTAAAATACAATGTTAAAATAGACAGTAAGACTTAATTTTTTGGCTGTGAAGAATATTTTTTATGGAAAAGTTTATCTATTGTAAAAGTAAAAGTCAAATATTTAACTTTCAAAATTTTAAAAATTTTAATTTATGTTGAAGCAGATTTGAGTGTTTTGACAAAGTTATAAATCAAAACCTTTTATAAGATATTATTTAATAACATGTATTTAGTGATTTTTTTTTATTTTCACTTTATTTTTCAATAATTCACAAAATTATAAAAAGAATTATATTATTTCATATTAATTTATTTATTTTATTCAATTTTTATATTAATTTCATTTCTTTTTATTTTAATTAGCAAAATTATTTTTTATTCTATTTATTCTACTTTAAAACTTGTTATTTAATTCAATACATTTTATTATTTTATTTTTCATTTTATTAAAAATATACAAAAATTATATTAACCTAAGATAACTATTTTAAAACAACTCCAACTGAAGAACATTTTTTATAAAAGCAATTTTATTTTTTATAAAAGCTATAAATATACCATCACCTTTTCCTTCCTTCTGTAGGCTAAGGAAATTTTCAGTTCTTTTTATATTGTTTGGATATATAGACGTAGGCAAGCCATGTTCATACAAATCATGCATGTAAAAGGGGTAGTTTCATAGGGTCCCGCTATATTCATGCAAGCTCTTGGTGTTGGCCCCCTTAAGCTGGCAGTGCAAGAAAGAGTGAAAGTTGGAAAGCCACTAGCCAAAGTTACTGTATGGATTGGTACTGGTATTATTAACACAAGTACAAACTCCCAAGTCTAACCCACTCCGACCGTTCACATCCAAACTGTAAATATTCTATTTTGTCCGGAATCGTAACGTGTAAAAATAACTAATGAAGTTAAATGATATAGTATTTTTAAAATTTTGTATATAGTTTTTATATACTATCAATGCATCAGAGATTGACATCTCATCAATAGGCTCTTATATGTAAATATAAATAAATTTTTTTAATTTACCCATAAAAGCCTATAAATGAGGTGTTAACCTCTGATACATTGACAGTGTTTAGAAACTATACACTGTCAGTGCATCATATATAAACTCTATTTTTAATTGAATTTGACGATTTAAATTAGGGTAATGTAATTTAATAACTTGGACTAGGATTAATATTAATTAGAATAAATTTAAAATTAAGATAGAAATAAAATTGAGAAATAATTAAAAAATAATATAAAATTAATTTTAAAATAGAATAATTAGATTATTAGATTTTTATAATAATTATTTAAATTAAAATTTATTTATTAATTAATTAAAAAATAATTAATAAAATAAGTTTATTTGTATTAAGATTCTAACGAGTTTTTTTTACTATAAAAAAGATTAAATCCCATAATTTGGGGAGACTCTTCGAGCAACACCGCCACCATATTCACGGCACTACCCCAAACCGAACTTCTAATCGCTGCTGTTCTTATCTTCTCCGAACCTTCCCTTGCGCCACCGTCTTCTTGCACCACAACCATCAAACCCGCATCGCTGCCGTACCCTCGCTCTACTCCAGCTGCCACCATTCTGTCTGTTTGCTGCCTATAAATCGCCCCCGCACCAGATTGCTCCTGTCCTGCTGCATCAATAGGCCACTGTCTTGTTTCGCCCTGCTCTGTTGCACGTCGCCACTGCTGTATCGTTGCGCGCCATCTTCTTGCGCCTGTTTAAGCCACTGCTCGACACTACCCCTCCCCAAGTTGTTGCCGTAAGCCACCTTAACACCTGTTGCTACAACGTTAAAACGGGAGAAGGAATACCCGTTGCACACCAAGAGAGCGCTGCTGTAACTCGTTAAAAGCTGAGCAAAATCATGTACTATATCATGCATTTTGCATTCCGTAATACCACTGTCAAGTTCAAACCTTTTAAAGTCCTGAAAAAAAGAGCGCATCATTAGCTCATCAAAATATTCCTCACCAACAATCTCCATCTCTTTGCATTGCACTCCCTTCAGGTAATCTTGTGCCATCCACAACTTGATCAATTCATCTTTGTTTAAGACCTTGCCTTCGGGAAAAATGAAGCAACACGAAAAGCACTGCTTAAGAGCCAAAGGTAACTCATAATAACTCAAAAATAAGGGACGGAAAAGATCTCGCTCAACTTCTTTAAGGCCTCATATTTCACCATCCAAGATACTTTGTCATTGTTCTCTAGTTCTTTTGAAGCGCAACAAGCCACCTAGAATCTTTGCAGCAAGTGGCAAGCCCTGACACTTTTTTGCAATTTTCCTGCCAATATCTGCTAAAGTTTCACGCTCCTCTCTTGTCCTCCCATAAAATACTCTATGGCTAAGTAACAACCAACATTCCTCTTCAGTCAAAGTTTGCAATGAAAATAAGTTAACTTCCATTGTTCCCATGATAATGGCAACTTTTTCACTACGAGTGGTAATCAAAATTCTGCTCCCTCAAGAGCAATGCTTGAGGGAATTTTTCAGTTGCTCCCATTTTGTTGCATCTTCAGTCCACATATCGTCCAACACAAGCAGTATTTTCTTCCCCAAAACATGACCATGAATTTGCTGCAAAATGTAATCTTTTCCAACTAAATTCAGAGCTTCGCCTTTAAAAGCTTCAAGGATCTCTTTGGCAATCCTTATCTCATCAAAAGGATCTGAGACACATATCCATCTTCTCTTGTCAAAATGACATTCAACCTCATTGTGACTGTAAACTAGTTGAGCAAGTGTCGTTTTACCGATACTTCCCATCCCTACAATAGAGATGACATGGAAGCTCAGATCTCCTGCAGTACTATTCTCCCCCACCAACATGTTCAGTAAAATTGTTGTCTCTTGACACCTACCATAAACTTCTTCTTCATCTATGAAAGAGGAAGTTATTAGCCTATTGGGTTCTTCAACTCCCTTCTCTAACCGAAATTTATAATTATCTTTTTCAGTAGCTATACAGTCAAGTTGTTCATTCAAATATTTTATCTTTGAAGCAATATTATAGTATAGAATACTTTGAGAGGTAAAGGAAGAGACAGAATAGCGTATCTTCTTAAACAAGGGAAAATTTTCACTTTCTTTTTGATCTTTCTCGAGCTGTGATTTGAGTTTTGCAGTATTCAACTCATCCAATACATCATCAACATCATAGGCTACATCTTTGAGTTTATTTAACCAGTTTCTCACATTGACACCCTTTACCTGTTTAAGGCAAAGATGAGATTAACAAACGTATAGCAACCCAAGTATTTATTAAACGAGCAATTTTATACAGGCCAATATTTTTGGTCCAAAATTCTGTCCAATTAGAGAGACTGGAATGAAGCAGGCTAATGTACAGACTTGAACATTCAAATGAAAAACCTGTCCTTTCATTGGGAATTTTTTTAGGAAGAAATTTAAAAAGTCCAAGTTTTAAGGATTCGAATTGGTTGTTGACTTAAGGTTCACTATGACCTGGAATCTACAATTTTTTAAAATCTTGAATTACAACCACAGGATTTCAAACTCAATAATTCACTTTTTTAATCACAAAGCCAACACCCAACCCCAGAGTTACCCAACCCCAAATACATGTTCTCAAACTCAACCTCGTAACATGACTTGCTTAAACCATGTTTTCACTGGAACTCAATGCCTCTTTATGAAGAGAGGGAGGTCCTCAAATTAGATGTCAAATCAAAACTTCTTTCTTTTTTACTTATACTCTAAGAGACAAGTTAAAGGAAGAAGAAATTTATTTAGAGGGCCCATCGTTGAGAATATAAAAGTCCTGCTCCCTAAAGCATCTGAAAAAGAAAAAGCGGCCAGACAACATCGTACCTCTTTTGCTTCCGCATCTGCAAGAACTGATTGAATGTCCTGAAAGTTGACCATCATTTTTCCGATTTCGTCTTCAAGAGCCAGAGCCACCGCAACGTTGTCTTTTATCTCCTCGGGTATCATTATCAAGGAACCCAACCTCTCCAGAACTACTGAAATAATTGATTTTGCCATTGCCTTTTCCTTCAGACTGATAAGAAAATAAAATAACAACCCAGTCGAGATAGGAAGCAAGAATAACACAAAGAAATGAACAGAAAAACAAAAAACTACGGGCTTGCTCGTGAAGGTGGTTGGTGATGTGGGATGATATAACCTAAAGACATTTCGGTCTTTCAGCTCTTGTGGCTGATATGACTTTACAACTATCCATGCAGAACTGACGTGTGGCCATGTGAGCTTTACCCTTATCATTATTATGAACGCCCAGTTTGGCGTTTGATGTGCTGATTTCTATTGTGTCATCGGCCTCTATTCAGGTGTCATCGACTACCTCGGGACTGAGGGAATAAGCACATGCATGATAATTTTGGTGGGAAGGTAACGGGGCACTTATTAGCCGACTTGTATCGTTGGCCAGCCAAGTTAGCATAATACCATTCGACCACGTTCCTGCCACCTGTAAAGAGGTCGATGATCTAAGCATGTAACACCCTGCCTATAAATGGCTCGTCAATGCTCGAATCAAAGAGAAAAAAAACTCCATCGCTCTAGAAACTCTACCATTCTCGACTCCAACATTTGGCGCACTAAGTAGGGGCAAACACACTTCCCGATTGTTGTTGAGAATGGCACCTAGAAGGAGAGTTGTGGAGGAAGAGGAGCCAACCACGGCGGTTAGCCCAAATACCTCATTCGACGATCAACCTAACCACCTCGACCAAAAACCATTGCCCACGGTTGAGCAATTTGATCAACTTTCTCAATAATTAAGGAACCTTATCGAATTGGTCTAGGCCCACATCCTTACCTTCAGCAATTCTGTAAGACCTGATTCTACACTACTTTAGACCTTAATTTCATAAAATTGATAATGTAAATGAAGTAAATATTGAATATTTATTTTCACTTGGATGAAAAGCTTCTTAAACTTGAGATGTGCATGGAGGAATGTTGGTGAAATAATGGATGGGGCGAGGACATCGAACAGATCACCTATGGGCGAGCAAAGAAGGGTGTTCGCCAATGGGCGAGCAGAATTGGAGAGCAGAACGCCAATTATGATGGCGAGGGAGAATAGAGAGTTCACCCAAATAGGGCGAGGGCGAGTAGATGAGTTCGCCCAAATGCTGCGAGGGCTCCTGATCGCCCATACAGATTGAGGAAATTAAAATGTTAAATAAGAGTGAAAATTTGTGGGAAATCATAGCAATGTGGCGAGTAGAGCAATATCAAGTGATCGCCAACAATGTAGCAATGGCTGTGATCGCCAAACTTGTATGTGATCGCCAGGAAGGGGGAAATTTTTGTAATTGCCAAATCTTAAGTTGGCAAGCTTGAAGGTTGGCGAACTGAAATAGATATTGGCGAGCTGAAGACTTTTGACGAAGGGGCGAACTGGAATGACACTTGTGGACAAAGTGAAAATAGATTTAAACCCATTTGGCAGCCAAAACTGACTTGTAAGTCATACGGTTGAAGACAATTAATGGAGAAGATGTTGAAGTCAGTAAGGAACTTATCCTTATTGGTTGATGAACAAAAACAAAGTTAATAGCAGAAGAAATGGCGTGTGGAAGGGAGACTTTCACGCCATTGTAAGTGCAGTTTTTCTTCATGCATTAAATGCATGAAAGACGTGAAATAAATGAAGGAAATGAGATAAGGCCAAGTGATGAGTTCTGATTGGATAGCATGGCTATAAAAGAAGAAATAATTGAGGATAACAGAGTTAGCCAACTCCAGCTTCTTCACAAAAACCATTCTACTACAAGTTATGCACTATTTCTTCCATTTCTCTACCATGTTTGATCTACTAAACTTCAACCTTAAGTTAGCTAAACACATAAACCTGCTTACAAAACCATTCCTCCATCGTTGATGAGCTAAAGGAATAAGCAAAGTGAGGCTAACAGGAGATAGGAAGAATTCTGTTTTGGAAGTGCAGTTGATTAAGGTGAGATTTAATGGTTCTTGAGATTTAATGATATATTTCTATGATTTCAAGTATGAGAAGCATGAGAATAGTCTTGCTTTTGATTTATTCTTGATAGAAATAGAATAAATTCATATCTTGAAGTAGAATGATGGGAAAAATACTGGAAAAGTGATGAGTATGGCGACTATGGTGATCGCCCATGTTGAATATTTGTAATCGCCAATGAGGCGAGTAGGAAATATGAACTCGCCAAAATGAAAATACTTGTCCAAGTGGGTAAGGTCGCCCAATGCTAGTTCATGGGAGAGCCCATCCTTGAGTAGAAAGCCGTTTGGCGAACTCACGTGCATAAGAAATTGGGCGAATAGAATTGTGGGCGAACTCCCACATTTAAGCCAATGTTGGTCTGGCGAGTTGAATGTTGGCGAGCTCCAAATATATTAATGGCGAGAAATGGTGGGCGAGCTTCCGCTAGTAAGCCATTTGATGAATGGCGACCTCGATAGGGCGAGCTAGTATGTCTCTTGTGGGCGAGCTTTTGGGAGCTCTGTTGGGCGAGTAAGTAGAATATCTGTTGGGCGAGCTGGTTTATTTCTATCAAGTCTCGCCTAAGTGATGGAAAGTTATTTAAAGAAAAATATTAATAGTTTTAATAAATTATTTTGTAGTTGGGAATTGGAAATGGCTATTGGCGAGCAGGAAGCAAGGCAAAACAAGGTTTCGTTGGACCAGGTAAGGGAGATGTGTGTGAAGTGAATGCATGTCCTGTGGAGTTAAGTTTTAGGAAAATATTGTGAAATTTGTTTTGGTTTATGACATGCATTGTTTGAGAAATCTATTTGATATTGGGCGAGCTACTAAGCCGACCCTTGTGATATTTCTGGGTGAAATGGTATTGGCGGGTGATCCAAGCTTTTATGATTTTTGGGCGATGAACCCTTTTATGACATCTTGGGCGAGTAACTCTGTTTTAAATAAAAAGCGAGCGAGCCAGGTTGGGCGAACCCCTTGATATTCTTTTGGGCGAGCCGCTAAGGGTGAGCCAGGTTGCCTTGTTTTGAAAAGCTAAGTGGCGGGCGAATACTATTCCTCGCACTAATGATTGACCATGGGCGAGTTGACCATGGCGAACAGGTTTCACGTTTCCAAAGTTTCTTAATTTAAAAAAAAAAACTAATTTTAATATCTTTGAAAATACAAAATATAAACCCTTTTGGGCGAATTGACTAATGGGCGAGCCACTGAGGGCGAGCCAGTTTTGCTTGTTATTTTAAAAGTAAGGTTGGCCGGCGAACACAAGTTCACCGCACTGGGCGAGCTGCCATGGGCGAGCCATGTTGGGCGAGCTGACCATGGGCGAGTAGGTTTTAAACGTTGAGATTTTAGAATGTTTTCAAGGTGTTTTATAAATAGAAAGCCTAAACCTTTTTGGAAAATCAAATCATTTTGAGAAAATGATAACATGGGTGAGATAATTCCATAAAGGTTTTCATGAAGATATAAAGTGATTTTGAGACTTTAGGCCCCTAGTTTCATGCATTATTATGAGTTATGAGGCTGATGGACCCGCCAAGTCATCAGCAGGTCTCGAGGTCACCTGGCAAATGGACTCGAGAACCACCCATAGATTGTGGCCATAGATCTACAGTATCCCTTTTTGGGAGAATTATTCCGTTCTCGCAAGGGGGAGGGGGAACGATGAGAGCATGATTTTACTCGTAGGGTGATGCCTAGTCTCAACTTGCTGATTTTGTTTACTGAAAGGATTTGTTAAATCCTATTTACTACTTAACTCATTTGATTGTAAACTATTGAGAAAATGATTTGAATGATGTATCGAGAATACTGGTTACTATATCCACTGTTTTCATATTTGATATGATTTTGGGATAATCAAATATTTTGTGGTATATAGTTTTGATTTTATAAAGCAGCATATGTCTCCTTTGAAGGAAACCGAAACAAACACGCAGCGGAATTTAAATCATTCGGCCTCCACCAGGATCGATTCGGAGAGTTGCCTGATTAGGGTTTCGAGATTTACCTAACGTTTTCTCTGATTTTCTGTCGTTGGTCGAGTCACAAGCAACAACTTTTCATTCCTGCCTCTATGGTATCCACACGAACGGATCTCACGACTCTTGAACGTCTCACGATCAGAAGCCTTAAAGAGCGTTTTTGATTCCTTATAACCGAATTGCTAGCTTCGATTAAAAGAATATTTTGTTTTCTATTTTTGTGCGGCTCTATTTTAGAAAACACAAAACATCCTTTTATAGGCAGTAAATTTTACCCTAAAATTTACTGTCGAACAGAACTCTAATCCTACTTAGAATAGGATTAGTTATATCCTTAATCCAATTCAGAATAGGATTAGTTATATCCTTAATCCAATTCAGAATAGGATTAATTAAGCTCCTCATTGATCTGTTCTAAGTATGCGACCCAATAGGTTCTCAAAACAATGGCAATGACAAAATTGTCACAGGCAATGAGCGGTATCTAGCAACACATCATTGCTACCCATGTAACGAGAATGTCAATGACTGGACATAACCTTACTCGTGATAGATGTTACCGTGTAGTCTAATCCCTTTATCCTTTGATGTCTTGATTAGACACAAGTCATGGAATGTGTCACACTTGTATAGTCTAATCAGCGTTTCTTGATTCCTGAGTAGACTAATTAAACAAATAAAATCAATATCTCATATTGACTTATTCGCAATTTTCTATGTTGGGATCTCTGATGATCTCAAGTCAAAGGATCACATACACCATCATCACTATAAGAATCGCTTATGACACTCATATAACAATCCATGTAGCGTTCTCATGGAGGGTCGATCCAGTACATAGTTCTCTAACATGTACCTATGTGATGACTTGATATCCTATATCCATGACAATGGTCATCGGTCAACCACATACTAGTCTTATCGTATCATTGTTATCCTTGTTCACAATAATACTTGACTAGGGATATTTTAAGAATAGTGTGTTATTACTATTCTAAGGACATTATCATATAAGATTACACTACGCAGTTATAAGACAAATATAATAATGAACTATAATAAATAAAATGTCATGATACATAAAAAATGCCAAAGTCAATCATCTAATGAATGGTTCTAAGGGCATAATCCAACATCCTTTACTGAGCGTATGAATCGCTCACCCCTTTATTTTAACTCCACAGATAAAAAAAAAGGACACAGAGTTGAGAGAATTAACTCTCAGATAGATATAGCTACATATAAAGCCCGGGGGCAAATTATGTTGGATATGACAAGTACAGTCACTTCTCTTTTACATTTCAGACATACGTATACAGTACTACTTTAGTAAAATAAGTTGATAGGGGATGTCAGATGTAAGGAATAATGAAAAGAATTTCATATTCCGTATTTGTTAAATAAATGATTATCATTACTGTTCAATGTTAATGGCATCGCAGACAGCCCAACCACGATAAGTTGTATAGGAATACGTGAAAAATGTGATAACCGGATGTTACAGATTTAATGGTATCAGAGCTTTGGTTGGTCTGATGTCTGATGATGCCTTTAGCATGGGAAGTGTTGAGAAAGGTTAACATCACCTGTAGTACTGTATAGTCTGAATGTATAGAGGAATCAAGTGACTGTGAATTGAGTTAAGTGTTGAAATATGGTGAAAGTTGATGAATTAAGGAATACAAATAGAAATTGTAATCCGGGAATTTTGCATGAGATAGGCGATCTTAGCATCATAATGTCAGGTCTATTCGATAAGGTACAGTGAGGAACTCGGTGAGGGCCCCACCAGGACTTCTCTGTCCATATCGAATTAAGATCCTGAAATGATGATATTGAAATGAAAAGGGATAATATTAGTGTATAAGCCCTAGGATCGCGTGTTTGGAGATATATTGAAGAGAGAGAATTAAAGGAGAATTTATGAACATAACCCTATATTGACATGCTTTTTCAAAGTCATGAGTGACTAAATGGATTTAAATAGTAATTGATGGTGAAATAGTATGTGACGGTGTAAAGGATGATCCCTACTGTGGACCCCATTGTTATAGTGATGAGTAAGAAGACCCGGAGTCTATGCTATGAGAGGTCGCGAGATAGTCAGCTTGTTGTGGGTTTTAGGGTCTGAATTTAAAGTGAAAATATGGGTTATATTGGTGAGAAATTATTGAGTATTATGAAAAGTGAATTGTGTGAGAAATGATGTAAATATCGATGATAATACTGGATATATATACTCCATATGTTTTAGGAGAATGAATATTAGTAGTAACTTGACAATTAAAGAAGTCAAGTGTTCGAGTCACTGCGGATGCGAAAGAAAACCTTGAGATGGGCGAGCTCGAGCACGGTTGGAAGGACCGGGCGTCGAGGTGATCGCCGAAGAGGACAGTATGGATAAGTAGCGTTGTCACAGCAATCGTTGTCGATGGGCCTAAAAAGGGGTTGCCATGGCCGATTGGGCTGGTCCATTACGATATCCATAAAACCGAAACATTGTAAAATACTTGTAAAGTGACTTAAAATATATATATATGTTTGGAGGATATATATATATATATATATATATATATATGGTGGATCTATTGGATGTAAATAATGAGATATTCAAGATGATATGAGTTTGTGAATTAGAAAGTATTGGATGACATTTTAAGTAAATTTTGGGATAACGTGGATTCGAGAGATTGTTGACTCGATTCACAACATGGAATCTGTTTGTAAACTCTTACCAGAAAATCAGAAGAGCTTGAGAAGTTACTCAAGAGATTGATGAGTAGAGAACTAAACTGTTTTGATATAACTGGTGAAAATGAAAATTATATCGTTTTGAAAAACAACGGGATTTGTACTCTCTACAGTTGCTTCTAGGTTCCGGAACAAGTATGGTATTCTAAAATACCTATCTTACTCTATTTGGATCCCTAGTCGACTTTAGTATCTTTCCTATATGTGTGCCTAGAGCTAACTAGGATGATTTTAAAGAAAATAAATATGTATATTGGTATAGACAATATTGTTGAATAAGGTGTGGAAAACCTTACTGTTAAGTCAGTGAATATGAGTTCGGATTGAACTATATACGGTAGAGATGTGAGGTCTCGAATGATTAAGTAGACATTGAAGTTGTCTGAGTAAAGGATCTCACTACGTAAGTGAGATTAAATTGTGGTTATTGGGGTATAAAATTTATGAGGTACCCATATGGCATAAATGATTTGTTGAGGATTTTGTGGAATTTGTTACCTTACTGATGTGGTATATACTTGTGAGAAAGTGGAAGTGAATGGGTATGTATGAATATAGTATTCAAAATGGTTATGAGATAGTAACAGTAAAGTACTATATTAAGTGGAAAAAATGACAGTGGTGATAAATGATATAGAATGGAAATATTTTAAGAGACAAGTCATATGATGACTAGGGGACACGAGTTATGAGGTAGTTTCCAAGTATAAAAATAAATGTGATTTCCTCTGATCATTATGTAGTTATGGTTGGAATTAATGACAAGCCAGAATTAAAAAGATGAAATTATCATACTTAGAGGAGCAGATACAAGAAGTACTGCTAATCCTGAAAAAGGATATACATACGTGTATATATGTACATATTGGGAATGTGAAATTGTATAAATAAAGTGGTGATGAAAATCTGAAAGATAATAAATTTAAATTTCAGAAATTGAGGTGAGGAAATTTTACTCTTAAATATATTCTCCAAGTAGTGACATTGCATGTACTAGGAGAATAAGAGATAAAACGATAACTCGATATGAAAAGAAGTTATCGAGGTAAATGATTACCTAAGACGTAATCGATGGTTAGTATTAATATCTGCAAAAGAATGACAGTCATAATCTAACCATGAGATAATCGTTGTGGAATGGCAGAGAATCCGAAAGAACCATGAGGTTATAGAAGTGATTATGGATTGTGTAATCGAGTTAATTCACTTCATCATTATGTTTCGGGATGCCCTGAATACCTTAGTCGATATATATCAGTGAAACAGTGAGAACGTATGTGAAGTTCCAGTAAGTGAGTACGGGTGATAAGGATTCCTGAATTGCCACATGCTTTGAGAGAATAGCAAGAGGCTTTGGGATTCCAAAATTTTGCTGTTAGCACCGCCTCTGATTGATATAGATATCCGAGAGCATTGTGTGGACGCTCCGGGATATATTGAGAGCGAGTGCGTTGTATTTGAGAAACTACTGGGACAATTACATACGATTGATTAAGATTATCTAATGGATAGTCATCAAATTATTATCGACCAAGCACTGAATGAGATAATAAGTGATAAATAGTATAAATGAGTTACTATGTCCAGGAAGTGAAAAATTTGCTAACTCCCAAGAACGATAAAAGATTTCAGGGAGTGTAAATTGGTTTTGAGAGAAGAAGCCCGAGATTCTTCAGGACCTTGAGCAAAATCCGGGATGGGCGACCCATGAGTGGGGTGATCGCTCAATACCGGATAACATGTTGAAAGATGTGGGTGAACTAGGTGGTCGCCCACTCACTTGAAAGAGTAATCCTAGAGCGCAGGAGAGCGCCAAAGGGATGATATTGATGGCCTGAAGAGATGGGTAGTACTCTTAGAGACAATATAGAGTATAAAGAGATATTCGTGGTCTCATATTAGAGACGAGATTTAATAAAAGTTAAAAATGTGATAAGGAAGAAAGATACCTATGTTGGTGGTACTTCCTATAGTAAGTGAAAATTGAAAAGAGTAAAATGCTATCTGGATAATTGTGGATATATTGAGAGAGTCTGCTTATTCCTTGAGTATGGAATTCGTTGAGTTAATTAGTGCCTTGGCCGAGTTATATGTCAGGGAAATTGTGAGGTTATACAGTGTTCCAGTAAGCATTACATTTGATAGGGAGTCCCGCTTCGTATCTCAGTGTTGAGAGAGATTTCAGGAAGCTATGGGATCTCGATCGAGTTTTGCACCGCAGGTTATCCGCAGACTGAGAGACAGTCCGAGCGTATGATATGAACACTCGAGGATATGGTGTGAGAGTGTGCAGTTGATTTTATAGGCTCCTGGGATAATCCTCTACCCTGGTAGAGTTGTTTATGATAATGGCCAAAGAAGAGTAAAGGCATAGCACTTAAAAGGGTTTATTTAGCAGACGATATAATCCACGATAGCATGAGAAAATGGGAGACTAAGAATTATTTTCGACTTGGTAAAACAAATTTCTTGAGAGATACAAGAAATTATGTATATTAAGGTCTCACCATTGGGATGCATAATGAGAGGGAAATGGAGTTCCCGACGCATTAGATTTTTGGAGATCTTAGATCGTATGAGAGATGTGCACTACCTTCCGAGTTGTTAGGAGTGCATAACGTATTTCATGTCTCAATAATGAGAAAGTACTATCCATATCCTTCTCACCTGATTCGACATGAGTCCTAGAAATTAGAAAGGACATGAGTTACGTTGAGAAACCGGTACAGATTCTGGATAGGAAGGATAAAGTATTGTGATAAAGTGTGGTGATCAAAGATTAATTCTTTGATGGGATTCCCTGGTAGTATGAGGCTATTTGAGCATTTAAAAGCCTGATGCATAAGAAGTATCCAGAGTTTCCTTACTGATAAGTTCGATTGAAATTTGGAGGACCAAATTTCTTAAGGTAGGGAGAAAATGTAAGACCTGATTCTACACTACTGTAGACCTTAATTTCATAAAATTGATAATGTAAATGAAGTAAATATTGAATATTCATTTTCACTTGGATGAAAAGCTTCTTAAACTTGATATGTGCATAGAGGAATGTTGGTGAAATAATGGATGGGTGAGGACATCGAACAGATCGCCTATGGGCGAGCAAAGAAGGGTGTTCGCCAATGGGCGAGCAGAATTGGAGAGCAGAACGCCAATTATGATGGCGAGGGCGAATAGAAAGTTCACCCAAATAGGGCGAAGGCGAGTAGATAAGTTCGCCCAAATGCTGCGAGGGCTCCTGATCGCCCATACAGATTGAGGAAATTAAAATGTTAAATAAGAGTGAAAATTTGCGGGAATTCATAGCAATGTGGCGAGTAGAGCAATATCAAGTGATCGCCAACAATGTAGCAATGGCTGTGATCGCCAAACCTGTATGTGATCGCCAGGAAGGGGAAATTCTTGTAATTGCCAAATTTAAGTTGGCAAGCTTGAAGGTTGGCGAACTGAAATAGATATTGGCGAGCTGAAGACTTTTGACGAAGGGGCGAACTGGAATGACACTTGTGGACAAAGTGAAAATAGATTTAAACCCATTGGGCAGCCAAAACTGACTTGTAAGTCATACGGTTGAAGACAATTAATGGAGAAGATGTTGAAGTCAGTAAGGAACTTATCCTTATTGGTTGATGAACAAAAACAAAGTCAATAGTAGAAGAAAAGGCATGTGGAAGGGAGACTTTCACGCCATTGTAAGTGCAGTTTTTCTTCATGCATTAAATGCATGAAAGACGTGAAATAAATGAAAGAAATGAGATAAGGCCAAGTGATGAGTTCTGATTGGATAGCATGGCTATAAAAGAAGAAACAATTGAGGATAACAGAGTTAGCCAACTCCAGCTTCTTCACGAAAACCATTCTACTGCAAGTTATGCTCTGTTTCTTCCATTTCTCTACCATGTTTGATCTACTAAACTTCAACCTTAAGTTAGCTAAACACATAAACCTGCTTACAAAACCATTCCTCCATCGTTGATGAGCTAAAGGAATAAGCAAAGTGCGGCTAACAGGAGACAGGAAGAATTCTGTTTTGGAAGTGCAGTTGATTAAGGTGAGATTTAATGGTTCTTGAGATTTAATGATATATTTCTATGATTTCAAGTATGAGAAGCATGAGAATAGTCTTGCTTTTGATTTATTCTTGATAGAAATAGAATAAATTCATATCTTGAAGTAGAATGATGGGAAAAATAATGGAAAAGTAATGAGTATGGAGACTATGGTGATCGCCCATGTTGAATATTTGTAATCGCCAATGAGGCGAGTAGGAAATATGAACTCGCCAAAATGAAAATACTTTCCAAGTGGGCAAGGTCGCCCAATGCTAGTTCATGGGAGAGCCCATCCCTGAGTAGAAAGCCGTTTGGCGAACTCACGTGGATAAGAAATTGGGCGAGTAGAATTGTGGGCGAACTCCCACATTTAAGCCAATGTTGGTCTGGCGAGTTGAATGTTGGCGAGCTCCAAATATATTAATGGCGAGAAATGGCGGGCGAGCTTCCGCTAGTAAGCCATTTGATGAATGGCGACCTCGATAGGGCGAGCTAGTATGTCTCTTGTGGGCGAGCTTTTGAGAGCTCTGTTGGGCGAGTAAGTAGAATATCTGTTGGGCGAGCTGGTTTATTTCTATCAAGTCTCGCCCAAGTGATGGAAAGTTATTTAAAGAAAAATATTAATAGTTTTAATAAATTATTTTGCAGCTGGGAATTGGAAATGGTTATTGGCGAGCAGGAAGCAAGGCAAAACAAGGTTTCGTTAGACCAGGTAATGGAGATGTGTGTGAAGTGAATGCATGTCCTGTGGAGTTAAGTTTTAGGAAAATATTGTGAAATTTGTTTTGGTTTATGACATGCATTGTTTGAGAAATCTATTTGATATTGGGCGAGCTACTAAGCCGACCCTTGTGATATTTTTGGGCGAAATGGTATTGGCGGGCGATCCAAGCTTTTATGATTTTTGGGCAATGAACCCTTTTATGACATCTTGGGCGAGTAACTCTGTTTTAAATAAAAGGCGGGCGAGCCAGGTTGGGCGAACCCCTTGATATTCTTTTGGGCGAGCTGCTAAGGGCGAGCCAGGTTGCCTTGTTTTGAAAAGCTAAGTGGCGGGTGAATACTATTCCCCGCACTGATGATTGACCATGGGCGAGCCAAATGGGCAAGCTGACCATGGCGAACAGGTTTCACGTTTCCAAAGTTTCTTAATTTAAAAAAAAATAAACTAATTTTAATATCTTTGAAAATACAAAATATAAACCCTTTTGGGCGAATTGACTAATGGGCGAGCCAGTTTTGCTTGTTATTTTAAAAGTAAGGTTGGCGGGCGAACACAAGTTCACCGCACTGGGCGAGCAGGTTTTAAACGTTGAGATTTTGGAATGTTTTCAAGGTGTTTTGTAAACAGAAAGCCTAAACCTTTTTGGAAAATCAAATCATTTTGAGAAAATGATAACATGGGTGAGATAATTCCATAAAGGTTTTCATGAAGATATAAAGTGATTTTGAGACTTTAGGCCCCTAGTTTCATGCATTATTATGAGTTATGAGGCTGATGGACCCGCCAAGTCATCAGCAGGTCTCGAGGTCACCTGGCAAGTGGACCCGAGAACCACCCATAGATTGTGGCCATAGATCTACAGTAGCCCTTTTTGGGAGAATTATTCTGTTCTCGCAAGGGGGAGGGGGAACGATGAGAGTATGATTTTACTCGTAGGGTGATGCCTAGTCTCAACTTGCTGATTTTGTTTACTGAAAGGATTTGTTAAATCCTATTTACTACTTAATTCATTTGATTGTAAACTATTGAGAAAATGATTTGAATGATGTATCGAGAATACTGGTTACTATATCCATTGTTTTCATATTTGATATGATTTTGGGATAATCAAATATTTTTTGGTATATAGTTTTGATTTTATAAAGCAGCATATGTCTCCTTTACTGAGCGTATGAATCCCTCACCCCTTTGTTTTAACTCCACAGATAAAAAAAAAGGACACAGAGTTGAGAGAATTAGCTCCCAGATGGATATAGCTACATATAAAGCCCGGGGGCAAATTATGTTGGATATGACAGGTACAGTCACTTCTCTTTTACATTTCAGACATACGTATACAGTACTACTTTAGTAAAATAAGTTGATAGGGGATGTCAGATGTAAGGAATAATGAAAAGAATTTCATATTCCGTATTTGTTAAATAAATGATTATCATTACTGTTCAATGTTAATGGCATCGCAGACAGCCCAACCGTGATAAGTTGTATAGGAATACGTGAAAAATGTGGTAACGGGATGTTACAAATTCAAATGCCACCTTCGAGGAATGACATTGACCAACCTAACCTCTCCCAGACACCCTCGCCACCGAGCGAAAAGGTAAGTGCTAGTACCTTTTCCCAATTGGAAATCATGGAAAAAGCCAAAACCAAAACCCAACAACACATCCTTGACCCTAGGAAAAACCCCTAAAATGCCTCCACTTCAACCCCTATGTCCCAAAACCATACTCATGACTAGCTAAATGTGAGGATGGAAGCGATGGAAAAGAAAATACAAGAAAGGAGGCAAATCCACAGGACGAACTGAAGTTGTTAGAAACCTCGCCATTCTTAGAAGAGATCTATCGTGCACAGCCCCCCTAAGGTTTCAGAATGCCTACAATAGAGGTATACAACGATACATCTGATCCTTTTGACCACTTAGAGCTTTTTCGTACTAACATGTCTATACAGGGAGTGGATGACCCGTTGATGTGCAAGGCATTTTTGGCTACTCTTAAAGGGGTCGTACGAGCATGGTATTCTGGTCTAGCACCTTTGTCTATTAGCTCGTTCAAAGAGCTCTGTCATTCATTCCTGACTCATTTTATTAGCAGTAGATGAGCCAAGAAAACTACTCTAAGCCTGATGGCAGTCAAACAAAGGCCCGGGGAATCGCTGAAGGAATATGTGATGAGGTTCAATGCTGAGGCGCTTCAAGTCAAAGACCTGGAATAGTCGGTTGCAGTAGTGGGTCTGATGAATAGCCTCACAGAAGATGAATTTCACTTCAAATTCTCCCTCTCTTTAAAAAACCCCCCAAAACCCTCGCAAAGCTCTTTCACAAAGCAAAAAAATACATTAATGCGAAAACCATGTCGGCCAAGTTGAACATGGAAGATCATAAAGACGAACAATGAAGTTAAAATAAGAGGGGAAGAGAGGTCGAGAAAGATCAGGAAGGCAACAAATTCGACAGATCAGCTGTATATTGGTCAAGAGGAGCCCTGAAAGAAAGGGTTATCAAACCTATACTTCCTTGAAACTACGAGGGAGAGAATTTTAATGCATATTAAAAAAACCCGCAACTCAAGTGGCCAAGGCCAATGAAACCAAACCCATAAAGGGTTAAAACCAAGAGATGTGAGTTCCATCGCGACCATGGCCACACGACCGAAGAATGCACCGACCTCATGAATGAAATAGAGAGCCTCATCAAAAAGGGCCACCTGAAAAGGTTTATATTGAATGAAACAAAGCAAGAATTTGGAAGAAGAGGATACCAGTAAAGGAACCCAAATAATTGACCTCGAACCAACTATGGAAGACCTCGAGCTATGAGGAATGCAAACAAAAGGGGCCTAGGACTGGACAGAAGTGAAGAAAGGGGAAGGAATAATGAAAACCAACCCATAGCCGGGATAATCAAAGTTATAGTTTGGAGGTTCCTGGCCTTCACAAGAAAGAAGATTGACCAAGCCACCATCATGGTTGTGGACTCCATCGCTAAAAAGCCCAGATCGTGGAAAGACGAGCCCATATCTTTCTCTGCTAGAGATTTAAAAGGCATAGAGGTTCCCTACAAAGATGCTATAGTTTTCAATGTAGTCATTTACAACCATATGGTGAGAAGAATTTACTTTGACAATGGAAGTGCTGGTGATATTCTATATTATGAAACTTTGAAGAAGATGGGAATCAGTGATGATCAGCTCAAACCATATCCCGCGTCACTATTCTGGTTCGGCAACAAACAAGTCCAAATGGTAGGCACCATAGTTCTCCCACTAACAATGGGTACCGAACCTAAAACGACTATGGTAATGGTAGAATTCATGGTGGTTAAAATCCCTTTAGCCTACAATGCCATCATTGGTCGACCTAGCCAAATGCAAATGAAATTGGTCGGATCGACTCGACATCTAAAGATAAAATTTCCCACCTCTCATGGGACGGGAGAGGTCTGAGGTGACCAAGCAATGGCTTGAAGATGTTATATGACGACGATGAAAACAAAGGAAAAGGCCGAGGAGGCTCTGACCATAGAAATCCTTGACCAATGACTTGAACAAGATCTCAGTCGACCACAACTAGTAGAAGAGTTAATTAGTGTCCCTTTTGATCTGAAAGACCCTACCAAACTCATGCAGTTCGGCTCCACATTAGAAGGAAAAGAAGAGTTAGTGCAGCTGATCAAGAAAAACCTCGACATGTTTGCTTGCAGGCCGGAAGATATGCTAGGAGTGGGCCCAAGAGAAATGGTCCACTGTCTTAATGTGGACCCAGAAGCTAGACCAGTGTGACAAAAAAAGAGGTGTTTTGCATTTGAAAGACAAGAAGCAATCAACAAAGAAGTGATGAAGCTCCTCAAAGCTAGATTCATCAGAGAGGCCTATTACCCGGAGTGGTTAGCCAATGTAGTAATGGTGAAAAAGCAAAATGGAAAATGGAGAATGTGTGTAGATTTCATTGATTTGAATCGGGCATGTCTGAAGGATAATTTCCCTTTACCAAATATCGATAGATTGGTTGACAATAGCGCAGAGCAGGCGTTACTGAGCTTTATGGATGCATATTTTGGATACAACCAGATCAGAATGTTGGAGGAGGATGAGGAGAAGACCTCATTTGTCACAGAGAAGGGATTATACTATTACAAGGTCATGCCTTTCGGTATCAAAAATGCACGAGCCACTTACCAAAGGCTGGTTAATAAAATCTTCAAAAAGCAGATCTCTAAGACCATGGATGTTTATGTGGATGATATGATTGTAAAAAGTAAGGTCGGGATGCGCTTGCAAGACTTGCAAGAAACATTTGAAATCCTCAGAAAACATAACATGAGGCTCAACCCTCTGAAGTATGCCTTTGGAGTAACTTCGAGGAAGTTTCTAGGCATTATGGTCAGTCACGAGGGATCGAAGCCAATCCAAAGAAAGTGCAAGCCATACTAGACATGAACCCTCCGACCTCGACGAGAGAAGTGCAAAGGCTCACAGGTAGAATAGCTGCTCTTAGCAGATGTCTAGGTCGAGCGACAAATGCCTCCCCTTCTTCAAGACTTTAAAGAACATACGCGAATTCAAATGGACTGAACAGTGTCAAAAAGCCTTTGAAGAACTAAAAGTCTTCCTTTCCTCCTCACCAATTCTATCCAAACGTCAAGTTGGAGAAACACTTTACTTATATTTAGCTGCGACTAAGCAAGTAGTTAGTTTAGTCTTAATAAGAAAGGAGTCCGGAATTCAGAGCTAAGTGTATTTCACTGATAAGGTACTACAAGGAGCTAAGCTCAACTATCAGAAAGTAGAAAAGCTTGCTTATGCTTTAGTTACGTCTGCTAGGAAGCTGAGGCCCTACTTTCAGTCGTATACAATCACCACCTTGACTGACCAACCCCTCAGGCAAATCCTCCAAAAACTTAAACTGTCTAGGAGATTGATTAAATGGGCAGTAGAGCTCAGCGAGTATGATTTGCAGATAAGACTCGATCATCCCTCAAATTACAAGTGCTCGCAGATTTACCACTGAAAAAAGTGCATAGATGGAAGAACTGGAGGGAGAAAGGGTGTGGAAACTTTATGTGGACGAATCAGCCAACAACGAAAGAAGTGGAGCTGGGCTCATCCTGGTCAACCCTGAAAACATAAAAATACAATATGCTCTAAAATTCAACTTTAAGGCCACCAACAATGAGCTGAATATGAGGTACTTATCACAGGGCTAAGGTTAGCCAAAGAATTGAAGGTAAAAGAGCTAATTGTCTTCAGCGATTCTCAGCTAGTGGTAAATCAAGTGAACAGGGAATTCGAAGCCAAGGGAAAAGCCATGATCAAATATTTGGAGAAGGTCACATTGTTGCTTTCAAACTTTAAAAAATACCAAGTATGGCAAATTCCAAGAACTGATAATGTCCTGGTCGACTACTTATCCAAATTAGCTTTAGGTTTCAATTCCGACCTCATGCCAGGGGTAATAGTGGAAGAGGTAGAGCAGAAGGCCATAACCGAAGACCAAAGAGTAAGGTAGATTGGGGAAGAGGTAGTGTCATGGATGACTCCTTATATAAGATACTTGACAACTGGGGAAGAACCCAAAGATAGGAATCAAGCTAGAGCCTTAAGGAGGAAAGCACCAAGATACACCCTCATTAACGAGAAACTATACAGGAGATCCTTCAGTTTGCCTTGCCTAAGATACTTGAGCCTGATGGAAGCAAACTATATTTTGAGGGAAGTCTATGAAGGAATCTGTGGAAGCCACATCAGCCCAAAAGCCCTTGCACACAAAGTACTGAGACAGGGTTACTACTGGCCCATAATGTACAGGGATTCGATCGACCTAGTGCGAAAATGTAGCAGATGTCAAAAGTTCACTCCCATTCAGCACGTTCCCTCTTATGATCTCACCCCGATCATCAGTCTTTGGCCGTTCATGTAGTGGGGAATAGATGTGCTTAGGCCCTTCCCACCAGCTACAAGGCAAAGAAGGTTTGTCCTCATTGCCATTGATTATTTCACAAAATGTCCAAAATTTTTGCTAAAAAATATTGTCTGTAGATATGGGCTGCCAAAGGCAATTATCATAGATAATGGAAGATAGTTCGATAACCCTAAATTCAAGAGCTGGGGCGAAGACCTAGGTATACAGCTACGGTTTACCTCGGTAGCACATCCTTACGGCAATGGGTAGGCCGAGGCAGCTAACTGAACAATTTTAGAGGTTTTGAAGAAAAGATTGGATGATAAGAAAAGAGCAGGGGCCGATTAACTACTCGGGATCCTCTAGGCACTAAGAACCACAACCAAGGTTCCAACTGGGGAAACTCCCTTTAACCTTGCTTTTGGAACTGAAGCTGTGATTCTTGTAGAAATAGGCATGCCGAGCTTGCAAGTAAAATTGAACACCGAGCTGGGAAATGAGGAAGTGTTGAGAAGTTATTTGGACCTTTTCGAATAGCAAAGAGACTGAGCATTGGTCACAATGGCAGCCTACCAACAAAGAGTGTTTGGTTACTACAATAATAAGGTTAGGAAGAAGCTAATCAGGAAGGGAGACTTGGTTTTAAAGAAAGTAGAGACTTCAAGGAAAGACACAGTTGGGGGAAAGCTAGCCCCGAACTGGGAGGGACTATCTATGGTCAAAGAATCAGTTCGAACAGGGACTTATAGATTACATGACATGGATGACAAAGATATTCCGAAGACATAGAATGCTGACAACTTGAGGATTTTCTACCAGTGATTGATCGACACAAAGTCCTTTGTTAATTCGATTTTAAGTCTTTTGTTTAACCTACCTAGGCTCAAGTTAATTTGATTTTGCCCGTTTTGTATTCAGCTCAGCATACTGATGATAAGCCCGAATTATGTAAGCTATCTTTGGAATGAAATATACATAGAGCTAATCTTTTGATAAAGCAAAAGGTAAGCCATAAAATACTATTAAGTACTAGCAAGAACACAATTCGGAGAAAAATCATATAGTCTTTACAAAGTTAAAAGAACATTACATTGTTTCCATAAAAGTTAAAAAGAAAATGAAATTAGATAGCAGCATCATTTTGAACCTTGGCACCTACATCCTCCGCTTCGGCTAAAGTGGCAACAGTGGCCTCGGCATCAGCACCATCATCCTCGGCAACCTGAGGTTCATATTGGACTGTCTTAAGATTGTCATGAGAAATCATAAACAAGTCTAGGTCGGGGTACACATGACCAAACTCTTAAACCGCCAAGGCAAAGGCACCTCTCAGCCCTTCCGTATTGGCTAGCTTCGCTGCCGCATCAAACTCTAGGGTATTTTGAAAATTACCAAGGTTTCCTGAGCCGTGAGACGTTTGTCCTCCTCCTTGCTTTCATTAACACAGCTCAACTCTTGCTTTAATTTCTCCACCTCAACCTTCAGCTCTGCCACAAGTTGCTCGGACTCACGTTCTTTGCTTTCCAACTGCTCCACCTTCTTTGATAGCGAATGACACTTCTTACAATAGGAACTGTAGTCCTTATTCAGCTTCTTGACTTGGTCCTCGGCCCTGGTAGCATGAGCCAAAGCCAAGCTAGCGTGATGCAAGTTGGCGCTAACATTCACTGAGTATAAGGAGTTCATCTTATCCTTGTCTATAAAGAGGGAGAAACGAAGTAAGTAAACTAGAAAAAACAAAAGCAAAGTAGAGGAGAGGAGAAAGAGAGCTGACATGCTAGAGGAAGCATAAACTTGGCCAATTTTTGAGCCACGAATGCATTTTCAAAAGCATTGTCTAATGGGGCAAGTTCCACAAAAAGCTACACGTTTTTTTGGACCTCGGCCTCAACCTTTGGAGTGTCAGAGACATCTTTCACATTTCAAGCCTCTTAGGGGAGGGCTCGCTCAACTCAACCTTAGTAGTTTTCCTCTTAGACTTACTCTGTGCACAAGTCTGTCGAGGTTGAGGTGGGGATAGTTGACTAGTACCCGCGGTAGGAGGCTGAGCTGCAGGTTGAATGTAGTTGAATATGTTGAAACACCCAGACATATATGTGCCAAAGAAAAAATGGAATAATTAGTTTATAGCTCGGCCAATGAAAAAAAATTGGAATATTAAAAGACACTAGTTACTAGGTTAGTCTTGAGACCTGAACTGTGTCAAAACTTCAGGAAAAGTCAAAAGTTTGGCATCTAAAAGGACCTCCCATAATCCCTTAACTTATTTATTTTGTGATAAGCCCTAAGCTCCTTACCAAAAATGTCACTCACATCGTCAACCCCTTCTTTCATTTTACCTCAGTTATTGGTTACTTCTCACTCACCAGGGCTAATTAAACTAAAAAAATGAACTTTTCAGATTTTATTTGACGAAGGAATATTACTAAACAATTTTTTATGAGGACGAGCTGTGGCATAGTACCAGCTCTTATCTACAAGGCTGACCTTTTTGTAGAAAAATGATTTGAATAATTTAAGTGTTAATGGAAATCCTAAACTTTCACATAAAACTAAGAAACTGATGATATGATGCTTGTTATTTTGGAAGTGTAGAAAAATTAAGACTTGAGTATATATTTGGGAGATTATTTAGAATATGGATAGTTATGACATAGTTAATATCTTTTAGATTTTTTGGAGGTAAGTCCCTATTTTTAGCCCTTTTTTAATAGAAAGAATTTTTTAATAAATGGCTTGCATGCCATTCTAGAGTAGGACTGTTATTTAGTTTCCTTTTTCTATAAGAAGTTTGCTTCATGTCAACCATCTATATATTGCCTTCTGTGTGAGAAATAAAATATACAGAACAATTTTTTTTTGAAATCAGTTTCATGGCATCAAAGCCACTATTATTTTTCCATCACGTCGTATGAAGATGAGCTCAAGAAAGGAGGTCATGAGTTTCGAGAAAGAGTTATCCTCAACCACATCATCTGTAATGACTATGCAAACCATAAACTCCCATTCCTTTGGAGACAATTCATCACTGCAAATTACCAGCCACAAATTAGATGGCAAAAATTTCTTACAATGGTCTCAATCAGTTTTGTTAGTAATTCGATGGAGAGGGAAGATGGGATATATCATCGGTGAGGCAAAAGGACCGAATATTGAAGATCCTACCTATGCTACATGGGAACTCAATAATTCTATTGTTATGGCATGGTTAATCAACTCAATGGAAACACACATCAATTGAACATACCTTTTTCTTCGAACTGCAAACGCTATCTGGGACGCTGTTAAGGAGAATTATTTTAAAATCTCAAGAACACCTCTCAAGTTTTTGAGATTAAAAATAAACTTAAAGACATGAGACAAGGTAATCTGGATGTTCTTGAATACTACAATTCTTTGCAAACTCTTTGGCAAGAACTTGATATGTTTTACGAAGTCAACTAGGGAGATCTAGAGGAGAATGTGAAATTCAGAAAGCATCTTGATAAGGAGTGGTTATATTACTTTCTTGCTGGTCTTAATAAAGACCTTAATGAGGTACGAGGGAGAATTTTGGGACGTCAGCTTTTTCCATGCATTAGCGAGGCTTTTGCAGAGGTTGGACGTGAAGCTAGTAGATGCCTTGTCATGCTTGGAGGAAAAAAGGATCAACTAATTACAACTTCTAGTGAAAGACCTATGGAGACTAGTGCTTTGGTGGCCAAACAATCATCTAATCGACGTGGAGGGAAGCCGCATTGTAGTCACTGCAACAAAATTGGACATACTTGAGACAACAGTTAGGATATTCACAGAAAACCAGCAAACTATAAACCACGGTTTTTGAATGAAAACAAGAAATCTGGTCTTCAAGTATCTACTGAGAAAGCCACAGAAGAATTAGGTAGTAGCAGTGAGGCAATTGGCATTTTTTTGAATAAATCCCAATTTGAACAACTACACAAACTATTAAATCAACCAGCAGGGACCGATTCCAATTCTGCAGCTTCTACCGTTGCCCATAAATGTATTGTTTTTTACATTCAGAATCAGTCCCAACACCCTTGGATTCTAGACTCAGGAGCATCTGACCACATTACAGATAACCCATCATTATTTTACTCTTATTCTCCTTGTCACGAGAACGCAAGAGTTAAAATAGCTGATGGTACTTTCTCCTCTATCGCTGGTCAAGGCTCCATTCGTTTGTCAAATACAATCGCTCTTCACTCAGTTTTGCATGTTCCAAATCTAGCTTGCAATTTGGTATCAATTAGTAAACTGACAAGGGAATTTAATTGTGTCACTAAATTCTCTGCCACTTGTTGTGAATTATAAGAGCAGGAATTAGGGAGGATGATTCGCAATGCTAGGGTTGATGGTGAACTTTACTACTTTGTGAATGATGAATGCATGGAGACACAAGCTTCCATTGCTGAGAGAGAATCTCTTTCCAATAATGATGTAATAATGCAGTGGCACCATAGGTTAGGCCATCCCAATTTCCATTATCTAAAACGTTTGTTTCCAAGTTTATTCATGAATAAAAATCTTAGTTTCTTTTTATGTGAAGCTTGTCAATTTGCTAAACATAGTCGTGCATTGTTTCCCATCAAACCTTATAAAGAGTCTCATCCTTTCTCATTAATACATAGTGACATATGGGGACCATCTCGCATAAAAAATATTTCAAGTACTAGGTGGTTCATTACCTTCATTGATGACTATACTAGAGGTTGTTGGGTTTATCTTCTCAAAGAAAAATCTGATGCAGTAAAAATTTTTCAAACCTTTCATTCAATGATAAAAATCAGTTCATACTTCCATCCAAACTCTAAGAACTGATAATCGAAAAGAGTATTTTCATTCAATCCTTGGAGAGTACCTAGCAACCCATGGAATCATACATCAAAGTTCTTGTCTGGATACACCTCAACAAATTGGTGTATCGGAGAGGAAGAATCGTCATTTACTTGAGGTTGCTAGGGCTCTAATGTTCACCATGCATGTTCCAAAATATCTATAGGGCGAGGCACTCCTTACAACATCTTACCTTATCAACAGAATGCACTCAAGAGTTCTAAAATTCAAATCTCCACTCTTTATACTTCTAGACACATATCCCTCATTTAGATCTACTCTTCTTTTCCCATAAAAACATTCGGATGCATTGCTTTTGTCCATGTTCGTAGTCATAATTGTTCAAAACTTAATCCAAAATCTCACAAACGTGTTTTCATAAGATACTCACCCACTCAAAAGGGGTATAAGTGTTTTTCACCCACTCTTTGTCGTGTCTTTGTGTCAATGGATATCACCTTTCTTGAATTCCAACCATACTTTCCAAAGTCTCTACTTCAAGGGGAGTCATTAAGTGAGGATGAACCCTAGGATCTAACAAACCTCTTAAACATTAACAATCCTTCCACTTTTATCTCTCCTACTCCTCTTATTAATATTCCTGAACCTACAGTTCCACTAATTGAACATGAATCTAATTTAGAGATAGGGGAAGATAACTCTCAGCAACCTAATTTACTTGTGTATTCAAGCAAAAAAACAATCACAGAGTGGAGATAAACCAAAAGTCTGACTAAGACAAAAATCTGATATGGTTCCTACTCCTGACATTCAGCCTACTGTACCATTGATTGAGCATGAGTATTCTAGTGAAGCAAGTGGTACATTGTCACAAGTTCAACTTGAGCTTCCTATTGCTCTCAGAAAGGGAACTAGATCTTGCACTCAGCATCCTATATCAAGGTTTGTATCTTATGAGAAGTTATCCCCTGTTTTTCAAGCTTTTATTCCAACTCTATCTAAGACAGAGATACCAAAGAATATTAATCAAGCTCTTGCTGATCTGAAATGGAGACAAGCTGTTCAAGAAGAAATGGGTGCTCTTGAAAAAAATGGTACTTAGGAAGCTGTGAAACTGCTTGAAGGAAAGAAAATAGTAGGGTGCAAGTGGGTATTCACTATGAAATATAATGCAGATGGGAGCATTAATAGGTATAAAGCAAGGTTTGTGGCCAAGGGTTTCACTCAATCCCATGGTATAGACTACTAGGAGACATTTGCACTAATTGCCAAACTCAATATGGTAAGATTTCTCTCATCACTATTTATCCGATCTTCATTGGCCTTTGCAACAGTTGGATGTGAAAAATGCTTTCCTTAATGGAGATCCACATGAAGAATTTTATATGGACCTTTCCACAGGCTTTGCAAAGGAAGGCAACTTGGTGCGCAAGCTAAGAAAATCCCTCTATGGATTGAAACAAGCTCCAAGAGAGTGGTTTGAGAAGTTTACACAGGTTGTCAAGAGACAAGGATTTATACAAGCCCAATCTGATCATACTCTCTTCTTCAAACATGCTGAAGATGGGAGAATTGCTATTCTAATAGTATATGTGGATGATATCATTATCACTGGAGACTATTTTGAAGAGTTGGATACTTTGAAAGATTATCTTGCAGGAGAATTTGAACTAAAGGACCTTGGAGCTCTAAGGTACTTCCTTGGAATGGAGGTGGCTAGAAACAAGAATGGGATAACCATATCACAGAGGAAGTATATTCTTGATTTGCTTAAAGAGACCGGAATGTTGGGGTGCAAACCAGCCGAAACTCCTATGGAACTTAATATCAAATTAAGCTTAGAACGAGGAGTCGAAGTTGAACGAGGGCGATATCAACACTTAGTTAGAAAGCTAATCTATTTGTCACACATAAGGCTAGACATTGCCTTTGCTGTGAGCATAGTTAGCTAGTTCATGCACTCGCCCAAGGAAAATCATTTAGAAGTTGTGTATAGAATTTTGAGGTACCTAAAAAGTACTCCAAAGAAGGGACTTTTCTTCAGAAAAGGTGATCATCGGATGGTGGAAATTTATACTGATGTTGACTGGGTAGGTTCTTTTGTGGATAGGAGGTCCACCTCAAGATATTGTACTTATGTTTGGGGAAATCTTGTAACTTGCAGAAGCAAAAAACAACCTGTAGTAGCCTGAAGTAGTGCAAAAGCTAAGTTTCGTGCTCTTGCTCATGTTGTATGTGAAGGAATATGGTTAAGAAGGTTATTAAGGGAACTTAAAGTTTCTAGTAATTCTCCTATGCAGCTACATTGTGGCAACAAGGCAGTCGTGAGTATTGCACACAATCCAGTTCATCACGATCGTACAAAGCATGTGGAAGTGGATCGTCATTTTATTAAGGAGAATATTGAAAATGGAAGTGTTTGTTTGACATATATTCCTACCAAAGAACAGACAATTGATGTCCTAACTAAAAGTCTACATATACCAGCTTTTGAAGACTTTGTAAACAAGCTAGGCATGATCAACATATACAGCCCAGTTTAAGAGGGAGTGTAGAAAAACAAAGACTTGAGTATATATTTGGGAGATTATTTAGAATATGGATAGTTATGAGATAGTTAAATCTTGCATATTTTTTTTTTGAGATAACTCCCTATTTTTTAGCCTTTTTTTAATAGATAGAATCTTTTAATAAATGGCCTACGTGCCATTCTAGAGTAGGATTGTTTTTTAGTTTCTTTTTTGTAGGAAGTTTGCTTTTATGTCAACCATCTATATATTGCATTCTCTGTGAGAAAAAAAATATACAGAACAGTTTTTTTTTTCAAATCAGTTTTAGGAAGCAACTAAGAAGGAGCAAGACCGTAAGAATTTAAGAGCTCAACTCCAAAAAGGTGAAGAAGAAACCTCAGGCCGGCAAGGACATCATCGCGATAAACCCATAATCTAGTTTTACCTCGGTCCTGGGTAACCCTATCAGTACTACAAGGTGGATCTATCTTAAACTTTGAAGAAATATACTGACCCTGGCAAAGCTCGGCAAAGTCCCTCCTTGTAAATAAGTTGAGACATGCCTCAGGAAGAGCCCCTCCTTTCAAAGCTCTCATAACAGTCAAAGAGACTTGACGAGAAGAAAAGGGTTTACCTGAATTTGACCGAGGTCGTAGATCTGGACCCCGTACGCACAAAGGCTGTCTTGTAAAGCCTAATTCTCCTCAACCGGTATAGGCTTAAGCCACCAAAATGCTCTAAACCTACGTTCTAACAAGGCTTTAGGTGGGTTAACCGAGGCCACAGAGGCCAAGTCCTTAGAGACCTCAGCTTGTTCATCTTGACTACTCAATCCTAAACTAGCCTCAAGCTCACGAAAACTATTTGAGCTATCTCTACTAGGAGGAGTAATAATCTCTACCGAGGAAGAAGACATGCATAAAAAGCTCAGACTTACAGGTAAAGCTTGAAGTGACTAAAAGTGAAGCAAAGATTGATAAGGAAAGAGAGACAAAACCTTGCCAAATAAGCAAAAATGAAGGGGACCCCATTTTTTATAAGAAGACCATGGAAGACGAAAGGTCGCCTAAGGAACCTAAAAAGCCTACTCAGAATCCAGGAAGAAAAATCACCCTTCGATGAACTTGGAACCATCCAGAGCATATCTATTCCTACAATCAAGATAGCGCCATATTGAAATTAGCAAATTGAGGAAACCAAACTTTAATGTTTCCCATTTCCCCAATTACCTCGTCAGAATTGAATGAAAGGAAACCCAAAGACTCAAACGTACTCTCTAAAATGGTCTAACCCTTCTTTTTCTCTTGACCATACGATTCATAACTCTTAGCTCGGCTCTCTAACGCAAAACACCCGAGCATCCTGACCGAGCCTACGGATCGACTATAGGGGGGACAGAATGATGTGGGATGATATAACCTAGGGACATTTTGGTCCTTCAACTCTTTTGACTGATTTGACGCTACAACTATCCATACAGAGCTAACGCGTGGCCATGTCAGCTCTACCCTCATCATTACTTTGAATGCCTAGTTCGGCGTTTGACGCGTCGGTTTTTGTTCAAGTGTCATCAGCCAGCTCGGGACCGACCATCCGCTTAGGGAATAAGCACACGAGTGATAATTTTGGCGGGAAGGTGAGAAGGTGCCTATTAGCCAACCTGTATCATTGGGCGACCAAGTCAGCATAATACCCTTTGACCACATTCCTGCTACCTGACCGAGGTCGATGATCTGAGCATGTAACACCTCGCCTATAAATAGCTCGTTAATACTCGAATCAAGGAGAAAAAAATTATGTCACTCTAGAAACTTTGCGATTCTCGACTTCAACAGTTGGAATTGGGGCTTTCGATTGTCTAATGAAGGTACGATTGGTTGGAGTTTTGCAACTATTTCTTTTTTCAATTTATTCCTTCTTTTATAGTGCTGCTTTATGCACCGCAGATTTTTATAAATAAAACAATGTTCGAGTTTCATCTTGAAGATTGTCCAATGTTAAAGTTAAAATTAAAACCTTTATTATGAAGGCACGTCATGCAAAAGCCTAATTTAGATTATGCAGGAAGATATGTTTCTCTGTTTTCTAGTAGTTTTTATTTTATTTTTCAGATTTATCAGATAAATTATAATTTTACATACAACAGAGACACGACTTTAATGTGTAAAGTAATAAATTATTTGTAAATTATTCGAATTGATTAGATAATTAATTGAATTTATAATCTTATATATTTAAAAGCCAAAACAGTTGGCTCAAAGTAAATTATCCTATGTGGATGAGTTATATGATTGACGCATATAATTTAATATATAAAAATAATAATTATTTTTAAAATTTCAAAAATATAAAAAATCTCTTCTTATTTATACATATCTATATATATATATATATATATTAAATTTACAAAATAAATTATTTTCAACAACACAACATCTATATTCATCTTATTTAATATATATATATATATATATATATATATTTATATAAAAGCTAAAACATTTGACTACAAGTAGAACATCTTATGTGAATAGTCTAAAAAGTTTACATGTGTAATAAATTAAAATAAAAAAATATTTTTCCCCTTTTTCTATGGATAGGAATTTATATACATTAAAATTTCAAAAGAAATTAATTATCTATTCAATTTCTAAAAGATATATTTATATATTTTAAAAATTAAAGAAAAATCTCATATTATTTATAAATTTCTTTACTCATCTTTTATCAATATACATGTATTGTTATTATGTACATTATTTATAGAAATAATTAATTTTGATATAAATTTTTTATATGGATACACTTTTTTTAAAGAAAAAGACAAGCGTATTTTATATGAATACATGACATGTGTGGTAAGATGAATTTTTTTCATGTTTAAAGTATAAGACGTCCACAAACAATCACTTAATCTTTGATTAATGTTATACTTTTAATTTCAATAAGATTTAGTTTTTTATAATAATCTTATATCTTATATAAAAAAATAAAAAGCAAAACTCTAAGCTAAAGATAAAATATCCTAAGAAGATACCTTAATTTTTTTATGTTTAAAATAATAAATTAATTATCTTTCCAAAAAATGGTAAATTGATTTTAATTTTTATATAATAATCCTATTTAATTTTTATTTATTTTTAAAATATTTGAAATTTAGAAAATAGATTTCAACTATATTATCTTAATTTAAATCAAACAAAATTTATCTCACACTTTCAAATTTTTTATCACTTATTACGTTATTTTTAAATTAAAAAAATCCATATATTTTGATCAAAATTATCTTAAAATTTTAAATCTTTTATTAAAAGCATTAAAACTAGATATTTAAGTTTATATACTTTAGTATTGAATTAAGCATTCATATCTTTTTTTCAATTTTTCAGAATTATTTATTCAATCATTTTATTTGAAAAAAAAGGTCCATATGAATTATCTATTCTCTTGAAACGTGTATCATCTTAAATATTGTATTTAATTATTTTGAATTGATTTAAATTTTAAAAAATTTAAATAATAAATTATTTTTAGTTTTATTTCTATTAACATTTTTATTTTACTTACCCTTTATGTTTGACACTATTATAAATAATTCTTTTAAAAACCCTAAAAAATGGAGTTTTTTTAACACTAATTAATTTTATAAAATTAATTTGGAGTCATCTAAATTCAAAGTTTAAAAATAAATCAGTTTCAAATATACAATATTAACCAATAATCTATTAATGAATAATATAGTAAGGATTGTTTTCATTAAAATTGTAGTTATGTAATTCATTTATTAAGTATTTAAGTTTTTTATATTTAGTTTTTCTATAATTTTTAATTGTTCTTTGATTTTGGATAATTTTTTAATTTGTGTATTCCATACATGTATCAAGTTTTTAATATATTCTTTAACATGTATTTCAAAATAATTTTTTATAATTTTATTCTTTAAAAAATTATTATAAATTAAAATAATTACTGTGCATTGTACGAGTTTAAATCTAATAGATATAACATCAAAAAACATAAAAAAATTTTCCTATATATATATATATATATATATATATATATATATATCTAAAAAAATACAAAATAAATTTTTTTCAATAACAAAACCTCTATATTTGTTTAAACATAAATATCTCTCTCTCTCTCTCTCTCTCTCTCTCTCTCTCTCTCTCTCTCTCTCTATATATATATATATATATATATTAAAAAAACAGAATAAATTATTTTCAATAACAAAACATCTATATTCATTGATAATATGATATCTATATCTGCACTTTTTACCAATTAAAATTTTTTTCATTATCTAAATGTGATAATCGTAAAATTTCTACTGTTTAATAATGGAAATTAATATTAAAGAAAACAGATAAGTTGAAATAAATAAATATAATTATGAGATTGGAATATTAGTGTAAAATTTCGTAAATTGAGGAAGTGAACGAATTGGGAAATTCGAGTAAAGGAAATTTAAATTGAAAATAAGAATAAGGTTAGAATTATGGAAAATAATGAATAGAGGAAATTTAATTTCGATAAATTAAAATCCAAATTAAATAAGAACTGAAAATAGAGAAATATAATTTGGATATTGAGAAATCCAAATTATAAGAAATACAAATATGAGTAATTATATATTTATATAATTTTATTATATAAATATATTTTTAAATATATTATATATGTTTTATATAATTACATATATATATATATATATATATATATGAAATATAGTATATATATTATATATGGGTATATACTATTTTATATCATAAAATAAATACATATGTATTTATGTATACAAATAAATATATATGAAATATATATTATTTTAAAGTTAAAGTGTAAAGATATATATATATATATATATATAAATTATTAATACAATATATATATATATATCTATATATAACAGTAATATAGCAAATTATATGTATTTATATATATAAGCTAAATATATATAAATAATATATAAAAAAAGGAAATAGAAACAAAAATGGGAATCGGGACACCGTATCTGTCGAGAAGCAGGGAAGCTAGCCAACCATCGTCAGCCAGCCAAGTGAAGGAGAGAGGAGAGGAAGACGGCGCTGACAGAGAGAGGAGAAGTCGGTGACCGGAGGAAAAGGAAAGAAACAAAAACGGAGAAGGAAGGAAACCGGCGGAAGCCAAGAAAAGAAAAAGCAAAAATGGGAAAGTGGCGGTGCCGGCCGATTCGGCCACCGCCACTGCAACCGAACCTTGGGCAGATGAAGAGGAAAGGGTAGGAGGTCACCGGTGAGGCGAAAAATGACGGAGGAGGAAGGGAGAAGAGGCCAAACCTAGGCAGACTCGATCTGCCGCTGTGCCACCGATCTGGGCTGAATGGAGGCCAGATCCAACTTCACCGCCACCTCAGCCAGCTGTGGAGCGGCCGAACAGTCAGAGAACTGGCCATCGGAGAAGAACCGACGATGAGGGGAGGCTGACCGATCTGGCCAGGAAAGGAAAAAAGGAAAAAAGAAAAAGAAAAAGAAAAAAAAGGAAGAAAGCAAAGAGAGTGAGAGAAAATGAATTTTTGGTAATTCGAAAATTCTCGAAAATTCAAAAATTACGAAAATCTCGAAAATTCGGTAAGAATTACGAAAATTATTTTCGATTATTTAATTAAATAAATTATGACAAATTCTAAATTTTAGAACTTTATTTCCAGAAAAATTTCCTCGATGACCGAGACATTAGAATCGGAAGAGGTGAACACGGGTGCGACGTAATGAGGAGGTCGCCGACCCGGGACAGGTAAGGGAGACATGTGTAGCCTGTAAGGATATTCGGCACACATGTTTTAAATTATGCATTTAATTTTTATAAATGCTATTGATAATGATTGGTTGAAAATTTGTGGTGATTTACAGATTGAGATTTAAACTGTATTTTTCGTGTAGAAGGCTAGCTAATCGGCACTCGTTATACTGCTGAAAATTTATCGAAAATTACCGAAAATCATATTAAACAATTTGATTTCACGAGAAACGATTTTCAGTCACGAAAATCGAGAAATCGATTAGTTTTCATAAAACATGAATATACGGATGATTAATTGTAAAATATTCATGTTTTCGAGAATTGTGGAAATAAAACCACCGAAAATTCTCTCGAAGTGTAAAATTTCACGTAATACGAGATGGAAGATGAAAAGACACAAAGTGAATATTTTAATAATATTTCTTCAAATATTCACTTGATTTCGTAAATAACCTTTATGGTTTCAATTGTGAAAATAAGTATTTATAGAAAATTCCATAAAGGTTAATTAAAGGTGGAAAACAGTATTTTGAGACTAGAAGGTCTTCGCATGTGTTTACAGAGAAAACATGGCAACGGGAGTGTTGATTTGGAAACTAAATATTTTAATTTTCCATAAATCATAAAAATAATTGATTTGAATCCCGATAACTTTGAAAACCATGTTTTCGATAGAAAGCACAGAAAAACGTGCGTATATGTTTTACGGTGAAAAGCATAGTTATGACATTTTATATTTTACAGTGATGATTTTATAAACTGTTTCACTGTATGAAAATGTAAATTATGCCTTTATGAAATATTTTGAAAAATGTTATTTATTTTATTTATTTCATAAAGGTAAGGAATTATACATGTGAGCCTTATCGATAATTATGAAATGTTTTACACTACTGTGTTTAAAATCCATAAAGGCTATGGTACAGTTTTATACTGTTTTGAGACTTAGGCCCCGAGTTTCATGCATCACACTGATACTGTTACTGTCATGTGGCTGATTGGCCCGCCAGTCATCAGCGTCCCGGATATCACCTGGCAAGTGTACACTGAGGACATATTATAGATTATGGCCATAGATCTCACTATTTACTGTGTCCCCTCAGGGATGATGATTACTGTGTCCCTTAGTGGACGATGATAGCATGATTTAATTGTAGGGTGTTGCTTAGTCTCACTTACTGTTTACTGTGTTTACTGATGAAAAACAGTACCAAAACAATGTTTACAAAATTGTACTGTTTACGGAAATGTTAGCCATTGATTACTGTTTTACTAAACTGAAAGCTACCATTTACTGTTTACTGAACTGAAAGCTGCCGTATACTGTTTTCTGAATTGGTAGCTACTGTTTACTGTTTTCTGACTGAACCGTATCAAATACTGTTTTACTGAATATGACTGTTTTACTGAACTGTAAGATACGGTTACTGAACTAAGAGGAATTTATGTTTATTCAAAAAGAATAACATAAGAATTATTTCTAAGATAGAAATAATTACAGAATTGTTTATCCAATGATTTGGATATTTACAAACCACTGTACTATCACATGTTTTAACTGTACTAAAAATAACAGAAGTAAACCACTATTTTACTACTGAACTGTCATGTGTTTTAAAACATACTGAAGTGAAGAGAAATAAATGGTTTACTCTACGGCAAACGAATATTAAATCGTTTTGGGAGCAATTTATATAGTACTCTCTACAGTTGCTTCTAGATTCCGGGACAAGACATGTATTTCAAAATAACTGCCTTACTCCATCCGGATCCCTAGCCGACTGTAGTATCCTTCCTACATGTGAGCCTAGAGCCTATCTAGGAAAATTTAAAGAAAGTGAAAAGGTTTTTCAGCATATAGATAGCTGAATATCAAGTGTTGCATATAACTCTCTTACTAAGCCGTGGTTTGCTCACCCCTTAATTTTAACATTTCAGATTTCGAGGACTGAGAGTCTAATATCTAAGGATTTTGGCTATGCATTTGGGGATGATGCGACAGCTTGATTACTACATGAGGTACGATCATTTATTTTCTGTATTTAGACTTATCTACAACACTACTTTCTTGTGAATTAAGATAGGGGATGTAATTCATATTATAAGTTCATATGAAATTGTTTAAATGTAACTAAAAAGTAAAGTATCGCAGACAACCCAACCGTCAAAATTATGTAAGGATATGTGTATTACTGTGTAAGTTGGACTGTTACAATTTAATGGTATCAGAGCAAAGTTGGCCTGATGTCTTTCGATACTTTTGAAGAGGAAATGTGTTGAAAAATGTTAACATCCCCTGTAGTACTGTGTAGTCTGAATACGTAGAGAAAATAAATTATTGTAAATTGAGTTAAATGTTTTGAAGGGGGTGAGAATCATGAATTAAAGATGGTTAAAGAGGAAAATAGACTCACAAATTGCAAGAAAATGGTGATCTTATAATCTAAATGAAAGTCGGTTCGGTAAGGAATAGAAACAGACTCGGTGAGGGCCCCACCAGCACTTTCTGTTCGGATCGAATTGAAACCTGAAAGTGATGATATAAAGGAGGGGAATGAAATATCATCATTAAATAGACCTTAAGATCACCGATTGAAGGTATTTTGAAGAGAGAGAAAATTTTTGGCCAAAAATGACCAAAATACCCCTACCTCCAAAATTTTACCGAGAGTCGTAATAGACCAATAGAAGTTGGAATTGATTGAATTGACAGAAAAATTGGTGATGTAAAGCTGCATTTCATGCAAAATGATTCGTTTATAAATCCTATTGGACTTCTCTATCGAAATCAAATAAGATTTTAAACTGCTGATATTAGTATGAGAAAGGATACTATCAGAACATAGATGATAAGATACTTGGTTAAATGTATACTGAGGAGAAAGAAATAAATGTCGAAATGATGAAATGATGAAAACGCCCCTATGCTGGACTATGTTCCGAACAGTGACAAAACCAAGTTGATCTTGAGTCCATTAATGGTAATGGAGTTATTAATGGCATAGAGGATGTAATATGAATATAGCGATCCTTATTACTAATTCCACTTACACTTAAATTATGGACGTGAATTGTGAGTGACCTAGTGAACGGACTGGATCTCATGGCAAAACCTCGAGAGGGCCAATTGGTAGTTGTAAGACCCGATTTTATTTCACTGTACACCATATTTGTAAAGGATTGATAGTGAAAATAAAATCTTGAATGTGGATTTCCACTTCCCATTTTATTGGATTTAAATTCTATATGGTGTATGCAAAGTAGAATGAATATAAAAAATTATAAGAATGGAAATTAAATATAACATGATGTCTAGAAGCTTATTGGAGGAAGCTTTGAAACTTAAGCATGAAGAAAAGTCAAGAAAAGAGGCTATAAGTAGACTTCACGCCACTTTGCTTCTCCTGTACAATTCGGTTTGGACATTAATTGGTTTAACCAGTTACATGCAATGTGAAAGATAATTAATGACAAAGAGAAGTAAGTCAAACGGACTGCAGCAAGAAGCTTTACCACTGTTCCTTTTTGCTGCAGTTTTCTTTGGTTTTTAATGCATGAAAGACGTGAAATGATGAAAGGAAACGGGATAAGGAACAGGTGGTAGGTTCTAATTGGATTAACATGGCTATATAAGAAGAAAAATTGGATTAACATGGCTATATAAGAAGAAATAAATGAGGAAAAATTGACTGAAGCAAACTTCATCTTCTTCGAAACTACCCTACTGCTTCTCGCCTATTCTGTGTTACTGCAAATTCACACCTTGTTTCTTCCATTCCTTCCATACGTGAGCCATGAAATTTTATCCTTTACTTAGATAAACTTTCCTCCATCGTTTGAAGAGCTAAGGAATAAGCAAAGTAAAGCTAAGTGAGGCAGAAAGCACTCTGTTTCTGGAAGTACAACTCAGTTAAGGTGAGTTCCATATTTATATGGTTCTCTTAATATTCAATGGTAGATTTCTATGTTTTACAACTTAATAAACATAGATATGGCCTTGTTTTAGTTAAATCTTGTTAGAATATATAAGAAACTAGAACAAGATATAGTCTGGAAAATAATCGAGAATGAACAAAGAAAGTACTGGAAATGGTGTAAAAATGATGATAAATGGGCGAGCTAAATAATATGGAGCATGGTATGTAGGCGAGGTCGCCACATGCTAGTTCAATTCATAGGCGAGCCCACCTCTGAATGAAAGGCCGTGTAGGGCGAACTCACATGCATAGGCACGACGAGTTGAATTTTGGGCGAGCTCCCACATATAAGCCACTATGAATGGCGAGTTGAATTGTGGGCGAAATCCCACATTTAAGCCAATATATACATGGCGAGTTGAATGTTGGGCGAGCTAGTAGATTAGTCTCAAGTCTCGCCGAAATGATGGAAATATTCGAAAGAAAAATATTAATAGTATTTATAAATTATTTTACAGCCGGGAATTAAGGACTCGGTAAAAGCGATCGGGAAGGCGATCGGGAAGCAAGGCTTCGTAAGACCAGGTAAGAAAGTAGTATGTGAATTAAAATGCATGTCCTGTGGAGAAAAATGTTATGAAAATATTGAGAAATTATTTTGGTTTATGACATGCATTATTTTGATAAATCGTTTTGATTTGGGCGAACTGGTAAAGGGCGGGCAAGCCAACGATAGGCGACCCCTTTTATGATGTTTTGGGCGGGTGACCCCTGTTTTAACAAAATTTTGGGTGAACCAAAGAAAAATGAACCAGGTTTTTGTAAAAATGGGCGAACAGACCATGGAAGTGCCGCATTGGGTGAGTTGACCATGGGCAATGTCGCATTGGGCGAGTTGACCATGGGCAATGCCATAATGGGCGAACTGACCATGGGCAATGCCAGAATGGGCGAACTGACATGGGCGAGCCGCTATGGGCGAGCCAATTTAACTTGTTTTTAAATGCTAATGTTGGTGGGTGAACACTAGTTCACTGTAATGGCTATTACCATGGGCGAGCTGACCATGGCGAGCAGATTTTAAATCGTGTTGCTTTTTCTTACACGAAAATTTGAGAACATAAGTGGCTGTTTTTATTTGCCTTTTGTAAACAGAAAGCATAAAACCTTTTTGGAAAACAAATCATTTTGAGGAACTGATGAAATTATGAAATAATTCCTTAAAGGTTCTTTATGAGATATAAATTGATTTTTGAGACTTTAGGCCCCTAGTTTCATGCATTATTATTTATGAGACTGATGGACCCGCCAAGTCATCAGAGGTCTCGAGGTCACTTGGCAAGTGGACCCGAGGACCACCTATAGATTGTGGCCATAGATCTACTATATCCCTGTGGGGATGATTACTACGTTCCTGGAAGGGGGGAACAATGAGAGCATGATTTATTCGTAGGGTTATGCCTAGTCTCAACTTACTGATTTCTGTTTACTGAGAGGATTTACTGAAATCCTATTTACTGTTTACTACATTGTATTGTGAACTGTTTAGCCAGTGATTTGATTATCAAAGACTGTGTACTATATCCATTGTTTTTCCTACTGGGTTTATTGTTAAGAAAAATAAACGTTTTGGGGGATATAGTTTGATTTGTATAAAGCAGCGTACATCTTCCTTACTGAGCACGTTGTCGCTCACCCCTTATTTTCCACTCCACAGATTGTTGAGTTTGGACTAAGAGAGTTACCTTCCAGAGACTATCGACTGCTAGAGTCAACAGATATTCGATATCGAAGGTATATTATATTCTTTTATATATTCAGTAAAATTGTACAGTACTATTTTAATTATAAGGGAATGTATATACATCTTAAGGAAATAATGTAACAATGCATATTTCTATACTAGTATGAGGAATAAGAGTACTAATTCTTATTAAAGTGTTAGGAGTTGTTAAGCATCACAGACAGCCCAACCGATAAGTAAGTGTGATTTATAAGTTAATATTATATTATACTGTGGATTTGGGGTGTTACAGTAGTGCTCGCCAAAGAGGATAGTACAGATGTGTAAAGGCGGATGGCGGACGGGCCGGGGCCTTACATGATGCGATCCCATAAGTGTATAGTGGAATGTCAGAAGATAATTGGCTCGGTTATTGACTGTAAGGGTTAAGAGTGTATCGAATTGGATATTTATTACGGGATCGTTGGACATTATGAAAAGTGAAATGACTACAGAAAATGACTAAGAAGGTGAATAGTATCGATAATGAAATCCATAGCAGTACGGTTAATTATGGTTCTATACATTTATACTATTTCTGAGGTAATAAACGAATATTTATTTATAGAACTGGAGCATTTTGAGATATGCCTCACAAACTGATGTACTGTATGGAGTACTATAAATTGGAGTATATGTATAAGAACAGTAAAGTGATCAAAAAGAAGAAGATGACAGCTAACCTGAGTTCTTCAGGACCCTTGAGACAAAACCGTGATGGGCGACCCAATGATGGGTGACCAGCAGTGGACAATATGTTGTGGGGTGTGGGCGAACTATGTGGTCGTCGATTCACTTGTAAGGGTAAACCTGGGGCGAAAGGATCGCCTAGCGGATGCTCGCCGACGGCCAATTCGAATGAGCGGGGCTCTTACAATTATCTCAGTGGTAACACGAGTGTAAGGAACTAGGTACGTAAGGGTGCCAGGGTTTGAACCTCGTGGGTAACATGCTCAAAGGAATTAAACCTGAATTCATTAAAGGAGATTGATTTTAAAGTAAATCACAGCAATAATAAATTGGTTAGCTGTAAAATGTGTTGATGACGGTTGTACTTGATACAGCTTACTATATTGAGATTCGTAATGCTGTGAGTAGATAATGAAATTAAGGTGGAAAATAATTCAAAAATATTTGAATATTAAATGTTTCTACCTTGAGAATATACAGTGAAAACGACATGACATGAGGATGAAATGTCCAAAATGATAAGAGATGTGTGATCAAAGAAAATATCGGATGTGATTCCCAAAAAACTTTCAGAGTTGTATAGATTGGAGAAGTCGAGCTAACATTGACTCGATTGGTTATATGAAATCTAATTCTAAGCTTATATCGAAAAATATAGAAAGAATCCGAAAAGCTTTACAACAACTCTGGAAAATGTGTGAATAATGAAATTCACTTGTAAAGGTGGGATTGATGGAAATACAGATAGTATAATTTAGGATAATAAAGTTATTTGTATAAGTGTAAATGAGAGAAGCACAGATGACCTTGATACGTAGATAAACTAAAATGATATAGTAAATTCTTACTATTTAATAAAGTTCTTGTGAAGAATAAGTATTCATCTACATGAAAATGGACACTTTATTGATCTAATCGGAGATACATGAGGAATTCATAAGACTAGCCTCTGTATAAAACGTCATTAGATGAAAAGTTGAATATTGATGTCCATAAGATAATGATTTGAACTCGACATGAACCTTATTAGTGCCTATTGAGGTTTACAAGGTTAATGAATTACCTTGTGATGTGTACAAGCCTATTGAATGAGGCATCCATATAAGAATAAGTTGATGAGATACTAAAATAGTTAATGATACAAATGGAATATGAGCAGCATTATGGTATATGACCCTTCAAACTCTCAAAGACTGTGAACTTGTGTTAAGTTTGACAGATAAGAGATTTGACTAGACAGTGTCTCTTTCTGAGATATATAATCTCGAAATGACAGAATGACAGTGAATCTGTCTATGATAGAGAGATAGTGATGGAGATACAAAATTAATGAGTCTAGCTAGATACTATGTTAGTCTATAAAAGAGTTATGGGACTAACTGCTCTACTATTAGGATATAATTAAAGAAGTTAAAGTCGGTAAATAGATAAGTGAGAAGAAAAGATGGTATGCAAATATTAAATGATTTTAACAATAGAGTACCATACCATTTGAGAAAATCGACTAAAATGATGGGAGTGAAAATATATAAATGTAATAAGAAGATAAGTTGCATGATGAAAAGGGAACATAAATATAAAATAGTTCCCGAAATTCAGACTAAAAGTGATTTCATGTTGGTTATCACATGACTGTGGCTAGATGTAAAATCAAGCCAAACTTGACAAGTGGAATTAATGATACTCAAAGGAGTAAGATGAATGACATGTATTATTTTACTGCCAGTATATAAATGGAAAATGGTTATACATATAACCACCTCGAAATGATAAAAATGGTGGAATTGTATAGATAATGTGAAAATGAATATTGTGGACAATAAAGAGTTCAAAAGAAATATAATGATATGGAAGTGATCAATGACTAATTGTCTAATGGGATCACTTTTCCAATATCAGAATCCTAGATTCTCTAGTGCCATAGTCGGAATATGAGTATGAAACAGCGAGAGTGTATATGTACAGTTCCAGTGAGCATTATATTTGATGGAAATATCTGAGTTGCCATATGCTTATAGAAAATAGCAAAAGCTTTGAGATTTCCAAATTTTACTGACAGCACCGCTCCGTACTGATGTAAATACTCGAGCGTAATATGGGGACGCTTGAAGATATATTGAGAGAGCGTGTGCACGAGATTTGAAAGCTGTTGGGACAATTACATACAACTAATTGACATGTGTAAATAATAGTTATCAAACTATATTGACTTGGCACCAAATGAGAAAATGGACGATGAACGATATAAACCACTTGTTGAGTGAAAAGAGAAATGAAATTGATAACTCCCAATTGGTAAGAAATCTTATGGGAGTATAGATGTATGATGAAAGACGATATGTAGTGGTCAAAAGAATTCTGATTATAAAAAACAACATGCTGGCAGTATTATCTGAAAGTTGATCTAAAGGACAAAAGTCGTAAGTATACAGAATGTACCACCTTTTGACTTAAGTTAAATTTGGAGGACAGAATTTCTTAAGGTAGGGAGAATATGATAATCGCAAAATTTCTACTGTTTAATAATGAAAATTAATATTAAAGAAAATAGATAAGTTGAAATAAATAAATATAATTATGAATATAATTATGAGATAGGAATATTAGTGAAAAATTTCGTGAATTGAGGAAGTGAACGAATTGGGAAATTCGAGTGAAGGAAATTTAAATTGAAAAAAGGAATAAGGTTGGAATTATGAAAAATAATGAATAGAGGAAATTTAATTTGGATAAATTGAAATCCAAATTAAATAAGAAATGAAAATGGAGAAATATAATTTGGATATTGAGAAATCCAAATTATAAGAAATACAAATGTGATTAATTATATATTTATATAATTTTATTATATAAATATGTTTTTAAATATATTATATATGTTTTCTATAATTACATATATATATATATATATATATGAAATATAATGTATATATATTATATATGGGTATAAACTATTTTATATCATAAAATAAATACATATGTATTTATGTATACAAATAAATATATATATGAAATATATATTATTTTAAAGTTAAAGTGTAGAGATATATATATATATAAATTATTAATACAAATTATATATATATATATCTATATATAATAGTAATATAGCAAATTATATATATTTATATATATAAGCTAAATATATATATAAATAATATATAAAAAAAGGGAAATAGAAACAGAAACGGGAATTGGGACCCTGTTTCTATCGAGAAGCAGGGAAGCCAGCCGACCACCGTCAGCCGGCCAAGTGAGGGAGGGAGGAGAGGAAGACGTCGTCGGCAGAGAGAGGAGAAGCCGGTGACCAGAGGAAAAGGAAAGAAACAGAAATGGAGAAGGAAGGAAACTGGCGGAAGCCAAGAAAAGAAAAAGGAAAAATGGGAAAGTGGCGGTGCCGGTCGATTCGGCCATCGCCACTGTAGCCGAACCTTCGGCGGAGGAAGAGGAAAGGGTAGGAGGTCATCGGTGAGGCGAAAAACGGCGGAGGAGGAAGGGAGAAGAGGCCGAACCTAGGCCGACTCGATCCGCCGTCGTGCCGCCGATCTGGGCTGAACGGAGGCCAGATCCAGCTTCGTTGCCACCTCGGCCAGTTGTGGAGCCGCCGAACCGCTGGAGAACCGACTGTCGGAGAAGAACTGACGATGAGGGGAGGCTAACTGGTCTGAACCAGTCTGGCCAAGAAAGGAAAAAAGGAAAAAAGAAAAAGAAAAGAAAAAAGAAAAAGAAAAGGAAAAAAGAAAAAGAAAAAGAAAAGAAAAAGAAAAAGGAAGAAAGAAAAGAGAGAAAGAAAAGAAAAGGGAAAAAAGAGAGAGAAAAGGAATTTCCGGAAATGCAGAAATTCTCGGGAATTCGAAAATCTCGAAAATTCGGTAAGAATTACGGAAATTATTTTCGATTATTTAATTAAATAAATTATGAAAAAATTCTAAATTTTAGAATTTTATTTTCAAAAAAATTTTCTCGATTACCGAGACGTTAGAATCGGAAGAGATGAACACGGGCGCGACGTAATGAGGAGGTCGCCGACCCTGGACAGGTAAGGGAGACATGTGCAGCCTGTAAGGATATTCGGCACACATGTTTTAAATTATGCATTTAATTTTTATAAATGCTATTGATAATGATTGGTTGAAAATTTGTGGTGATTTACTGGTTGAGATTTAAACTGTATTTTCTGTGCATGAGGCTAGCCAATCGGCAGCCGTTATACTGTCAAAAATTTACCGAAAATTACCGAAAATCATATTAAACGATTTGATTTCATGAGAAACGATTTTCAGTCACGAAAATCAAGAAATCAATTAGTTTTCATAAAACATGAATATACGGATGATTAATTGTAAAATATTCATGTTTTCGAGAATTGTGGAAATAAAACCACCGAAAATTCTCTCGAAGTGTAAAATTTCACGTAATACGAGATGGAAGATGAAAAGACACAAAGTGAATATTTTAATAATATTTCTTCAAATATTCACTTGATTTCGTAAATAACTTTTATGGTTTCAATTATGAAAATAAGTGTTTATAGAAAATTCTATAAAGGTTAATTAAAGGTGGAAAACAGTATTTTGAGACTAGAAGGTCTCCGCATGTGTTTACAGAGAAAACATGACAACGGGAGTGTTGATTTGAAAAATAAATATTTTAATTTTTCATAAATCATAAAAATAATTGATTTAAATCCTAATAACTTTGAAAACCATGTTTTCAATAGAAAGCATGGAAAAGTATGCGTATATGTTTTACGGTGAAAAAGCACAGTTATGACCTTTTATATTTTACAGTGATGATTTTATAAACTATTTCACCGTATGGAAAATGTAAATTATGCCTTTATGAAATATTTTGAAAAATGTTATTTATTTTATTTCTTTCATAAAGGTAAGGAATTATACATGTGAGCCTTATTGATAATTGTGAAATGTTTTACAGTACTGTGTTTAAAATCCATAAAGGCTATGGTACGATTTTATACTGTTTTGAGACTTAGACCCCGAGTTTCATGCATCACACTGATACTATTACTGTCACGTGGCTGATTGACCCGCCAGTCATCAGCGTCCCGGATGTCACCTGGCAAGTGTACACCGAGGACATATTATAGATCATGGCTATAGATCTTACTATTTACTGTGTCCCTTCGGGGATGATGATTACTGTGTCCCTTAATGGACGATGATAGTATGATTTAATTGTAGGGTGTTGCCTAGTCTCACTTACTGTTTAGTGTTTACTGATGAAAAATAGTACCAAAACACTGTTTACAGAACTGTACTGTTTACGGAAATGGTAGCCACTGATTACTGTTTTACTGAACTGAAAGCTACCATTTACTGTTTACTGAACTGAAAGCTATCATATACTGTTTTCTGAATTGGTAGCTACTGTTTACTGTTTTCTGACTAAACCGTATCAAAATACTGTTTTATTGAATATGACTATTTTACTGAACTGTAAGATACGGTTACTGAACTAAAGAGGAATTTATGTTTATTTAAAAAGAATAACATATGAATTATTTCTAAGATAGAAATAATTGCAGAATTGTTTATCTAATGATTTGGATATTTACAAACTACTGTATTGTCACGTGTTTTAACTGTACTGAGGATAATAGAAGTAAACCACTATTTTACTACTGAACTGTCATATGTTTTAAAACATACTGAAGTGAAGAGAAATAAATGGTTTACTCTACGAAAAACGAATATTAAATCGTTTTGGGAGCAATTTATATAGTACTATCTACAGTTACTTCTAGATTTCGGGACAAGACAGGTATTTCAAAATACCTGCCTTACTCCATTCGGATCCCTAGCCGACTTTAGTATCCTTCCTGCATGTGAGCCTAGAGCCCATCTAGGAATATTTAAAGAAAGTGAAAAAGTTTTTCAGCATATAGATAGCTGAATATGAAGTGTTGCATATAACTCTCTTACTGAGCCGTGGTTTGCTGATCCCTTAATTTTAACATTTTAGATTTGGAGGACTAAGAGTCTGATATCTAAGGATTTCGATTGTGCATTTGGGGACGATGCGACAGCTTGATTTACTACATGAGGTACGATCATTTATTTTTCGTATTTAGACTTATCTATAGTACTACTTTCTTGTGAATTAAGATAGGGGATATAATTCATATTATAACTTCATACGAAATTATTTAAATGTAACTGAAAAGTAAAGTATCGCAGACAGCCCAACCGTCAAAATTGTGTAATGATATGTGTATTACTGTGTAAGTTGGACTGTTACACTAAACAATAATATTTATATCTATATATAAAACATATTATATATATGTTTTAAAAAACTATGATTAAAGCTTGAGTAAATAGATCGAAATTGAAGAAATTGAAGAGGATCCTTCTGATTGTGTCGAAAATCATTTTAGTAACAACAATTAATTGTTTTGAAATTAGTCTTTCGAAAAATATTATTGTGATGAAATAAAAGTTTTATGTTTTTAATATTGAATTAATTTTTTTCATATAATTTACTCATGTCTTAAAGAATAACTTTATTTTACCTTCAATCATATAGTATATTTTTATATTTTATTTTTACTTTTTTATAAACATTTTTTTATCGATAAAGTTAAAAGACATAATTTTTTATTATTGATAAAGTCTAAAGAGTGAATAGGAATTGAGATTCTTTTATATTTCAAAAAAATTGCTATGTTCAAAAGAGTATAAAAATTTTCAAGAATAAATTGAGATTCTTTTATATTTCATGATTAAAAAAATCATTTAACTAAATTAAATTTATATAATTGTTGTTACACAAAAACAACAATAAAAGTATGCTGACGTCGATGTTCGTACTAAGTCTCCACGTGTCTCCAAGAAGCTTCTGTAAAGCAAGAAAAGTCAGAGGGACGCAGGGGTGGTTCCCTGCGTAGACACTCCGATGCTTAAGTCAGTTAAAAATTCTTCAATATTGGGAAGCGTAAAAGCCAGTAGTCAAAAAATTCGGGTCTAAAATCATACCTGGGGGCCTATTTATAGGCCAGCATTCTAGGTTAATTACTTAAGGATAATGACATTATCTTGTTAAGAGTTTGTGTCCCAATATAACACAAGTTCCTTAAAAATCGGGAGCTTCCGGAGCTTGTCGCCAGCGAGAGACTCATACCACGTGGCACATTGTGGCGTCAGGGGTCTGTCACTAGTGGGAGCCGAAACCGTGCACCACGTGTCGCCATATGACTGTAGGCGACAGACCAGGAATCTGTCGCTGGGCGGTAGATGTATGCGTGCTACGTGTCGCGTCATGATTGCAGGCGATAGACTCTGGGTCTGTCGCCAGTCGACAGGTATGATCGCGCACTTCTACCTCTGTCGCCGATGGCCACGTGGAACGGTGACTCTGTCGCTAGAGACAGGTGTAATGCGTTAAGCATCTATCGCCGAAGGCCACGTGGACCAGTGAGTTCTTGCCACGTGGTAATTCCTGGACGCCATTGGGCCTAGCCCAACACGGGTAGACTTTGTCATATCAATTGCTCCCCACTCTCTTGTTGGATTTCTCCAACCAAGAGAGTATAAATATGTGTTTTTGGGCCTTAACCCACTGTGAATAGTCCTCTTTGTTTTTCTTTTGTTTTTGCAATTTCTTTGGCATTTTTTGCAGGTGAAAAATTCTACTCTGCGACAGGTGTGATCAGGCGCGACGTTTGGCATTCCCTGTCGCAGCTATATAAACGTCTGGGACCCAACGAGAGAACGCACGATAAAACCTCTGAGCAGCCATCTGTCGTCCATTTTTCCGCTCTTTCGCCACAAAGAGTCTTTCGCTCTCACGCCTGGAGTCTCTCGCTTATCTTATCGTCAGTAAGTATACCCCTGTCGCCTTATATATTCGCATACCGTACTAGGTTTAGGTCTCCCGCAGGTGATTTCGTCTTCCGCGTAGAGTTTTGTCTTCCACAAGTGTCTTTTTCAGTAGGTCTGTCACCCAAGGGGTCTGTCGCCCAAGGGTCTGTCGTTTTACTAGGTCTGTCGCCCAAGGGGTCTATCGCCCAAAGGGTCTGTCGCCTGTAGAGTCTGTCGCCAGGTAGTTTTTGCTTTCTTTTGCCATGTCTTTGTTACGCCCGGGTAAAACACTTAAGACAGGTGGTCTTGTGTGTTCGTTGGCAAACACTGACTTAAAGGATATTAGGACTCGTTTCCCTCTTCCCTCGGGTTATGGCTATAGACTTCCAGTGCAAGGGGAAGTCACGCCTGACTTGGTTAGAAGTGGTGTGGCCGTCCATAAGGCTTCTTTGTCTTTTGGTTTTCGCTTCCCACTTCCGGAGTTTGGCGAAGCATTTCTTAGATACAAGGACATCGTCCCGTGTCAACTCCACCCCCATGCGTGGGCTCAGCTGGTAGCGTTTTCCATAGTGTGTCATCATTTGGGTATTGTTCCCACGGTTCCCCTTTTAAGCACCTTTTTTAGAGTTCGTAGGCTGAAGGGATTGATAACGTTCTCTCTTCAACGGTTGACAGTCGGCGAATTTCCTAATAATAAAATCTTCTCAGATCTCCCCAATAAACTGCGCGGTTTTGAGAGCGAGTGGGTCGTTGTTGAGATTCCAAGCAATCTGCGGATTCGCTCTAGGTGGAATCGTGATACCTCTGACCACTCACAGCGTTCGGACAAGTTCAGGACAGAAATTTTAAGAGACCAATTTGGCGAGCCTATTCGGCAAATCTGTTCTACCGGGGAGCGTAATTTATTTTCTCTTCTAACCCCGGAAAACATTGCCGCTGCCGGCTGGGGCGTAAGCAAGACCGTTCTTGAAGCTTCTGCTGCCCCATCTAACCTGCCTACAACTCCTCGTTTATCCGATGCTGGCCTTAGTCAGTCATCCCCAGTCTTAGTAGCCGAAGCATCTACCCTCGTGGGCCACCTTGTAGATGAGTCCTCTTCAGATTCGGAGGACGGGACCCCTGAGGCTGCGGGTACTAGTGGTTATTCAGGGGATGGCCCTGAGTGGGCTCAGGCTGACGCCTTTGGGAGTCCCTTCGTTGATTTTCTGTTGGATTCGAATCTGGATAATTTAGAGGACTTTGGTGGTTTTCTAGGTTTTCCATCCTTTTTTTTTTGTACACGTGTGCGTGATGTTTCGCTCGGTCGGCTAATCCTTTCTTTATATATTGTGTAGGCATGAACTTTCGAGATTTGATGCGTAGGAGGGATGCCAGTGCTGCTGCTGCTCGAGCGGCTCCTCCTTCTCAGTCGCAAGTTAGAGCCCCATCTGGGCCAGCGCGTGCTCCTACTCCTCCTCCACCTTCTACTGGCGAATCCAGCCGCCCTACACAAGAGGCCGGGAGAAACAAACGCAAGAGGCCTCTTGTCCCTGATCGAGGTTCAGGCGATCGCGAGAGCTCCGAGTCCCAAAGGAATGATCTAGTCCCTCAAGAAGGTGGCTCTCGTGTTGCTGAGGGTAGGTCGGCTCCTCGCCAGCCAAGGCGCAAATACAAGAAGAGGCTGATTGTTGAAGCCTCGATGCCTACAAGACCAGTCTTACCCAAGGTGGTAGACCCTACTTTGAGGCGTTATGTGATTGATAGTGGGGTCGTCGTTAGTGGGGACAATTTTCAGACCTATCCCGGAGTGAACGACAACGACAGCATCGAGGATGCCGGGATAGCGTCTCGTCCGGCTTGGAGCACCATTCTTCCTCGTGACGAGGCGGGGCTGTTTACAAACATCCCGGAGGCGGAGGATAATTCTGATTATCTCGCTATGAAGGTAAGAGTTTGGTAACTAATTTCCTCGTCTAAACTTTTTTCGTTAAAAGATTTGTTGAGTTACTTTTGTTTTTTGTCTTATCAGTCAGCTCAACAAATTGCGGCCGTCAATGCTCGGCACAGGGCTCTCAGGGAGCAAGCTGACAAAGAGATTCACGAGCTTCGGGATCAAAAGATGGAGCTTTCAAACGAGGTTAACCAGCTTCGTCCTTATGTCAACAGGGTGGAGGAGGTAAACAAAAGGAACACTGATCTTGAGCGAAAAAATGCTGATCTCGAGCGAAGGCTCCAAGAAGAGCAGGCGAAGGTGTCTTCCCTTCAAGGGTACCAAGAGGCTTATAATAAGGCCGTCGATGATCGGGGAGCCATGGAGAGGCAGCGAGATGAGGCTATTGAGGAGCTGCACAATGTACTGGATCATCAAAGAGAAGCTCGAATCGAGGCCGTTCGTGAATACCACTTGTCCCAGCATTGTTTTGACAAGAAAGCGGCTTTCTCGACGGGATTTATTAAATACGGTTTCTATTTGGCTCGCGCTTGGTTGGAGAGGCATCGGCCCAATGAGGCTTTTCCTGAATTGCTCTTCACCGAGGAGGCTAAGTACTACGATGCTCCTTCTTGGACCAAGTATGAGCCCGACGCACAAAGTCCAGAGGCCTATTTAGCGGAAGGGGTCGTAGATAATCTGGACAACCTTGAGGGTCCGTGGCCTCCTCGACAGCCACTACATATGCCTGAGTCTTCCGAAGCACTTGATCAATCTGAGCCTCCAGCAGTGCATGACGTCTCTGAGCCTATCGAGACAGGCGATCAGCCTGAGTCTATCGAGGCACTGCTGGGGCTGGACAGCGACGAGTTCCAAATTTCAGATTCTGCTGCCGCTGATCTCGTGCCAGACTCTGCGGCCGTGGTTGGGCCTTCAAGTGACATTCCTGTTTCCGGGATGGCTCCCTCGTCTTCCCGGATCCTGGTTCTTTGACTCCTCCAGTTCCTGAGCCCCAAGCTTCTCGAGACGCTAGCGCCGATGTAGCGCCTTCCTAGCCGGCTGATTCGGTCATTGCCGTAGATTAGAGTTTTGTAGTTTTTGTTTTGTTTGTTAACTCCGATGTACAGATTCATTTTGAATGAAAAGTACCGTTTTCATTTTGTAGCTCTTTCTCTTGCTTATGTAAATTTAGTGGAGTACCTTGTATGACTTTACTTTTACACCATGTTGCTCCCCAAGTTCTTGTTTGAAACAGTGTCGTCATTTCGTTCAAATATGAACTTGTCTCGAGCGTTGTGCCTATTTCGCGTTACTTTCGCTTAAGGACTTATTAGAGTAATCAATACTAAAAACGTCAAAGTTTAATCATAATTTGTCAACTTATTGCTACATATGAATCCGAAAATTTTGTAACGTACCTCGTAAATTGCTATATAGCTTGTACCTTTACCTTTCGTACGCACATTACGTATTGAAGGACTGGTCTTTACCTATCGCGTACTTTTCCGTGCGTAAGGACTTTTGTTTGCCCGTCTTGCGCATTTTTCGCTTAGGGACTTTTTGTTTGCCCGTCTCGCGCATTTTTCGCTTAGGGACTTTTTGTTTGCCCGTCTCGCGTATTTTTCGCTTAGGGACTTTAGTTGCCCGTCTCGCGCATTTTTTGCTTAGGGACTTTAGTTTGCCCGTATCGCGCATTTTTCGCTTAGGGACTTTGTTTTTGCCCGTCTCGCGTATTTTTCGCTTAGGGACTTTAGTTGCCCGTCTCGCGCATTTTTCGCTTAGGGACTTTAGTTTGCCTGTCTCGCACATTTTTCGCTTAGGGACTTTTTGTTTGCCGACTGTTGCCTCCAATTCCTGTAACACATGATCTGTCTCACATATTGCGTTAGAGAATATAGAAAATGATTGGCTGGCCTTTATTTATGAATCAAAAAAATAATAACATCTGCAAAGTAAATGTAGCAATAGATGGGAAAGTAAAGACAAGAATAATAGCAGTCAGATAGCAGAAATTACAATTTTTACTGCCAATATAGCTTAAGATGGTTGGCATTCCAAGTCTTTGAGATCTTCTTTCCTTGCAAGGTTTCTAAGGTGCATGTGCTAGGTCCAACCATTTTTCTGATTCTGTATGGTCCTTCCCAATTAGCCCGGAGCTTTCCATCTTCTCTATGGGCGTTTGTAATTGCCGACTTTCTCAATATAAGGTCCCCTTCTTTCAATTCTTTGTTCTTGACCCGTGCATTGTAATAAGCAGCTACTCTCTGTTGGTAGGCAGCCAGTCTCATTTTTGCTTTGTCTCTCAGCTCGTCTAACAGGTCTAGATTCTCCTTTAGTCCCTGAGAATTGAGTTTTTCGATGTAGGGGACCAATCGGGGTGACTCAGCTCCAACTTCTACTAGGATGAGGGCTTCAGTGCCATAGGAGCGAATTTCTGGCATTTTTCGCATCTTCTCACTTTTTCTGTGGCATCCTTCGTCAGTGTAGGCCAATAAAACCTTGTGTGCAATATTTTCGAGGCCAAGGCTCGAGCCCCCAAATGTTCACCACATATTCCCTCGTGAACTTCAGCTAAAGTGTACTCAGCCTGTTGGGGACCTAGACACTTCAACAGGGGCATTGTGAATCCTCGTTTATAGAGTTCCCCATTCACCACGGTAAACCTGGCACTTTTTAACTTCAGCCTTCGAGCTTCGTCTCTGTTACTGGGGAGTGTGCCCCCCAGTATGTAATCTTTGATTGGGCTTCTCCAATAGCCTCCGATTTCAACATCACAGACATCTTCTTCTTCAATACTTGGCCTAGCGAGGGATTCCACTTTGATCATACCCCCTTTGACTCCTCTAGAAGAAGCCAACTTTGAAAGGGCATCTGCATGGTTATTCTCTGACCGATTTATCTGGGCCAATTTGAAGTTCTTAAATGATTGTGCCAATAATTGTACTTTCTGCAGATAGGGGACTAGAGCTGGTTCTCGTGCTTCATACTCACCCGAGAACTGGTTTACCACTAATTGCGAATCGCTTGGGCCATTAAGTTGCCGACTCCCATTTTCTCAGCAAGTTTCATTCCAGCTATCAAGGCTTCGTACTCGGCTGTATTGTTTGAACTTGGAAAGTCGAAACGTAGGGAATACTCATAGGTTTCCCCTTCAGGCGAAGTTAGCACAATTCCGGCTCCACTGCCATCCATGTTACGAGCTTTATCCACAAATAATTTCCACCAAACTAACTCTGTTTCTACCCGGACTTCTCGGCCAGTGCATTCTACAATGAAATCTGCCAGTGCCTGCCCTTTTATTGCTTGGCGAGGTTGGAAGTGTATATCATACTCACTTAATTTCAATGGCCCATTTGATCAGACGACCGGAATGCTCTGGTTTTTGCAGTATTTGTCTCAAAGCCTGATTCGTTAAGATAGTCACCGAGTGAGCTTGGAAGTAAGGTCGTAACTTCCGAGTTGCCATCACCAAGGATAGAGCTATCCTTTCAACTAAGGGGTATCTTGTCTCGGCATCTAGTAGGACTTTACTCACATAATAGATTGGGCAATCCCTATCCCCTTCCTTCCTTATTAGGACTGCACTTATAGCTTTCTCTCCTACGCCGAGGTACATGAAGAGGTGGTCTCCAAGCTGTGGCCGAGATAATAGGGGCAACTCTTTTAGGTAGTCTTTTAACTTTTCAAAGGCGTCGTTGCACTCTTCTGTCCACTTGAAATTCTTTCCTGCCTTTATCGCCTTGAAAAATGGTAGACTCCTTTCAGCTGATTTGGACAAGAAACGACTCAAGGCTGTTATTCTTCCTGTTAGCTTTTGAACTTCTTTTATAGTATTTGGTGGCCTCATGTCCAAAATAGCTTGAACTTTCTCAGGATTAGCCTCTATCCCCCGATTAGTAATCATGAATCCTAAGAACTTTTCAGACCTCGCCCCGAATGAGCATTTACTAGGATTCAACTTCATCTTGTACTGCCGCAACACCTTGAACACCTTTGTCATCTTTTCGGCATGTGATTCTCCCTGTTGACTTTTGATGATCATATCATCGACATAGGCTTCCATTGTGTTGCCCAACAAGTCTTGGAACACCCTGTTTACCATGCGCTGGTAGGTTGCCCCCGCATTCTTCAGACCGAATGGCATTACTTGGTAACAAAATGTCCCACTATCGGTAATGAATGAAGTCTTTTCCTCATCATCCGGATGCATCATGATTTGGTGGTATCCAGAGAAGGCATCCAAGAAGCTAAGTAATTCATACCCACAAGTTTCGTCCACCAACCTGTCAATTCGAGGTAGTGGATATGAATCCTTAGGACAAGCTTTATTCAGATCTGTGAAGTCCACACACATTCTCCATTTCCCATTGGCTTTCTTCACCATCACAACATTGGCCAACCACTCCGGATAATTAACTTCTCTGATGAATCCTGCTTGCAACAACTTCGAGATTTCTTCTTTTATTGCCTGTTGCCTCTCTAGAGCAAAATTCCTCTTCTTCTGTTTTATCGGCTTTGCCCCTGAGATTACGTTCAACCGATGGCAAATAACTTCAGGGTCTATTCCTGGCATATCGGCCGGGGTCCATGCAAACACATCACAATTCTCTTTTAAGCATTGGACCATCTCCCTTTTTGCTTGTTCAGGCAGCTGGCTTCCCACATATACTATTTTCCCTTTATCTTCGTCATCTAACTGGATCGTTTCCATTTCCTCATCAGGTTTTGGTTTAGGCGGTTCTTCAATTGTAAGGGTTTCCTTCCTCTGAATCCCTTTACATGTGGTAGATGCGATGTTACATGTCCTGGCTTTCCTTTGATCTCCCCTCACTTGTCCAACATCGCGGGTAGTCGGAAACTTCATTAACAAATAGCAGGGATGCACCACAGCTCTCATGTCATTTAACAATGGGCGCCCGAGGATCATATTGTACGCCACTGACGTTGACTTCACAACCATAAATAACACTTGTCGAGTGACACACTTTGGGCTTTCACCCAATGTCACAGGTAGCTGAACTGCGCCTTCCACCTTCACTTTCTCTCCTGAGAATCCATACAGTGGTGTGGTGACTGGCTCCAGTCGATCCTTCGAGATGCTCATTTTTTCAAAGCAACTCCAGTAAATCAAACTTACCGAACTCCCATTATCAACTAGGATGCGACTCACTGGGTGTTTTGCTATTACCGCCGAAATCACCATTGGGTCATCATGAGGGATCACTACATCACCTCTGTCAGCTGGCGTGAAAGTGATAGGCTCTTCATCATGTTTTTCTTCCATCACTGAATTAATTTGATAAGCATGCCGGGCGTAGGTCTTTCGAGACGAGGAAGAAGTGCCAGCTAACGACTCACCTCCGGATATCACGTTAATAGCTGGCCCCGTGGGTTCATTATCTTCCTCTCGATTCCTTCTTTCTACCCTTCTGTCATTATCTCTTCTTTCATCTTCATTTCATCTAACAGGTCCTCTGTTTTCACATCTTCTCTCTCTAAAATTGTTTCCTCTGTTCTGTGCAGAATAGTTAGTTCTATCACCTCTCCATACAAAACGGTTTATTTTTCCCTCTTGTGCTAGTTTTTCTAGCTGATTCATCAACTCCCTACATTTTTCGGTTGTATGCCCACGCGCTGAGTGATAATCACAATACGACCTTGAATCACGGCCCAGATTCCCTGACGTCTTCTTTGGAGTCTGTATAAGCCCTGATCCTTCGATAGCTGCCAACACTGAAGCCCGAGATTCAGTAAGTGGTGTATAAGAATTATATTTTAGTGTGGGAGCTTTCTCAAACTTTCTCGGTTGGCTAGAAGATGCTTCAGTGGCCTCTCTTCCTCGTTTCCTTCCGTCCTTGGACTCTCCTATCACCACCATTTTCATTACTTCCTCTTGGGTTATGTACTTATGTGCTCGGGAAAGCAAGTCTGAGATGGTAGTTGGCTGTTCTAGCGACAGGGATTCTTGCAATTTCTCAGACCTTGTCCCTTGTAACATGGCTGCCACGGCTATACCGACTTGTAGGTCTCGTACCTCTAAAGTGGCACCTCTGAACCGATCTACATAACTCTTTAATGACTCCTTAGCTCCCTGCTTAATAGTGAGCAAATAGGTCGGTTCCTTCCTTCTCTGACTATTCACCGCAAACGCTTTGAGAAACTCGCTTCGCAACTGGTCAAAAGAGATAATGGACCCTTCAGGCAGGTTATTGAACCATTTCATCGCGTGTCCGGATAGAGTTAAGGAAAAGGCCCTGCACATTATCTCGTCTTCCCATCCATGTAGCAGCATTAGGGCCTCATAGTTTTGCATATGGTCGTAGGGGTCCATCTTTTCGGTGTATGCGGCCATCTGCGACATTTTGAACTTTGGGGGCAGAGGCTTTTGCATGATGGTCGCGCAGAACGGTACTCTTCTTCTCTAGCTCTCTTCCGCAGACACTAATTTTTTCTCCTCTAACACCTGTTCTATCATCTTTTTCATGTCTACGGGGGGAGCAAGCTGATTTCTGGCATGAGACGAATCAGGTAGGTCTACGACTACTTCCTTACCTTTCGCTTGAGGTGCATTTGTTCGTACCATCTGCGTGCACCAGGTGGGGTCGAACTCCGACCCGGCTCCCCAAATGCTTTGATCCTCTCCACCATTCTTTCCAGCACCTCCAACACCATGTTCCAAGTTGGTATCAGCGAAATTTGACAAGTCATGAGGATGGGCGGTAGACCCTGTCGCCCGGTCAGCATCCTGTCGCCCAGACATCTGCCGCCCTACATGTGGAACCTGTCGCCTGACACCTGTCGTAGGTTCCAACCCTATTGCTTCCTCAGCCTCTCGCTGGGTGCCTGAGACAGGTCTCCCGCTAGCCTGTCCTACCGCACCCTGATGAAAGTCCTGCTCTTCCACAGAGGGAACCTCTCGCCGACGAGAGGGGTCTGCCGCTGTTGTGTCCTCTTGTCGCCCAAAAACTTGCGGCGGGACACCCCTACTTGTTCCTCCTACCAAGTTCTGCACGGCAGGCGGCAGATCCAATGTCGGGAGAACTCCTTGGAACAGATCCACCATGGCTCGTAGCGCCTGGGTTGTTTCCTCTCTCTGTCGCCTCAGAGCTTCAAATTCTGCCGTAGACACAGTATTTCTTTCTTCCTCCCTGTTCACCTGGTTTGTCTGGCGAATCTGTTGTTCAGGGGAGCTCACAGAGTTTTCCTCACTTTCAGTCCTTACGTTTGTCGATCCTGTTCTCACCATCTTAGAAAATCTTGGCTTTTATACGTTTCCCACAGTCGGCGCCAATTGTTGTTGCACAAAAACAACAATAAAAGTATGCTGACATCGATGTTCGTACTAAGTCTCCACGTGTCTCCAAGAAGCTTCTGTAAAGCAAGAAAAGTCAGAGGGACGCAGGGGTGGTTCCCTGCGTAGACACTCCGATGCTTAAGTCAGTAGAAAATTCTTCAATATTGGGAAGCGTAAAAGCCAGTAGTCAAAAAATTCGGGTCTAAAATCATACCTGGGGGCCTATTTATAGGCCAGCATTCTAGGTTAATTGCTTAAGGATAATGACATTATCTTGTTAAGAGTTTGTGTCCCAATATAACACAAGTTCCTTAAAAATCGGGAGCTTCTGGAGCCTATCGCCAGCGAGAGACTCATACCACGTGGCACATTGTGGCGTCAGGGGTCTGTCGCTAGTGGGAGCCGAAACCGTGCACCACGTGTCGCCATATGACTGTAGGCGACAGACCAGGAATCTGTCGCTGGGCGGTAGATGTATGCGTGCTACGTGTCGCGTCATGATTGTAGGCGATAGACTCTGGGTCTGTCGCCAGTCGACAGGTATGATCGCGCACTTCTACCTCTGTCGCCGATGGCCACGTGGAACGGTGACTCTGTCGCTAGAGACAGGTGTAATGCGTTAAGCATCTATCGCCGAAGGCCACGTGGACCAGTGAGTTCTTGCCACGTGGTAATTCCTGGACGCCATTGGGCCTAGCCCAACACGGGTAGACTTTGTCATTCCAATAATAAAAAATTATCTTTTATTTATAGATTTAAATTAAAATACTATTGAGATAATCTTTTATCTATATATATTTAGTTTAAAACACCAATAAGATAATCTTTTATCTATACATAGTTAAATTAAAACACTAATGAGATAATCTTTTATTGATTATTCTATCCATCTATATTAAAATTTAAATGAATAACAATTATCTTTTATCAAATACTTTACCCATATTTTATTACTTTTAACTAATCTTATATAGGTAATTCTAAATACAACCAATTTTTTTCACTTTACACCCATTTTTTTCCATTAAATGAACAGTAATATATTAAGTAAAAAAGGTGTAAGGAGAAAAAATATAGAAATTCTCATCTTATATTTATATATATAAAAGTTAAAACAGCTGACTCAAAGTAAAATATTTTATGTGGATAACCCAAAATTTTGACATGTGTAATATTTTAAAATAAAAAAATATTTATCAATTTGCTATTGTGAGCCTCGGGCAACTCCCAAATCCTCTTTTCCCAAACCCTAATCACCCCCTCTACTTAATACAATCAAATTAACGCAAAAAAATCACAATAAAGTTGTATATGTTTAGGGTTTTACCTTAGAATTGATGGGAAACTGTGGATTGCAACCGATTAATGAAATGTTGATGGAGATTGAAGAGAAAACAAATATATGGAAAAAATGGAAGAAAACTTAGGTTGTGTGGTAAGGAATGGGACGGATAGTTTGGGTAGGAAAAATGTTGCAGTTAGGCTGTATCAAGTAAAAATGAAAAAAAAAAATAAAGAGAGCTTCTATTCACACTCACAAAAATATGTCTCACACCCTATTTTAATTTTTTTTAAAATACCAAATTATCTTTATAAAAATTACATAAATACCCTTAATAATATTTTTTTAATTTTTAATTTTATGATTAAAAATTCATATATCGCTTAAGTTAACATTGTATTTGTTATCAAAATTAACAATCTTGAAATATAGTTCAATTAAAATACCAAATATAATGTATGTTCTGCAAAATGCAATGCCGAGTCTAGCTACACTCCCCAACTCTCCTCATTCGATCCAAACCTCACTATCTTTTTTTTTGGTTACATACAAACCTCACTATCACAACCTCCAAGACTCTCATACTTGGCGATGACACCAACCCCAGACGACGGAACAACAATATGAAATAGGAGGAGGAGGCGTGCTGCCCAAGCAGTACTTGAATGCTGCCAGGCAGCAAGCAATTCCGATGAGTTGGGTCACTAAAAAAAACTTTGAAAAAAAAGTATAATGATTTTTTTTAACGAGGACGGTATTGAAAAAATATTAACTTTTTTAGGGTGTGGGGAGTGATTTTGAAAATAGAATTTTAGAGTTTAGTGTTTTTTAGTAATTAGGGTGTGTCTAGCTATCTTTAGGGTGTAAATAGAATCTCCCAAAAATAAAATGGAATAGGTTTTATTAGCAAGTAGGGTGTGCCTACTAAGATATAAAGTGCAAATAGAATTTGTCATCCCAAAAAGATTAAGGTTCATTTAAAAATGAAAAGAAAATATGAAATATTTATATGTATTTTTCATCTGTATGAAACAGACTTGCTATTAGATAATTTTTCAGTGTAAGAAATTAAAATATAGGTGAGACTTGAAAACAGGATCAAAACTACCTCTGCCAAATTTCATATTCAAACTATTAATGCTTTAAGTAGAGCCAAACTGGAAAAGAGAAAGGAAATAGTTTGTCACTAACGGTAAAAGGAAATTCTATCATTCTATACAGGCTTGGAATTCTAGGAGTAAATTAATTAATTTTGCCAATAAATGAATCAGCTAATCATGTGCCACAAATAAACAAGATTAAAATTAACAGCTAAACAAATAGATTATTCTATGGACTTGATTTAGTTTGCCTGAAAACAAAATGGAAATGCTCCTAGGATTCGTTTCTCCAATAAGGGTTTGCTTCAAATTCTTCTACACTAAGAAATTTCGGTAAGAAAAGTGATCATTTCTAAAGCACATCTTCAGTTTGTTATGATCAAAGAAAGAAGGTGAAGAACAAAGGAAAACAAGAAGCGGATGAAGAAGATTAAATGACAACATGATCAGTATACAAGAAGAGAATAAGATGTTTCCATTAACTAATATGACCAAATATTAAAATCTAGTGAATGTGAATCTATCATTAATTGACTGAACATATCAAAGTTAAGAACACACCATTTTTTCGTTTCTTATATTAACTTGCATCAACCTACCAATCCACTCTTTTGAAAAAACCTTGAAGGGACAGCAAACCTAGCTGAAAAAGACCTGGAGAGGTCATTAGGATCAGCTGACATCAAGCCCTGATCAAAATTCTGTGCATATGTGTAAGGATCATAAGAAACATGCACCCGAGTACTCGAACAATCAAAGATCTTCTTCTTTTCCCTCATCAGCTTCCTTTATAGCAGTCTCCACCTTGGGAGCTTTGATCAGGTCACCAACACATTGATCGAAAGCAACCGGTCATGCTGGCTTTTTGCATAGCCTTGGCTCCATCTCAGCTCCTCGCCGCCTGAGCTACACCACTTGCTTAATTCCATTGTGAAAGAACAACTAGAATTTGTGGTTTGAGAGATCTTGTTCATTCGAGCAATAGTGCAAAGCCTATTGGTCCACGCAGTAGGGTACTTATAGAAAGGAAGTGTTTCTAAGTCAAATCCTATGATGCCTCTGATAATGGATTATTTTTTTCAAAAATATACCAAAATTTCAGAGTCAATTAAACTTATCGTATTTGGTTTTCTTACGAGGGTATTGCGATAAGTTGATCGTGAAATTTTGGTACATTATAATATAACTAAAATAATTTATAAACAACACAAATTTTAATGTAAAATAAATACAACAAAAAATAAATATTACATATCATACATAACTATATAAAGAAAAAGCATTTTATATCATATCCCATCCAATAGTGATAAATCATGTCTATTTTTCAGTAAAGAAAGGCTAGCCGTAATGATTTTTTATTATTTTTTATTATTATAATTTGGTTACATGGGAAAGTAATAAAACAGAACTACATTACAAATTTCCCAGGAAAGGATATTCCCCAAGCATAAGCGTCTATCAAACTTTGCAGCCAAGTTGGATCAACTTCTAATATCTCATACTCCACCTCAAGATCACAGGCCATTTTTGCTAATTTATCTGCACAAAAATTGCCTTCCCTATAGTAGTGGCGTAAAACCACTTCCCATGGATGATTCAACATTTCCTTGATATCACTTATGAGACACCCTAGTGGATGGGTCTCCACATCAGCATTTCTTACTAAGTTGATGGCCACTTGGGCATCCAGTTCACAAATGATCTACTTGTATCCTTTCAACCATGCAAGCATAAGTCTTAATTTTAATGCTTGCAACTCCGTAACTATATTTGAGCAAACCCCAAGAAATGCCTGAAAACTTGACAACCACCTACCCTCATTAGAACGTAAAAGGCCCCCAGCACCTGCTTACTCCCAGGTTACCTCGAGACACACCATCCGTGTTCAATTTTACCCATCCAATAGATGGAGCAGACCAACTAATAACTCTCAGATCTTGCTTCACAGGTTTAGCTTTAATGAAAGCTTGATGTAATTCACGAGCACTCACAATAATACAAGTAACAAGTTGTTCAGTAGAAAAATTCGATGTATCTGACTCAAAAACCACTTCACATCTTTTCTTCCACAGCCACCATATGGTAGCAATAAAAATACACATCCAGTCAACATCTAAATTTTGTTGCATTTGCACTTCTTTAAGATTATATCTCAACCACTCTTGTACCGAACCATTTGTAAATTGTAGTGAGACTGAAGAAGGTATCAGCATTTCCCAAACTTTCAAGGACTTTAGGCAATCCCTCAGCAGATGGATAACTGATTCTTCTCCATTACCATACCTTGGGCACACTAAGCTAGAAGCCATTCCCCACTAGAATCAAAGCTTATTAGTTAATAGTTGATTTTTCATCACTAACCAATTGAAGCACAACCATCTATATGGTGCTGGAAGTTTCCACAACCAGCTCCAGTCCTCTTCCACATCGATGCAATCACTTTGACATTTAACTCTATAAGCTGATCGTGAAGTAAACACTCCATTTGTTTCAGGCATCCAGACCCACTTATCCTTCATGCTTGTGAGTGTCACTGTAGGAGTACCCAGAATCTTCAACATTACCCCATGTGGTAATATTTCAAACAATAAGTCTGACTTCCATGTTCCATTTTCATCCAAAAAGGCACTTACCGGAACGTCCATATCAAAAAGTTACCTATCCACACTCTTCTCTTCACTCAGAGGTTTATCAAGCCATATATCCTTCCAAAAGAGAGTATTAATCCCATCACCAATCCGTCTTTTCAAACCCTGAAGCAAGGAGTTTCAACCCTTCCATTAAAGACCTCCAAGTGTAAGAGACATTCACCATTTTCGTATTTTCAAACATATTCGAATTAATCATATCCCCTGTGTATTTATATTTGGCTACTAGCACTCTTACCCAGAGACTCTCTTGATGGCTTAGGAACCTCCAGGCTGACTTTTGCATTAATGCCTGATTATGATCTTCCACACTCCTTAAACCTAAGCCTCCCAACCTTTTTGGTCTGCATACCTCTTTCCACTTCACTAGGCAATACCCTTCTTGTCCTCGGATCCTCCCCACAAAAATCTCCTATTTAGCTTATCCAAGGCACTTGTAATCTGTTTCAGCATAACAATAGTCATTATATGGTAAGAAGGAATAGAGGCGGTGACTGAGTTGATCAACGTAGCTCTTGCCACCATGCTCAACAACTTTGACTTCCACCTAGCAAGTCTTTCACCCACTTTATCAATAATATCTTGATTCGTATTCTTGGTTACTTGACGATGGATGAGTGGTACTCCAAGGTAACTGCCCAAGTCTCTTGTGATTCCAATACCCAGAACCGTACTCACTGCACGTGCGCTAGATTTAGGGGCTTTAGGCGTAACAAACAGCTTTGACTTTTCCATGTTCACCTTGGCCATTGATGCCTCGCAAAATTGATCAAGAATATCCTTTACAACACCGGCTTGTGAGGTATTAGCCCTTGCAAATAAAAATAAGTCATCCGCAAAGAAGAGGTGAGAAACACCTGGACCTCCTTTACCCAAAACAATAGGCTTCCAAGCACCTCTCTAAACGGCCTGATCAATAATGTATCCAAGCCTTTCCATACATAAGATAAAAAGGTATGGTGAAAGCGGGTCTCCCTATCTATGTAATAACCGGAAAATTCGTACTATATTAAATTAATTGTCTATTATTTAGCACAATTTTATAACTAACAAAAATAAATTTAAAATAATTATATAGGGACATGTAGACATATGGACATCTCGGCACGGCTTAAGTAGTCCCGGAGATAAGAGATTTTGCCTACTTCGAGCTAAGGAGCGACAAGCTACAGTAACCTGTGCATGTATCATATGCATGTTATTCACCTTGTCTGGCTCATCTTTGGTTGCTCTGGCTAACAATAGTCTATCATCTACAAAGAATCAAAAAACAAACAAAAGGTGAATTAAAAATCTGATGACAACTTCATTGGCGTTGAGGGGTGTTTTCTCTGTTTTCGTTGATAATATTCCATCGCAAGTTCATTGGCGTTGGCTCCAAACAATCTTTCAACACCATGGTAACGTTCTGGATGTTTTCATACCTCGAAAAAGAAATGCAAAAGGCAGGAAATTTGGTTTCGTTAGATTCTCTGAATTAAGGGTGGCAAGAAGAGCTGTGAAGCGATTGAATGGCTCTTGGCTTTTGAATTTCAAAATAAGAGTTTCTCTGGCCAGATTCAAGACCAGATCTTCTTATTGGCGTAGAGTTCAACCGTCTCAACCTCCTGCTCCAGCAAGGCTTTTTACCAACAATGATGCCTCTTCCTCTCAGCATGCACCTCAAGAAGATGAAACGACCAGAGATAAGGAAAATGGTGGAGACGCTTTTCCAGGTAGGTCTTACAGAGATGTACTAATGAAGGAGAAACAGAATGATCTTGTTTTGGAGGAAATGATTATATCAAAATCTCATGCTTCCTTGAATCAAAGTCAAGCCAAAAAAATGCAAAGTTCCTGCAAAGGTGTTATTGACGTAGAAGCTCTATACAAATTGGAAAGATGTTTGATAGGCACAGCAAATGACTTGCTGGAAATAAAGGTCATTTACGATTTTCTGAGAAGTCATGGGGTATCCGGCGTTTCCATTAAGAGGATCAGTGGCAAATCTTTTTTATTTGAAGCCGAAGAAGAAGAGACTCTTGCCAAAATCATGAAGGATGATGGATTGATTCTCCGAGATTGGTTCTGTCACCTTGAACATTGGTCTCCTAATATGAGTTTCAAATATAGAGAGACATGGATATGTTGCACGGGGCTACCACTGCATGCTTGGTGTTTAGAGACATTCAAGAACATAGCTGAGATTTGGGGGGATTTGATTTCAGTGGATGGAAATACTTTGATTCCGAAGAATTATAGTTTGGGTTACATGCTCATTTGCACAGACAGACCTGATCCGATAAATGAGGTAATCAAATTAGATTGTGGTGGTACATTTTTTTCCGTCAAGGTTGCAGAAATTGGAATGAATCTCAAAAATGTTGTTGATAACAACATGGATAAAGCCGAAAGTGTCTTGATCCAGTCTAGCGCAGCCACAAGTTCAGGTAACGAAGATTTCAATTGTAATCAAGGAGGTTTATGCCCACATCTTTCTCTTGAAAAGGAAGAGAATGGGATTCCTCTAAATTCAATTCCAATCCCTGTTACTGAAGCTGACGCCACACAGAGTGTTGATGAACCTGAAACGTCTGCTCATGCATGTCAAGCCGGTGTAAACACTGTAAATGAAGTCAACCTTCCATTGAATCACAAAAGGGACAAAGAGGCGGTGGGAAGCATTTTTGATATGGAATTAAATTCTCTTGTCGGCCCCTCTAATCGAAATGCATCAAAAGATCCTCCATTTGCCATGCAAAATAACGGCAATGAAGTTAATCCCTCTGTTGAGCTGGCTATCGTGGAATCTGCTCCAGATCGAGTGCAAGCTGCTTCAAATATCTATGCATTAAATTCTCCTAGAAGGGATTTTTATCAGAGAAAAGCTCCTAAACCAAGAAAAGTTAAATCTTTGTCAGACGTAGAGGAGGACACCTGGAGGAAAGTTGAAAAAAAGAATAAAAAGAAAGTTAAGAAAATTTCCAGCAAAAAGAAACTCACACGAGTCTGCTCACAAGAAGATTTTGCAAATGACTCATTGTCAGATGGTGATTTCAAAAATCGTTATAAAGTAATCACGAAAGAAGCCAAGGACATATGGGAGGTGGGGAAGCTCATTGGTTTATCTGCTGATTGTGAAGATGAGATAGTCATTGAAAAACTGAAAGAATTAGGGAGAACTGAAGCCGGTGTCAATCATGAAAATTATTAGCTGGAACATCAGGGGCTTAAATAATCCGGCTAAAGGAAGAGTTTTGAACAAGTTAATCACTTCTACGGGTGCAGATATGGTTTTACTACAAGAAACAAAGTTAGTGGATCTTAAGGTGGAGCAAATTCCAGAATGGTGGGGAAATGGTGATATTGATTGGACTTTCTCTCCTTCTGAGGGACTTTCGGGAGGTTTGCTGGTTTTGTGGGATAAAGGGAGCTTTCAATTAGAAAATGTGTTTAGATCCAAACGTATTATTGTTCTGAAAGGTAAATGGTTAAAACCAGACTTTCTTTGTTCTATCTGTAATCTATATGCTCCTTGTGAGCTTAATGCAAAGGTGGAATTATGGGAAGCAGTTTCTATAATAAAAGAAGTTTGGGGCGGAGAATGGCTTATTGCAGGAGACTTTAACGCTATAAGGGGAGATCACGAGAGACAGGGATGTTCTCAAATGGGGATAGGTATAAAGGAATTCAATGATTTCATAAATGATTGTGAGTTAATCGACCTTCCATTAGTTGGCAAGAATTTTACTTGGTTTGGAACTGGCAACAAAAAGAGCAGAATTGACAGATTTTTGGTTTCCTCTGAATGGATTAACACTTTTCCGAATCTTGAACAGAGGTGTCTAAAGCGATCTATTTCGGATCATTGTCCTCTATTTCTCTGCTCGGATTGCTATGATTGGGGGCCAAAGCCTTTCAAAATCTTTGATTGCTGGTTCTACAACAATGATCTCATTAAAGAAGTGGAAGCTCAATGGATGTAAACTTCGAACAATGGAAGGGCAGGCTCTAAGGTGAAAAAGGGTTGTGGGAGGATTCGTTCATTTCTCAAAAGATGGAGAAAGGAAGCTTTTGGTAACATTGATGTGAAGGTAGCCCATCTTGAAGCTGACCTGGAGTAATTCGATTGGAAGAGCAGTAGGGGGGAATTAACACCGAATGAATTGGAATCAAGCCATGAATTCTTTGGTTTACACATTACTTAACTAGCCATGAATTCTTAACGATTGTTGCTACGTCACTTAAAAAATGTCTTTGTCGTCAATTATCTAGGGATGTATGTTTCAACTCAAGGTCAAATGGATGTCTTGATCTATCTGGAAGAGGTGAGCAATTCTTTTTTGGCATGCTTTCTGTTGTTTTTTGCGTGACTTTCGTGGCCGAGTTGCTATGAGTTACTATGATGGCTGAGTTGTTGGACGGTGATTGATCTGTCACAAACCGGGATGGCCTCGATCTCCAAATCAAGATCTTCCAATCAATGGTTATTATGCTCTTCAAATGCCTGCTGTTATGCCGCTTAAAGAAATGCCTTTCAGTCCTCTGTCATTGGGTTGCTATGATGGTATTCCAACCTCGAAGCTTACATGGTGGCTCATCTTTGATCAGTTTTGTCTGGTGAATTAATTTTATAGCAGGTTTTATTTCAATTCTGTATGTCCTCGGTTGTTGATTCTCTGACTTTTGTTTGCTGTAATACTCCTTAGTCCCTTAATATCGGGTTGACAGCTGCCAAGTTAGCAGAAAAAGGACATCCATGTTATTAATTTTGGACTCTGTAGATAGTCCATTTAATAAAATCTTTACTTTTCAAAAAAAAAAAGCCTATGAATTTTGATTAAAACCTTGTGTAAATCAACTAAGTTCATAAAGTTGATTTTAATGTATTTTAATTAGTTAAATTTGGAAATAATAGAATTATTAAATCTAAGTTTGAGTCTTAGGTGTAGTTACATATTATACATCATATATATAGATATATGTATATATGTAGATATATAATAATAATTATGGCATACACATATATAATAAAACAAAGTAAACAAAAATAAAATACTACAATAAGGTTATCATAAAGTACTTACTTAATATAAAATATACATATATATAATATAATAATGATATTATATTAATAAAATTGATGAAACCGATTGGCTTCTTCAAGAAGCCAATCGGCTTCCTTTGTTTTACCCCACCCAAGTGGGATTTAAAGTCAAACGAAATTAATGGAACAAAGAAAGAGTGAACAGGAAAGGAATAGAAGCGGGAAAAGAGAATGGGAAAGAAACCGAGAGGGGCGACGAGGTGAAGGAAATTGGAAACAGAGAGGGGCGACGAGGTGAAGGAAATTGGAGAGAGTGAAGCTGGGCTTCTCGACTAAAACAGAAACAAGGAAAAGAAGGGCTGTCCAGCGATAGGGGGAAAGGAAAGGAAGGACTGCTCAGTGATTTGGGGTGTCCGGCGATTTGGAGAAAGGAAAGAGGAGCAGTTCGGTGCCGGAAAAGGGAGGAAATGGTAGAGCAGAACAGGCTGAACATAAAGGTTTTCATAAAAGGCTGAAAGTGTGGCGTTGGAGATGGTCTGAAGCTGCCATTGGAGGGCTAAATCTGGACCAAAGGCTTCTGATTTTGGTGGCTATCTGGGCGGCAGATTGGAAGGGTTCAAAACAAACAAGTTTAGGCGTGAAGAGGGAGAGACACCGAAAACAGAAAACGCAGCAACAGGGGAGTTATGCTTGCTGCTGGATTCTCTCTTTTCCAAGTCCAAACGAAGTGGAATTTGGGAGAGCGAAGGTATTGAACCAAAAAGGGGGTAGGCACTAACGGTTTTCCTATTAGTTGAAGCACTAAACAGGAAGTAAGGCTTACGGTAAAGAAGTTTTATTTCTTTTGTGGCTTGTTGGTGTGAAAATCTATCTTTTTTGTAGATTGAGCTTGGTCTTAATAATATAAATATTTATCTTAAAATTTTTGTAGGGTGTTGTTGGTGAAAGAAGCTTGAGGACTTATTATTATTAGTGCTACAATGGTCAGTGAATTTCAAAAACAAGTATAGTAATAGTTTTGGATCGACAATCGCATTTAAGGTAAATGGTCCAACTGTGGAATATAATCCCTATACATACATACATATATATGTATACCCATACACAAATAGAGAATAATGATGAGAAGATTATGAATGTAGGAGTGAAGAGGAAGTATTTGGTAAGAGTGGCCAAAACGCAAGTTGGTATTATCTAGGTAAGGGAATATACGGTAAATGCCTGTCAGTCTACTATGCTTATGCATGTTTAAATTAATGTTATTTAATATTTATGGATTTAAATGCATCTTTGGTTAAATGTCCAAATACGTTGGATTGAGTTTTAAATGCATAATGTTTTGGATTTGGACTTGGATTTGGATTTGGATGTGTATTGGAAATTGGTGTATTGAAGATATATTGCTTGATTGAATTTTTCTACAGGTATCTGATTTGTGGTTATGACGCTGGGTAGTGTTCTACCTATGCCGTTATAATGCCGAAATTTCGTTAGAAATTGTCTAAATAAGTTTCTTGATATTAAATTGGATTTATTAAATGCCTTTAAAACCTCATGCATATTAATCACTGCTATTTGTTATTGAGACTTCGTACGATTAGATTTTTAAAACTATAAGTATGTGGAACGGTTTATGCCTTTAGTACTCAACCTATTTTGTAAGATATATTTCTAAACGAGTTTTGACTCATGATATATGTGATGATGTATAATGCCTGTGTGGCACTTGGAAATGCCTTTATGGCACTTGGAAATGCCTTTGTGGCACTCGCCTATGTGGTGTTTTATTATGCTTGTGTGGCATTCAGTAAGCCTGTGTGGCATTGAGGCGTCGTATACGTAATTGCGTCATGGATCCCGCCTGTGTGGCAAATGGGTAGCGGTAATTACGTATGATTGTCCGACAACTAGTCGTGACTTGTACCTCAGCTACCAGATGATCACTGGTGTTGGGATGATTCATGATCATGGATAGAGCCCTGGTATGGGACACTGACCACTGCTAGCTACAGTGGATGCTTTCATAGAAAGCTTCTTGGTTATATTTCCAAAGATTCCTGTTACGTTACCGAATCTCCTAATGCTCGTCTCATATAAATGTTTTTAAATGTATATTACGATACTGTTACAAAGACGAGCGAATATATCATTTCTACTACTACTATATATATCTTGATTCGGTGAATGCTTGAGTACTAAATTGTTTTGAAATTTCTTGGCATAACATTTTATAACTTATAAACTATGGTTTATCGATTTGGTATTATTTCCAATAAAACATCTTTGAGCAGGAGTTTTGGCACGTTCATTCACGCATGCACATGCATTTAACATAGTAGAAACCTAACATCATTTAGCGTATGCTTTCTTACTGGGCTTTCCCCAAAACTCACCCCCTTCCACCTCAGATTATTTCAGGTAGACTCGGCACGAGCGTGGTGCATCGAAAGTCTTTTTGTCGAGTTGTAGAAAGCTATAATTTGAGCCAAGGTATAGTCTTTTGTTCTTTTGTTTATATCCCAAACTAAATTCTTTTGTGTACACAGTGTATAGGATTCGGGATGTAAGTACTAGGTGATATCGAGTCTATAAACATACTGTGATTCGTAGTTAAGTTGTAATCTCGATATGTTTATATATTGAATCATTTGGATGTCAAATATTTCAGAAGTTACATGGAGATTTGAAATTTCTACAGGTTGAAACGATGATGTACTTAGTATGGGGATGGACACTAGACTAAAATAGGGGCGGAGTTTTTCAGTGTCGTTTTCGACACGTCTTACTAAAAGACTATATTGGGACCTTAAACAACTAGTCTTAAATAACTATAGGAGTGGGACTCTACTCATTAGGTTTTAGCTACACTGAGCGAGAGACAAACATAAGAAGTGAAAGAAAAAGTTAGCCCGAAATTCCCGGCTTCCGAGGGCGTTACAATCTAAGTCCTCGCTGTAGAGAAAATACTTCTGTCAATTCACCATTCCATAATACTGAAGCCTTTGCACCTTTAACACAGTGCAGAATAAGTTTAATCCATTGCATTGGTAATCTAAGAACATTAAGTATATCCTTCAAAATTACCAATGAACGCTATCATATGCCTTTTCCAAATCAATTTTTTTAGTCATAAATCCATCCTTTCACTTGGATTTCTTAATAGTATGAATTATTTCTTGCGTAATGATATCTGCAGCCTACCTACCCGGGATAAAGCTCGTCTATGTCGGGGATATTAGATCATTAAGATGTGTTCGCAATCTATTAACAACTTTGGTGACCAACTTATATGCCACGCAACAAAGGCTAATTGGACTAAATTGTTTCACTGTTTCAAGAGAGTTCACCTTTGGTATAAGAGTTATTAAAGTAGTATTTAACTCAGTAGGAAGTTCCCTAGCATTAAAAGCTCCATTTACCGCTTCCACTAGTTCTTTATGAAAAAGATCCCAATATTTCTGATAAACTCGAGCTTGGAAGCCATCAATACCCGAAGAGGCCCATGGTTTCATTTGGTAAAGGGCAGCATGCACCTCATCCAAATCTAGCTCTTGACAAAGTGATCTAACTTGCAAAGAAGATAATGAACCACCACAATATTCAACTGATGGTATCTATCTGCCACCTTCTTCAATATACAATGATTTTTAATAATTCACCACCAATGCTTTGAGTGCATCCTGGTCTGTTATCCATGAACCCTCCTCATCCCGAAGCATATTTATCTGGTTACTACTTTTACAGCAGACTATTGATAAATGAAAGAAGCGAGTTTTCACCCTCCAAGATCCACTTTGCCCACGATTTTTTATGCCAGAGCAGCTCTTCTTGTTTAAGAATAGTACTATATTCACTTCTTAAACATCTTTCTTATACTTGTAATTGATGTGACCAGTTCTCCACTAATTCCTTCTGTACTCTCGCTAGACGAGCTAGGATTCGTCTTTTTCTACCAAATAGTTCCAAAACAATTAAAGTTCCAATCCCTCAGCTTCTTCACCAATAGTTTAGATTTCTCCAGGAAGGTACCCTGCTTATTCACCCACACCAAATTCATAACAAGTTATCTAGAGACGGATCTATTAACCACATAGAGTGAAATCAAATGGTTTTTGTCCCCCCCTTCCATGCAATGGTTTAACCACTTATAATAATACTGTTCAGTGATCTGAATAAGTATTAGGCAGGTGAAAGACTCGAGCATCTGGGTAAAGAAGTTTCCAGTTGTTGTTAGCTAACGCACGATCCAGGCATCCAGCCTTTCATATATTCTCTCTCAACCAGGCCTTCTATTACACCAAGTGAATTTAGAACCATGAAACCCCAGATCTATAAGATTGCAAGAATTTATCATTTGATTGAAAAGGAGACATCTATTTATAGAGATGCCCGCTCCTTCTGACTTCTCAAAACTTTCTTTAACTTCTTTAAAATTGCCTAAAAGAAGCCACAGCAAGGTATTTTTTTATGAAAATTTTTCTAAAAAGGACCATAACATCTTCCTTCCCTCCAGTGATGTACTTACATATATTGCTAAAAACAACCATGTCCGTGCATCCTTCCTAATCACAACATGAATTATTTGGCTTGAAGCATGGACAATATCCAATTTGAAATGGTAAACATTCCAACACACCCAAATCCCACCCGAAAAACCAACAGGATTAACTGTATACCACTTTCGAAAGCCTCGATTCTTAATCATTTTCACTGCGGCATTTTGCCCCACTCTATTTTCCACCAAAACCACAATGCTTGGCTTATGCACCCTAATCAAATTCTTGTAATTTCTAAGATATTTTCGATTACCATATCCCCTAGTATTTCATAGAAGAATATTCATTAAACCCATTTGTATGTTGGCCTAGATCTCCTGCTTTCTAAACTGAGCTTCAAAGTTACCTCCATTGTTATCGTACAAAGGATTCATCATTTTGTTCTAATTAAATACTTCTGTTTGCTGCGTTTCAGGCACAAAGGAATTTGGTGGATCCCTTATTCTGTGTTAATCTGCGGATTCGCTGATAGAAAATAGGTTTAATAGCTAGTTTCTTCTAGGCGGGGTTTTGGCAATGACCGGCGACTTTCAACGCATGCGATCTAGTTAGGAAGAAGATCTCTTGAATAGATCAACAAACTGAATCAAAGTAGGAGAATTGTCTCGAGTACATCAAGACTTTACTGATGAAGGAAATCCAAAGCTTTCCTTTAAGGACATGGTATGTAGATCCCAGGACGCATGGGAATAGGGTCAGAATGAAAATCATGAACAGGAGCAAGAATTCATGGAATCTCAAGATAATTTATTCTCCATATCGACGAAAGACTCATGGCCGTGCATTTCATTATCTGAGCAATTTCGTAAGAAGATTCAAAAACAATGGAGGGATTGCTTAGTTATAAAACTCTTGGAACATTCGGTAGGCTACAAAACTCTGGATGAAAAGTTGAAACTCCTTTGGAACCCGAAGCGTGATTATAAATTAATTGACTTGGGGGAAGCTTTCTACTTAGTGAAGTTTGCTTCCATGGAAGATCCGAAATTTGTTATAGAGGAAGGTCCTTAGCTAATATTTGGCCATTATCTGACGATTAGAAAGTGGAAGCCAGAATTTCCTCCTAATGATGCGGTGATTAAATCGACGACCGTGTGGATCTGATTCCCTGAGCTTCCAGTTGAGTATTATGATGAGTGTATCCTAATGGCCATGGGGAACACAATTGGAGTGGCCATTAAGGTGGACAGAAACACTTGATATACTTCGAGGGGTAAACTCGCGAGGGTTTATGTTGAAGTTGAACTAGATAAACCTCTAGTTCTTAAAATATGTGTGGATGGCCATTGGCAAAAAGTAGAATATGAAGGCCTCAATCAGATCTGCGTCCATTGTGGGAGAATGGGGCACAAAAATAAATGTCCATACCAGGCAAAAAAGAAGCAAGATGTGCAAGAACAGAATGTAGATGGTCCTATGTATATGGGGGTTAAATAACAGGTTGCTCCTGACGAACATTTGGAAACAGTGGCTGGCGACTTTGGCCCTTGGATGGTGGCGCAACCACGACGACAGAGGAGAGCTAGGAAAAACTAAACCGAGAATCTCGGGAAATATCCAATTAATGGATCACGTTTTCAAATTTTGGAGGAGGATAATTTGGCTAATTTGGGGGAACATGCAAAGGAAGTTATGGGATCTAAAAATTATTCTCTAATAGAAGTCAACGGCAAAGAAAACTCTCTAGTAGATATAGCCATTATGGGCTGAAGGGCTGGTATTTCTAAAGTTAAAAAGGAGTCCATTTCTGAGGATGAGGCTGAACCATCGAAGGAAGTGTGTTTACAGCCCAATAAATACAAATCTGACATAGGTTGTGTAGTGCAAATGACCGGACCTAATGTTGCTGTCATAAACCAAGTCAATGCTGTTGAGAATGTTAAAAATGTTGATAGAAAGAGCCCGGCTCATTTGAGCCAGGATAAAGGACATTTTCTTCAACCCCTTCCCATGCTTTCTGATGATATGGAATTGGCTTCAGATTATCTTTTATTATTTTTAAATAAGGTATCCATGTCATCCTCTATACATCTTTTTTTTTTTGTTACAAATTCTCTATACCTCTTAATGCACTCTTCTTGTTCATGTAAGAATTCAAGCCTATGTTTTTTATCCTTTGGTTAGTTTGACCGTTTCACCTCTCAGGGCAATCTGCTTTGCCGTCCAGTCTAAGGCATGGAAGATCTCTAGTAAAAAGATCATAAGTTTTTATGGTTTGAAGATTGAATTCGTTTATCTCATGCATTCCTACACAAGAAACATATAACCTTTGGCAACAATTGGAATATATTTTACTATTAGATTAGATTTAGATGGTCATAACCTGATCGAAAAATCCATTTTATACAGATTAATCAATTTATCCGATATGATTGAATAGTGACATTCAAGAATTTGTATCAGTGAGATTAATATTGTAATACTATTTTTTATATGATATTTTGTTACTTAATACAATGTTGATAAAATTAAATATAGTAGTAAATATTTCATAATATAAGACATTTTTTTTTAAATCTTGATAAGCTCATGACATCGAAAAGCTTGGAAATTAACGATTATGGACACCTTGCTTACACTCTGTACATGCCAGAGAAAATCCAACCTCAACCCTTCAAATTGAAGTTTAAACCTAAGATGGAAAAGATACAAAGTGAAGTCCAAGAACAATCTTTGCTATATAAAGGTAAAGATCCAATGGTTAAAGAGGTTGAGATATGTGTTGAAGACAACTCTTCAATCGAAATTAGTAACTCTGAAAGTGGGAGTACAGGTCAGATGGATTCCTAGAACGGTTTTTATAATCCAAGTGATCAAAATCTAGCAAAGTTCAAGAGGTCAAATACTTTTGTCTTCGCCACAGAATGCAAGAAGCAAGATGTAAGCAATCCTTAGTCTGGAGACAAACAAGGAAAAGAGGATGAATGCATGCATACAAGTACTAGAAAAATGACCACTCAATTAAGGAAGAAGATGTGAACTTTGGACAAAGCCAAGCTTGTTCAAGCAAAAAAAAAAAAGGGTATCTCTTTGCAATTGGAATTCGAAGCAAACAAAATATGCCAAGAGGACTAAGTCGAAACCCACCAAGAGAATAATCACACAACTAGGAAAAAGAAGTTCAAGTTTTGAGCTTGGTTCGACCTTCGTGTTAAGCATTCCTCATAGGAAAAAAATAAAGCTTTAAGGAGATAGAAGTTGAATGACCAAAACATGCTTTTGCGAGCTTTAGTCTTGAGAGACTTTGGTGATATTGCTGATTGATTATTTTTTTCGTTTCCCTTCCTTGCTTTCATTTTGATATTCCTCTTATGTACTGACCTCTTGTATAGTTTAATTGTTTTTAATGAACCTTTCTTGTTTGGTACCAAAAAAATACAATTTTTTAATAAATAAAAAATTTCTTATATTCTATTCATAATAAAAATTTATCTCATTAGTTATTAGTGGTGCTGCATAAAACTTTTTCTTTTCATGCTAATAAAAATATGATATAAAATACCAACAAGTGGTTGGAAGAAGTTGTTAGCTTTAATTTGACAAGTATTTTGAAATGATAAAACTCAAGTAAAACTTAAAAATGATTTTTCTCTAAGTAAATTTGCTTTGAATGAACTCAATGATAGAAATTATTTTAACAAAGTCTTGGATTGAGATTTCAATTGAAAAAGTCAGTAAATACTCTTAGAAAAGTGTTAGAAAGTTTTTTAACTGACTTAGAATCATAAAAGCCATAAACTATGCAGCAAATTAAGTGCAGGAAAGCCTATTGGACAAAAGGCATCGATCCCTACTATAGAGGGATCGATCCCAAAAAGGCAGAATGCTTCAGAAGCCACCCGGGAGAAGTTTGGAAAGCATTCTGGAGAAAAGGGATCAATCCCCCCCAGGAAAGGGATCGATCTCTCAATGGCAGACTACTTGGAAAAGACCCAGAAAAGGCTAGGAATGAATTCTGGAGAAAAGGGATCGATCACCCCAGAAAAGGGATCGATCCCTTCGCTCGAAATCTGACTCCAACGGCTAGTTTTTGAGGGTTTCAACTGGAAGAAATGCATTAAATACTTCACCAACTGTTCCAGACATTTGGTAGACTATAAATAGAGGCATTTATGAAGTTTGGAGGCAGAACAAGCATTCTAAAGTATTCAAGCTTCAAGAGAGAAAACTAAATCTAAAAATCTTCATTGTAACTCCATTTTGTGAGATTTCTTTGTGTTCTTCACCCATTCACTGAAAATTCTCTTATTCAAAGGGGTGAGCTATCCTTGTAAGGACTGATGTTGTAGAGTGTGGGTAGTAATACAAGGGTAGAGGCTTAGAAGGAGATTTCTAAAGTCTCAAGAGAAATTGTAAGAGGTATTGCCACACCTTCAAGTGGTTTGTAAGCATTCTCAAGGAAGAGCTGAATCAAAACCTTGACAAGCGGTTCAAAAAGAGAGGACGTAGGCAAGAGATTGGCCGAACCTCTATAAACTTGTGTTTGCTTCTCTTTCCTTTACTCTTTTTACTACACTTATTTCATTGTTATTTATTTAGTTTTAATTTTGCATTAAGAGTTAGAAAAATTAGAAATAAGTAGAAAAACCGATTCACCCCCTTCTCGGTAGAGCCAACAATTGGTATCAGAGCTTGAGCTCGAGATTGAGTTAGATTAACATCTATCGAGTAAAACGATCACGAATGGCTCAAACTAGTTTGTCTACACCTTTGGTAGGAGAGGGACACTCTACGGTTAGACCTCCACTCTTTAATGGTGAAAACTATACCTATTGGAAGACTAGAATGATGCTATTTATTCAAGCTAATGATTATGAAGTATGGAGAATTATTGTTAAAAGTCCCCTTATCCTTATTAAGAAAGTAGATGGGTCGGATGTGCCTAAGAAAGAAGATGAGTGGGATACTAATGATATTAGAATGGCACAACTTAATGCTAAAGCAATGCACACACTATTTTGTGCATTAGGACCAAATGAATATAATCGAGTTTCACAATGTGAAAATGCTAAACAAGTTTGGGATAAACTAGCTATCACACATGAGGGAACCACACAAGTCAAAGAAACAAAAGTAGGCATGCTCACTCAAAACTATGAACTATTTAGAATGAAGAATGATGAGTCAATTAGTGACATGTTTATTAGGTTTACGGACATAATAAATGGTCTTAAAGCTTTAGGGAAGACATACTCTAACGTAGAGATGGTCAAAAAGGTTCTCAATAGCTTACCTAAATCATGGGAAGCTAAAGTCACTGCTATTGAGGAATCCAAGGACCCTCATACACTCTCATTAGATGAACTTATGGGATCCTTACTCACTTATGAGATGAAAATTAAGAGAAACCAAGATCCCCCAAGGAAAGTTGGAGTAGCACTAAAATCCACCATAATTGAGGAATCAAAAGATGATCATGATGTAAGTGGTGATGAAGAGGACTTAGAAATGGCCATGTTTGCCAAGAGATTCAATAAATTCATGAGGATGAGAGCTAGTGGAAATTCTAGGAGACCCTCTAGGAGAGAGTTAAATAGAGGAGAAACTAGTAGGAAAGAAAAAGACCAAATTATTTGTTATGAATGCAAAAAACCTGGTCATATTAAGTTTGATTGTCCTTTGTATAGAAAGCAAAATGAGAAGAAACAAAAGAAGAAGGCAATGGTGGCTACTTGGAGTGATAGTGATTGCTCCGATGAAGAGAATGTGGAAGATGAAGTAGCCAACCTTTGTTTCATGGCTTTTGAAGATGAGAAGGTAACTTATAACTTGTTAGATACTAATGAAACACTTTTGATGAATTGCAAGATGCATTTGATGAGTTAGCCAATGAATTTGAATGCATGAACTTGAAATATAAGAAAATGATCTCTAAGTAGAAAAAGGAAAATGAAATGATTGTGAATGTTAAGTTAGAATGTGAGAAGAAATTAGAAAATGCTAATCTAGAAATCGAAGAATTAAATAAGAAGAACACTAATTTGCAAAACTCCTTTTCTAGATTTTACATGGGTCAACAAAAACTTGATCAAATGCTAGCACCTCTAGGAAGACCATGATTAGAGGAAAAATGGCTGTCAAGATTTGGGTGCCTAAACATGTTTTAAATTCAAGTGATGAGTCCTTAAAGATGAAATGGATCCCTAAAGGATCTAAAATTATAAGTACCAACTCTCAAGGACCCAAGAAAATTTGGGTACCTAAGATGAAAGCTTGATGTGTTTGTATGTAGGAGGAAGAGTATTGCTACAAGGCTAAGTCCAAGGAGCATTGATACCTTGATAGTGGATGCTCAAGACACATGACGGGTGACAAGAGTCAATTCAAGTTCCTAAAGCATAAGAGTGGTGGAGAAGTCACATTTGGAGACAACTCCAAAGGACAAATTGAAGGAATTGGCTCAATTGGTAACTCTTCCTCAACTATTGAGAATGTGTTGTATGTTAGAGGCTTAAAGCATAATTTGCTTAGTATTAGTCAATTGTGTGATAAGGGATTTAAAGTTGTGTTTGATGATTTGTGTTGCAATGTTGTTAATGCCAAAACTAATCAAATTGTTTTTATTGGACATAGACAAGGAAATATTTATATTGTGGATTTAAATGAACTTAATAGCAAAAATGTATGCTTTATGGCCACTAGAGAAGATGAAACTTGGTTATGGCATAGAAGACTAGGTCATGCTAGCATGCATGTTTTGTCTAAGTTAGCCAAAAGAGATCTAGTAGTAGGATTAACTAAGCTTCAATTTGAAAATGATAAAGTTTGTGAGGCATGTGTAAGAGGAAAACACAAAAGAATTTCATTTAAATCTAAGAAGTGTGTCACTACCTCTAGATCACTTCAACTTCTTCACTTAGATCTCTTTGGACCAACTAGGATAACTAGTTTAGGAGGTAAACACTATGGATTCGTGATAGTTGATGATTACACTAGGTTTACTTGGGTGTTCTTTTTAAGTGTGAAGAATGAGGCCTTAGATAAATTCATTGTTTTCTCAAAATTTGTTCAAAATGAAAAAGGTTATTCCATTTCAAGTATTAGAAGTGATCATAGAAAAGAATTTGAAAATCTTGGTTTTGATATGTTTTGCAATGAAAACGGTATTAGCCATAATTTTTCAGCTCCTAGAACTCCTCAACAAAATGGGGTAGTTGAAAGGAGAAATAGAACCTTAGAAGAAATGGCTAGAACCATGCTTTGTGAAAATAACTTACCTAAATATTTTTGGGCTGAAGCAGTAAACACCTCTTGCTATGTTATAAATAGAGCTATGGTAAGGCCTACTTTAAAGAAAACTCCCTATGAGCTTTATAAAGGAAAAATGCCTAACATAAGTTATTTTCACCCATTTGGATATAAATGTTTTGTTTTAAACAATGGTAAAGATAACCTAGGAAAATTTGATGCTAAAAGTGATGAAGATATTTTTCTTGGTTATTCTTTAAATTCTAAGGCTTATAGAGTTTTCAATAAAAGAACACTTGTTGTAGAAGAGTCAATACATGCAATCTTTGATGAATCAAATATTTTTAGTAGAACCAATCTTGATGATGAAGTAGAGATTTTTGATGAACCTATAGTTGATCCATCTCAAGATAAGGATGTTAGGGAACAATTAGAAGATCTTACTATTAACAAAAATGAGGAGTCCATGGAACAAGAAATAATTGAGAAGGAATCTAGGTGTCCTAGAGAACTTGGATATGTGAAAGATAATGACATTGTTGGAGATCCAACCATTGGAGTTAGAACTAGGTCAACCTATAGAAACATATGTAATCATATAGCCTTTGTGTCACAATTTAAGCCAAAGAAATTGGATAAGGCCTTGAAAGATGAAAATTGGATTATGGCCATGCAAGAGGAATTAAATCAATTTGAGAGAAGCAAAGTATGGACATTAGTGGAAAGACCTAAAGATTATCCCATCATTGGAACCAAATGGATATTCAAAAATAAGATGGATGAAAATAGCATTATTGTTAGAAACAAGGCTAGGTTAGTGGCTCAAGGATATAGACAAGAAGAAGGGATAGACTATGATGAAACCTATGCTCCGGTAGCTAGATTAGAAGCCATTAGGATACTACTTGCTTTTGCATGCTATAAGGATTTTAAGTTGTATCAAATGGATGTAAAAAGTGCTTTCTTAAATGGTTATATAAATGAAGAGGTTTATGTTGAGCAACCTCCCGGTTTTGAAAATCCAAAATTTCCTAACCATGTTTTCAAACTTTCAAAAGCCTTATATGGATTGAAACAAGCTCCTAGAGCTTGGTATGAAAAACTTTCAAAGTTTTTAATCGAAAAGGGTTTTACAAGAGGAAAGGTAGACACAACCTTGTTTATTCAATCTAAGGGTCATGACATATTAGTAGTTCAAATTTATGTAGACGATATCATTTTTGGATCTACAAATGAGTCATTGTGCAAAAATTTCTCAAAGCTAATGCAAGGTGAATTTGAAATGAGTATGATGGGAGAATTAACCTTCTTTCTAGGACTTCAAGTTAAACAATGTAAAGAAGGTATTTTCATAAATCAAGCTAAGTATACTAAAGATTTGCTCAAAAGATTTGGAATGGATGAATCTAAACCTTATTCTACACCTATGAGCACAAATATTAAACTTGATAAGGATGAAGGAGGAAAATGTGTAAACACTAAACTATATAGGTCTATAATTGGCTCATTGCTATATTTAACTGCTAGTAGACCCGATATAATGTTTAGTGTATGCTTATGTACAAGATTTCAGTCATCCCCTAGAGAATCACACCTACAAGCAGTAAAAAGAATCCTTAGATACCTCAAAGACACTTCTTCCTTAGGACTCTAGTATCCCAAAGATTCTACACTTGATCTACATGCTTATTCCGATGCGGATTTTGGTGGATGCAAAGTGGATAGAAAAAGCACATCGGGAACATGTCAATTCTTAAGAAGTAGGCTTATTTCATGGTTCTCTAAGAAACAAAATAGCGCAGCTCAATCCACAACCGAGGCTGAATATATAGCTTCCGGAAGTTGCTGTGCTAAAGTATTATGGATTAAGCAACAAATGAGAGACTATGGAATAGAAATGAACCAAGTTCCCATTAAGTGTGACAACACTAGTGCTATCAATCTTACAAAAAATCCCATCCAACACTCTAGAACCAAGCACATTGAGATTAGACATCATTTTATATGAGATCATGTGCAAAAAGGGGACATAATTCTGGAGTATGTAGACACCTTTCACCAATTAGCTGATATCTTTACAAAACTCTTGGATAAGGAGAGATTTTGCACTCTTAGAGGTGAATTAGGCATAATGAATGCTCCTTGAAGTAATTTGATGTTGCATGAATGTCTTATGGTTGGTTTGTGATGATTGCAAGACAGCAATTTGAAGAATATAATTACACTTGCAATTCATGCCCTTAACTTACTGAGTTACTGCTCATGTTCATAGCTCTTTAAGATTGAACTGTTGAGTTTTGTGTGTTTTGATCATGATAAACCTCTTTCATTAGCCAAAACACATTTCTAATGTTAAGACACTATCACAGCCATGTTCATCTATTATTTCTGCATACTTATGCAAGTTTCTGCACTTATCTACAATATTCTGCACTTTTTCTGCAGTTTTTCAAACTCATTTCATGCATCCCAAGTGGAAAAAACCAGATTCTGATGTTCAAATAGTAAAAATGCATAAGTTCCATTGTTTTCAAATCATTTTTATGCATTACAAATGAGGCAAGTGACTGAGGAGACAATTCTTCCAAAATAGGATTGAGTTCCAAGTCCATCAGGCCAAAAATCTGGGTTCCTGCTATGAGGGATCGATCCCTTTCACCATGGGATCGATCCCATAGCCTCAAAACTTGGTGAAGAAATCCTGGGAAGCATTCTGCCTGGAAGGGATCGATCCCCTCGGGACAGATTGCTTTTCGCGGGCCATTTTAAACGTCGGCCCCTTACTCCTCACCCACTATTCACCTTCTTTTTCACTCTCAACGCCCTTTCACCATATCCTCTCACCCAATTTTCTAGATCTCACTCATTTCTTCATCAAATCGCCTCCTTTCTTCACCAATCTTCCTCATTTCTTCATCTTTTTCATTTCCCCCACTCATTTTCTACCCAAACTTCCTCTTTTCTTCTCTTCTTTCTTCTTCCACACCATGGTTACTATTCACCCAACATTGCAATTGTAAGTTTTTCTTCCATTTTTCATTCAATTTTTCTTGCATTTCTAGTGTGTTTCCTCATATCTTGTCTACCCATTTGCATATTTTACATCAATTTCCTTTCCATATAGGTTTTCCATTTATTGGCACTTGTCTTTTTTCTAAGATTTATACTTAGACTATTTGTAGCTATTCATCCTAATTTCCTTGTCATAATTGTTAAATGCATCTTGGGTTGTGGCTCTTCGCTGTTGGTTAGATCATATCTCTCCCACTCACTCATCCATCGTTCCCCAAACTTGTGCACACCACCTGTTCGTTAAAAGTCTTCAACAAACTCTCCTACATTTCTCCACTCCATATGGCTCTTAAAGTTAAGCACACTGCTCAAAAATGCAAAACAAGTGCTTCCTCCTCTTCCTCCTCCATACCGGCCACCTTTAACCGATGCTTTCGCCATGCCAATGAGAAAACACGATTTCTAGCGAACTTTGCCAATATGCCTATTAAGCATTAGCGTCCAATTGATTTCGATTTCCTCGAATCAATTAATTTCCCTTACTTGGCCAAATTCGCTGAATTTAATTGGATTAACTTTCTCAAAATCAACACTCCGGTTCCTCCAAACATCATTCGTGCTTTCTTTTCCAATGCCGAAACCATCACGGATCCAAATGATGAATGGCGTGTTGTAGGAATTCGATCCTATGTCATGGGCAAACACATTGAAATCACCACACAATCCCTCTTTCTTGTCTTTAGGGTTCCCGACGACGGTGCTATATATGAAAATGTTGACGTCCCCTTAGAGTTTCCCGTTACCAATAATCGTGCAAGTGACCTTCCTGTCTTCGCCCGACTCCTACATATCATAATCTCCTGGAATCTTCGACCACTTGGCACAAGATATTCTCACCTTAGGAAACTTGATCGTTTTTGGCTCCATCATATCCATATTCCTGATAGTCTTCAACCACACCTCCTTCACTTTATCCTTCAAGATTGGGTGAAGATTGTCACTGACAAAGTACACACAATTGTCTTCCCTCAACCTCTCGCCTTTTACTTGCTCTTTCAAGGCGTTGACTGTTCATGTGAGGTCGGTGTACTTCCGGATCCCAGCACCACGATCAATCTCGCCACTCTCCATAACCTTGGGTGGTATCAACGTCAATGGGGAGATACAATCGAATGGGTCAAGGGTTATGACCAGGCTGAAGCTCCCGAACATGCTCTTGAAGAAGTCGGAGAAGAAGGAGGAGACGGAGACGACGTACCTACAGCGCCCACATCTTCTGCACCCTCCGGCTCTATGTCAACCTCTCTTGACCAGATCATGCTAATGCTTCAACAAATGCACACCTCTCAGCAAAATTTCTAGCTGGACGTCACTCAGCGACTTGATCAGATCGAGGAAACTCAAGCTAGTATGTATGATGAAATCCAAGATGTTTCCATTGGCTTGATCTATATGTATTACTTTGGATTGATCTATATTTCCATTGGCTTGGCTTATCACTTTGCTTAGCATTTTTCTCCATTGTTGCTTTAAATCGACTTATACCTCTGCCCCTTTCTTTTATCTCATCATCTTTGCTTTAATCCTTGATATGACAAAAAGGGGGAGAATTAATATGGTAAATTTTTCATGCATAAATTGAGGGGGAGCAAGATAAGCAAGATATTTTTCATGTAGAAATTGAGGGGGAGCAAAGCAAAATGATTTTCAAGCAAAATATTTCTCCATGTATAAATTGAGGGGTAGCCAAGCAAAATGATTTTCATGATGTCAAAATAATAAGCAAATCTATCTTAAGCAAATTTACCTTAAGTTTTGTCATATCAAAAAGAGGGAGATTGTTAGCTTTAATTTTACAAGTATTTTGAAATGACAAAACTCAAGTAAAACTTAAAAATGATTTTTCTCTAAGTAAATTTGCTTTGAATGAACTCAATGATAGAAATTATTTTAACAAAGTCTTGGATTGAGATTTCAATTGAAAAAGTCAGTAAATGCTCTTAGAAAAGTGTTAGAAAGTTTTTTAACTGACTTAGAATCATACAAGCCATAAACAATGCAGCAAATTAAGTGCAGGAAAGCCTACTGGACAAAAGGGATCGATCCCTACTATAGAAGGATCGATCCCAAAAAGGCAGAATGCTTCAGAAGCCACCCGGGAGAAGTTTGGAAAGCATTCTGGAGAAAAGGGATCGATCCCCCCCAAGAAAGGGATCGATCTCTCAATGGCAGACTACTTGGAAAAGACCCAGAAAAGGCTAGGATCGTTCCCCCCAGAAAAGGGATCGATCCCTTCGCTCGAAATATGACTCCAACGGCTAGTTTTTGAGGGTTTCAACTAGAAGAAATGCATTAAATGCTTCACCAACTGTTCCAGACGTTTGGTGGACTATAAATAGAGGCATTTATGAAGTTTGGAGGCAGAACAAGCATTCTAAAGTATTCAAGCTTCAAGAGAGAAAACTAAATCTGAAAATCTTCATTGTAACTCCATTTTGTGAGATTTCTTTGTGTTCTTCACCCATTCACTGAAAATTCTCTTATTCAAAGGGGTGAGCTATCCTTGTAAGGACTGATGTTGTAGAGTGTGCGTAGTAATACAAGGGTAGAGGCTTAGAAGGAGATTTCTAAAGTCTCAAGAGAAATTGTAAGAGATCTTGCCACACCTTCAAGTGGTTTGTAAGCATTCTCAAGGAAGAGCTGAATCAAAACCTTGACAAGCGGTTCAAAGAAAGAGGACGTAGGCAAGAGATTGGTCGAACCTCTATAAACTTGTGTTTGCTTCTCTTTCCTTTACTCTTTTTACTACACTTATTTCATTGTCATTTATTTAGTTTTAATTGTGCATTAAGAGTTAGGAAAATTAGAAATAAGTAGAAAAACGGATTCACCCCCCTCTCGGTAGAGCCAACAGAAGTGAATTTCTTGTCCAGGCATTTGGACATAGTTTGAATTGTGGAGTCATTACTATCAAAAGAGTTTTATCATTTACCACTCCGGATCCGAACAGGTTTAGTCTCAAATTGTAAAATAAATGAAGATACTTGTGGTTACACAAACAAAAGTTATAAAATAATGCAAGTGGATAGATGTTACAATATTTTTTTTCTTTTGTAATGATATTACATTCGTACTGTTGAATAACTAACTATGTAAAAATATTTATTACAACAAGTACAATAAATCAGTTATTCATAAATTGTATCAAACTCTTATACAACAAGTATTCTAGAGGTGATTAAGGGAAAAAAAACTATAGTCAAAAAGTGTGATCATAGCGAAATGAAGAGTGAATTTCAATAAGAAACAAGCAACAAATCAAAATTAAAAGAAGATTAAAAATATGATCAGTAAAAAATAAATAGAAATACATGTTAAAAATGTTTTCAATGTCACAAGTTAAATTTGTCATAGTGAAAGAAAATTATTATAGTTTATAAAGTAAAATGAATGTAAAAATGAAGATGAAATTTCTTGCCTAATTTTAAGAAATTCCAATGGTGTCAATATAGCAAAAACACCAATTTTTCTTTTCATAATAAATACTATTATATATATATATTTATATATACACACACACTCATACATACATATATATAATATCATGAACTTTTTAAAAGTTTAGTGGGGCTAATTAACCCCACTCATTGCAACGTGGCTACGCCATTCAAAATAGGATGTGCAATATTGTGATTTATATGCTGCACAATTTTCAATTTTACACTCCCAAAATTGTTTCAATATTTACAAAAACGATTTGGGACACTGGTGAATCTTTTAGTTTTTACTGCACCTCATGCAATCCAATGCATTAGAGTTCATTTCTGTTATGCAACACTTCAAAATTTCCTTTTTGAATATACGAATACAAGTTAGTAAAGCGGATAGTACATAGAATATTATTTCTAAAAACAAACTGCTTATGGATCATCCTAAAAAAGGGATCACTCAAATATTTAACCAACTATTGCCTTGTAATTACGTGGTAGTGATCTTCAAAGTATACAATTAGGAGAAAATAACTGAAATTTGTGTTATTAGCAGTTTAAAAATGGTGGGTTTTTTAGTTTGAGGATTGCTGTCAATTTCATGGATGTTAGGGCTCTTTAATGGACAAAATATAGAAATGCAACATGTTTTCTGTGATATATGCTAAAGGGCTACATAGTTTCTTCATGCATCCTTACCTAAGGGTAACAATTTTGGCCGATGATAATATGATTAGTCTTGTTTATCACAATCTCACAAGAAACTTTTGCCTGTTCAATAATTGCACCAAATTACTTTAAAAAAATCAAGAATTATAATAGAATTCACTTTAAAAAATAAGATGTTGAAATGATAAAGACAATGTAAAAGCAACAAAATTACTTAGCATATGACATTAATGTTTTATACTTCGACTCCCTTTAACTGTATTTCTCAACACAAGAGTTCCATGAATTCTTTAAATAGAAAACTTCTCATTAGATGCATCACAAAAAAAAAAATTCATTATGTTTGTTCCAAATATCCAAAACTTAATAACATAGATATTCGGATCAAAATGGAAAATGATTAACAATACACCTATAGCTATAGATCGAGGATCATCTAGCATAGGTTTCTATGTGATTTCTTTAATGAATGTGTTATGTAATGTGTAACAGTAAAAGTAAATATTATAGCAATAAAGATATGTCAAAGTTAAAATATGTTTGTCTTATTTATGTATTCACATGACCCTTGATTTGAGACACTTGATATTATAATTGCCCTACATTATGTGCACACAACCATACATACATACATACATACATACATACATACATACATATGTGGATGTAAAAAGGAGAAAAAATGAATAGAATATACACTTGAAAGTTGTTACCAGCCTCTCTGTTTTCAACGTTCTGTTCTATTTTACCATTGTAATGGCAGTAGCAATTTTCTTCATTTGAATCAAACTAGCCAACGAATTGGTACTAGAATTGAAGATTCTATAAAAATCGTAAATAGTGATTTTTAAAAATCCCTAAGTAAGAAAATTGATCTAAATAATACCAAAAGTATTGGAGTATTTAGTGTAATTTTTCAACATAAAAAATTCTTATTTATTTTCAAAAAAATAGAATAAAATAAAATTGAGCTTTTTAAAATAAAAAATGAATTTAATCACAATAAAAATAAGAATTATTTTTAACCATTAAAATAAGAGTATTTTATTAAGGTTAAAAGATAACATGAGGTTCAATGGTACCATTTTTAAATGAGCATTGTGGGTGTTAATCATTCCTCAAGCGTAATAATACTCTCGAACCTAATTTATTTTTCACAGAACAAAAAATGTCTTTTTAAAAAAAACATAATTAATTTTATGATTTTTTTTAAAGGATAAGATTTTTAGGTAGTCAATCACACCTAACCAAACGACTGGTGGCAATTCCTTTTTTGAATTTTTAAAATTGTCAAGCAATGCAGTTAGACGAATTTGTCATGACAATAGTAATTGTATTTTTATTTGCCAAAGAAAGTATGTTGAAAAGATCTTGAAAAAGTCTAGCATGGATATATGCAAACCTATTGATATAACCTTGGTTGTGAGTGAAACTAAAGAAGATGGAGGAAGAAACGTGAAATGAAGGCCTATATAGAAGTTTAATTAGAGATATACTCTATCTCACTACTTCAAGTTCTGACTTGATGTTCATAGCAAATTTACTTTCCAAATTCATGAGTTATGCCAACCACATTCACCTTGGTGCAACCAAAAGAGTGCTGAGGTATGTTAAAAGGACAACAAACTATGGAATCAAATTTAAGAGAATTTTTTACTTGAAGTTGTTTGGCTATAATGATAGTCATTGGGCCGGTAGTGTTAATGATATGAAAAGTACATACAATCATGCATGTTCTCTTAGGTTATGAGTATTTTCTCAGTATTCCAAAAAACAAGTGGTGCAATCTATAACTGAGTAGAGTATGTGGCAACAAGCTTGGCAACTTAACAAACTATTGGTTTAAGAGAATCATGGAAGATGTAAGTAAGAAGCAAGATAAAGCTGTGGAGATTCATTGTGACAACAAATATGCTATAGCAATGACCAAAAACCTAGTTCATCACAATCGCACTGTGAGATTCTCATTTTTATAGTTAAATATATGCTAATGAAGTTAGAGGAATAAGAAATCTCATTACTATTTAAATGCCTTATGACTTGTAGGTGTAAAGGAGAACAGGGTGGCGGGCCCCACAGAGACCTTTCTTATTCCAATGGAAGTGAAACTTCATTGTGGTGATATTTGGAGCCAAATACTAAGATGGTAAGAATCTACATCTCAAAATTCCTTCATTTGCACATGTTTCAAAAAACGTGAAACAAATTTAAAAATTACAATTATGTCCATAAGTTAGAAAAACTTTCGTGAATAACGATCAAACCAATTTGACTTATAACGAACTGACAATCATAGATAAAGCTACGTGATAAGTAGTGTGCAAAATACATACATGTTGTGAGTAAATAAAATATTCGAAGTTTAATTGAACATTTAAATGGAAGGTAAGAAGAAAAGGGCATAGTTGGAATTTTAATTTTGTAACAAGGGCATTTTCGTAATTTTATCCAAAGATATTGATTTTAATGAATTTCCTTCATCTTCTTCCTCACTCTTTCCATCCCTCACTCTCCACCATCATCTTCTCAATCTAAAAGCTTAGTTAGAGAGAGAAAGTTAATAAAACCCTAACAAATGACCTTGAAATTAAAACCATTTTCACCAAAATTGTCCAACTCTCAAGCTCTATCACCTACTACCAAAATCCAGTGTCAAAGTGGTCAATTTCATGGTGAATCTCCCTCCTTCATATTCGGCGAAGCAAGGCAAGAGAGAGAAAGCTTAAATTCAAGTGTTTTAGTGATTCTAGACTATGTATTTAATGTGCTTAAATATCTATATAGATTTAGATGGAAGTAAAACAAAGAAAACCTCTTCCTTAGGGTATTGGTCAAGAGAGAATTGTATGATATCATATGATTTGCTTGTATAAATGATGGAGAATGAAAGTAAAGGATGGGTTTGGTACGAAGAGCTACATTTGGTCAAGTGTGGAAGAAGGGCTAGTATGTTGAATTTAGTATTTTGAAGGTCAAAGGATAATGTCTAAGTGTTAGGGAGGTTGTTTATGAAGCTACATTAAAAAAAAGAACGCGATTTGATTATGGTTTGACATTGTTTTGCAGCATTAAATCCAGAAAAGTAAAGGAAGATCGTTGGTGCTATAAATGTTACATTGTTGTGGCTTATTGAGGTAAGAGACATATGTAAAATGACATAGGGATACTATGCCTGCATTGTGGTTTGATGGTTGAATGCGAAGTATTAATTGTGTTATAAGTGCAGGAAGCTTGAAATTCAGTTTTAACTCTTAGAGTAAATTCTGTCTATGAGCAACCGACAGCCATATGAAGCAGCTAACTGCCCAGACACAAAAAGTATGTATTTTGTAGTAACCGACTTAGACTAGTCAACTGCTCAGGTAACCAATCAACTACCTATTTTGTATTTGATTTTTAAATATCAAGAAATTTTCATTTAGAAAATAATTAATTAAATTAAGAAAATGCATGGCATTTAACTGCCCTAGAAAAGCAATCAATTGCCCTTATCTGACTTGTTGGTTTAAGAACAATGTTTCATAAAGAAAATGTTTAGATGAAATTGATATATTTCTGAAGGCTTTAATGTTTATTAATTGTTTTGAGAATCTTTAGCTTTGATCATGAATGTTTTGAGATTGTTTACTCCCATAGTCGCCTTCAGGTAATCATGCGATTGTATTGTATTGTATTGTATTGTATTGTTTGCTACTTGACATTGATCATGTCATCAGCTCCCACAGTTGCCACCTAATCAATGCACTCTGTGGACCTTTGACTATGGCCATATGTCTTATAACATTGTCCCTCTTGGGAAACCTATTGTGCATGATTTTACAGGGATATTAACCGTCTCCATTGAATGTTTTATCGAAATGAAATGAAATGAAATGAATGATCTTAGTTGTTCTTCAAAATGAGGTAAAATGTTTAAATGCAAAGAAGTGCATTTTCAACATGACTATATCATTTATCTAAAAAATTGCTTTGGATTGTCACTAAAAAGATTTCAAGATTTTCAACTCGTTGTCGAATGCATAGTATTATCATTGAAACTTCATATTTATTAGCCTTTCAAGTACAAGCATGAATTCTTTCTCTGAGAAATTAATGGATATTCCCCTATAATCGGACCTAGGAACTAGGATAAGTGAGGTGCTTTAAAGCATCCTCTCATACTCAACATAGTATCTCTAACCAATTATAGAAATTCCTTCTTTACACAACACTATATCATTATTAGAAAACGTTCACTAAAATGTCCTAGCATCGTTAGGTTACACACATAATAGTTGAATGGTATCAGTTCTTTTATGTATGTTCCTTACTGAGCGTAAAATCACCCTTAGTTTTCCTCCTAGATTATCTACAGTAAAGTTTATATGATTTTCGGGGATTACATCTACTATTGACAGTATCCTTCAAGAGGAGCTTTTGATTTCTTGAAAGTATATTGTATTTCTCATATGTCCAAACTATGTGTACAGTATAGCATCGTACAGTTAGACGGTACATGAGGATGTAAATTATATGATGGTAGTAAGTTTAATAGTTTAGTTTAAATTGTTTGTAAATGGGCTTTGATGGTTATTGATGACATATAATAATTTAAATATAAAGGTTGATTTTAAATTTATCAACCCATGTGACTGAATGAAATGAAATGAAGGGCACCGCAAATAGCCTAACCAAAATAGATTGAAAGAAACTAAAAATTAGTTTGTATTTTAAGAAAAAGGTACGTTACACGCACCACACATATTACCATCAAACATCATTTCATTTGAGAAGCAATTGAAAAATGACAAGTGCCATTGGTGCTTTGCGAATTTGAAGCGCAAGTGGTTCTCATTTTCACAAAGACATTTTTAAGAACAAAGTTTTGAGAGTTAAGAAAAGCTTTAAGAGTTATGGAGCAATACATTTAGAGGAACTATGTTATATACTGTGTAGCAGCAAAAGTAAATATTATAGCAGTAAAGATATGTCAAGTTAAAATATGTTTTTTTTTATTTATGTATTCACATGACCCTAGATTTGAGAAAGTTGGATATGCCCTAGATTTTAGGGTAACATTGTTACATATATATGTATATATGTTGATGTAAAAAATGAAAACGGATGAATAGAATATACACATGAAAGTTGTCAGCTTCTTTGTTTTCAAAGTTATGTTCTATTTTTGCAGTTATAATGGCAGTAGCCATTTTCTTCATTTGAATCAAACAAGCCAATAGAATGACTCCCATTTCAGCAAGTTTTTCTTTTAAATACAGAATAAAATTTCCTTAATCACTAATCCAAATTAAGAGAATAAATAATTCTCTATGTGAGAAAAGTAAGTTACAACTGCTAGATAGCAAGAAAGTCTAATGGGTGGTTTGGATCTCATCCTACCTTCCTAGCAATGGAATCCTTCCTTTTGAAATGCACCCAATGCAATTTTTAGAATATTCCTTTACATAGGAAGAACAAAGGTTTAGTTAGTAACGGATATTTTGTGGTAGAACACACTTTTATCTTCTTTTTTCTTTAATTTGTATTTTTATTTTATTAGATTTTTATTCAAATTTTTAAATTGCTTATTTTTGTTAACTCTTACATTTTTATTTTTTTACTTTTAATGCTTTTTTATTTTGTTCATTTTTTAAATAAAATATTATATATGTAACTATCTGTAAATTATGATTTATATTTATAATATTAAATTATTAAGGACATTAGATTAAAATTTGTATAAAATAAAATTTATAATATATCTCAAATTTTTTAAACTAATAAATAATTTTTATTAAATAATACTTTTGTTACTAAATATTTAAAATTTTTTATATATTAATGTTTAAATTTTTTAAAGTTTTATTTAGTAAAGAGTGATATATTATTTTATACTAAATATATTTAATATTTAAATAATAAAAAATTGTTATAAATAGACAATAATAATTTTTATATAAATTTATTTATACTTTATATAATTAAAACTTTTAAAATAAAAAATAATGAAATAAATATAACAACAAAAATAACTTTAAAAGGATTAAAACAAAAATTAACCAAAAAACAAAGGTCAAGAAGGCAAATTGGAAAGTTGAATATCATTGAATTAATCCAAAATGTCTAGTGAGAATTTGTGATGTGGCACGGGGAGATTGCTCTCACCATTCCACATTAATATTATCGCACTAGTGAGATTGAGGCAAACAGTACCTCAATGGTCAATACTCTCACCTCATCATGATTCTATTTGGATCATGATAGAATTTTTTATTATCTACCAAAAAGATAAATTAAGAGAACAAATTGTATTGACAGTTACTTCATATTAGTATATATTATTTTCATTTAAATTATACTACGTAATCATGTTATTAAAAAAGTCAATCATTTATTACTAGAATCATTAATGAGTTCTTGAAATAAATATTTATTGTTTAATTATCACATATGATATGTAATAAATATTTGATTTTTTTCAATAATATGATTACGTGGCATGATTTGAATGTAAAAAATATATGCTGATATAAAGTGGCTGTTTCGTACAATCATTTCTAAATAAATTAATATGGGTTGTTGCCACCACCCTCACAAAAAGAAACCTTAAAGCTTAAGTTAGCTAAAAATTAAAGAAATGGTCCCAACACCAAAAATTAAATTAAAATAATTCACATCAAACTTCAAATTTAATCTAGCCACGATTTAAAACTCTAATAAACTTGAAAAATATTATATACAAAGCAAAATAGACCACCAAGAAGCCAAATCCTAACATATATAAAAAGTAGATGTTGACGAATCAAAGGCTCTAAGAAAGCAAATGAGACAATTTACAAAAAGAAAAGCATTAGGTTTTTTGAGGGAACTTAAAGAAGGACAAACTAAGGCAGCATGCAAACCCCATAACAGTGTCAAACGGGACGATTTCCCGAGCCAAGGGTGAGTTTGGGAGGCCGGTGGCCTCCGGTGCGGGCTAGTGAGGCCATAACAAATAAAATAGCATGAACAAAGTTATTCTACTCCCTTTGTTTTTATTTTTTATTATTTTATTAAAAAATATATATTTAAGTGTATTTTTATTTTTTTTCAATGTTATTGAAATCAATTTCACTGTCCTTCTAAACTAGTCTCAAGTCTTCTGGCACATACATGACGTCGGACAACACCTCAACCGCTCAATACCTTTAAGATCAAGCAATGCCTAGATGTAAGATGACCCCATTGCCCTCACGTGACCATTCTCCGACGTCACATGCCCCAGATCTTCCCTCCGAATTTTTCACTTTCAAAGTAACCAACAAAGATAGATGCACAGCTTTTTCTTCAGGTTACAATATAGATCCACAGCTATGATTGGTATTGTATGAGCTTGCATGCAGTTAACATGCATCTCAACAATCTTAACTTCTGGGTCAGACGGCCAAAAAATGAACGCCAAGGAAGCTGTGCATAGTATCTGACAACTGCGCCAATCGAAGTCCCGAGCAGTAACAGGGCAAAACAACGTAGTTTTATCAGGAAGTTAAGGACGTAATGCAGTAGTGTAATAGTGAGATGGTAACGGCAGTTCTTCTGGCGGTGGTTCAAAGTTTCGAGACAGCCATTTGACGTGTGTGAGAGTAATGTTTCTTTGGACTTAATTAAGTGTGCGTTAGAAAGAGCAGTGTGTAACCCACAACTGGTTGGCGTGGGTGGCAAGCGGCCCTCGTCCCTTAAGCAAGGTCAGAGTTCGAATCCTGACTTGTGTATGGAGTGTCAGTGTTGGGAGGGGGACAAGCCTAACCACGCTCTGTTTCTCCGGACTTCGGAATAGTTACCGAAGGTAGAAACCGGGGGGTTTCGACCAAAAAAAATAGAAAGAGCAGTGTGTAGGCAGTAGCGGCCTAGGCGGATAAGGCAAATGATGCATCTAGATACAAGAATAAACAAATTTCTTTTATACAAAACAACATTTATCATTAAAAATTACAATCATATTTAATAACGTTTAATATACATAAAAAAGAAATATCAAAAAATAAATATATAATTAGGCAAAACTTACAGTAAACTTAAACTTAGAGACTTAAAGATTTCAAAACCTCCTCCTTCCTATCAAAACAAAATTTTATTGACAAGAAAATAATATTTTGTTAATAAGTGAAAGTTATAGATTAATCTCTTGTGATAATGTATTTGAAATCATATTTTACGTTTTAATGAATATTTTTATTAGTGTATTATAGTTATTCATATGATATAAATAATTTTTTAAATTTTTTTGTCTAATATATATTATTTATTTTTATTAAAAAAGGGACAAAAATTTTACTTAATCTATCTCTTTGATTTTTTTTAATTTCAATGAGATCAATAAAAGAATATTACACATAAATTTACTATCACACTTTAAAATAAAATCTTAATTTTTTAAAATTTAGTGTACGCAGCTATGCCACTGGTGTATTTTTCAGAGGAAGGTGGGTTTTCTGTTTGCTTCCTCTTCATTTAGATTATTTTTGAGCGTGGCAAATAGTGAGAGTTCTGTTGTTTTCTTTTTGGTCAAAAATTATTTGGGGTTTTGATCATTAATTTGATAGTGTTGTTGCACAAAACAACAATAAAAGTATGCTGATGTGCTGTTCGTACTCTGTCTTCACGTGTCTCCAATAAGCTTTTGTAAAACAAGAAAAGTCAGAGGGACGCAGGGGTGGTTCCCTGCGTAGACACTCCGATGCTTAAGTCAGCCACAAGTTCTTCAGTATTGGAAAGCGTAAAAGCCAGTAGTCAAAAATTAGAGAATATAATTATACCTGGGGCCTATTTATAGGCGAATATTCTAGGTTAATTACCTGAGGGTGATCGTGTCCTTTTACTAGGAGTTTGTTTCCAAGTAGAACACAGATATCGCAAATCCGGAGTTAGAAGCAGCCTGTTGCCAGCGAGGCTTGGAAGTATAGCATGTCGTCGGTGGTAGGCGTCTGTCGCTCACGGAAGATCATAAAGGCACCATGTGTTAATCGACGGACGACAAGAGGCTAGCGCGGGGAGTCTATCGCCTGCGACAGATACCCTGTCGCAAGCTGTAACGACCCGTTACCACATTTTTCACCTTATTTTACACAATTCATCTGGTTAGGCTGTCTGTGATACTTCACTTTTACTAACTGTTAAACAAATTTACATAACATTGTTTATATTATACACATCCCCTATCTTAGTTAATCAGATAAGTAGCACTGCAGACATGTCTAAATACAGAAAATAAATGATCGTACCTCATATAAATCAGTCGGTCTGTCACATTGTCCTTTTGTGTACAGCCATGATCCACAATCAACTGATCTCACGACCTTTAAAACCTGAAATGTTTGAAATTAAGGGGTGAGCAAACCACGGCTCAGTAAGAGACTTATATGTCACACTTGATATTCGGTTAACTATATGCTGAAAATATTTTTCATTTTCTTTAAAATCTTCCTAGCTGGCTCTAGGCTCACATGTAGGAAGGATACTACAGTCGGCTAGGGATCCAGATAGAGTAAGGCAGGTATTTTAAAATACCTGACTTGTTCCGGAACCTCGAAGCAACTGTAGAGAGTATTAAATCCATTTTTCTCAAAACGATATGATCTTCGTTTTTTTTTCCACAGAGTAAACCACTTATTTCTTTTCACTTCAGTATCCTTTAAAATACGTGACAATACAGTGATTTGTAAATATCTAATCATTGGATAATCACTTCTTTGATTATTTCTATCTTAGAAATAATTCTTATGTTATTCTTTTAGAATAAACATCTGTTTCTCTTTTCAAATCAGTAACGGTATCGTATAGTTTAGTAAAACAGTATATTAAGTATTCAGTAAAACAGTATCTCGATACGGTTCAGTCAGTAACAGTAAACAGTAGTTACCAATTCAGTAAATAGTATACGGTAGCTTTCCGTTCAATAAACAGTAAATGGTAGCTTTCAATTTAGTAAAACAGTAATCAATGGCTACCATTTCAGTGCACAATACAGTTCTATAAACACAGTATTTTGGTACGGTTTTTCATCAGTAAACAGTAACCAGTGATCAGTACAATAAACAATACAGTAAATAGGATTCCGTAAATCCTTTCAGTAAACAGTAATCAGTGTGTGAGACTAGGCATCAAATAAATCATGCTCTCATTGTTCCCTCAGGAACACAAGTCGTCCGCTTTTGGGGTGCACCCATAGGTCATCGCCCCTCACGGCTATCTCTGCTAAATCTATGGCCATAATCTAGAAGTGGTCCTCGGGTCCACTTGCCAAGTGACCTCAAGACCGCTGATGACTTGGCGGGTCCATCAGCCTTATGACGCCCTGAGGTGCACCCGTTGGTCCATCGACCCGAGCCACCGCCCCAGGTGGGTCACGCAATTACATGAATAATAATGCATGAACTCAAGGCCTAAAGTCTCAAAACAGTATAAACCGTACCATAGCCTTTATGAATTTTAAACACCATAAATCAAATATCCATAAGGCTCACATGTAAATATAATCACCTTTATGAAATTTATAAAATAACATTTTTTTCAAATTATTTCATAAAGGTATATATCATGTTTTCCATACGATGAAGACAGTTTGCAAAATCATCACTGAAAGTATAGAAGGGCAAAACTGTCTTTTTCCACAGTAAAACACATATGCACGCTTTTCCGTGCATTCAATCGAAAACATGGTTTTATAATTATCGGAATTTCAAACAAATCATTTTTATAATTTATGAAAATAAATTATTTATTTTCTAACTTTAAATTCCCATCACCATGTTTTCTTCTAAAAACACGTGTAGAGATCTCTGGTCTCGAAATCATAGTTTTTCTTCATTTCTTAACCTTTATGGAATTTTCATAATTAATTATTTCCATAATTAAAACCATGAAGGTTTTATGTAAAATCAAGTGAATATTTAAGAATATTTATAAAAATATTCACTTCAGTCTCTTTTTCATTTTCATTTCGTTCCACATGAAGTATCACCTACCGGGTGAATTTCTCGGTAATTTCCTTTTCACCACTCTCGAAAACATGAATATTTTAAAATTAAATATCACAATATTCATGTTTCATGAAAGTTACTTAATTTCTCGATTTTCATACCTGAAAATCGATTCACGTGAAATCAAATCTTTTATTTTGGTTTTCGGTGATTTTCGGTAAATTTCAGTAATTTTTCGATAATTTTTCGGCAGTATAACAGCTGCCGATTTGGCTAGCCTCCTGCACGGAAAATACAGTTTATATTTCTCAACTGGTATTTCACCACAATTTGAAACCGATAAATCACCACAATTTTCAAAACTAATCATTATAAATTGCAATTATGAATTAAATGCATAATTTAAAACATGTGACCGAATATCCTTACAGGCGGCACATGTCTCCCTTACCTGTTTCGGGTCGACGACTGCCTCTCGAAGGTCGCACCCTTGTTCAACTCGCCCTATTCCATCGGCTCGGTTATCGAGGGAATTTTCTGAAAATTAAATTCTAAAAATTTAGAATTTTTTCATAATTATTTAAATAAATAATTTAATACTTTTCGAGATTTCTTACCGATTCTCATAATTCTCGGGATTTCCCATAATTTCTGAATTCTCGGGAATTCTCCAAATTCCCGAAATTCCTTTTCTCTTTCTCTTTCTTCTTTTTCTTCCTCTTTTTTTCTCTTTTCTTTTCTTTTTCTTTTTCCTTTTCTTTTCTTTTCCTTTCTTTTCCTATCTTTCCTGGCCGGTTCAGGCCCTTCAGACCGGTTGCCTTCCCCTCACCGCCAGTTCTTCTCCGGTGATCGGTTCTCTGGCGGTTCGATGGCTCAGTAGCTGGCCGGCGTTGAGACGAACTTGCCGGTGGCCTCAGCTTGGCCTGGATCGACGGCACGGCGGCAGATCGAGTCGGTTTTGCCTCGGTTTCTTCTCCTCCTCCGTCGACCTTCCTCCGCCGTTCCCCGCCTCATCGGTGGCTCCCTTCCCTTTCCTCTCCTTCCGCCGGTGCTTCGGCTGTAGTGGCAAAGGCCGATTTGGCCGGCACCGCCAAATCTGGTTTTCTTCTCTTCCTGGCCTCCGTCGATTTCTGTTTATCTTTCCAATTTTCCTTCAATTTTTCCTCCCTTCCGACGGTCACCGGCCTCCCTCTCTTCGTCGAGGCCGTCTCTTCCTTTTTCTCTCGCCGGCGGTGGCACTAGTTGCTGCCGTCGGTCCCCTCTGTTTTTGGGAAGAATCGGGATTTCCCGATTCTTCTCTCTTTTTTTTATTTAATTAATTTATCTTATATTATATTTATAACTATATTATAAATATAATATTAATATTATATTATATAGTATTCTACTATATAATATCATATAGATATATATATATGTATATTTATATACTTTAAATTTAAATACTATTTACATATATATATTATAACACAATATATATTGTATTTACAATAAATATTTTCAAAATTTAATGTAAATTAGTATTTACATTTCTCATTTATGCATGTATCTATATATATACATAAAATACTTTACTTAAATACATATGTATTATTTTATTTTGTACAATAGTATATATATCTATATATACCTCGGTATATATATGTATACTATATAATAATTTCAATACATATGTATTCATTTAAAATTACATTTATATAATTTATAATTATATAAATATATTTCTCTTTCATTTCTCATTTTCTTATTTAATTTGGATTTTCATTTATCCAAATTAGATTTCCTCTATTCCCTATTTTATTTCCAACTTAATTTCTTTCACTCGAATTTCTCAATTCCGTCACTTCCTCCATTTTCGGAATTTCCACAATATTCCGATCTCATAATTAATTCATTTATTTATTTTCACTATTTATTTTCTCCAACATTTATTTCCAATATTTATAATTTCCAATTAAATGGAAAATTTACGGTTATCACATCCTCCCCACCTTAAGAAATTCGGTCCTTCGAATTTAACTTAAGTCCAAATGTGGTATATGCCGTATACTTACGACTTCTGACCTCTAGTTCATCCTCCAAGTAATACTGCCAGTACACTTTCAACCTCAAGAGTACTTTAGACCACTACATGCTGTTTTTCATCACATATATGTCTATACTCCCGTAAGTTCATTTCTCAAATCGAGAGTTATTCATTTATAGTCTTTTCACATAAGAGTCCACACACAGTATTTTTCCTATCACAGCTGATCTATGTTGTTCATCATCCATTTTTTTCTCACTTAGTGCCAAGTCAATATAGTTTAAAACTATCAATTTCATATGTCAGTCAGTTATATGTAATTGTCCCAGTAGCTTATACATCTCATGCACACGCTCTCTCAACATCATGGAGCATTTACATCTCGCGCTCATATATATATATATATATCAATATGGAGCGGTGCTATCAGTACATTTGGGATCTCAAAGCCTTTTGCTATTTCTCATTAAGCATATGGCAACACAGAGACTCCCATCACATGTAAGGCTCACTGAAACTGTACATACACATTCACACCATTTAACACTTATACTTCGACTACAGCACTAGAGAATCTAGAAGTCTGATAATGGAAGGTGATTCTATTTAGATTATCAGTCTTTAATCATTTCCATATCATCATTTCTCGTTTGGACTCTTTATTGTCCACAATATTCATTTTCACTTTTATTTCATTAAGGCTGCATCTCACTTGCAGACTTTACTATTGATCATCTCTTACAGTCATAGATCATGAGACTATCATGTTCTCTTCATGTAGTATGGTCTTTAAATCTCTTTTCATAATTTAGATTCCATAATTGAATCCTCAATTTATATATTTAATCACCACATTATCTATATACTTCCACCATTTCTATCATGTTACGGTGGTTATATGTATAATCAATTTTCATTTATATACTGGTAGTAAAATAACATGTATCATTCATTTTACTCCTTTGAGTATCGTTACTTTCACTTGTCAATTTTGGCTTGATTTTACATCTAGCCACTGTTGTGTGATAACCAACATTAATTCATTTTTAGTCTTACCTTTGGGAACTGTTTCATATTGATGTTCCCTTCTCATCATGCAATTTATTTCCTTATTCCACTTTCATTTTCGTTTTCATATTTTCACTTTTATCTTTTCATGTTTTTACTCTCATCCTTTTAGTCAGTTTTCTCAATTGGTATGGTACTATACTACTAAGATCTTTAAAATCTTGCATACCATCTTTTCTTTACACTTATCCATTTACCGACTTAAATTTCTTTCTTTAATTACATCACATTAGTAGAGCAGTTAGTCTCATCACTCTTTTTATAGACTGGCAGTAGTATCTAGCTAGACTCATTACTTTCGTATCTCAATCATTATCTCTACATCATAGACAGGTTCACTGTCATCTTGTCGTCTCGAGATCATATATCTCAGGAGGAGATACTATCTAGCCAAATCTCTTAGTTACCAATCTTCACATAATTCCACAGTCTTTAAGAGTTTAAGGGTTATACCACAATGCTGCTCATTTTTCATTTGTACTTTAGACTCTATTAATATTTCCTCAATTTATTCATGTAAGGATGCCTCATTTCTTAGGCTTATATACCTCACAAGGCAACTCATTAACCTTGTAACCTCAATAGGAACTCGTAAAATTCACTTCGAGTTCTAATCATCATCTTATGGACACCAATATCCAATCTTTTATCTAAGGACGCTTTATACTGAGGCTAGTCTTATTAACTCCTCACATATCGTTAATCAAATTAATAAAGCGTCTATTTCCATGTAGATAAATACTTGTTGTACATAAGAACTTTACTATTTAGTAATAATTTCTTATATAACTTTAATTCATCTACATATCAAGGTCATCTGTGCTTCTTTCATTCACACTTATACAGATAACTTCATTATCCTCAAATTTATGTTATCTGTATTTTTATCATTCACACCTTTACACGTGAATTTCATTATTCATACATTTCCCAGAGTTATTTTCTTAAGCCTTTCGGATTCTTCCTATATTTTCCGATGTAAGCTTATAAGTAGATTTCATATCCAGAATCGAGTCAATGTTAACTCGATTTCTCCAGTCTATATAACTCTGAAAATCTTATCAGGAATCACATCCAATACTTTCTTTAATCACCCATCTCTTATCATTTCGGACATCTCATCCTTATGTCCTGTCATTTTCACTGTGTATTCTCAAGGCAAAGACATTTACTATTCAAATTATTTTGACACACTCTACCTTGATTTCATTATTCACTCATTTACAGTACTCCATACAGTACATCATGTTCCAATGCATATCTCAAATGGTCTGATTGTATAATTAAATATTCATTTAATACCTCAGAAACAGTATAAATGTATAGAACCTCAATCAACCGCACTGCTATGGATTTCATCAATTTTGTTTTCTGATCACTTTTTCAGTCATTTTCTATATTTATTTCACTTTTCATAATATTCAACGATCCTGTAATAAACATCCAATTCAATACACTCTTTATTCAAGCCCTTACCATTAATAACCGGGCCAATCATTTTGCAACATTCCACTACACTTCTTTGGATCGCATCGTGTAAGGCCTCGGCCCGTTCGTCGTCCGCCTATACATATCTACACCGTCCTCTTTTGGCGAGCACACTGGCCCCCTCAAGGATCTATCGTGAGGCCCAGCCCGTTCACTAGGTCACTCACAGTCGCGTCTGAAATCTAAGTGTCAGTGGAATCAGTAATAGGGATCGCTATATTTATATGACATCCTCTATGCCATTAATAACTCCATTTCTATCAATGGATTCCAATTCAGCTCAGTTTTATCACAATTCCGAACATCACCCAACATAGGGGCATTTTCATCATTTCGACATTTATTTCTTTCTCCTCAGTATACATTTAAACCAAGAATCACATTATCTATATGCTGATATTATCCTTTCTCATACTAATATCAGCCATTAAAATCTTGTTCAATTTCAACAGAAAAGTCCACTAAAATCCATAGGTGAATTATTTTGTTTGTAATACAGCTTTATATCATCAATGTCTCTGTCAAATCAATCAATCCCCACTTTTTTTGGTTTATTTAAACTCCCTGTAAAATTTTGGAAGTAGGGGTATTTTGGTCATTTTTGGCCAAAAATTTTCTCTCTTCAAATTACCTTCAATCAATGATCTTAAAGTCTATTTAATGATGATATTTCATTCCCCTCCTTTACATCATCACTTTCAGGTCTCAGTCCGGTTCGGACCGTAAAGTACTGGTGGGGCACTCACCGAGTACTTTCGGTTCCTTACTGAATAAGCCTTCATTTAGATTATAAGAATCACCAATTTCTGAGTCTAATTTTCTCTTTAACATTCTCAATTTAAAATTTCTCACTCCCTTTAAATCATTTTACTCAGTTTACGATCATTTATTTTCTCTATGTATTCAGACGACACAGTACTACCGGTGATGTTTAATACTTTTTCTACCAAAAGTATTCACAGACATCAGGCCAACCTTGCTCTGATACCATTAAATCTGTAATGACCCATTACCATATTTTTCACCTTATTTTACACAATTCATCCGGTTGGGCTGTCTGTAATACTTCACTTTACTAACTGTTAAACAAATTTACATAACATTTTTTATATTATACACATCCCCTATCTTAGTTAATCAGATAAGTAGTACTGCAGACATGTCTAAATACAAAAAATAAATGATCGTACCTCATATAAATCAGTCGGTCTGTCACATTGTCCTTTTATGTACAGCCGTGATCCACAATCAACTGATCTCACGACCTTTAAAACCTGAAATGTTTGAAATTAAGGGTGAGCAAACCATGGCTCAGTAAGAGGGTTATATGTCACACTTGATATTCGGTTAACTATATGCTGAAAATATTTTTCATTTTCTTTAAAATCTTCCTAGCTAGCTCTAGGCTCACATGTAGGAAGGATACTACAGTCGGCTAGGGATCCAGATAGAGTAAGGCAGGTATTTTAAAATCCCTAACTTGTTCCGGAACCTAGAAGCAACTGTAGAGAGTATTAAATCCATTTTTCTCAAAACGATATGATCTTCATTTTTTTTCCACAGAGTAAACCACTTATTTATTTTCACTTCAGTATCCTTTAAAATACGTGACAGTACAGTGATTTGTAAATATCCAATCATTGGATAATCACTTCTTTGATTATTTCTATCTTAGAAATAATTCTTATGTTATTCTTTTAGAATAAACATCTATTTCTCTTTTCAAATCAGTAACCGTATCGTATAGTTCAGTAAAACAGTATATTCAGTATTCAGTAAAACAGTATCTCGATACGGTTCAGTCAGTAACAGTAAACAGTAGTTACCAATTCAGTAAATAGTATACGGTAGCTTTCCGTTCAATAAACAGTAAATGGTAGCTTTCAGTTTAGTAAAACAGTAATCATTAGCTACCATTTCAGTGCACAATACAGTTCTGTAAACACAGTATTTTGGTACGGTTTTTCATCAGTAAACAGTAACCAGTGATCAGTACAATAAACAGTACAGTAAATAGGATTCCGTAAATCCTTTCAGTAAACAATAATCAGTATGTGAGGCTAGGCATCAAATAAATCATGCTCTCATTGTTCCCTCAGGAACACAAGTCGTCCGCTTTTGAGGTGCACCTATAGGCCATCGCTCCTCACGGCTATCTCTGCTAGATCTATGGCCATAATCTATAAGTGGTCATCGGGTCCACTTGCCAAGTGACCTCGAGACCGCTGATGACTTAGCGGGTCCATCAGCCTTGTGACGCCCTAAGGTGCACCCGTTGGTCCATCGACCCGAGCCACCGCCCCAGGTAGGTCACACAATTACATGAATAATAATGCATGAACTCAAGGCCTAAAGTCTCAAAACAGTATAAACCGTACCATAGCCTTTATGGATTTTAAACACCGTAAATCAAATATCCATAAGGCTCACATGTAAATATAATCACCTTTATGAAATTTATAAAATAACATTTTTTTTCAAATTATTTCATAAAGGTATATATCATGTTTTCCATACGATGAAGACAGTTTGCAAAATCATCACTGAAAGTTTAGAAGGGCAAAACTATCTTTTTCCACAGTAAAACACATATGCACGCTTTTCCGTGCATTCAATCGAAAACATGATTTTATAATTATCGGAATTTCAAACAAATCATTTTTATAATCTATGAAAATAAATTATTTATTTTCTAACTTTAAATTCACATCACCATGTTTTCTTCTAAAAACACGTGTAGAGACCTCTAGTCTCGAAATCATAGTTTTTCTTCATTTCTTAACCTTTATGGAATTTTCATAATTAATTATTTCCATAATTAAAACCATAAAGGTTTTATGTAAAATCAAGTGAATATTTAAGAATATTTATAAAAATATTCACTTCAGTCTCTTTTTCATTTTCATTTCGTTCCACGTGAAATATCACCTACCGAGTGAATTTCTCAGTGATTTCCTTTTCACCATTCTCGAAAACATGAATATTTTAAAATTAAATATCAATATATTCATGTTTCATGAAATTTACTTAATTTCTCGATTTTCATACCTGAAAATCGATTCACGTGAAATCAAATCTTTTATTTTGGTTTTCGGTGATTTTCGGTAAATTTCAGTAATTTTTCGATAATTTTTCGGCAGTGTAACAGCTGCCGATTTGGCTAGCCTCCTGCACGGAAAATACAGTTTATATTTCTTAACTGGTATTTCACCACAATTTGAAATCGATAAATCACAACAATTTTCAAAACTAATCATTATAAATTGCATTTATAAATTAAATGCATAATTTAAAACATGTGACCGAATATCCTTACAGGCGGCACATGTCTCCCTTACCTGTTTCGGGTCGACGACTGCCTCTCGAAGGTCACGCCCGTGTTCACCTCGCCCAATTCCATCTGCTCGGTTATCGAGGGAATTTTTTGAAAATTAAATTCTAAAAATTTACAATTTTTTCATAATTATTTAAATAAATAATTTATTTAAATAATTTAATACTTTTCGGGATTTCTTACCGATTCCCATAATTCTCGGGATTTTTCGTAATTTTTGAAGTCTCGAGAATTCTCCAAATTCCCGGAATTCCTTTTCTCTTTCTGTTTCTTCTTTTTCTTCCTCTTTTTTTCTCTTTTCTTTTCTTTTCTTTTTCTTTTTTCCTTTTTCTTTTCTTTTCCTTTTCTTTTCCTTTTCTTTTCCTTTCTTTCCTGGACGGTTCAGGCCCTTCAGACCGGTTGCCTTCCCCTTACAGTCGGTTCTTCTCCGGCGATCGATTCTCCTGCGGTTCGATTGCTCAGTAGCTGGCCGGCGTTGAGACTAACTTTTCGGTGGCTTCAGCTCGGCCTGGATCGACGGCACGGCGGCGGATCGAGTCGATTTTGCCTCGGTTTCTTCTCCTCCTCCGTCGACCTTCCTCCGCCGTTCCCCGCCTCACCGGTGGCTCCCTTCCCTTTCCTCTCCTTCCGCCGGTGCTTTGACTGTAGTGGCGAAGGCCGATTTGGCCGGCACTGCCAGATCAAGTTTTCTTCTCTTCCCGGCCTCCGTCAATTTTTGTTTTTCTTTCCAATTTTCCTTAGATTTTTCCTCCCTTCCGATGGTCACCGGCCTCCCTCTCTTCGTCGGGGCCGTCTCTTCCTTTTTCCCTCGCCGGTGGTGGCACTAGTTGCTGCCGTCGGTCCCCTCTGTTTTTGGGAAGAATCGGGATTTCCCGATTCTTCTCTCTTTTTTTTATTTAATTAATTTATCTTATATTATATTTATAACTATATTATAAATATAATATTAATATTATATTATATAGTATTCTACTATATAATATCATATAGATATATATATATATGTATATTTATATACTTTAAATTTAAATACTATTTACATATATATATATTATAGCACAATATATATTGTATTTACAATAAATATTTTCAAACTTTAATGTAAATTAGTATTTACATTTCTCATTTATGTATGTATCTATATATATACATAAAACACTTTACTTAAATACATATGTATTATTTTATTTTGTACAATAGTATATATATCTATATATACCTCGGTATATATATGTATACTATATAATAATTTCAATACATATGTATTCATTTAAAATTACATTTATATAATTTATAATTATATAAATATATTTCTCTTTCATTTCTCATTTTCTTATTTAATTTGGATTTTCATTTATACAAATTAAATTTCCTCTCTTCCTTATTTTATTTCCAACTTAATTTCTTTCACTCGAATTTCTCAATTCCGTCACTTCCTCCATTTTCGAAATTTTCACAATATTCCGATCTCATAATTAATTCATTTATTTATTTCCACTGTTTATTTTCTCCAACATTTATTTCCAATATTTATAATTTCTAATTAAATGAAAAATTTACGGTTATCACACAGGCTGTGCCCTTTACCGCCGTAAGCCATGTGGCCCAATGACCCTTCGCCACATGGTGAATTCTGACACCTTTGGGCCTGGACCAATGTAGATAGATTTTGCCATGTCAATTGCTCCCCAGTCTCTTGTTGAATTCTTCCAACCAAGAGAGTATAAATATGTGTTTATGAGCCCTAGCCCAAAGTGAATAGTTTTCTGATTTTTATGATTTTCTCTAGTATTTTTTTGTAGGTGAAAAAGCTCTATTTTGCGGAAGACGTGATCAGGCGCGACGTTTGGCATTCCCTGTCGCGACTATATAAGCAGCTGGGGTTCGACAAAAGAGCGTACAAAAACCTCTGAGCAACAGTTTGTTGCGCGTTTTTCAGCTCTCTCGCCAAAAGAGTCTTTCGTTTTCACACCAGAAGTCTCTCGCTTATTACAATGACAGTAAGTATACACCTGTCGCCTTACTTATCACCTCTCGCAACTAGTTTTAGGTCTCCCGCAAGTATCTTCGTCTTTCGCATAGAGTTTAGGTCTCTCGCAAGTGTCTTGGTCTTCCATGTAAAGTTTAGGTCTCCCGCAAACTAATCTCTCGCCCCGTAGGCCTGTCGCCCAACAGGTCTGTCACCATTTTTGGTTTTTCATTGTTTCTTTTACCATCTCTTCGCAACGTCCGGGTAAATCACTTAGAAAGGGCGGTGTTAAATGCGCACTGACGAATGCAGACTTAGAGGATTTCAACACTCGTTTTCCGCTTCCTTTCGGTTACAGTTATAGACTTCCAGTCAGTGAGGAAGTTACGCCTGACCTAGTTAAAAGCGGCGTAGCAGTGCATAAAGCGTCCTTACTTTTTGGTTTTCGTTTTTCGTTGCCAGAGTTTGGTGCAGCGTTTCTTATGTACAAAGACATAGTTCCTTGTCAACTTCATCCTCACGCTTAGGCTTAAATAGTAGGATTTTCGATGGTGTGTCATAGTTTAGGTATTGTTCCTACCGTTCTTCTATTGAGTGCCTTTTTTAGAGTTCGGGGTTTGAAAGGACTAATAACATTTTCTCTCCAAAGGTTAAAGGTTGACGAATTTCCCAATAATAAGATTTTTTCGGACCTTCCTAATAAACTGCGCGCTTTTAAGAGCGAGTGGGTCGTTGTCGAGATTTCGAGTAATTTGCAAATTCACACTACATGGAATCGTGACAACGCCGACCACTCGAAGCACTCGAAAAGATTTAAGGCAGAATCTTTAAGGGACCATTTTAGTGAGCCTATACGGTGAATTTGTTCTACTGAGGAACGTAATTTATTTTCCCTTTTAACCCCAGAGAACATTACAGTAGCCGGTTGGGGAGTAAGCCAAGCCGTTTCTAGGACTTCTGATACCCCGTCTAACCTCCCTACTAGCTTGCATGTGTCTGATGTTGGCCCTAGCCAACCGCTCAGGGTTCTTATAGCCGAGACCTCTAACCCTTTAGGTCACCTTGTAGATGAATCTTCTCCAGATTCGAGAGACGAGACACCAGAGGTTGAGGTTGCCAGTGGTCCATTCGAGGAGGATCTGGAATGGACTCAGGGCAACGCCTTTGGGAGCCCTTTCGTTGACTTCTCGACAGATCCGAATTTGGATAACTTAGAGGATCTTGGTGATATTCTAGGTTTCTATTTTTCTTTACTTTATATATCCGTGGGCGTGACATTTTGGATTTTAGACTTGCTGATTATTTCTCCTTGTATTATGCAGATATGAACTTTCATAATGCTATGCGCAAAAAGGAAGCCAATGCTTCTGCCAGAGAGGCTCCTCTTTCTCAACAGCAGCCGATTGGAGCTTCTGCTTTCGAACGTCCTCGCGCTCCTACTCCCCCTCCTCCGGCTACAGTTGGGCCCAGCCGTCCTGCGCAAGAGGTCGGGAGAAACAAGCGAAAGAGGCCTCTTATCCATGATCGTAGCTCAGACGATCAAGAAAGCTCTAGGTCTCAGAGGAGTGAATTAGCCCGCCAAAGAGGTGGTTCCCGTGCTGCCGAGGGTAGGTCAGCTCCTCGCCAGCCTAGGCATAAATACAGGAAGAAGTTGATCATTGAAGCCTTGATGCCTACGAGACCAATCTTGCCTAAGGTAGCCAATCCTACCATGAGGCGCTATGTAGTTGACAGCGGGGTGGTCGTGGATGGAGAGGACTTCCAGACCTATCCCGGGGCAAACGACAACGATAGCATTGAGGAGACCGGGATAGCGTCTCATCTGGCGTGGAGCACCATCCTTCTTCATGACGAGGCAGGGCTCTTTACAAACCTTGCAGAGGCTGAGGACACTTCTGACTATCTCACGATGAAGGTGAGAGCGTCGTGTTTATTTGGTAATTGTATTCCTCTTTTTTCCATCTCTTCCGTCGAGTTTTGGAATTACCTTTATTTTTGTTTTGTCATACGATCCAACAAATTGCGGCTGTTAATGCTCATCATAAGGCTCTCAGAGAGAAAGCTGACAAAGACATTAGTGAACTCCGAGAGGCAAAAATGGCGCTTCAGACTGAGGTTGTTCAGCTTCGTCCATATGCCGGTAGGGTTGAGGAATTGGGGAAGAAGAACACGGATCTTGAACAGAGGTTGAGAGAAGAACAGGCGAAGGTAGCCTCCCTTCAAGCATATCAAGAGGCCTTTAATAAGGCAACCACTGATCGGGATGCCATGAGGATGCAGCGGGATGAGGGCATTGATGAGCTGCAGAGTGTGTTAGACCGCCAAAGGGAGGTTCGAGCTGAGGCCGTTTGTGAATACCACCTGTCTCAACACTGCTATAAGAAGAAAGAAGAGCTTGCGGCGGGATTCATCAAGTATGGCTTCTATTTAGCCCGCTTTTAGCTGGAGAAGTGTCGACCTGATGAGACCTTCCCCTGAATTGCTTTTCACCGAGGAGGTCCAGTACTATGAAGCTCCTTCCTAGACTAAATACGAACCTGACTCACTAAGTCCGGATGATTATATAGAGGTAGGAGCCACTGATAACTTGGACAACCTTGAAGGTCCATGGCCTCCTCGACAACTCCGCAGCCATCCTAAGCCTATCGGGGGACCTGACCAATCTGGGCCTTCAGTGACGCGTAGCGAGCCTGAACTTATCGAGGCGGGCTATCAACCTGAGTCCATCGAGGCATTGCTAGGGTTAGACGGCGACAAGTTCCAAATCTCTGATTTTGTAGTCGGCGATCCCGTGCCGAACTCTACAGCTGTGGTTGGCCTTCAGGTGATGCTCCCTCTTTTGGGATGGCTTCTTCAGCTCCTCAGGACCTGATTCTTTGACATCTCAAGTTCTCGATCTTCCAGTTATTGAAGGCTTTGGTGTTAAGGCGGCCTATTCTCAGCCAGATGACTTGGTCATCATCGTAGATTAGGATATTTTGTATTTCCTTTTGTTTGTTAATTCAATGTAAAGATTCAGTTTCAATGAAAACTACCATTGCTTTTTGTAGCTTTTTCTTCTTTTCTTTGAATGAATATTTTGTTTTCATAACTACTACATCACAAAACTCTAAAAAACAGCATTAAAGCGTTAGAAATATCGAATAATTCTATTTTTGTGGCATAAAGCATACCTTTATACCATATTGCTCCCCAAGTTCTGCTTTGAGACAGCGTTATTGTTTTTGTTCAAAGATGAACTTTTTCTCGAGCATTTGTGCCTATTTCGCGCTTTTTTCGCTTAAGAACTTGTTAGATTTGATAAGCCAATCACAAAATATCTAGATATTTTGAATTAATTGCAGCACACATATATTGTAACGTACCTCGTAATATGTTTTACGTTCTGTCGTCTTGTATCTTTTCGCTTAGGGTCTTATTTTTGCCCATCTCGTGCATTTTTTGCTTAGGGTCTTATTTGTGCCCATCTCGCGTCTTCTTCTCGCTTAGGGTCTTATTTTTGCCCATCTCATGCATTTTTCGCTTAGGGACTTATTTGTGCTAGTCTCGCGTCTTCTTCTCGCTTAAGGTCTTATTTTTGCCTGTCTCGCGCATTTTTCATTTAAGGACTTATTTGTGCCCGTCTCGCATCTTCTTCTCGCTTAGGGTCTTATTTCTGCCCGTTTAGCACAATTTTCTCTTATGGTCGTATTTGTGCCCGTTTTGTTTCCTCGCTTAAGGTCTTATTTCTGCCCGTTTCGCGCATTTTTCGCTTAGGGTCTTATTTGTGCCCGTCTTTTTCCTCACTTATGGTCTTATTTCTGCCTGTTTTGCGCATTTTTTGCTTAGGGTCTTATTTGTGCCCATATTGTTTCCTCGCTTAGGGTCTTATTTCTGCCCGTTTTGCGTATTCTCATTTCAATTCCTGTTAACACATAACCTGTCTAACAAATTGCATTAGAGAATATAGGAAGCGAATAGCTGGTCTTTATTCAAGAATCAGATAATCACAAAATAATAATATCTGTAAAGTAACAGAATAATAGATGGATAAATAAAGACAAGAAGCATAAAAAGTGTACAATATTTTACTGCCAGTACAGTTTGAGATGGTTGGCATTCCAAGTCTTCGAGATCTTCTTTCCTTGCAAGGTTTCTAAGGTGCATGTGCTAGGTCCGATCGTCTTTTTGATTCTGTAAGGTCCTTCCCACTTAGCCCGGAGTTTTCCATCTTCCCTATAGGCGTTCGTAATTGCCTACTTTCTCAATACTAGGTCTCTTTCTTGCAGTTCTCTGCTCTTAACTCGTGCATTGTAATAAGTGGCTATCCTTTACTGGTAGGCAACCAATCTCATTTTTGCCATGTTTCTCAGCTCATCAATCAAGTCTAGATTCTCCCTTATTCCCTAAGAGTTAAGTTCTTTAATGTAAGGGACCAATCTAGATCTAGGTGACTCAACTCCAATTTCAACCGGGATGAGGGCTTCAGTGCCATACGCCAAATTGAACAGTGTTTCCCCTGTCGACACCTTACTTGTTGTTCTGTAGGCCCATAGGACACTTGGGAGCTTATCTACCCATGCTCCCTTTGCCTTGTCCAGTCTGGTCTTCAAACCATGCAGTATAGTTCGGTTGCTCACCTCGGCTTGCCCGTTAGCTTAAGGGTAAGAAACAGAGAAGATTCTTAACTAAATGCTTAGGCCTTTACAGAATGTTCGGTATGCGTCACAATCGAACTGTTTCCCATGATCGACATTAAGCACACGAGGGATCCCAAAACGGCAAATGACATCTCTCCAAACCATTGTTTCCACCTTTCTTTTGAAAATTATAGCCAAAGGCTCTACCTCTATCCACTTTGTGAAGTAGTCTGTGGCTACGAGCAAATATTTCCTTTGTCCTGTGCCCAAGGGAAAGGGTCCCAAGATGTCTAGCCCCCACTGCGCAAATGGCGTTGGTTGAAGAGTGCTCTTGAGGGTCGAGACTGGCGCAGTGACTATAGGGGCGAACTTTTGGCATTTTTTGCACTTTCGCACCTTGTCAGTGGCATCCTTCTTTAGTATAGGCCAATAAAACCCCGCACGCAATATTTTTGTGGCCAAGGCTCGAGCCCCTAAGTGTTCACCGCAAATCCCCTCATGGACTTCAGCTAGGGTGTACTCAGCCTGTTGAGGCCCTAGACACTTTAGCAAGGGCATAGTGAATCCACATTTGTAGAGTTCTCCATTCACCACAGTAAATCTGGCACTTTGCAATTTTAGCCTTCGGGTCTCATCTTTGTCAGTTGGGAGTATGCCCCCCAATATGTAGTGTTTGATCGGGCTTCTCCAATCACCTCTGATCTCGACATCGCATACATCTTCTCCTTTGATACTTGGCTTAGCGAGGGATTCCACTTTAACTATACCACCTTTGGTTCCCCTAGAAGAAGCCAACTTTGAAAGAGCATCTGCATGATTGTTCTCAGTCCGGTTTATCTAAGTCAATCGGAAGTTATTGAATGATTGTGCCAATAATTGCACCTTCTGTAGATAAGGGACTAAAGATGGCTCTCGCGCTTCGTACTCACCCGAGAATTGATTCACCACCAACTGCGAGTCGCTATGGGCCATTAAGTTGCCGACTTCTAATTTTTCAGCAAGTTTCATTTCGGCTATCAAGGCCTCATACTCAGCTACATTATTTGAACTCGAAAAGTCAAAACACAGGGAATATTCATAGATTTCCCCCTCTGGTGAAGTTAGCACAATTCCTGCTCCACTACCATCCATGCTACAAGCCCCCTCGACAAATAACTTCCACCAGACTAATTCTGTATCTTTCTGGGTCTCTCGACCAGTGCATTCTACAATAAAATCAGCCAATGCCTGCCCTTTTATTGCTTGATGAGGTTCGAAGTGTATGTCATACTCACTTAATTCGATGGCCCATTTTGTCAAGCGTCCGGAGTGTTCTGGTTTCTGTAGTATCTGCCTTAAGGGCTGATCCGTCAAGACAGTCACTGACTAAGCCTAGAAGTAAGGTCGTAACTTTCGAGTTGCCATTACCAAGGATAGAACTATTCTTTCGACTAAGGGGTACCTCGTTTCGGCATCTAGCAGGACCTTGCTTACATAATAGATCGGACAATCCCTGTCTCCCTCTTTCATTAGTAGGATTGCACTTACAGCCTTCTCTCCTACACCGAGATACATGAGAAGATGGTCCCGTGCTGTGGCCGAGACAATAGTGGCAGCTCTTTCAAGTAGTCTTTCAACTGTTCGAAAGCGTTATTACACTCTTCTGTCCATTTGAAGTCTTTTCCCGCCCTTATCGCCTTGAAGAACGGTAGGCTTCTTTCAACTGATTTGGACAAGAAGCAATTCAAAGATGATATCCTCCCTGTCAGCCTTTGAACCTCTCTAATAGTACTGGGTGGCCTCATATCTAGAATGGCTTGGACCTTCTCGGGATTAGCTTCTATCCCCCGATTAGTGATCATGAATCCCAAAAATTTTCCAAACCTCACTCCGAATGAGCATTTATTGGGGTTCAACTTCATCTCACACTGCCGCAACACATTAAACACCTTCATCATTTTCTCGGCATGAGACTCTTCCCTTTGGCTTTTTATAATCATGTCATCAACATAAGCTTCCATGGTGTTGCCCAATAGGTCTTTGAACACCTTATTCACCATGCGCTGGTAGGTTGCCCCTGCGTTTTTCAAACCGAATGGCATTACTCGATAGCAATATGTTCCACTATCAATAATGAACGAGGTTTTCTCCTCATCCTCTGGATGCATCATGATTTGATGGTACCCTGAGAAAGCATCTAAGAAGCTAAGCAGTTCGTATCCACAAGTTTCATCTACCACCTTGTCAATTCGATGTAGTAGATACGAATCCTTAGGATAGGCCTTGTTCAAATTTGTGAGGTCTACGCACATCCTCCATTTTTCGTTGGCTTTCTTCACCATCACAACATTAGCCAACCATTCTGGATAATTCACTTCTCTGATAAATCCTGCCTGCAATAACTTCGAGATTTCTTTGTTTATAACCTGCTACCTCTCTAGAGCAAAATTTCTCTTCTTTTGCTTGATCGGTTTTGCTCCCGAGACTATGTTCAACCGATAACGAGCAACTTCGAGGTTAATCCTAGGCATATCTGCTAAGGTCCATGCGAATACATCAACGTTTTCCTTCAAATATCGAATTATCTCCTCTTTTGCTCCCTCAGGCAACTGGCTCTCCACATACACCACCTTCTTTTCATCTTCTCTGATACTTTGTTCTAAGTTGGTACCATCAAAATTTGACAAGTCATGGTGGTGGGCGAAAGACCTTGCCGCTCGGTCGACACCTTGTCGCCCTACACCGGGCACCTGTCGCCTGACATCAGGCATCTGTCGCATGCCCCCTCCAGCAGGTTCCAAATTTATCGCCTCGTCAACCTCCCGCTAAGTACCTGCGACAGGCCTTCGGCTCCCCTGTCCTACCGCCTCCTAGTGAATATCATCCTCCTCTACGAGGGGATCCTCCTGTCGCCGAGAGGGATCCGCCACTCTCGCATCCTCCAATCGGCCAAACACATGCGGCGGGGCCCCTCGACTTGTTTCTTCCACCAAATTCTGCATGGCAGACGGCAAACTCAATGTCGGGAGAACTCCTTTGAACAGATCTACCATGGCTCTCAATGCCTGAGTTCTTTCTTCACTCTGCCACCTCAGGGCCTCGAATTCTGCCGCAGACACAGTGATTCTTTCTTCTTCCCTATTCACCTGGTTCTTTTGACGAATCGGTTGTTCAGGGGAACTCACAGAGTTCTCATCACTTCCAGTTCTAACGTTTGTCGATCTCGTTCTCACCATCTTAAAAGTTTTAATTGGCTTTTATACGTTCCCACATATGGCGCTAATTGTTGTTGCACAAAACAACAATAAAAGTATGCTGACATGTCGTTCGAACTCTGTCTCCACGTGTCTCCAATAAGCTTCTGTAAAACAAGAAAAGTCAGAGGGACGCAGGGGTGGTTCCCCGCGTAGACACTCTGATGCTTAAGTCAACCACAAGTTCTTCAGTATTGGGAAGCGTAAAAGCCAGTAGTCAAAAATTAGAGAATAGAATTATACCTAGGGCCTATTTATAGGCGAATATTCTAGGTTAATTACCTGAGGGTGATCGTGTCCTTTTACTAGGAGTTTGTTTCTAAGTAGAACACAGATATCACAAATCCGAAGGTAGAAGCAGCCTGTCGCCGGCGAGAGGCTTGGAAGTATAGCATGTTGTCTGTGGTAGGCGTCTGTCGCTCGCGGAAGATCATAAAGGCACTACGTGTCAATCGATGGACGACAGGAGGTTGGCGTGGGGAGTTTATCGCCTACGACAGATACCCTATCGCAGGCTGTGCCCTTTACCGTCGTAGGCCACGTGGCCCAATAACCCTTCGCCATGTCGTGAATTCTGACACCTTTGGGCCTAGCCCAATGTAGATAGATTTTGCCATATCAGATAGAATTAACAAAAAGAAACTATGTGAATGATAACTTATATTGTGCTGCAATAAGGTTATTGGATGATTTTGTTGATTGAACATTTAAGCAAAGCTTCACCTTTCAATGTTTTTGTCAAATCAATTCTAGTGAGACAATTAAGTATTAGGTTCGAATTCGGCTCGATTTTATTCAAAAACTTAAGACTTGAAACTTGATTAGAACTCAACCGAACTTAGTTTTTGAAGCTTGAACTAGACTCAACAGGATATTCAAATCGCTTGAGTTTAGTTTGATAGGTTCGAATTAGACTCGTTAGAATTAATTTGTTATTTTTTAACTATGTGTTATGAAGGTAAAATAGTAAAGTATTAGTAAAATATTAATATATATATATATATATTAAAAAAGCTCAATTAAGCTCATGAACCACTTGAGCCGAGTCTTAAGATACTCGAACTTAGCTCGACTTGTTACTCAAATAACTCAAGCTTGAGTTCGGCTCAAAAATAAACTAGTCAAACTTAAACAATCATCTGTAGACACTTAATTTTGCCTGATCAATAAAAATAATAAATAATGATAAAGTCCTTTGGTCAAACCCTAAATCTCATTTAACCTTAAATCTATGCAAACCCCAAGAATCCATGCAAACCTTAATACTCCATGTAAACCCTTTCTAAAGCCAACTAGGAGTTGACCAAAGGGATTTGTTGCCCAAAAGAAAATAAATAAATAAATAAATAATAAATAAATTAGTGAATAAGTGAAACAAGGAATAAAGGAAATAATCAGGAATTGAAGTTAATTACCAAAAATAATACAATGAAAAAGGAATAAAAAGATGAGTCAAACAAAAAAATAAATGACAAAAATAAAATCCCCAAGTCATGGGGTCAACACATTAAAATCATAATCTTCTTTCTTAAAATTTAATAGAAAAATATAGAACAAGAAAATAAAAAAGAAAGGGCCAGATGGTTTGAAAAAGCGGATTCCATCACCAAAATTACGATTTTTTTTGGGGTATTTCATAAAAACTACCAAAAAACAATTAGGCTTACACCTTATTAGCCTCTCCAAAAAATCCTATCGAAACCTAGTAGCCACGATCCAACACTGCCTCTTGGCTGCAACACTCCTGTTCTCATCCACGCCACCTCTTTTTCGAATTCCATCATCACCAAGCCACGCTTCTTGCACCATCTGAAGTTTTCCTATATCACCTGCAGCGCTCGACTCCCTTCTCTGCCCTATTTCTCTGCACCAGTCGGTATCTTCAGTCCAGTCACTGGCACCAACCGCCGCGCATCCCCTGCCACCATCATCTACGCCACTATGCAGAACCGCAGCCCCCTTGCACCAGTCCAAATCACCATGCCTCCTTACACATTCCAGTGTTCCAGTCGCGCCTCACTCTGCCCTGCTGTGCACCTTGCTTATCCATCCGGTCTGCTAACAACTAGCACCATTGTTGTTCGGTGTAGATCATCTCGCTATTTGCTTCTGTTTGAAGGTGCAAGTCAAGATGAAGAATCTTAAAGGTGAGCTTGTTATTGTTTTAAATTAAATATATGCTTGTTGTTTCTTTACATGTCATTCGTTTATAATTTTTAAATAAAATATATATTATGTTCCTTCAAAAAATAATACACAGTAAAAATATTGTATGAATTAAAATAAAAGTTAAGATAGTAAAGATTCGGTATTATTCTAAGAACATTTCTTTTAAATAAACATCAAAAGTGATATTTTATGAATCAAGTATTATTATTATTATTATTTCTAGTTCCAAAGATATACTAATATTCTAAAGTGATAAAAGGTTATTTGATAAAATAATAAAAACCAATAAAGATAAATAATAAAAATGAAATATTTATAAATTTTAAAAGATAATTCCGATGATGGGATTTTTTAGAAATCGCAAGTAACGATTCTTTGATAATCCTTATGATCGAGATAAAATCCTTAAGTGTCACCAGCGTATTGGGATATCTAAGTTATTTTATTTCGATAATAAGATTCCTAATTTCATAAAATAAATCAATTTTAAAAATAATACAAAATAAAATAAACAAAAACAAACGGAAAGATAAATAAATGAATAAATAAATATATAAATTTTATTTCCGATGATAAGATTTCGAAGAAATCACAAGTAGTGATTCTTTGATAATCTTTAGGATCAAGAAAAAATCTTTAGATGTTACCAGCATATTGGAACATTTAATCGATTTTATCTCCATATCAAAACTTGCTATAAATATATATATAAAAATAAAATAAGTAAAAAATGGTAAAAATAAATAAATTTAAATGTTGAAATAAATAAATATAAATATAAATTTTAAGATAAAAAATAAACATAAATATAAACTAATTTTTGATGATGAGATGTTATGGAATTCACAAGTAGTGATTCCTAACTGATCTCTAGGTGTGAAGAATTTGCTAGATGTTGCCAGCGTATTGGAATATTTAATATGATTTTTCAATAAAAATAAGATTTTATAAAATAAATAAATTTCAGAATAATAATATAAATAAATAATGACAATAAAACAAGAAGTAGATTTCACATGTGCATCATGTATTTTTTTGCATCATCTGCATTTATAAAATTCTAAAATAAGTGTGTATCTCCCGAGGATGAGATTCTATAGAAATTGCAAGTAGCGATTCTTAAGAAATCCCTAAGTGAGGAAATTATCCGAAATACTACCAGAAGTATTGGGTACTTTGGAATAATTTTTAGTACAAAAGATTCTCATTTATTTCAAATAAAATAAATAAATTTTAATATAAATAAAAAATAAAATTTAATATTTCAAATTATAAGTAAATAAATGAATGATTTCAAAATAAATGGAGTTCTTTTCAAATATTTAATTAAGACCATTTCATTGAGATTAAAGAATAATACACAATTAAGTGGTACCGTTTTTAAAGAAGCGTTGTGGGAGTGCTAATCCTTCTCCACTCATAGCTGAACTCTCGAATCCAAACTTTGTTTTCCTAAACCAAAAATTATTTTTAAGATTTTATTGAAAAGATAAATGATTTTAGGAGGCCAATCATACCTTGTAAAAAAGATTGGTGGCGACTCCTCTTTGTGTATTTCCAAAATTGTCTAGCGATCGAGTTCTCGGACGAAAATCGTTACGATATCATCGAATCAAATTTAAGTAGCTTATGAGTAACTTAACTCATTTACACCCATATTCAAAGCTTTGATATGGTTTGATAAAACTGTCTTTACTTGTTATAGCTTTTTCCAAGGGGTAATGAGAATTGTAAATAGGTATCAAACAAATGAATATATTATATCATCCATTTCGATTAAATAAGATTAAAGTATCTAATAATTAGATGTAAGTAGTAACTTTACTATTCATTACAAGTTTGAGTAAAGTTCAAATAGTGATATTAAGATATGTTAGTACTTGAACGTAATTATAAGTAATACCTTTTAAATATTATTATATACATTTTTATTTATAAATTATATATTATTATACTTAATTAAATTAATTTATTAAATATTTTAATTATGATTTTATGAGTTAATTTAAATTTATTAAATTTATTGTTTTAATAGTATGCATTAAAATTGTTTTAAAATTTAAATTTAAATTTAAAAGTCAGTTTACTTAATAAATGGGTTTCAAGTAGCCAATGAATATTTATGAAATTATATGGGTAAAGCTCAAATAATAAAATCAAAATATTCAAATAATTAAATAATTTTAGATATTATAAATTATAACCGAACTCAAATTCAAGCACCCAAAATTAACGAAAACCTTGTTTGTTTCCATCCTTGAATAATGTCAAGTACACAGGTTGAAAAAAGAACGGAAAATTCATTTACTGCAACCTGTAGATACATAAACATATATATATATATATGTGTGTGTGTGTGTGTGTGTGTGGAGAGAGAGAGAGAAAAAAGAATTCATAATACATATTTGCTGTAAAATTACGTTTGTGCTACATAATATATCGAAATTTGTGTTAATACAAAAAATAGAAAAGCACTCCTTTTAACTTTTATTCAATTCATATAGATTTTTACAAATTTTAACTTAAATCACTTTTGTATTTCTATCTTACTATTTTATTTTATTTTTTTGGTGGATAAAACGATGTAGATAAAATAAGCAAATCAATCTACAGCTGATCGGATATGAACCGATCTAGGATGACTACAACCCATAGTATCAAACATCAAACAAAGTTTAATACAATCTGGAGGTGATCCAAATAGAACAAAATTATCCTCCAACGTTCCTCCCAGTTTGGCGAGACCATCAGCACAAACATTGGCTTCACGATATATATGTTCAATCTTGGTATCTTCCAACTGGTGGATCAGTTCCTTGCAAGCAAAAATCAAGGAGCTATGAGGGTGAGAACTAGAAACATTTTCCAGTATGTATCTGAGAATCGACTTCGATGATTAACTTTCAGATTCCTTTGTCTATAGCCAAGCGTAAGCTATCTCTTAATGCCCACAATTCAACACAAGTACTTGTCATGAGCCCAAGATTTCTGGAAAAACCACAAACCCATCTTCCATTGTAATCTTTAATTAGTCCTCCAGCACCTGCTCTACCTGGGTTTCCAATTGAAGAGCCATCGGTGTTGAGTTTAAAATAAGGAGAAGGATGAGGCTTCTAAGAAATTTCCATTTCTGTATAAGGGATGTTTTTGGTTGAAGGTCCCATGGTGGCCCAAAATTCCTTTACAAAGAACCAAGTTTTCCTAACCAGATTTGGGATGTCAACTGAAGCATCTTCAAATAGCTTTTTGTCTCTATTAAGCCATAAGGACCAAATTCCAAATGAGAAAATCACCTCCTAAGGGAAACCATCTTCTGCAATTGAATATGAGCTTAGGTTAGCATGGAGCCAAGAGAAAAGATCTGTATTGAAGCTAGAGGAAAGGGAGCTTGGCACTCCAATTTGCTTCCAGAATTCCTTTGCCACCTGACAATCTTTCAGACAGTGAATAAGAGATTCCTCATCCTCTTTGCATATATGGCATAAAGATGGAACATTTAATCCTCGCGCTGTAAGAGTACTTTGTGTGGCCACTCTATTATGACCACACTTCCAGAGAAAGTGCTGAAGTTTTGGAGTGGTCTTACTTTTCCAAATCAGATGCTAGTTCATAGTGGAAGTAGGGGTGGAATTTTTTGCAATTTTATAAGCAGATCTCATAGAAAACTTTCTTGATTCAGAGCCCTTCCATGCAATAGTGTCTTCTCCTATAACCTCTTTTTGGTAAGGAATAGCCTTCATTTTTTGGAGGATTTCTTCAGGTATAGGGCCCCCAATAAGGTCCAAGTTCCAGCCATTATTATTATCCAGGATATCACTAACTTTCCTTTCCATATCAATAGGTTTCCAAGGTCTAAAGCTGATCTTATTAAGTGGACCAATTCCAATCCAATCATCCTTCCAAAAGAAGATGTTTGTCCCATCTTTCACAACCCAGAGTAAACCCTTTTCAAGAATAGAGCAAGCTCTGCGCATACCTTTCCAAACGGGGGAGCAAGCTTTCTTAACAAAGTGACCATTCTTTAAGTATTTCTGTGTGAGTAATTTTGACCAAGTGCAATTCGGTTCCATAAGAAGTCTCCAACTTGTCTTTGCCATGTTTGCATTATTGAAGTGATGCATGTCTTTAATGCCCAACCCTCCTTCCTTTTTGTCAAGAGTAACGGTATCCCAACCAATCATGTGCATGCGTTTAGTCTCATCCGTAGAGCCCCAAAGAAATTTTCGAGAAATCTTATTTATTTCCTCACAAGTTTTGCGAGGCAAACAAGTTCCTTACATGTAATAGGCTGGAATAGCGTTGAACACAGACTTAATAAGTGTTGCTCTCCCAGCAAAGGAAAGACAATTAGCTTTCCATCCTGCTAGTTTCTTTTTCATGTTGTCAATGATGAATCTGAAGGAAGAATCTTTATGATTCTTTGTGATGGGGAATCCAAGGTATTTCCCTATATCATTCGAGTGATTCATGCCCATAATCTCTGCATAATAGTCTCTTTGCTGCAAACTCATATTATTGGAGAAAAATAAGGAGGATTTATTGGTGTTAATCTTTTGACCAGAGGCTTGACAAAATTCTTGAAGAACATTGAGCATGGAGCAACAAGAGGAAATAGAAGCACTTCCAAATAAAAGGAGGTCATCCACAAAGAATAAGTGGGATATCTTAACTCCATGTTTAGATAGTTGAATAGGTTCCCAGGACTTACTTTCACATGCCTCTTGGATCTTTAAGTAGACGAATTCCATGCAAAGAATGAATATGTAAGGCGATAAAGGATCGCCTTGCCGGATACCTCGGGTAGGAATGATTTTCTATGTTTGTTCACCATTAACAAGTATGGTCGTTGTGGAGGAAGAAATGCAAGACAAAATTATTCCAATCCATTCCTTAGGGAAATGAAAGAAAATCAAAACTTGCCTAATAAAACTCCACTCTAATCTATCATAAGCCTTTTTTAGGTCAATTTTTGCCATTATCCATCCTTTATTCCCTCTCTTTCTCCTAAAGGAATGGACAATCTCTTGCTTAATGATAACATTATCATGTTCTCTTCTTCCCTCAATGAAGCTAGCTTGCATGGGGTGGATTATTCTAGACAGAATGGGGTGAATTCTATTGACCAATACCTTAGAAAGGGTTTTATAAATGGTATTACAAAGGCTAATAGGTCTATAGTTCGCAATAGATTTCAGGTTTGAAACTTTAGGTATGAGACACAAGAGACAACATTTAATCCTCTCCAGGACTTTACCTAATTTAAAAATCAGAAAAGTGATCGGAAATTATACTTTTAATTGACCTAGTGTCATTGTGCCACACTCCTAAAGTGTCCTTGAGAGCAAGGATTTTATTTCTTTTTCTACGTTGTACGGTGCTAAGGTGATAGTACCTAGTATTTCTATCCCCGTCAACAATCCAATCAACTCTGGATTTCATTGCCCATAATTCCTCTTCAAGCTTAAGTACCTTCAGGTACTCTCTTTCGAGTTTACTTTCAAGGTCCATTAACCAAGCATTATAGGAACTCGCAGGGATTTGCTGAATACCGTTTAATCTTGCTCTAATTCTTTTTTTCCTATAATAAATATTTCCAAAAGTAACTTTGTTCCAAATGGAGACATTATTTTTGAAGATCTCAATAGTCCTTAGAACTGAAGAATTTGCTTGATGCCAAGAATTTCGCACAACTTCTTTAAACTCAAGGTGAGAGAACCATATTGACTCAAACCTAAAAGGTCTTGGGCCAAAAATGCGAAACAAAAGGACTGGTATCAAGGAGAATAGGGTTATGGTCTAAATGGAGTTTAGCTAGATGGTAAACCACTAAGTTAGGAAAGCTAATTTTCTAATCACCGTTTGCTAGAGCTCTATCAAGTCTTTCACAAATGATTTGACCGTGGTGATTTTTCTTGATCCACGTAAATTGATTGCCCACAAAGCCAAGGTCAAGGAGATTACAGTTGTTCATGTAGTCTTTGAACTTATTCACTCTCGATCTATTCATCGATTTACCTCCAAATTTTTCATTCTCGTTTGTAATTTCATTAAAGTCACCCATCAACAACCAAGGTAACTTATGGGATTCAGCAAAACCTTTAAGTTCATTCCAAAGAATATTTTTCATAATAATATTCGGCCTAGAATGTATGGTAGAAAGAATCCAAGAAATTGCAAGAGAAGGAGTAGATGGAGAAGAGGAAGGACTAAGTACTTAAATAGTGGCATGAATTGGCTAGGATGTACAATGTAGGATTTGAGCATTAACTTCTGAAGCTTGCCAAAGGAGCCAAATTCCTCCTACAAAGCCTTCAGCATCAACATGATAGGAATTCGAGAAACCAAGTGAATTGCACACTTGTTCAGCTCTTTCTCCAAAAATCCTTGTCTTTGTGATGATCACCAAACAGGGGTTGTTGATACGTGTAAGTTCCATGAATGCTCGTCTAAAATTTGGGCTTCTAGCCCTCCAACATAAGATTCTCATAAGGAAACACTCAAAGTTTGTTCGGTTTAACAACCAGTTCACTAAGCTTGGCTTCAGCTCCAATTCCCCTAATTGTGTCTTCCATAACAAATTCTGTGTATGGTGGTATTGAGGAATTAGTATCATCGAACCTACTCTGAGCCTCTTCCATAAGGATTTGATCACCAATGTGAACAGATATCTCACACTTTGGGTCTTAAAGAATTTTGTTGAGCTATTGTTCTCCGACAACTCGCCACCCTTACTGTGTCCAATAGCACTTGCGACAGTGAGATGTTTTGGAGAGGTGGGCGATATTCCTCCTTTTGAGGAATCATCATTAGACATTTGTTCTTCAGGAACTGCAAGAAGTTTTGGATCTCTATGTTCTCTGTGAAGATAGTCAGGTTGTTCCATGCTAGGGCCATGTCTTCCACACTTCATGTCTCTTTCGAATTGTCTTGAGTTAGAAGAATTTTCGTGGCTTCCTTCAAGTTGATCGTTCTCCCTTCGTGTACCAAAAAGTTCAAGATGTTAGAGATTAAGGTTCAGTTTTGCCATGGAGACTGGTGTCGGTTTGAGCTTCTGATATCTTTTGGTGGGAATAATTTTTCTTTTTTCTGTTGTTGCTGGCTTTACTAATGAAGTTAAAAAGTACTTCTTTATTCATCTGGTTTGGTTCTCTCATAACTATACCAGCTTGTGTCATGTTCATCGAATTAGCCTTGTTGACCCCCAAATCGAATCCTATAGCTTTGACAGCATTCTGTCTTGTCTAACTCAGGTTTATTGTAGTAGATTCAGAGGAGAAGTTGAAAATAGACCGTTGTGGTCTTTCCTTTAGGTGCTCATCCATTTTCATTTTTCCTTTGGCTTTTTCGGATCGGTTGAGCTTCATATTGTCTTGGGTCGGGTCTTCCTTACCCGAATTTTACTCTCTTTTTTTATTGTTTTTCTTTCTAGACACCATCATCCATGGGCCGTATTCCTCATCTTCCTTGTTTGTGCTTAAGTTTTCCTTCAATGGTTACTATGTTTGAACCGAAATACTAGAGGTTTGATCTTTTTCCTTTTCGACAGAACATGATTCTTTCCTATGCCCAATTAAGCCACACTTAAAACATAGATTGACCCCCTCATACACTACAGATTGGATAATTTTTCCAATTCTCACTTTCGGTATAAGGGGTTTGTCCAAGTCAATTTGAAGACAAATTCTTTCATACCTTCCACGTGAGCTGTTCTATGTAAAGGTGTCAATTTTCAGTAGCGTCCCCAACTGGTTACCGATTCTCTTTAAGATTTCTTTGTCAAAGAACTCAATCGGAAGTCCTGGGAGACGTGCCCAAACTGCAGTTGTTGGAGCCATTGATGATTCAACCACAAAACCAGGTTCCCACACTCTCATTGTGAGGTAATGGGAGACGACGAACCAAGGTCCCCCCATATAAAATTTTGTGGAAATCTTCTTGGCATTGAAATTTGAATAGAAAATAGTCCTATCCCAAGTTGATGCACTGCATATTCCCTCTCAGTTTCCATAGAGCACGGACTTTGGGATATAAGAAGTTATATCTCACAGACTTACCAAATGTTTTGGCAATAATAGAATTTTTCCAGGGCATTCTAATCCTATTTTTCTCCTCTTTGGATAGTAGAATAGTGAGGATGTCATTCTCAGTATCCATTTCCTGATCTGAGTCCTAGTCGAGGAGGGTTGGTTGGTAAATGAATGAAATATTTTTTGATTTAGAGTTGTTTATCAAGGAATCTCTATAGGAGAGGTTTGTGGAGAGGATTTTCCCATGAGATGCATCTGGAGATTTGAATTCCCTGTTTTTTGTTCTCTTTACACTCCTGATTTTCAAATCATCAATCTCAGAAGACACCGGATGGAAGGATGCCATAGAAGGGAAGCGTTATTTCTTTCCTTACTATTTTATTGAGGCATCATCTACCATACACGGGATTATGGGTGGTCAAACGGTCGGTTCGGTTAATTTCGAACCGAAATTTGCATTTTTGACATTAACCGAAGTTTATATTTTCACTTTCATTAACCGAACCAAAGTTTTTACTTTCATATTAATCAAACCGAAAATAAAATTCGGTTAATCAGTTAATTAACCGATTAACCGAAATTGTATAAAACCATTTCCTTTTACACCAAAACAATCCGGCCCTAGTGACAATTCCAGTTCATAGCATTTGCAACCATTAAAACATCAATAATAACACATTTATAGCACCAAAACAGACTGCATTTACAGTCAATTTAAAACCATTATAACATCAATTCTAGTCCACTACTCAACCTAGCACTCAGCAATTAACAATTCAACATATTGTATTTATTTACAAGTTATAACCATTATAACACCATTACAACACCAAAACAGATTGCATTTATAGTCTCAAATTAACAAGAGCAAGATAACAACTAAATAAAACCTTTACCAACCAAACAGAACTATTATAAAACCAATATTCCAGCAAATTGCATCTCCAACCAATTCCAACAACCAAATAAAATCATTACAAACCAATTCCCCAACAAATAGCAAGTTGCATTTGCATTCCATCATCAATATCTATCCATTCAAACAATTACAAAACTAAAACACCATGCTAAAAGTCTAAAACAATAGCATAATCCAAACTAAAATAGTAGCATAATCTAAGCTAAAATAATAGCTCCATACACAAGCTCATAACTCAGTGGGAGTGGGTAACATGATCAGTTGTATCCAAAGGGATATCTAGACAAAAAAGAAAACAAAGCAAGATTAAAATTCATAAGTTGTTTTTAATTCATAAAATAATAGGACAATAAACACAAGAAAAATATATTTGTACCATTTTCAACATTTCCAAGCTCTTCTAGCTGCTCTTCCACCATGTCTGATACGTCTTTCGGTTCCCGAATCCAATCTTGAGTACACACAAGGGCTTCTACCATTTTAGTAGTTAAAGAACTCCTAAATGGATCAAGAACACGTCCTCCGGTACTAAATGCAGACTTAGAAGCCATAGTAGAGTAGAAATAGGAATAGCTAAGACATCTCGGGCTAATTGGGAAAGGATAGGAAATCTAGGGCTGTTCACTTTCCACCATAGTAAAATATCAAAATATTCACTGTCATTCTCAACAACCTTATTAAGGTACCTATCCATTTCTGATTTTTGATTCCCAACACCCGATTCAATCATGTGCATCTTTTACAAAGACTTCATATGCTTTTTCCTTGCTTGTGGCTCACCTACATTACTCTTACTCATAACAGGACTTGATTGAGCAGCACAAGCACTTGGAAGTAAAGGTGATATGCATGATACAATTCACAAAGAACATCCTTCACTTTTTTCAGTACTGACAAACCTTTATCAACATCAACATTATACAAGTTTTTAAGAATAAATTCCACATAATTTAATTTGTGCCTAGGATCAAGGACAACAGCCACAAAAATCAGCATATTTATCTTCTCAAAATTACCCTAATACTTGTCATATTTGTCTTTCATCCTCATTGCCATCACACCAAACTCAACATTATTATCATTTTAGGCTTCATTCAAAAGACAGATCATTTCAACAAGTTCATCAAAAAAAATGTTGGATGTGATATACAAAGTGCCTGAAACCCGTAATGTAAGTTCATAAAAGTGCTCTAAAAACTGACCTAAGCTTTTAACAATGGTCCAGTCATCCTCACTAGGTAAACCCTCTCCCGACTCAAGTTCAGCCCTAAAGTTGCTATCTTGCTCTTCAAATCACTCAAAAGCTCTTTCAAACTTTTGAGCACTATCCAACATTAAATAGGTGGAGTTCCATCTAGTACAAACATCAAGACATAATAAACTATTGCTCTCTACATTTTCAACCTCAACATACTCTTTGAATTTTTGTAACCTAGATGGCGATTGCCTCACATATCTCATTATACTCCTAACACAAGCAACAGACTGATTCATTTTTTCAACCCCTCAGTTACAATTAAATTTACAATATGAGCTATGCATCTCATATGAATGTACTGTCCATTTAGCCCCCTTGATTCCCAAATTTTTTTCCTCAAATATCCAATGGCAACATCATTTGCACTTGCATTATCAACTGTGATAGTAAATAATTTGTCTATCCCCCAACTATGCAAGCATTTCCCAATGAGCTTACCTATAGCCTCACCTTTATGACTTGAAATTGGACAAAAGTTTAAGATATTTTTGTTCAATTTCAAATCATTATCAATATAGTGAGCTGTCAGACACAAATAATTAACTCTTTGCAAAGATATCCATGTGCCCATAGTTATACAAATTCTTTTACTTGAATTCCTCAAAACTTGTCTTAATTTCTGCTTCTCATCCAAATAAAGCTGATTAATATCCCTAGCAATGGTAGATCGTGAAGGAACACGAAACCTAGGGCATGCAATAAACATAAATTCCCTAAAACCTTCACTTTCTACAAACCTAAAAGGTAGTTCGTCAATCACAACCATACTAGCTAGACTCTTTCTAATTGCCTCTTGATCAAATTTCCAAGTGGTGACATTTCCCTCCCCCTCACCCTTACTTTGTAAAACTAGTTGGCGTTGTGCACTATCAGTTTTACTAGTGTTAGAAGGATTTTTGCTACATGTTTTCATGTGATATAACAGTGATTCAGTACCATTTCTCTTTCCATCACAACAAAAATCCTTATCACAATAGTTGCATTTACACTTTGGCAAACCCTCACTATTAAAAAACTTAGTAAAATGATGCCAAACTTCTGACCTGGATCTAATTGTTTTCCTTGTTGTCCCTCTTCCTCTTCTTGAACTCCCAGTTTTGACAAGTTGACTTGTATTTGCAACTTCAGGTACAGGTTGAGAACTTCCAGACTCATCCATATTGTTAGGATTAGGGCTAGGAGAATTAAGAAAGTCTGCCATATTAGCGAACATCTGCAAAACATGATGAAAAAACAGATGTTAGAGACTTATAGTAATTCTAAAGGCATACAAAATATATATTAATAATTAAAAACTATTTTCTTCAATGATTTTAATAATCTTGATTGGTTTTTTGTCAAGAGATATGATTAAAATATAGGAAGCACATGTGCTAATGGGACATCATAATTCTATATTTCACCAATTAAGAAACACCATGCACCCAACTCTTGCAGTCTTGTTTTGTTTGATATTTTCTAAGATCAACAACACAATCTTATAGAATAACGTCACATGACTCATGAGCCCCATAAAGAAAATTGAATCCGAGATTTCGTTTAATTAGTTTATGTAAATCTTTTTAAAAGTTGATATTTAATAAATTTAAAATTGAAATGTCATTAGCTTATTGCATTTGTAATTTAAAGATAATTTCTTTGTGTTCGTATTGATCATATTATATTGATCATGAATCTCTTTCTTAGATTACTTCAACAAAATCCCACTTAATGCAATGTATGGGTTGTTCATTTTCCTTCTTTGTCTACAAACTATAATTGGTAAATACATGATATCCTATTACCTAGTAAATTGACTCCATTGATCATTTTCCTTCGGGGACATCCCATATTATTATCTTTTTTAGATATACATTTTTGAAAAATTTGATATTCAAAGCCCCTTATCTATATTCTTCTTCTAACGAGTCAACAGCTTTCATTATAAAAGAAAAAACAAATAGTACAATGATGGAAAAGAAAAATGACATAGCATAAATGCATAATGTAATGACATCACTTACCTTGCTTGAAACTGAAATTATTGCTTGAATGGTGAAGTCGTGGATCTAGAGATTGGAAGGAAGGACTCTGATCTGAAAAGTGAAAACAAAGAAATAAGAAACAAAACCAAAAAATTAAGTTTGAAACTATCGGCAGAGGGCTTGAGCACTTACTACATAGGACTGAGCGAAGGTCGTCGAAAGGAGAGGAGGAAGAGTGGCGAATCGTGGAAGAGGAGGCAGAGACTATCGGCCTATAGGACAGTCGACGCCAACGGCGCAGGGATGTGAGAGACTGAGAGAGTGAGAGTTGACTGTTGAGACTGATGAAAGGGAGAGGCGGAGAGGGAGAGCCACTGGCGAAATGTCGAGCGGAGAGGCTGGGAAAAATTAGGGATTAGGTCTAGAGACAGAGAGGAAATGTCGAGACTCGAGCGGAGGGGCTGGGAAATGAGGGATTAGCCGATTAGGTTTAAGGGAGGCAAGTGAGGGAACGACAGCGTTTTACTTACTGGCTTAGCATTATTGAAACGCAGCGTATTGAGTCTAAGAAATTAGAATATTTCGGTTAAATAAACGGTTAATCGGTTAATTTCGTCTTTCGAACCGAATTATCCAATAACCGATATTTTCAAAATATTTTTTTCATTAACCGACCGAAATTATTTCGATAGCTGATCATTTAACTGAAATTAATTTGGTCGGTCAATTAATTCGGTTAAAACCGATAAATGAACACCCCTACACGGGATTGTTACTCTTCCAAAGTTCCAGCTTATGAATGACTTGCCGGGCTCCACAATAATCAGTAGCGGTTTTCTAGTACAATAATTGCTACTATGTCAGAGATTGCAGCTTGGAAATACACAAGCAAACAAAACTTTGAATGAAAACACCAATGTCAACTTTAAGAGGCGGTTTCGATAATTCAGATATTCAAATTTTACATTTGCATATTATTTCTCCAGTCCCTAAATTATGATCCTCTTTAATACTCGAAGGAAAAAATGCGTACAACAATAAAAAATTTATCACTGGTAACTTTTGTTTTCGATAATCTCGTCCATGTATAATGAGTCTTCTTTTGATTATCTTGACCAGAAAGCTCACATAACATCCATGGCAAACGGTTGGTAACTTTTGTTTTCGATAATCTCGTCCATGTATAATAAGTCCTCTTTTGATTATCATGACCAGAAAGCTCACATAACATCAATGGCAAACGGTTAGAAAACATCACTTCATAACTCCAGTTTATGAAAGAACTTATTTTTGGTCAGATTATGAAAGAATTTATTTACTACAAAAACAAATTTCAGATGTCTGGCTCTCAAAATTTTAAAGTTTTTAACTCATGCAAGAAGTTCAAGTTTTTTGATAAAGTTATACATCCAGGCTTTTTAGAAAAATATAATATTTTTTTTAAATCATCAAGAGACTTTCATTACTAAAGATCATTACAATCAGAAACCAAAGCTTTGTTCCATATCTGAGGGAAAACTATTACAAAAGAAAAAACTGATTTAGAAATTAATGCAGGTTTTGCTAACAGATAAGCAACCATATTAGCTTCCCTCCCAACATGCATAACTCAGGCTTGCTGAAATAATCTGCAAACTTCCCTTGCATCAAAAATCAGATTACCAATGCTAGAAAAATCAGCTCCTTTATTGTTCAGTTTGACAATGACTCAAGCAGTCTCCTTCCAAAATGATAGACCTAGCTCCAAGATTTCTGGCGTATTCAAGCACATGAACTGCTGCAATGGCTTCTGCACAAGGTACCTCTCTTATTTTTTCCACAAAAACAACCTTGGCACCTATTTAATTCTAATAATACATATTTAGTGAATTTTTATACATTTTCACTTTATTTTTCAATAATTCACAAAAATTTAAAAAAATAATATCATATTCACATTAATTTATTTATTTTATAATCTTTAATTTGTTTAATTAGTAAAAAATATTTTTTATTTTATTTATTTGTTTCACTTAAAAACTTGTGATTTAACTAAAATTTGTTATTTTATTTTTTAAAAATATACAAAAATTCTATTAAATAGTTTTCAAAACTATACAATACTTTTGTATGTAATTTAGCAAAAGCAAATTGAACTTTTCTTAACCACAATTTTAAAACAGCTCTACTCAAATGGCACTTTTAATAAAAGCTCTAGACGGACCAAACAAATCCTAATTACTTAGTTCTATTTAATATTAACATAAAAAACCTATATTACCTAGTCTATGTTCCATGTATAACCCAAAAGTTTTATGGGGAAATTTCCTCTTCCCATGCTTTGAAATCAAAAAGTATAAACCATGATGCAACATGAACTACAAATGCTAGATCAAACACCAGCAGTTAATTATGCATTACCGAGTGATATTGCATGTATTCCGATAATTGATAAAGGTGCTTTGAAACAAAAGTCATCTGCCGAATATTGCCTATAAGCATTATAGATTTTCCACCTAGAATTCAACATCAAGTTGCTTGCTAAAAATAAAGAAATATGTTAAACAAAGATTAGATACTTTAATAATTTGAAGACTATTTGATAACAAATGAAATAAAGATAATTATAGGTCATACGTCATACGTACCTCGCCTTTGATACACATCAATTTTGCCGAAACGCATTGAGGAAATCACTAGAACTTAACAAAGAGCTGAAAAGCAAGTAAATAGCAGGAGAATATTAGTTGAGATAAAGATGCAACAACATTGATGCAACATTTCTTTTCTTTTCCTGCTGACGAATGACGATGAAAGAATCAGAAGTTCATTTTGCTACAAAGCTTTGGTCAAAAACTAATTTATAGTAGCTGGAAAATCTTCTTCATCTTGATAATTCAGCCATAAAAAGGTATGTAATAAAGTCAAACTAAATGTGCTCTGAAAGTGTTTGTATGGCTATTATTGCAAATTTAAAAGCAAAATGCAACAACATTAGAAAAAGACAAATCATTATCACATGCCAGTTTTGCAGTAATGTTTTCAGAATTAGGAAATTTTAGACAAATCAACCACAAATTTTGGCAAATAATATGCCATACACTTGAATGTGCTGTAAATTGGACAGATACTAATAATAAAATATAAGAACACCTGTCCAGTGGCTGCAATTGCAATACTCCAAACTCTTCAGTAGAAGAGCAGTTTACTTGCATGCATAGACCATCGATTATGATGCTTGAGATGTGAGAGATTTTAAGCCAGTCCTCTCCTGTCTCCTTTCTGCATCGTTCTGAAAGAATAGGACTCTGACTTATGTCCAGTTGCTTTAGACTTGTATTCTGAACAATGTAGCATGGCAATGCATTTAACTTTGGGCAGGAATCAATTGTTAGGGAACAAAGCCGAGGCATAACACTAATATGCTCTTCTTCACTTGTTAACGGGGTCCAATAATCCCACTTTTCCATATCACGAAATTCGAGATGTTTTAAACAAGGAAAGGCAATAACAGATGAAGGTGATTTTGAAGATGGAGATAATGCTGGTACCTCTTCTCTTTCAACACCCAAAAATTCAACTCCGACTTTTTCCAAACTTCTCATTTCCCTTATATAGAGTGATTCAAGGGATTGCAATTTCCCCAAAGGAGGCAAAGAGTTTAAATGAAAGCAAAAACCCAGCGAAACATGCCTCAGCTTGGTCAAGCCCATCATCCACTTGGGGGAAACGGCGGGGTTACTGTAGCCCCATATCTCTAACTTTTCCAAGAAAGGGGGTGGTTGTAAAGCTTCAAGAAGTCTTTCATCATCTTTTCTCTTTGGTGTCAACCCCTTGGAATTAGTAAAATCTAGTATCAAACCGCGGAGGCCTTTCTTGTTTTGAAGTTCTGCTTTCTTAGCTTCAATCACATCACACACAACTCCCAGTCCACTTATCTTAAGATGCCCTCGAAGATGCACTAAGTTTTGAAGTTCTTCAAGGGTAGATGCTTTGCTGTTAATACCACCATCCACAGCCACAAACACCCTTAGCGTCTGAAGGTTTGTTAATCTCCCAATTCCTTTTGGCATTGCCCTCAAGCTCAACTCTGTCTTCCCATTCTCAAGATGCCTCAAGTTGATTACTTTTCCAATTCCACACGGCAATTCTTTAAGACTATCACACCATGTGAGGTTTAAGGTTTGCAAGTTACATAACTGGCATAGTGATTCAGGTAATTTTTTCAACTTCCTATTATATTTCAAGTTAAGGTATCTCAAATGAACCAATTTTCCTATTTCATCAGGAAGTTCTTCAATTGAATTTCCAAACAAACTGTTACTCAAATTTAATGTTCTAAGACAAGTCAATTGGTCAAACAACTTTGGCAAAGATGTGGTTAATGATGAAGTATCATGATTGCTTGAGTCGATAAAGAGGCTACGCAACTTCTTGAAACGGTAAATGTTAGGGTCTATTGGTACAGCTTCTCTATGTATCACTGTTGCATGACGAGCCTTTTCACAAAACTCTACTCTTAACTCTTCAAAACCATTATTTACAAGTATCAAACACTCAGCTTTCGTTAAAAGCTGAGTAAAATCATGTACTATGTCATGCATTTTGCATTCCATAATACCACTATCAAGTTCAAACCTTCTAAAATCTTGGAAAAAAGAGCACATCATTAGCTCATCAAAATATTCCTCACCAACAACCTCCATCTCTTTGCATTGCACTCCCTTCAGGTAATCTTGTGCCATCCACAACTTGATCAATTCATCTTTGTTTAAAACCTTGTCTTTCAAAAAAACGGAGCAATACGAAAAGCACTGCTTAAGAGCCAAAGGTAACTCATAATAACTCAAAAATAAGGGACGGAAAATATCTCGCTCAGCTTCTTCAAGGCCCCATATTTCACTATCCAAGATACTTTGCCATTGTTCTCTAGTTCTTTTGAACTGCAACAAGCCACCTAGAATCTTTGCAGCAAGTGGCAAGCCCTGACACTTTTTTGCAATTTTCCTGCCAATATCTGCTAAATTTTCACACTCCTCTCTTGTTCTCCCATAAAATGCTCTATGGCTAAGTAATAACCAACATTCCTCTTGAGACAAGTTTTGCAATGAAAATAAGTTTACTTCCATTGTTCCCAAGATTATGGCAACTTTTTCACTACGAGTGGTTATCAAAATTCTGCTCCCTTGAGAGCAATGCTTGAGGGAATTTTTCAGTTGCTCCCATTTTGTTGCATCTTCAGTCCACACATCATCCAACACAAGCAGTATTTTCTTCCCCAAAACATGACCGTGAATTTGCTGCAAAATGTAATCCTTTCCAACTAAATTCAGAGCTTTGCCTGTAAAAGCTTCAAGGATCTCTTTGGCAACCCTTATCTCATCAAAAGGATCAGACACACATATCCATATTCTCTTGTCAAAATGACATTCAACCTCATTGTGATTGTATAACAGTTGAGCAAGTGTCGTTTTACCTATACCTCCCATCCCTACAATAGAGATGACATGGAAGCTAGGATCTCCTGCAGTACTATTCTCCCCCACCAACATGTTCAGTAGAATTGTTGTCTCTTGACACCTACCATAAACTTCTTCTTCATCTATGAAAGAGGAAGTTATTAGCCTTTTGGGTTTTTCAACTCCCTTCTCTAACCCAAATTTATACTTATCTTTTTCGGTAGCTATACAGTCAAGTTGTTCATTCAAAACTTTTATCTTTGAAGCAATATTATGGTATACAATACTTGGAGAGGTAAAAAAAGAAATAGAATAGCGTATCTTCTTAAGCAAGGGAATATTTTCATCTTCTTTTTGTTCTTCCTCGAGTTGAGATTTGAGTTTTGCAGTATTCCACTCATCCAATACATCATCAACGTCATAGGCAAGATCTTTGAGTTTGTTTAACCAATTTCTCACATTAGCATCCTTTACCTGTTGAAGGCAAAGATAAAAGTAACAAATGTATGGCAACCCAAGTATTTTTTAAACGAGCAATTTTATACAGTACAATATTTTTGGTACAAAATTCTGTCCAATTAGAGAGACTGGAATATAAGCAGGCTATGTACAGACTTGAACATTCAAATGAAAAACCTTTCCTTTCATTGGGAATTATTTTAGGAAGTAATTTAAAAGGTCCAAGTTTTAAGAATTCAAATTGGTTGTTGACTTAGCGTTCGCTATGACCTGGAATCTACAATTGTTTAAAATCTTGAATTGCAACCACAGGATTTCAAATTCAAAAATTCAAAAGCCAACACCCAACCCCAGAGTTACCCAACCCCAAATACATGTTCTCAAACTCAACCTCGTAACATGACTAGCTTAATCCATGTTTCACTGGAACTCAATGCCTCATTATGAAGAGAGGAAGGTCCTCAAATTAGATGTCAACTCAAAACTTCTTTCTTTTTACTTATCCTCCAAGAGACAAGTTAAAGGAAGAAGAAAATTATTTAGAGGAAGAAGAACAATATAAAAGTCCTTCTCCCTAAAGCATCTGAAAGAGAAAAAGAGGCAAGACAACATCGTACCTCTTTTGCTTCAGCATCTTCAAGAACTGATTGAATGTCCTGAAAGTTGACTCTCATTTTTCCAATTTCGTCTTCAAGAGCCAGAGCCACCGCACCGTTGTCTTTTATCTCCTTGGGTATCATTATCAAGGAACCGAACCTCTCCAGAACTACTGAAATAATTGATTTCGCCATTGCCTTTTTCTTCAGACTGATAAGAAAATAAAATAACAACCCAGTCGAGATAGGAAGAAAGAATAACCCAAAGAAATGAATGGGAAAACAAAAAACTACCGGCTTGCTCGTGAAGGTGGTCGGAATTAGGGCTTTCGATTTTCTGGTGAAAGTACGATTGGGTGGAGTTTTGCAACTATTTCTTTTTCACTTTATCCCTTCTTTTATGGTGCTGCTTTCTGCGCACGCTGAATTCTATGAATAAAACAATGTTCAAAGTTTCATTTAGAAGATTGTCCAATGTTAAAATTAAAACCTTTATTATGAAGGCGCGTCACGCAAAAGCCTATTTTAAATTATGCAGGAAGATATGTTTTTTTTTTAGTAGTTTCTTTTTTTTTTCAGATTTATCAGATAAATTATAATTTTACAGACAACAGAGACACGATTTTAGCGTGTAAATTATTCGTAAATTATTCGAATTGGTTAGATAATTAGTTGAATTTATAATCTACTATTAAAATGGAGATATGTCACTTTCATTAGCTGTCCTCATCACAGCTGTGCAAATTTATCTCAATTTGTGTATCGGATGCAAATTGGATTCAAATCTATTAGTATACCTATATTGTTTGCTTGACACGTTTAACATTTGGGTATTCGAGTTATTGGATTATTGAGAGAGAATCAATTGTATTGATCGAGGAAAATCTATCAACAGTCTTTATGTAGATATATAAAAGCTAGAAGTTAACGATCATAACCAACTAACTAAAGCTGCTAATATGATAACTAACCAACTAACTAACTTGGCTATATTAGAATACATGAGATCTAGCTAAGCTAAGTTTTCTCCTCCTTGCTTCTGTTCTGTATAAGTTGCTGATGATCTGGATCAGCAGCTGGTTTAGCTTCTGTTACCCCCTCGCAAGCTAGAGCATACAAATTTTGTAAGCCCAGCTTAGAGATAAGATGCGAGAAGGTAGTAGAAGAGTGGGGCTTGGTAAATACATCTGCCAACTGATTAGTGGTTGAAACATGAAGTAAATCAAGGAGACCATATTGAAGCTTCTGTCGGACAACATGGCAATCGATCTCAATGTGTTTTGTCCTCTCATGGAAGACAGGATTCTCTGCGATATGTATGGCTAATTTGTTGTCACAAAAAAAACAGCAGCTGGTTGAGGGTGAGAGATCTATAAATCTGATAGAAGATACTTGAGCCATTACAATTCACAAGTGACTGTTGCAATAGCTTTGTACTCAGCTTCTGAAGAGGATCTGGATATCGTAGCTTGCTTCTTGGATTTCCAAGAAATGAGTGAGGGACCAAGGAAGATGCAATATCCAGTGACAGATTTTGTTGAGGTTGGACAAGTCGCCCAGTCTAAGTCAAAAAAGGCTTTAAGATGAAGAGTAGAAGCAGCAGAGAAAAATAATCCTTGGCCTGGTGAACCCTTAAGATATCTTAGGATTCTATGAACAGCAGTCAAATGCTTCTGAGTAGGTTTGTCTATGAATTGTGATAGGTATTGAGTAGCAAAGCTGACGTCTAGTCTTGTTGATGTGAGATATAACAATCTGCCATCGAGTCTTCTGAATTGAGTAGCATCTATTAACAAAGGACTATCAGTTGGTTCAGCTTCCTTATGAGACACAACCATCGGAGATGAGACAGGTTTAGAACCAAGGAAACTAGTGTCTTGGAGAATGTCAAGTGTGTATTTTCTCTAACACAAGTTGATGCCCTTGGATGATCTAGCTACTTCAAGGCCTAGGAAAATTTGAGAGTGCCTAGATCCTTGATGCTAAATGCTTCATCTAGATATGCCTTCATGGTAGAGATGGAGTCCAAATTATTACTTGCAAGTATGACATCATCTATATATATGAGTAAGGCAATAAAGGTAGTTTCATCATGCTTTATAAACAAGGATGGATCAACATCAACATGGTGAAAACCTTGTTGCAACAATGCTTTTGTCAGTTTGGCATACCATTGCCTGTTGGCTTGTTTTAACCCATACAAGGATTTCTTCAACTTGCAAACTTTGTTTGGAGCATCACTAGAAAAACCAAGAGGGAGATCCATGTACACTTTTTTCTAATAGGTCTCCATCTAAGAAAGCATTGTTAATGTCCAATTGATGTAAATGTCAGTCCTTTGCAGCTGCAATGGCAAGTAGGGTTCTAACAGTTGTCATTTTAGCGACTGGAGAAAAAGTGTCAAGATAGTCTAGGCCAGGTTGTTGTGTGTAACCCTTAGCCACTAATCTTGCCCTAAACTTCTCAATGGAACCATCTGCTTTATGCTTTATTTTGTATACCCACTTGCACCCAATGGTCTGTTTTGAGCTAGGCAAATCCACTAAGTTCGAAGTATCATTTTTCTATAGTGCTTCAATTTCATCTTACATGGCAGCCTTCCAACAGTCATGTTTAATTGCTTGATTGTATGTCTTTGATTCATGAATAGATGTTATAGAAATAGAAAAGGCTTTATGACTATTGGACAGTTTATGGTAAGATAAAACTTTTGATAGGGAATGAGAAGTACTTGAAGTCTGCTATGGAGGAATAACTGCTATTTGGATATTGGTATAAGCATCATGTGAGGTTGTAGTACAGTGATAGTCTTGCAAGTATCTAGGTGGATTCCTAGTTCTATTTGAGCGTCTTATACATGGCAAAGAGGGTGTATTTGGATTATGAACAAAAGGAATGGATTGAGCATCGACAGAAGATGGACTGGGATTAACAGATGAAGATTCATGATTTTGAGGAATATGGTCATTTGTAGAGATGTCCAGGAACTCAGGATTATGAATAGGTAAAGGAAACACAAAGTTATTTGAAGAATCCTAATCTGATCTGGACAAAAGAAATGGAAATGTGTTTTCATAAAAGGTGACATCTCTAGAGACAAAGATATTTTTGGAGTTCAAATCATATAACTTATATCCCTTTTGACCAACAAGAGATCCTAAAAAGATGCATTTCTAGCCTTTGTTCAAATTTTGTCCTAGGATGAGCAAGAGTGGATGCAAAACAGAGGCAACCGAAGACCTTTAAATGAGTGAAGACTGGTTTGCTTTTGAAAAGTAGTTCATACATAGTTTTATTATTGATGATAGGAGAAGGAATTTTATTTATGATGTGGACAACATGAAGCATGCAATCAAACCAGAATTTTTCTGGAATACCATATTAAAATTTTAGACACCTTGCAACATTCAAAATATGTTGATGCTTCCTTTCCACAACACTATTCTATTCTGGTGTTTGTGTGCAAGATGTTTGATGTATGATGCCTTTTGAAGCAAAAAATGAAATCATGTTGAATTCCTAACCATTGTCAGTTCTGAAGCATTTTATTCTTGTTCAAAATTAAGTTTCAATCAGGTTATAAAATTGTTCTATAATAGATCTTTGTTTCAGATTTGTCTTTCATAAGGTATGTCCGGGTTGCTTGACTGTAGTCATCCACTATTGTCAAAAAATACCTGTGACCATATATAGAAGTAATGTGATTAAGACCCCATATGCCCATATGCACTAGATCAAAAGGAGCAAAGCTGGAAGTAGTACTAACAGGAAATGGTTTTCTTCTTTGTTTACCAAAATGACAAATGTCACAGATTACATTTGGATTACTAGAGATTGAAGAATCTAAGCTTTGAAGAATTTTTATTCTTGGATGTGAAGCTTGACCTAAACGAAAATGCCAGATATCTAGGGTACTAGGATTACTAACAGAACACTTGTTTACATTTGATACTTGATGAACTAACTAGTAGGCCTGCAACTTGTTTAGCTATACCAATCATCCTCCAACATGTTGTGTCCTACACAATGCAAATTTTAGATCGAAAGGTGACTAAGCAGATAAGATATTTAGTGAGCTGGCTAACTGATATAAGGTTAAAAGTAAATGAGGGAACAAATAAAACATTGGTAAGTATGAAAGACTCTGAAAACCTAATTGTACCAATGTGACTAACAGATACATCATTACCATTTGGGAGCTTGACAAGTATGTTGGTAGCTGGCTTATAGGTTTCAAAGAAAGTTAATGAACAAACAATATGGTCAGTAGTACCACTATCAAATATCCATACTGAGGTGTAAAGGCATGTATGAATTGAATAGGTTGCAATATGAATACCTTGTGTTTCAGGTGTAGCAGTGAAGATAGCATTTATTGTCTTAACATGATCTATTGAAGAAGCTTTGATTTTGGTTGAATTGAGCATTTCCAGAATCTGATTGTACTGTTCTTGTGTAAAAGAAGAAGTACCTTGAGAAATCTTAATGGGAGGGAGAGAAGCTAATACTTCATCATGAGCATTCTTCAATATACTTGCTCTGTTTTGGACAACTACCTCAGCCTGATTAACCAAAGTCATATGCCTTGCCTTAGGCTTGTATCCAGGAGGGCAACCGTACTTCTTGTAACATTTGTCAACCACATGGCCTTGATATCCACAATAGCTACATATTGGCCTTTTGTTTGTTAAGTAAGGTTGTTTCTTGAAACCAAAAAATGGTTGATTTCCTCCTGATGCAACAATCTTGGCATTGAACACACTAGAATCAAGGGATTAAGGTGTGGAAAGAATTGCATTGTTCTGCCTCTCTTGTTGAACAACCAATGCAAATACTTTGTTGATTGGGAGAAGAGGATCAATCAACATAATTTGAGATCTCACTGTTGCAAAGTTATCATTTAAACCCTTCAAGAACCTTATCACTTGATTACTTTGTTGATACTTTCTTGCAATGCTCGAGGCTTCACAAGTGCACTGAGGATTACAAGAACATGAAACAATGGGCCTCAGATTTAAGAGCTCATCCCACAAGATCTTGAGATGAGTGTAATAATCTGTGACTGACATATTCTTCTGTTGAAAAGAAAATATCTCTTCTTGTAAATCTGAGATTCTAAATGAGTCTCTTTGTGCAAACCGATCATGTAGGTCAAGCCACACATCTTTAGCAATATCGATCCATATGATGCTCTGAGCTATGGAAGATAAAAGTGAATTGATCATCCACGACAACACCATTGTGTTGCACCTTTCCCAAGCTAGATACAAGGAGTCAATCTTTGCTGGTGGCTCAATACTACCATCAACGAACTTTAACTTATTTTTGGAAAGCAATGCCATTTTCATGGCTCTACACCAAGAATGGTAATTCGAGCCATTAAACACAGGTGATATAAGAACAAGGGTTGGATTTTCATTAGCATGAAGAAAGAAAGGATTGGACGAATTGACTTGCTATGTTTCTTTTGTCAGACTGGAAGAATTGACTTGATTTGTTTCTGTTGCCATGGTGGCTAAAAGAAGCAACAAGAAAACTATTTGGTTGACAAGAAAGTGAAGGAAAACAAAAGAAACTGAATGAATTTTAAGAAGAATTACGTCAGCTCTAATACCATATTGGATTATTGAGACAGAATCAATTGTATTGATCGGGGAAAATCTATCAACAATGTACAGTCTTTATGTAGATATATACAAGTTAGAAGTTAACGGTCATAACCAACTAACTAAAGCTGCTAATCTGACAAGTAACAAACTAACTAACTAACTTGGCTATATTAGAATACATGAGATCGAGCTAAGCTAATTTTTCTCCTCCTTGCTTCTATTCTGTATAAGTTGCTGCTGATCTAGATCAGCAGTTGGTTCAACTTTTGTTACGAGTTGTAGGATTGCGTGGCTCTTGGCTTTCAAAGTTCTCCTTAGCTGAAATTTTTGTTGTGCCTATTGTTTCCACGATAATTTTTCTTATCTATTCCTATTTTTGTCGTCTTTTTCCCAAGATTATTACAAGTTCGAAGAGTGTTTTGTTATTCAATGACAAAAAAAAGACAATTACAAAAAAACTGAAAAAGATCACACAAATCAACTAATTAATAACCTCTGAAATTTTCTTTTTTGTATTTTTTTAATTACAAATATTTTCATATATTTTACAATTTAAAATTAATTTTATTCGATTTGAAAATAGTAATCAATAAAATTCTTTCAACAATAACAATTTTAGTATTTGAATCATATCTAAATATCTAAAAAATTTTATTTTATTTTTTCTATTTTTTCCTTTTTAACATTCGTATGCATTTAAAACTTGGCATAAACGAGGCATTTGTTTTTTTGGTTTTATTTTTATTTCCTTTTTTGATTTTAATAAACGAGGCATTTTAATGCAGCCGCTACTATCACAAATTTCTTATGCAACAGCTGTTCCAGAGGTTAAGAAGGAAACTTAATTATTTGTCAACCCGTAATAAAGGATTTTTATAGTTTCTTGAATGTGCTATCCTTATCTCCTTCCTTCCTATCCTTTCTCTTTCATTAGGGATTTTTTTTTTTAACAGATGAAGCAAAGCTTAAGCTGACACAGTCTCATGTGACCGACGCTGCTACAGCAGCCTTTAGACAGCAATCCAAGTTTCCTGGTGCATGATCTATACAACCATCATCCAACATACTATGCGCCATATTTCAGTCTTCCGACTGTTCTCTATCATCAATTCCCAGCTTGAACATCTCCAAGCCAAATACGTTGGATGTTGATTTGAATAGATTGTCAGTTTTTAACCCATTTTTTTCCTTCTAATTTCTCCATTTTTGTCAAAACAAAAAGAAAGAAAGAAATGTTGCTGACATTTCCTTCCTAGAATTTGATGGCAGTGAATGGGCGGTGAATTTTGCAAAGCTACATGTCGTTTATAGAGCATTATCCAATGTTGGCTTATTTTGCTGCGCTGAAAATGAATCCATTGGAATTCATACAGGTAAAACATGTTCTTTCTGTTGGATAGTTTTGAATTTATGATATAGATGTTTCTTTCTTTGCCTGGCATTTGTATTTGTATGATATTTGGACAAAATTTTCTAGGTTCGAAAAATTTCAAGAGACATGGAGGCATGGGTGCTTTTTTTTTCCTTGGAATTTGACTAAGCTTTCTTTATTTATTTGTAAAGAAATGGAATAGGTTTTATTAGCAAAATGGGTGTCACTACTAAGATATAGGGTGCAAATAGAATTTCCCATCCCAAAAAGATTAAGGTTCATTTAAAAATGAAAAGAAAATATGAAATATTTATATGTATATTTCATTTGTATGAAACAGACTAGCTATTAGATAATTTTTCAGTGTAAGAAATTAAAATATAGGTGAGGCTTGAAAACAAGATCAAAACTACTTTTGCCAAATTTCATTTTCAAACTAGTAAAGCTTTCAGTAGAGCTAAACTGGAAAAGAGAAAGGAAATATGTTTCTGTCACTAACTGTAAAAGGAAATTTTGTCATTCTATACAGGCTTGGAATTGCAGGAATAAATTAATTAATTCTAGCAATAAATGAATCAGCTGATCGTGCCACATCACCATGATTAAAATAATCATCTCAGTAGCCTAAGCACAGTAGAAAGCTAGCAATGTTCATTTTTTAAAGGTTAAAATTAACAGCTAAACAAATAGATTATTCTATGGACTTGATTTAGTTTGCATGAAAACAAAATGGAAATGCTCTTAGGATTCCTTTTTCCATAAAGGGTTTTGTGAGAACTATATATTCAGGTACTGTTGTACATGTAGGGATACTCACCACTGTCCATTCCTGCGTATTTCGCAGGTACGAGTCAGTACAGTAAGGTGGGCCCCACAGGCTCTACAGTACCCGGATGGACGTGAGACCAAACAGATAATATTCAAAGAGCCCAATAAGCCTATGGTCAGAATTTTGAACTTAAAATCCCTCATTTAGATTGTTTTTGAGAAGTATGAAAATAAATTGGAAAATAACGAATTGTCCCTAGCTCAGTAGTATTTTCGTAAATTGTGCCTAAACTAAAAGGAATTGGGACTAAGTGAAAATAGCATGATATTCTACATGAAAATTAGTCCTAAGTTATGGCAACAGATGGATTGAATCAGTGGTAGAATTAAAAATTTACGCGATTTACCCGATATGGGTAATTTTATAATTTTACCTTCTCGGTAGGTCAAACCCGAACCAAACCACCATGATTCATCAAAATACATCCAATAAGAATTTTTGGAGATGAAATCTGAATTTTTGGACTGCAATTACATGGTTATAAAAATTACAAAAGCTTAAGGGCATTTTTGTTCGAAAATCTCATAACCAAGGGCAAAATGATCATTTTTCCATAAGAGGAAGCTTCCATAATTTCTCCCCAAAGTCAACCAGCCACTATTCATGCTTCTTCCTCATCTCTTTCATGTCACCCATAGCCAAGTAAGGGGAAAAAAAGAAAGAAAAAGCAAACTTGAAAAATCACTACCAAAATCACCTTATTTCATTAAACTTCCTTCTACAAAATTTATCTACTCATCATCCTCTCTGCATACATACCACAAGCTCTTTAAATAAGTGACAAAATCAAGGGGAAAGAGGATTTAAAGGATTGGTCAAGGTAAGCTTTCTTCATGCTTATGGTTTCTTTAAATTTTAATGTTAGAAACTAATGGATCTAAGCTTCCTACGCATGAATTTAGTGTTTATTTTGATTAAATCTCTCCCTATACCATTCATCCATTAATGGAAGGTTGGGAATCTATGCAATTTAATGCATGAAAATGATAATAAATGAAAGGGAATTAAGGTTGAAATAAGAAATAATAGTCAAATGGAAGAAAAACCATTAAAATGGCAAGAAGCCATTTTTGGCCATAGCTAGATGAAGGGGAATTGTGGCTGCAAGTGATGAATTTAGGGTGCTATTAGACTATAGAAATTATAAGGAGACTGTTGGTGAAGTCAGATTTAAATTCGGAGTTGTGTAGGCGAAGTTACGTTATACTACCAGTGTAATTTAGACTGAAAAAATATTTTCTTCTGATAATATAGTAAAATTTAGTGAAATAAAATTTATTAGAAATTGAATTATGGTGAATAATTGTCACATCCCTTATATACAGTATTTTACCTTTTTCCACATATTTTACAAAGATTGGGCTGTTTGCGATGCCTTTATTTCCCATTCCTTTTATACAGTAAACATTTATAGCTAAAATTTACCATTTGGTAAAATATTTACATATCATATTTTATCTATCATTTACATCCCCTGTTTAAAATACAACACAGTAGTACAGTAAAATAAGCCTGAACATATAAAATAAATGATTATACCTCTAGGATCTGTACTACACTGCCTTGAGGTACTCAAAGAGCAGCCGAAAATCCTTGGATGATAATCACGCAGTCACTGGAAGTAATTTGTGGATGTTAAAAATAAAGGAGTGAGCAAACCACAGCTCAGTAAAGAAATTGTATGTAATGCTTGATATCTTGAAATCTATATGCTATAAAATCGTTAAGTTCCTATAGGTGCACTAGGGATCCTAATAGGAAGGATACTGTAGTCGACTAGGGATCCGCATGGAGTAAGAAAAGTATTTTGAAATGTCTGTCTTGTCTCGGAACCTAAAAGTGACTATAGGGAGTAAGCATTTATTTTTGAAAGTAAATCACTTTTCCTTCACATTTCGTATTCATCTCAATTTAATGCTTTAATAATATAAAACATTTAATCACATAATATAATATTCAAATTAAATCATAAAAGAATATTAGAGTAGAAGTTTTCCATTTCCTTTTCAAAACATAACACATATCACATATATCACTGAACTTTCATAAATAGTAATGTACTTAATTTAGTATAGTAAACTGTCTAAAAAATCATCTTTTATCTCATTTAAAACATATAACCAGCATTCATCTTTTCATGTCATTATTCATTTAAAATCATCACTTTTCATGTCATAAAACTAATGGAGACTAAGGCATCACTCGAATTATATCATGCTGTAATCCCTATAAGGTAAAATAATCATCATGTCAGATCTATGGCCATTGTTTATAAATGTCCTCGGTCGTACACTGATCAGGTGTCAACCGGGGCTAAATACATGTCACATGTCACATATCACATGTCACATATCACATGTCACATGTCACATATTGGCATGATAAAGGGGCCTATCAGTCTCAAAACAGTGTTCTCATCATCATGTCACCTTTATGAAAATCAATAAAATGAATAAAATCATCAATCAGTCCATAAAGGTTTAATTAAATCATATAGTGAATATTTATGAAAAATAATTTATAAAATATTCACTGTTCCACTTTTCACTTCATAAACCCTTTCATATACTGTAAAACATGTAGGAGGAATTTTTAGTAAACTCACTTTAATTAAAATCGATAACATGAATATTTAAATAATATTTTTTGTATATTCATGTTTTATGAAAAATATTAAATTCATTATTTCCAAGGCTAGGAAATTATTCAAATATTCATGAAAATATTTCATGATATTTTTAAAGAATTTTCTAAGAAATTTCAGCAACATAACAACTGCTATTTCCCTAACCCTCCTGCAAATCAAATACAATTCCAAAATTCACAAGCAGCCTTAATACCACATTTTCCAAAGCATATCATTTCAAAAATATTCTCATAAAATCATGCATATCAAACTAGTGCATTCGAGATATCCCTACAGATTGCTTACACATCCCTTACCTGTCTATCGTATACGACTCTTCCGAGCGCACCAACTGTAATTCGTTACTCCCAGGCTACAATTAATTCCACCAAAAATATTGGCTCATTAAATCCTTATTTTTAAGCTATTATTCACATCTCAATGCAGCCTCATTGGACACTACAAATATTTTTGCACTATAAATTCTATCGGTAGTATAATATAACTTCTTCGTTTTGCGTCGGATTTTAAATCCAAGTATACCGACAAACTCCTTGTAATTCCTACAGTCTAAATCTACCCTCAAACCATCAAAATCAGCCAAGCATAATGGTCCCCTTATGTTGACCGAATGTGGAATGATGAGGGACTGGTGGAACCCCAACAATTCAATGCTACCATGTTAATCTACCGTGCTTAATCATTCATTTGGCATCCTTTTTATGCATGAAACCACAAAAATTCCCTAGGTTCCCTCCATGGCCGAATCCTCCCTCTAATGGCATAATTTCATTTTGTTCCATTTAGTCAAAACCAATGGTATAGACACACTTAGCCAGCTTAGATGAACATTCTTACACCATTAAAATTCAAAGAAACATAAAGGATAGTAATCATTCTCACTTGACTGAGACTTTGTGGCTCTCTTTCTCCTTAAATTGTGGCTTATACAATGAACTTTTGGTAATGGGTAATAGGGCTGTAAATGAACTGAACACGAATGAACGAATTGATGTTTTGTTCGTTCGTTTATTTTTTAATGTCGTTCGTGTTCGGTTCGTGTTCGTTAAGAAATTTGATATTCACGTTCGAGCTCGTTCGTTTATTTTTCAAGATTGTTCGTTAAATTTTCATGAACAAGCTCGTTCGCCTTAATCGAGCTCGTTTGTTCGTGAACGTTAACCGAACGTGTTCGTGAAAACGATAAACCGAACGTGTTCCCGAACCCAGTAAACAAACATGTTACCGAACATCATACAAACAATAGTACAAACTGAATGTTAAATATTAAAAATCATATGTAAACATTACATTTCATATGTAAATTGAAATCATCCATAAAAAGAATAAGTACAACACAACTCAAATCTGAGAATTAATATCTTAAAAAAAAATCTGTAGATTAATACTAAGGGATTGGTGCTGCCATCCTTCCTTTAAATCATCTGACAAAATAAAATGAGTAATGTTATAATTATCATTCATGATCAAAGATGTTGCAATCAAACCCATCAACAGAAGTTCATAATTGGGAAAATTAATAGTAAAGCTGCAAACACCAATGTACACATGCTACCGGAGAAACAGAAATACTCAACATATCTCGATGGCAGCAAGCTCAAGATACAATCAGATCACAACAAAACAAAAGATAATAAAAACTGAAGCTTACCAGATCTGGTGCTACGGGACGTTGGGCTTACCAGATCTGGCACCGCAGGGGGTGCTGGTCTGTTGGGTATGTCAGATCTGGTGTCACGGGGCCTTGGCTTGCCTGATCTAATGCCACGAGGGGCTAGGCTTACCGGATCTGGTGTCGGGGAGGTGCTGGCTGGCTGTGTGTGCCAGATCTGATGTTGTGGCGGCTTGGCTTGCCTGATCTGGTGCCACGAGGGGCTAGGCTTACCGGATCTGGTGCCACAGGGGGGTGCTGGCCGGTTGGGTGTTCCAGATCTGATGTCGCAGAGGCTTGGCTTGCCTGATCTGGTGCCATGAGGGGCTGGGCTTACCGAATCTGGTGCCGCGGGGGGTGCTGGTCAGCTGGGTGTGCCAGATCTGGTATCAGGAGGGTTGGGCTTGCCTGATCTGGTGCCGCGGGGGCCTGCGTGCAGTGGATTGGTGCGAGAAAGGCTCGGGTGCTCGACGTCGATGGCTGTATTCACCGGAGAAAGACTTGGTGTCGACGATGATTAGTTGAGAGGATGAAATGTGAGAGTGATGAATAAGTTTTAAGATGTCGAAGGTGATTTGAAAGAGAGAGAGGTATAGCCGTATAAAAGAGTAAGTTTTAAGGTGTATGATGATGATCTGACGGTGCTGATGAAGTTGAAATTAGGATTAGGTTTTTTAATAAATTTTAGGGCTACAAATAAAAGTTTTTTAATTTTAATTAAAATATATTTTATTAAATTTTTAAACTAATTGTTAAAAAATTATTACAAATTTTAAATATATAAATAGTTGATATATTAAATAAAATGATCTATAAATGTTTATTTAAGAAAATTTACATCTATTTAAAAAAATCTTTTATAAATTATAAACTTATAATATGATTTAAAATAAATCATGTATATTTTTTAATTTAAACAAATATTATAAATTCTTATTGTTATTATACAAATTATTTAGAAAACAATGTTTTATTTTAAATTTTAAAACTATAATATTAAGTTCTTAATTCTAAGTCAAAATCTCCTATTCCAATAATATATTATCAATTTATCTGTCATCATATGATGTAAGATCAAGTATAAAAATTAAATCATTAATAAGTATATTAATAATTAATGCCTTAAATAAAGTGATCTATGTTATGTTTATTTAATTCTTATAAGTTTTAATAATTTAATTTCAATGCCTTATATTTAAAATTAAAAAAAACTTATTATTTTAAGAATAATTAACTAAGTTAATTTTATAATTATTTTATTATTATATTAGACTAATTTTTTGTTAAAGCTAGCAAAGAAGTATTGCATAAATATGCTTAGGAATTAAGTACTAATTCTTTAAGTTAAAGCCTTAAAGATAATGTGTGTGTCTAATATATATAAATATATATATATATATTTATATGGATTATTATCCTATCCACTGTCAGTGGAGTTTTTTAACTCCACAAGCGGGGTTAGGATGATGACATGTGTTCAATTTTATTTAGTTTTTAGTTTTTTAATATTCTTAAAGTATACATGTCATCATTCTAACTCCGCTTGTGGAGTTAAAAAACTCCACTGGCGGTAGATAGAATAATTATCCTCTATATATATATATATATATATATATATATTATAAACTTGTATAATATAAGTAATTTTAGTATTTTAATAAACAACAAACAAACACTAAACAAACAACAAACGAACACCAAACGAACATTAAACGAACAGCAAATGAACATTAAACGAACACTAAACGAACATTAAACGAACACTAAACGAACAACAAACAAACGAACATAAACAAGCTTGTTCGCGAACATAAACGAACGAACAGCACATTTGTTCATGTTCGGTTCGTTTAATAAACGAACACAAAAAATATTGTTCGTGTTCGTTTGTTAAGCTTAATAAACAAACATAAACGAACAGAAATCGAACGGTTTCACGAATGGATCGTCGAACGTTCTGTTCGTTTACACCCCTAATAGGTAAGTAAAGGAGAGAGAATAGAATATTTTTCTAGTTATAATTATGTTGAAATTTTTGCTAGATTAGGTAGTATGAAGACTTGAACTTCTTTCTTCTCTTTTTCTTTAAAATGGCGTGGGAGACAATTGAGGAAGACCATGAATAGTGTCGTTGGGCTGCTGAAGGAAATATGAAGAGAATTCTGGAAATAGGCCAAAAGACAAAAATGCCCCTAGTTATGTAAATTTCAGACAATTTTACCCTTAAGTTCCCAAAGTAGTAAAATGATGTAATCGTATTCCAAATTTCAAATTCCATCACCAAATGATCTTATTTAATGTATCTTGATGATTAGAAGTGGTTTCGTCGACGTGCGGTGCACAGATAGTGAAAAATTATGATTTTACCCCCGCGACCCACCGACGAATTTCTCCAATTTAATAACTGATTTGATAAATCCATTATTACTGTCTTAACCTAATTTTCATGTATAATAACATGGTATTTTTACTTCGTCCCAATTCATTTTAGTTTAGGTGAAATTTACGAAAATACCCTCGGACGTAACTGTAATTTTTCAATTTGTTTGTCATACTTCCAAAAATATTGCAAACACGGTATTTTGGGTCTTAAATTTCCATAATCTCATTATTACACCATTTATACATTGTTCCTTTAATCATATATATTTGGGCACGAAACTCTAAGTGGAGCCCACATTACTATTTACTTAAAATTTACAAATATAATCAAAATAAATCAAAATTACATATAAATACACATATACAGTACAAAATAATCGGTTCTCACAACAATGATGTTTGGTGTAATATCTTGCAGCCCGGGAGTATTGATTTGTGTGTGGTGCTATCAGGAAGTTCGATTTAATCAGACAAGGGATACGTGTGTGAATCGTAGGGATACTATGAATGCATAAATTGGTTCACATGATTTTTATAAAGTGATTTGGAAATGAATTGCTTTGGAATTGGTGAAATTGTGGATACTGGTTGGTTATAAATTGTGTCTTCGGTGCAGGAAGGCTAAGTTAAAAATAGCCGTTATTCTGTAGGAAAATTATAGGAACTTTAAGAAATAAATTCTAATATTTTTAAATAATGGAAATAAAAAAAATTACAAGTGATTTCCTTATGAATTATTAAAAGTGCATTATATGATTAATTACCAAAAAACAATATTTAAATATTCCTGTTATGGAATTCTAATTACATAAAAGTACCAGCATGTGCTTACTATAGTTCTATAAATAAATAGAACATTTTCATGGAAAAATACCTAAGTGTGAATATTTTATGAATTTTTATTCATAAACTGAATATATATTTTCAGTATATTTATTTATGGATTGACTGAAGGTACTATCCATAAAAGTGATTTCATAAATGGTGTTTCTCTATGTGTTCACTGTTTTGAGACTGTTAGGCTCCGTATTATGCTCACGTGTCATGTGGTATTGCTGCTATACTGTGCTGATAAATACTGATCTTATTATCAGCGTCCCAGTGGTCACCTGATCAGTGCACACTGTAGACCCCATAGACTATGGCCATAGGTCTCACGTGTTATTATTTCTCCCTTTTTGGGACATTATTATAGCATGATATACATTTGGGTGTTGTCTGGTCTCTACTAATTTGATTTCGGATTATTGAATTGTTTCATCGAACTTGTTCGCTGGTACTGATTGATTTCCTTATAAGGAGTTTTATAACTATGGTTTACTGAGTGGTTTGCTATATGGTGTTTATCAAAATGTGAAGTGAATATTATTATTCAAAAGAAATGTTTATGATTTATTAAATTATTTTGCTATTAAACTTTAATAGCATTTTATGTTGTTTTGGATATCAAATTTAATTCACTACTGCCCTGTAATTGCTTCTAGAAGCCGGGACAAGACAAGTATTCTAAAATACTTTCCTTTCTCTATCCGGTTTCCTAGCGGACTATAGTATCCATCCTGATTTGCACCTTAGTATGCTATTAGGATTTAAATGTTTTAGCATATAGATTTCAGAGTATCAGTGTTTGCATACAATTCTCTTACTGAACACGTTAGCTCACCCATTTATTTTTCCACTCCACAGATTACCTACAATAATATTGTTCCTCAAATTTTCGACTGCGTTATCGATTCCCAAGGTAGCTTGAGTGGATCTTGGAGGTACATTTAGTTTTCTTTTCATACCTGAATTTGGTACAGTACTACAATTGTATAGCTTTGTACAGGGGATGCATAACACACATAAATACTTTTAATAATATTTTGCTATAAATATTTATATTAGCTGTGGATTTAAATTTTCAATAAATAGTGATTATTGTTAAATCAAGTGTGATAAAGACAATGCAGACAACCCAACTGTCACCGTGTGTAAATGTGAAAATTACTATATACTACAGGATTTGACAGGTTTTCTTCAAATTCTTCTATACTAAGAGATTCCAGTAAGAAAAGTGAGCATTTCTAAAGCGCATCTTCAATTTCTTATGATCAAAGAAAAAAGGTGAAGAATAGAGGAAAACAAGAAGCAGATGAAGAAGATTAAATGACAACATGATCAATATACAAGAAGAAAATGAGATGTTTCCATTAACTAATATGACCAAATATTAAAATCTAGTGAATGTGAATCTATCATTAATTGGCTTATCATATCAAAGTGAAGAACACACCATTTTTTTCATTTCTTATATTAACTTGCATCAACCTACCAATCCATTCTTCTAAAAAACCCTTGAAGGGACAGCAAACCTAGCTGAAAAAGACCTGGGGAAGTCATCAGGATCAGCTGACATCAAGCCTTGATCGAAATTTTGTGCATACGTGTAAGGATCATAAGAAACGTGCACCCAAATACTTGAACAATCAAAGATCTTCTTCTTTTCCCTCATCAGCTTCCTCCATAGCAGTCTCTACCTAGGGAGCTTTGATCTGGTAACCAACACATTGATTAAAAGTAGGGTATAAATGAACAGAACATTCGACAAACCATTCATGAACTTGTCGATTTCTATTCATTTATGTTCGTCTATTAAACCTAACAAACGAACACGAACAAAATTTTTGTGTTCATTTATTAAACGAACCGAACATGAGAAGAGGTATGGTTCATTCATTTATGTTTGCGAACAAACTCGTTTACGTTCGTTCAGTTTCTGTTTGTTTAGTGTTCGTTTGTTGTTCATTTATTATTTGTTTGTTATTTACTAAAAATATTAGAATCACTTATATTATATAAGCTTTATATATATATATATATATATATATATATATATATATATATATATATACACACACACACCTTATGTTTAAGACTTTAACCTTAAAATTTAGTATGTAATTTCTAAATATATTTATACAATACAATTTTATTAGCTTACAAATTTAATAAAATATAATAAAATAATTATGAAACTAAATTATTGAATTGTGCTTAAGATAAAAAGTTTTTTTTTAATTTTAAACATAAAGCATTAAAATTAAATTAATAAAAGTTTCATAATTTGTTAAGATATAAGTCTTACACATTGATAATTTACATATATGATATTGTAATATTTGAAATAATTTGTAATGAAAATTATTTCATATATTAGAACAAAACCTGAAAACCATACTTAAAAGTTTAATTATCAAATTTAATGAAATATTGTTGGCAAAAAAATGAAACATAATAATAAAATTATTTATGAATTTAAATTATTTAATTATGTTTAAGATAATAAATATTTTTAAATTATCAAAAAAAATTAGATTGTAAATTAAGATAAAATTCTTAACATATATAATATTTTAGCATAATATATAATATATATACACACGTATATGATACTTTATTATAATGTAAAAATCTTAACATATACATAATTTTTATATTTGTATATTGTTCTATTATAAGAGATTATAAATATTAACATTAATCAAACTAATCTAAATGACATGAACATATTATAAGAGATTAAAAATTATAATATATTATAAAAAGAGATTATTGTAATATAATTACATACAAATTATTATGATAACATATGCATATCATTATCTATTTATATATTTTGTTTTAAATCATGTGATATTGATAAAAAAATAAATTTTAAATCTTGTAATAAGATATTATTTTAAAGTAACAATAACATATAAATAGTTGTAACAAAACACTATTTAATAACTATTTTATGTACTTTAAAACACATGATAAGATTTTACAATAAGAGATTATATAATTTATGCTATATAATCACATAATAAGAGATTATTACAATGTAACATTAACATATAAATTAATATGATAAAGATATACATATTAATGATCTATTTTATATTTTTCGTTCTAAATCACATGATAAGAGATTATACATTTGATTTGAAATTAAATACAATACATTATTTTAAATGGCATTTATAACTATAAACATTATAAATTTATTTAAATCACATGTATATTTATTGTATATAATTAAAATATATAATTTATTTTAACCATATTCTAACATATAAAAATTATTTTAAGTTGAAATAACATATATTAATTTTTTTAGAATATTAATATATTTAAAAGATTATTTTCACCTTTTAATATTTTTTAAATAATTAATTAAAAATAATAAAATAATATAATATATTACCCAACCCAAACCCAAGTTCAATATCCTATTAAGTATTATTATGTTACCCAAGCCCAAACCCAATAATCCCAAATTTCAATACCCTAAATCTAACATCCCTAACCCTAACTCATATTTTTCTCAGGCTATATCCCTCACTAGTCAATCACCCCAACGACGCTAAACCAACGGCTTCTCCTTGCCTGTGCCAAACCCAGCTCCCTCCCACTCCCAATCCTTTGCCTGAGCTATAGCTCTTTATCTGACGCCTTCCTTGTGTTGCTTTGGTCACGCCTAAACCTCATTCTCTCCCTCTCGGCTCTCGCCTCTTAATCTCCCTGTCTCTCTCTAAGTTTTCTATTGATTGCTCTCACCGACAACATCTCTGTCTTGGTTCTTTGTTACATCTTTTTTGGGTTGTATTTTTTATTTTTATTTGGGATTATTTTTTGTTCGGTTGTTTGTATTTGCTCTTTTTTTTTGTTTATTTTATACTTTTGTTGGATTTTATTTAATGTATTTATTACATTTGCACTTTGGAATTTGGGTTTTAATGATGATGTTGAGATAATCTGTAATTGTTTCTGTTTGTTTGTTTTGGTAAATGTTAAATATGATTTGGGCTTAAACGATGAGGAGGAGATGATGATGAGATGATTGTTTTTGTTTCTGTTTATATTATTGATGGCTTAGACTTTGCTGTAAAACAAGTTGAATATGAGATAACAGATGATTTAGGTTTGAATGAAGATGATGATTAATGTATGTTCATGAACTTTTTTTTCACAAACACACGTGTTCGCGAACGTCTGTTCGCAAGCAATCAAGGTCGCAAACACATTCGTTTACACGTTCGTAGATGCGATCGTTTACATGTTTGTAAACTGTTTTCGAAAATTAACAAACAATTATTACCAAACAAATGAACGAACACGAACACATTCTTTAACGAATATAAACGAACACGAACAGCACTAAAAAATAAATGAACAAACAGAAACATCAGTTTGTTCATTTGTGTTCGGTTCGTTTACAACCTTAATTGAAAGCAGTCGGTCATGTTGGCTTTTTGCATAGCCTTGGCTCCATTTCAGCTCCTGGCTACCTAAGCTACACCAATTGCTTACTTCCATTGAAAAAGAAATGCTAGAATTTGTGGTTTGAGGTCTTGATCATTCAAGCAATAGTGCAAAGCCAATGGGTCCACGCAGTAAGGTACTTGTAAAGAGGAACATGTTATGTTTCTTAAGTCAAATCCTATGATGCCTCTATAATGGATTTTTAAAAAAATATATATATATATATATATATATAAATATACCAAAATTTAAGGGTCAATTAAACTTATCATATTTGATTTTCTTGAGAGGGTATTAGGATAAGTTGATCCTGAAATTTTGCTACATTAAAATATAACTAATATAATTTATAAACAATACAAATTTTAATGTAAAATAAATACAAAAAAAATAGTAGATATCATACATAATTATATAAAAAAATCATTATATATCATATCCCATCCAATAGTGTTAAATCATGTCTATTTTTCATTAAAGGAAGGCTAGCTGCAATTAGTTTTTTATTATTTTTAAATAAGGTATCCATATCATTCTTTTTGCCTCTTAATGCACTTTTCTTGTGTAAAACAATGAAAGCTAAGATAAAAAAAGTATTTTGTATATTTCACTCATCTTATGTTACAAAGGTATATACATATTTATAGTGATTCAAAATAGTAGTCTGCTACAAATCAAGAAGTTATACTTATCTAGACTCTTCAAAATCATTTATCATTATCTTGAGAGATTCTTGGAATGATTGGGCTCCTCATCCGTAACTGCTGCATCAGTGGAAGATTTAGTCATGTTGACTATGTCTTCTTCAACACGCCCCCTCAATCCGATGGGAAGTTCCTGAACATGGAGATTGTTTTTAAGTAGTGTAAACCGTGTAGAGCTTAATGGCTTAGTTAACAGATCGGCTAGCTGATCTTTGGATGAGACAAAACATACTTGCAGCTGTTTATTCAGAACCAGCTCACGAACATGATGAAAATCAATTTCAATGTGCTTTGTTCGAGCATGGAATACTAGATTGGCAGACATGTAAGTGGCACCAATATTATCGCACCATAACTGAGGCAAGCCAGAGATAGATACATGTACATTCCGGATAAGAGATTGAAGCCATTGTAGTTCAGCTGCAGCAGTGGATAGTGCCTTAAATTCTGCCTCGATACTACTTTTGGCAACCGTTTGTTGTTGCTTGCACGACCAACTAATTAAATTTTGGCCATGAAAAATCAAATATGCTCCAACAGATCGCCTATCATCACGATCAGAGGCCCAATCCGCATCAGAAAAGGCACTAAGATGATTGGTGGAGTTAGCCGAGAGAAATAGGCCATCAGAGATAGTATATTTGAGATACCATAAAATACGCTTGACTGCTTGCCAATGAGTATCTTTAGGACAATGCATGAACTTGCTAACTCGATGAACAGCAAAGACAATATCTGGTCGTGTAAATCCAAGGTACTGAAGGCCACCAACTATACTGCGATATAACATTGGGTTATCAAAGTCTGTACCATCAAACTTGGTGAGATGACAGGTTGTGGCCATTGGTGTTGTACATGGCTTGACATTCTCAAGAGTAGCCTTTTTCAAAAGATCAACAATATACTTCCTTTGTGTGAGAAAGAGACCTGTATTGGTCCGCAAAGCTTCGATACCGAGAAAGTATGAGAGGTTACCCAGATCTTTAACTGGAAATTCAAGAGATAGCCGTTGAATAATCCAATCAATATGCTTCTGATCATTTCCTGTGATGATGATGTCATCGACATCAATAAGGAAAAATAACTGCACACCATCTTGGTGAAGAACATACAATGAAGAATCAGCTTTTGAACCAATAAAGCCCATGTGAGTAAGCATTTCAGTTAATCTAGAAAACCATGCACGTGGGGCTTGGCGTAAACCATATAAGCTTTTATTCAACTTACATATATGATTCGGATAATCTGAATGAACATATCCAGGTGGCTGATTCATGTAAACATCTTCATGAAGAATACCATGCATGAATGCATTTTGGATGTCAAGTTGTTTGATGCACCAATGATTAGTGATAGCAATTGAAAGTAGAAATCTGATTGTTGTCGGTTTAACAACTGGGCTAAAAGTGTCATGAAAATCCACCCCTTCTTGCTGGTGGTAGCCTTTAGCTACTAATCTAGCCTTGAATCTTTCTATTCTTCCATCTGCATGCCTTTTAATTTGATAGACCCATTTACACCCAATTAAATTGATGGTGGATTTGGGTGGAACAAGAGTACATGTTTGATTTCGAATTAAGGCATCAAATTCTTGATTCATTGCTTGTCGCCATTCTGGATGTTTGGCTGCCTCGGTGTAACAAATGGGCTCTATTAAAGGTGGCCTTGCAGTTGCCATAAGAGCTTTCGGTAAAGGGTACCGAATAAAATCATCATTCTGACGTTTTGGTTTCAAGGAATTGGTTTTGGAACGTGTAATCATTTGATGAGAAGTTGAAGGATGAGATATGTTACCAGGAACAATAGATGAAGGAACAACAACCATCATGGGAGAGCAACAACCATGTGACAAAGTTGATGTGTGTTGATGTTCTTGTGAATCTGTGCCAACTTCAAGTGGGAGTCATGGAACATGGGCAGAACCTGCAAAAGATGTAGAAAGATATGGAGAGCTATGATGCATGTGAAGATTAGTTGGGAGAGAAATAGAGGCAGGTGGTAATTCTTTTTGGGTGGTGGATGTGTTAGTATATGGAAAGAGTGTTTCATTAAAAACAACATGTCTAGAGACAAATATTTTTCCAGTAGCAAGATCTAGACATTTATATCCATGATGACAAAGACTATAGCCAATGAAAACACAAGTTTTAGAACGAAAATCAATTTTGTGACGATTATACGGTCTAAGATTTGGCCAACAACCACATCCAAATGTTCTCATAAAATGATAATCAGGTTTCTTATTATAAACCACTTTTTGTTAAGAATCTTGGTTGGAAGATGATTAATTATATAAGTGGCAGTAAGAAAAGCATCCCATAGCTAATTCATCAGTTAATTTCTTTATAAACAAGAAATATTCTGCAGCAATCAAGTTACCTTTACGGGCAGTAGCTAGTTGAGAGCGAACCTGAATTATTTTTGTACGAGATTGTGAAGCAAAACAGTTTTCAAGAGCAAGCCAAACTTGGCGAGAATTTGAAGCCTGGTACACTTGAGCAAGCACTTCATCAGAAAGTGAGGAGTTGATTGTGCTTAGGATGAGGTTATCTTGTTTAGACCAGATGGCATATTGTGGGTTAGGGGAGGAAGTCCCATCAGCAGAGAGTAGAGTAGTTGGAGGTTCTTGAATCGTTCCATCAACATAGCCAAACACGTCTTGGCCTTTTAAATATGGAAGCATCTGAGCCTTCCATATTGGATAATTAGATCTTGTCAATTTAGTGACATTGACTGTAGAAGAAGGATGAAAAACAGGGAAGGTGTTGTTGATAGGCTCAGAGGAAGTAGAAGAATTTGGAGAAGACATTGTAAGGTTACGACGTTTGTCAAGTGGCTCAGACTGATACCATGTAAAACAATGAAAGCTGAGATAAAAAAAGTATTCTGTATATTTCACTCATCTTATGTTACAAAGGTATATACATATTTATAATGATTCAAAATAGTAGTATGCTACAAATCAGGAAGTTATACTTACCCAGACTCTTCAAAATCATTTATCATTATCTTGAGAGATTTCTAGAATGATTGGGCTCCTCATCCGTAACTGCTGCATCAGTGGAAGATTTAGTCATGTTGACTATGTCTTCTTCAACATCTTGTTCATAAAAGAACTCTAGCCTATGTTTTTTATCCTTCGGTTGGTTTCACCTCAGCTCTCTGGGCAATCTGCTTTGCGGTCCAGGCTAAGGCATGAAAGATCTCTAGTAAAAAGATAAAAAGTTTTACGGTTTGAAGATTGAATAATTCGTTTATCTCATTCATTCCTACACAAGAAACATATAGCATTTGGTAAAATTTGGAATATATTTTACCATTAATTGGTCCTAAGCTAATAGGAAAATCTATTTTATACAGATTAATCAATTAGTCCAGTATGATCAAACAGTAGCGTGATCAAGAATTTGCATACTCATGGGTTGTGGCTCAGTTAGCAACGCAGGCTAAGTTTGTGGGAAGAGCTCTTGGGTTTGACTCCTACTAAACACACATTTGAGGAGGGGTGAAGAGCCTTAACTGTAACTAAACCTCGAACAAGATTAATCTCAGACCATTAAAACGGATTAAGATACATGTGGTTTACACCAAAAAAATCAAGAATTTGCATAAGCGAGGTTAATATTGTAATACTAGTTTTTATATAATATTTTGTTACTTAATACAATATCGATCAAATTAAATATAGTAGTAAATATTTCATAATATAATACAGTTTTTAAATAAATAAATATTTAATTATCTTCTATTCATAATAAAAATTTATCTCAATAGTTACATTAGTGATGCTGCATAAAACTCTTTTTTTATTTTTCTTTCAAGCTAATAAAAATGTTATAAAATAATGTAAGTAGGTAAATGATGAAATATTTTTTCTTTTATAATCATATTACATTTTTACTATTGAATAACTAACTACGTATAAAATAATTATTATAACAAGTACAATAAAATCAATTATTTATAAATTGGATTAAACTCATATATAATATATACTCTAAAGGCAAATAAGGATTAAAAAAACATACTTGGAAAGTGTGATCACAACAAAATTAATGAAGAGAGAATTTTAATAAGAAACAAGTAATAAGTCATAATTAAAATAAGATTAAAAATATGATTAGTAAAAAATCAATAGAAATACATGCTAAAAATGTTTTCAATCTCACGAGTTAAATTTGTAATAGCAGAAGAAAACTATTGTAGTTTTATAATTAAAATAAATGTAAAAATGAAAATAAAAATTTTTTGACCCTTTTTTTGCCTAATTTTAACAAATTTCAATTGTGTCAATATAGCAAAAACACTATTTTTTATGCTGAGTAATATTTTTTTAATATTAAATATATAATATTATATGCTTTTTAATAGTTGACTAGGGTCAATTGACCCCACTCATTACAAGGTGGCTACGCAATTCAAACCAAGATGTGCTGAATTGCAATATCATTAAATATATATATATATATATAAAAGAGAAGAGATCCACTAACACATATGTAAAATAAATTTATTTTACACAATTTTATATCTTCTTACAGGATTAATATTTTTGCAAACCAACCGTTAGATTTAACAACCTACTCATATTTATTATGTATGTAAATTTTTTAATCAATTTGCTATTTCTATCATTTTAATCGCGAATAGTATTTTTTTCAATATATATCAACCGTTGAAATTTTATTTTATGAAATAAATAGTTAGACGTATTCGATTAATTTGAATTTTGACATGCATGATTTATGTGAATAGAACATAAAATTCAACGGTCGAATTAAAAAATTATAAATCATATAAAAAAATATGAAAGTGTGTAAAACTAAATTTGTTTTACACACGTGTAAGTGAATCCCTCCTCATACATATGAATAGAACATAAAATTCAACGGTCGGATTAAAAAATTATAAATCATATAAAAAGATATGAAAGTGTGTAAAACTAAATTTGTTTTACACATGTGTAAGTGGATCCCTCCTCATATATATATATATGAGGAGGGATCCACTTACACATGTGTAAAACAAATTTAGTTTTACACACTTTCATATCTTTTTATATGATTTATAATTTTTTTAATCCGACTGTTGAATTTTATGTTCTATTCACATAGATTATGCATGCCAAATTTCAAATTAATCGAATATGTCTAACTATATATTTCGTAAAATAAAATTTCAATCGTTGATATATATTGAAAAAAATACTATTCCCAATTAAAATTATAGAAATAGCAGATTGAAATTTTATAATTTTTTTAATCCGACTGTTGAATTTTATGTTCTATTCACATAGATTATGCATGCCAAATTTCAAATTAATCGAATATGTCTAACTATATATTTCGTAAAATAAAATTTCAATCGTTGATATATATTGAAAAAAATACTATTCCCAATTAAAATTATAGAAATAGCAAATTGATTCAAAAATTTACATACATAATAAATATGAGTAAGTTGTTAAATCCAACGGTTGATTTGCAAGAATATTAATCCTATATGAAGATATAAAAGTATGTAAAATAAATTTGTTTTACACATGTGTAAGTGAATCCTTACTCTATATATATATATATATATATATATATATATATATATATATATATATATATATATATATATATATATATATATATATGCTGCATAAGCTTCAACATTACACTCCCAAACATGTTCAATATTTACAGAAACGGGTTTGAGACATTGGTGCAATTTAATGCATTCGAGTTCATTTATGATATACAGCCGGCCAAAGTTCATTTCTGAATATATAAACACTAGTAAAGCAGATAGTACATAGAACATTATTTCAAGAAACAGACTGCCTATGGATCATCCTAAACAAGGGATCACTGAACTATCTAACCAACTATTGCCTTGTAATTAGGTGTTAGTGATCTTTCAAGTATACCATTAGGAGAAAACAACTGAAAATTATGTCATTAGCAGTCTAGAAGTGGTGGGTTTTTCAGTTCGAGGATTGCTGTCAATTTTATGGATGTCAGGGCTTTTTAGCGGACAAAATCTAGAGATGTAACATGTTTTCTGTGATATATACTGGAGGACTACATAATTTCTTGATGCATCCGTACCTAAGGGTAACAATTTTGGCAGGTGATAATATGATTAGTTTTGTTTATCAGAATCTCGCAAGAGACTTTTGCCTGTTCAATAATTTTGATAAATTGAGTCTAAACAAAATCAAGAAATAGATCAGAATTCACTTTGAAAAATAAGATGTTGAAATGATAAAATGTAGAAGCAACAAAATTACTTGGCATATGACATTAATGCTTTATGCTTCAACTCCATTTCATTGTATTTTCCAGCACAATGGTAGCAAACTTCTCATTTGATGCAGCACAAAAAAAAAATCAATTAATTCATTATGTTTGTTCCAAATATCCAAAACTTAGGACCATAGGTCTTAGGGTCAAAATGGATAATGAACAGTATACATATGGCTATAGAGTATCATCCAGCAGTGGTTTCTGCAAAGAAATGAATGTGTTGTGCAACGTGTAACAGTAAAAGTAAATATCATAGCAATAAAGATATGTGAAAGTTAAAATATGTTTGTCTTATTTATGTGTTCACATGACCCTTGTTTAAAGACACTTAGATATTATAAATGCTCTAGATTTTAAGGTAATTTTATGACATATATATAAATTTATAAATTTATTTATAATAATTTAAATATAAATTTATCTATATATAATTAAAATTTTCAAAATAAAAAATAATAAAAAAAAATAACAACAAAGATAACTTTAAAAGGAATAAAACAAAAATTAACAAAAAAAAAGTCTGGAGGGCAAACTGAAAAGTTGAAGCTCAATGAACCCACAAAGGCATAGTGAGAATTTGTGGTGTGGCACGATGAGATTGCTCTCACCGTACCACATCAATGTGATCACACCAGTGAAATCTATAACTAATATATAAAAGAATTTTAAAGATTCTTAAACTGACAAATGCCTAGCTTCCACGTTCGTGCCTTAATTGGAGAACGTGTTTATGGTCTTTCTTGCGACCAGATGATGCTTAATGTAAACGGATCGAATACCCGCTAAATTTGAGATATTCGAATTCGATTAACTTTAATAATACACTAATCCGATTAATTACTAAATTATTTTTATTTATGCTACCCGAACCCTAACCCTATAAAATATAAATACCCGTTTAACTATCCGAACCCGTTTAACTACCCGTTTATTAAGTCAAAATTTGATTTTTAAATTTAAAATTAAAATTAATTTTAGAATAACTTAATTAAAACATTATATTAATAAATTTAATTTAACTCATAAAAATAAATTAAAATTAAAAATCATAATTATAATATATAATGATTTAATTTAATTAAATAAAATATTAATAATAAATAATTGATATATAAAAAATATAAATATTGTATTAATTAATTATTATTTATAATCGGGTTCGGATAACGGGTATCCTAAAGTAACTATCCAAACCCTACCTAACCCGTGACGGGAAGTAATTTCACTACTCGAATCCTATCCGAACCCGATTATACACTACCCTAATCCTACTTAAACAGGTCGGATAGCACCGGATATTCGTTTATAAAGTACCCATTGCCATCCCTAAATGCTTTTCTTTCATCCCTTGTGTCGTGCTCTAATGATTTAACGATTTTAGTATTTTCACACATCTCTTTGCCCTGTTTGTTGTTATGGAAAAAATAGTTTTACTCCTATCCATTTGCGTAATTTTATTTTATTACCTGTCATCATCTATAACTTAACTATATATAAAAAAGGATAATTATTACATACACTGACAGTGGAGTTTTTTTACTCTACAAGCAGCGTTAAGATCGTAACACATGTCCTGTTTTATTTATTTTAATATTTTTATAAGACACATGTCATGATCTTAACGCTGCTTGTGGAGTAAAAAAACTCCACTGTCAGTGTATGTAATAATTATCCTATAAAAAAATCCCAAAAGATTCTTTAACTAACAAGTGTCAAGGTATATAGAAGTAAAATCATTTATTTTGTTTTTTGAAAAATTTATAAAAATAAAATAATTCAAACAAGAATTCAATATAAAAAATAACATTATTCCAGAAATTCATTCCCAATTCACGTAAACAACAATCAAACCCAGTTGAGTTCAAAAACATCAACAGCAAAATCGAAACTAAAATCCTGACAAAAAAATCGAATAAAAAAATCGAATCCAAAAATCTCGGCACCAAAACTACATTCAACTCCAATTATCCAAATTCATCCAAATCAATACCCAAAAATTATTCTACAAAAACATCAATAGATCAATTCCAATTCACATTCAACATAAAAATAGCAGCAAAAACCTTAAAAAACAAACCACTTTGATAAATAAAACAAAAATTCCTGAAAAAAGAGAACCACAAGAATTCCTAAAACTATCATTATCAAACCACAATACTCTATTCAAGATAAATGTAACTAAAGTAAAACAAAAAAAAATTATAAGAAACACATAAAAACTATGAAATTTTAAATATTTTTATCAAAAAGTTTCGTATAAAAAAATGAGAAAATGAAGTTCAAAAATTTTAGATCTAGATTTTATTTTAAATTTCAAAAATGTTTTTAAACACTACAAACTAACATAAATAATCATAAAAAATCTTCGATCTAACAAGTTTTTCATCTTTGAATTTTAAAGATCTAAAAGACCTGATCAAGAGGAGAGTTGTAAGATTAATGAATTTTTTTTTCTAGGGCTCGATTAAAGAAATAGAAAGAGTAAATAGTGGAAAACTAATAAGTGAAATCTTTGATGAAGGAAATAGAAAGTAAATGATGGCTTCTTCAATTGTATCGAAGGTGGAAATGGACTAGTAACAAAAAATGAGGAAAAGCTGTAGAGAAAGAAAATGAAGAGAAAAATGAAAATCGGGTTAACTTTGTTATCAAATAGGGTTAACTTTTTTACCAAAAACATAGGGTTAAGTTTTTTCCGTATACATACACACACATATATATATATATATATATATATATATATATATATATATATATATATATACGCACCCGTACGATGCTACGGATCTGTTTTTAATTTACAATTCTTAAAGTTAGTAAAATTGATTATTAGATAAGAGTTGTTGGTCATAAAAATATTTATTTCCTTCATATTGTTTAATACAAAAAAAACATGTTTACTAAAGATAGTTTATATATCAAACAAAATGTCCAAAAATAATTTTTTGTTAAAATTTGAATTAGCTTAGATTAAAAAAATTACACGATACTTAAGTTAAATAGTATGACAAACAGATAATTTGTGCTAAAAACAAACAAATTAAGATAATGATGCAACAACAATAAAAAGTAAAAGTACCAAAATATATATACAACATAGTAGTTCAAACAAGTTACAAAAATAAGAAAAATTAGCTAAAAATATTTTGTTCATATTATTAATCAAGTGTATGATTTAAAACCCATCTGTAAGCATTTTATTTTAAGAATAACTAATTGAACTATTTATATTTACTTCAAAGTATAATATGCAAGGTAAAAGTATTTTTTAAAAAAAAATTAGAGGTAAAAAAACTTTCATATAATAATTTTCATTCAAAAGCAAAATATATGCAAGTAAAAAAAGCAAATAAATAAAAATATAAAGCAATACCATAAAACAATAATAGAAGACTGAATTAAAAAGAGTTAAAAAGCCATATAAAAAACATGTTACAGATTTAACTAAAAAAAATATTGAGAAAAAAATAAATGGACCTAAGTAAAAAAAAAAAGATGTTGAGGAAGAGAAAAATAAATGAACATATGTCAAGCAATGAAAAAGAAAGAGACAAAAATATATGATAGTATAGATATATAGACACACACATAAATATATTAAATTTTTCAGTGACAATATTTTAGTAGAGTAAGATGGAGAAAATTAAAAGAAAAATATCATCCATCAAATTTAATTAAATCCAATGAACTTGAGATATTGGGTTTTTTATTTCATTTTATCTATTTAATTTTTAATTTAATTTAAAATTTCATTTTATCTATTTAATTTTTAATTTTTGTATATAAATTAAAATTTTGAAATTCTTTTATAAAATAAAAAAATAAAAATGATTAATTGATTAAATTAGTTTAAGATGTTAAAAAATGAAAAAATGTAAGAATTTAAAATACTTTATTTACCAATAAAAAAATACTTTTATTTGATTTATTAATACTTTTATATTTTTATTAATATGATTCAAATTCAAATAATGAAATAGTTATATAAACATATGTAAATTTTAAATAGTTTATATTTTTTTTGATTCATAGGAAGTAAAAGGGAGTGGGGAACTAAACATTTACATAATTTTTTCTAAGGAAAAACAACAACTATTAGACCAAAACTTAATTGTTTAATAACTTATATTTTAAAATAAAAATTATTAATTCCTCACATAGCAGGGCCCACCACACAAGTTGAGATAAAGTCCCTCAATGTTCTCACCTCATCTCATAGTTCCGAATCCGATTGAATTCAGAAAGAACTTTATATTATCTACTCAACCGAAAATTTTACCAAAAATAAATTTAATGTGGGTTGTTGCCACTTGCCACCAACCTGACAAAAACAAACCTTAAAGCTTCAGTTAGCTAAAATTAAAGAAATGGTCCCAACACCAAATATTAAATAAAAATAATTCACATCAAGCTTAATTTTGTCAGGATCTAAAACTTTAAAAATAATATATAAATAGCAAAACAGACCCCAAGAAGCCAAATCCTAACATATAAAAAATGTAGATATCGACAAATCAAAGATTCTAAGAAAGCAAATATAACAATTTACAAAAAGAAAAGCATTAGATTTTTTTACCTTCAAAGGGAAGTTTGAGGACAGACTAAGTCATCCAACATATACACGACGTCGGACAGCTCTTCAACCCCAGTAACATCAAGCACCGCCTTCACGGTAGATGATCTCATCTCCCTCACGTGACGATGCTCCGACATCACGTGCCCCAACATCTTCCCTCTGTAACCTACCGCCACACCCAAGCCGGTAAAGTCCATGTAATACACATCCGAATTCCTCGCTTTCAAAGTAACCAACAAAGATAGATTCACAGCTGCGATTGGTATTGTATGAACTTGGATGAGATTAAGATGCATCCCTATGATCTTAACTTCAGGGTCAGAGGGCCCGCAAATGAACACCAAGGCAGCTAACAACACCAAGGAAGCCGTACTTAGCATCCGATAACAGCACAAATAAAGTCCCACCCGGGCAGTAATTATAGAGAAAAACACCGTAGTTTTGATCAGGAAGTTGAGGAAGTTATGCAGTGTCGTAGTGGGATGACAATGGCAGTTCTTCTAGTGATGGTGGTGGTTCAAGTTGGAAGAGAGCCATTGATGTGTGTGAGAGAAATGTTACTTAGGACTTACGAGTAGTCATATTTCAACTTTCATTCTGTAATTTAAAGAAAAATTGTGTGTAAATCTGAGAAGTTTTAAATTTACAAAAATATAGGGAATGCATCTAGCTAGTAACTTACTTAAAAAGTTAATACAATGAAAATAGATATTATTTCATGTTTGTAAATATTAATCCTCTATGAATTTTACTAGTTAATAGGTTTTATATATTTCATTCCTTTTAATACATTATCTAATTTTTAATTTCTTCTAAAAGGACAAGGCAAATGATGCACTAGACACCGAAGTAAACAATTTTTTTATATAAAATTACATGTATTATTAAATATTACAATCATAATTTTTTTTGTTACAATCATATTTAATAACTTTTACTATAGATAAAAAAGAGAAATCAATAAGCAAATCAAACTAATGACAACGATTTAGCTTAGCTGTTGTTAACTTTTCTTAAGAGGGATTAGATTTAAAGTTCAAATGTTCCTTCCCTCCTTATACACACCTAGAACTAAAAAAAATAAGCAAATCAAACAAACAACTAAAAAACCAATATATAATTGGACAAACTTAAACTTAATGAGACTTAAACTTGGAGACTTAAAGATTTCAAAACCTCCTCATTCCTATCTAGACAATTTTATGAACAAGAAAACAATATTTTTTAATAGGTAAAAGCTATAGATTAGCATCCTTTGCTAACGTATTTTGAAGTCATATTTCACGTTTTAATCAAATATTTTTATTAGTGTAATATAGTTATTCATATGATATAAATAAGAATTTTTACTTCTTTTTGAAAGTCAGATATATTATTTATTTTTATTATAAAAATGGATGAAATTTTTATTTATTTAATCTATTTATTTGAGTTTTTGTTTAATTTCAATGAGGTCAACAAAAAAACATTACACACAAATTCACTATCACACCAAAAAAAAAATCTTATTTTTAAATAATTGAGTGTCTATGGCCATGCCACTAGTGTAAATTTTCAGAGGAAGGTGGGGGTTTTGTTTGCTCCTTCATTAAGATTGTTTCTGAGTGTGGCAAATGATGAGAGTTTTGTTTTTCTCTTTCTGGGTCAAAAGCTATTTAGGTTTTGATCATTAATTTGTTAGAAACAGCAATGAGACACTATGTGAATGATTTGTTATATAGTGCTGCAACAAGGCTGTTGGATGATTTTGTTGACTGAATATTTAAGCAAAGCTTAATCATTCAATGTCTTTGTTAAAGCTTTGATACGGTTTGCTTAAACTTTCTTTACTTGTTAGCTTTTTCCAAGGTGTAATCCCTGGATGTAAGTGGTGTACCAAATAAAATGGTACTCTATAGCATCTTCTCGATTAAGTAAAATTAGGGTATCTAATAATCAAGTTCGAAAGATAAATTTATTATTTGTCACAAATTCAAGTAATGATCTTAAGGTTTTTTACTAAGCAAACCTGATAATATATAATATTTTTTAAATATTATTATATATTTTTATTGATAAATTATTTATTCTAAATATAATATTTAATTAAATTAATTTCTTCTGTATTTAGTTATGATTTTTTTAATGTTAATTTATTTTTATGAATTACTTTAAATTTATTAATTTTATTTTCTTAGTATTATACATCACAATTGATTTTAAAATTAAATTTAAAAGTTAAATTTTGATTTAATAAATAGGTATTTAGTAAGTTCTGGTAGTTAACAATTTTTTTTTATTATATGGATAAGATTGGAACAGTAAAAATCAAAATATTCAAACAGTTAAACCAATTTGAACATTGTAAACTATAATGAGACTAGGATTTGAGTATCCAAAATTATCAAATACCTACCCTATCCGTTGTTATCCCTAAGTAACACAAAGGAATAGAAAAATCATTTAATGCAAGCTCCAGTTTTTTATATAGAGGGAAATCTAGCAATTCATGTCTATTGGATAAAATTATTTTCGTGTTACGTAAAATACAAAAATTATATTAAAATTCATGTTAATATACCAAATACAAAAATATTCTTTTTAACTTTGATTAAATTTATATATAATTTTACATATTTAAATTTATATCACTTTTAATTTTTTTATCAAATTTTTTTTATATCATTTTTGTGTGTTATAGTCTTACCACACATATAAAATTGTTTGTTACCTTCGAAAGTTCAAACTCGTGAGTGACTTGCCAGGCTCCACAATAATCAGGACAATTTTTTTGGTACAATAATTGCTTCTACCATGTCAGAGACTGTTGCTTGGAAAAACAGATGTAAACAGGACTTAGAATAAAAACATTAATATAAACTTAGTTGATTTATTGAACTTATTTTAAAGTTGATCATAATAATTATGAGATTCAAATTTTAAATTTGCGATTTCTTTCTCTCGCCCCTAAATTGTGATCCTCTTTTGTAATATATATATATATATATATATATATATATATATATATATATATATATATATATCACACTTGAAGGAAATTCGTACAATAAAAAAGATATGACTGGGATGAGAAATTAAGAAACAAAGAGAGACAACACAACCCGCTTTACTCCTCTTTCTTTGACAGATACTGTCTTCACAGCATCAATGGCAAGTAATTAGAGAACATCACTTCTTAACTCATATGCCTAAACTAAACTCCAAATTACAAAATCCAAATGTTTGATTCGATTATGAAAAAACTTATTTACAGTAGAAACAAAATCCAAATGTTCGATTTTCAAATTTTTTAAAATTTTTAACTTAAGCAGAAAGTAAATTTGAACTTTTTGACAATGTTATAAATCAAAGTTTTTCAAAGAAAGCAAATTTAGTAACACATATTCAGTTAATTTTTATACATTTCACTTTGCTTTTCAATAATTCACAAAAATTATAAGGATGGTTATATTATCTTCACATTAATTTATTTATTTTGTAATTTTTGTATTAATATTATTTTTTTAATTAGCAAAAATATTTTTTAATTCTATTTATTTGTTTCGCTTAGAAATTTATGATTTAACTAAAATTTGTTATTTTTTTATTCTTTAAAAATATACAAATATTCTATTAAAATAGTTTTCAACACTATACAACACTTTTGTATAAAGTTTGAAAACTCTAATTTAACTTTTCTTAAGGGCATTTTTAAAACAACTCTACTCACGTAACACTTTTTATAAAAGCTCCAAATGGACCGACATGTATCACCCAAAGTTTATATGGGGAATTTCCTCTTCACATGCTTTGTAATCAAAAAGTATAAACCAGGATGTAACATGAACTTCAAATGCTAGCTCAAACACCAGCAGTTAATCATGCATTATTGAATGATATTACATGTATTCCAATAATTGATAGAGGTGCTTTGAAACAAGTCACCTGTTAAATATTGCCTATAAGTATTAGGTATTATAAATTTTCTAGATAGAAATCAGCATCATGTTGCTTGCTAAAAATTAAGAAATAGGTTAAAGATTAGATACTTCATGTCAAAAAAAATAAATAAATGATTAGATACTTCATACATACCTCTCCTTTGATACACATCAATTTTGCCGAAACACTTCGAGGAAATCGCTAGAACTTAACAAAGAGCTGAAAAGCAAGTAGCAAGGAAAAATTAGTTAGAGGTTCATATGTAACATCACTGATGCAACATTTCTTTTCTTTTCCTGCTGACAAATGACGTTGAAAAAATCAGAAGTTCATTTTGCTACAAAGCTTCGTGTCTAAAACGAAGTTATAGTAGCTGGAAAATCTTCATCTTTATAATTCAGCCATAAAAAAGTACGTAACAAGTCAAACTAAATGAGCTGTGAAGGTGTTTGTATGGCTATTATTGCAAATATAAAAGCAAAATGCAATAACATTAGAAAAAGACAAATCATTATCATATGCCAGTTTTGTAATAATGTTTTCAGAATTAGGAAAATTTTAGACATTCATTCACAAATTTTGGCAAATAATATGCCATACACTCGAATGTGCTATAAATTGGACAGATACTAATATTAAAATATAATAGCACCTGTCTAGCGGCTGCAACTGCAATACTCCAAACTCTTCAGTAGAAGAGCAGTTTACTTGCATGCATAGACCATCGATTATGATGCTTGAGATGTGACAAATTTTAAGCCAGTCCTCTCCTGTCTCTTTTCTGCAACGTTCTGAGAGAATAGGACTCTGACTTATGTCCAATTGCTTTAGACTTGTATTCTGAACAATGTAGCATGGCAGTGCATTTAACTTTGGGCAGGAATCAATTGTTAGGGAACAAAGCCGAGGCATAACACTAACATGCTCTTCTTCACTTGTTAACGGGGTCCAATAATCCCACTTTTCCATATCACGAAATTCGAGATGTTTTAAACTAGGAAAGGCAATAATAGATGAAGGTGATTCTGAAGATGGAGATAATGCTGATACCTCTTCTCTTTCAACACCCAAAAATTCAACTCCTACTTTTTCCAAACTTCTCATTTCCCCTATATAGAGTGATTCAAGGGATGGCAATTTCCCCAAAGGAGGCAAAGAGTTCAAATGAAAGCAAAAACCCAATGAAACATGCCTCAGCTTGGTCAAGCCCATCATCCAGTTGGGGGAAACAGTGGGGCTACTGTAGCCCCAGATCTCTAACTTTTCCAAGAGAGGGGGTGGTTGTAAAGCTTCAAGTAGTCTTTCATCATCTTTTCTCCTTGATATCAACCCCTTGGAATTAGTAAAATCTAGTACCAAACCACGGAGGCCTTTCTTTTTTTGAAGTTCTGCTTTCTTAGCTTCAATCACATCCCACACAACTCCCAGTCCACTTATCTTAAGATGCCCTCGAAGATGCACTAAGTTTTGAAGTTCTCCAAGGGTAGATGTTTTGCTGTTAATGCCACCATCCACTGCCACAAACACCCTTAGTGTCTGAAGGTTTGTTAATCTCCCAATTCCTTTTGGCATTCCCGTCAAGCTCAACTCTGTCTTCCCATTCTCAAGATGCCTCAAGTTGATTACTTTTCCAATTCCACACGGCAATTCTTTAAGACTATCACACCATGTGAGGTTTAAGGTTTGTAAATTACATAACTCACATAGTAATTCAGGTAATTTTTTCAACTTTCTATTATGTTTCAAGTTAAGGTATCTCAAATGAACCAATTTTCCTATTTCATCAGGAAGTTCTTCAATTGAATTTCCAAACAAACTGTTACTCAAATTTAATGTTCTTAGACAAGTCAATTGATCAAACAACTTTGGCAAAGATGTGGTTAATGATGAAGTATCCCGACTGCTTGAGTCAATAAAGAGGCTACGCAACTTTTTAAAACAGTAAATGTTAGGGTCTATTGGTACAGCTTCTTTACGAATCATTGTTGTATGACGAGCCTTTTCACGAAACTCTACTCTTGACTCTTCAAAACCATTATTTACTAGTATCAAGCATTCAGCTTTGGTTAAAAGCTGAGCAAAATCATGTACTATAGCATGCATTTTGCATTCCGTAATACCACTGTCAAATTCAAACCTTTTAAAATCCTGAAAAAAAGAGCGCATCATTAGCTCATCAAAATATTCCTCACCAACAATCTCCATCTCTTTGCATTGCACTCCCTTCAGGTAATCTTGTGCCATCCACAACTTGATCAATTCATCATTGTTTAAGACCTTCTCTTTCGGAAAAATGGAGCAATACGAAAAGCACTGCTTAAGAGCCAAAGGTAACTCATAATAACCCAAAAATAAGGGACGGAAAAGATCTCGCTCAGCTTCTTCAAGGCCCCATATTTCACTATCCAAGATACTTTGCCATTGTTCTCTAGTTCTTTTGAATCGCAACAAGCCACCTAGAATCTTTGCAGCAAGTGGCAAGCCCTGACATTTTTTTGCAATTTTCCTGCCAATATCTGCTAAATTTTCACACTCCTCTCTTGTCCTCCCATAAAATGCTCTATGGCTAAGTAATAACCAACATTCCTCTTGAGACAAGGTTCGCAATGAAAATAAGTTTACTTCCATTGTTCCCATGATTATGGCAACTTTTTCACTACGAGTGGTTATCAAAATTCTGCTCCCTAGAGAGCAATGCTTGAGGGAATTTTTCAGTTCCTCCCATTTTGTTGCATCTTCAGTCCACACATCATCCAACACAAGCAGTATTTTCTTCCCCAAAACATGACCATGAATTTGCTGCAAAATGTAATCCTTTCCAACTAAATTCAGAGCTTCACCTTTAAATGCTTCAAGGATCTCTTTGGCAACCCTTATCTCATCAAAAGGATCAGAGACACATATCCATATTCTCTTGTCAAAATGACATTCAACCTCATTGCGATTGTATAACAGTTGAGCAAGTGTCGTTTTGCCGATACCTCCCATCCCTACAATAGAGATGACATGGAAGCTAGGATCTCCTGCAGTACTATTCTCCCCCACCAACATGTTCAGTAGAATTACCGTCTCTTGACACCTACCATAAACTTCTTCTTCATCCATGAAAGAGGAAGTTATTAGCCTTTTGGGTTCTTCAACTCCCTTCTGTAACCCAAAGTTATACTTATCTTTTTCGATAGCTATAAAGTCAAGTTGTTCATTCAAATCTTTTATCTTTGAAGCAATATTATAGTATAGAATACATCGAGAGGTAAAAGAAGAGATAGAATAGCGTATCTTCTTAAGCAAGGGAAAATTTTCATCTTCTTTTTGTTCTTTCTCGAGCTGTGATTTGAGTTTTGCAGTATTCCACTCATCCAATACATCATCAACGTCATAGGCTACATCTTTGAGTTTGTTTAACCAATTTCTCACATTGGCATCCTTTACCTGTTCAAGGCAAAGATGAGATTAACAAATATATAGCAACCCAAGTATTCATTAAACGAGCAATTTTATACAGTCCAATATTTTTGGTCCGAAAATCTGTCCAATTAGAGAGACTGGAATGACGCAGGCTATGTTCAGACTTGAAAATTCAAATGAAAAAGCTTTCCTTTCATTGGGAATTATTTTAGGAAGTAATTTAAAAAGTCCAAGTTTTAAGAATTCTAATTGGTTGTTGACTTAGCGGTCACTATGACCTCGAATCTACTATGGTTTAAAATCTTGAATTAAAAACAAAGGATTTCAAATTCAATAAATCATTTTTTTAATCAAAAGATTTAAAAGGCCAAAACACAATCCTAGAGTTACCCAACTCCAAATACATGTTCTCAAACTCAACCTCGTAACATGACAAGCTTACACCATGTTTCAATGGAACTCAAGTTAAAGGAAGAAGAAAATTATTTATAGGGCCCATGCTGACGAATACTCGGTCCTCCTTCATAAAGCAAGTGAAAAAGAAAAAGTGGCTAGACAAACTCGTACCTGTTTTGCTTCTGCATCTTGAAGAACTGATTGAATATCCTGAAAGCTGACTATCATTTTTCGGATTTCTTCTTCAAGAGCCAGAGCCACCGAAACATTGTCTTTTATCTCCTGAGGTATCATTATCAAGGAACCTAACCTCTCCAGAACTACTGAAATAATTGATTTCGCCATTGCACCGTTCTTCAGACTGATAAGAAAATAAAATAACAATCCAGGGTCAAGATAGGAAGAAAGAAAAACCCAAAGAAATGAGCAGGAAAACAAAAGAGTACATGCTTGCTTGTGATGGTGGTTGGAATTAGGGCTTTCGATTTTCTGGTGAAGGCACGATTGGGTGGAATTTTGCAACTTCTTCATTTCAATTTATTCCTTTTTTTAGTGATGCTTTCTTTGCACGCAAAATTCTATAAATAACAAGCAACCAAAAAATTCTACAAGATGCTCGAGTTTCAACGATAAAATCAAAACCCTTTGATTTTAAGACACGACATCACGACTAGCAAAAGTGGTGGATACACTCCCAATTAGATTAGACAAGAAGATATGTTTCTTTAATTTTCCGAAGATCCTACCTCCTTTTCAAATTTATCAGATAAGATACAATAAAAACGAATTATTTGTAAATTATTTAAGTTATTAAATAATTATTTGAATTTAATTCATTAATCAAACTCAATTTAGTTAAGTTTTTAATTAAATTGAATTCAAATATTTTTTTATTTTTTCAAAATATGAGATTGGAAGTATTTAAATTTTGTCCAAAAACCTACTAAGGAATTCAAATATTTTAATATTTAATTAGAATCATCCCAAAATTTTAATGAAAATTTAATATTTAGTTAGTAAATTTTTTGTTTATTTTTGTAATATATAATTAAAAATAATAAATTAAATCCTTATCTCAGCAGTTCAATTTGGTTTCACTCTATGTAATGTGCAAATCAGATTCAGTTTATTAGTAAGAATAATATACGATATATCGTTGGTGAAACTTTTTGATTTTATAAGTGTAATTAAAATAATTATATATATTTTTGAAAAATATTATAAAAACAAAAGATAAATAAAATAGAATATGTGTAATTAAATATTATTTATGAAGTCAATAAATTATATTGACAGTATATTAAACAAAGATAATTATTTCATACATCGTCAGTAAAATTTTTTGATTTTACAAATGAAGTTAAAATCACAACACATTTTATTTATGTTTTATTTTTCAATATTTTTATAAAACATATATTATGATCTTAATTTTATTTTTAAAATAAAAAAAATTATTAAATAATTATCCTTGTTAATATGCTTATACTGTTGGTGAAATTTTTTGACTTTATCAGTGTAATTAAAATAATTATATATATTTTTTAAAAATATTATAAAAGTAAAAAATAAATAAAATAGAATATGTGTAATTAAATACTGTTTATAGAATATTTTATTTATGTTTTATTTTTCAATATTTTTATAAAATATGTACTATGATCTTAATTTTGTTTTTAAAATAAAAAAATTATTAAATAATTATCCTTGTTAATGTGCTTATACTGTTTGCTTGACACGTTTAACATTTGCCATTCGGGTATTTTTGAATCAGAGGATTGCATGGCGCACCTGGCTTTCGTAGTTCTCTTTAACTGAGCTTTTGTGTGCTAGTGCCCGGTGGCTTTCCATGATAATTTCTTTTGCCTATCCTCATCTTTACTTTCCCTTTTCCAAAGACGACTACGGAATTTGAGAGTGTTTTGGTATTCAATAACCAAAAAAAGAAAAATCACACAAATCAAGCTAATTAATAACTTTTGAAATTTTACCAACAAATGAATAGTAGAGGTGAAAATAATTTTTGTTAAATATTTAAACATGATTTAAATTTTAAAATTATTATTATTAAAGAAAATTTATTATTTATTAGTTTCAATCTAAATAAAATTAATCTCAAATTATAAAAAAATAAAAACACTTATAACTTTTGATATTCTCCTTTTTGTCATTTTTATATTTTTTATCTTTGATCCTTCAATATCCGTTTTATGAGACTATTTCAAAGTTAAAAAACTGTCAATTCACATGAAAATAAAACGTTTTTTTTAACACAATTTATTCTATACACATAATTTGAATCCGAATCATATTTAAAAAAAAATAAATTTTATACCACTCAATTTCAATTAATATTAATCTTTTTGTAATTTTTTTTCTTCCTCTTTCACTTTTACATCGGCGGACATTTAAAACTTCTGCAACAACTGAACCAAATCCCATATCTGACAACTGTCCCAAAGGTTAAAAAGGAGATTAATTACTTGTGAAGGGTAATAAGAGATTTTTATGGTTTCTGGATTTTTCAATGCTGATCTCCTGCCTTTCCATCATCTCTCTTTCTTTATTCATTTTTCACGCTCCCCAATGTTCTCTATCATCAATCAATTCCCAGCTTGAATACGTTGGATGCTGATTGGAATAGATTATCAGTTTGTAATCCGTTTTTCTTTCTTTTAATTTTTCATCTTTTGTCAAGACAGAAGAAAGAAAGAAACGTTGCTGATATTTCTTTCGTTGAATTTGATGGCAGTGAATGGGAGATGAGTTTTCAAAGCGATAGCTACGGGTCGCATATAGTGAATTTGCTGATATTTCTGGAGATTTAAGTATTTATTTTATTCGATTACTTTGATTTCAAAGCAAGTTCTTTTGGAAGTTGGTATGTTTGTTAAAGTCTCGGAAGCTTGGGTCCCAAAGCATATTTTCGCTTTCTTCTTTAAGCAGAAGCGATGCCAACACTCCACAAAACCGAACTTGAATTTCAAAATTTAAGCCAGATAAAATTTAATCAGTTTTTAAACATTAAATTTTCTAGACAAACGTACGACTGAATCATTATGACCGTCATTTGAAATCTGGAAATCTGGATATGGTTGTGGCAGGTTGGCAGCTTGTCAAGCTCACGCGGCAAACCCAAATCCAGGATTTAAACCCAATCTGGCCCCGCTCGATTAACGGAGGAAAGATATTCTTTACACTTTTCTGATATCCAGTTTTTCGACAAGCAGGAGCAAAACCAAGGGGCAATTGGAAAATTTTGGTGCAAGAGAGGACATGTCAATCATGACGAGTCAAGAGGAGCAAAAGAATGGCGGCAACAAAAGCAACCCTGCAGGACAAGTGAAGAAGGTAAAAAAGTACACCTACTATGTATTTCACCCGAAAGCAATGGAAGTAGAGCCAGCAAATAGTGATTTGAGTATAATTATTATTTATTATATAATTATATCAATTATTTATTATCAATAAAATAAATATTAAATTTTTTAATTTAATTATTAAATAAATTTAATTTAAAACATCGTAATATATGAATATTAAATAATTTTTAATATTATATTTATTATATTTATAATAATATATATTATTAATTTAACATTTAATTTTATTATAAAATTCATTGTAATACTTATTATTTTTATTTCATATTAAAATTTTAATCTTAATACAACAATAAATTAAATATATAAAAAAATCATTTTATAATTTCAGCATTTGTTTAAAATTTTGAATTTGATATTTTGTGCAACATAGTAAGAACATTAAACTATATTTTCTTAAAATTTCAAGTATAAAAAAATATTAAATTTACTTGTAAATAAAAAACTATTTTTAAAATTAAAATTTCAGGTTTTTAAGATTAAAAATAGTCAAGTAATCAAATTAAACAATACAAGTACAATTAATGTTAGTTTTTTATACTTTATTAATATTAGGCTTAATAGCCAAATATATTTTCAACCTTTTGCAAAAAATAAATATAAACTCTCAGTTTTATTGCATACAAATCAATCTATAAATTTTTATTTTAATATAAATAAACCTTCAACTATTCAAAATCATGCAATTAAGTCCAATTTTGTTACATGGCACTAACTTTCATTAGTATTGTGCACATGGCATGCCACATAGCTATCCACATCAACTTTCGCATAGAATGTCTTAACGGCAGTTAATGTCACTCAACAGATTTGGACTTAATTGTATGATTTGAAAAATTGAGGGTTTATTTACAATAAAATAAAATTTATGGACTGATTTTCACGAAAAAAAATGTTGAAGACTTAATTTCAATTTGTACAAAAAGTTGAAGGTGCATTTGACTATTAAGCCCTAATATTATGATTAATTATATTTAAATAACTAACATTATATTAATTAATTTAGTAATATTTACTATTTAACATTTTAATTAGACATTCGATCAATTGGTGTATATATAATATTATATTATTAATTTGAACATGAAAAAATTAATACTCAATTGTTGTATAACTGTATATTATATGATTATATTAAACATTATTATTTATTAATATAATGTCAATTAGTGCATATAACTTTTTTAATTCAACATTCTAAATTTTTAATGGGATATTTAATTAATTAGTGTGTACTAGTACGATTATATTTAAAGTAATAATATTAATATTATGATTTCTATACAAACCAAAAACAAAATAAATATAATATTGAGCTAATTAGTTGACTAATTATTCATAATATTAAGTATTTTTTTAATATATACTATAGTACTTTTTTTTTACAAGAGAAATATTATTTAACTGGGGATAGGGGTGCTTGGATTCAAACCTAAGAGTTACAATATGTCACAACTCATCCTTAACCATTAGGTCAGAAGGTTGTTGGCATATATACTATAGCACTAGTCAACATTATAGTTGAACAATTAGTTAACTAGATTTAATGTAATCACTAATTATGTTGGTATTTAAAAATATAAATGTAAGAAAAATTCTTAAAAATTTAAAATTTTATTAAAAATATAATATAACTATTAAATAACTAATAAAACAAAGAAAAAAAAACATAAAAATTTATTGGACTATGAGTGTCTAAATTCCAATGGCCCAATTTTGGTAAAAAAATACAATGACCCAATGAATTATTGATATAACTTAAGAGTATAAAACTATTTATATAATTGTTTAATTGTTTAGTATAATTTATTTATAATATGTTAGTTATTTATTTGAAATATATCTATTTTTTTATGTATTGTAGCTAATATTTTAGATTTTTACTTTTCTTTAGTTTTACTATATACATATATATTGGCTCACTTAAAAAATAATTTTTTATATAATTATTAATATATAATTATATATTTTATAACAAATATAAATATCGTAGGAAATTAACAAAAAAAATCATTGTCATGTAATTAAAATATCAAAATTTATATTTATATAAATATTTATTAAAGTTTAACTTTAGTTTAGTATTTCTATTATATTTTTATTTAATTATATAAAAATCAAATTTTTATTAAATTCAAAATTATAAAAAAATATTTTTAACTTATAAAATTTTAAAATAATTTAAATTAAATTTACTAAATCAGTCCGATTAAAATTAGATTGAATCTGAAAAAATTTGAATTTGAAAAAACCAAATTCAAAAAAATTCGAGCCCAAAATACCCTAAGCTCAAAATAACTCCAACTTAAAATAACCCAAACTTAAAAATAATTTAGACCAAACTCACTCAAACCAACCCGTTTGTCACCCATTAACGAAAGCTTCTCCAAACTAACAGCGTCCACAACCAGCAAAAACCAAAAAAACAAAATTGTGGACAAAGTACAAAATGACCGGTTTAATCATGGAAATGCAAGCAGATTTCACAAAGCAGCACACAAGCAAAGGTCAGAGGGGAAAAAGTAAAAAAGACATTGAATGACAAGCATGCGAAGCCTAGCTGAAAAGGAACCAAGTCAAACGTGCAAATCCGCAAAAAGTTGAATTAAGAGCATGAGAGCGAAACAATTCACAAGCAAAATGAGACAAAAATAGGACAAAAGAACGTGGCAAACAGGAAAGCTCAAAATGCATTCATCGAGGGAGATTTTATCGTGGCTTCACTACGTACCAAGAAAAGCACCAACTCTAATGGCGCGTTTGTTTGGAGTAATTGATTTTCCGTTCTCTCATTATTTCAACTAGGCTCATAATTCATAAGTTTGATTCAAAGTAACAAAAATAATATTTTTTCTGTGCGAAAAAGCTTTCTGCTGGCAGAGAGAAAAATCTAATCTTCTCCATCAGCAAAGAATGGGTTTTTTGTATAGATAAAAAAGAAATTGGACAAGTGTATCCTTCGACTACTTCTACCCAAAATCATTTTCTTCGACTACTTCTACTCAAAATCGTTTTCTAGCTTCATCCCTTCTCTTTTTTTTTTTGCATTTTCAATTTACTTGTTTTTATATTAAATTACAAAGCTGAAGATCATTACTCAGTTTTTCTTGCAAATTTTCAACCATTTATTTCTTTTCGGCTTGAGAAAGATTTGCTGAAATAAAGCATTTGAAGGATTTTTTGTTCTAGTTGATCTTACAGGCATGATTAGTGTAAAATTTGTGAAAAATTGATGACTGAAAACTGAAAATAGGATTGGGTTAATGAATCGTTGAGTTGAGAATAAAGAGGGTCGTGGGTTAGGGTTACTATTGATGGCGTTTTTATTATACCTGTCGCATGAGCATTCGAATGCCCATGATGGGGCTTTCAAATGCCCCAAGATATTTTGCAAACAAAACACCTTTTAATAAAGGGCATTTGAATGACTAGCATAGGGAATTCGAACCCTATGCTGAAATACGTTTTTTCAAATAAAAATTAATAAAATTAATATATTTTATAAACGTATTTGTAAATTGATATGTTTCATAAATAAATTTTAATTATGTAGAAAATAATAATTATAAATATTTTATAAATATACTTGTAAATTTATATATTCTATAAATAAATTTTAACTATTTAGAAAATAATAATTATAAATATTTAAATAATATAATGATAGTTTACTTTTATATTTTTTAGTTTAGATAATAAAATATTTTTTAAATAAATAAAATTACTATTATTTATTTTATATGTAATATAGACGATAAACTTTTTATTTTTAATTTTTTAAATAAATAATATTAAAATTATATATTTTAAATATGTACTTTAGTAGTCAATTGGCAAAAATAAATTTAAATACATGGGTAATTTAGTATATATCAAAATGAGAACAAAATTATAATCAATTTTAAAAAATTTATATTAAAAGGCTATTTTGGTAATCTTTTCCTTACTCCTTCCTTATTCCTATCCAAAACTAAACAAAAAAAAAATTTCTTTCCACCAACCAAACAATATAATACATATTCCACCTATTTTCTATTCTCTCATAATACATTTTCTATTCCTTTTTTACTCCATTCCACGAACCAAACATCACCTAAGTGTGTAAATTTTTCGTATTTAGCATTTGTGATTTAGTTCTGTTCTTAACACGACTTATATATCTTTGATTTGACTTGAAAGAAAAATCACGAAAATATTATTATTTTTTTTTAATACGAGTAAGCTTGATTTTACTTTTACTCCTAAGTGTAAATAAGAGAGTGAACATAAAAGATAAATGATATATGTTTGGCATAATGACCGAAAGAGTCCTATTACATGTTGGAATCTATTTATGAAAGAAAATTTCTATTTACAATATGGTTTTTTTTTTATCTGAATATGGTTTTTAAGTCTTACAAGTCACAATCTATTTGGGAAAAAAAAAATCTAAACCCTATAACCTAAATGCTAAAACAACTCTTCATCTTATAAAAATGGCTTAATAGCCAAATAAGCCCTCAACCTTTAGCTCAAAATGGAATTCAGCCCTCAACATTTTATCGCATGAAATTCAGTCCATAAACTTTTATTTCAGTGGAAATAAACCCTCAACCTTTTACAATTATGCAATTAAGTCAAAAACTGTTAAATAACATTAACTGCCGTTAGTTTTGCATACGTGGCAGCTGACGTGAATAGCTTAGTTAGCTGCCACGTGGCATGCCACGTATGCAAAACTAACAGCAGTTAGTTTATTTAACAGATTTGGGCTATTTCCACTAAAATAAAAATTTATGGACTGAATTTCATGCGATAAAACGTTGAGGGTTGAATTCCATTTTGGACTAAAGGTTGAGGGCTTATTTGGCTATTAAGCCTATAAAAATTAAAAAATTTTTTAGCTTATCTCTCTCTTCTCATAATACAACCTACAATCTCTAAACCTCACAACCAACTCTCTCAATCTCTTCATTCTTCAATCTTTTCAAATTTGGTAAGAAATCTAAGATAAATTCTTTATATAATGTGTTTATTTGTTAGATATTGATTAGGACTTTGTTACCGTTAGATTTAGGGATGAGATGGATAAATCACAGCAAAGAAAAAGTTGATTGTGCCAACAATCGATGTTGGCCGAAAAGAATCAAAAACAAATTCTGAACAGACTCCGACACGTCATTGTCATCAACTCCACTACATATATGCAATGATGATAATACAAATAAATTTTATATACATATACGTGCGCATATATATATATATATATATATATATATATATATATATATATGCCAGGCAACGTTTTCAATAGAAACCAAGAGAAAAGAAAAGTGAAATGCATTTTATGAGAACTCTTACAGAAGGAGAGAAAAAATGATTAATCATTTCAAAGAAGCAATACCGATTGCTTACAATCACAACCTACTAGGCTTAAGATTTGTAAAAGTGTACTTAAATTACTCCAGTATACCCTATTAAAATTAATTACAGTGCATAATTGACACATCTTAAATTTGTAGAACAGATCTATTTGCTTACACATCAACCATCTAGCATACGATAGGTACATAATGAGCACAGAAATTTTACCTCTTCATGTTCAATTGTATGGGGCTAAAATATTTTTAAAACCTTTAAACTTTATTACTTTATTTAAATATTTTTTATACTTTTATTGTATTTAAATAAGTCATTAACATTTAATTTGTATTTAAATGAACCATTAATATAAATCAATTTTTTTCTCGGTTGGATTTAAAATCTAACTTCTTACATAAAAATGATTGGTTAGATAGAATATATTATATAATATTTACTTATTTATATTATATATTATATAGTTTAAACAACGTCAATTAATCACGACACGCAAGGTAGTGGAGACACTCCTAATTAGATTAGGCAAGAAGATATATTTCTTTAATTTTTTGAAATTCTACTTTCTTTTCAAATTTATCAACTAAGATACAATTTAAGTGTGTAAAATAAAAAATTATTTGTAAATTATTCAAGTTATTGAATAATTATTTGAATTTGATTCGTTAATCAAACTCAATTTAATTGAGTATTTAATCAAATTGAATTCAAATATTTTTTTTATTTTTACAAAATATGAGATTGAAAGGATTTAAATTTTGTCCAAAAACCTACAAATTGAATTCAAATATTTTAATATTTAATTATAATCATCTCTGAATTTTAATGAAAATTTAATATTTAGTTGTTAAATTTTTAGTTTATTTTTTTAATATATAATTAAAAATAATAAAATAAATCCTTATTTTAGCAGTTCAATTTGGTTTCAATCTATGTCATGGGTGCAAATCAGACTCAGTTCATTAGTGAGAATAATAACTTATATATTGTTGGTGAAGTGTTTATAAGCGTAATTAAAATGATTATACATATCTCTTAAAAATATTACAAAAATAAAAAATAAATAAAATAAAAAATGTGTAATTGAACACTGTTTGTGAAGTCAAAAAATTATATTGACAGCATAAGTGAAGTTTTTTAACTCCACAAATGAGATTAGAATCATAATATATATCTTATTTTATTTATGTTTTATTTTTTAAATATTTTTATAAGATATGTGTTACGATCTTAATTTTATTTGTAAAATAAAAAATTTTATCAACGGTATATAAGATATTAATATATTAAATAATTATGCTTGTTAATATGCTTCTACTGTTTGCTTGACACGTTTAACATTTGCCATCTGGGTATTTTTGAGTTATGGGATTGCATGGCACTTGGCTTTCACAGCTCGCTTTAGCTGAGCATTAGAGGTGATTATTGGGCCGGGTTGGCTCGACCCGATTCGCAACCGGATCGGGTCAATTCGGCCCAAAATCCGAACCGGTACTGTACCGGTTCGGAACCGGCCCGGTACTGTACCGGTTCGGAACCGGCCCGGCCCGATATGTTAACGGGCTGGGCCGATTTTAAAATATAAAAACCGGGCCCGGTAAGAGCTCGGTCCAAACCGGACCGGTTTGAACCGATCCGGTTAAAAAAAATAAAAAATAAAATAAAATTTTTTGACTGTAGTTGCACTGTTGCACTGCAGTGCAACTGCAGTCATACATGATACATTGTGATGGGCAACGGCAAAATGCCGTTGCCCAACTTTATTTTATTTTTTAAATTAAATAAAAAAAATGAAAACCTAGGCTGCCACTGCGCAGTGCGTCTGTGCGTGCAGAGCAGAGGTTGCCTCTGCCCTGTTTAACTTTGATGGGCCGTTGCCCATCAATCTTTTTTTTTAATTTTTTTTATTTTTTTATTCTAATTTTTTTCCTATAAATACCTCTATAATCTTCTATTTTCATTTACATTTCTTCTATATTCATCTACTCTTATTCTCTTCACTCACATACTCTCTCAATATTCACTCAACCTCTCTCAAATTCACTTAAATTCCCTTATTCCAAATTTATAATATCATCATTTCCTTTCTAAATTTCATTTTTATTTTTATTTTATAATTTTACAAATTTTAATTTTAATTTTCAAATTCTAATATATTATATATATTCCTTATTCCAATTTATTATAATATCATCATTTTCTTTATAAATTTCATTTTTCTTTTTATTTTATAATTTTGCAAATTTTACTTTTAATTTTCAAGTTTCAATTTTCAAATTCCAATATATTATATATATCATACATCTATTTTTTTAATTTTTAACATATATTTATTTTCAAAAAAAAATATAAAAATGTCAAATTTCTTTCGTCGTTCATGCTCTGTTTCTCGACCTTTTGGTTCTACTGAAATTCCTAATTTGGGTGACGAATCATTTAATGAAATCGAACCCGATATTCATCCGGAGGAGGAGCTTCCTTTGGCACCAACGTTTGGTCGTGGTCGTGGTCGTGGAGGAAGTCATGCTCAAACACAATCATCAGCCGCCACCACTACTGCTACATCATCAAGACCGAAGTTTAGTAAAAAAAAAAAAACAAGCAAGGTATGAGAGTATTTCGACATTGTAGCAAAAGAAGGTGAGACGAATAAATATTGTGCCATCTGTAAATTGTGCAAAGGCGTTTACTCTTATAACTCCGGTGGAGGTGGTGGCGGTACAGGTACGTATAAAATGCATTTAATTACTATACATAAAATTAATCCTGATGCCGAAGAAAATGAAATTTTAGAAGGTAAACAATCTCAAATTAATACGCATGATGGTGGAAAAAATTTTAATTTTGATAATGTTCAAGCTAGACGTGGTTTAGTTAGATTTGTAGTTAGGATTGAACAACCATTCACAATTTGTGAAAAAACAGGATATTTAGAATTTGTTTGTAAATATTTACAACCCGCATATAAATCTGTTTCTAGACATACACTAAAAAGAGATTGCATGGATATGTTTAAAGAATATAGACAAGCTTTAATTGATAAACTTAGTAATATTTCATCTAGGGTTAGTTTAACTAGTGATATATGGACTAGTATTAATGGTATAAGTTATCTTGTTATAACTTGTCATTGGATAAATGAAGATTGGTCTATGCAAAAACGAATTTTATCTTTAGATGTAATAGAAGAAGCACATAATTCATATACTATTCATAAATATATTACTAAAGTTTGTAAATTATATGGACTAGAAAATAATAAAGTTTTTGCTATTACTTTTGATAATGCTTCAAGTAATACTGCAGCTATTCCTTATTTAATTAAAAGTTTAAACCCTGTTATGCAAGGCATATTTTTTCATGCAAGATGTGCATGTCATATTATAAATTTATGTGTTCAAAGTGGTTTTAGTTCTAGTGGTACTGGTACTGGCATAGGTCCAATTGATAAAATTAAAATTTTAGCAAAATGGATTCGCACACCAAGTAACAAACGTGAATGGAAGCAAATTTGTATAGCAAATAATATACCTGTTAAAGCATTTCCACTTCCCGTGGAAACAAGATGGAATTCACTTCATCGTTTGCTTTCTTCTATTTTACCTTATAAAGAACTTGTTACTCCTTTTTATAATAATTATACAAGTAGCACACATTTAGTACTTTTTGAAGAAGATTGGACTTTTATTGAATATTGTGTTGATTTATTATCTACTTTTAAAGATGCAACCGAAAGATTTTCAACTCAATTTTATCCAACTACACCGTATTTTGCTCCTATTATCTACACAATGTTTGACAAATTTGTAAAATTTAGGAATCATGAAACTTTAAGTTCTTTTGTATATGATATGGAGGAAAAATTTAAAAAATATTGGGAAATAATTCCTCCTATTTATTGTATTGCAACTTTACTAGATCCTAGTCAAGGTGAGGTAAATATAGAAATTTTTTTTGATTGTTATAAAGAATTTCTTGGTCTTGATTCTATTGAGGATCAAAAGTCCTCAATTAACAATTTTTTTCGAGAATTGTTTAATGTTTATGAAACAGAAAGGGAGCAATTCAACTTTAATCGAGAAGAAGAAGATTCATACGAAGAAACCGAAAGTAGCAAAAAAGGAAAAGGAATTTTAAACGCAATTAAGGAAGCAGCAAATAAGAGAATGAAGCTAAAAGGAAAAGCGAGCGGATCGGGATCAGGATCAACAACTCGACGAAGTTCTAGCTTCAATGAGCTAGGATTTTTCTTAAGTCAAGATTTTTCTGTAGATGATAACTTTGATCTTCTCCAATGGTGGAAAGAAAACCAAAAACAATTTCCAGTTTTAGCTTCCATGGCCCGAGATGTTTTTGCGGTGCAAGTTTCTTCTGTTGCTTCGGAATCCGCATTCTCGATGTGTGGAAGAATTATTGGAGACCATCGAACCATTCTTAATCCGGATTCATTGTGCATGTTAACATGCCTTAAAGATTGGTTTGATGCAGAATCGCGCAATGTCGAACTTGGAATGGCCAATGAATTTGCTGATAATAATTCAGAAGAGGAGGAAGAAATTTCCAAGGCAATCCATATAAATTATGAAGAGTAGAGAATAATCTTTTTTTTTTGTAAATTGTATGTAAAATTGTAAATAAGTTTAGTCATAGTGAATATTTTTATGGACTACGATCCCGTGGTTTTTACCCTTCTAACTTTTGAAGGGGTTTTCCACGTAAAAAATCTTTGGTTTCCTACTCTCTCCTTTTTCTCCTTTGTTGTTATTATTATTATTATTATTATTATTATTATTATTACATACCAAATTAATTAATGTTATACTTATATTTGTTTAAAATAAATAAATATTTAAAATACAAAATGAATTAATATTTTAAAAACATATTAAATAAATGAATAAATAAATAAATGAATAAATATTAAGTAAATGATATTTCAAATATAATAAATTATTTTAAATGCAAAATGAATATAATAAATGAATATAAATAAAGATATGCAAAATGAATATAAAATAATATTCATAATATCATTATTTGTATTTTGAATCAAATATCATTTTATCATAATATTATATTCATAATATAACTTTAATTTATTATAACAATAATTTTATTAGATAATTTTATAATAGTTTATTTTTACATTATTGTTACATTAATTAAATAAATTATAATATAACTTTATAATAAATTATTTTTAAATTAAACTATTAACATTATTTATTATAAAAATAAATTTACTACATTAAATTATTAAAATATATTAATATATATTAAAATAAATTAATATAAATTTTTTAAAAATAAAAATTTAAAAAGAAAAAAAAATGGATCGAACTGGTTTAAACCGGTTCGGTCCGGTTTTGAGGCGAACCGGTCCAACAAACCGGACCGATTCGCCTCTTATAGATAATAGAACCGGTCCGAACCGGACCGATTTTATACCGATTCGAATCGGTTTCATTTAGGTTAGGACCGGAACCGGTAAAAATTGATCCGAAACCGACCCGATTCGGCCCGTAACCACCTCTACTGAGCATTTTTGTGCCTGTGCCCAGTTGTTTTCCGTGATAAATTCTTTTGCCTATTCTCATCTTTACTTTTCTTTTTCCCGAGACTACTACGGGGTTTCGAGAGTGTTTTGCTATGAAAAAAAAAACACACAAATCAAGCTAATTAGTAACTTTTGAAATTTTACCAATAAATAAACAGTAAAAGTGAAAATAAATTTTTTTTAAATATTTAAATATGATTCAAATTTTAAAATTGTTATTATTAAAAAAATTTTATTTTTTATTATTTTCGATTTAAATAAAATTAATTTTTAATCATTAAACAAATAAATATACTTATGACTAAAAAAATGACTTTTGAAATTATCCATTTTGTGTAACCCAAAAAAAAAATCCATTTTGTAATTCTTTTTCTTTCTTTTTTCCCTTTTACATTCATGGACATTTAGAACTTCTGCCACAACTTAAACAAATTTCCTAAAGGACAAATGTTCCAAAGGTTAAAAAGGAGACTTGACTACTTGTCAAGGTAGGATAATAACAGATTTTTATGGTTTCTGGATTGTTCAATCCTTATCTAGAAATTCTCCATCCTTTCTATTCTATCCTCTCTTTTTCTTTATTGATTTTTCAGTCTCCCGAATGTTCTGTACCATCAATTTCCGGCTTGAACACGTTCGATTCTTTATTGATTTTTCTTCTTCTACTTTCTCATCCTTTATCAAGGCAGAAGAAAGAAAGAAACATTACTGATTTTTTTAATAATATATTCTTATTTAAAATTATAATTATAATTAATATATTATATTTTATAAATAAATAATTTAATAAATTGATAAATATATATGATAATAATAAACTAAATAAATGATAAATAAAATTTTCGCTTTCTCCTTAGCAGAAGCGATGCTAGTATTCCATAAAATCGAACTTAAATTTCAAAATTTAAGTAGGATAAAATTTAATTAGTTTTTAAACTTTAAATTTTCGAGTCTAACGTGCTACTGAATCATTATGACCTTCATTTTGAAAATCTTGGTGCAAGCGAGAACATTTCAATCGTGACGAGTCAAAAGCAGCAAAAGAATGGCGGCAACACAAGAGAGAACATTTCAAGCGTGACGAAGCAAGAGGCGCAAACGAATGGCGGCAACAAAAGCAACCCTGCAGGACAAGTGAAAAAGGTTAAAAAAGTACACCCATTATGTATTGCACCCGAAAGCAATTGGAAGTAGAGCCACCAAAAACTGATTTGAATCTGAAATCCAATTCGAATCAATTTGATTTGAAAAAAAAAAAAAAATAAAGACCCAAATCCAAAATAATTAAGTTTGAAAAATACAGAATCTTAAAAAGTCTTAATTGAAAATCGAAAAAATTTGAATCCAACACTGAAGACGATATAACTAAAATCTAACACGATCAAAATTCGAGATTAATTAGATCTAAAATAAAAATTAAATTTAAAATCTAAAAAAATTTGAATTATAATTATATGGTTATTATTTAAAATAAATAATTTACACACTTTTTAATTAAAAAATTTAAAATTTTAAAAATAATAATTATTTATTATATAATAATATCAGTTATGTATTATCAATAAAATAAATATTAAATCTTTTTAATTCAATTATTAAATAAAAATAATTTAAAACACAATAATATATGAATATCAAATAATCTTTGATATTACACTTATTGTATTTATAATAATATATTATTAATTTAACATTTAATTTTATTATAAAAATTATTATAATATTTTATTATTTTTATTTCATATTAAAATTTTATTTTTAATACAGCAATAAATCAAATATATAAAAAAATTATATAATTTCAACATTTGTTTGAAATTTTGAATTTGATATTTTGTGCAATACAGGAAGCATATCAAGCTATATTTTCTCAAATTTTCAAGCATAGAAAAATATTAAATTTACATGAAAATTAAAGTCTATTCTTAAAATTAAAATTTCAGGTTTTTAATATTAAAAAAAAGTCAAGTAATTAAATTAAACAATACAAGTACAATTAATATTAGTTTTTTTTATACTTTATTAATATTAGGCTTAATAGCCAAATATACCTTCAGCTTTTTGCGCAAAATGGATATAAGCTCTTAACGTTTTATTACATGTAAATCAGTCCATAAATTTTTATTTTGCTGTAAATAAGCTTTCAACCATTCAAAATCATATAATTAAGTCTAATTCTATTAAATGATACTAACTTCAGTTAGTATTGTGCATGTGGCATGCTACGTGGAACCAACTATGCTATCCACATTAGCTTTCACATACGATGTTTTAATAGCACTTAGTGTCATTTAACAGACTTAGACTTAATTGCATGATTTGAAAAATTGAGTTTATTTACAGTAAAATAACAATTTATGGATTGTGATCTCCACGCGATAAAACGTTGAAGGCTTAATTTCATTTTATGCAAAAAGATGATGGTACATTTGACATTAAGCCTTAATATTATGATTAATTATATTTAAATAACTAACATTATATTAATTAATTTAGTAATATCTACTATTTAACATTTTAATTAGATATTCGATCAATTGGTATATATCTAATATTATATTGTTAATGTGAACATGAAAAATTAGTACTCGATTGATGTATAACTGTATATGACATGATTATATCAAATATTATTATTTATTAATAGAGTGTTAATTGGTGTATATAATTTTTTTAATTCAACATTCTAAATTTTTAATGGGATATTTGATTAATTAGTGTGCACGAGTACAATTATATTTAAAGTAATAATGTTAATATTATGATTTTTATACGAACCAAAAACAAAATAAATATACTATTGAGCTAATTAGTTGATCAATTATTCATAATATTAAGTATATTTTTAGTATATACTATAGTGCTATTCAACATTATAGTTGAACAATTAGTTAACTAGATTTAATATAATTACTAATTATGTTAGTATTTAAAAAACAAATATAAGAAAAAGTCTTAAAAATATAAAATTTTATTAAAAATATAATATAACTATTAAATAACTAATAAAACAAAGTAAAAAAATAAAAATTTATTGGACTAAGAGTGTCTAAATTCCAATGGCCCAACTTTGGCAAAAAAATATAATGACCCAATGAGTTATTGGTATAACTTAAGAGTATAAAACTATTTATATAATTGCTTAATTGTTTAGTGTAATTTATTTATAATTTGTTAGTTATTTATTTGAAATAATTCTTTTTTTTTATGTATTATAGCTAATATTTTTAGATTTTCACTTTCCTTTAGTTTTATTATATATTTTTGGCTCACTTAAAAAATAATTTTTTATATAATTATTAATATATAATTATATATTTTAACAAATATAAATATCGTAGAAAATTAATAAAAAAATCATTGTCAAGTAATAAAAACATTAAAATGTTCGAATTTATATTTATATAAATATTTATTAAAATTTAACTTTAATTTAACATTTTTATTATATTTTTGTTTAATTATGTAAAAATTAAATTTTTATTACATTTAAGAACCAACAATTGGAGCAGCCTTTTTCACTCAGATTTTATCTGTAACTGAAGCTACTGTAAAGTTTGACATTTGGGATACAGCCGGACAAGAGAGATACCATAGCTTAGCTCCAATGTACTATCGAGGCGCGGCTGCAGCTATCGTAGTTTATGACATCTCAAGCGTGCTAATTTCTGAGTGATCTTCACGCAGTTAAATGCAGTTTGTTAAAAGCACGATTAGATTAGCCAATGTTGGTGATTATATCAGGAGTGTTGCCATGAATCGCTTCTCAAACACATTTCCAGTTTAAATTGTTTCTTGCAGTAACCATTAAAAACTATTTGTTGCAACTGGTATGGAACTTCAAATGAATCGTTCATTGCAAGTTGATAAGACTGTGAGTCTTAGGCCTCTGTTTCTTCTATTTATTTTTTCTGTTGACAAGGAGGATAGGTAGCAAAATGAAACCTATCTACCATGTTAACTATTAGACACAGAATGTGATGACATTTAAATTTATGCAGCATTTCTCTTTTCTCTCTAGTGCAATGCATCATTCCTTTGATCTGCAGCAAATAAGTATATTTTTTTTTGTACTGGAAAATTAAAGTATATGGTTTGTTTAGGTAGCCTGGGACTGCTGGGAAAATGACTGTAGATGATCTTTCCAGTCATTCCAATACTATGGAATATTAATCCAAAGTCATCCTGTTAACTCCTGAAACATTTATTTCAATATCTCTGTGTTTTGTTTTCTTTCTTAGGATACCTTTGCGCAAACGAAGAAATGGGTTCAAGAACTGCAAAGACAAGGTGAGAGCATAAATCTGTGATTAATGCTTTTGTGATGCTTTGTCCTTTGGTTACTTTGCAGAACTTTCGATTTTTACTGAATTATGCGATTCTATCCAGTTCGAATTATTAAGTCCATTTCCTGTTCCTCCTTGTGAAAAGAAAAAGGAAGCCCCACAAATAAGTTTCAACTCACTAGCTTTCTTTCCCTCTTGAAATATAGTTTTATTTCTCAAGGAACTGATCTGAAACTTTGAAATTCTGTTAGATTTTCCAGTTCTACTGCATAAAAATAACTGGTTTTGGTAGACATGACTCAACTGTATGACTTAATTTTAGTTCCTCATAAAATTTGGTTTTTACTTGGATATGTCAGATGTAAAACAGAACAATGTAATTTGCACTTGGTGCATTCTGATCATTGTCTGCTTTTCACCATAAACTGAATAGCTTGACCCCGATTAAATATCTTTCAATTCAAGACATGGTTTGAATTTACCGTGGCCGACTCCAATTTTCCGTGTCTATGTTTACTCTATGCTAGTGCTTTCAATCTATGCCATTCTTCTCCATGACCTCTACAGATATTATAGGAGCCTGCAATGGGTCTGGGTTATGGAATGATTATTTAACTATAAAATCACAGCTGATAATTCTATGTGTGATCTTACTATCTCTAAGGAAATCCAAATTTAGTGATGGCACTGGTGGCAAACAAGTCAGACTTGGATTCAAACAGAGAGGTTGAAAATGAGGTATTTGCAAAAGTCTTCCCTTCCAAATTTTGGAGTAAACAGTTTTTAAGTGCTCAGAGTGCCCATCGAACTGCAATCTTCATACCAGACTAGAAAACTCCCCTGAATACTGGAGATTCTGTCAATACAAAATCCCATAGTAGTGCTCCACGAAGACAAATACTCATCAAACATACCTTGCAGTCAATATTTTTATCTGAATTAAGTTAATAAGGACTAGAGCTGGTTATGGGCCGGACCAGACCGGTTTTCACTGGTTCTGGCCCATATTTAAGGAAAACCGGTATGAACCGGTAGCGAACCGATCCGAGCCAGGCCGGTTCGCATGATATTAAGGTGCAAACCGACCCGGTTCGCAAGATCGGTTCTCTTAAAAACCAGACCGAACCGGTTTAAACCGGTTCAGTCCAGTTTTTTTTTAATTGATAAATTTAAAATTTTTATTGTTTAAAATTTATATTAATTTATTTTAATATATATTTATAATTTAATCTAATAAATTTATTTTTATAATAAATAATGTTAATAGTTTAATTTAACAACAATTTATTATAAAGTTATTATAATTTATTTTAAGTAATGTAACAATAATGTAAAAATAAATTACTATAAAATTATATAATAAAATTATTGTTATAATAAAATAAAATAATATTATGAATATAATATTATAATAAAGTTATTATGATAAAGTGATATTTGATTCAAAATACAAATAATGATATTATGAATATTATTATTATTATATTCATTTTGCAATATCATTTTGCATATCATTATTTATATTCATTTTGCATTTAAAATAATTTATTATATTTGAAATATCATTTACTTAATATTTATTCATTTATTTAATATGTTTTTAAAATATTCATTCATTTTGTATTTTAAATTTATTTAAACATAGATAAGTATAACATTAATTAATTTGATATGTAATAATAATAATAACAACAATAACAACAATAAAGGAGAAAAATGGGAGAGAGTAGGAGACCAAAGATTTTTTTACGTGGAAAACCCATTCAAAAGTTAGAATGATAAAAACCATGGGACCGTAGTTGTCATGACCCGAAGGCCAATGACGTCCACTTAACACTTTATTTTTTTTGGAAATTTACGAATCAAATTTTTCTTTCTCTGTTTACGGTTTGTATTCGGTGTTAGTGTAGTATCTAAATCAAATCTTATCTTACTAATGTCATTTCTCGAACTATGTCATGCTTCTCAAAGTGATTTTAATTACTTTAGCCTTATTTTACTATTCCAAAAGAAACGGGTCGAAAACCTCCCCCTTGTATTTTATCAATTTCCTCGGTAAAATCACCTGCATTTAAATACATTCAAATCTTCACAATATAGCCAGCTTTTGTTTCCCACAATTCACACAACCATGCATCTCATATTTCTCAAGGATTTAACTAGTAATAAATCCACATTTTGCAATTTATATATAATTCAAAATATACATCTTAACCCGGATCGAATTCGATAATCACCTAGACTCACATAATAATTTAGTGCGATCCAAAGCTACATCCCATATTCTTTCCTAGTACTGTGAAATTAAAGTTCGTATAACTATCAAAATGATATACAAGTAGTATACCTCAAAAGCACAAAAGCTAGGTCCGGAGAACGTAGACAAGTACTACTACTAGGTACAGTTCCTAGGAGCCTATACGAAGCCTGAGCCGGATATCAACTCTTATGATCTATAGATGTTAAATTTAAGGGGTGAGGAAATCCACGGCTCAGTAAGTAGCTTAAATAAGTACATACTAGGCTCACATCGTAAAACACGATCATACATGCATGAACTCTATAAAATAGCATGTATGCATTATATCATGATTAGCTACCAACTTGTATGTACAATAGATTGTATAAGCTCATTCATACTTTTCTTCATTTCTTTAACTCACAAAGTATCATTCTTTTTATCTCTTTTATCGATATGGTTAGGCATGAAAAACACGACCATTTCACATAGTACATGATTCTATAGCACATGTAAGTAAAGTTCAATAATTGTTTCCAATTTTCTATCATATATGTCATAACGTATTAAGTTTTTGGAAAACCTAACAGCTAGACACAAAATCTATGGAGTCGCCACCAACCATTCTAACCTAGGTATGATTGGTCACCTATTCAAACTAAGGATAAAGCTTGGTCTACGTTAAAAGTTCTGAGTTCAGGAGTACGGTTACGTGCGAGGAAGGATTAGCACCCTCACAACGCCTATCCTAAAATGTTAGCACTTAGTTTTAGGTCATTTGCTAAATTTACTTATGTTGATCTTTAATCTCGATATAATTATTATTGAAAAAATATTTCTAAGTGTCCTCCGTTAAGCTGGTGGGACAACTCAAAAATCTTTCTCATCTCAAGAGTATTTAAGTAGTACTATGTGACTTGCTTGAAGAGGCTCCATCGTCGGAATATTTGTATTTTTATTATTTATTTTTATTTATTCTTAATTTTCTTTCAAAATAATTTACATTATAATTTTAACTTACAAAGCATGTTATGATTGTCATACATAATCTTAAGACCTGCTTTAATTTCTATTAATGAATCTAATTCTAAAAATAAAATTATCAACAGAAAGTATGTTAAAATGAACAGATTAAATGAATTAGACAATTTTCCTAAACCTAAATAAGCTAATTAAAAAAATAAATTCTTAAATATCTTAAAGGAAGTGTTAGTGTATTTTTTACCTCCGCCTTAGAAGCTTTACGTTTCCTTTCCTCTGCAACGTGAACTTCTGCCTTCATCCAAATGGAATTAAAGTCCAATCTTCATCATCTTTCACTTTCACGTGGCTTTATCTTTTCTAAGCAAAATGTTACTGCAATGAACAATCTCGGGTAGGAAGCAAAGACGAGGGCAGCAGCTACGAAAGAACAGAGAACCTTGTAGTAGCACTGCAAGACAGGCGGGCTGGTGGCTGGTGATGTTCGATGCTGTGTAAACAACAAGTGCAGCAGCAATCCGTGGGCTTTTGAAAACCTTCACCACTGCACCATCTTTTCTTTTAATAAAAATCCATTTATTCTTCAAGCTTTCCTTTCTCTCCTGTTATTCACGTTGGAAGCTTATAGAATGGTGCAACAAAACAAAGGCAGCACGCAAGCCAGGAGGACGTGGTGTAGCAGTGGGCGTGATTTAAAGGAGATGCAACAAGGGAGAGGAACAGTGCAGCACAGGACTTTTTTGTAGAAGCCACACAGAACCGAGAGGGGCTGGTACGTTGATGGTGATGCAGGCGAAGATGGTGAATGTGCAGTGTAGTGAAGTTGGCGAAGAAAGGTTGTTCAAGGTGTTTGGTTTGGTAGCAATGGAGGTGAAATAATGATGAGTAGTGGCTGTGCAGGAAGTTGAGTTGAAGATGGCAATGACAGGGATGGTAGGGGAGGAAAATGATAATAGTGCCACAAGCTAGGTTGGAAGATGACGATGGTGGAGGCGGCCCCCCAGTAGAAAGGTTTGTTTTTCCAGGTTTTTCTTTTTTTTTACCCTAGTTCTGTCTTCCTTTAATATATGTGTTTGTCTCTTTTTTATTTAATTTTTCTTCCTTTTTCTTGATACAGGTATTAAATCAATTTTATTTTCTTTCCATCCATGCACAAATTTGGGTTTGACTTATATCTTCATTGATTCTCACTTGATTCACTCATTGATTTTGATTTTCTTTCTAAAATTTTCAAATTTTTGACTTTGCCTTTGTTTTAAGATTCTGATTCTTTTTTTTTCAAGTTTCGCTTCTTTGATCACTTTATTTTTGTTATTTTTTTATTTTTTATTTTCTTTTCATTTTTATTTTTTTAATAATAATAAACAAGATAGTAATACAAAAATTAGATTCATCTTCTAATTATCAAACCCAATAAGCCTAATAACATTAAAAGACCTCGGACAAAATGGGGTGTCTACAGTTGCTCATCTTTGTACATTTGCTATGAAATAGTAATTGTGCAAAGACATAGACATCCATTTTGTCCGCATCCATTTTATTATTTTTTCCTTTCTTTTCAATTTTTTTTGTTCCCTTTTTTTGTGTGTGGATATTTACTCATTCTAAAAGAAATTGGCTTTTATCATGAAAATGCTCCTTCGACCAGGAAGCCCTGAAACTTTAAATTTTCTCACCTCTAAAATGCTCATTCGATTAGGAAGGCCTTGAAACTTTAAATTTTCTCACCGTAAATGCTCCTTCGACTAGGAAGGCCCTGAAACTTTAAATTCTCTCATCTTTTAAATGTTCCTTCGACTAGGAAGGCTCTGAAATTTTAAATTCGACTATCTCTTAAATGCTCCTTCGACTAGCAAGGCCCTGAAACTTTAAATTTTCTCATCTTAAATGCTCCCTCGACTAGGAAGGCCCTGAAACTTTAAAATTTTCACATCTCTTAAATGCTCCTTCGACTAGGAAGGCCCTGAAACTTTAAATTTCTCATCTCTTAAATGCTCTTTCGACTAGGAAGGCCCTGAAACTTTAAATTTTCTCATCTTAAATGCTCCTTTGACTAGGAAGGCCCTGAAACTTTAAATTCTCTCATCTCTAAAATGCTCCTTCGACTTGGAAGGCCCTGAAACTTTAAATCTCTCATTTCTTAAATGCTCCTTCGACTAGGAAGGCCCTGAAACTTTAAATCTCTCATCTCTTAAATGCTCCTTCGACTAGGAAGGCCCTGAAACTTTAAATTTTCTCATCTCTAAAATGCTCGTTCGATTAGGAAGGTCTTGAAACTTTAAATTTCTCATCTCTTAAATGCTCCTTCGACTAGGAAGGCCCTGAAACTTTAAATTTCTCATCACTAAAAGTGCCCAATTATGCCCGGAGGTCTTATAGCTTGTACCTGGAGGTTTTAATGAATCATGTCCGGAGGTCTTATAGATTGTACCTGGAGATTTTAAAGAATCATGCCCGGAGGTCTTACAGATTGTACCCGGAGGTTCTATGAATCATGCCCGGAGGTCTTACAGATTGTACCAGGAGGTTTTGGCTTTCAAATCTGAAGTAAACCCAGAGGTTTTAAGGAATCATGTCCGGAGGTCTTACTGATTATACCCGGAGGCTTTGATCTTATCTTATCATTTCAATTCTATCTTCTAGATCATCTTATCATTCCGGTTTCTTCTTCTTGTTATTTTCTATCTAAATATCACATTTTTTCATTTCATCTCATCACATCTTTCAATCCCTTTTTCATTGTCCCATCATCGTCGTTCATTCAATCTTCTTGTTGCCCCACAATTCTTCTTTCTTTTAGCAATCATTACTCATTCAGTCTTCCCATTGCCCCATCATCGTCATTCATTTAGTTTTCCTCTTGCCCCACAATTCTTATCAAATTAAAATTCATCAATCCAAATCATAACAACAAAATCATCCCAAACTATTCACAAGAACACTTCACCACTTCTCATATCTTTAGGAAAATTCATGTTCTCATAACAACCAAAGATTGCCCCAAGAATGGTCTTAAAAATACCATCACCACACTTGATTTTTTTTCTTAAAATAAACAAGAACTTGCCCCTATAAAATTACAAAACTCTCATTTTTCGATTCTTCAAGTTTCTTTTTGAAAATAGAAAATTGCCCCACATTATAATTTTCCAAGATAAAAGCATTTGACATTTAATCTCTTAACAATTGGTGATTACTATTGAGAACAAATAGAATGAGTCATAACTTGGTCTAGCTGAATAAATGTACTGATTTGGTACATCAAGGATGTTTGGTTATCAAAAAAGGTTCTTTTGATCGATGTCTCTTCGTCTAGGCTCACAAATGAGACGAATTCCTTGAAAATCAAAATTCCTTTTGTAAAAATAACTTTCACAGAACACAATCCATTTCAGCACTCTTTTAATTTCTTGATATGTGGATTTTAACAAATGTCAAGACAAGCTATGATGGCTCAAATTTTGGGGTAAGGAAACCAAAGATACAAATCTCAACTCAAATTTTCAAAGTGATGATTTTTTTTGGATTTCTCAAAGGGTCTTGTCTGAAAGCATCACTCCTCTAGTTTTTCTTCTTTCTTGTTCTTGCCTTAGCATAGTCATAAACAATGGCCTTGAGTTGTTTCAAATTTGCTCTAGACTGCCCTTTCATGGGTTTTCACCCTAGAGCTTCATTCTCTTTTTTCTTCTTCTTTTTTTTTTTGATTGATTATTCTACCATGCATTTGAGAATTCAAATTTCATTCCAAACTAAATAATGATGATGATTTCTCAAAGAAAAGCTTTTCAATACAAACATCCCTATTTGATCAAAATGGACTTTTAAGCACGTAACGTAGGCCAAGGTTTAGGGTTTTCAAAGAATGGATAAATAGGCCAAAAATAAGTGTTTTCAAGGTTTATCGAACCAAGGATCATTTCTTCAATTGTGAACATCTGTCCTTCCCACTCTTCGAAGCATTTTTCTTTTCTTTTCTAACTTTTATTCTCATTCATTTCTTCTTTTCCATCTTTCTTTCTTTTTTTTTCTACCTTTTTCATATTTTTTCATTTTTTTTGTTTTTTCATATTGATTTACATCTTCACATATCCTTCTTCTCACATTTGCCCCATAAGGCATCATTTTCTTGTATTTGACATAAGATCAATCACTAATGCTTCTAAAACTTCTCTTGTGTATTTGCCTCTCCAATGTGGAGGGTGATCCTTGGTCAAGGTTCATTTAGAAAGAAATCAATAAGCTCAAAAGGGGTAACAAAGGGATGATTTCATTTTAGTAATAGGAATATGAAAGATGGCCATTTGTCATATCAAATATTGACACTTCTATTGAAAACCAATCCTCAAGATGAAAATTTGGCTTTTGAAACCATTTGAATATCCCTTGTGCATAGTTTCACAATCAATTTTTTTTCTTTTCTCTTTTTTTTACTTCTTTTTTCTTCACTTTTTTTTTCACAACTCATGCCCAGAATGTATCAACTCAACTTTATGAAGGCCATATGCAGCAATTTTCATTATCATGGTTTAAAATAGGAAAAGGATATCAATCAAATTAAGAATGGCCATTAAAAGATGTTGAGGTTATCAAAAGCTTGGCTTTTTCAATCATTTTGCCTCGAGGTGTAGCGAAGGATGATTTGGGTTAGAAAGTCTAAGTTATGAGAAAGAATTTTGGGTTGATGTGTTTGGGACTCTTAGCTTAGCCTTAACATCTTTCAAATTTTCAAATACAAAGTCCTTAAGAGAATGCTTCGTGAATTGGTCTTTCAAAACAATTCAAAAAGTTTTGCAAATTCATTAATCATTTCATTGCTCATTGCCTTAACAAAGATCATCGACTTCAAAAAAGTTTACCATGGTAAGCAAAGATAAATGAATTTCAAGCTTGTTTGTCTTTAAGGATTCCAAGTTTTCACTGAATCGGAAAGTATACTGGAAATGTAATGTAATGACTAGGTCTATTCATTCTCAATAAAAATCACCAATGTTTTCAAAATTATTTTATTTCATCAACTTGGAAAAAAAAATATGGAAAGCTTTCAAAACAACTTGATGCAAATTCAAGAATCTTGAGAACATCTCACATCCACAAATTACACATAGGAAACTTGGCCTATGGAGAAGCAAACTTCCATTGCTCAATAAGCTCTTAAGTCAAGGCACCACTACTGATGAGTTCTTCAACCTTTTCCCTCACTTGCTGCTTTTTTCTGTTGAATGCCCAATTGCCCCCATGTCATATTTATATTTTCTATTTGGTTCATAACTCTTTGCTGCTGGGTTTGGAGTTGTTTTCAAAGGCATAGGTACCAGATACTGGTTCTTTATTAGAAAAGGCAATAGTTTAGAAATTGGAATTGGCAATCTCTTTACACCGTTTCTTGGCCTTCTTGGATTGTTTGGTTGGTGGAGAGTGATTGAGGACAAAAGTTAGGTTGAAAACCATTTTAAGGAATTGACTGATAAGTATATGGACAAAGGTGGTAGGTTTGTTGCATGGGGTATGGGTGATATGGGGTATTTCTTGGTTGTAGCATGGCCTTCCAGGGTTGTACATTTGGTTTATGGGTTGAGTAAAGGGTTGGGTTGGTCTCAGGGTTTGTGGACGAAAGGTGGGATGAGTATTTGTTGGTGGGCTTGGTTGATATGGGTAGGGCGAAACATAATTGACAACATGAGGGTAAGATTGGTATTGGTTGTATGGGCGTTGGTGAATGTATCCCCCTGTAGAGATAGCTTGGACATCTCCTTCCTTTTTCTTAGGAAAACCTCCTTTCTTGACCTCTGCACCTTCGATCTTGCCACTTTTAATGGCATTTTCTATCGCATCTCCCGAGAGCACCATATCACAAAAGTTCTTACTGACATTTCCTATCATCCTCTCATAATAAGGAGCTTTGAGAGTGTTTAAGAATAACATTGTCAACTCCTTTTCTATCAATGGGGGTTGAACTTCAGCAGCTGCATCTCTCTACCTCTGAGCATACTCTCTAAAATGCTCATTTGTTTTCTTCTCCATGCTTTGGAGAGAAAGACGATCAGGAGCCATATCATTCACATGACGGTATTTGGCTAAGAACGCTTTAGCAAGGTCTTTCCAAGAATGTATACGACTCCTGTCCAACTGAACATACCATATTGCAGCAGATCCTGTAAGGCTGTCTTGAAAACAGTGAATGAGCAACTTTTCATTACGAGCATATCCTGCCATCTTTCTACAGAACATTGTAACATGGGTTATCGGGCACTTAGTTTCATCATATTTCTCGAAATCGGAAACTTTGAACTTTGCGGGCAGCACCAGATCGGGAACTAAGCTCAATTCTTCTGCATCAACAATCCCAAAGGAATCGTTTCCTTCGATGGCTTTCAACCTTTCCTCCAACATATCACACATACAATGCATCCCCTCATGAGAACCTAGTTCGATCGCTTCCCTTCTAAGCTTCTCTTGCTTGATGGGGTCCCCCATTTGTGGCTCCACTCTAACGTTAGTGTCTTCGTCAATTCCCCTCCCTTTTGCCAAGCTCATGATCATCTCTATCATCTTGGCCATTTGTTCCCTAGACTCCTCTTGGGCCCTGACAATCTCTTGTTGCACCTTTTCTATTCCATCAATTTGTGCCAATTGCTCATTCTCTATTGTTCTTGTTTGCAAACAAGTATCATATGGGTGGCTGACAATTTTGACGACCAAGCTATCTTCTCACCTTTATTACCATAGTCTAAGTCAAGATGCCATGATACGCACATACAAACCTATGCATGAGATGCACGCTCAATTTATGTATGACCAAAAATGTCTAAATGTATAGGTGCAATGTTCAAATGGACATGTCATGCATCGCAAATTCAAAAGAAAGCCTCATGTGATGAACAGACACATTTCATCTCTTTATTTTCTTTATTTTGATTTTTTAATATTATATTTTTTTGAAAAGAAAAAATTTTCCTTCATGTGTCCTAATCCTTGGTTGTCTCTACATGATGGGTTGACATGGCTCTAACTTAAGTTGGTCTCTTAGGTTTCTTTATATGCTTGGTTTGGATAAGTAAGAATTCTAAAGGTTCTCAAATTGTTTCTCACTATCGTCCACATAGGACTAGTAAGGCACCCAATCCTCACCCATCACAGGTTACAAACGAAAAGGTTCTATTTGAGTGGGAGTATTTCGCTAGCCATTGCGGAGGTATTACCTCACGAGAGCATAGGTACTTTACTCCTTCCTAAAAAGGATCGAGCCCGGGTCGAGGGCTTATGTATGCTAATGCAAAGTGATGTGTGTGTATGAAGGAATAACGTTTTATTTAATGTTCGTTTTCTATTAAGATCTCTTAAGCAAATTCTAAGATAACCTAAAATTAAGCATTGGCCTGACTTTCTAAAGTCCTCAGTGGAGTCGCCAAACTGTCATAACGTATTAAGATTTTGGAAAACCTAATAGCTAGACACAAAATCTATGGAGTCGCCACCAACCATTCTAACCTAGGTGTGATTGGTCACCTATTCGAACTAAGGATAAGGCTTGGTCTACGTTAAAAGTTCTGAGTTCAAGAGTACGGTTTCGTGTGAGGAAGGATTAGCACCCTCACAACGCCCATCCTAAAATGGTACCACTTAGTTTTAGGTCATTTGCTAAATTTGCTTATGTTGATCTTTAATCTCGATATAATTATTATTGAAAAAATATTTCTAAGTGTCCTCCATTAAGCTGGTGGGACAACTCAAAAATCTTTCTCACCTCAAGAGTATTCAAGTCGTACTATGCGACTTGCTTGAAGAGGCTCCGTCGTCAGAATATTTGTATTTTTATTATTTATTTTTATTTATTCTTAATTTTCTTTCAAAATAATTTACATTATAATTTTAACTTACAAAGCATGTTATGATTGTCATACATAATCTTAAGACCTGCTTTAATTTCTATTAATGAATCTAATTATAAAAATAAAATTATCAACAGAAAGTATGTTAAAATGAACAGATTAAATGAATTAGACAATTTTCCTAAACCTAAATAAGCTAATTAAAAAAATAAATTCTTAAATATCTCAAAGGAAGTGTTAGTGTATTTTTTACCTCCACCTTAGAAGCTTTACGTTTCCTTTCTTCTGCAATGTGAACTTCTGCCTTCATCCAAACGGAATTAAAGTCCAATCTTCATCATCTTTCACTTTCACGTGGCTTTATCTTTTCTAAGCAAAATGCTACTGCAATGAACAATCTCAGGTAGGAAGCAAAGACGAGGGCAGCAGCTACGAAAGAACAGAGAACATTGCAGTAGCACTACAAGACAGGCGGGCTGGTGGCTGGTGATGTTCGATGCTGTGTAAACAACAAGTGCAGCAGCAATTCGTGGGCTTTTGAAAACCTTCACCACTGCACCGTCTTTTCTTTTAATAAAAATCCCTTTATTCTTCAAGCTTTCCTTTCTCTCCTGTTATTCACGTTGGAAGCTTATAGAATGGTGCAGCAAAACAAAGGCAGCACGCAAGCCAGGAGGACGTGGTGCAGCAATGGGCGTGATTTAAAGGAGATGCAACAAGGGAGAGGAACAGTGCAGCACAGGACTTTTTTGTAGAAGCCACACAGAACCGAGAAGGGCTGTTACGTTGATGGTGATGCAGGCAAAGATGGTGAATGTGCAGTGTAGTGAAGTTGGCGAAAAAAGGTTGTTCAAGGTGTTTGGTTTGGTAGCAATGGAGGTGAAATGATGATGAGTAGTGGCTGTGCAGGAAGTTGAGTTGAAGATGGCAATGACAGGGATGGTAGGGGAGGAAAATGATAATAGTGCCACAAGCTAGGTTGGAAGATGACGATGGTGGAGGCGGCCCCCTAGTAGAAAGGTTTTTTTTTCCAGGTTTTTCCTTTTTTACCCTACTTCTGTCTTCCTTTTAATATATGTGTTTGTCTCTTTTTTATTTAATTTTCCTTCCTTTTTCTTGATACAGGTATTAAATCAATTTTATTTTCTTTTCATCCATGCACAAATTTGGGTTTGACTTGTATCTTCATTGATTCTCACTTGATTCACTCATTGATTTTGATTTTCTTTCTAAAATTTTCAAATTTTTGACTTTGCCTTTGCTTTAAGATTCTGATTCTTTTTTTTTTCAAGTTTCTCTTTTTTGATCACTTTATTTTTGTTATTTTCTTTTTCTTTTTATTTTTTAATAATAATAAACAAGATAGTAATACAAAAATTAGATTCATCTTCTAATTATCAAACCCAATAAGCCCAATAACATTAAAAGACCCCGGACAAAATGGGGTGTCTACAATATGTATAGTATCTATCCTATCCAATGATAGTTGTCACATTCACAGTTCACAATCGTTTATCCATTATCTCAAGGGTGCATGATTTCCATAATTCATCAATACACATGTAGCACTTAGCTCTTAAAGGACTCTAGAGGTGGCTCCCATAATTCACGAAGAAAGTTGCGTAGCACGTAGTTCCTTTGAGTTCTCTAGAGGTGGCTCATACGGTACAAGAGATCGAGTTTTACTCGGGTTTGCGTCTATGGCTTACGTTTTCAAATGGTTCATCGATACACATGTAGCACTTAGCTCTCAAAGGACTTTAGAGGTGACTCCCACAGTTCACGAAGAAAGCTGCGTAGCACGTAGTTCCTTTGAGTTCTCTAGAGATGGCTCACACGGTGGCTTACACGGTACAAAAGATCGAGTTTTACTCGGGTTTGCCTCTATGGCTTACGTTTTCAAATGGTTCATTGATACACGTGTAGCACTTAGCTCTCAAAGGACTCTAGAGGTGGCTCCCACAGTTCACAAAGAAAGCTGCGTAGCACGTAGTTCCTTTGAGTTCTCTAGAGGTGGCTCACACGGTACAAAGATCGAGTCTTTACTCGGGTTGGCCTCTATGACACATACTTTCTGATGTTTCATCGGAACTCGTGTAGCACTTAGCTCTCAAAGGACTCTAGAGGTGGCTTTCACAATTTCGAAGAATCTATGTAGCACGTAGTTCCTTTGAGTTCTCTAGAGGTGGCTCACACGGTATAAAAAGGTTGAGTCTTTACTCGGGTTGGCCTCTTTCCTAGTTTTCGATAAACACGACTAGGTAATAATCGAGGTCCATAAATTCAACATTGTAATTAGCATATATACTGCACACTATTTCACATATTCATTCTCAAAGTATCATAATACATCAGCATGCTCAATAAACATAAATAAACTATAACACATAGCACGCAAGTCACAACTAAGATTTCTCTGCAAACAAGTATTATTCATGATCACATCATGTCCAATTTATATCTTACCATACCTACTCTATTGGTCTTATCCATAATGTCCCATCAACTTTGATATAAATTTAAATAAGTATTTATTAAGATTTCTTTCATCTCTTACGAGATGACACTAGTAAGGCTTACTTAACCCACTTACCTCGAGGCTTAGTAATTATTCTCCTCGCGCTTTCGAGATAAGTGGGTTAAGTAAGTCTTACTGGTTTACATATTGATAAGTTTACATCATCATACTTAATCACGTATTTAAAGTAAGGACCTTAAACACAATTAATTTCGAGTAACTATTAATCTAAAGTTACCTCCTTATCGTCAATTACGACGTACCCATGGTACGAGTCCTTATATACATATATATACATATATATATATATATATGTTTTAAGCATCTTTGTGTTTATATCTATATGTATATTCCAATATATATATTATAGATATATATTTGTTTATCTATGCTCATCCCATTTTTTTCTTTCTTTGTACAAATATACATTATGCATGAGCATATGCATTTAGACATATATACATATACATATATATATATATATATATATATATATATATATATGTACTTAGACTTTAAACAAAACATTACAAAGTCTTACTTTACCTTGAAAACCATTTTAAAGCATCCTTGTTAGCCTTTTGTAAAAATTTCAGAATCTAATCATCAACCCGTAAATTTTACATTACTTCTAACTCAGTTCCCTATTCGGAAGTATAAGGCTTACTTCTTAATTCATCTTGTGCCATTTTCAATAATTTCTCAAACTTTGGTCCAAATCTGGCACATTAGGTAGGATAGTTTCCTGACCTCTGTTCATTAAAATTTATATTACTAATTATAGGGATATGTAATTTGTACAAACCCAAAACCATATCAATCCTGACTCATTTACCTTTCTGAAAATGTAAAGTTTGAAATCAAACTCCATCTGAATTATTTTCTAGGAATTTTTTGAAGTTGACACTAGGCTGTTTGTATCTTGCTGTGAGTATCCTGCATTCATATGTACATAGCTTAAGCTACATAATTCCAAATCCACAAATTCCAAAACTAGATGAAAGCTAACTAATTTTCCTATCTGGAAATGTAAGGTTCATGATTTAATTCTTCCTAAATCAACATTAGCAATTTTCCAAAGTTGCACTATCTTCGAGCAGTAATTCAAGCACAAGGTTATACTGACCTACTTACACAAAACACTTCATATTTAATTATACACATATCCAATTGGTGCAAACTCAGAACCATCACAATCATAACTTAATTACCTTTCTAGAAATGTAAGGCTTGCAACCTAATTCTTTGTAGGCTATTTTCTACAATTTTTCAAAGTCAGACTCATGATTCACGTTTTTGGACAGAGTATCCTGCACTCATTTGTACATATCTCAAGTTATAGAAATTCAAATCAAGAAATTCCAAAACCAGTTTTCTTGTAACTTAAAGGGCTATTAATCATATTTTTTTTTTCAGAATTTTACTCCTTGTATAACAATTAAACTGAATGTTTTAATTGCAACCCAAAACAAAACATAGATTTCCAGATTTGAACATCGAGTTGAAATTTAATTAATCCTTCATCCATAGAGTGCCCATTTGATTCAATTTATCATAATTTCATTTTCATACTTAATAAATAAACATTGTAAAGTTAGAAGAATATCTCATTTACCCAAATTTTCCAGCAGCTCTTCCTTTTCTCTTCTTTCTTCCCCTTTCAGTTTTACCTTTTCTTTCTTCCTTCGCTCTCGGCTTCAGCTTTTCTTGCCTTCTCTTCTCTTCACCGAACAGTCCAAGCTTCAGCCCTCTCTCTCTCGTTTTTCACTTCTTTCTTTTCTGTTTGTTACAAAGCTTCTTTGAGAAGCTTAAGTGATGTTGTTGCCGAGAAATGTGAGTGGGGTTTGATGGGAGAAAGTCCCATCAAACTCCACTAAGTCTTCTTTAATTTATTTTAGTCTTGTTTTTATTTTATTTCTTTCTATAATATATATATTTCTATAATCATAGTTGCATAATTAATATACATATATGTAATTAATATATATTTATTTGTTTTATTGATTACATAAAATATGTATTTATTTATTTTATCATATTCTTTGCATAGGATAAGTTTATGTATCTATATTTAAAACCTTAATTATAAATGATATATATATACACAAACCCATATATATATATGTACTATATTTATTTTCATGTTTAATATATTTTTATTTTATATATATTTTTGTATATGTATATATTATATTTAATACATATATTCTTCTTATTTATTCCCTTTCTTTAAATATACATTATGTATACTTATATATGTCCTATTTAATTTAGTATACTTGTACCATTAATGTACAAGATGTCCATTGTCTCCTTCATTGAAGCTTATACATATATTTTCGTCTCTAATTTTTTCTTTTATAACATTTTTAAATTATAAACATGCATAAATCATTATTGTTAAATACTCCAACTAGATGTATATACATATACATAACAAGAATTACAAATCCTCTTTTCAATGCTAGCTTGTTTAATATCTTCTATGTATTTACTAATTTGGTACAAAATTTGTAGTCTTTACAATAGTCCATAAAAATATTTACTATGACTAAACTTATTTACAATTTTACATACAATTTACAAAAAAAAAGATTATTCTCTATTCTTCGTAATTTATACGGATTGCCTTGGAAATTTCTTTCTCCTCTTTTGAATTATTATCAGCGAATTCATTGGCCATTCCAAGTTCGACATTGCGCGATTCCGCATCAAACCAACTTTAAGGCATGTTAACATGCATAATGAATTTGGATTAAGAGTGGTTTGATGGTCTACAATAATTCTTCCACACGTCGAGAATGCGGATGCTGAAGCAACAGAAGAAACTTGCACCGCAAAAACATCTCAAGACATGGAAGCTAAAATTGGAAATTGTTTTTGGTTTTCTTTCCACTATTGGAGAAGATCAAAGTTTTCATTTACAGAAAAATCTTGACTTGAGAAAAATCCTAACTCATTGAAGCTAGAACTTCGTCGAGTTGTTGATCCTGATCCACTGGCTTTTCCTTTTAGCTTCATTCTCTTCTTTGCTGCTTCCTTAATTGCGTTTAAAATTTCTTTTCCTTTTTTGTACTTTTGGTTTCTTCGTATAAATCTTCTTCTCCTCGGTTAAAGTTGAACTGTTCTCTTTCTGCTTCATAAACATTAAACAATTCTCGAAAAAGATTGTTAATTGAGGACTTTTAATCCTCAATAGAATCAAGACCAAGAAATTCTTTATAACAATAAAAAAAATTCTTTATATTTACCTCACCTTGACTAGGATCTAGTAAAGTTACAATACAATAAATAGAAGGAATTATTTCCCAATATTTTTTAAAATTTTCCTCCATTTCATATACAAATGAACTTAAAGTTTCATGATTCCTAAATTTTACAAAATTTTCAAACATTGCGTAGATAATAGGAACAAAATACGATGTAGTTGGATAAAATTGAGTTGAAAATCTTTCGGTTGCATCTTTAAAAGTAGATAATAAATCAACACAATATTCAATAAAAGTCCAATCTTATTCAAAAAGTACTAAATGCGTGCTACTTGTATAATTGTTATAAAAAGGAGTAACAAGTTCTTTGTAAGGTAAAATAGAAGAAAGCAAACGATGAAGTGAATTCCATCTTGTTTTCACAGGAAGTGGAAACGCTTTAACAGGTATATTATTTGCCATACAAATTTTCTTCCATTCACGTTTATTACTTGGTGTTTGAATCCATTTTGCTAAAATTTTAATTTTATCAATTGGACCTATGCCACTACCAGTACCACTAGAACTAAAACCACTTTGAACACATAAATTTATAATATGACATGCACATCTTGCATAAAAAAATATGCCTTGTATAACAGGGTTTAAACTTTTAATTAAATGAGGAATAGCTGCAGTATTACTCGAAGCATTATCAAAAGTAATAGCAAAAACTCTATTATTTTCTAGTCCATATAATTTACATACTTTAGTAATATATTTATGAATAGTATATAAATTATGTGCTTCTTCTATTACATCTAAAGATAAAATTCGTTTTTGCATGGACCAATCTTCATCTATCCAATGACAAGTTATAACAAGATAACTTATACCATTAGTACTAGTCCATATATCACTAGTTAAACTAACCTTAGATGAAATATTACTAAGTTTATCAATTAAAGCTTGTCTATATTCTTTAAACATATCCATGCAATCTTTTTTTAATGTATGTCTAGAAACAGATTTATATGTGAATTGTAAATATTTACAAACAAATTCTAAATATCTTGTTTTTTCACAAATTGTGAATGGTTGTTCAGTCCTAACTACAAATCTAACTAAACCACGTCTAGCTTGAACATTATCAAAATTAAAATTTTTTCCACCATCATGTGTATTAATTTGAGATTTTTTACCTTTTAAAATTTTATTTTCTTCGGCATCAGGATTAATTTTATGTATAGTAATTAAATGTCTTTTATACATACTTGTACCGCCACCACCTCCACCGGAGTTATAAGAGTAAACGCCTTCGCACAATTTACAGATAGCACAATATTTATTCGTTTCACCTTCTTTTGCTACAATGTTGAAATACTCTCATACCCTGCTTGTTTTTTTCGACTGAACTTTGGTCTTGATGATGTAGCAGCAGTGGTGGCAGCTGATGATTATGTTTAAGTATGACCTCCTCCACGACCACGACCACGACCAAACGATGGTGCCAAAGGAAGCTTCTCCTCCGGATGAATATCGGGTTTGATTTCATTAAATGATTCGTCACCCAAATTAGGAATTTCAATGGAACCAAAAGGTCGAGAAACAGAGCATGAATGACGAAAGAAATTTGACATTTTTATATATTTTTTAAAAATAAATATATGTTAAAAATTAAAAAAAAAAACAGATGTATGATATATATAATATATTGGAATTTGAAAATTGAAACTTGAAAATTAAAAGTAAAATTTATAAAATTATAAAATAAAAAAAATAAAATTTAGAAAGAAAATGATGATATTATAAATTTGAAATAAGGGATATATATAATATATTAGAATTTGGAAATTGAAACTTGAAAATTAAAAGTAAAATTTGTAAAATTATAAAATAAAAAGTAAAACGAAATTTAGAAAGGAAATGATGATATTATAAATTTGGAATAAGGGAATTTAAGTGAATTTGAGAGAGTTTGAGTGAATATTGAGAGAGTATGTGAGTGAAGAGAATAAGAGTAGATGAATGTGGATAGTAGATTTGAGAGAAAATATAGAAGAAATGTAAAGAAAAATAGAAGATAGAATGAAGTATTTATAGGAAAAAAATTAAAATAAAAATTTTAAAATAAAAAAATTAAAAAAAAAAGATTGATGGGCATCAAATGAGGCAAGTCACAGCACTTTGCGCAGTCACATCATTCTGTTCGGTTCTGGATCGAGACCGGACGGTCCCAGTCCTTAATGGAGTGAGCCCTTTGCAGGCCCGGTTCCAATTAATAAGAACCGGTACAGTACCAGTTCGGTTATTAGGCTGGGTTGGCCCGATCCGGTTGTGAACCGGGTCGGGCAACCCGGCATAATAACCAGCTGTACTAAGGACACACTTCAGTTAATTTTCCCTTTTACTTCTATTTGTTGGATATTTTGATATTTCTAAAAAGACTTTACCATATTTATTTTTTATTTAATTATTTTTCAGTATTTACCCTTATTTGAAAAAATGGTGTTTTGGTTTTTCTAAAACTTTGACAAGATTTGTTTTAGATTTAATTAAATATTCTATCAGATTTAGTCAAAATCCGATCTTGATTTTCTCTAGATTATGTGCTGATTTTATTATTATTTTATTACGATTTTCTTACAATTTTATTACAATTTCCTACAGATTTTTACACCAATTTTTTTACTATAAATAGAGGATTATAGAATACAGCTTCTTCACTCCTGACAACTTTCTCTCATTCTTCACTTGAAGCACTCTCTACTTCTCTGCTCATTTTTCTTCTTTATTGGGTTCTAAATTAATCTTCTTTCTTTGCTATTCCTGTTACCTGGGCAATCCTAGAAGAGCCTGTTGAATCCTAGGAGATTACACCTGTTTGTGAAATAATCCTTAAGGACAGTGTGATTGCAGCACGCCTCAGGCTGTTTTACCTCTGTTTATTCCTTCTGACTACAACAATCTTAAGGATTATTTTCCCAAAAATATCGAAAAATCCCAAATTTGAAACACCTCAATTTTCAAAGTTGCTCGCTTATTTTGGAATCTTTTCTGAAAGATGAATTTCACTAAAAGCCAGAGCCTAACACGTTGCAGGAGAGTTCGAAGCATGGAACGTGTTTCTTATCATAATGGATCGTACTCTCGAGATTGCTGCACTCATTGTGGTAAGAAGTATAAGTAAGCATTTATATACAAATTGATGCTATGTTTATATTGTGTAATTGGTGGTGAAAAAATTATATATAAAGAATGTTTTAGTATCATGTTTTTAGTATAGATTTGTTAGAATGATAAATTATGCAATATGATAGCTTTTGAGATGATTTGGATTAGTATGGAAATGTGAATTGATGCTTAGTGTATGAGATATTAGAATTGTGTGAAAAATTATCTAACCTTGACGATAAAATTGTTGTTTCAGGCATTTGTTTGAAGTGTGATTTTTAAATGTCTATTTTGGAGTGCTATGAACATGTTAATGGTTAATATGATTAATTAGTGACTATAATTTTTTTGTAGAGGTATAATGTTTTGTTTGAATAATGTTTAATGGAAAATTTCACTTAAGGCAAATGTTATCCATGACTATAATTAGTATCATCTTTCCAAAGGGGTTTTATGGACGTGTGGCTATATTTAATGTAAGACATTATTTAAATTAAATTATTGTTATTTTTTGGTGTTGAATGGAATATCAAAGTATATAATAGAAGCATTGATTTTGGTTTAGTTGGTAATATCACAGGTACCAATAATAAATTACTTTACTTGAACCTATAGATAGGGCAAGCAAAAGTTGTTCCCACAGAGATTGTTTTATTCAAGTTAATTATTTAAATTAAATACCTAACTATTATTTAAAGAGAGAAAAGAGATTTCAGGGGTTTCAATTAAACTATAATAACTAAGAAAATAATCAAAAAAATAAACAATTAAATAAATTAGAAAATATCAAATACTACAAAACTTCAGTTACAAGGTAATTGATTATTCTTGGGATATAATGTTGATCATTGATTATTTAAGATAATTGTCAATTAAGTAGTCAACCGTAGTGTAATTCCTCAACGTTCAATTACACCTATCTTTCTTTACTGTGTTGTTAATTAAAGGCTTAGTGTCTTAATTAATCTCTAACTATCAAAATTTACCTCTACTCAACGCTATAGATTAAGTTTTAATAGCAGCATTAATATCTAGAAAGATTTGAGTCAACATCAAGTAATAAACTCACTCAGCACAGTTTATTTAACTTAAACCTTAGTTCTCCTAGATCCTTAGTGATTAAATTCACAAGCTATTACCGACTTATGTTTTTAATCTGGCTGTAGATTATTGTAACGACCCGAGTATACAGTATTACACAATATTTACTCATGATTTACATATTTTTACCTGTTGGGTTGTCTGTGATGCTTTCAACACTTGCACAATACAGTAATAAATGATAAACATTTATTTATTTGAATAAATTCAGAATATAAAATTTTTTACTATATTCCGTACACTTTACATCCTATATTTCTATTTTGCAATAAAGTAGTACTGTATACATATGTTTGAATATAAAAGAAATGTGACTGTGCCTTTAAAATTGACGCACTTTGCCCAGTGTACAATTCATAGCTCTATTATCTAAGGAAGCTCTCAAATCATCCTTGAAATTAATCTAAAATGTTGGGAAATAAAGGAGTGAGCGAACCACGTGCCCAGTAAAGGAGTCATACGCTGCTTGATATAATGAAATCTATATGCAGCAAAACACTTAACTTCCTAACGGTGTACTAGGCACTGTAAGGAAGGACACTATAGTCAGCCGGGAATTCCAGATGGAGTATGGAAGGTATTTTGAAATACCTGTCCTGTCCCGAAAACCCAGAACGACTATAGGGAGTAATTAAATAATTTGTTTTCTTTTAAAACAAATTAACTTTCATTCTCATAAGTAATAAATGGTATAAACCATTTAACATTTCTTTTCAGTAATCCCTTTCAAAACACGTGACAGTACAGTGAACAGTCGCTTTAAAACTATAGAAACAGTAAATATCTCTTCAATTTAGTAACTTTTGAGAATCCAAATCGTTGGATAAACAGTTCAGTAATTATTTCTGTTTTAGAAATAATTTCATAATATTCTTTCTCAGTAAAACACTAATTCTCATCTTAGTTCAATAAACAGTATTTAGTATGGTTCAGTTCAGTAAACAGTATTTCACAATGCTGTTCAGTGCAGAAGGATAGTTTTAGTAAAATTTGTTTCAGTAAACGATGAAAGCTTTTTAGTAAACCTTTTTACTTTAGAAATACTAAATTGTTCATTTTTGAACATTTTAAATTTATGAAACACTTAAATCCCACAGTACAGTAACAATAGATGTAAACTGTAGGAACCGTAGTAATCATATCTGGGATGGTAATTTTCAGATATCCAAATAATGGATTAAACAGTATAATAATTATTTCTATTTTTAGAAATAATTTCTATCATTCTTTTCTCCAATAAACAGTGGTGTTCATTTCTTTTTAATAAACAGTAAAAAGTACTTTTCCAGTTCAGAAATCAGTAAACCATAGTACAGTAAACAGGTATCAGAAATTTCTCTTTAGTAAACAGTAACGGTTCAGTAAAACGGTTAACAGTAGTTCTAAGTTCAGTTTACCGTAAACCGTAATTCAATAAAATAGAACTTGTAGTTCTCAGTTCAATAAAACACTAAACAGTGAATCACAGTTTAGTAGTAATAAACAGTAGTTCACAGTTTCAGTAAAGCATAAATCAATAACTCACAGTGCAGTATTAGTAAACAGTAAATTGAGACTAGGCATCACCTTACATGGTATCATGCTATAATCGTCCACTAGGTACACAGTATCGTCCACTAGGGACACAGTATCGTCCACTAAGGAACATAGTACAGTAAATAGTCTAGATCTATGGCTATAGTCTAATGGTAGTCCTTGGGTACACTTATCAGGTGACTCTGGGATTGTTGATGACTTGGTGAGTCTATCAGCCACGTGAACAGTAACAGTATAACAGTAGTAAGCATGAATTTCGGGACCTAAGTCTCAAAATCAATTTATTTTCGCATAAAATACCTTTAAAGAAATTTCATAAATTAAATAATTTATTTAAATAATTATTTTCCAAAAGGTATTTATTTTCCCCTTTTTAAATATAGTAAATTAGTCGGTAAATATTCATGTATAAAGTGAGAAAATATATAAATATTCATTTTGAATATTTAAAATCATTTGAATCATAATTAAGTTCTCACTTATGTAAAATATTAAAATATGAATATTTACTTTTCATATTTCTCTCATAATTTCCATTTTATGGGAAATTTATATAAATGGTTTTCAAATATGTCATTTGACTCAAATTCAAGCATCTAAAATATTTATAATATTTTAGAATATTTTCAGTAAATTTTTTGGCAGCATAACAGCTGCGGATTCCTAACCTTCTGCATTGAAATTACAGTATATAAACTAGCTTTTCAACTACAATTCATGCATGTTTCAAACCAAATCATGTTCTCAACATTTCCATAAAATTTATCTCAATAAAACATGCATTCACTATAGCTCTACAACTCACACACTTGTCCCTTACCTGTATGGTGTCATTTCATTCAAACCGTACACTTTGTGGCATTGAACCAATGATTAGGTCCTTATTCGTCTCCTTTCCCATTTCATGGATTTTGCTTCAGAGCTGCAGAAGATAAGTCATACAAGTTCAATTCCGAAACATACATATATACTAAGCATTCTTAGAAATCCTACTCATTAAGCTAGAATTATTCTTTATAAGAATTTTCGACCTATCAACGCCTTTTTCTTCATAATGGAAAATATTGAAAATCCTACTCATTAAGCTAGAATTATTCTTTATAAGAATTTTCGACCTATCAACGCCTTTTTCTTCATAACGGAAAATATTGAATTCCGATTAATGCACCATCAATTTTATATGTAATCTGACTTAATTCCCTATCCAGGAGTATAAGGCCCATTTGCTAATTCATTCTATATTGTTCCTCACAATCTTCCAAAGTTCAGCCCAATTCTGACCCATCTGGCAAAATGGTTTTCTGACCTTTGTGCATTAAAATTTATATTACTAATTATAGGGATATCCAAAATTATGAATCCCAAAACCATATGAATCTTAATCCAATTCCCTATTCAGAATAGCAAGTTTCACAATTTTAGCATTTCGGAATTATTTTTAATAATTCCTCAAAGTTACCCTGTTTCCAGAGGCATTCTGGCAAATCGTCTACTGACCTCTGTATACAAATTGGGCCATATCTCAAGATAGGGTTGTCCAAATTGTACAAACTCCAAAACCATATTATTCTTAACTCATTTACCTTTCCAGAAACATAAATTTTGCAGCCAAATTCAATCTGTGCTAATTTCTACAAATTTTCAAATTTGACACAGAGCATCTCATCTACTGCACTGAGTGCCCTGTGTTCAACTGCCTATATCTCATGCTATACGACTCCAAATTAGGTAATTACAAAACTAAATTTTTCCTAATTCATAAGGCTATATTCCATAATTTTTTCAGAATTTATTTCATTCTAAAACCCCCAAACTGAATTTGTTAAATTGGGGCTCGGACAGGACAAAATTCCAGCAGAGTTGAAATCTACCCTTAACATTTATTTTTCTTCTTTTCTCAACTCTAACCTTATGAATATTTTTTTTATTCACTTAGTATATTTATCACACACCTTCTATACATTAAGTTTCATCACCATCTTTATTTTTACAACCATTGTCGTTGTAGACACCTAATTTTGTCCGAACAATTCGTTCAAAAAAATAAAAAAAAATCAAAAAAATAAAAAAATGATAAAAAGAAACAAGTCAACTTTGGTCAAATCTTTCAAATTTAAAAAATCTCATGTGAAGCACATGCAAAATTTACACCCTCAATAGTTGACTTGGTTGATTTGTTGCCAAAAAATGAACATAATAATTTGCAAATTGATGGAAATAAATCATGAATGAGAATCCCATGATGGCAGCCATGGTTTAAGCATTAAAAGGAGGAAGTTTGTTTCCTTCCCTAAAGGTTTAGGGCTAGAAATGGCTATAAAAGCCAATGAAAAGGAGAAATAAGGGATACGGGAGAAGAAAAAGAAGAAAAAAACCTTAGAGGAAATTTTTGAGGAGGGCGCAGCCACTATTCATCATTATTTCACCTCCACTGCTACGAAAAAGGAACTTTGAACAACCTTTCTCCATGCTTTCACCAAGTTTCGTTTCCTCCAGCTCCTGCCCTTGCTTTGCTTCATCCTTTCCTCGTTGAAGCTAACCCTTATATCTTCACCATTGTCTCCTAAACTGCCACCGTGTCTCTGCTCTCCTTGCTGCACCATTATTCCTGCCAACTTCGATGCTGTCTCTACCGTTCAGCCTTGCTGTCATCATTGTGTTGCTGTGCCACCTTTGCTGTTGCTGAAAGTTGCTGTGAAGGGATAAGATTTTGAGCTGTTGCTGCCATAGGAAAGTTTCACATGCTGCTGTCGTTCTTGTTATAAACTTTCGCCCGCCTTCCAATAGAGGTACTCGCCCAGCCAAAGAAAGAGAAGAATCCGAGAGTTTGCTCGCTCGTCCACGTGCTCGCCCGCCCAAAGAGAAAGAACATCCAAGAGCTCGCCAAATCAAGGAGTTCGCCCGCCCGAGGTGGCTATCTTCGCTCGCCTGCCCCGCCAAAGAAAGAAGCTGTGTGCTCGTCCGACCGAAGAAGAGGGAGGACTTGTGAGCTCGCCTGCCCTCCAATAGAGGTACTCGCCCCGCCAAAGAAAGAGAAGAATCCGAGAGTTTGCTCGCTTGTCCACGAGCTCGCCCGCCCAAAGAGAAAGAACATCCAAGAGCTCGCCAAATCAAGGAGTTCGCCCGCCCGAGGAGGTTATCTTCGCTCGCCTGCCCTGCCAAAAAAAGAAGCTGTGTGCTCGCCCGACCGAAGAAGAGGGAAGACTTGTGAGCTCGCCCGCCCTCCAATAGAGGTATATTCCCCTTTTTTGTCATTCATTTATTTAGGTATTTTTAATGTATGGGTAGAAAATAATAAGTAAAATAAATAAAGGAAAATAAAATGGAGTTCTTTCGATGATGAGATGTTACGGAATTCACAAGTAGTGATTCCTAACTGATCTCTAAGTGAGAGAAATATGCTAAATGTTACCAGCGTATTGGAATATTTAGTATGATTTTTCAATAAAAACAAGATTTTATAAATATAAATAAATTACAAAATAATAATAATATAAGTATAAATGAATAATGGATTTCTCATGTGCATCATCTGTATTTTGATTGCATAATTTGCATCCATGAAATTTCAAAATAAGTGTGAATCTCCCGAGGATGGGATTCTATAGAAATCGCAAGTAGCGATTCTTAAGAAAACTCTAGGTGAGGAAATTATCCGAAATGCTACCAAAAGTATTGGGGTTCTTCGGAATAATTTTCAATACAAAAGATTCTCATTTATTTTAAATAAAAAAAATAAAATTTAACATAAATAAAAATAAATTTTAATATTTCAAATAACAAATAATAAAAATGGTTTCAAATAAATGGAGTTATTTTTAAATATTTAATTAAGATCATTTTATTAAGATCAAAAGATAAGACATGATTAAGTGGTAATGTTTTTTTAACGGGCGTTGTGGGGGTGCTAATCCTTCCCCACGCGTAACCAAACTCCCGAACCCAAACTTTGTTTTTGTAGACCAAAAATTATTTTTTTGATAAAACTTAATTAATTTTAAGATTTTATTAAAAAGATAAATAATTTTAGGTGACCAATCACACCTAGTCAAAAAAGATTGGTGGCGACTCCTCTTTGTGTTTTTTTATCAAAATCGTCTAGCAATCGAGTCCTCGGACGAAAATCGTTACGACAGCTTGGCGACTCCGCTGGGGATTTTAGAGAGTCGAACCATAATTAATCATGTCTTATCCAAAATCTTAGTTAATGGTCTTAATAAATATTTAACAAAACTCTTCATAAAAAACAAAAACATCAAAACAAAAAAAAAACAAAAAAAAACAAAAATAATACAAACAAAGAAAAATGTGTGAATCATTTTCATCATTTGTGTTTTGTTGGGATGCATCTTAAATTTTATTCCTTTGCATACATGACATATTCATTGCATACATCAACCCTACACCCGGGTTCGTCCCTTTTAGGAGAGAGTATAGTACCTTTGCTCTCGTGAGGTGATAACCTCCGCAATGGCAAGTGAAATACTCTCACTCAAGTTGAACCCTTTCCGTCTGTAGCCTATCATGGGTGAGAATTGGGGTGCCTTACTAGTCTAGTGTGGACGTCAGTAAGGAACAATTTGGGAACCTCTTGTCCTTTAGAACTCCAAACCATACATATAGTAAACTTAAGAAGACCAACTTGGGATAGAGTCCTGTTAACTCATAGAAAATACCTATTACTTAGGACACATCTTTGATCTTCTATGTTTGCTTTTGTTTGACATGTGAGACACTAATAGGGAATTATAGGTTCTTTAGCAAAACATTTCCATGCATTTCTGATTCATGACTTTTTTTTTTCAAATGCATGTGAAACGATAAATTCTTAATTGTGGTAATAAAGATTTGAAGATAGCTCGACCAAAAGTTCATTCACACAACACTCGTTATCGAGCTAAGATCATGGAAGAAGAATCAAGCATGCGCATGGAGAAGATGGAAAAAGCTCAAGAGGAAATGAGGGGGCAACTGGCCCAAATTACAGAATTATTGAAAAATCTAAGCAAGGGCAAAGGAGTAGTAGAGGAAGCTGCAGTCCAAGAAGAGGTTCAACAACACAGTATGGAAGATGCTATCTATCCTCTTGGATTCGGTCCATTTCCAAGTCAAACATCTCAAGAAAGAAGATATCCACATGCTTACACTGCTATACCCCAGGTGTTTGGACAAGCTCAATTCCAAGGACCCGCCCATCCTTCCCAAGGTGCAAAATCTACTGATCCCATTGAGGTGCCCGACTTAGATGACCCAAGGGAAATTGAGAAGTTGAAAGCTAAACAAGTAGAAGAGAAAGATGAGGTGAAGTCACAACAAAAGATTAATATGTTGGAGGAAAGGATTCGAGCTATTGAAGGCTTTGACTTTTATGGTTCTATGGATGCTACTGGGTTGTGTTTGGTGTCAGACTTGGTTATTCCACCTAAGTTCAAAGCGCCAGAGTTTGAGAAGTATAATGGAACTTCCTGCCCTAGGTCTCAACTTATTATGTATTGCCGGAAGATGGCTGCTTTTGCTCAAGATGAAAAGCTCCTTATTCATATTTTTCAAGAAAGTCTCACTAGCTCTGCTGCCAAGTGGTACAATCAATTAGACAAAACCCGGATTACCACATGGAATGACTTAGCAAGGGCATTCATGTCCCAATATCGACATATTGTTGATATGGCCCCTGACCGTTTATCAGTTCAAAACATGGAGATGAAAGCCAATGAAAGCTTCAAGCAATATGCGCAAAGGTGGCGCGATGTAGCTGCAGAAGTGCAACCTCCTCTTTCAGAAAAGGAGCTCACCATCCTATTTGTGAACACTTTAAAGGCTCCATATTATGATAGGATGATAGGCAACGCCACCAAGAATTTTGCTGATATGGTGTTATCCGGGGAGATCATTGAGAATGCGATCAAGCGTGGCAAGATCGAAGTTCCTAACAATAATGAGAAGAAAGGAGGAGCTAACAGAAGGAGGGAAGAAGATGCCCATGCTGTTATACACGGAGGGCAACATGGACGATACACTCCACGACACTCTTATCCCATGCCACAACCATATTATCCTGTCCAATACCCTTACCAGTCATATCCGCAAATTAATGCTCAGCCTAACTTTCACCCTCAAACACCCGCACCAAATACCCAATCAGTTGCCCAATCCGACAAACAAGAAAGCAATCCTAGGGGGGCATGGCCAAAACAACAAAAAGCTCCCATTGATCCAATTCCCATAACCTATACCGAGTTGTACCCAAAACTAATCAAAGGGCAACTCATTGCCCCAGTTTATGTGGAACCTCTCAAGCCTCTATATCCAAAATGGTATAATGAGAATGCTCGATGTGAGTATCATTTTGGGAATCCGGGTCACTCCTTGGAGAATTGCACTGCTTTAAAGTATAGGGTGCAAGGTTTGATAAAAGCCGGCATATTGCACTTTGAAACAAAGGGGGAACCAACTGTGAATGCGAATCCATTGCCCAACCATGGAAATGAGGGATGATTCTTTTGAGGTGAAAGGAGCTTAAGCCATGCAAGTCTGGAGATTTATCAGAATTTGTTTTTTTAGTAATGCAAGACAGTTTTTTTTTTAAAAAAAAAGTGCTTAAGCCCATAAGCACGAAATAAAGTTTTATGTATGGGCTAACTTTTATTTATTTCCCTTTCAATAAAGCGACTAGTGTGATGCACTGTCATTTTCTCATTCTATTCATTTGCCATTTCTCACATACTCACCATATCTTTCATTCACAAGTATCCAAATAATGAACATGATGATAATGATGTCAATAAATCTGGGATTCAAATTTGAAAGAACCACTTTTACTGATGGATTATCAATCTGCCAAGGTGTCCAAGTAAGAAAGAAGAAAATTTGTTCACAATTTTCACCTAAACTTGATGGAATAAGAAAAGGTGAATCTCTTATAGAAGTTCCTAACAAGTTTGTATTTGTTCAGTAAATGATCTTCAAGGAGAATATTTGCATTTGAAATGATAAATGGCCTTCTTTCACTATCCTTCAAGCATGAGTAAAATTATCCTTTGATTACCCCTTTTCTGCCTATTATATTTTTGTAATATAACCCACCAAGGATCACCCTCCACATTGGGGGCAAGGAAGATGAAATAAAAAATTTTTGGGGGCAAAAATGAAAGTGTTCACGATGAATCAAGGGGCAAAAAAAAAGAGGCCCATTTTTGTGAAAAAAAAAAGAAAAGGGTTTGAATTCAAAAAGAAAACCCAAAAAAAAAAGCAGGAAAAGAAATGAGGGAACTAGAAAGGTACTAAATGCTTAAGTGTTTTATTTGTTAAAAAAAAGTGATCCCTTGGTTTATAAACCCTGAAACACATTTTGGGCATGCTTTATCCTTTTCTTTCATAAACCCTCACCTGAGCCTACATTACATGCCTTTAAAAGCCCATTTTGATCAAATGTAAATGCTTGAATTGAAGAATCATGTGTTGAATGAAAACATACTTGTACAATGAGATAATGATCCTTTGAAGGAAGTAGATCAAGTTGAAAGAAGAAACCCATGAGCTTTAGAAGATATCTTGGATCGAAATCAAGAACGCCTATTAGGGGCATGAATTTTGATTGAGCACTGAAGGTTGAAGTTTGTCAAAGCCAATGAAGTTGAAAATGAATAAAAAAGGAAATAGAAGAAAAAAGAAAAAATAAGAAAAAAGAAAAAAGAGAAAAAAGGAGGATTCAAATTGAAAACCTGAAAAGGCAGTTTGGATCAAAAGAGGGGAACCTAAGTTGAAAACCTGAAAAGGCAACTTAGGAAAAAAATCATCACCAAGAGTTTTGATAGCAAGAGTGGCAGACCCAACATGAATGAACATATCAAAAGGAGTGGATTTTTCATAAAAGAATTCTAGATTGACTTGATTGAAGTTGTCAGAAGGTTTATTAAATGGATACTAAAAACCTCATCCCAAACAGGTTGTCCCATTGATTTTTCTTGATTTCATATTCCTTTTCTGAGAATGAATATCTATATCTCTCATGATCATTTTGAATTTATTCCACCCCTATAACAAATTGAGAATATGCATAAGTGCATTACATTAGTAGTCGAGTTGGAAGGAAAATAAATGAATTTTGGTAACCTTTTTTGGTAAATTTTTGAAAAAAAAATTTCTTTTGAGAAATCTTGCATTACTAAGAGAGAGAAAGAAACAAAAATAAAAAATGATGAAAACATAACTTTGAAAGCATGATCGGACCAAGACTCATTAGAAGGTGAGATGAGAAGTGGAGATAGAAGATTTGAATAAGAAGAATCCAGCAGATATGTGGAACTTGAGGAAAATGAGATGAGCTTGAGAATCTTATTACCACAATTGAGATTGCATTTACATACATTCATGGAATAATTCAGGGGGTACGACATTAACATGTACATAACATTCATAGCATCTATGGTATTCATGGCATTCATTATATCCATGACATGCATGACATTTCATTAGTGCATTTTGACATTGAAATATTTAAGACATTAGGATAAGAAGCCCTGAATGATTAAAATTTTGAGGAAAAGAGAAAATATAGGAGACAGTAATTTGAAAAATGATGAGGTATGAGAAGATGATGAGAAAAATACCTTTTTGAAAAAACTTTAGATGAGAGCAAAGTCCAGTTTAGCTGGCACCTTAAAGGAGGATGAAGCCCAATATTGTTGGCATCAAAATGAAAGTTAAGCCCAGTCAAGCCCATGCTAACTGGCATTCTGAATGAAATCTTTATTTTTCAAAAGTCTCATTGCCTCTATTGAGAGGAGCTTTATTTTTTCAAACTCTCATTGCCTCTGTTGAGAGGAGCTTTATGTTTTCAAAAGTCTCATTATCTCTGTTGAGAGGAGCTTTGTTTTTCAGAAGTTTCATTGTCTCTGTTGAGAGGAGCTTTGTGTTTCAGAAGTTTTAGAGCCTCTGTTGAGAGGAGCTTTTATTCCATGATCATCTTGCATTCCTTAGTCTTATGATAGGAGAGACTAGGAATTTCACTTTGCATTCCTTAATCTTATGATAGAAAAGATTAGGAAATCCCATTCACTTTGCATTCCTTAGTCTTATGATAGGAGAGACTAGGAATTTCACTTTGCATTCCTTAATCTTGTGATAGAAAGGATTAGGAAATCCCATTCATCTCACATTCCTCAGTCTTATGATAGGAGAGACTAGGAAATTTCACTTCCCATTCTTTAATCTTATGATAGAAAAGATTAGGAAATCCCATTCACTTTGCATTCCTTAGTCTTATGATAGGAAAGACCAGGAAATTTCATCTCACATTCCTCAGTCTTATGATAGGAAAGACTAGGAATTTCATTTCATTTCTTTAGTCTTATGATAGGGGAGACTATGAAAACTTCACTTTGCATTCCTTAATCTTGTGATAGAAAGGATTAGGAAATCTCATTCTATAGTCTTATGATAGGAAAGGCTAGGAGAATTCATGTTGTTGCATTCCTTAATCTTAAGATTAGTAAATTTCATTCTTTAGTCTTATGATAGAAAAGACTAGAGAATTCCATTCTGCATTCATTTCCTTAGTTTCATGATAGAAGAGGCTAGGAAACTTCATTTTTGCAATCATTCCTCAATCTTTATAGGAGAAGAAGATTAGGAAACTTCATTTGACATTTATTCCTTAGTCTTATGAGAGAGAAGGCTAGGAAATATCATATTTTACAAAGAATTCATTGATAGGTCTTGCATTCGGACAAAATGGTTGTCTATGTCTTTGCACAATTACTGTTTCACAGCAAAGCGCAAAGAGGGGCAGCTGTAGACACCTAATTTTGTCCGAACAATTCGTTCAAAAAAATAAAAAAAAATAAAAAAATGATAAAAAGAAACAAGTCAACTTTGGTCAAATCTTTCAAATTTAAAAAATCTCATGTGAAGCACATGCAAAATTTACACCCTCAATAGTTGACTTGGTTGATTTGTTGCCAAAAAATGAACATAATAATTTACAAATTGATGGAAATAAATCATGAATGAGAATCCCATGATGGCAGCCATGGTTTAAGCATTAAAAGGAGGAAGTTTGTTTCCTTCCCTAAAGGTTTAGGGCTAGAAATGGCTATAAAAGCCAATGAAAAGGAGAAATAAGGGATACGGGAGAAGAAAAAGAAGAAAAAAACCCTAGAGGAAATTTTTGAGGAGGGCGCAGCCACTATTCATCATTATTTCACCTCCACTGCTACGAAAAAAGGAACTTTGAACAACCTTTCTCCTTGCTTTCACCAAGTTTCGTTTCCTCCAGCTCCTGCCCTTGCTTTGCTTCATCCTTTCCTCGTTGAAGCTAACCCTTATATCTTCACCATTGTCTCCTAAACTGCCACCGTGTCTCTGCTCTCCTTGCTGCACCATTATTCCTGCCAACTTCGATGCTGTCTCTACCATTCAGCCTTGCTGTCATCATTGTGTTGCTGTGCCACCTTTGCTGTTGCTGAAAGTTGCTGTGAAGGGATAAGATTTTGAGCTGTTGCTGCCATAGGAAAGTTTCACATGCTGCTGTTGTTCTTGTTATAAACTTTCGCCCGCCTTCCAATAGAGGTACTCGCCCAGCCAAAGAAAGAGAAGAATCCGAGAGTTTGCTCGCTTGTCCACGAGCTCGCCCGCCCAAAGACAAAAGAACATCCAAGAGCTCGCCAAATCAAGGAGTTCGCCCACCCGAGGAGGTTATCTTCACTCGCCTGCCCCGCCAAAAAAAGAAGCTGTGTGCTCGCCCGACCGAAGAAGAGGGAAGACTTGTGAGCTCGCCCGCCCTCCAATAGAGGTATATTCCCCTTTTTTGTCATTCATTTATTTAGGTATTTTTAATGTATGGGTAGAAAATAATAAGTAAAATAAATAAAGGAAAATAAAATGGAGTTCTTCCGATGATGAGATGTTATGGAATTTACAAGTAGTGATTCCTAACTGATCTCTAGGTGAGAGAAATATGCTAAATGTTACCAGCGTATTGGAATATTTAGTATGATTTTTCAATAAAAACAAGATTTTATAAATATAAATAAATTACAAAATAATAATAATATAAGTATAAATGAATAATGGATTTCTCATGTGCATCATCTGTATTTTGATTGTATAATTTGCATCCATGAAATTTCAAAATAAGTGTGAATCTCCCGAGGATGGGATTCTATAGAAATCGCAAGTAGCGATTCTTAAGAAAACTCTAGGTGAGGAAATTATCCGAAATGCTACCAAAAGTATTGGGGTTCTTCGGAATAATTTTCAATACAAAAGATTCTCATTTATTTTAAATAAAAAAAATAAAATTTAACATAAATAAAAATAAATTTTAATATTTCAAATAACAAATAATAAAAATGGTTTCAAATAAATGGAGTTCTTTTTAAATATTTAATTAAGATCATTTTATTAAGATCAAAAGATAAGACATGATTAAGTGGTACCGTTTTTTTAACGGGCGTTGTGTGGGTGCTAATCCTTCCCCACGCGTAACCGAACTCCCGAACCCAAACTTTGTTTTCGTAGACCAAAAATTATTTTTTTGATAAAACTTAATTAATTTTAAGATTTTATTAAAAAGATAAATAATTTTAGGTGACCAATCACACCTAGTCAAAAAAGATTGGTGGCAACTCCTCTTTGTGTTTTTTTATCAAAATCGTCTAGCGATCGAGTCCCCGGACGAAAATCGTTACGACAGTCGTAAGCTTCAATTTCCTTCTCTTTATAGTTTTCATTCTTTAATCCATTCTAGTTTTATAATCCTCTTCTACTCACTTAAGTATTAAATCAAACACATAAAATTCATCAAATATCATCACCAACGTCAGCCTCTGTTTGGCTGAAACATACCCACAGTCACGTTACTTTGGCTGATTTTGCAACATCATCACTAAACATGCTTACATCAAGTTTCTTCCATAACCTATTACTAATTTCCAGCCAACAACTACTAAATCATAAATTTCTGTATTTTTTTCCTTTAATGGAAGATTTTGTTCTGCACCTCTACACTCATATTTAATTAAATTTAGAGTTGAAATCACATCATCTATGCATGAAACAAAGAAATACTATAACTAGGATGAACTACAACATCACCCACCTCACCTTCACCATTGTCGAACCGTAGAGGGGACCAAACCAGTGCTGATTTCCGCCATTCAACCCCTCCAATTTAGAGTTTAAGGTCATCTTGATGTGAAGAAGATGTTTTGGGAAGGAGGTTAGGTGATTGGATGAAGAGAAAATGAGACCTTGCCAAGAAAACGTGAGAAATCTTCAAGGAAATTGAACAAAACGTGAACAGCAGAAAACAGAGGAGAGTAAGTCGGTTTTTGCTGGAGAATTAGCTGAATTTGGTCTTTTTTATTCATATTCCAACCAATAAAAAGTGTCCACGTGGTCCACTAATCCCACCTCCCCCTTATATATATATTTATATATATATTTATCATCTTTTAACATTAGGCTCATTTTTTTCTGATTACTTTACTGCATTTATAGCTAACTTTAAAAATTCACTGAGATCAATCCAAAATGTATAAAAATATGAGCCATATATTGCCGGAAAGGTCTTCGAGTTAACTTTCCACAGAATTTTACGGTTTATCGTTTGGATACTCTGATCAAAATTTATAATCGAAACACTATCTATTTGTCATTCAAGCCTCATGATATTTTTATCCTCAAATTTCCAGTCTTTAATTCAATCTCAAAAATATATTTTCTCACTCATATCATTGTTTGAGTACTGAAATCTATGTGGGGTACATGTCCATACATGTACAATATAGTAGAATCGGATCTTATAATTATTTAATTTAACTAAATAGTAGGCCTCCTATCTAATCAAACAAACAATCATGCAAATGTGCTCAGAGAATCTTGGATACTTAATCAAAAATTATATTATAAGTTTAAAATCTCACAACATACTTTTTCTAAGAACAATTAATTTACCTCATAACTGAACAAGAAATCTACTCACTATTCATATTCAAGATCATAAATTTCAAATTATATATTATAAAGATTACAACTATCATGCAAGAAACAATCAAAGAAGCAATCTTTAATAATATAAAATCAGAATTAATAATCAAGATTATAAACTAGCAAGCAAGAACACAAACAATATTACTTTAAATAAAGAAAACAAAATCAGAATTAAAATAATAAAGAAATTAGCAAAATAATAAAATTTTTATTAAATCTACTCTAAAACTATACAAGGGAGAAGAGGGGGAAGAGAGATATCATTTGATGAGAGCTAATGTGCTCTTTATATAGGCCTAAAAACCTGAATTAGAGTAGGAGTCTGAGAAGAGTTTTAATTTGACTCAAACTCTTTTTAGAACTTCTCTCTCTTTACAATTCTTTTTCCACTCAAACTCTATTTTCCTACTTTATTACATTGTCTTAAAAATAATTAAAACTTTAAGACATAGCACAATTTTCAAACATGTCTTGTCTCAACCAAATCTTGTCTTCACAAAATCTTGTCTTAACCTTGCTTTGTTGGAATTCTTTCTAAATCTCGTTATTCTGCCCATAATTTCGTACTAATTTTGTCCAGACGTTTGATCCATCAAACGAACTCCGATTTTTGTGATCTTATACATTCTGGAACTCTTGAGAAGTCCTCTACAACTTCCATGAAGGCCACTTCTTGATATCAGGTCGTTAAGTTGGTCAAATTCATAAATCCTTTAAACTGGACAGAAAAGTCTACACTTTGCTCTTTTTAGCTCCTTTTAATTCCAACTTTGATATTTAATACCTAAAACATATAATAAATATTAGTAAGCTCTTTTAGGCATAAAACATCAATATAGAGAATATATTAGCACATATAAAATTCACAAAATATCATCCCATCATTAGTTCGATATATATACAATGATTTAAATTGATTTATGGTTTGTAAACAATTAAATGAAGAAAATAAAATAAAACAGAGTGAGACGGATATGATTATATTTTGTGGAAATTTGGATATAATTCCATGGTGTGATAATGCTTTGTATGTAATAATTTACATAGATTTAAGATGCTAAGAATTGATTATGAAATGATGGTGTTGGGTAAATCCATAGATTGAATTATTTAATAATCGCTTGATATTTTGAACATTGTGGATTTACTGTGAATATTTGTTGAAGTCATTTTTAAATGTTCATGGGATACTAAGAGGACCATAGTAATGATGGAGGTCTTCATATCGGCACTTAGATATAAATGTGATTGAAATAATATTAATATCTTGTGAAATAACTCTGTACAACTAGAATTGGATGATGATGCAGGTTAAAAGGTTATGTGATTATGGCACTAGGGATAATTATAATTACACCATTATAATGCTGATTTTAGGTTATAAATCACTTTAGGCAAACTCCACGGGCTAGTTAGGCCTGCATTGTATGTCAATATGATTATGCATTTCATGAATGCAACTTTGCATCGAAATCCGCTTATGTTTTCTAATATTGTTTTACGAAGGTATAAAATCCAATCTATATGCAATGTGAAACCGATTACTCTGACAGCTTTGCTAAAGTGTTTTGGTATTATGTGACAACTATTCAGAGCATGTTTTATGTACACTAATGCTTTCAAACTACATGTGTTTATATGATGTAAGCTTTGGCTATATAAACTTTGTTTTAAAGTTGTCGGTGCATGGATTTTGATACATGAGACTTATGGCGCTGTTATGTGCCTATATGGCACTATGTTATGCCTATGTGGCATTATGATGTGCTTGTATGGCACAGTGATCTGCTTGTGTGGCACTGTGTTATGCCTGTGTGGCATTTAAGTGACTGTATATGTATATGCGTCGTGAAGTTTGCTTCTGTGCTAATGGATACTTATGTATATGGGTCTGAGTTGTCCGATAACTAGTAGAGACACGTACCTCAGTTACTAGATGATCACTGGTGCTGGGATGATTAATGATCATGAGATATTTGAGAGGTACCATGAATTATGGTATTTTATAGTGGATTTCTCGCTGTATTGGAAAGATACGGTGATGCTAACTGGATTTCATATTAAGATGAGACAAAATTCACTAGCAGTTATGTTTTTACCCTTGGTGGGGGTGTTGTTGCATGGAGATCAGCCAAAAAGACTATTACAGCTAAATCCATTATATAATCAGAATTTGTAGCTATGGAATTGGCTGGTGATGAGGCTGAGTGGTTGAGAAACCTTTTAGCTAATATTCTGTTGGGTTTAAAACCAACATATTTTGTGTATATGTATTGTGATTGCCAAGTGGCAATAGCCATTACAAAGAACAAAACTTTCAATGATAAAAATAAACACATTTATTTGAGACATTATATGATTAAGCAGCTGTTGAATGATGGAATTATATTAGTCAATTATATGAAGTCAGAAGTGAATTTGGCCAATTCTCTGACTAAACCTTTGGGGTGAAAGTTCTAAAACATTGAGGGGAATGAGACTTAAGCCAATTTGAGAATAATGGTGATGGTAACCCAACCTTTGTGATTAGAGATCCCATGAATAAGGTTTAATGGGTAATAACAAGTCATTGTTATTCCTGCTAGCACTAATAAATTTGTCCATTCTTATGATGTGTGTAAGTGCTAGATTGCATGAATTTGAGAGGATGAGCTAAAGCTCTTAATGTTTTTCATATCCCTTATGGGTGGTGTATATCATTGTAGTATACACTTGATGAAAACACCTATGTGAGTGTGGAGTGGGGCCGCTCCTATGAAATTGTGGCATAATTTCTAGAGTACTCGTGAAATAACCAGGTGCGTGCATGGCTTATTAGCGCAAAACGGTGTTGAACAGTAAAGAATTGTGAAAGTATAGTGTGATTAATAAGACCTTTATTTTACAATAATGAGTTATTGGTTCAAGAAGCTAAAACCTTCACCAATTACTCAGTAAAATAAGTTTTATTATTCTAAGTCTGGTTCAAGTCCAAAAGACACCAGATACGAAGCATTATACTTATAATTAACCTAACAAAATATTTTTTCTTTCAAAAGTCTTTTTGAAATAAGTAGGGGATTGTTGGATATTTTGATATTTCTAAAAGGACTTTACCATATTTATTTTTTATTTAATTATTTTTCAGTATTTACCCTTATTTGAAAAACTAGTGTTTTGGATTTTCTAAAACTTTGACAAGATTTGTTTCAAATTTAATTAAATATTCTCTCAGATTTAGTCAAAATCCTGTCTTGATTTTCTCTAGATTATGTGCTGATTTTATTATGATTTTATTTTATTACGATTTCCTACATATTTTTGACACCAATTTTTTCATTATAAATAAAGGACTACAGAATATAGTTTCTTCACTCCTAGCAACTTTCTCTCATTCTTAACTCGAAGCACTATCTACTTCTCTGCTCCTTTTTCTTTTGCTGGGTTCAAAATTAATCTTCCTTCTTTGCTGTTCCTGTTACCTGGGCAATCCCAGAAGAGCCTGTTGAATCCTGGGGGATTACACCTGTTGGTGAAATAATCCTTAAGGACAGTGCGATTGCAGCACGCCTCAGGCTGTTTTATTGCTATTTATTCCTTCTGACTACAACACTATTTACTTGCAGGATGGAGAACAATTTGCTCAAGAAAATGGAATGTTTTTCACAGAAACATTTGCAAAATTTGCACAGAATGTCAATGAGCTTTTCTATGAAATAGGTATTTGTCTTTCCCCTTGTTCATGGTTGATGGAAACAACATTTCATTTGTGCCAGTGCATGAGACCAGATTTATCTTGTACATTCTTCACATTGTCCAATTAGGCACTCTCATGTACTATTAAGCATGCATGAAAGGAGGCCTTTATGTTCCAAATATGCAAACTTTGAGGTTTCAACATTTTTCTAGTGAACTGAATCTGCAAACTTTGATGGTTTGCTCCTTTCCTATGTGCAGCAAAGAAGTTGGCAAGAGCTTGCCCTTCAAAGCCATCAGGGATAAATATAAACAATGAAAGACAGGAAAGAAGGGGAAAACTATTTTGTTGATTAGGTTGAAAGTCATACCATGTCAAGAGTTCCCAGCATAACCCATTTGATCTCAACCTTTTCAAGTACTTTAGAGCCGGATCATTCCTTTCAGAGTTCCATGCCATTTCTTATTTCAAATGTCGGATAGCTGATTCATAGTTTTCTGTAAATCACTACAATAATTTTAAATCAATAGCTCATAGGCTATCAAAATCACTGTAAATGATTAAACACTGGAACCATGTATGTGTGTGTATACACATACATGCTGTTTCATAATTTGTATAAATGCTCATGAATTTTTATTTTTTGTTTTTCTTGGTTCATAGGGAGGTAAAGGGGGAATGGGAAAATTGAAACCTTGGACCTAAGCTGCCTTAAGGAAGGATAACAATGGTTAAGCCAAACTTTGGTTGCTTATGAAGGTTTTTTATGACCATGCATGTTGTCCACAAGTTTCAAAAATGGCCGCAAGGGCTATACTAATATAACCTTCCAATTATTAAAGTTAAAGAGACGAAAATATTATATCCAATTATTTCTCTTTTTTTCCCTAAAATGGAGATATCTGGTAATTAATCACAGTTGTATCAGATTCAATTTCACCTGCACAATCTTGTTAATTTTAGAAAATGTAAAAGGGGTGATTGATCAGTACAAAGATGAGTGTTAGAAGCTTACAACTGAACAAATAAAGGAAAAAAGAACTTAGGAGATAAAATTTTCATATGGAAGTAAAACATGAAGACAATCACACAAAGGTAGGAAACAACAATGAGCAGGCAACCCCTTAGTATATAACTTCTGACACTTACCATTTCCACTAAGAAAAACACTGAAACCTCAATTCTTTTTGTGACACACAACTGGCTCCGGTTGAGGCAACCACCTACCAAACAAGTGCTGTAAAACAACAATATTTTAAAAGCCATTTCTTTGTTTTTTGCTTTATTTTCTTCCCTAAAGAAGGGACTTTGTGTGAGAGATTGCAGAGGTGCATGAAAGAAAGGAGGGTTGGGATTTGGCAGTAAGAGATCAAGTTAAAATAAGAAGCATGAGGGGGAAAAAACAAAAACTAAACTGAAAGGAGCTAGAAGACAAGCTCATCAGAGAGTTAGAATATGTCAAAGTTAAAATATGTTTGTCTTATTTATGTATTCACATAACCCTTGATTTGAGACAATTAGATATTATAAATGCTCCACATTTTAAGGTAATTTTATGACATACATACATACATACATACACACACACGTGCATACACTCTAACGTAAAAAGGAAAAAAGAAAAAAGAATAAATAGAATATACACAGCCTCTCTATTGTCAACGTTTTGTTATGTTTTACCGTTGTAATGGTAGTAGCAATTTTCTACATTTGAGGCAAACTAGCTAATAAATTGGTATCAGAACTGAAGATTTTATAGAAATCATAAATAGTGATTTTTAAAAAATCTTTAAGTATGAAAATTATTCTAAATACTACTAAATGTATTGGAGTATTTAGTATAATTTGTTAATATAAAAGATTCTTATTTATTTTCAAAACAATAAAATAAAACAAAATTGAGTTTTTTAAAATAAAAATGAATTTAATCACAATAAAAATAAGACTTGTTTTTAAACATTAAAATAAGACTATTTTACTAAGGGTAAAGGATAACACGTGGTTCAATAATACCATTTTTCAAATGAGCGTTGTAGGGGTACTAATCATTCCTCATACATAATCGTACTCTTGAAACACATTTATTTTTCGCAGAACAAAAAATTATCTTTTTAATAAAACTTAATTAATTTTAAGATTTTTTGAAAAAAATCAAAAAAATTGGTGGCAACTCTTTTTTTGAATTTTCAAAATTATCGAGCGATTGAGTACTCAAATGAAATTGTTACGACAATGGTAATGGTGTTTTTATTTGCCAAAGAAAGTATGTCAAAAAAATCTTGAAAAAGTTTGGCATGGATGTATGTAAACCTATCGATATCTTTGGTTGTGAGTGAAACTAAAAAAGGAAGATGGAGAAAGAAAGGTGAATGAGAGCCTATATAGAAGTTTAATTAGAAATATATTCTAGCTCACTGCTTCAAATTCTGACTTGATGTTCACAGCAAGTTTACTTTCCAGATTCATGAGTTATGCTAGCCAAATTCACCTTGGTGCAACCAAGAGAGTGCTAAGGTATGTTAAAGGGATAACAAATTAAGGAATCAGATTTGAGAGAAATTTTGAGTTGAAATTGTTTGGCTATAATGATAGATATTTGTGAAGACCAAGAATTTTCTAAATAAATATAAGGTATCCGGAAAAAAAAATGTAATTTGGACAAATTGAAATCCAAAGTAAATAAGAAATAAAAAGGAAAAAAAATTAAATTGGAAATAAGAAATGAAGGAAGAAATTTAATTTGGATAAATGGAAATCCAAATTAAATAAGAAAATGGAGAAATAATTTTGGATATTTAGAAATCCAAAACTTAATAAGAAATAAAAATATTTTGATATATTTATATAATGATATTATATAAATATACCTTGGATAAATATAAATATTATTTTGTGTTAAAAGTGTAAAAAGTATATATATAAATATATATTTTGTTACAAAATGTATTTAAATATATTATGAATAGTGTATATATATAATTATGGTGTATAATAATTATATATATTATAGTTATTATTTGTATATATAATAATAAATATATATATTAAAAAAAAACTGAAGTGGGAATCGGGAAACCCGATTCCCACACTTCTCTTCTGTTAACTAAAACAGAAGAGAAGCAAATAGAAAAAAATGGAGAGCCGACCCCTGTTGGCTTATCGGAGAAGGAGCGATGCCGCCGGCGAGCCGTGATGGAGGAAGAGACGTCGACGTCGACGCCGACGGCGGGGAAAAGAAAAAGGAAACAGAAACGAAGCGCAACAGAGAAGAAAAGAGAGGGAAGAAAGGAAAGAAGACAACGGCGGTGTCGGCCGATCCGGGCACCGCCGTACCCACCATGACGTCGGCGAAGGTAAGGGGAACGAGAAGGAAGCCGACGGTGGAAGGGAGAAAGGAAAGAAGAGGGAGAAAAAGAGAAGGAGGAGACCGAACCTTCCGCCGCCAGATCCGGCGCCGTCGCCATCGATCTGGAGAAATGGAGGGCGGATCTAGTCTCGTGGCCATCTCCGCCAGCTGAGGAAGGGTTGAACCGGTGAAGGACCGGCCGCCGGAGGCTATACCGGCCGGTGAGTGTTGAACCGGCCTGAACTGGTCCGAACCGGTTCAGGCCTGGAAAAAAAAACAGAAACAGAAATGAAAAGAAAAAGGAAAAGAAAAGAAAAGAAAGAAGAAAAGAAAAGAAAAGAAAAGGAGAAAAAAAAGAGGGAAGAAGAAGAAGAAGGAAAGGAAAAAGAAAGAGAGAAAAAAATGTGGTAAGGAAAATTTAAATCTTTTCGCCATATGTCTATTGGATTTATTGGAAATTTTCAGATTATTTTCTAAATGAAAATATATGTTAATTTTTGAAATTGTAGCAAAAATGGAAATGAGACGAATGGTGGAGTTCGGCAAGGCTCGAAAAATCGGAAAGTGCGCTAAGCTTGGCGAATAGGTAAGATACTTTTATAAAGCATTAGTAGCTTTATATTGTATGTGGGAATTATGATTTTATATATGATGCATTTATTTAATTGATTTTAAATGGAATTGTGATTTTTATATGATGCATCGATTTAAATTGATTTGCTAAAAATGCTAAAAGGACCCACAACTGATGGTGGGGGTCTTAGTAAGAGGTAAAATTGGTGAGAATCAACGGCTGCAAGTATAAATTGTGTTTCCCTTGCAGGAGGTTAGGGAAAATTAAGTCGTTATGTTGCCGAAATTCTTAGGAAAACGTTGAGGAAAAAGATTTAAGTTCTCACGTAAATGGAATCTTGGAAATAATTATTGAAAAATATACATTCAAAGGACTTTATGATATTACTGGAGAAGTTTGATATTGAAATCGATGAAAAGATAGATCGTTGAAACACGATAATGTGATGAATTATAAGGTTTAAACCTTAAGACTCGATAAATCCAGTGATGTTAATAGCACAAATGGTATCAAGTTGAGATTGAGGTGGAATTAATTATTAGACGGATCACTGATACAGTGATGATTATAGAATTGATAAATTCAAATGAATGGACCGTTTTAGTGGTATGATTGTGATATCGATGTTAAATAGATGTGAACTGAGATTTTTGCAATAATATGGATAGTCGCAAGGCGACTTAAATGATTGAAACACTGTTGATAATTGAAATTGGCAAATTCTTTTAAGTGGTAAATTGCCAATCAAAAAATTGAATTGAAGATGTCTTATAGATAATTCTAGCATGATATTACATTCTACAGACCATATGAAAAGTGAATTGAGGATTGTGATTTGATTTTACGATAGTAAATGAAATTGAACCGCAAGTTGAGGATTCTGAATATGTACCTATAGGTCAAACCATAAATGGATTTGATAAGCGATTATTGATCTTGTGGTTCTATAATCCTCGATGTCGACTCTGGAATAGATAACGAATGAGGATATTAATATTGCATAATTTCAGTATTTTGATGGCTATATAGTGACATGATATTTAAATATTTATGAATACTAAGAGGATTCATACAAGTGATGTGGTCTTAGTATTAATAGTGAAAGGTAGAAATGATTGGTATAGTTTATAGCTATCGAAAAAGGATATCGAATACTGAATGACTTGAATACCAAATGATCTGATTATTGAATAATCGGAGTACTGAATAAGTTGAAAACTGAATGAAATGAATATTGAATTGATTTGAACACTGATTTACTGATGTGTCAGAAGGATAGTTTGAAATCGAACGATTGATAGTGATAAAGTTAAATGAATTGTTTCACTGTATTAGAGGAAGGTATTACTTATATTGACATTTGAAACTATTACTAAAATTACATACGGAGATGATTTCATAGCATCGCTTTTAAGCATAATTTGCTATAGTTTCAGATGTCATAATAGCATTTATATAAATGCTATAAAGTATAGATTAGCTTTAAAAATAAAGTATATGGTATATATACGTATTTTTATATACGAAACCTCTTAAAGAATTTCACCATATGCTTTACATGATTTTAAAACGAAAAGCTAAAGATTTAAATGTTTTATGAGACTGTAGGCACCCTAAAAGAATTAAATTCAATAAAGCATAGTGGAAACCGCCTAATTGGAGCTTTGCTCATTAGGCAGATATGCTTGTCCGACAATAGTCGTGGACAGGTCTTAGTCACGCCTGATCAGTGGGGCTGAGAGAGATGAGGTCTATGGCCATAGATAGCGCCCTAGTTGGTTTCCAGGGGACGATGACATGATTTTCACTGCTAGCTACAGTGATTTAAGTCTTTATTGATAGAGATGATAGGGATCTAGCCTAGTCTCTAACCGATATGATATGAAGTCTAGAGTATGATTTTATTGATATGAACTCTAGACTTGACATGATTTATACTGTACATGAAACAGATTTGAAATGAAATATGTTTTGAAACAGTACATGTTTTAAACATGTTTTAAAAGTCCATGAGATATGATTTCGACACTTATATGATTTATATGTGATTTTGTGTCGAACATGGCATGATATGTGGTCTAGAGTATAGTTTGATTTGATATGAACTCTAGACCTGATATGATTTACAGAATATGTTTTAAAAGTATATGATAAATGATTTCGACACTTACATGATTTATATAAGATTTTGTGTCGAATTTGAAATGACATGCGGTTTAGAGTATAGACTGATTTGATATGAACTCTAAACCTGATATGATTTATAGTATATGAAAAATGTTTTAAAACCGCACATGTTTTAGACATGCTCCGAAAACGAATACATGAACTGAAAATGAACATGTTTCTATCATGTCTTAAAGGCAAATTTGAAATGAATTGAAAATTCATATGTTGAGCATGTCCTAAAGTATATATGATATGATTTGAAAAGATAGCGGTTTATACAGAAAAATTTCATGAATTGCATATTAAACCCTGATATGATAATATGCTTAGTATATGAGAATTCCATGAGGAATGTCATGACTAGACGTTAATGATGTTTCATCTATACGATGACATGATACGATATGATATATGAACATAAGATTGATATGAAGAGAATTCTGATCTTACTCTATCGTGATCATAAATTCCCATACGATAAGTGATATGAATTGATATAAGACGGGAATATGATTGTTAAATGTAAAGTGACTCGATAGGATATCTAAATTAAACATGAAGAATATATGAGGAGCATCATGACTCGGTGGTAGCGATATTTCATCGATATGATGTCATGATATGATATGAAACATGAATATAGAAATACACGAAGAGAATTCTGACTTCGTACCACCGTGATCATGATCCACAATATGAGAATTGATAAGAGATGATATGAGAATTGATAAGAGATGATAGAATACAGAAATATGATTATGAAATAAAAGGTAAATATGAGAACTGATATGAAATGATGGCATACCAGAGTATGATTATGAAATGAAAAGTGAAAATGAGAAGTAATAATGAGATGTATCGATGAGAAAGGATTAACTGTAATTGCATCATTGCAAGTTTAAGCATTGCAGTTTAAGACAGTGTAATCCTACTTCTGTATTTATATTAGTATCTTACTGAGCTGTGATTTTGCTCACCCTACTAAATTTCATCTCTTTCAGATTATTGAAGTTAACATCTGCCGTGTGAGCTGCTAGGCGGGCATCGGAGACGGTGTATGGACTTGGTACTAGTTTCCGGAGGTATATGGAACTTATAAAATACTTGTTTACATGTATGACTTTAATTGATGCACAGTACATATTTTGTTTAACAAGTCGGGATGTAACTAAGAACCGTTTCCGTGTTTGTTTAATATTTAAATGGAATGACTATAAGCCACCTAGATAGTATAGTAACTACACTGACACCGAATACAAACCTTAAAATGAAAAAGAAAAATTTAGTCCATAAATTTGTAGACTAAGAAAAGTATAAGAATCGAGTGAAAGTCGCGGTCTTCGGGTCGTGACAATATTGGACTGGTAGTATTAATGATATGAAAAGTACATCAAGCCATGCTTTTTCTCTTAAGTCAGGAGCACTTTCTTGTTATTCAAAATACAACAAATAGTGGCGCAATCTACAGTTGAAGCAAAGTGTGTAGCAATAAGCTTGGCAACTTAACAAACAATTTGGTGTAAGAAAATCATGGAAGATGTAAGTAAGCATCAAGATGAAGCTATGGAGATTCATTATGACAAAAAATATGCTATGGCAATGGCCAAAAACCTAGTCAATTATAGACGCACCATACATATTGCCATCAAACATCATTTCATTCAAGAAGCAATTGAAAAATAACAAGTGCCACTAGTGTTTTGCAAAATTGAAGGGCAAGTGGTAACATTTTCACAAAGGCATTATTTAAAGCATTGTTTCAAGAGTCAAAAGAAGTTTTAGGAGTCATGGAGCAGTATATTAAGAGAGAGTATGTTATATAATGTACAGCAATAAAAGTAATGTTATGTTCTATTTTGCTATTATAACAACAGTAGCAATTTTCTTCATTTGAATCAAACTAGCCAATAAAATGACTCCCATTTCAGCAAGTTTTTCTTTTGAATATGAGACTAAATTTCTTTAGTCACTAATCCAAATTAAAAAACTAAAATCATTAGCTATGTAAGAAGAATAAGTTATAGCTGCTAACTAGCAAGAAAGGCTAATGGGTGGTTTAGAACTCATCCTACCTTTCAAGTGATGGAATCCTTCCTTTTGAAATGCACTCGACAATGCAATTTTTAGAATGTTCTTTCACATAGGAGGGGCAAAGGTTTAGTTAGTAACGTATATTTTGTGGTAGAATAGTAAAATTCTCACTTTTATCTTTTTTTTTTAATTTTTTATTTTATTAGATTATTTTTAATATTTTAGAATTACTTATCTTTGTTAACTCTTTCATTTTTGTTTTTTACTTTTAATGCTTTTTTTATTTTGTTCCTTCTTTTAAAGGAAATAATATATATATATATGTAAATATATATAAATTATGATTTTATATTCATAATATTATAATTATTAAGGAAATTAGATTAAAATTTGCATAAAACAAAATTTATAATATATCTTACTTTTTTTAAACTAATAAATAATTTTTATTAAATAATACTTTTGTTGTTAAATATTTAAAAATTGTTTATATATTAATGTGTTTAAAATTTTTGAAGTTTTATTTAGCAAAGAGTGATATATTATTTTATGTTAAATATTTAATATTTAAATAATAAAAAATTGTCATAAATATACAATACTAATTTATATATAACTTCATTTATACTTTATATAATTAAAATTTTCAAAATAATAAAATAAAAATAACAACAAAAATAACTTTAAAAGGAATAAAACAAAAATTAACAAAATAAAAAAAAAGGATCAAGAGGGTAAACTGGGAAGTTGAAGCTCATTGAACCCATAAAGGTCTAGTGAGAATATGTGGTGTGGCACAATGGAATTGCTCTCACCGTACCACATTGATGTGATCACACTAGTGAAACTGAGATAAAAAGTGCCTCAATATTCTCACCTCATCGTGGTTCCAATTGAATTTAGATAGAACTTTATATTATCTACTCAATTGAAAATTTTACCAAAAACAAATTGATGTGGGTTGTTGTCACTTGCCACCAACTTGACAAAAACAAACCTTAAAGCTTAAGTAACTCAAAATTAAAGAAATGGTCCCAACACCAAATATTAAATTAAAATAATTCACATCAAACTTCAAGTTTAATCTAGCTAGGATTTAAAACTATAATAAACTTTTTTAAAAAATATTATATACATATCGAACAGACCCCAAGAGGCCAAATCCTAACATATATAAAAAGTTGATGTTGATGAATCAAAAGTTAAAGAAGGATAGACCAACGTAGGCTGCAACTTTAGTAATAGTATCAAACGGGACAATTTTCAACAAGTGATTGAAAGAAGTGAAAATGGAGTTCTTCCTCAAGCATTCGGACATAGTTCGATCTCGAAATCGTCACTGTTGGGAGGATTTAACTGTTTATTACTTTCGGTCCAAATATAATTAATATCAGACCATAAAACGAATGAAAATACTTTTAATTACAAAAAAAAAGTGTCAAATGAGACGTTTCCCCTGGCCAACTCCTCCAACATATACACGATGTCGGATAACATCTCAACCCCATTAAGATCAAGCACTACCTCGACAGAAGACGACCCCATCACCCTTACGTGACCATGCTCCGACATCGTGTGCCTCAATATCTTCCCTTTATAACCTTCTGTCACGCTCCGATTTTCTGAAAATCGAGACTAACTTTTTCCATTTTCACAAGGTCGGTTGGGCTGTGTCGGTTTCATCATTTTGATATCAAGCTAAAACTTCCATAGCTAACTCATCATTTAATCGTTCAATAGAACCCAATACACTAAATTACAATACGCATTTGGTTTTTCTATACAATATCTAATAACAAAACTATGATTAACATTCGAACTTCTTTGATTTACTGTTTACATCCCTTTACACATTAAAATACTGCACAATGTAAGTCTGAATACCATACTTGCAATGTAACACATCGAAACATCGTAGACGTCCCATTAGAAATTTTTCTTAACAATCAACGAATGTTGTCGATAATCTGTGAAGTAGAAAGGGGTGAGCTTATGCCCAGTAAGAAATATATATAAAAAAATCGATACTATGCATACCTATATACATATGTCAAAAACATAATTCATAAATATGTAGTCAGTATTAAAATAGTCTAATGGGACTCTATCAGAAGGGATACTATAATTCGTTAAGAGGACCCGACTGAGTATGGAAGGATGCTTTAAAGCACCTCACTTGTCTCGATTCCTAAATCCGATTATAAGGAGTTTCTAAAAACTTTACAAGAAGAAATTCACGCAAAACAAATCAATATAAAAATCCGTTCAAGAAAATGATTTCGAAATTACACCTCTAAAACATAATTCAGAAGATCACTCAAAATGTCACATGTTCAGAAAATTGTACAGAAATCGATCACATAGAAAACCGTTTTAGAAATTGTTTAATAAATCACATAGTAACCAATTTAGAAAATCATTCAGATATCACACTGTAAACTTTTAGAAATCGTTCAGTAAATCATTCAAAACACTATTCAAAAATAGTACAAAAAATACATCCTTCAAAAATAGTTTTTTAAATCAATTAGAGATCATACATAGAAAATTAGTACAGTAAACATTTCAGGAATCACACACTTAGAAAATTGTTCATAAATCACAAATTCAAAAAATTGTTTTGAAATCATATATTTAGCAAAACCAATCACACAATTAGAAAACACTTCAGTGAGTTTATCAAAAAATCTTATAATTAGAAAACCGTTCTATAAATCGACTATAAATCACTCACTCAAAACATGGTTCAAAAAAACTGTTTAATAAACATTTCAAGAATCACACTTAACAAATCATTTAGAAACCAATTGTATGCACCGAAAGTCGTTCAAAGATCGATTACATAGAAAACCATTCAAAATTATTTTCGAAGACAATTCAGTAAACATCCGTTAATCCGTCAGTGAATTGGTTCGATAAATAGTTCAAACAGTTAATAAACATATTCGTAGCCTTTCAATAAAACAGTTCAATGATAATTTAATAGCAAATCAGAAATCCGTTAATAAATAGTACTATAACTCTTCTCCCAAATTTCGGTTATAGAGTAAGCTACAAAATATATCAGAGAATGAATTCTTGTATTGCTGAATCAAAGTTTCAACTATGTAACTTTCACAACTTAATTGCAAAACCATGCAATGCAAACGTCTTAGGTCAATCAAAAACCATGTAGATTGGTGTTCAACTGACATTCAGTTAATCTTAAACTAGTTAGAAAAATATGCAGATTTTTAAAGTCCAATTAACACTTGTACTATCAAAATCAAGCCATTTTCAAATTCCCAAGTTCACATGTCAGAGTTTCAAAAATCATTCAAAAATCCAAATAAATCATAATCGTTGCAGAATTCAGAATTTCGATATGAAAATACGAGAAATCATATAGAATTCAAATAATTAGTACCCAAAACTCTCCATAAATAAATCATAATCAATTTCAGTAACTCATATAAAAGTTGAAAATCATAATTAATAAAATTCAAATAATTTATATTCACTCAGAATTCAAAGTTCAGATATTTAAGATTCAAAAATCATTCAAAATCCAGATAATCATAGTCATTTTAGATTTCAAAGTTCAAATATAAAAGCTTCAGAGATCATATAAATTCAAATAAATCGAAAGTGATGGAGACATGGCAATATAAAACATTTCTAATAGCTTCCATCATGCAATTTCATAAAACATCCGAAAAATTAGTTCTAAAACACTTCGTAAACAATATAAATCACTTTTAAACAAATAACGTAGGGGTTACAAATCATAAAGCATATTTAACATATATAATGAAATCGGAAACTAATAAAGTCTGGGAGTTCTTTGATCTATGTTAACCAAGGATTTACCATCCCAGTATAAATAAACAGTGGAGACTGGGTTTCACCCAATAGACTTATGCTATAGACGTATGGCCATAGTCAAGGGTATCACAGTGTGTACTAGCCAAGTAACACCTATGGGAGCTAGATGACTAGGCTAGAGTCAACAGCAATCGGAACGGAATAGAAAGCATGTGCCTGCAAGTAGCTACGGGGCCAGTAGTCTCAACACATTTCACAAAACATTTCAAAATGTTTACGAAGATCAATTTAGTAAAATATATCTTTAAATTAGTTTCTGAAGTATTAAAATCATAAAATCTTTACACTTGAAATATAAAAATTCTTCAAATATTCTCAGTCCAATAACAGATATTCAAAATATTTTATTTGCATATCACAAAAACATGAAAACATAAATGAATCATGAAACATGCAAAAATTATTAAAAATCTCTTCGAAATCTGAGCTACAATCTATTACGCATTATGACATTTATAAACTTTAATTTCCCAACATATAATCATATCCCCTTTTTATGCATGAAAATTATTCCAAGTAATGTATTTTAAAATATAAGTTCATTTACGAAAATTTCGGCAGCATAACAGTACTTTTTATCCTAACCTCCTTGCACGAAAAACGCAGTTTATAACCATAATTCCAGTTTCACAATTTATCCAAAAAAATCAAATTCAATTTCATAAAAATTTGTTTTCAACAATCCAATGCATCATAGTATCCCTACGTCTTATCTCTCTCTCTCTCTCTCTCTCTCTCTCTCTATATATATATATATATATATATTCCTTACCACTTAGCTTGCTGTAGTGGTATTCGTCAGCACCAGTCTTATTTTTTGACTTTCGAGCTGTAAAACACTGTACAAACACGGTCAAGCCATCATACTTTAATTATAAAAATGTTTAACTCTTCATAACCTATCACATTGCCTACAGTACTTCCATTTTAGCCTTTTTCACATCGGTGCTAACACTGCAACTACAGTCAAATCATCTCCGATTTTAGTTCCGATTTCACCTACGGTATCATATTAATTCATACATTATTCTAAGACCCAAAACACATTAAATTAAGCATGAATTCTACCTCCCCTTTGCTTAGGCCGAACATGAGTTCTTTTTTACACAACTCATTTAAACAATTTAAGCTTAAATTCATGCTTTTCACATGTTCTACATTAATTCTACATCAAATTCTCATTGAATCACATTATGTTCATGAAGGAGTATGCTTGGCCAAACCCTAGAGGAGTATATTTTCATGGCTTTAATTCAATCCAAGCCTAGGTACAAGCTTAAACACCTTAAATACATAGTTAAAAACCATTAAATCATGAAAATTTCAAAATTTCTCTCATCTTTCTCCATGACCAGATCTGGCCTTGAATTTGGCCACTTTAGGACTTGATTTTGGTGTCAAAAGATAGAGTACTAAAAACTGGGTAAGATTGGGGAAGACAGTTTTCGGTTTCGATGTCTATTTTTCAAAGTTTTGGTGACTTTCTCTGTCTTGGTTCAAGCTTGGTTATGAAAGAAATGAGGGAGGCTGATGGCTGACGAGGAAGATGAAGGAGGCTGCTGGAAAATTCTGAAATATTGACATTTTATAGTGCAAATTACCATTTTGCCTTATACTTAAGAAAATCTTCTAATTTTGTCCTTCACGATTTACCTCATTGAAAACAATCAGTCTAATCTTCAAAATATTTTATTCAATCATAAAATACATTTATTTAACCTAATCTAATCATTGGTTGAGTTTTTGTTGAGGTTCGACTGATCATTTGGGTGAAATTACCAAAATACCCCTAACTGTTGAATCGCATAATTTTCTACATTTTTCGCATGATTTGATCCATTAGTCCACATGTCCTAGGACTTTATTACATGAGGAATTTTTTATTACTAACAGTTGGTCAAAAGTCAATTCAGTTTGACAATTATTCACGAAAATTTCTTGAGCCTATGAACACAATCATCATTTTCGAAATTGTTGCAAGTTTTTCAAAACATGCTCAAACAAAGGAATTTCAAGATGCAGATTGCTCTTATCTCAGTATTTCACTCCAAATATCATGACTCTAGAGTTTCTCCCCAATTTGGACTGTAGAAGTCCTATGGGGGCTCACGTGACACTTTTCCTTCCATAAGTCTAATTATTCTATTTTCTTGGTAATTCATCCTTTATTTTTTTATTTCCATAATTTTTAAATTATGTAATCTATTAAAAAAATGTGGTCTTCACACCTTTCACCATGTCCAAGCTAGTAAAATCCATGTGATACACGTTCGAATTTCTCACTTTCAAAGTAACTAACAAAGATAGATCCACAACTATGAAAGGTGTTGTATGAACTTGCATGCAGTTAACATGCATCCCTACCAGTGGCGGATCTTGACATTCGAATTTGAGGGGGCCAAGTATAAACCAGTTAAGCTATTTGTGAGTTATTTAAGTTCTACATGAGTGGCTTGACTTAATAATTACTTGAATTTGGCTCATTTATTTTGAGCTAAACTTAAGATTGAGTTGCTCGAGAAACTAGTTGAGTTAAATTTGAGTATTAAAATACTCGAATCGAACGACTCATGAGTCTAATCGAACTTTTTTTAATATATATTTAATATTTTATTATTAATTTACTATTTTACTCTTATTATATATAATTAAAAATTAACAAATTGAGTCTATCGAGTTCAGTTCGAGCTTGAACGACACAAGTATTTTGTCAAGCCGAACTCGAGCTTAAAAAACCCTCGAATTTTCGAGTCAAACCTAGCTCAAGTTTGATACTAAATCATCTCCACTCAATTACACTTCTAAAGCCAAGTAAAATTTTAAATTACATCAATTTTACTTGAGTTATGTATACTAATTATAAAAAATAACAAGTTTGTAAAATTATAAATCTTATAAATTTATAAACAAATGTATAATGAAACAAAATACAACAAATAGATTATAATTTCATCTAAAATTGTGAATGATTTTTTTAAAAAAATTTTCAAAAATTGAATCTAAACTATGTAATAAGTGAATTATATATGGTAAACTTTCTTGATCATTTCCTTTGAAAATTTAAAATTAGATATATATAAATAAACTAAATTATATCAAACAAAAATTATATAATATATCTTTAAAATAATAAAATTGAATATGTTTTTCTTACATTTTACAAAGTGATCCCAATCTAATTTTGGTATTGAAAAAAATTGTAAGATTTTTTAAAGAATAATTCTTCATAAGTAATCAAGACAAGTGAATATAATATTATGTTATAAAAAAACAAAAATTCAATTATTCCAATTTTTTATTCAATAAAAATAATTTAAATAATATCTAGCATATATTTACAAGTATATAAAAAGATAAAATGACATACAAACCTTGTGTAAAGAAATATTCAAATGTTTGAAGGGGCCAAAACTATTTATTATAAATAATATATTTATTAATTTACAATTATATTATATATAAATTTTATTTTTCCGAAGTTTGGTTTGGGGGGGGGGGGGGGGGGGGGTTGGGTGGCGCGCGCTGGGGGTGGCCAGGCTTACCATCCGCCTCTGATCCCTACGATCTTAACTTCAGGGTCAGACGGCTAGAAAATGAACACCAAGGTAGCTAACAACACCCAGGAAGCCGTGCATAGCATCCTATAACCGCGCCAACCGAGTCCCGGGCAGTAATTATAGAGAAAAACAGCGTTGCTTTAATTAGGAAGTTGAGGAGGTAATGCAGTGTAGTATTGGGATGGCAACGGCCGTTCTTCTAGTGATGATGGTGGATCAAGTTTGGAGAGAGCCATTGACGTGTGAGAGAAATATTACTTACGAGTCTGTGTTAAGGAAGAGTAGCGTATAGTGGCCTAGCCAGAAAAAAATTTCTGCTAGTCGTATTTCAACTTTCATTCTGTTCTGTCACCAAAAAAAAAAAACACTTTCATTCTGTTCTGTGAACAAAATATTCTTCTGCATTATATATCTGGTCATATCAGTATACCAACTGAAATCTTTTTTGGATTAAGTAAAAGAAAAAACCAATCTGATTATGAATATATCGAAATTGTGAAGCACAATAAAAATGTATATGGATAGATAGAAGGATTAGAGAGAGAAAATAAATAGCAGTAAAATGATATATGATTCCAATATGTAAGGTCTACGAAGCATCTCATTTTAAAGAAAAATTTTCTGTGTAAATCTCAAAAGTTTTAAAATTATAAAAATATAGAGAATTCGTCTAGTTATTAACTTAGTTAAAAAGTTAATACAATGAAAATAGATATTATTTTATGTTTATTAGATATTAATCCCCTATGAATTTTAAGAGTTAATAGGTTTTTAAATTCCATTCTTTTTACTACATTATTTTATTTTTTTTCTTCTGAAAGAACAAGGCAAATGATGCATCTAGACACAAAAGTAACAATTTTTTTATATAAAATTACATGTATCATTAAATATTACAATCATATTTAATTAATAAATTTTAATATACATAAAAATGAGAAATCGATAAGCAAATCAAACTAAAGACGAAGATTTGGCCTAATCAGTATTATCCTTTTTTAGGAACGATTAGATCCCTCCCCTTTTTACACCCACCTGTGAACTAAAAAAAAAAAGCAAATCAAATTAACAACCAAAAAACCAATATGTAATTGGACAAAACTAAAACTAAATTAGTCTTAAATTTGGAGACTTAGAGATTTCAAAACCTCCTAATTCCTACCAGGACAATTTTATAGACAAGAAAATAATATTTGTTTTAATAGGTAAAAGCTATAGACTAATATCCTTTAATAGCGTATATGAAATTGTATTTCACATTTTAATCAAATATTTTTATTAGTGTATTAGTTATTCATATGATATAAAAAAGAACTTTTAGTTTTTTTTGAAAGTCAGATATATTATTTATTTTTATTATAAAAATTTATGAAAATTTTATTTATTTAATCCATTTCTTTGAGTTTTTGTTTATTTCAATGAGGCCAATAAAAAAATTACACACAAATTTACTATCAGACCAAAAACTATCTTCTTTTTTTTTTAAATTGAGTGTATGAGGCTACGCCATTAGTGTTAATTTTCAGAGAAAGGTGGGTTTTCTGTCTGCTTATTCTTTATTAAGATTGTTTTTGAGTGTGGCAAATGGTGAGAGTTTTGTTTTTCTCTTTTTGGGTCAAAAGTTGTTTAGGTTTTGATCATTAATTTGTTAGAAATAGCAACCATGAGAAACTATGTGAATGATTAGTTATATAGTGCTGCAATAAGGTTATAGAATGATTTTGTTGACAGAATATTTAAGCAAAGCTTCATCATTCACCCATAAGTTGTGGTTCAGTTAGTAACGCAGGTTGAGTTTATGAGAATAGCTTTCAGGTTCGAACCCCACTAAACACACTTTTAGGGAGGGGTGAGGAGCTTTAACTGTGACTAAGCTCCGAACAAGATTAGTCTCAGACCGCTAAAATGGATGAATATACTTATGGTTTATACAAAAAAAAAACTTCATCATTCAATGTCTTTGTCAAAGCTTTGATATGGTTTGCTAAAACTTTCTTTACCTGTTAGCTTTTTCCAACATGCAATCCCTGGATGTAACTATGGTACACCGAACAAAAGGGTACTCCATAGCGTTTAGGCTATCAAATAATCAAATTCAAATAGTAATTTTATTATTCATCACGGGTTCAGGTAATAATCTTAAAATACTTTACTAAGCAAATCCGATAATAAATAATAATTTTTAAGTCTTATTATTTTTTATTTATAAATTATTTATTCTTAATATAATATTTAATTAAATTAATTCATTAAGTATTTAGTTATGATTTTTTAATATTAATTTATTTTTATGAGTTTAATTTTATTTTCTTAGTAATATACATTAAATTTGATTTTAATTTTAATTTTAAAAGTCAAATTTTTATTTAATAAACACATATTTGGCAAATTCGAGTAGTTAACAAAATTTTTATATTATATGGATAATATTTGAGTAGTAAAAATAAAAAAAATATTCAAGTAGTTAAACCAATTTAAATATTGTAAACTATAGTGAGATTCGGATTTGAGTATCCAAAATTAATAAGTACCATATCCGTTGTTATCTCTAAGTAACGTCACATATACAATTTGAAAGAGGAGCAAAAAAATTCATTTAATGCATTCTCCAATTTTATATATAGAGAAAAATTTGACAATTCGTATCTATTAGATAAAATTATATTCATGTTATATAATACGAAAATTATATCAATTTTCATTATAATATACCAAATACAAAATATTCTTTTTAATTTTTATTAAATTCATATATAATTTTACAAGTTTTAATCTATATCACTCTTAAATCTTTTTTTTATTAATTTTTTTTAATCATTCTCGTGTGATATTATTTTGCCACATAAAATTTATTGTTAACTTTCAAAAGTTCGAAGCTGCAAATGGCTTGCCGGGCTCCACAATAATCAATACAATATCCTTTAGTACAATAATTGCTAGTACCATGTCCGAGATTGTTGTTTGGAAAAACAGATATAAACAGGACTTTGAATAAAAATATTAAGATCAACTTAATTGATTTATTCAACTTCTTTTAATGGTTATTACAATAATTATGAGGTTCAAATTTTACATTTGCAATTTCTTTCTCTTGTCCCTGAATTGTGATCTTCTTTTATAATTAATACATATAATATGAGTGGGATGAGAAATTAAGAGTACAAATGAGACTAATGAATATAAAAGCATCAACCAATTTCAAAATGAAGGATGGTATACGGTAAGTCTTCCTTTTGATAATCTTGTCGACGTATCATAAGTCTTCTTTTGATTATCTTGTCTGGAGATCTCTCAATCTTAAGTGGTATCAAGCAAGATCTTAAGAAACAAAGAGACACACAACATGCTTTACTCCTCTTTCTTTGACATCCCATGGTACTTGCATTGTATCCAGTTCGGCAGTTCCTGTTTTCACAACATCAATGGCAAGTAGTTAGAAAACAACACTTCATTACTCATATGCCTAAACTAAACTCCAAAAAAGTGCATGTTTGAACAGTTTATAAAAGAACTCGTCCACCACTGTAGAAGCAGAATCCAATTTGGCTTTCAAAATTTTAAAATATAACAGAATCCAAATGTTTGACTTTCAAAATTTTAAAATTTTTAACTTATGCAAAAGGAAATTTTTTTTTCAAAAAATGCTAATTTTAATAATACGCATATGATGAATTTTTGTACATTTCATTTTGCTTTTCAGTAATTCACAAAACTATCAGGAAGATTTTATTATCTTCACATTAATTCATTTATTTTTGTAATTTTTATATTAATATTATTTTTTAATTAGCAAAAATATTTTTTAATTCTATTTATCTGTTTCACTTAAAAACTTATGATTTAACTAAATTTGTTATTTTATTTTTTTATTCTTTAAAAATATACAAAAATTCTATTAAAATAGTTTTCAACACTATACAACACTTTTGTACGTAGTTTTACAAACTTTAATTTAACTCTTCTTAACAGCATTTTTAAAACAACTCTACTTAAATAGCATTTTTTATAAAAGCTCCAACCGGACCAACATGTATCACCCAAAAGTTTCATGGAGAATTTCCTCTTCACATGCTTTGAAATCAAAAAGTATAAACCAGGATGTGACATGAACTTCAAATACTAGCTCAAACACTAGCAGTTAATTATGCATTATCGAGTGATATTACATGCATTCCGATAATTGATAAAGGTGCATTGAAACAAAAGTCATCTGCTAAATATTGCCTATAAGTATTATGTATTATAGATTTTCTAGATAGAAATCAACATCAAGTTGCTTGCTAAAAAATTAGGAAATAGGTTAAAAAAAGATTAGATACTTCATACATACCTCTCCTTTGATACTTGTCAATTTTGCCGAAATGCTTCGAGGAAATCGCTAGAACTTAACAAAGAGCTGAAAAGCAAGTAAATAGCAGTAGAGACAATTAGTTATAGGTACAGATGTAACAGCATTGATGCAACATTTCTTTTCTTTTCCTGCTGACAAATGACGATGAAAGAATTAGAAGTTCATTTTGATACAAAGCATTGTGTAAAAAAACTAATTTATAGTAGATGGAAAATCATCTTCATCTCTATAATTCAGCCATAAAAACGTGTGTAATGAAGTTAAAAACTATATATGCTGTGAAGGTGGTTGTAAGGCTGTTATTGCAAATTTAAAACCAAAATGCAACAACATAGGAAAAGACAAATCCTTATCACATGCCAGTTTGGTAGTAATGTTTTAAGAATTAGGAAAATTTTAGACAATTCAACCACAAATTTCAGCAAATAATATGCCATACACTTGAATGCGCTGTAAATTGGATAGATACTAATAATAAAATATAAGAGCACCTGTCGAGCGGCTGCAATTGCAATACTCCAAACTCTTCAGTAGAAGAGCAGTTTACTTCCGTGCATAGACCATCAATTATGATGCTGGAGATGTGAGAAATTTTAAGCCAGTCCTCTCCTGTCTCCTTTCTGCAACGTTCCGAGAGAATAGGACTCTGACTTATGTCCAATTGCTTTAGACTTGCATTCTGAACAATGTAGTATGGCAGTGCATTTAACTTTGGGCAGGAATCAATTGTTAGGGAACAAAGCCGAGGCATAACACTAATATGCTCTTCTTCACTTGTTAATGGGGTCCAATAATCCCACTTTTCCATATCACGAAATTCGAGATGTTTTAAACAAGGAAAGGCAATAATAGATGAAGGGGATTCTGAAGATGGAGATAATGTTGATACCTCTTCTCTTTCAACACCCAAAAATTCAACTCCTACTTTTTCCAAGCTTCTCATTCCCCTTAAATAGAGTGATTCAAGGGATGGCAATTTCCCCAAAGGAGGCAAAGAGTTTAAATGAAAGCAAAAACCCAGTGAAACATGCCTCAGCTTGTTCAAGCCCATCATCCACTTGGGGGAAACGGTGGGGCTACTGTAGCCCCAAATCTCTAACTTTTCCAAGAAAGGGGGTGGTTGTAAAGCTTCAAGAAGTCTTTCATCATCTTTTCTCTTTGACGTCAACCCCTTGGAATTAGTAAAATCTAGTATCAAACCGCAGAGGCCTTTCTTGTTTTGAAGTTCTGCTTTCTTAGCTTCATTCACATCACACGCAAATCCCAGTCCACTTATCTTAAGATGCCCTCGAAGATGCACTAAGTTTTGGAGTTCTCCAAGGGTAGATGCTTTGCTGTTAATGCCATCATCCACAGCCACAAACACCCTTAGTGTCTGAAGGTTTGTTAATCTCCCAATTCCTTTTGGCATTGCCATCAAGCTCAACTCTGTCTTCCCATTCTCAAGATGCCTCAAGTTGATAACTTTTCCAATTCCACACGGCAATTCTTTAAGACTATCACACCATGTGAGGTTTAAGGTTTGTAAGTTACATAACTGGCATAGTGATTCAGGTAATTTTTTCAACTTTCTATTATGTTTCAAGTTAAGGTATCTCAAATGAACCAATTTTCCTATTTCATCAGGAAGTTCTTCAATTGAATTTCCAAACAAACTGTTACTCAAATTTAATGTTCTTAGACAGGTCAATTGATCAAACAACTTTGGCAAAGATGTGGTTAATGATGAAGTATCATGATTGCTTGAGTCAAAAAAGAGGCTACGCAACTTTTTACAACAGTAAGTATTAGGGTCTATTGGTACAGCTTCTCTACGAATCATTGTTATATGACGAGCCTTTTCACAAAACTCTACTCTTAACTCTTCAAAACCATTATTTACTAGTATCAAACATTCGGCTTTCGTTAAAAGCTGAGCAAAATCATGTACTATATCATGCATTTTGCATTCCGTAATGCCATTGTCAAGTTCAAACCTTTTAAAATCCAGAAAAAAAGAGCGCATCATTAGCTCATCAAAATATTCCTCACCAACAATCTCCATCTCCTTGCATTGCACTCCCTTCAGGTAATCTTGTGCCATCCACAACTTGATCAATTCATCTTTGTTTAAGACCTTATCTTTTGGAAAAACGGAGCAATACGAAAAGCACTGCTTAAGAGCCAAAGGTAACTCATAATAACTCAAAAATAAGGGACGGAAAAGATCTCGCTCAACTTCTTCAAGGCCCCATATTTCACTATCCAAGATATTTTGCCATTGTTCTTTAGTTCTTTTGAACCGCAACAAGCCGCCTAGAATCTTTGCTGCAAGTGGCAAGCCCTGACACTTTTTTGCAATTTTCCTGCCAGTATCCAATAAATTTTCACACACCTCTCTTGTCCTCCCGTAAAATGCTCTATGGCTAAGTAATAACCAACATTCCTCCTGAGACAAGGTTTTTAATGAAAATAAGTTTACTTCCATTGTTCCCATGATTATGGCAACTTTTTCACTACGAGTGGTTAACAAAATTCTGCTCCCTGGAGAGCAACGCTTGAGGGAATTTTTCAGTTGCTCCCATTTTGTTGCATCTTCAGTCCACACATCATCCAACACAAGTAACATTTTCTTCCCCAAAACATGACCATGAATTTGCTGCAAAATGTAATCCTTTCCAACTAAATTCAGAGGTTTGCCTTTAAAAGCTTCAAGGATCTCTTTGGCAACGCTTATCTCATCAAAAGGATCAGAGACACATATCCATATTCTCTTGTCAAAATGACATTTAACCTCATTGTGATTGTAAACCAGTTGAGCAAGTGTCGTTTTACCGATACCTCCCATCCCTACAATAGAGATGACACGGAAGCTAGGATCTCCTGCAGTACTATTCTCCCCCACCAACATGTTCAGTAGACTTGTTGTCTCTCGACACCTACCATAAACTTCTTCTTCATCTATGAAAGAGGAAGTTATTTGCCTTTTGGGTTCTTCAACTCCCTTCTCTAACCCAAATTTAAATTTATCTTTTTCAGTAGCTATACAGTCAAGTTGTTTATTCAAATCTTTTATCTTTGAAGCAATATTATAGTATAGAATTCTTCGACAGGTAAAAGAAGAGATAGAATAACGTATCTTCTTAAGCAAGGGGAAATTTTCATCTTCTTTTTGTTCTTCCTCAAGTTGTGATTTGAGTTTTGCAGTATTCCACTCATCCAATACATCATCAACGTCATAGGCTACATCTTTGAGTTTCTTTAACCAATTTCTCACATTGGCATCCTTTACCTGTTGAGGGCAAACATAAAATTAACAAATGCATTAGCAACCCAAGTATTTATTCAATGAGCAATTATATGCAGTCCAATATTTTTAGTCCAAACTTCTGTCCAACTAGACAGAGTGGAATGAAGCAGGCTACTTTCAAACTTGAACACTCGAATGAAAAAAGCATTTCCTTTCATAGGGAATTATTTTAGGTAGTAATTTAAAAAGTCCAAGTTTTAAGATTTCGAATTGGGAATCAACTATTGTTTAAAATCTTGAATTACAAACCCTAGATTCATCCAAACACAGGATTTCAAATTCAATAATTCATTTTGAGAGTTTCTATTCAAACCCATATTTTTTCTTGCTACACCCATTTCTTTTCATAGTTTACTGTTCACACACAAAGAAAAATAGGTGTGTGCAGAAAAAATGTAGGTGTGCTTAGAATTCCTCATTCATTTTTTTTAGTCAAAAGATTTAAAAAGCCAACACTCAACCCTAGAGTTACCCCATCCCAAATTCATGTTCTCAAAGTCAACCTCGCGACATGATTAGCATAAACCATGTTTCAATGGAGTCCAATGCCTCTTCACGAAAAAATGGGAGGTCCTCAAATTACATGTCAAATCAAAACTTTTTTTTCTTTTTAATTTTTAAGTTACAATTGTTTACGTTCACATATTCCGCAAGAGACAAATTAAAGGAAGAAGAAAAGTACAATTTAGAGGGTCCATCGTTGACAAAATAGACGGTCTTACTCCGTATTCACATATAACCATGTGAAAGTTATCCATGACTAAAAAAACAAGGCTACAAATGAACAAAAAAAAAAAAACAGGGGCTACATTAGCCTCGTACCTCTTTTGCTTCTGCATCTTGAAGAACTGATTGAATGTCCTGAAAGTTGACGATCATTTTTCGGATTTCTTCTTCAGGAGCCAGAGCCACCGCAACGTTGTCTTTTATCTCCTCGGGTATCGTTATCAAGGAACCCAACCCCTCCAGAACTACCGTAATAATGGATTTCGCCATTGCTTTTTTCTTCAGACTGATAAGAAAATAAAATAACGACCCAGGGTCCTGTCCAAACTATGTTACAGAAGAAAGAAAAACCCAAAGAATCAAGAAAAAAAAGTATTGGCTTCCTCGCGAAGGTATGGTTGGAATTAAGGCTTTTTATTTTCTGGTGAAGGTGCGATTGGGTGGAGTTTTGCACCTTTTTCTTTTTCAATTTATTCCTTCTTTTTTTGGTGTGAATTTATTCCTTCTTTTAGTGCTGCTTTCCGTTAAAACTTAAAATGAATGAAGACCCTCTGCAACTCTGACCATATGGCGTAATGATAAATTAAAATCAAAACCTTTGGTCATGAACAAAAAAAAATCAAAACCTTTGCTATGAAGGCACGACAGTATTGCATTACACGCAAGGTAGTGGAATCACACCTAATTTAAGTTAGGCAAAAGATATGTTTTTTTAATTTTTCGAAGTTTCTACTTTTTTTTTTCCGATTTATCTTACGTGATACTATTAAGGTGTGTAAAATAACAAATTATTTGTAAATTATTCAAGTTTATTAAATAATTATTTAAATATGATTCGTGTATTAAACTCAATTTAATTAAATATTTCATTAAATTAAATTCTAATATTTTTTAATTTTTTTTACATGAGTTTGGAAGGATTTAAATATTGTTCAAAAACTTATTAATGAATTAAATATTTTTACATTTAATTAAAATCTTTTGAGAATTTTAATGAAAATTTAATATTTAATTATTATTTTTTATTTTTGTAATATAATTAAAAATAATAAATTAAATTTTAATTATTCAAATATTTTATAAAATCAAACAAATTGAAAAAGACGATCAAAATATTAAACTTTAAAATTTTGAGTCTAATCAATAACGAATTTAATATTAAAATCATGTGATCTTTATTTTAAAAATCTGAAGATCTGGTTATGATTGTGACATGCTGGCAGCCTGTCAAGCTTACGGCGGCTAGCCGAAATCCAGGATTTAAAACGCAATCTGGCCCCACTTTATCAAGGGAGGAAAGATGTAAGTTTTCCAAATCCAACATCTGAATTTTATTATTGTTTGTCTCATTTAGCCTTGGTGATTTAGTTCCGTTCTTGACACGATTTATATATCTTTGATTTGACTTGAAAGAAATAGTAAAATTTTTTTTTTTTAGTACGAAAGAATTTGATTTTACTCTTTGCTCTTAAGAGATTGTTTGATTCGTGAAAATTAAAATTGTTTAAAAAATTATTTTATTTTTAAATCATTTTATTTGACAAATTTTGAAAAATTTTAAATTTCACAGTTTGGTTGCATGAGGAGAAATGTTTGATTTTTTATGTTTAATTCAAGAAATTCAAGATGGCTAAATGACGTATTTTACTATTATATCTTTTTATATTAAAGTGAATAAATAGTTTATTTAAAGTGAATAACACTTTTTTTTGGTCTAAACCATCCGGTATCCCTATACTTTTGGTATAGGACTAATCCGGATTCGAGCCGGACAGGACCTAAAGGGCAGCAAAGCTCTTCTTCAAGAGTTTTATGTTTAACATATTTATTTATATGTTTATTTATTTATTATTTAAGCTTATTCATTTAACAAATGTTAATTAATTTATTTAACATAAGTTAATTAATTAGTCCATTTGTTTATAAGATATTTAATATGTAAATTATTTTAATTTATTTAATTAGTTAAGCTATTCATTTGTAAGATGTTAATTAATTTATTTACTAAATTAACATTTTTATAGAAATTGGTTCTGTCATTTTTTTCATAATAGAAGTCAGTGTTTGGGATAGTAAAAGAAAAAGAAGATGTCCTTTCCATTCCTTGACTTGACCAGAAATTACAGGACAACTGGCCCACTTAAAACCAGGATTTAAAACCCAATCTGGCCCCACTTAATCAAGGGAGGAAAGATATAAGTTTTCCAACATCTTAATTTTATTATTGTTTTCCGCATTTAGCCTTCGTGATTTAGTTCCGTTCTTGACACGACTGATATATCTTTGAATTGACTTGGAAGAAATCGTGAAATTATTATTATTTCTTTTTAGTACGAATGAATTTGATTTTGCTCTTTATTTTTAAGGAATTGATTGGTTCACGAAAATTAAAAAAAAATTTGAAAATTTTTTTACCCTCAAATCATTTTATTTGACGAATTTTGAAAAATTTTAAATTTACCAATTTGATTGCATTAGAAGGAATGTTTCATTTTTATGTTTGATTCAAGAAATTTAATATTGCTAAATGACACATTTTACTATTCTATCATTTTGTATTAAAGTGAATAAATAGTTTTTTTAAAGTGAATAACACTTTGATGGAAGTTATGTTTAACATACTTATTTATATGTTTATTTATTTATTTATTTATTATTTAAGCTTATTCATTTAACAAATGTTAATTAATTTGTTTAACACAAGTTAATTAATTAGTCCATTTGTTTATAAAATATGTCAATTATTTTGATTTATTTAATTAATTAAGCTATTCATTTGTAAGATGTTAATTAATTTATTTAGTAAATTAACATTTTTATATTAATTGGTCATTTGTTTATAGGATATTTAATATATAAATTATTTTGATTTATTTAATTAGTTATACTATTCATTTGTAAGATGTCAAATAATCTATTTACTAAACTAACATATTTATTTAATTAGTCCATTTGTGGGGCATGAGGACATGGGTATGTGAAACATGTCAAAATCCTAAAATGGCCTCAAAATGCAATAATTAAAGTAAAGGCTTTTAATATTAGATAGATTTAGGGGTAAAATGATCACAAAATGCAATAATAGAGGGTAAAATATCACGAATTAAAATCTTATTTTTAAGAATCAAGTGTCAAATATCGTATTGTAAGATACGGCAAATAATTTTAAAATTAATTATAAATAATACATACACATATAAGATAAATAAAAAAATGTTATACATATTAATAGGATTGAGTATATGATAAAAATAAGAAATATAATTGTTTGTAAACTCTTAACATACTCATTAATAGTATATATTTTTAAATTATATTTTTAATTTTCTAACTAAAAGTTTAATTTTAATTCAATTTTTTCAATATTAAATTATCTAGAGAATATGTTTTTAAGTTTTTTTAGGTTAAAAAAATAAATATATTATACATATTAATAAGATTAAGTGAGTATATGATAGTAATAACACTACAAGAAAAATGATTTTCAGCGACGGAAATTTAGCTACGGAATTTTTCCGTCGCTGATAATTAGTATTAGCGACGGATTAGCGACGGATTAGCGACGGAATTTATAATGAATTTAGCGACGGAATTTATAATGAATTTAGCGACGGAATTAGAGACGGATTAGCGACAGAAATTCGTCGGTAATTAGCGACGGAATATTTTCCGTCGCTAATTCTGTCGCTAATTATGGCGGGATATACTGTTTAATTGCGCCAAATTATTAGCGACGGAATTAGCGACGGAATTATCCGTCGCTAAACCCAAAACATAAGTGGAATTTAGCGACGGAATATTTCCGACGCTAATTCCGTAGCTAATGGGCTTTAGCTACGGAATTAGCGACGGAAAAATTCCGTCGCTAAATTCTCATATAATTTTCGGTGAACAATGTTCATGGAATTTAGCGACGGAATATTTCCGTCGCTAATTCCGTAGCTAAATCCCATTAGCTACGGAATTAGCGACGGAAAAATTCCGTCGCTAAGTAGATAAAAATTTCTCAACCGAAAAAAGCATGGGAATTTAGCGACGGAATTTTTCCGTCGCTATTTCCGTAGCTAAATCCCATTAGCTACGGAATTAGCGACGGAAAAATTCCGTCGCTAAATTCCCATTAATTTTACAATAGAAAAATCATGTGATAATTTAGCGACGGAATTTTTCCGTCGCTAATTCCGTAGCTAATGGGCTTTAGCTACGGAATTCGCGACGGAAAAATTCCGTCGCTAAATTCCCATGCTTTTTTCGGTTGAGAAATTTTTATCTACTTAGCGACGGAAATCCGTCGCTAATTCCGTAGCTAATGGGCTTTAGCTACGGAATTAGCGACGGAAAAATTCCGTCGCTAAATTCCCATGCTATTTTCGGTTGAGAAATTTTTATCTACTTAGCGACGGAATTTTTCCGTCGCTAATTCCGTAGCTAATGGGCTTTAGCTACGGAATTAGCGACGGAAAAATTCCGTCGCTAAATTCCCATTAATTTTTCCGCCGAAAAAACATGTGGGAACTTAGCGACGGAATTTTTCCGTCGCTAATTCCGTAGCTAATGGGATTTAGCTACGGAATTAGCGACGGAAAAATTCCGTCGCTAAGTAGATAAAAATTTCTCAACCGAAAAAACCATGGGAATTTAGCGACGGAATTTTTCCGTCGCTAATTCCGTAGCTAAAGCCCATTAGCTACGAAATTAGCGACGGAAAAATTCCGTCGCTAAGTAGATAAAAATTTCTCAACCGAAAATAGCATGGGGAATTTAGCGACGGAATTTTTCCGTCGCTAATTCCGTAGCTAAAGCCCATTAGCTACGGAATTAGTGACGGAAAAATTCCGTCGCTAAGTAGATAAAAATTTCTCAACCGAAAATAGCATGGGAATTTAGCGACGGAATTTTTCCGTCGCAAATTCCGTAGCTAAAGCCCATTAGCTACGGAATTAGCGACGGAAAAATTCCGTCGCTAAATTCCCCATGCTATTTTCGGTTGAGAAATTTTTATCTACTTAGCGACGGAAGTTTTCCGTCGCTAATTCCGTAGCTAATGGGCTTTAGCTACGGAATTAGCGACGGAAAAAGTCCGTCGCTAAATTCCCCATGCTATTTTCGGTTGAGGAATTAATGGGAATTTAGCGACGGAATTTTTCCGTCGCCAATTCCGTAGCTAAAGCCCATTAGCTACGGAATTAGAGACGGAAAATTTCCGTCGCTAATTCCCTCCAAAATTCCCTCCAAAATATTTAGAAAGGGTCAAAAAATTAGCGACGGAATTTTTCCGTCGGTAATTCCGTAGCTAAAGCCCATTAGCTACGGAATTAGAGACGGAAAATTTCCGTCGCTAATTCCTCGTGTAGCGTGTTAGATCTAGTTAGCGACGGAATTTTTCCGTCGCTAATCCGATTGAAATTCCATCGCTAATACCTCGAAATTCGTAATCCACTCTCTTTTTCTTCTTCTTCCGCCCGTGATAGTCAAATTTCTCCTTGTTTTTCTCTTCCTCTCCCCGTTGCGCCGCCGTCCCTTGCCCCACCGAAGGTCTGAAGCTCGCCGCCGATCACCTCTCTCCTCTCATCACCGCCGGCGCCTTCTAGTTTTTAAAGAAAAAAACCAACACAGCCCACTCCTCTGAAGCTTGCCACTGCGCCCTGCCATCGCCGCTGCTGCCGCCCGCCCCTGCCATCGCCGCTGCTGCAGCCCGCCCCTGCCATCGCCGTTGCTGCCGCCACTGCCCGCCGCCGCTGACCTGCCGCCGGTCGTCCTTACCGCCGGTCATACTATTGGTATATAGTAGTTGTATTATTTTTAAATTTAAAAGATATAATTATTTGTTTGGTAGTTTGTTTATGTAAAATATATATTTATTTGTATTTATAATAATTTTAGTAGAAATTTTGTATTTATTGGGAAAAATTATTTTTGTTAGATTTAAAATATATAAATTTATTTATGTAAATTTAATTTGGTCATATTAGTATTAATTATAAAAATTTATTGTTGTTTTTTGTATCTAATTATATGATAGTAATAGATTGATTGAACTACTATTATTAATTTTTATTTATTTGTTTAATTTGTTTATTTAAAATATATATTTAAAATGTTAATTTGTTTTTAGTTGTTTATTTTTGTTTGTCCGTATTTATAATAATATTACTAGAAATTTTGAATTTAAATGTTTAAAGTTATTTTTGTTACATTTTAAATATATAAATTTATTTATGTAAATTTAATTTGGTCATAATATTATTAATTCTGAATATTTATTATTGATTTAGTGTATCTAATTATATGATATTAATAAATTAATTGAATTAGTATTATTAATTTTGGGATTAATGTGAGATATATACATTGTTATATATATTATTTTTTTTCATTGCATAAATGTATATATTGTTGTATTAATAGTTTTAATATGTATTGTAACGAAAGTTGTATGTATTGTAATCGTTATTTTTTTTATTTTAAAATAGAAAGAAAATAATATTTAATTTTTAATATGTAGTTTTTATGCTTTTGTAGGTTATTTAATATTAATAAGGAGTGCTTTGGTGGATTGTGATCGTGAGGTAATATTTTAACTATTTTATTATGCATTTTATAATAAATAATTGTTAATTTTGATTTAAAATTTTTATTTTGTTTTTAAATTGGTTGAGATATTTGCTTTGATTGCTATATTTTATTTATTTTGTGTGGTTTTGTTTATTAAATTACAGATCTTTTATTCAGATCATATCATGAATAAGGATAGGAGTTGGATGTACAACCGGTTAGATAGTAATAGTTATATTACAAATGAATTTTTAAATGGAGTTGAAGAGTTTATCGATTTTGCATGTTCAAATAGGCAGTTTGTCAGTGGAGATAGAATAAAATGTCCTTGCATCAAATGTCAAAATAGAATCTTTTTAGAATGTGATAAGGTACGGGAACATTTGTTTTACAAAGGTTTTATGGGTGGTTATACTATTTGGGAAAAACATGGTGAAGTTGTTGAAGGAGAATCCTCAAGAAATAGAGACGAGATTGGTGATCTGATGTATAAAATGTATTCAGAACAAAACCCGTATAATAGAATGGTGAGGGATGCTTGTCATATTAATTTTGACGGGAATGCTAATCAGTCAAGATTTTATGAGCATGAACAAAATTCATCAAGACAAAACTTTGCTTCTCTGTTAAATGATGCAAATGAACCATTGTGGACAAAATGTTCTAAGCACACGACATTATCTGCTATGTCACAATTGTGTAATTGGAAGTCGGAGCACAATGTTAGTGAAGCATGTTTTAATCGAATGTTGGAGATTGTGAGAGGTATGCTTCCGGAGAATAATCATTTACCGGAAAACTTTTATGAAATGAAGAAAAAAATGGAGAAATTCGGTCTTGGTTATGTTAAGATAGATGCTTGCAAGAATAATTGTATTTTATTTTGGAAAGAATATGCCGAGTTAATGCATTGTGTGATATGTGGGCATCCTAGATATAGACAATGTGGGGTAAGAGGAAAGAAGACACCGTACAAGATTTTGCGCTACTTGCCATTAATCCCTAGGCTTCAAAGGCTTTATATGTCAGCTGCAACTGCTAAGTTTATGACATGGCATGCGCACAATCGAAGTTCTTCAGGAGTGCTTAGACATCCAGTTGATGGTGAAGCTTGGCAACATTTCAATTGTACTCATCCATCATTTGCTATGGAACATCGTAATGTTAGAATTGGTTTATGTGCAGATGGGTTTTGTCCGTTTGGGCCAGCTACGAGGTCATATTCTTGTTGGCCAGTTATGCTTGCTGTTTACAATTTACCTCCCTGGATGTGTATGAAACAACCATATTTGTTATTGAATATGGTAATTCCGGGAAGGAGCAATCCATCACAAAACATAGATGTTTTTTTAAGGCCTTTGATAGATGAGTTGAAAATCTTATAGGATGAGGGTGTTCAAACTTATGATGCTTATAGAAATCAACTTTTTTTGTTAAGGGCTGCATTAATGTGGACAATTAATGACTTTCCTGCATATGGAATGTTGTCTGGGTGGAGTACACATGGAAGATTATCTTGTCCTTATTGTATGGAACATACAAAAGCTTTTAGATTGCAACATGGACGAAAGCCTTGTTTTTTTGATTGTCATCGTCAATTTTTACCTCCTAATCATTCTTTTAGGAAGCAAAGGGATAAATTTAGTAAAAGGGTTGATTATGATCCTCCGGTTATGAGATTGTCAGGTGAAGAAGTGTTGTCTCGGATAGATAGTTTGGAAGACTTAACATTTGGGACAAAATGTCCTCAACAAAAACCTCAAGGTTTTGGGGTAACTCATAATTGGGTGAAGAAAAGCATTTTTTGGGAGCTGTCTTATTGGCATACCAACCTCATTCGTCACAACTTAGATGTCATGCATATTGAAAAAAATGTGTTTGATAATTTATTCAATACATTAATGGATGTTAAAAGCAAAACAAAGGACAACACAAATGCAAGGTTAGATTTGGCGCTGATTTGTAAACGAAAGGAATTGGAATTGGTGACAAGTAATGGAAAAACTTTCGCACCTAAAGCATCGTTTACCTTAAGCAAAGAGGATCAGAGAAGCGTGTGTAAATGGGTGAAAGAGCTAAGGCTTCCTGATGGGTTTGCATCAAACATATCTCGGTGTGTAAATATTGAGGAAGGCAAGTTTTATGGAATGAAAAGTCATGACTGTCATGTTTTTATGCAAAGATTAATTCCGATTGCCTTTCGTGATTTCATACCTAATTCAATATGGGATGCTATTACTGAGCTATCTCATTTTTTTCGAGATATATGTTCAACTGAATTACATGTGAATTACATGGAACAGTTGCAGAGCAACATTGTAGAAACAATTTGCAAATTAGAGAAAATTTTTCCACCAAGTTTTTTTGACTGCATGGAACATCTCCCCATTCACTTACCTTACGAGGCCAAGGTTGGCGGACCCGTTCAATACCGATGGATGTATCCATTTGAGAGGTAATAATTTGTTTGCTATGAGCATTTTTCAATGTGTTATAAGAAATAGAGCGCTTACTATATGCCATTAAATGTGTATTGTATACTTTAATTAGGTTTTTGCATCGCCTAAAAAAGAAGGTGAAAAATCGTGCACATGTGGAGGGATCTATATGTGAGGCATATATGAGGGAGGAAATTGCAACATTTTGTGCATTATACTTTGATCCCAATATTCAAACAAGGCTAACTCGTCCACCACGGAATGATGATGGAGGAGACGTAGATCCCATGGGACGTTTGTCAATTTTCAAATATCCTGGGCGACCACTTGGGCGGGCAAAGAACAATCGTCGATATCTGGAAGAAGATGAGTTTGATGCAGCGGTGATATATGTGCTAATGAATTGTGAAGAAGTTCTCCCGTACATTGAGTAAGTATATAGCATTACATATCATACAATAAATACAACGAAGGCTTTTTGATCTTGTCCTTATTGTCATATATACTTGCTATATATTGATTTTATAGGATATTTGATGAAATGGTCAAAAGAAATGAACCAGAGATGAACGATGGACAATTGGAGAAAACACGTCAAGCGCATTTTACGAAATGGTTTAGACAATATGTAAGTAATTTAAATATAATTCGTTTTGTTTTAATAGATGATACTGCATTTCACTCATCACAAGAATCACTATTATGTAGGTTCGTGAACAAGGAAATGCAATTGATAAACGTATCATTGACCTCTCTCATGGTCCAGCACGTTTGGCAAGTTGTTATCAAGGGTATTTTGTAAATGGATTTAAGTTTCATACCTTTGAATATGGAAAAACTCGAAAAACAATGAACAGCGGTGTTTGTGTGAAAGGTGATTGTTACAATGATTTTGACCGTGACTTTTATGGTATATTGATAGATATAGTGGAGTTGGAATATTTTGGGATTGGAAATAAAGTTATACTCTTTAAGTGCCATTGGTTTGACATTGAGAGAGGTTATCGTGTTCATCCTAGACATGCTCTTGTTGAAATAAAACATAGGTCTATACTTGCTAGCAATGAACCTTTTATATTAGCTCAACAGAGTCAGCAAGTGTATTTTAGTCCTTATCCATCTAGAAAAAGAGATCGTCGTGATTGGTGGGTTGTTTTCAAGACAAAAGCAAGAGCTAGATTTAATATTCAAAATTGTGATGTGGACATAGTGGATTTAAATGATGGGGTTTATCAAGAAATTGAAAATCCACATCCTATAAATATCACATATTCAGAAGACCTTGACAATCCCATTATTCTCGTTCGCGGAGATTATGAAGAGGTAAATATTGCAGAAGAAGAAGAAGAAGAAGAAGAAGAAGAAGAAGACGAAGAAGAAGAAGAAGAAGAAGATGATGATGATGATGATGATGATGATGATGATGATGATGACGATGACGACGACGACGACACCAACAACGACGACGACAATGATGATGATGATGAGGACGAGGTCTTTTTTAGCTAATTGCTCTTATTTCTTTTAAGAAAATGTTTATGTGAATTTAATAACTTAATTACTTTTTTGTTTGCTTTTATTTACGATATTTTGTAAGATGTTTTGTAAAATGTTAATTTATTTTGAATGTTAAGTTCATTATCTAATACATATATTATTTTTTTCATGTATTGTAGGTATAATGAAATCATCAAAAAAATCATCTGGTAAGAAGGCTCGCTCCGGTGGATCTTCTACATCGAGTTGGAAGTCTTTTTTCATGCCTACTCCACGATCTCAGACCCCAGCAATTAACCTTGAAGCACAATTATTTCCATCAATAGAAGTGGATACTGATGAGATGGACCCACCCACTGACCAACTGATTGACCAGAGAGATAGTCCAATTGACCAAGGCCCATCCACACATGGTCCATCTGGCCAAGCCTCATCATCTGCCGAGGGTATATCCCCTGACGGAATACCGATTGAGCAGCTTAACATCGATCATACTTGGACAAATACAGGCAGTGGTGCGAGTTCCGATGGTAGTGGCAGTGGAGGTAGAAAACGAACAAGAGGGCCCAATCAAGGATATTCGACTCCAAGTAATCCGGATCAAAGGGCACGACTTACTTGTCTGAATAACGGGTAATAAAAATAATAATACTATTTTGCTATATGAAGTTACTTAATTAATATTATATAAAAAATTTGAATTTACTTTTTTTCGCAGCGCTTTTCTGGAGCCTCAAGCTGTTCGGACAATTACAACATTAATTAAAGAGTATTTTACTGATCCTTGGCCAACATGGAAAAGTGTTCCAATTGCTGTGAAAACAAATATATGGGAAAAATTTTCGGTATGTCAATCGCAAATAATTAATACATTACTTTATTTTATTATTTTACTTAACATGATTTTTTACTAATGATTTCAATTGATTTAGGAAATTTTTGCGTGGCCTCCTGAACAAACGATTATTGTGAAAAATATTTGGGAGAACATTTGCAAAACACGATTCCGTGACTTGTTGCAAGCTGAAAGAAAAAAAGCAATGCAACATTTTGGCACAGATCGAATTGCTGACTGTAAAGGGTATATGTCCAGCTGGATCAAAGTTGAGATATGGGACTCCTTGATTGATGACTTATGGGGCAAATCGGAATGGGAGGCGAAGTCACAGAAAGGAAAGCAAAATCGATTGACCATAAAAGAAGGAACTGTTACCAAGCATACAGGTGGATCGATTTCTTTTCCTGTGCATGCATATAGACTGGTATGTAACTTTTTAAATCATATGTATGATATTATAGTTAAAATATATATTGTTTACAGCTAATCTCTTATTTATTTTTTGTTTTACTTGTGAAGAGGAATCAATATAATCGAACACCTACATATAAGGAGGTATTTGATCGCACTCACAAAAAAAATGCTGGCCAAGGTGAATATGTGGACAATAAGTCAAAAGTTGTCAGTGTACGTATATTTAAAATTATTTTGTTTTATGTATGTTAATTATTATTTAATTACTTTTTAAGTATAGATATATTTATAATAATAAATTTTTTTTATAGGAAAAATATAATGCTTCATTGGTTGAAAAGTATGGTACGGATATTAGCAGTCAACCACACTTTGATCCTGTTGCTTGGTGTGACTGTATTGGAGGAATGGAAACAACCCGCACACATGTGTACGGCCTTGGAAGCAGTTCACAAAACAGAGATATACTTGAGTCATCCGCCTCCTCAGCAAGTCCAATATTCTCGGTTTCTCAAGCAACAGTAAGCCAGGATGAGCGCATCGATGTTATAGAAGAGAAACTTGATGAAGTTCTCAAATATTTACCGCAAATGCACCAATGGATGGCTGAGATGAGTAATGCATGGAAGAGTAGCAAAGGAGGCCCTTCAAATCCCGATGATAGCCAGACACCGAACCTCGGAGATGGGCCTTCTTCATAGATCTCTGTTATAATGTAAGAAATTTAAGTACTTTGTTCTTTTTATGTTTTAAGAATTTGATGGTTGTTGAGAGATGTTATGAATTTGTTGAATTTTAATCATGTTTTATGCTTATGTATGAATTTTATTAAAAATTTATGTTTATGTATTAAGGTCTTTTAAATGTTGCTATAGTCATGAATTTAGGGTTTTAACATGAATTTAAGCTTAAGCTTAAATTTAAATATATTTCGAAAAACTTTTGTAAACAATTTTGGAATTTAACATTTTGGTAGCGAAATGCATAAATAATATATGATGATAAAAAAATATATTATTAGCGACGGAATTCAAAGAAATTTGTGACGGAAATAATAGCATTAGCGACGGAATATTCCGTTGCTGATAACATTCAGCGACGGAAAATTTTTATTATTAGCGACGGAATATTCTGTTGCTGATAACATTCAGCGACGGAAAATTCCGTAGGTAAAATTATTTAGCGACGGAAAATTTTATTATTAGCGACGGAATATTCTGTTGGTAAAACTTTTAGCGACGGAATATTTTCATAAAATTTAAAAAATAAAAAAAACTTAGCGACGGAATTAGCGACGGAAAATTCCGTCGCTGAAATTTTTAGCTACAGATAATAGGTGACCGATTTACATTTTAGCGACAGAAAAATTCCGTCGCTGATAACAAAAAATTCGTCGCTGATAAGGACAAATTCCGTCGCTAATTAGCGACGGAATTAGCGACGGAATTTTCTTTCAGCGACGGAATGAGCATCAGCGACATTGATTTTTCCAACGGAATTATTCCGTCGCTAATCCGTCGCTAAAACCCTTTAGCGACGGAATAAGACTTTTAGCGACGGAAAATTCCGTCGCTAATTCCGTCGCTGAAAGTCTCTTTTTTTGTAGTGTAATAAGTATGATTGTCTGCAAACTCTTAACATACTCATTAATAGTATATATTTTTAAATAATATTTTTTTTATTTTTAATTTATTGACTAAAAGTCTAATTTTTTTCAATTTTTCAAGACTAAATTATATAGATAATATGTTTTTAAGTTTTTTCAATTAAAAAATGATTAAAATTGTATTTTTAGTTAATTGGGTCAAATTAAATTTTAATTGCGTTTGGTCCAATTTTGCTATAGAGCGTATCGAAGTGTATTGATGTATCATACGATATGTATAAATTCATTTGTGTATCGACAAATACGCTACCGATTCATGATAAATTCGATTCTTTGTATTGACATGTTTCAATTTTATAGTGAATTGAATCCTATCATACGATACGTATTGCATATCATACGATTTTGATAACTATGCCTAGAGACAACTAAGCTGAAACTATACCATCAAGTTAAAATAGATTCACTAAAACAGTATTATATGTCGTAATGTATAAGTTCGAGGACCTAATCGCTAGACATTAAATTTTATGGATTCTTCACCAATCTTTTTTGCCTAAGTGTGATTGGCTACCTATTTGCTTCTAAGGATAAAGCTTAATCTACATTCCTAAAATTGGATTCGGGAGTATGGTTACATGTGAAAAAGGAGTTAACACCCCCACAACACAACACAACACCCGTTCGATAGGCCGTACCAATTAGGGTTTATTTGGCCTATTTGGAACTTTTATAAAAAGTGTTGTGCAAGTAGAGCTTTTTTAAAAGTGCTGTTAAAAAAGGTAAATTAGCGTTTGGCAAATTTAAAAAAAAGTGTAACAGAAAGTTGAAAACTATTTAGTAGAATTTTTTTATATTATTAATATATGTAAAAAATAAAATAATAAATGTTATTAAATCAAATTACAATTTTTTAAGCGAAACAAACAAATAAAATAAAAATTCTTTACTAATTCTATGTACCCAAAAAATTTGCTAATTAGAATAAAATTAAAATAAATAAAAAATTACATAAAATAAATTAATATAAAATCATGTAATCTTCTTTATAATTTTGTGAATTATTGAAGAGTAAAATGAAACTCCGCTTGTGTTGAGTGTAATGCAGTTAGTCCTAAGCTTGGGTAAAAGAGGAGGGTGGCGATAGGTTTGGACAACCAGCCATAAAAACTAGTCCAATTTCTAGAAATGAACCAATATCAGAATATCGTGTGATAACCGTAAATTTTCCAATTATTGGAAATAATAAATATTAAAAATAAATATTAAAGAAAATAGATAAGAGGAAATAAATAAATAAAAGTAAATAAATAAAATTTATTTACGAGATAGGAATATCGTTGAAATTCCCGAAATTAAGGAAAGTGAGGAATTTAAAATTTGATAAATTGGAAATAAGGGAAGGATAAAATTATGGGAAATAATGAAGAGAAAAATTTAATAAGAGAATAAGAAAATAAATGAAATATATTTATATAATTATATATTATTATATAAATATATTTTTATACCAATACATATGTATTCAAAATATTATATAGTATATTTTAAAATACGTTGTTCTATATATAGAAATATATATATACTATTTCATAAATTCAAATAATACATATGTATATAAATATAATGTTTTATGTGTATATATAATTATGTAAATACATATAGAAGAAACGTAAGTATGGTTTTATATTAAAGTTTATATGTATAAATATTTTATTATAGCATTTATATAATTTATATATATAAATGCTACTTAATTTTAAGTATATATATAAATATACACATATATACTAGACATGTATTTTGTAATGTACAATATGTATTTTGTATATAATATATATTGTATAATATTATGTATGAAATAATGTATGTATAACATATAATATATATTATATGTATAAAATATAAAATATAGTGTATAATATATAGTGTATTTTATACTAAATATAGAAAGAAAGAAAAAAAAATAAACAAAAGAAGAAAAGAAAGATGGGAATCGGGAAAACCCGATTCCCCTTTTTCAGACGAGGCCGACGGTAGCAACCGCTGCCGCCGTCGGCGAGAAAACGAGGAGGCAAGAGAGACAGAGGGAAGAGGTTGGCGAGATGAGGAAGAGAAAGAGAAGAATCGCCGGCGACAGAGAAGGAATCGGCGCGAAACAGAGAAGGAAAAACTGAGAAAGAAAGAGAAGAGGGAATCGGCGGTGCCGGCCGTTCCAGGCACCGCCACCCCAACCCGAACCTCGGCGGAGGTGAGGGGAAGATGAAGGAGGCCACCGGCGAGATCAACGGCGATCGAGGAAGGACGAACGGAGGAAGAAAGGAGGCGAAACCCATCCTTCTAGGTTCGGCACCATTGCCGACGATGGGGAAGAACGGAGGCCAGATCCAGCTTCGTCGCCACCTCGGCCAGCTGTGGGAGGCCAGAACCGGCGGGGAACCGGTCACCGGCGGAAGACCGGCCATAAGGGAGGCCAAACCGGTCTGACTGGTCTGAACCGGTCAGACCAGGAAAAAAAAAGAAAAGAAAAAGAAAAGGAAAAAAGAAAAAAAAGAGAAAGGAAAGAAAAGAGGAAAAAGGAAGAAAAAGAGGAAAAAAGGAGAATTTCGAGAATTCGGAAAATTCCCGAAAATTCGACAACCCGGGATTTTACAAAATTCAATAAGAAATTTCTCGGAGATTTAATTTTAGAAAAAGTTAAATAAATTATGAAAAATTCTAAAAATTAGAATTTTTATTTCCAGAAATTATTTTCAGCAATCGGGATAAGGAATCGGGAGAAATGGAGTGCGGGCGCGATCAATAAGCGAAAGTCGCCGACCCGGAAAAAGGTAAGGGATGCATGTGCAGCACTGTAAGGATACTCAGTCTGCATAATTTAATTTGAAATATTTTATGCAATTATTTTATGCAAATTATTATGATGCATGATTTGCTGAAAATAATTTGGGAAGAAGTACTGGCTGAAAGATTTTAAACTGTATTTTCCGTGCAGGAGGTTAGTGAATCGGCAGCCGTTATGCTGCCGAAAATTTTAGAAAAACTTTATAAAATCATATTAAATGATTTTATTTTCGAATTTCGATAGTAAATCACGAAACATGAGGAAATTACTAAAATTTCATAAAACATGAATATAATGAGATGAAATTCTAAAATGTTCATGTATTCGAGAATGGTGATAATGAAACCACCGAACATTCTCAAAATAGATAAATTACACGAATTACGAGACGAAAGTTGAAGCGAAATATAGTGAGTATTCTTATGAATATTCTTATAAATATTCACTAAAAGATTTTAACCTTTATGGTTTTAAATCATGGAATTATATATTTATATAAATTCCATAAAGATGTATTTTATGATGAGAATTACGGTTTTGAGACTGGTTGGTATTCTTATAATGCTGATGCATGATATGTGATATATTTAGTCCCGGTCGACGTCTAATCAGTGATCCACCGAGGACAATATAGGTTATGGTCATAGATTTGACCGGTGTACTTCCTTACCCTCCGAGGTATATAGTATGATAAGATTGATGTCTATCTTAGACTCCATAAATGATAGGTAATATGTTTTCAAAAGGAAGAAATGATAATTCTAATATTCTTTCTATGATCTCAAATGAAATATTAGATCATAAGTACTACATGAGATCTGATAAGACTGTGGAAAAAAATACATATGGCATAAAGGCCAATCCGAGCAGAGACTCGATGATTGAACCGTGTGAGCCACCTCTAGAGTCCTTCGGGAACTAAGTGCTACACGTGTTCTGATGTTTCAGTACAGGCCATACCGAGCAGAGACTCGATGATTGAACCGTGGGAGCCACCTCTAGAGTCCTTCGGGAACTAAGTGCTACACGTGTTCTGATGTTTCAGTACAGGCCATACCGAGCAGAGACTCGATGATTGAACTGTGGGAGCCACCTCTAGAGTCCTTCGGGAACTAAGTGCTACACGTGTTCTGATGTTTCAGTACAGGCCATACCGAGCAGAGACTCGATGATTGAACCGTGGGAGCCACCTTTAGAGTCCTTCGGGAACTAAGTGCTACACGTGTTCTGATGTTTCAGTACAGGTCAGACCGAGCAGAGACTCGATGATTGAACCGTGGGAGCCACCTCTAGAGTCCTTCGGAAACTAAGTGCTACACGTGTTCCGATGTTAGTATGAGAAATCGTAGGATACTGTGACGATAAGTAAGTGATTGTGATTCGTGAATTCGACAAATGTCAAAGGATGAAATAGATCTGGTGCATATGACATATGATGTGTGTGATATATCGGATGAGTAAGGCATTGGGGTGGTAAATCCCTAGTTAACAGAGATCTAGGCACTCCCGGTCCTTACAATGAATTCGTTCTTTCACACTTAATCATACTAATAAAAAGAATGATGCTTGGTGAACTTAAGGATGGAATGAAAGCAAGAATAAGTTTAAGACGTCTGTATGTATATGAAATAAGTTTTAAAGAAAATGATGATGATTTAGCTAATATTCTTTTCAAAGAATATATAAATATTAGTTATTTTATTTAAATCCTTTATTTCGTGAAAGCATCATTTTGAAAAGAATACGAAAAGATTTTGGGATAAAAGGAAAGAAAAAAAAAGGGGATTTATTAATTCAAAATGAAATGAAAAATCTCTCTACAGTTGCTTCTAGGTTCCGGAACAAGTATGGTATTCTAAAATACCTACCTTACTCTAATCGGATCCCTAGCCGACTGTAGTATCCTTCCTACATGCGAGCCTAGAGCCCATAGGAAAAATGAAAAAAGATTTTCAGCATATAGGGAGCTGAGTATCAAGTGAGGCATATAATTCTCTTACTGAGCCGTGGTTTTGCTCACCCCTTAATTTTCAACATTTCAGGTTTTGATGAATGCGAGTTCAGTGGATTGTGGATTCCGGCTGTACACGAAGGACAATGTGTCAGACCGACTGTTTATTTGAGGTATGATCATTTATTCTCTGTATTTAGACATGTCAACAGTACTACTTATCTGATAAATTACGATAGGGGATGTGTATAATATAAACAATACATTGTAAAATTGTTTAACAGTCAATACAAGTGGAGTATCACAGACAGCCCAACCGGTTAAGATGTGTATAAGAAGATGAAAAATGTGGTTACGGGTCGTGACATATCGTTGGGATGTCCCCTACTCAACGATGTGCTGCATCGAAGCCTGGGTGTAGTGAAAAATGGGTAAGCGTTGCTAGGCCGTCGCATGGAAGCAACCCGCCACATCGACGCTTGGATGTGGTGTTAAATAGGCAAAGGTTCCCACACCACAATAAATGAGGGTAGATAAAGAAGTTAATCCATAACTATAAGCTTAGGTTAGGATCTTCGAATATAAGTACGTTTAATGGTAAGTTAGTTGAAATTTGTGAAGTTATGAATAGGAGGAGGGTTAACATCTTATGTCTCTAGGAAACCAAATGGGTTGGGGAAAAGGCTAAGGAGATAGCACCTTGGCAATATAAGCTTTGGTTCACAGGAAAAGATAAAGATCGAAGTGGTGTAGGTATCATCATAGATAAAGAGTACCATGGGTATGTTGTATAGGTTATGAGACAAGAGGATATGATTATTTCGGTTAAACTAGTTCTAGGAGAAGAGGTGTTGAATGTCATTAGCACGTATTCACCCTAGAAAAGACTTGATGAGGCTATTAAACAACAGTTTTGGGAGGATTTAGACAAGTTAGTACAAGAAATGCCTTTAGGAGAGAACCTTTTTATTGGGGGCGACCTCAATGGACATATAGGTACTAGTAGAGAGTGTTTTGACAATGTACATAGGGGTTTTAGTTATGGTGTAAGAAATGAGGGTAGGAATGCTATCCTAGATTTTGCTTTATTTTATGACCTAACCTTAGTGAACACATTGTTTAGAAAGAAAGATTCTCATCTTATAACCTTTAGAAGTGGACCGATAGCAAGTCATATAGATTTCTTTTTGATTAGAAGGAGGGATAGGAATAGATGTTTGAATTGTAAAGTTATCTCAGGTGAGAGTGTCACTACACAACATAGACTCCTACTCTTAGATATGAAAATACATAGATGACGTCGAAGGAACCAACAAAAAAGAATTGAAAGGAGTCGATGGTGGAAGCTAAAAGAAGATTATCATGCTGTATGTAGGATAGTTGGATCCAGAAAGAGGACTGGACAACAGAAGAGAACCCAAATATATTATAGAACAAGATTACAAAATGCATTTGGGAGCTGGGAAAGGAGACATTGGGAGTATCAAATGGAAGAGCTTCGACTGGAAAGGATGCAACATGGTGGACTATAGAAGTAAAAAAACGCTATAAAGACTAAGTAAGGGTGTTACAAGGCTTTAAAGGAGAACAACATAGAAGAGAGTTTTACAAAATATAAGTTCGCTAGAAAAAAGACAAAGATGGTGAGGGTAGAAGCTAAGGCGAAGGCTGTGAAAGATATTTACTACAAGTTGGACAAAAAGGAGAGAGAGAGAGAGAGAAAAAATTCAAATTGGCGTGAGCTAGAGAAAGGAGAAGTCATAACCTAAGAGTTGTGAAATTTATTAAGGATAAGCATCAAAGAACTCTCGTTAAAGATAACAATATTAAGAAAAGATGACGTGATTATTCTGACAAATTATTTAATGAACGACAAAATCAGAATTTGGATAATATTTTGGTGTCGTTTGAGGATTTGAATTGGTGCTTTATGTGTAGAATTCGAGAGGTTCAGGTAAAAGAGCACTAAAAGGAATGAAGACTGAAAAAGCTATTGGACCTGATGACATTCCAATTGAAGTTTGGAAATGTCTTGGAGATGTAAGAGTTAGGTGGTTGATAAATCTTTTTAACAAGATTTGGCGTACTAACAAAATGCCCGAGAAATGAAGGAAGAGTGTTTTGATACATCTTTATAAGAATAAAGGAGATATTCAAAGTTACGCTATTTACCAAGACATAAAACTGATAAGTCACATAATGAAGTTTTGGGAGAGAGTGATAGAACGAAGACTAAGAAAAATTGTAGAGATATCGGAAAATCAATTTGGTTTTATGTATGGTCAATCAACTATGGAGGCAATACATTTGCTTAGACAACTTATTGAGCATTCTCAAGTATTGGATAAAGATCTTCATATGGTTTTTATACACATGAAGAAAGCATATGATAAAGAGCATAGAGAGGTATTGTGGTAGACCTTAATGAAGAAAAGAGTTCCGATGAAATATATTGAACTAATTAAGGACATGTATAGTGATGCAAGGACACAAGTGAGGACAAACAAGTGAATTTCTTATCACAGTGGGATTACATCAAGGGTCAGCGCTAAGTCCATTCTTGTTTGCGGTAGTAATGGATGAACTGACCAAATCCATCCAAGATAAGGTGTCTAGGTATATGATGTTCGCAGATGATATTGTCCTCTATGTTGAAACTAGAGCAGATATTAATGTGAAGTTGGAAATATAGAGACAGCACTAGAATCAAGAGGGTTCAAAATAAGTAGAGTGAAGATCGAATATATGGAATGTAAATTCAGTTCAAACAAAGAGGAGAAGCAGAATGTAGTGATGTAAGATGGGGTGGCGATACCTAAGCAGGAGCATTTTAGATATTAGGGATTAATAGTACAGATGGATAGAGAGATTGATGGTGATGTGACCTATAAGATCCAGGCTAGATGGAGTAAGTAGAGAAGTGTCACAAGTGAGCTGTGTGATAAAGGAATTCTTATATGGTTGAAATGCAAGTTTTACAGGACAGTTATTAAACCAATATTGCTGAAACTAGGTATATGATGTTCGCAGATGATATTGTCCTTTATGCTGAAACTTAGAGTAGATATTAATGCGAAGTTGGAAATTTAGAGACAGACACTAGAATCAAAAGGGTTCAAACTAAATAGAGTGAAGATTGAATACATGGAATGTAAATTCAGTTCAAACAAAAAGGGGAAGCAAAATATAGTGATCTAAGATAGGGTGGCAACACCTAAGCGGGAGCATTTTAGATATTTGGGGTCGATAATATAGATGGATAGAGAGATTGATGGCGATGTAACCTATAGGATCCAGGTTAGATGGAGTAAGTAGAGAAGTGACACAAGTGTGCTACAGATGATATTGTCCTCTGTGCTGAAACTAGAGCAGATATTAATGTGAAGTTGGAAATATGGAGACAGCACTAGAATCAAGAGGGTTCAAAATAAGTAGAGTGAAGACCAAATACATGGAATGTAAATTCAGTTCAAACAAAGAGGAGAAGCAGAATGTAGTGATGTAAGATGGGGTGGCAATACCTAAGCAGGAGCATTTTAGATATTTGGGATTAATAGTACAGATGGACAGAGAGATTGATGGTGATGTGACCTATAGGATCCAGGCTAGATGGAGTAAGTAGAGAAGTGCCACAAGTGAGCTGTGTGATAAATGAATTCTTATAGGGTTGAAATGGAAGTTTTACAGGACAGTTATTAAACCAATACTGCTGAAACTAGGTATATGATGTTCGCAGATGATATTGTCCTTTATGCTGAAACTAGAGCAGATATTAATGCGAAGTTGGAAATATGGAGACAGACACTAGAATCAAGAGGGTTCAAACTAATAGAGTAAAGATTGAATACATGGAATGTAAATTCAGTTCAAACAAAAAGGAGAAGCAAAATGTAGTGACGTAAGATAGGGTGGCAATACCTAAACGGGAGCATTTTAGATATTTGGGGTCGATAATACAGATGGATAGAGAGATTGATGGTGATGTAACCTATAGGATCCAGGTTAGATGGAGTAAGTAGAGAAGTGCCACAAGTGTGCTGTGTGATAAAGGAATTCCTATATGATTGAAAGACAAATTTTACAGGACAACTGTTAAACCAACATTGCTATATGGTATAAATGTTAGGCAATTAAAAGACTACATACACAAAAAATGAGTATGGCAGAAATGCAAATATTGCGATGGATGTGTGGATATACAAGAAAGGATAAAATGAGAAATGAAGAGATCCACAAGATGGTTGAAGTGGTACCATCGAAGACTAGATGTGTAAAAGTCATTTACGTTAGTTTGGACACATATGGCGTAGATCTGTAGATGCTCCAGTTAGGATATTAGAAGTTATGAATGAGGAAAGAAGTGTCAGGACTAGAGGAAGACCGAAAAAGACTTAGAAGGAAGTAATTCGGAATGACATGGAGGTATTAGAGTTGGATGAAGGCATTGTCTTGGATAAGAATGCATAGAAGAGAATTCATATAGACCATTTAACATGATTTCAAATATTAGCACATGTAGCCTACCCTAATCTATTGGAATAAAGGTTTTGATGATGATGATGATGATGATGATTGAAGTGTAAAATGAAAATGCAAAGTTTTTCACTAAATACATGTTATTAAAATTAGTACATCTTGAAAAAGTTTTAATTTATACATTCATTAAAAACTTAAAATTTGCTTCTTGCATAAGCTAAATTTTTAAAATTTTGAGGGCCAAACACCTGGTTTCTGCAATAGATAAGCTCTTTCATAAGCTAGGCCAAGCATGCACTTAATCACATATTGTCCTAAAAGGTCTTAACTAAAATGATCTTTTGTTCTTTATTATTTATTTTGTTATTTACTGTCGTAACATTTATGTTTGAAGACCTAATCACTAGACTTAAATATTTGAAAGGGAAGGAGTCGCCACCAATCTTTTTTTTTTATATATAGGTGTGATTGGTCACCTATTTGACTTCAAGGATAAAGACTGATTTACATTACAGAGATTGGATTCGAGAGTATGGTTACGTGTGAAGAACGATTAGCACCTCTACGATGCCCACATGATGGACGGTACCATTTAATCTTGTGTTTTCCTAATATTGGTCTAAATTAGCGGTTTTTTATCTAATATCAAAGTTTTTTTTTAAATTTTCTTATGTGTTTCTTTACCATTATGATGAAACACTAATATGTCTCAAGAGTATTCGAAGAAAACATTTCATTTCTCCAAAGTGGTTCCATCGTCGGCGATAAAAAATTTTATCGTCTGCCATTTCAAGCTTACTATTTTTGAAAACAAGATATTGTTATTATTAATAGTATTTTCATTAAATTTAATTTTTGTTGGATTATTTGTAATCCACCTTTTTGGACAAACATTTAAAGAAAATAGTTTTTATATAATCTGCCATTTCGGACAGTACTTTCTTATATTGTATATTATTTAAGTTTTTAATGTATTTTCTATCTTTCACTTATTCTAAAAAAAAATCTGAAATAATTATAACCCTATTTATTTAAAATTCTTTATTACCTATCACTAGACAATTACTTATAGAAAAACTAAAGCCTACGGTTACACAACCCAGATCCGCCGCCGCCGTAGTCCGATGACCTCCGAATCGGTACTAGGCCTTCTCGTCACCCAAGCCTATTCCCTCGCAATTAGGATTCCGAAAATCCTTCTATAAAGCCCAGCCCGAAACCCCAAGATCTTTCGATGTTTCCTTTTTCTCTTTGTTTTTTGGCTGTTGATGATGCTTTGTTGTTGATTTTCTCTTTTTCTTAGGTGTAAGACGCTGGCTTTTTGTTTTAAGGGTTCAGATCTGAGATTTTGAATTCTGAGAATCTCAGATCTGGGATTTGATGATGGTACCGGTGTGAGCGTGTTTTGATTAGGGCTGGTTGATGGATTCAGATAGATTTCGGATAAAGGTTTCGGTCTTGGTGGTTTGTGGTGACTGTGTATGTTTGTTTTGCTGTCTATATGACTTAGATTGCTTAACTGTGTGTATGTTGGAACTGTGGTGATTGATGTTGAAAAGGGCGAGGGGTTGTCGGTGATTGGGGTGAGCTGTCAATCGTGTGGTGGTTCCACCTTGATTGGTGGCTTTTGGCCGATTTTGGGATCCTGGTTGCCTAATTTTGGGTGCTGGTTTCCTCCGTTGGATCCCCATGGTGTGTGATGTTCTCCAATCACCATGGGTGGGATTGGGCGGTGGCATTAATGGATTTGGGCGATGGCATTGATGAATTTGGCAAGTTGCTGGGGCGGTGGTGATGATGGGAGTAGGCAACTTGCCTAATTTTTATTATCTTGTTGTTCAATATTTATTTATTTATTATTATTTTTTATTTAATTTTACTAACCATAAGAAAATTTCTGAAACCCCAAAAATATAAAAAAAATCAAAAACTTCTTATTATATTTTTTTTATTTTTTTATTTTTGATTATATATATTTATATTAAACTAAATAAATTATAAATAAATAAATAATAAAAATAAGATAAAATAAAATGAAAAGTAAAATTTGAATAAAGTAAAGGAGAAAGAGACGCTAATTAAACATAGATTGAATTTTTGAGCATTGAATTGATTTTGACTTTTGTAATTTAGATCACGAAATAATTCAATTGGAGAAATTTAATAAAATCAAAAGTTTTAAATTAAATAAGAATTTTATTTTTATTTGCACAAATGACATTTTGATCTGAATAAATTGAAGTGTCTACATATAGTCTATGTTTGGATTGAGGGTAGGGAAGAGAAAAGAAAGGAAAGTAAAGTAAAATAAAAGAAGGTTGTAAACCTTTCCTTTGTTTGGGAAGTTTTTTTAGCTAGAGAAAGGAAAGAGAGGGGGGAGTGAGAACCCCTTGCTTTCCCTTGAGTTACTCAATTTTTTTAAAATCCCAATTTGAGGTAAAAGGGAAGGAAAGGAAACTTGAAAAAAGTTTTAATATGTAGAATATCAAATTTAATCTTATTATCTTATAAAATTTAAAACAAAAGGGTTATAATTGGAAAAAAAGCATTACAATAAATTATTTCCTTTCCTTTCCATTGTTTAACCAAACAAGGATTGTTAGGATTACTTTCTTTTCCTTTCCTTTATTAATTTTAGCTATCCAAACAAGGGGTACATATACTCTTTTCTTTTCTCTCTTTTCCTCTAGTTTACATTCCTTTCCTTTCCATTCATTTCCTTTACTAATGTTTATCCAAACATAGTGTTACTATTTGATATTAATTTTTTTTAAACGGATGAAATTATCTGTATTTATATTTGATGTGGACTAGGTCAATTATTACTGCGCTTTTCTATAAGTCAAGTTGAAGACCATTGAGCAAAATGATAATCTAAGCCCAAGAGGAAAGAGGACTCAGAAGGCCCATAAATGACCATTTAAGCTGTGGGTCATAAAGGTAATTACGCGCAATCTAACTCCTATAAATAGGTCACAGGTATCATCTTTAAACCATAAGCTCTATTTGCCTACTGAAACCCTGCCAAAACCCTGTCTGACTTAAGCATCGGAGTGCGCGCGGAGGGGAAAACCCCTGCGCCCCCTGATGGTCTTTTCTCTTGCAGAATTCTTGAAGACAAACTAACGCGAAGATCGAGGATCCGACATCAGCAAATATTTATTGTTGTTTTTGGCAACAACAATATTAAAAAAATATATTAAAAATTTTTTAAGCCTTTTTGAACGCATTCTATAATGATGTTAAAAAAAATGGTATAAGCAGTAATATTAAAAGGCATTTATGGGTAAAATAATAAATATATCAAAACTTACAAAACGTAAGCATTGTCGACAATCTTGTTGCTCTTGTGCTTCTCTTTCAAACTTATTTTTTCATTTATGCTCTCAACCATTCTAGAAGCATGAAACCAAAAAAATTTAAACAATCTTATTAATTGGTATGTCCCTTTAATTTGATGTTATTTTTATTTTTGTTATCCTTTATTGTAAAGTTTTAATTTTAAGCATTTGCTGGAACTTTTAAATTTGGTTTTGGGTATTTAGTTCAATCTAAGAAAGATTATGGGGATGATTGAACATGGGAATTGATACATTTGTTTCAAACCTCATATGGGTCACAAAGTTCTGTAGAAAAATTATTCTAAGCTTTCAGATTTTTATTTCATTATATTAAAACAAGTTTTAGCTTAAGTGTAATGTAATTTAACATTAGAAAATTATGTATTTAATGTCTAATTCAGATCTGACCTTTGGTTTAATTTAAATTAATTTCTTTAGTTAATTAGTTAAGTGGTTCTAGGTTTAAAATAGTTTCGGTTTCACTAAACTTGTTTCAAATCTGTAATGTACTCTCAAAATCAGTTTAATTAATTGGTTTTAGGGTGGTTAATGAGTCATTTAAGTGTTGGGTTAATTCCTTAAATTTTCATTAAAGTCTTACATTTCATCCAATTAAGGCGATTTAACTTTTAATTGAGAAATTTAGTTTTCTGAACTTGAGACAGTTATTTTAGTTAAACATGTGCAAGCTGTTAGAGTTAGCGCTTAGGTAAATTGTATTACTTTGGTATCTCTTAGAACAATAATCTCTAAAATTATTGATTGAATTCTGTTGGATTCAGATCACTGTGGATAGATATTGATTAGTTGGAGGGGGTTAGGTTTCTAAAGTAGGGGAAGATAAGTAGAATCTCACACACTTTGCTTGTTTTAAACCTATATTACGTATGTATGTTTTCCAAACACATGAATGTTTTATTTCTTACTTTTGATATATGAAAATGAGGATCAAACATGTGATTACTTTGTGTTTTGCTATATAAATGATAGATCATGAATGATGAATGAAAATGAGAAAACCCTTGATGTTTTAAAGAATCATATCATGAAAGCTACATATGAATTCCCAAGTGAAATAATCGACACTAGAACTAGCTCTATGGCTCTTGCTAATGGGCTATAGTAGTTAGCATACGGCTCTACTAATGGGTTATAATAGTTAGTGATGATCATATGGTCACGCTAACAGTCACTAACAGGTTATAATAGTTAGCATAGGCCTTGCTAATGGGTTATAATAGTTAGCCATGATCATACAACCCTACTAACATGACATAGTAGTTAGATATGACTATACGGCCTCGCTAACGGGTTATAGTAATTAGTGTAAGCCTTGCTAACGGGTTAGAATAGTTAGCAATGGTCATATGGATGATATTGTCGATATAGCCTTGTCACAGGTTATAATAGTGACCGTAGCAAATAATGAACTAATGACTCATGATTATGAATTGAATGACAATGATGAGATGGTCTATGATGATTTATGACTTTAAAGTATGATCCATGATTTAAGTGAAACGATATGTATTTGATAACGATTTGTGACATGATTTATAACTTATGAAATGATATGATTTGATAAGATGATGAGTTTTATGAAATGGTTTCCTAAATGTGTTGAGAACATGATTTGGATGAATTGTGTTTATGAATGATAATTGCGAAATGATATATGTATATGTGCAAAAACAATGCTTGATCCGATAAGGTGTGTGAGATTATGCCTATTGAGTTATGGTTTGTTCATTCCTTTCTTTTCATTTTTCTATACAGATAATTGAGAAATAGGTTGTTTATTCTCATGATGAAGTTTAGGGATCGAACTAAGCATTTTTTTTTTTTTGGAAATATTGTTAGCTGATAAAATTTTACGAATTGTTATGACAATTTTGTACTTTTTTTAGTTTATATTGAACTTTTGGAGAGTTAATGTATTAGAATTGAGAATTTCACTTTAAGATATTAATGCATTTAAGAATTTTACCATGAATGAGAGAAAAAGCTTCGTATTACTTTGGGATTTTACCTCAAAATAAGATGGTCGTATTACGTTCAAGTTTCGGGGTGTGACACTTTCAATAAAACTTAAGAAATTTTCTCATCTCAAGAGTATTAAAGAAAATCACATCACATATTCTCTTAAAGAGGCTCTGTCATCGTCAGATTTTAATTTTAATATTTTCCTATGTAAAAGAATTTTGTTTTATCTTGATCTTTTTAACTTTAAATATTTTACTTTTTGCAAATATTTTATTTTATTATTTTAAAACCTTTTCAACACCTTTGATAAGATTTTAATAAAATTTCATTAAACTTTTCCAACATTTTTGGTAAGGTTTTATAGTACATCTCTCACTTAGGGATTTCTTTAAAAAATTTTTATTATACATTGTTGAAAATTTCATTTCTACCCAATTTACTCTTGGATGCCGTAGAATTATTTATCTTCATGTAAATTTTTTTTTTGCAGTGTTTTAACATTTTACTACACTTGTAAGATTTGAATAAAACTTTTCACTCAGAGCTTTAAAAAAAATCCATTTGTAATTTTTTTTCTAAAAATTTTCTTTACAATCCTTTTCAAAATCATTCTCACTATTATTATTATTATTATTGTTATTATTATTATTATTACTACTGCTACTTTGTTTTATTTGTCCTAAAGTTGACATTGAACAAATTAAAAACCCAAACAAATCCATATGTGTACAGGAAATATAAAAACATCACACGGATAAAACGTAAGTCCAAATTTCTATCTAAACATATGCAAAAATAGATGACCCAAGCAACTCTTATGTATGTTCAGCCCACTCATATGCCGAGAATTTCTATATATACCTATACTTTTACTCTTTCTATCTCATTTCTCTTCATTAGATCACTCTTTATTACTGAAAAAATGAGGTATAAATAGTAAAAAACGGGGTATACTTAGAAGTTCTCTCATATGCCTCATATCTCTTGCAATGCCTAAGTAAGGAAATCAAACTAAACAAATAGAACACCGAACAAAGTTTAAGGTAGTAAAGTCTCACAGAGTCGGGTTCGGTTCCTTCTCCCCTTCCTGCTCCTTCGTTTTTTTGGTTTTTTTTTTTGGGTCTTCTTGGTGCTTGCAGGTTTGTGGCCGTCCGGTCACCAGCACAGCTCCTTACCTCCGCGTGTCTCCTACTCCTGCTCCTCTCCTGGTCGCGGCCACCTTGCCACCTCCTTTGAGCCAGGCTGCTTCACCGGTTCTGTTCCCCCTTTTCTTTTTCTTTTATTTTATTTTCTATGTTTCTTTTGAAAGTGTTCTGCCATTTAGATTGAATCTGAGTTTGTGTTTTGGATTGTTGATTCTTGGTTTTTTGGATCTGTGTTGTTGTGTTAGTGTTGAACCTTTGGTCTTGAAAAAACTGTGTAGGATATGATTTTTCGCCCACCTCGCTCTCTGTCTCCCTCAAGCCATTTAATGGGGGATTTTAGTCCAGAAAAACGGATCAAATCATAGGAATTATGATTCATTTTGCAGTTGACTTTTAATTTCAGCTATGTTTTGCCGACAGTCGGCACCGTCAACATTTTTTTTAATTCATTTATTTTTTAAAAACAAAATCAATTAAAAATTTGATATATTATTTTTTTGGCCTTTTTAATTCTATAAAATAAAATAAAGATAATTTAAATATCACAATTAAGACTTGGGATTTTAATGGGCTTAAATCTTAGCTTCAACAGCTCAATTTCAATTAATTTGGATTTGTTGGCCTTAACTTAAATGACTAAAATTAATTTTAACAAAAAAAAAGTTCAATTATTTAAGACAAAATTAAAATCGATCATAAAAGATAAAATTTGATCTTTATGAACTACTTTAAACTTTAAATTAATCTCAAAAATTTATTCAAAGTTTATTTTTGACAAATTAATTCAAATGTACGACTAAATTGAATTAATTAATAAATAAGTTTCAATCACAAATCATTAAAATTGAAATAAGATTTCATCTAAATATATTTATAGTTTTGAACAAACTTAGGTGTTTACACTGTCAAGATTGATTCTTTTTAATTTCTTCTCCATTCAGGTCCACCAATTGCGGTAGTGCCCCTATGTCCACTCAGCTAATTTAGTGGCTAACTTAATTCCCATCTAACTTGAGCTTAGTTGCTTAGATATTCAAACACACATATTCGTTTACGCACGCATATAAAATGAGAAAAATCAAAGGCAGTAGAAGCATCAAAGAATATAGTATCATCATTCACTACATTTTATCCAATAATATAAAGGTTGTTAGCTTTTGAATTATTTAATAAGGTCTTTCTGATTTAGAGAAAAAAAACCTCTATATAAGATATGTGAATGTTTGAATAAGATTTTGATTTTCTATTCTTTTGTCGTTTATACCTCTGATTAGTTATTTAAAGAAGTTGTTAATGATAACTTAAAGGAGATTAGGAATGTAAATGAACAAAACGTTCGAAGAACTGTTTGTGAATCCGTTCAGTTTCTGTTCGTTTATTAAGCTTAACAAATGAACACGAACAATATTTTACTATTCGTTTAATAAATGAACCAAACATGAACAGAGGTGTAGTTCGTTCATTTTTATTCATAAAGAGGCTCATTTATGTTTGTTTATTATTCGTTCGTTTAAAGTGTTATTTGTTGTTCGTTTATTTATCTTCGTTTATAACTCGTTCATTTAAAGTGTTATTTGTTGTTTGTTTATTGTTTATTTATTGTTCATTTGTTATTTACTAAAATACTAAAATTAGTTGTATTATATAAGTTATATAATAAATATCCTACTTTTAAAAAATTAATTTAAAAATTTAGTAACTAATTTTTAAACATATTTAAACAATACAATTCTATTGGCTTAAAAATTTTTATAAAATATAATAATAAAATAATTATAAAATTGAATTAGTTAATTATGCTTAAAATAATTATTTTTTTAAATTTTAAAAATAATGTATTGAAATTAAATTAATAAGAGTTTTATAATAAGCTAAGTTCTCTTTCTTATCCATTAACTATTTATATATACATTACACATATGAATATGTACACACACATACACGCACACACATATATATGATACTTTAATATATGTATATGTATATGTATATATATGTATATAATACAAATTGTATTAAAAATTGTAATTATCAATTTTAATAAAACATTGTTGACTTAGATTATGTTGTATTTAAGATTTCGTGTTGAATGATTTCAATTTACATGTGAGATTTAATCTTTATGTAAGATTTTTAATATTTAATATTTAGTTTGTTTTGACGAACACTTCTTCACAAATGTGTTTATTTAATGGTTTATGAACATTTGTTCGTGAACGCGTTCATTTACATGTTCGCGAACGCGTTTGTTTTCATCTTCTCGAATGCGTTCGTTTAGGATGAACAAGTTTGTTCGTGAACATTTAATTAACAATTCCTATCAAACAAATAAACGAACATGAACGTAAAAATTAAATTTCTTAACAAACATGAATAACACTAAAATACAAATGAACGAATAAAAATATCAGCTTGTTCATTCATGTTCGGTTGATTTATAGCATTAAAGGAGATGATAGATAGTGTTTACACAAAGGATTGGTTGTTTGAAGAAATTGTTGATGAGAACTTAGAGGAGGTAATAGATGGTGTCATCAAGAAATCAACTTGGATCTTACCACGGAAGATTCTACATCAACGAAGTGTTCTACTTCTATCCAACTTAATGAATATTGTTGAGTTGTATTATTATTATTATTATTATTTAGATTTTTATGTGCACTTTTAAATATATGACATGTTAATGGAGTATGAATTAAAAATATGATTATTTTCTTCTATTTGTGATTGTTAATTCCATGTTTATTATGGATGTCAATAATTATTTTGTATGTAAATTATAAATCTAAATATGATATATATATTTTGCTTATATTTTTTGTGTAACCGTGTTAGTCATGCCAATTGTATTTAATCGTGTTACTTGTGTTTACTCATGTTACTTATATCTAATCACGCCGTATTACATGAATAATTATAACGTGTTAATTATATCGTGTCATGTATAACATGTATGAAAAATAAATCTATTTATGTGTTTGGATTTAGATTCGTTTAATAATTCGTATCGTGTTCATATTTTAACCATTTTTTTTGTCTCATAATATCTATAACACAAAATACAAATTCCCACATTTAATTGTGTTGTACATTTTTTAATATTACTTTATTAAAAAATAAATTATTTAATATAATACTGACTATTAATAAATAAAAGAAAAATAAGAGGAAAGAGAAGAAAAAGGAAGACGTGGAGACTGGAGCCTTTTTTCCTCTATTATTATTATACCACAATTTTTTTTGTTCTTTTAAAACAGGGTTTGGCATTGGTGGCTGGGATTTGGGACCGACCACTACATCAGATTCGTATCCTGTATTCAATTATCATTATGACTTTGAAGCAAAAAAAGAAATATTATCATTATGACCGTTCCATAGTGGTTTTGGAGATAATTCTAGATAAAATTCTTATTTATTTATTGTAAAATTATGATTGTATCAAGTAAATAAAAAAATTTATTTTAAAACTTATATTAATACATCAAATTCAATTTTTTTTGATTTTATCCTATTATTATATAATTTTTATTAAATTTAAACTCATATAATTTTTATGTGTTTTATTTTTATCTTATTATTATGTTCCGTTTAAAAATGTCAAACCTAAATTTTTCCGAACCTTTCTCATCTTTTTAGATTTTTTTTTTCACAATGGATCAAACACTAATAGTATTACTTACTTTAATTGAATATTCTATCAAATGATAATATATATTTTTTAAATTTGATAGTTTTATACATTTAATATTCGAATCTCTGTAATTTTTTTCCAAACCAAAGACAATCATTATAAAAAAAATTGGGTCATAGATAAAGAAAAAACAAAATAGATTTAATAGTAACTTTTGTTTCCATTAAAAAAAAAATTAGTGCTGCTAACAATTGTGTTTATTTTAGTTAATTGCTAAAAATACATTTTCTTCTACCTTTGTTTTTTTATTGTTGCCTTTGTGACCATAATACGTATTTGGTCTGGTGTATTCCACTATTATAAATATATAGGCTTAATAGCCAAATAAGCCCTCAACCTTTAGCCCAAAATGGAATTCAGCCCTCAACGTTTTATCGCATGAAATTCAGTCCATAAACTTTTATTTCAGTGGAAATAGACCAAATTTGTTAAATGACCTAACTGCCGTTAGTTTTGCATACGTGGCATGCCACGTGGCAGCTAACAAAGCTATCCACGTCAGCTGCCACGTATGCGAAACTAACGGCAGTTAGTGTCATTTAACAGATTTTGACTTAATTGCATAATTGTAAAAGATTGAGGGTTTATTTCCACTAAAATAAAAGTTTATGAACTGAATTTCATGCAATAAAACGTTAAGGGCTGAATTCCATTTTGGATTAAAAGTTGAGGGCTTATTTGACTATTAAGCCAATATATCTATATATATATATATATATTCATTTTTTATTTTTGTTTTACCGACTTGATGCATTTAAAGAAATTAAATTTATTGGGTGCCAGCGCGAAGACTTGAACTCTCAATTTGATCTATAAAATGATATTTACTTACTAGTAAATCAAACCATTAATTTGGGTTTTTCCACTATTATGTTACAAGTAAAGCGATCAAGTAAGTTTTTATTTATTTATTTTTTGGTACGGAAGTTCTTATTTATTCCTTTTGCACTAAAAAAAAAAACTAAAATTAACGACAGGAAGAAAGTTGAAAAAAAAAACTTTAGTGTGAATTGCAGCATAAAAACTTTTTTATAATTTATAAATTACAAGTCATAAAAACTTTAAAAATCTTTTATAATTTATGAATGATTTATTAAATTAACTATTTTGATCTTGATTAGCAATTTTTTTATTAAATTTAAATATTGAATAATTTTATTTGTTTTCCATATTAATTTGAAGTCCTTAATTAATTAATTTATTTTTCATATGCATTTGGCTGGGACGTGGGAGTCGGGACACCGGCCATTTCTTCATATTCTTCTATTGGATTGTCTCCTTTTATCATTATGGCTCGTTAAGATTGGAGCTTTTTGCCGGCCAATCATGAATTAAAATTGGCTTTTTTTTTATAATTTATAAATTACAATTAATAAAAATTTTAGAAATAATTTGTCAATGATTTTTTTTCGTGGTGAGGTTCAAGGATAAGGGAGTTCCAAACTTTTGACTTAATCTCTTTCAAATAGGTATAACAACTGTTAAGCTAAGTATTAAATATTATCGATTTATTAAATTAAGTATTTCATCTTAATTAACAAAATTTTATTGAATTAAAAATGTTGATTTCCATATTAATTTTTCACGACCCGAAGGCCGTGACTTTCACTTATTTTCTCATACTTTTTCTCTCTTACAAATTTATGGATTAAATTTTTCTTTTTCATTTTAAGGTTTGTATTCGGTGTCAGTGTAGTTACTATACTATCTAGGTGACCTGTAGTCATTTCATTTAAATATTAAATTAGCGATGAAACGGTTCTAAGTTACATCCCGACTTGTTTAACAGAATATGTACTGTGCATCAATTAAAGTCTTACATATAAACAAGTGTTTTATAAAGAACATATACCTTAGAAGATTAGTACCAAGCCCAGATACCATATCCAGAGGCCCACTCAGAAGCCCTCATGGCAAAGTTTAACTCAATTATCTGAAAAGAGATGAAATTAAATAGGGTGAGCAAAACCACGGCTTAGTAAGATACTAATATAAATGCAGGAGTAGAATTATACTGTCTTAACCGCAATGCTTAAAACCTGCAAGTTTGCAATTACAATTCACCTTTTTCATCGATAACATCTCATTATCTCATTTCTTGTCATCTGTCTATCACTTATACTTCTAAATAAATCATCATAATCACTTTTCAGTCTTCTCATCCTTATACTATAGTGCATTGCACAACAATATGTCGTGTCCAATTTGAATGTCATATACTATTAGTCCATACTTTCCTTAATCTCAGAGTACATCATATCCAATTGAGATATTGTATCAAGTCACTTTATGTTTCATAATCGTACTCTTGTATTCTATCATCTTATATCACTTTCCATATAGAGAAATCATGATCACAGTGGTACGAAGTCATAATTCTCTTCGTATAAATCCTATATTCATGTATCATATCATATCATGACATCAAGTAGACGGAATATCGTTAATACCGAGTCATGACACTCATATAATTCTCATGTTTGTGTACAATATAAAATCATAACATCTCTTGTAAAAAGCATATTGTTATGTCATGATTTAGTATGCAAATTATGTAACTTTACTGTATAAACCGCTATCATTTCAAATCATATCATATATACTTTTAGAGCATGCTCAAACATGTAAATATTCAATTCATTTCATATTTACTTTTAAAACATGGTCAGAGCATGTACAATTTGCAAATCATATATTTACTTTTAGAGCATGTCTAAAACATGTGCAGTTTCAAAACATTTTTCATATACTGTAAAGTCATATTAGGTCTAGAGTTCATATAAGATAAAACTATACTCTAGATCGCATATCACATCATGTTATGTTAAAACATGTCGTTTGATATCATTTCAAATCAAATGTGCACAGTTCTCTTTTCATATCATTTCAAATCAAAACGTGCACATTTCTCTAGGTCTAGAGTTCATATCAAATCAAACTATACTCTAGACCGCATATCATGTCATATTTGACGCAAAATCATATATGAGTCATATAAGTGTCGAAATCATATCACATGTACTTTTAAAACATGTACAGTTTCAAAATATATCTTATTTCAAACATGTCTCATGTACTATATAAATCATGTCAAGTCTAGAGTTCATATCAATAAAATCATACTTTAGACTTCATATCATATCGGTTTGAGATTAGGCTAGATCCTTAATGCTCTATCAATAAAGACTTAAATCACTGTAGCTAGCAGTGAAAATCATGTCATCGTCCCCTGGAAACCAACTAGGGCGCTATCTATGGCCATAGACCTCATCTCTCTCAGCCCCATTGATCAGGCGTGATTGAGACCTGTCCACGACTATTGTCGGACAAGTATCTCTGCCTAATGAGTAATCTCCAATTATGCAGTTTTCACTATGCTTTATTGAATTTAATTCTTTTAGGGTGCCTACAGTCTCATAAAACATTTAAATCTTTAACTTTTCATGTCAAAAATCATGTAAGGCATATGGTACAATTCTTTAAGATGATTCATATATAAAAATATGTATATACCATATACTTTCTTTTTAAAACTATTCTATACTTTTTAGGATTCATATAAATGTTATTATAACATCACAAGTTGTAACAAGGCATGCTTAAAGGCGATGCTATAAAACCATTTCAGTATGTAACTTCGGTGATATTTTCAAATGCCAATATAAGCAATATCTTCATCTAATACAGTGAAGCAATTCATTTAAATTTATCACCATCAATCATTTGATTTCAAAACTTTCTTTCTGTCAAATCAGTAAATCAGTATTCAAATCAATTCAATATTCATTTCATTCAGTCTTCAAATTGTTCAGTACTCCAATTATTCAATAATCAGATCACTTGGTATTCAAACCATTCAGTATTTGATATCCTTTTTCGATAATTATCGACTATAACAATCATTTGTATATTTCATTATCGGTACTAGTACCACATCATTAGTATAAATCCTCTTAGTATTTATGAGTATTTAAATACCATGTTTCTATATAGCCTTCAAGATACTGAAATTTTGTAATACCTATATTATCATTCGATATCTAATTCAGAGTCGACATCGAGGGTAACAAAACCACAAGATCGATATTCACTTATCAAATCCATCTATGGTTTAACCTATTGGCACACGTTCATAATTCCCAACTTAAGGTTCAATTTCATTCACTATCACAAAACCATATCACAATCTTCAACTCAATTTTTATATGGCTTGTATAATGTAATACCATGCTAGAATTATCTATAAGGCATCATCAATTCAATTTTTGGTTGGCAATTTACCCACTTAAAAGAATTTGCCAATTTCTCCTATCAACGGTGTTTCAATCATTTAAGTCGCTTGCGACTATCCATGTTATTGCAAAAATCTCAATTCACATCTATTTAATATCGATATGTACAAGTATATTTTTATGTAGACGTGTGTTCTATCAAATGTCCATACGACGTCACGATCTACTTTCTTATTAACATCGTCTCAATCATACCACTAAGATGGACCATTCATCTTGTCCTCCAAATTTCTCCAAGTCACTCAAATGTGAGAGAATATTTTTCGAGACCTATTCCAAGGTTATAATCAAATCCGTATAATCACATGTGTGATGCCCATTTATTTGAATCTATCAATTCTAAAATCATCACTCAATTGATAATTCCATAATTCAGTCCTTCAACCATCTAAATTACAACTTCGATTTTCTCTTTTAAGTTATATCATATAATCATTTTCACTTTTATCCGTGATATGCCCAATAGATAATTCCACCTCAATCTCAACTTGATAACCATTTATGATATTAAGATGACTTGATTTATCGATTCTATAAGGCTTAAACCACATAATTCATCACGTTATCGTGCTCAACGATCTATCTTCTCCTCGATTTCAATATCAACTTTTCCAGTAATACAATAAAGTCCTTTCAATGTTTATTTTTCAATAATTATTTCCAAGATTCCATTTATGTGAGAAACTTAAATCTTTTTCCTCAAACGTTTTCATAAAAATTTCAGCAGCATAACGGTTTAATTTTCATTAAACCTCCTGCAAGGAAAACACAATTTATACCATAGCCGTTGATTCTGACAATTCCTTTATCTCTTACTAAGACCCCCACCATCAGTTGTGGGTCCTCTTAGTATTTTTAACATCATTCTATCAATGCATCATATCAAAAATCACAATTCCAAATCATACAATATAATGCTACTAATGCTTTATAAAAGTATCTTCTTAGCGTGTTTCCGAGCCTAGCCAAACTCCACCATTCGTCTCATTTCCATTTTGCTACAATTTCAATAATTGACACATATTTTCATTTAGAAAATAATCCAACAATTTCTAATAAATTTCATAGAAATATAGCGAAATCTTTTAATTTTCCTTACCCATTTCTTCTTTTTCTTCTCCTTCTTCTTCCTTTTTCCTTTTCCTTTTCTTTTCTTTTCTTCTTTTTCTTTTCTTTTTCTTTCTCCTTTCCTTCTTTTTCTTTCTCCTTTTTTTTTGGCCTGAACCGGTTCGGGTTGGTTCAGCCTCCGGCGGCCACCATCTCCGACGGTTCGGCCACACCACAGCACCCTCGGATCGCCACGAAGCCGAATCTGGCTTCCTTTTCTCGAGCGGCAGCGGCGGCGGCGGCGGATCTGGTGGTGGGTTTTCGACCTCCTTTCTCCCCCTTTTCTCTTTCTCCTTTCACCGCCGGCTGTTCCTTTCACTTGGCCTGACATCGCCGGCATCGAAGGCAGCGGTGTCGGTGTTTGGATCGGCTGGCATTGCCTCTTTCCTTTTTCCTTTCTTTTTCTCTCTTTTCTATTTTCAATTTCGATTCTCTCTTTTTCTTACCTTTTCCTGTCGCCGGCCGACTCTTCCTCTTCTCCTTTTTGGCTCACCAGCGACATCTCCTCCTTCCTCTCCTCTCTCTTCTTGCCGACAAGGGGCTCGACCTCCCCTTTTGTTTCTTTAGGTTTCTCCTCTGTTTGAAACAGAGAAGAAACAAGGCAGGGAATCGGCTTATCTCGATTCTCGCCTTTTCTCTTTTCTTTTTCTTTTTTTTTAATATTTATAAATAAATATTTATAAATATAATTATTAATTAATAAAAATATATATACACACATTTTTATTCCTTACATTTTGGATTTCTTAATATCCAAAAATTATTCAAAATAATTTCCTCAACTTTATCACTTCGGAAATTCCAACAATTTTCTCATCTCGTAAAAAAATTTATTTATTTACTTTCGCTTATTTATTTGCATAAAAATTAAATTCCCGAGTAATTTAATACCAAAAATAGAAAAGTTCTCGGTTATCACAAAATTTGAAGAGTTTATATTTTATGTACTGATAGTGTATAAATGATATAAACTATCAATAAAAATAAAATGCCACATCATTGATATGTAAAATTAAAAAACTATGCAAACTCTTTAAAATAAATTTAAAAATTTTTATTTATTTTTAAGGGATTACACAATTTTTAAGTTTACTTATTAATGAGATGGTATTTTGTGGTTGATTGACTGTATATGTGCATCAAATATTACCCTAATTTAAAGTTCTTGTAAAATAAACATTTTTCAATTGATGATTTTCTCATATTAAATTAAATATAATCTTTATAGGTATAATTTATGAAATAGCAGTGTTTTGTTCTTTTTTTTCATTTGGTAATAGGTTTATTTTGAATAAAAATTATTACGTTCAATTTGAAGTTTGCCATTTCATAGAAAAAAGAATGTCTAACTAAAATTGAACTTTACTTCAACTATTCACAGTGTAAATATATCAAATTTAGGTCATAAATAAGATATTTGGTTTTCTTTTTCAAGAAGAAAGTTGTTTAATTAGTATTCTCAGCTCATAACAAAATAAATTCTTTTCTTATTGATTGACTTACTGCTCTATATTTATTGATTAATTAATACTCAAAAGTTATTTAATAAATCACTTATAAATGCACAAATAAACTTGATTGATTATTATATCGAAACAATGATTACTTATAATAATGTGAATAGTTGATAATTAAAATAATATTATGCCACTTATCAGTTATTGTTGTACTAAGTTAAAATGAATTTCATTATAATAATAGCTTGGGTAAATTTTATCTTGTCATAGTGCCTAATTCACAGTGTTTAACACATTTACACATATATATGGTAATAGTTGGATTGTGGCACCAAATTTTATCCGAACCGATAAAAAATAGATATGATCCAAATCCAATATAATAGGCCACAATATTGTAAAAAGCCTAATTAAACTTTCAAAGTCCAAAATAAAATACATGGGCTTTAAGGCCAAAAAAAATGGACTGATTTTTTTATTTACTTTATTATTATTTTTGTTATTATTTTTGTTATTGTTGTTATTATTATTATTATTATTATTATTTCTTTTTTTTTTTTTCTTCTTTTTCAACCTCATTTAACGAAAATGTTAACAAAATTGGCCAAGACCCCATCAACCCACCCCATCAACCCATTGACCGGCAGCTGGTTTAGGCCGAAACCACTATTACCAGCCACCGAATTATACGGAAGATCCACCCAAATCCATCGCAACCTACCCCATTCCTGACAGTCCCTACCGGTGACCTAATGACAATATTCAAAACCTAGATGTATACAGTGCTTCTGAATTTGTTTAAGGAGACCCGAAGAATTCAAGCAGCAAAAAATTTTTTTTAGAGACTCTAGGACACTGGAAAATTGGCAGAAACTCCATTGATTCGCCAACACAAACCCAATCGTCACCACCAACCTCTGCCTGTCGCCTTTCACCACCGTGAACCATCATTGCCTACCCAACACCATCACAGCCATCCACGTCCCCACGACAAATTCAATAACCACCATTTTTAGCCCCTACCAATATTGAGCCGATCCTAATTCACATCAAAACCCCATCCACAGCGAACAAAGATAACCTAAGACCGAACCTAGCCCTTATTCCCAACCACCATAAACCACTGCTTGGCCACCCAAATCCCTTCACCAAGTAGCTCCAAATCATCCCAAATCAGTCTCTATTCGACCAACAACCATCACCAAACCGTTCAAGCCATCACTGAGACCTTTTTAAACCCAACCCCAAAAAAAGAAAATCAAAAAGAACTCAAATCAGCAGTTTCCAGATCTAAAAAAAAAGAAAGAAAGAAAAGAAAAAAGCAAAGTCTAGATTGGGGCTCTTCCAAGGGCTTTTTGGGTTCTAGATCTAGATTTAGATCCAAAGAAAGATCAAGAAATGAAGAGCACAATAGAAAAAGGGGTGGAGCCAGCGGTGAGAAGAGTTTTAGGCTTTTGAGACCGAAGCTTTAGGACTAGATCTAGGGTTTGTTTCAGATTTTTTGAGGAATCTAAGGTTAGAAACAAGAAGAGCAAGGGGAGAGCTTTCAAAAAGTGGGGGCTTTTCGATTTTCTACCACCGACAACGGTGGTGACCGACGGCCAGCAGCGGAACAGCGGACGGGCTGGCTGGAAAAGGGAGAGAGAGCTTTTAGTTTTTTTTGTTAGGACAAATTTGAAAAATGAAAGGCTAAAAAAAAGTGGTCTCGTATAGTGTGTTAAAAAAAAAAGAAAGAAAGAAAGAAAGAAAAGGAAGACCCGCGCTCGGACCCCAGATCCAACCCTCGATCCGCGCGCCCGACCCGTTGCAGAGGAGCCGACCCACATCGCCTGATCTGGATCCAGTAGCCCAACCCGATCTACTCCCAGTATTAGTGGATCGTTCCAGCGAAGCCTAATCCTTGAGATTCTTTGGACTGTTGGAGTTGGGCCATTTGCAAACTTTTTTTTTGGGTTTTTAAACCCAAATAACTTGGGTACACTCTTAACTTGGCCAATTTATTTTTACATATTTGTGAATTTTTTTTTGTATGTTATTATTTTTGATTTTCATATTTTTATAAAGAGAATTAAAAATTTTCAGAATAGTAATAAATATTAGTTTGAATTTTATTAATATATTTTCATGGGTTTTGTTTTAAAAGAAACCAATAAAAAAGGTAAATAAATATTTTTATTTAATTATTATCTTGATAAAAGAAAAATGTTGGTTAAATTAAATATCTTCCGATGATGGGATGTTACGGAAGTCACAAGTAGTGATTCCTAACTGATCCCTAGGTGAGAAGAGTCTACTAAATGTTACCAAAAGTATTGGAATATTTAGTATGATTTTTCAATAATTTAATTTTTATTAAAAATGAAAATGAATAACTTTTTTTAAAACAAAGCAATATAAATAAATAAATAATAAAATTTAAATTTAATTAAATATTTTTCCGATGATGAGATGTTACGAAAGTCACAAGTAGTGATTCCTAACTGATCCTTAGGTGAGAGGAGTCTACTAAATATTACCAGAGTATTGGAGTATTTAGTGTGATTTTTCAATAATTTAAATTTTTGTTAAAAATAAAAATGAATAAGTTTTTCTTGAAACAAAGGTAAATAAATAAACAAATAAATAAATAAATAAATAATGAAATTTAAATTTAATTAAACGAATGTTCGATGATGGAATGTTACGAAAGTCACAAATAGTGATTCCTAACTGATCCCTAGGTGGGAAGAGTCCATTAAATGTTACCAAAAGTATTGGAATATTTAGTGTGATTTTTCAATACATGAGTTTTATTTTTAATATAAAAACAAATAATAAAAAAATAATAATAAAAAACGACAATAAATGTGTTAAATAAAAAATAGAAATCCATATGCATCATACTATGTATTTGCATCATATGCATAAATTATAATTTCAAAATAAATGAAATTCTTCCGATGATGAGATATCATAGAAGTCACAAGTAGTGATTCTTCGAATATCTCTAGGTGAGAAGAATTAACTAAATGTTACCAGAGTATTGAGATATTTAGCTAAATTTTTCAATATTGAGAGTTTCATTAAGAAAATCAAAATATAAAGTTTTTTTTTTATAAATCCATGTGCATCATGTACTATATACTTGCATCATATGCACAAATATTAATTTCAAAATAAATGAAATTCTTCCGATGATGAGATATCATAGAAGTTACAAGTAGTGATTCTTCGAATATCTCTAGGTGACAGGATGTAACGACCTGTTACCACATTTTTCACCTTAATTTACACAATTTATCCGGTTGGGCTGTCTGTGATACTTCACTTTACACTTGATGTTAAACAATTTAATAAAATATTGTTAACATTATACACATCCCCTATCTTAATTACAAATATGTAGTACTGTAGACATGTCCAAATACAGAAAATAAATGATCGTACCTGATATATCTTAGTCGGTCTGTCACATTGTCCATTATGTGCAGCCGTAATCCACAAATATTGGATCTCACCATCATCAAAACCTGAAATGTTAAAATTGGGGACTGAGCAAACCACGGCTCAGTAAGAGAGTTATATTTCACACTTGATATTCAGCTATCTATATGCTGAAAATATTTTTTTTCATTTTCTTTAAAATCTTCCTAGCTGGCTCTAGGCACACATGTAAGAAGGATACTACAGTCGGCTAGGGATCCAGATAGAGTAAGGCAGGTATTTTGAAATACCTGACTTGTTCCGGAACCTAGAAGCAACTGTAGAGAGTACAAATTTCGTTGTTTTCAAAATGATATAATTTTCGTTTTTTCCACTGAGTAAACCACTTATTTCTTTTCATTTCAATATACTTTAAAATACGTGGCAGTTCAGTAATAAAAATAGTGGTTTACTTCTCTCCTCTTCGGTACAGTAAAACACGTAATAGTACAGTGATTTGTAAATATCCAGTCATTGGATAGTTACTTCTTCGATTATTTCTTTCTTAGAAATAATTCTTATGTTATTCTTTTAGAATAAACATTTATTTCTCTTTTCAAATCAGTAACCGTATCGTACAGTTCAGTAAAACAGTATATTCAGTATTCAGTAAAACAGTATCTCGATACGGTTCAGTCAGTAACAGTAAATAGTAGCTACCAATTCAGTAAATAGTATACGGTAGCTTTCAATTCAGTAAACAGTAAATGGTAGCTTTCAGTTCAGTAAAACAGTAATCAATGGCTACCATTTCAGTAAACAATACAGTTCAGTAAACAATGTTTTGGTACGATTTTTATCAGTAAACAGTAATCAGTACAGTAAACAGTACAGTATAGTAAATAGGATTCCGTGAATCCTTTCAGTAAACAGTAATCAGTATGTGAGACTAGGCACCACCCTACAATTAAATCATGCTATCATCGTCCAATAATGGACCAGTAATCATCCCTGAAGGGACACAGTAAACAGTATGTATGTGATCTATGGCCATGATCTATATGGTGTCTTCGATGTACACTTGCCAGGTGACATCTGGGACGCTGATGACTGGCGGGTCTATCAGCCACGTGACAGTAACAGTATAGGTGTGATGCATGAAACTCGGGGCCTAAGTCTCAAAACAGTATAAACCGTACCATAGCCTTTATGGATTTTAAACATGATAAATCAAATTATCCATAAGGCTCACATGTAAATATAATCACCTTTATGAAATTTATAAAATAAATAATATTTTTCAAATTATTTCATAAAGGTATATATCATGTTTTCCATACGGTGAAAACAGTCTGCAAAATCATCACTGTAAAAATAGAAGAGCAAAATGTCCTTTTCCACCGTAAAACACATATGCACGCTTTTCCGTGCTTTTTATCCAAAACATGGTTTTCAAAGAAATCGGGATTCAAATCGAATATTTTCATAATTTATGTAAAAATAAATTATTTACTTTCCAAATTCAAAATCCCTTAACCATGTTTACTTCTAGAAACACGTGTATAGACCTTTTGTCTCTAAATCATGGTTTTCCACCATTTCTTAACCTTTATGGAATTTTCATAATTATTTGTTTCCACAATTAAAACCATAAAGGTTTTATGTAAAATCAAGTGAATATTTAAGAATATTTATAAAAATATTCACTTCAGTCTCTTTTTCATTTTCATCTCGTTTCACGTGAAATATCACCTACCGGGTGAATTTTCGGTGATTTCCTTTTCACCATTCTCGAAAACATGAATATTTTAAAATCAAATATCATTATATTCATGTTTTATGAAATCTACTTAATTTTTTGATTTTCGTACCTGAAAATCATTTCACGTGAAATCAAATCAATTATTATGATTTTCGATGATTTTCGATAAATTTTTAGTAATTATTCGATAATTTTTCGGCAGTATAACGGCTGCCGATTTGGCTAGCCTCATGCACGAAAAATACAGTTTATATTTTTCAACCGGTATTTCACCACAATTTGAAATCGATAAATCAACACAATTTTCAAAACTAATCATTATAAATTGCATTTATAAATTAAATGCATAATTTAAAACATGTAGCCGAATATCCTTACAGGCGGCATATGTCTCCCTTACCTGTTTCGGGTCGGCGACTGCCTCTCAAAGGTCGCGCCCGTGTTCACCTCACCCGATTCCATTGGCTCGGTCATCGAGGGAATTTTTTGGAATTTAAATTCTAAAATTTTAGAATTTTTTCATAATTATTTAAATAAATAAATTATTTAAATAATTTATCACTTTCCGGGATTTCTTACCGATTCCCGTAATTCTAGGGTTTCCGAATTCTCGAAATTTCCCTTAATTTTTGAAATTCTCTTTTTTTCCACTCTTTTTCTTCTTTTCCTCTTTTTCTTCCTTTTCCTCTTTTCTTTCCTCTCTTTCTTTTCTTTTTTCTTTTTCTTTTTCTTTTCCTTTTTCCTCTTCCTTTCCCGTCAGACCGGTCTGCCTCCTTCCTCACCGGTTCCTCGCCGGCGGCCGGTTCTCCGGTGGTTCAGGGGCTCCACAGCTGGTCGAAGGCACGACGAAGCTACCGGTGCCCTCCGTTTGCCCTGGATCGGCGGCATTGCGACGGATCGAGTCGATTTTCCTTCGGTTTCTTCCGCCTCTTCGCCGGCCTTCCTCCGCCGTTCACCGCCTCAACCGTGGCGTCCTACGTCTTCCTCTTCCTCTGGCGAAGCTTCGGTGGCAGTGGCGGCGACCGATTTGGCCGGCACTGCCGGTTCCCATTTTCCTTTTCTCATTCGTCTCGCCGGGTTTCGCTTCTGTTTCCGTTTCTGTTTTCTTTCTTCTTCCGCCTCGGGCCGCCGCCGGTGACCCTCTTTTTTCCTTTTTCCCCTTGCCGGCGACACCCTTCTTCCCTTCTCTTGGCCCACCGACCACCGTCGGCCTCCATCGGGAAGAATCGGGATTTTCCCGATTCTTTCCTTTCCTGTTTCTTTTTTTTTGTTTTATTTTTATTATATTTTTGTTATGTATTATATTTATAATTTACTTTATAAATATAATATTAATATTATATTATATAGTACATACTATATAATATTTTATAGATATATATTATATATTAACACATATATATTTAATATATATCTACATACTTTTAACTTAAATTACATTTATATATTTTGATATAAATGAAATAATACTATATATATTGTATTTACAATATATATATATTTTCTTTCTCATTTTCTTATTTAATTTGGATTTTCAATTATCTAAATTAAATTTCCTCTCTTCCTTATTTTATTTCCAATTTAATTTCCTTCACTCGAATTTTCCGATCCGTCGCTTCCTCAATTCTCGGAATATTCCACCATATTCCAATCTCAAACGATATTTCTATTTTCTTTAATATTAATTTCCAATATTTATAATTTCCAATAAATGAAAATTTACGGTTATCACAGAGGAATTAACTAAATATTACCAGAGTATTGGGATATTTAGCTAAATTTTTCAATATTGAGAGTTCCATTAAGAAAATCAAACTATAAAAGTCCTTTTTATAAATCCACGTGCATCATACATCTTTTATCAATATCATATGCATCCATAATTAATTATACAAATAACATGAGTCCTTTCGAGGATGAGATTTTATAGAAGTCACAGGTAGTGATTCTTAAGAAATCTCTAGGTGAGGAAAATTATTTCAAATATTACCAAAAGTATTGGAGTATTTGATTTAATTTTTCAATAAAAGGGTTCATACTTATTTTTCAAAAATGAGATTTTTTAAAATGTATATAATAATTATTAATCAATTATACAAATAATGTGAACCCTACCAATGATGGGAATCTATAGAAATCGCAAGTAGCCATTCTTAAGAAATCTCTAGGTGGGGATATTATTTCAAATACCACCAAAAGTATTGGAGTATTTGATTTAATCTTTCAATACAAAAGGGTTCACATTCACTTTCGTCAAATAAAATCTAACATTTTTAAAATAAAAAATGATTTTGATAAATGATAAATATGCTTAAAAAATTGCAATAAAAATAGAATTTATTTTTAAATATTAAATTAAGACCATTTCATTAAAATCAAAGGATAACACATGATTACTATGGTACCATTTTTAACAGGCATTGTGGGGTGCTAATCCTTCCCTACGCGTAATCGTACTCCCGAACCCGATTTTTGTTTTCGCAGGCTCAAATTGTCTTTTTAATAAAACTTAATTACTTTTAAGATTTTGTTAAAATAACAAGTTTTTTTTTTAGGTGGCCAATCACACCTAACCAAAAAGATTGGTAGCGACTCCTTTTGTTTTTAAATGTTTTCAAAATCGTCGAGCGGTCGAGTTTTCGGGAAAAATCGTTACGACACTTACTTTAAACAGTAACCAATTTACAAAATTAATTTATTTGATTTCAAAATAGAAAGTATTTACATAAACAGTAATCCTTTAGAATTTACATCCTGTAAATATAATTTACATAATGATAGTACTGTACAAATACATCTAAACATATAAAAGTAAATCAATATACCTCCAAGATCCACTAGAAGCTGCCTCGAGGTAACGAAATGCAGCCTAGTCCTCAGAACGTATATCAAAGCGGTCACTGCAAATAATCTGTGGAGTGGAAAATAAAGGAGTGAGTGAAATGTGCTTAGTAAGAGAATTGTATGCAAGAATGATATTATGAAATCTATATGCATAAAATCGTTTACTTTCCTATTGGTGCACTAAGGATGGTAAAGGAAAGATACTATAGTCGGCTAGGGATTTGAATGGAGTATGAGAGGTATATTAGAATACCTATCATGTCTCAAACTTAATAGCGATTATAGGGAGTAGTAATTGAAATTTTGATATAAAATTAGAATAATCACATTTTTCATAAGAAACAATTATTAAATATTCTCATAAAATAATTAAAATTACTAAATACAGTATAGTAGCAGTTCAGTAAATAGTATGGTAAACAGCTCAGTAAACAATATGGTAAACAATAATCACTTCAGTAACAGTAATAGTTTAGTAAAACAGTATAGTAAACAGTAACACGTGAGTAGAGACCAAGCAACACCCAGAATATATCATGTTATAATAGTAATCCTAAAGGGAACAATAACACTAAGACATATGGCTATAGTCTATAGGTGTCCTCAGTGTGCACTGATTAGGTGACAATTGGGACACCGATGATATGATAAGTATCAATCAGCAACAGTAACAGTAACAGTATAGTAACAAGTGAGCATGATACGGGGCCTAACAGTCTCAAAATAGTTTATAAACAGTATGAATACCTTTAAAGTCTTTGATAAATATCGATAAAATCTTCATTCAATCCACAAAGGTATTTAAATAACACAATGAGAAGTATAGTGAAAATAGTCTATAAAATATTCATATCTCAGTGGTAATTTTTATAAACATTCTATTACACCGTAAAACACTTATGAGAGCATATCGGTAACTTCACTTTAATTAAATTCAATAACACGAATATTTAAATATTGTTTTTCGGTAATTCATCATTTTATGAAAAATATTAAATAAGATGCCAAAAGTTATAAATTTCACTAAAACCATGTGCTTAAAATATTTCATGATATTTTCATAAAATTTCTAAGAAATTTTGATAGCATAACGGCTGCTATTTGCCTAACCTTTTTGTGCTTCAAACACATTTTAATATACTAGCCAAAAGCCACAATCTCCACAATTCCAAAACAATTGACTTCTAAAATAATTTCATAAATTAATTTCCATAAAATCATGTATTCATAATATCCCCACGACTTCCACAGTCATCCCTTACTTGTCCGGTGTTAGCGAGCTTCTCAATAGGACCACGTGTAACTTATTTCTCCGGGGCTACAAAGCGTTTCACCAACACTATTAATTCACCTCACTTAAATTTTTAAGCTATTTTTCACTACTAATTTTAGCTACATTGTACACTGAAAATATTAAACCAGTGTAATTTTTACCGGTGTTAAAACATAACTTCACCGTTTTAAGTCCGATTTTAATTCTGACTTCACCAATAGTCTCCTTATAATTTCTACAGTCTAATAGCACCCTAAATTCATCAATTGAAGCACAATAACATCTCCCCTTAGCCATGGCCGAAATATGCATGTGGCCAAATTCGTGGAATTTCATCATTCTAACATTTTTTTCCATGCTTATTCATGTTCCTTTTTCACTTTAGCACCATTTTTATGGATCAAACCACATGATTTCACTAAGTTCTTCTAATGGTTGAATACCCTAGGGAAAGATTTAATGGGATTTAATCAAAACCAAGGCTAGATTCATGCTTAGGGAGTTTAAATTTATCATTTTCTAACATTAGAATTCAAGAAAAACTTAAGCATGGAGAAAGCTTACCTTGGCGGAATTGTGTGGGTTCCCTTTCCTCTTGATTTTGTCACTTTTAGAAAGAGCTATTGGTATGGGCTTGTAGAGTTTGAAGAGAAGAACCAGTTTGTAGAAGGGACTTTAGTGAATTAAGGTGGTTTAACGGTGTTTAGGTAGGTTTCTTTCTTTTCTCTTATTTTTGGTTATGGAAGACGTGAGGGAGAGGTTGAAGATGAGTGAATAGTGGCCGGCTGAAGTGAGAAGAAAAATATTGAAGCTTCTAGGTTGGGGCAAAATGACCAAAATGCCCTTGATTATGAGATTTTTGGACAAAAATGCCCTTAAGTTTCTGTAATTTTTATAACTATCCAATTAAACTCCAAAAATTTATATTTCATCACTAAAAATTATTATTAGACCTATTTTGATGAATAAAGGTGGTTCCATTGAAGTTCAATCTACCGTAAAGGTGAAATTATGAAAATACGCTTATCGGGCCAATTGCGTATATTTTTTATTTAATCTATCTATTGACATATCTTAACACTTATTTTCATGTAGATTATCATTCTTTAATCACTTGTCAAAAGTTAATTTAGTTTGACCACAATTTACAAAAATGCCACCGAATTATGTCCTCAATTGTCATTTTCTAAATTATTGGCACACTTCTCAAAATAATTCATAAAAGGAATTTTGGGTTCGAAATGCTTACCTTAGGCTTATTAGACTCTCCGTACACTTTTTGGCCAGTCTTACGTCTATCTGAGCACTGTAGAGTCGGTGGGGCCCACTACACTGTTTCTCCTATTACGTGCGAAATACACAGGAATTGAGCAATAGTGAAAAGTCTAACTTGTGTAACCGTAATATTATAAGCGGCTCTCACATATCTAAATCATTGATGTTTGAACCAAATTTAATTTTAGTTTATTAGTATTAAAATTAACACTACACCTCGAATAACTTAACATTGTTAACAAAATTTAATAGATTATGAGCAATTACAAAATTACCCAACTCTAAGCTTTTCAATCTAAATAATTCTTCATTTTTTGATTTTTCCTCATCTTCCACAATTCTTTTTTTTTTTCACAACTTTTTCACTCATTTTCGCGAGCATCGTGTATGTAAAGACTGCAAATTTTGTACCAAATTAGTAAATACATAGAAGATATTAAACAAGCTAGCATTGAAATGAAGATTGTAATTTCTGTTATGTATATGTATATACATCTAGTTGGAGTATTTAACAATAATGATTTATGCATGTTTATAATTTAAAAATATTATAAAAAAAATTAGAGGTGAAAATATAAGTATAAGCTTCAATGAAGGAGACAATGGACATCTTGCACATTAATGGTACAAGTATGCTAAATTAAATAGCACACACATGAGTATACATAAGGTATATTTAAAGAAAGAGAATAAATAAGAAGCATGTATATATTAAATATGATATATACATATACAAAAAAAGAAATATATATATATATATATATAAAATAAAAATATATTAGACATGAAAAATAAATATAGTATATATATATATATATATATATATATATATATATATGGATATGTGTATACATATATATCATTTATAATTAAGATTTTAAATGTAGATGCATATACTTATTTTATGTAAAGAATATGATAAAATAAATAAATACATATTTCATGTAATTAATAAAACAAATAAATATATATATTAACTACCAATATGTATATTAATTATACAACTATGATTATAGAACTATATATATTATAAATAATTATTATAGCAATGGAAAGAATTAAAATAAAAACAAAATTTAGAATAAAACAAATAAGAGTTAGTGGAATTTGATGGGAAACTCTACTAGCAAATTCTCGGATGGAGCAACAAAGAGCTTCTCAAAGAAGCTTTGAAAAACAAAAGAAAAGAAAGTGTGAGCTGAGGAGGAGTCTCGGACGCAAAACAGAAAATAAAGAAGTGAAACGAGAAAGAGGGCTGAAGGCTGGGTATTTCGGTGAAGAGAAGAAAAGAAGGAAAGGAAAGGTGAAGGCCGAAAGGAAAAGGAAAGAAGAGAAGAGAAAGAAGAGGAGGAAGTGTACAGCTGCTGCCTCCATCGTGAACAGTCATCGGAAAGGAAGGAAGAGCTGCTGGAAAATTTGGATAAATGAGATATTCTTCTAACTTTACAATGTTTATTTATTGAGTATGAAAATGAAATTATGATAAATTAAATCAAATGGGTACTCTATGGATGAAGGATTCATTAAATTCTAACTCGATGTTCAAATCTGAAAATCTATGTTTTGTTTTGGGTTGCAATTAAAACATTCAGTTTAATTGTTATACAAGGAGAAAAATTCTGGGAAAATTATGATTAATAGCCCTTTAAGTTACAAGAAAGTTGGTTTTGGAATTTCTTGATTTGGATTTCTATAACTTGAAATATGTACAAGTGAGTGGAGGATACTCTGCCCAGAAACGTGAATCATGAGTCTAACTTTGAAAAAATTGTAGAAGATAGCCTACAATGAATTAGGTTGCAAGCCTTACATTTCTAGAAAGGTAATTGAGTTAGAATTGTGATGGTTCTAGGTTTGCACCAATTGGATATGTGTATAATTAAATATGAAGTATTTGTGCAAGTAGGTCAGTGTAATCCTGTGCTTGAATACTGCTGGAAGATAGTGCAAATTTGAAAAATTGCTAATGTTGATCTAGGTAGAATTAAATCATGAACCTTACATTTCTAGATAGGGAAATGAGTTAGCTTTCATATAGTTTTGGAATTTTTATATTTGGAATTATGTAGCTTAAGCTATGTACATATGAATGCAGGATACTCATTGCAAGGTACAAACAACCTAGTGTCAACTTCAAAAATTTCTAGAAAATAATTCAGATGGAGTTTGATTGCAAACTTTACATTTTCAAAAAGGTAAATGAGTCAGGATTGATATCGTTTTGGCTTTGTACAAATTGCATATCCCTACAATTAGTAATCTAAATTTTAATGAAGAGAGGTCAGGAAACTATCCTACCCAATGTGCCAGATTTGGACCAAAGTTTAGAAAATTATTGGAAATGGCACAAGATGAATTAAGAAGTAAGCCTTATACTTCCAAATAGAGAACTAAGTTAGAAGTAATGTAAAAATTTACGGCTTGACGATTAAATTCTGAAATTTTTACAAAAGGCTAACAAGGATGCTTTAAAGGGTTTTCAAGGTAAAGTAAGACTTTGTAATGTTTTGTTTAAAGTCTAAGTACATATATATATATACACACACACACATACATACATATGTCTAAATGCATTTGCTCATGCATAATGTATATTTGTATGAAGAAAGAAAAAAACGAGATGAGCATAGATAAACAAATATACATCTATAATATACATATATTGGAATATACATATAGATATAAACACATAGATGCTTAAAACATATATATATATATATATATATGTATATAAGGACTCGTACCATGGGGACGTCGTAATTGACGATAAAAAGGTAGCTTTAGATTAATAGTTACTCGAAATTAATAGTGTTTAAGGTCTTTATTTTAAGTACGTGATTAAGCACGATGATGTAAACTTATCAAAATGTTAATGGATTATGTGTAGCGAAGCGGAACGGTGTAGAGGTTTGAGTACAGACTCGGAAGCGCGAGGAGGATAAATACTAAGTCTCGAGGCAAGTGGGTTAAATAAGCCTTGCTAGTATCATCTCGTAAGAGATGAATAAATTCTTATTAAAATACTTATTTAAACTCACATCAAGTTAGGCGGAATACTACAGGTAAGACTATAAGAGTAAGTACGGTAAAAATACAAATTGGACATAATGTGATCGTGAATAGTAGTTGTTTAGAAAGGAATATTGTTTGTGATTTGCGTGTTATACGTGATAGTTTGTTTGTGGTTATTGAATGTATAAATTGTATAATTTTGGTGCTTGCATTTGAGGAACACATATGAATTAATTAAGTCGCACCGAGAGAGCATGTTAACACATTGTGATACTTTGTGAATGTATATGTGATTTGTGTGCGGTATATATAGCTCCCAATGTTGAGTTCATGGACCTCAATTAGTACCTAGTTGTGTTTGTCGAAAACTAGGAAAAAAGGGCAACCTGAGTGAAACTCGATTCTTTGAACCGTGTGAGCTACATCTAGAGAACTCAAGGGACCTACGTGCTATATAGATTCTTCAGAAAACTACGGGAGCCACCCTAGAATCCTTTGAGAGCTAAGTGTTACACGAGTTTCGATGAATCACTAGAAAGTATGTGTCATAAAGGCCAATCCGAGTAAAGACTCGATATTTGTACCGTGTGAGCCATCTCTAGAGAACTCAAAGGACCTACGTGCTACATAGATTCTTCGGAAACTATGGGAGCCACCTCTAGAATCTTTTGAGAGCTAAGTGCTACACGAGTTTCGATGAGATAGTAGAAAGTATGTGTCATAAAGGCTAACTCGAGTAAAGACTCGATCTTTGTACCGTGTGAGCCACCTCTAGAGAACTCAAGGGACCTACGTGCTACATAGATTCTTCGAAAACTATGGGAGCCACCTGTAGAATCGTTTGAGAGCTAAGTGATACATGAGTTCCGATGAGATAGTAGAAAGTATGTGTCATAAAGGCCAACCCGAGTAAAGACTCAATCTTTGTACCTGTGAGCCACCTTTAGAGAACTCAAGGGACCTACGTGCTACATAGATTCTTCGGAAACTATGGGAGCCACCTCTAGAATCCTTTGAGAGCTAAGTGCTACACGTGTTTTGATGAAATATGAGGAATCATGGGTTATTGTGACAATAAATAAATGATTGTGATTTGTGGATGTGATGAATATCAGTAGATGAAATAGATCTTAGACATAAGATAGAGAATGTGTATAATCATTGAATATACTTATATATACCATAGAAACATGTGCTATTTGAATGTTTGTCTTCTTTCACACTTAACCATATTGATAAAAAAAGAATGATATTTTGTGAATTTAAGAATGGAAGAAAAGCATGAATAAGCTTATGAAATCTGTGTACATACGAATTGGTAGCAAATCTTGATATAATTCATACATGCTATTTTATAGAATTATGCATGTATGATCGTGTTTTACGATATGAGCCTAATATGTACTTATTTAAACTACTTACTGAGCCGTGGATTTGCTCACCCCTTAAATTTAAACATCTACAGATCTTACGAGTTGATAGCCGGCTCAGGCTTCGTATAAGCTCTCGGGAATTGTACCTAGTAGTGGTACTCATCTGCGTCCTCCAGGCCTCGCTTTTGTGTTTTTGAGGTATACTACTTGTATATCATTTTGATAATTCAACGAACCTTAATTTCACAGTACTAGGAAAGAATATGGGATGCAACTTTGGATCACACTAGATTATTATGTGAGTCTAGGTGATTATCGAGTTCGATCCGAGTTATGATGTATATTTTGAATGATGTATAAATTGCTAGATGTGGACTTATTAATGGTTAAACCCTTGAGAAGCATGAGATGCTTGATTGTGTGAACTGTGGGGAAACAACAGTTGGCTGTATTGTGTAGTTTAAAATGTGTTTTAATGCAGGTGATTTTACTGGGGAAATTGATAAAATACAAAGGGGAGGTTTTCGACCCGTTTCTTTTGAAATAGTAAAATAAGGCTAAATTCATAAAAATCACCTTGAGAAGGATGACATAGCTCGAGTAATAATATTATTAGGATAAGATTTGATTTAGATACTGAACTAATATCGAATACAAATCGTAAATAGAGAAAGAAAAATTTGGTTCGTAAATTTCCGTAAGGGATAAAGTAAGTGTTAAGTGGACATCTTTGGCCCTCGGGTCGTGACAGTGTAAAATCAATGAAACAATTTTTTTATACAATAATTAGAACACAAGTGATATTAAACATTTAATTAGGCGTACCTTTTTGTAGCAGACATTCTAGAAATTGAAACCAGGTTTATGATAGATAGGTCTTCTTCTCTACTTCTTTTTTAGGGTGGCTTTCAATGGGCAAATATTAATACGTTGAGAAATAAAGAAGGGACTTAACTTTATATTTGTAGTTGAACCTAATAGTCCCCCCTGATCAAAGATTGTTAAATTTCGACCTACACAACTATCACATCGCAATAACCCTGCAAGATGCGCAAAAGCCCATACTTGCTAATCACAATTAACCATTTAAGCTTACTTGCATGTTTTCATACCAGGACTAAATTATATTAGCATGTTTTATTAAAACTCAAAACTACCCATTAATAGCAGTCCACCAATTGGAAAATTCTAACATTCTCATACTTGGATAATATTAATTAGGGTTTTAAATTTAAGAAAACTTATATTCCAAAAATAAAGAGACTCCAGGCTAATTTACTTTTCTTTTAATATTGCCACGATTTTGAAAATCATTTAGTTCTTAGAAACAACATCTTAACGATCTTGTTTAACATGACCATTTAGTGATATTAAACATTTAATTAGGCGTACCTTTTGCAGCAGACATTATGGAACTTGAAACCAAGTTTCTGATAGACAGGTCTTCTTTTTTTACTTCTTCTTTAGGGTGGGTTTTGTTAGCTTTAATTTGACAAGTATTTTGAAATGACAAAACTCAAGTAAGCTTAAAAATGATTTTTCTCTAAGTAAACTTGGTTTGAATGAACTCAATGATAGAAATTATTTTAACAAAGTCTTGGATTAAGATTTCAATTAAAAAAGTCAGTAAATACTCTTAGAAAAGTGTTAGAAAGTTGTTTAACTGACTTAGAATCATAAAAGCCATAAACTATGCAGCAAATTAAGTGCAGGAAAGCCTACTGGACAAAAGGGATCGATCCCTACTGTAGAGGGATCGATCCCAAAAAGGCAGAATGCTTCAGAAGCCACCCAAGAAAAGTTTGGAAAACATTTTGGAGAAAAGGGATCGATCCCCCAAGAAAAGGGATCGATCCCTTCGCTCGAAATCTGACTCCAATGGCTAGTTTTTGAGGGTTCAACGGGAAGAAATGCATTAAATGCTTCACCAACTGTTCCAGACGTTAGGTGGACTATAAATAGAGGCATTTATGAAGTTTGGAGGTAGAACAAGCACTCAAAAATCCTCAAGCTTCAAGAAGAAAATTCAAATCTGAAAATCTTGATTGTGTAACTCCATTTGTGAGATTCATTATTGTTGTTCACCCATTCACTGAAAATCTTGTTATTCAAAGGGGTGAGCCATCCTTGTAAGGTCTGATATTGTAGAGTATTGGGTAGAAATACAAGGGTAGATGCTTAGAAGGAGATTTCTAAAGTCTCAAGAAAAATTGTAAGAGGTTTTGCCACACCTTCAAGTGGATTGTAAGCTTTCTCAAGAAAGAGCTGAATCAAAACCTTGACGAGGAGTTCAAGGAGAGAGGACGTAGGCAAGAGATTGGCCGAACCTCTATAAACTTGTGTTTGCTTCTCTTTCCCTTACTCTTGTTTTTACTGCACTTATTTCGTTATTGTTTATTTAGTTTTTAATTGTGCATTAAGAGTTAAGAAAATTTAGGAATAACTAGAAAAACCGATTCACCCCCCCTCTCGGTAGAGTCAACAGGTTTTAATGGGCAAATATTAATACATTGAGAAATGAAGAGAACATAACTTTATATTTGTAGTTGAACCTAATAGTCCCCCCCAATCAAAGATTATTTAGTTCCGACCTACACAACTATCACAATAACCCTATAAGATGCACAAAATCCCATACTTGCTAATCACAATTGACCATTTAAGCTTACTTGCAAGTTTTTATACCAGGACTAAATTATATCAGCATGTTTTATTAAAACTCAAAATTACCCACTAATAGCAGTCCACCAATTGGAAAATTCTAAGAGTCTCCCACTTGGACAATATTAATTAGGGTTTTAAATTTTAGAAAACTTATATTCCAAAAAAAAAGACTCCAAGCTAATTTACTTTACTTTTGATATGGCCATGATTCTGAAAATCATTTAGTTCTTAGAAACAACATCTTAACGATCTTGTTTAACATGACCATCTAATACCAAATCATGGTGGCGATTGTGCCCTTCATTGACACAAGACCAATCCAATCCACGGACAAAAATACTAGTGACCGCATCAACAATGGATCTTAGTGTGGCTGTGTAGGAAGAAAATAACACCCAGCAGTGACCAAATGTGTTACTTTCATTGTCTCTCCTTAACTTGCTGAGAAATCCAATTTCTCTTCAACTCACCAAGAAATCTATTTGGCAACTAGATATGCCGGTATGTCTTCTCCTTATTCTCAAGGTTATAAACTAGTTTCATTTACCAGGATATACCCCATTGATACAAAGTTAATTTCACAATTTTCTTAGATGTACATGTGCAAAACCATCATCATGATAGTACAGGATATAAACTAATGATGATCATCAACTAACATTTTAAGTGAAATATCACATAAGTATTCCAAACATGAGGTGGTCTTAACATAGCATGATGTATAACATGAAAGTTCAATCACAAGTAATACACTTCCATTAAACCAATACATCAAAAGACCTCAAAACACCCATGTTCTTTTAACATGCAATATCTTATAGATATTTCCAAGTCAAACTATACTTCATAGGTAATTTTACAATCACTAATGATGCATCTAACCAAGTAAAGAAACCCAAAGCAATAGTGGTTTCAAATAACAAATTACAATGCATCTATCATCAAAATGAAAAATATTAAAATTCTCACATAGAGAAAACATGTCATCATCAAATCACAACGACTCCCACCAATCCAGTGAATCACAAACATGCTCCAATAGTTTTTAAATGATGAGCAAGAGGTGTAAATGGAGTCACAACAAAGTCATGTATTGTGTACCCTTAAGGAAAATGTGATAACTACTATTGTTATTGGACTTCATGATGTCACTTTAATATATCACTTACAAAATTACAAACATATTGCAAAATTTTCATATTCATAAGTTTACATAATATTTAAGCATGTGCCAAACAATAGCCTACGTGCTCCTACTAATCTTAATAAATATGATATCTCCAAAACAATGATTTTAGAGCATTTATGAGTTCTTACTACTTTCCAAAACAAGTGAATTCCCACTGATTTTCACTTCCTTTAAAAGAATAATTTTTGATTCAATAAAATACAATATAGTTAAAACCTTTATACTATTCCTCCTTATAACTTAAAAAGTCAATTCCTAATATTATTGACACTAGAAAAGGAAGGCTATTAAAATTCTTACTTTCTCTTAAAAATCAGTTTAGGTAATTTATAAATATAAATAGTATAAACCTTGACAAAACAAGAAAGATTAACAAGGAATTATCCAAATAAACAAAAAAACAAATAATTTATTTATTTGCATAAAATTTATCCCTTCAAAACTCTCATACGTGCTATAAGTGTAAAACAATATTCTTCCCCCCACATGTGAGTTCTTTAAAAAGAATTAATTAATGTTCTTGAAAACACATTGCTAACAAATTACAAAAATATGCCCCTAAAAAAATTGTGCTAAGTTTGTTAATCTTAGCTAAAATGCTTAAATCAATATCTTAATTGAGAGTTAAATAACTAATATAAATATTTATCGAAATGAAATTATATTTCAATAACTCTCAATTTTACGCAAAATATTACCAAAGGGAGATATCATATCAGGTCTAAAATATATATCCTTATATGAAAGCTATTTTAAGGCATGACATACACAATTTAACTACTAAGATGTGATAATTAAAGTGAGTAACATCCAAGAACTTATCATTTGTGGTAGACACTAAATGTGAGAACTCGTTATTTTGTACTGTACATGTACGAAATAATAAATTTTAAATAAATAAATTAATTAAATTTGAATACTTTTCTAAATGTCGAATTAAAGGTGGGATAGAATAAAAAATTTTGAAGTTATACAAAAGGCAAAGTTGGCTTTTTTCAAGGAATGGTCAAAGTTGATTAAATAAGTCACAATTTGGCTTAAGAAATAATTAAAATAAATGAAAATTAAATTAAAAAGATGGATGGACAGAAAAGTGACAGTGTAGTGGCGAGTGAGTAAATAAAGTGACTTTATAAGACATTTTGGAATTAATTAAATTATGGCCAATTAAAGTTAGACAACAAAGTTAGCTTTCACTATTTATTCAGCTGGAATTGCACCGCCTCAGTCATTTTTTGATTTCAGCTCCTGTATTCTGTTTTCTCCTCCACCGATTTTCATGTTTCAGCTCTGAAATCGCCATCCTCTCATCACCAAATTAGCTAAGCTCCCTCACAAAACTTCATCCTCATCTCCATAGCTTCCTAGTTCTTCAAAAAGTTCAGCCAAAAAATATCAAACACAGCTCCCCTGCTGCTGGACAGTGGCGTAGAACAGGTAAGAAAATTCTTCAGCTCACGTTCATGCACTTTGATCCTTGGTTTATGATGATGTTGGTTAAGTGGATGATATGTAAGGATAAGGTTTGAAATAAAAACATGTAGAAATTCAGTAAGGTTGAATTTCTTGTTGGTTAGTGGCGTTCATGGCTGAACAAAGAAATTGTTGTTTTGTGCGTGTGTAGCGTGAGTAGATGAAGCAGAAAATTCTACTACGTATGTGTGTGACATGAAGAGCAGAAAATAAAGATTGAATATGATAAAATATATATTAGATATATATCAAAAACTATACTGCCATGGTTTGTCATGAGAGTGTTAAAGAGGCATAAGCGTAATTCCTTGATGGTGTGAAAACCGAACATGAGGGCTGGAACCGAACAGGAAATGAAAAAAATGACTTAGTGTGTTGACCATTTTAATGAAGGCTGGTATGGAAGTCAACAAAAGGGGCTATTGTGGCATGTAAATGAGAAAGAAAAAATGGAGTTGTTGTGGCGTGGAAACGAAGAAGAAAGAAAGGCTGAATATGTGATGCATGTCTAAGTGAAAAAAAGTAATTTATGAGGGTTGATGGTGAAGAAAAAAAAACCACAAGATATAAATTTAGTCAATGTGAGTGTATGTGCTGCCGATTATGGAATAAATGGAGGAATAAATTATTTCATTTTATTTCTAAAATGGTGGAAAAAAATACAAGTAAGATTGCAGCTTATATATTTAATACATTGACTAAGGAAATGAAATAATAAGTGTGAGATCCGATTTTATAACACTGTACACCATATTTGTAAATGAATGATAGTGGAAATAAATTCTTTAGTGGAATTAAATAAATATTGAATATGGATTTCCACTTTAAATTATAGAATTATTAGAATTATAATTTAATATGGTGTATAAGAGTTGAAATGAATATTAAAGAATGAATTAAAAGTATAGAATGAAGAGAAGAAAATAGAGTCCAAAACCGTATGGAAATTGGACTACACTTGAGTTTTCATGGTGATGACCGCTAGACAGCAGTGGTTGTGAGGTAAATTATGTTAGAAAATTTCAAAATATAAAGTGAAAAGATTGATTAAAATGTTGTTTAATCAATGTACAAGTAAAACTAGTGTTTGGTATGACTCCGGGTGAAGTAAAATCATGGTAAAATGATTTTTACTAATTTTACAGGGCAGTCAACTGCCCTTGCGCAGTAAGTATTCTGTTCGAAAAATGCACTTGGGCAGTCGGATGCCCTGGGAGGGCAGTCGGCTGCCCCGGGATGGCAGTCAACTGCCCAAATAGGGCAGTCAACTGCCTATACAATGTGAATACTCGGATTTTAAGTTACTTTAAGGCAGTCGACTGCCCTCCTGGAAGTTGCATACTGTTTCAAAAATACACTAGGGCATTCGGATGCTATTTTAGGGCATCCGACTTCCTTGCCTGGAAATTTAAGGGCAGTCAACTGCTCTAGTGCAAAATGAATTGTAATGACTAGTTTTCTTTGAATAGGTACAACCTCATTCAAAGGGTAATCTTTCACTACAGAATGGTTAAAGGACATAACCATTGAATTTGAGAGGTTGTGAACAATCTGAATGATGTGTTTGTTTAAATGAAACAACACAATTGAAAGGTTGTGTCATTCAAACCAAAGATCACATATCTTGAAATTATCTCTATAAAAGAGATGACAATGTTCATTCAAGATGACAGAAAAAATATAACGAAAATATTCTGAATTCTTTTTCCTCTCCCAATCTCAAAATAGAAAACAAGTCTCTTAGACATTGTTTGCTGCAGAAAACTTTGGCTAAGACATAATACTTTTGTATTTGTCTAAAGTGTTTAGTGGTTTAATATTACAAGTGCAAGGTAATATTAAACAAGTTGACTTCATTGTATCCTGAGGCTATTTCTATAATCCCTGTTGCATACCATAACTGGTGGGGGTGAAATAAGTCTTAAGGAAAGTGGCATCAAAGCAGCACGCCTTGAAGTCTTTCTCTGCATTTAGTTCGTGACTGTTCGTGATCAAAGAAGTTCAATTCAGAAGTTGAAGTCCAAGAAGAAGTTCAAGTTTTTCATCTTCATAGTACCCCAAGTGGACAAGATCTGTAATCCAATTTGACTTACTTTTTGTTCAACAAATTATGGAGTAAAAATGAGATAAATAATAGAGATAAAGAGAAAATTATTGATAAATATAAGGTCGGAATTTTATTGACTTAAATAGCTACCAAAAGAGATAAAGAAAAGTCAGAAAACGGTGCAACAAAGTGGACATCAACGCCACTTTTGTGCTGCTATTGTACCGTTTTTGTTCAGCCGGCTGATAAAATACAATTTTTATAATATAAAATATAATGTAAATCATGCTTAAAGATAGAGCATTCAAGTTTATTATATATGAAAATTTTATTGACTGAAATAAAGCAAAGAGGAGTTGAAGACAACTCAACCCGATCAGCCAAGATTCACGCCACCTTGTTGGCCATGTAGTTGCATGGTTGGAAATTTTCTAGAGGAAAAATAAATTGCAATTTATGGTAAAGAAATACAATATAAAGAAGAGGAATTAAAGTTTAATATGACAAAAATTTTATTGGTTGAATGGGACAACAAGAGGAGCAAAGAAGTCAAGCCAAGCACAGTAAAAAGAAGCTGCAGCCGTTCCTTTTTCTTGATGCAAGTTTCTTCAGCCATTTAATGTATGTTAAGACCACAATGATGAAATACAAAGATAAGAAACTAGGTGGTTATTTATTATTGGATGTCTTGAATATATGGAAGAATAAAGAAACAAAAAATCAGCAAAATACCTCCTTCATCATCGATTTTTGCTGTTCTACAAGAGGCATCAGTTGGTTCCATTTTATGTTCTGTTTTTAGCTTCCATTCAGCCAAGGAGAGTCAGCAAATTTTCATACTTTTGATAGCTAATTATTTAACCTTCACCATCAAACTTCCCTTCTTCCTTGAACCAACTAAGAAACAAGAGAAGAGGGCTGAAATTGAAGAAGAGAACTTGCTCTGTTTTGAGAAGCACCATTCGGTCAAGGTGAGCTGCCATGATCCCATGTTTTTCTTGATATCCTATGGTATATTTCCATGTTTTATAACATAATAAACATGGTTATAGGATTGTTTTTAGTTAAAACCCATTGGATCCTGGATTTAGAACAAAATGAGATATTGACATAGGTGTGAATAAAGCAAGAAAATGGGCTGGAAATTGTATGAAGATGAGGTAAAATGATTAATGGAATATGAATAAAATGAAGAGATAGCTTGGAAACTTGGAATGATGAGGAATCAAAATTTAGCTAATGACAGGGGAGTTCGGTTTGGTCATGGAAGAATAGAAAATTGTTATGTTCATGTAAGAATATAGTAAGGAAGACTCACGTGGACTAGACTCACCAATTGGAAACAACAAATTAAGGAAAATGTTGAAAGACAAAGAAAGGGCCATAAAAGGGGGTTCGACATGACATTTGGAAAGGAAAAAATATGCTGAAAATTAGGGATTTTGGTAGAAAATAATTATAGAAACGGAAATAGAAGGATTGGTGGAATTAGAACTGAAAAAAGTGCTTAAACAGAAAAGTTTAGTTTCAGTATCAGTGTAATTTATACTGATTGTATATATACTGTATAATTAGAGGCTGCATTTTATGGAAGTTAGTGGCTTAAAATTTAGAGGAAAATTATTAATAAATTTTGATAAAATTATTTTGCAGTCGGGAATTAAGGATTTCGTCTGACGTAACTGGGAAGCTCGTTTCGTAAGACAGGTAAGGGATGCGTGTGTGAATTTGTAGGGATATCCGAATGCATGGTTTTCATGCTATGAATTTTATAAGATTTATTAGATATTGAATTGCCTTGAAATGCTACGAAATTGTAGTTTCTGGTTGTTGAGACTGTGTTTGAAAGTTCAGGGAGGCTAGGACTCTGGCAGTCGTTATGCTGCCGAAATTTACTAAAGATATTTTCAAAAATATTATTAAATATTTTTAGTACATCATTGGTGTTTATCCTAGCCTCAAAAGTGATAAATTATTTATTTTTCATAAATGGTGGAATTACCGAAAAGTAGTGATTAAATATTCATGATATCGATTTCGGTAAAGGTTTCACTACTGAAAATTCATCCCACATGTTTTATAATGAAAGGTATGATTGGTGAAGGGAAATGGTGAATAGTGAATATTTTATAATTATTTTCAATATGATATTCACTATTTTATCTATGATTTTCCTTTATGGACAAAATAAATTCTATCACGTGTAATGATTTCCATAAAGGCTTTACCACTGTGTAAATAATATGTTGAGACTAAAATGTCTCTACATGTGTTTTATAATGAGAAATGTGTTTGATGGAATTATTATTAATTTTGGAAAAATAAATATTTCTATTTTTCCATAAAATGTGAAACTACCGGAAATGTTTTCTTGTATCTTGAATCTAAAGTTTTGGAATGAAAGCATGGAAACATGTGTGTATGTGCTCTACGGTGAAAAGAAACAGTTACGAGATTTTATTATTACAGTGTAATTATTTTATAAATTGTTTTCACCGTACGAGATACTGTGATTTATACCTTTATGAATTTTCTGAAAGATATTGTTGATTTTGCTTAATTCCATAAAGGTGATGAGATTTCTTATACACTGTTTTGAGACTGATAGGCCCCATATCATGCTAACGTATTCATGTGTACCCTCTCATGTGTTATGCTGTTGACATTGAGTCGTCTTCAATGTCCCAGTTGTCACCTGCTCAGTGTACGACCGAGGACACCTATAGACTATGACCATATATCTCATGTGTTTATTATATTGTCCCTACAGGGATCTCACGTGTACCTTATTATTCCTTACGGGACTTATAGCATGATATCATTAGGGTGTCGCCTGGTCTCCACTATTATTCCACATGTTATTACTGGTTTTGGTGATAACTATCGAAATATACTGTTTATTGTGATGCTTTATCACTGACTAGTGAAATATGTGAACGGGTGTTTTACTGCTACACATGTTTTAAGTGATTGATTTCAATGGTGGAAATCAAAATAATTTTCAAGTGTTGTTCACATGATTTAATAAATTATTTTATTTAAACATGTGATTTTTTATATGCAGTAAATATTTTAGTGAGTTTATATTAAAATAAATTTCTACTCCCTATAGTCACTCTGGGTTTCTGGGACAAGACAGGTATTTCAAAATACCTTCCTTACTCTATCTGGATTTCTTGGCCGACTATAGTATCCTTTCTTTTAGTGAGCCCAGTATATCGATAGTAAACTAAAAGGTTTTACTGCATATAGTCTTCGAGATATCAAAATTTGCATACAACTCTCTTACTAAGCCGTGGTTTGCTCACTCTTTTACTTTCATCATCACAGATTTGATGTAAGGAATAGATGAAGTACCAAACCATGGACTAGCTGCGCTTTGAGTAGTTCGGAGTATCGTATGATTGATTCTCGAGGTATCATGTTTACATTTGTATATTTAGACATATTCGTACAGTACTATTTGTTGAAAAATTTAATTTCAGGGGATGTAAACTAACATCTTAAAGTTGTGAATATTAATGGACAATAAATAAATATTGTCTAATTTATTTACTGTTGTAGACGAACAGTCTGTAAAGGCATTACAGACAGCCCAACCATATAAAAAGTGTGGAAAAACGTGAAATACTATAGTCACGGGATGTGACAATAAGTTTAATTATCTAAGGGCCATTCGGCCATAGTGGAGAAAAAGGAAGAAAGATAGCATGAAGAATAGCCATTTTTAGTTATGAGGCCTTAATTACCATTTATAATTTTTATAAATCATAGCTTAAAAATAAAAGGATAATTAAGCTAATGGTTTGGTGAAATTAAATTGCAGTCAGAAGTTTGACGTTCGTGTGATGCACGAGATAACGCAATCTCGATAAACAGGTAAGAGACGCGTGTGTGAATTTGTAGGGATATCCGAATGCATAATTCCTATGCTCTAAATTTTATAAGAATTATGGAATGTTGGTTTACCTCGAATTGCATAAAATCTGTGATTTTTCTAGATGATGAATTGTGTTTGCAAGTACAGGGAGGCTAAGACTCGGGCAGTCGTTACAGTGCTGAAATTTATTCAAAATATTTCTAAAAATGTGAGAAAATATTTCGGTGCATTATTGATATTTCCTAGCCTCGAAAGGGATAAATTAAATAATTTTCATAAATGGTTTACTATACCGAAAAATATTTATGAAATATTCTTGACACCGATTTTGGTGAAGGTGTCACTATGGAAAATTTATCCCACGTGTTTTATAGTGAATTATGTGATCGATGATGTGAAATAATAAATAGTGAATATTTTACAAATGATTTAAATTAATATTCACTATTTTAGAATAAATATTTTCTTTATGGAATTTATGAAATTCTACCATGTGTTATAAAAATTCCATAAAGGTTTTATCACCATGTAAAGATTGTTTTGAGACTGTTAGACCCCATATCATGCTCACGTGTTCATGTATACCCTCTCATGTGGTATGCTGTTGACATTAAGCCGTCTTTAGCGTCTCGGTTGTCACCCGCTCAGTGTACGACCGAGGACACCTATAGACTATGGCCATAGATCTTTTATATTTATTTTACTGTCCCTACAGGGATCTCACGTGTACCCTATTATTCCCTACGGGACATATAGCATGATATTATTAGGGTGTTGCCTGGTCTTCACTATTATTCCACGTGTTATTATTGGATTTGGTGAGAAATGTGGAAATATACTGTTTATTGTGATGCTTTATCACTGATTTATGAAATATGTGAACAGTATATTTTATTGATACATGTGTTTAAATGTGATTGATTTCAACGGTGGAAATCAAAATAAATTTCGAGTGTGGTTCATATGATTTACTACTTGTTTTATTTAATCATATGATGTTTTATATGCAGTAAATGTTTTAATGTTATATTTAAATAAATTCCTATTCCCTATAGCACTCTGGGTTCCCAGGATAAGACATGTATTTCAAAATATCTTCCATGCTCCACCTGGACTTCTTGGCCGACCATAGTATCATTTCCATTATAGTGTGCCAGTTTATAAATAGGAATTTAACGATTTTACTGCATATAGTCTTTGAGGTATCAAGATTTGCATACAAATCTCTTACTGAGTCGTGGTTTGCTCACTCCAATATTTTATCTCCCTAGATTATTTTCAGTGACCATTTGAGGTATATTTTTTGAGGATTAGAGGCTGCGTGTTGAGCACCCCGAGGCAGCGCTCATAAATCCCGGAGGTATAATTATTTTACTCTATATGTTCAGACTTTTGATTTACAGTATTACGATGTTATATTAAATTAGGGGATGTAAGTGTGAATTACATCATACAATTTGTAAATATGTATTCTCGATAATTATATTAAATTATAGGTATTGTACTTTCAGTGAATTAAACGTGGAAAATAAGATATCGCAAACAGCCCAACCTATTCATGTGTTGTGAAATTGTGTAAAATTGTAAAATACTGTGTACTTGAGATGTGACACTAAATTATGGTGACAATTATTCAATAAAGTCAAATTGCATGCAAAGACCAATAAATTGTTAAAATAGATCATCACATTAATCAACTTAATTCATTTATCAGTCTAATTAATAATAACTAAGGTGCTTCAAAGACAAATTTGAACAATTTCTCTAAATTAAAAAAATCAAAAAAATAAAAAAATGATAAAAAAAGGGGAAAGTCAAAGAAAATAAATAAAAAAATCCCATGATCATGGGATCAATAAAGAGCCTTTGATTTAGACGTAAAAAGGGGATCCGATTTTTACATTCTTTATTAGACTCATTCCTACACCTTTGTCCATTTAAAGAGTTGACTTGAAAAGTTTGGAAAGAATTAAACTAAAAGTGTGAAACCAAAAAAAAAAGGGAAATAAATCAAGATTTAATTACTAAAAAAAATCAAATTTAAATAATTCAATACAGCCATGATTCGAGGCCTAAACTTGAGGAAAGTTGATTCTTTCCTCAAGCATGCGGCCATGAAATGGTTATAAAAGCCAAGAGATATAGAAAAAAAAAGAGGGAGGGGAAAAATAAAGAAAAACCTAGAAAAAAAGGGAGAGAAAACCCTAGAGGCAAAAACCCTAGAGGAACCTAAAAAAGAAAAGCTGAAAAAAAAGAACGGGAGAGAAAGCTGAAAAAAGAAAAAAGCCTAAAAGATTGGCTACTGTTTTTCTTCTTCACCCCGGGCCACCCGGCCTCAGACGAGGATCATCCTCAACTTAGCAGATTTTGATCATCATCATCCCCTCACTGCTCACGATCCATCACCTTCACGGCGTCTTCACCAAACAACTACTGTCCCTCATCTTGCTTCATCACCATCACTGTCCAGCCCACAACATCACCATCTTCACCTCCTCTGAACTGCACCATCATCGTTCTGCTTGTGCCCCTCTCCACTGCACCATTTTGTATCCATGCACAACACCATCCATGCCTCGCTGCCCAAAGGGAGAAAACTGTTGCTGCCTTAGCTGTGTACCAAATCATCCACGATTATCAGCTTCATCGTCACCTTGTTACTCACTGTCCTGCTATTACGAGAGGAGATTGCTACGACTTGAGGAGAGGAGAGCAAACCGGCCATAGCCTTGGTTGAAAGCAGCGCAAGCCACAGCCTTGGTTGAGAGCAAACCGGCCACAACCTTGCACCATCAAGCTTCTAGCATGTCGCAGCCTACCACTGCTAAAGAAGTTGCAGTCACGTGAAATAGAGTTGTTGAAAGCTTGCTGCTGAGTGGGACGTGAAGAAGGAGAAAAGATAGAGCATAAAGGCAGCCCAAGAAAGAAAGAAAAATAAACAAAGAAAGCAGTACGGTGAGAGAAGGCATAAAGGTATGGATTACTTTGTTTCATAATATTTTACTTGAAGTAGTTAGTGGGATATGTCAGTTACTTATGAGTTAATGATTACACTTAACATTGTTTGGTTTGGTCAATGGTTTTGTTACTCAATTTTTTTTTATATTCTGCATAAGTTTTTTTTTTATAAAATAGTTAATTATATGTTTGGAAATTAGAAATAGTTAAAATTATTTGTGAGTTTATAATTATATGTAAATTAAAATCCCTAGGAAACTAAAAGATTTGTAAATCAATATTGTAGAGTATGACAATTAGTGAGCGGGAAGGTGAATTTATAAATTAAAAATATAAAAATAAATTAACTAGAATTAGAATAAAGGATAAATAGAAAATACAAATTATCCGACGACGGAACTCTAAAAGGACTACGCTCAAGTAATACCTTTAGAGATCTTGAGGTGAGAAAATTCTATCCAAGGCCTCACCAGCTCAATGGAGGGTCTAAATAGGATTTTCAATAACAAATAATTTATATTCATTTTAAAATAAATTTATTATAAAATTACAATAAAAACAATTAGTTACAAAATTAGAAAAGATATTAACGGTTCGTAATAATATAATAAAAAAAACATTAGTAGACAATAAAATATGGAAAGGAAATAAATGAAATAACTAGAATTAGATATTAAAATAATAATGAATATGAATATGAATTACTCCAATGATGAAATATCAAGAGAATTGCGCTTAAGTGATTTTCTTGAACATTTCTAGGTTAAAAATTGTCTCAAGGCCTCGTCAGCTTAATGGATGGTCTAAAGAGGGTTTTTCGATAACAAGTGATTTATATTCAGTCTAAAAATAAAATAAGATGTAATAAAAACTAAAATTAAAATAATTAATTACAAAGATAAAATAATAAATATACAGAAATATTAATAATTCAATAACAATAACAAATAATAATAATGATAATAAATGATAAAATAGGATGATAATGGTTAATAATAATTATTGAGATTGAGTATTGATTATTCCGATGATAAGATTCCAAAAGGGATTATGCTTAAGTAATACTTTTGAAATCTTTAGGTTAAATAATTTCTTTCAAGATCTAACCAGCTTAATGGAAGATCTAAAAAGAATTTTTGAGAAAAATAATTCATATTCATTCTCTAATAATAAAATAAATTAATAAAATTAAGTATTAATAGAATAATAGAAAACAATAGAAATAATAGAAACGATAAGATAGCAAGAACGAATTAGATAGGAGTCAAAATTAGAATATTTCATAAAACGTTAAAATGAATCCGACGACGGAGCCTCTTCAATCAAGTCACATAGTACTACTTGAATACTCTTGAGGTGAGGAGAATTTTTTAAGTTGTCCCACCAGCTTAATGGAGGATGCTTAGAAATATTTTCCAATATTAAATTATTGAACCTAAGATTAACTAAGGCAAATTAGAGATAACCTAAAATTAGTTGGTACCATTTTAGGATGGGCGTTGTGAGGGTGCTAATCCTTCCTCACAGGTAACCGTACTCCCGAACCCTAAATTTGAGATGTATACCAATCCTTATCCATAGTTTGAATGGGTGACTAATCACACCTAGGTAGAATGGTTGGTGGCGACTCCATAGATTTTGTATCTGGCTATTAGGTTTTTTCTAAAACTTAATACGTTATAATAGTTTGGCGACTCCACTGGGGACTTTAGAGAGTCAAGCCAACGATTGGTTTTAGGTTATTTTAGGTTTGCCTTAGGTATGTTAATTTTGATAAAATAATAAAACATTAATAACTACATGTTTCTTCAACACACACTTCACGTGCATGTGCATGCATTAGCCCTCGACCCGGGCTCTATCCTTTTAGGAGGAAGTAAAGTAACTACGCTCTCGTGACGTAATACCTCCGCAATGGCTAGCGAAATACACATACCCAAATTGAACCTTTCCATTTGTAACCTGTAATGGGTGAGGATTGGGTGCCTTACTAGTCTTGTGTGGACGACAGTGAGGAACAATTTGGGAACCTTTAGTCCTTTTATCTAAAGCCATGCATATAGTGGAATTTAGAAGACCAACTATAAGATAGAACCATATCAACCCATGCTATAGAAAATACCCATTATTTAGGACACATGGTTGATCAAGTTTATTTGATTTTGATTTATACATGAGATACTAAGAGGGTACCATGAGTTCTTCACCAAAACATTTTCATGCATCACTCATCCATTATTGTTACATGACAACTTTTTACCATACCATTCATACACATGTAGCTTCATCTCGTTTTGTTCATCTGCAATCATTGTTTTAAACAAAGCATTTTCAAAATATTTCAAGCATCACCACATGTGAAATGATAAATTCTTAATTGTGGCAATAAAAGATTCGAAGATAGCTCGACCAAAGGTTCATTCACACAACACTCGTTATCAAGCTAAGATCATGGAAGAAGAATCAAGCATGCGCATGGAGAAGATGGAAAAAGCTCAAGAGGAAATGAGGGGGCAATTGGCCCAAATTACAGAGTTGTTGAAAAATCTAAGCAAGAACAAAGGAGTTGTAGAGGAAGTTGCAGTCCAAGAAGGGGTCCAACAACGTAGCATGGAAGATCCCATATACCCTCCTGGATTCGGTCCTCATCCAAATCAAACATCCCAAGAAAGAAGATATCCGCCTGCTTACACTGCTATACCCCAAGTGTTTGGACAAGCTCAATTCCAAGGACCCGCCCATCCTTCCCAAGGCGCAAAATCTACTGATCCCATTGAGGCGCCCGACTTAGATGACCTAAGGGAATTTGAGAAGTTGAAAGCCAAACAAGTAGAAGAGGAAGATGAGGCAAAGTCACAACGAAAGATCAATATGTTGGAGGAAAGACTTCTAGCTATTGAAGGCTTAGATCTATATGGGCCCATGGATGCTACTGGGTTGTGTTTGGTGTCTGATTTAATCATTCCACCCAAATTTAAGGCCCCGGAGTTTGAAAAGTACAATGGGACTTCTTGCCCAAGGTCTCATCTCATTATGTATTGCCGAAAAATGGCTGCCTATGCTCAAGATGATAAACTTCTTATTCATATCTTTCAAGAAAGCCTTACTGGGTCTGCAGCGAAGTGGTATAATCAATTGGATGGAACTCGAATCACCACTTGGAATGACTTGGGAAGAGCATTTATGGCTCAATATCGACATGTTGCTGACATGGCCCCTGATCGTTTGTCTTTACAAAGCATGGAAAAGAAGGCTAATGAGAGTTTCAAGCAATATGCCCAAAGGTGGCGTGATATGGATGCGGAGGTGCAACCTCCACTTTCGGAGAAGGAGCTTACCATTATGTTCGTTAATACTTTGAAGGCTCCATACTATGATAGGATGATCGGTAATGCCACTAAGAATTTTGTTGATATGGTATTGTCTGGTGAGATAATTGAGAATAATCAAGAGTGGAAAGATTGAAGCTCCCAACAGTATTGAGAAGAAAGGAGGAGCCAACAAAAGGAGGGAAGAAGAAGTCCATGCTGTTGCATATGGAAGTCAATATGGAGGCTATGTCCCACAACACCCTTGTCACATGCCATAACCTTACTATCTTGCTCAGAATCCTTACCATTCTTACCCCAAGGTTAATGTTCAACCTAGTCCCCAGACACCTGCCCCAACTATTCAACCAGCTAAGCAGTTCAATAAACAAGAGGGCAATCATAATGTGTCATGGCCGAAAAGAGAAAGGACTCCTATTGACCCAATCCCTATGACCTACACTAAGCTATACCCAAAATTGATCAAAGGACAACTCATTGCACCCATCTATGTGGAACCTCTCAAGCCTCCATATCCAAAGTGGTACGATAATGCTCGATGCGAGTATCACTTCGGGAACGTGGGCCACTCTCTAGAGAATTGCACTGCACTAAAGTATAGAGTGCAAGGACTGAAAAAAGCTGGCATGTTGAGTTTTGAGACCAAAGGGGAACCGGCTGCGGATGCAAACCCATTGCCTAACCATACGAATGAGGGATGAGTTTTGTGGGGGCATGAAGGGTTCGAGCTTGACAATTTTGAAGATTTATAAATTCTAGTTTTATTTTTGCTTTCTTTTATTTCTTTAAGTAATGCAAGATAGTTTTTGAAAGTGCTTAAGCCCATAAGCACGAAATAAATTTTATGTATGAGTTAACTTTTATTTATTTCCTTTTCAATAAAGCGACTAGTGTGATGCACTGTCATTTTCTCATTCTATTCATTTGCCACATACCCACCATATCTTTCATTCACAAGTATCCAAATAATGAACATGATGATAATGATGTCAATAAATCCAGGGTTCAATTTTGAAAGAACTACTAATGTTGATGAATTAATAGTATGCCAATGTTGCGAAAGCAAGAAAATGAAGGAAAGGTTGCTCACCATCCGCACTTGATAGACGGTACGAGAAAGGTGAATCTCTTACAAAAGCTTCTAACAAGTTTGTCATTGTTCAATATATGATCTTTAAGGAGAGCACTTACATTTGAAATGATAAATGGCCTTCTTTCACTATCCTTCAAGCACGAATAAAATTATCCTTTGATTACCCCTTTGAGCCTATTATATTTTTTTAATATAACCCACCAAGGATCACCCTCCACATTGGGGGCAAGGAAGATGAAATAAAGAAATTTTGGGGGCAAAAATGAAAGTGTTCATGATGAATCAAGGAAAAAAAAAAGAAAAAAAAAGCCCATTTTTGTGAAAAAAAGAAGAAGAAAAAAGAAAAGGGTTTGAATTCAAAAAGAAAAAAAAAGCAAGAAAGGGCAAAATGCCTAAATGTTTTACTTGATAAAGAAAGTGATCCCTTGGTTTATAAACCTTGAAACACATTTTGGGCCTACTATATCCTTTTCTTTCATAATCCCTCACCTGAGCCTACATTACGTGCCTTTAAAAGCCCATTTTGATCAAATGTAAATGCTTAAATTGAAGAATCATGTATTGAATGAAGACATATTGCTTAAATTGAAGAATCATGTATTGAATGAAGACATATTTGTATAATGAGATAATGATCCATGAGCTTTAGAAGATATCTTGGATCGAAATCAAGAACGCCTATTAGGGGGAATGAATTTGGATTGAGCACTGAAGGTTGAAGTTTGTCAAAGCCAATGAAGTTGAAAATGAAGAAAAAAAAGAAAAAAAGAGAAAAAAATAAAAATATGAAAAAAAAGAAAAAAAAGAGAAAGAAAAAAAAAGAAAAAGAAAAAGAAAAAGAAAAAGGAGGATTCAAAATTGAAAACCCAAAAAGGGCAGTTTGAATCAAATAAGGGGCACCTAAGTTGAAAACCTGGAAAGGCAGCTTAGGAAAATATAAGCATAAAAAAGGTTCTGATACGAAGGCAGACACTACATGAAAGAACATATTAATAAAAGTGGGCTTTTGGAAAAGAATTCTAGATTGACTTGATTGAAATTGTCAGAATGTTTATTAAATGGATACTGAAAACCCTATTCCAAACAAACTGGCCCATTGATTTTTCTTGATTTCATGTTCCTTTTCTAAGAATGAATACCCATATCTCTCATGATTATTTTAAATTCATTCCATCCCTATAATAAATTGAGAAGATGTATGAGTGCATTACATTGGTGGTCAAGTTGGAAGGAAAAAAAATAAATGTTGGTAACTCTTTTTCGGGTAAATTTTTGAAAAAAATATTCTTTTGAGAAATCTTGCATTACTAAAAGAGAAAAAGAAACAAAAATAAAAAAAAATGAAAACATAAATTTGAAAGCATGATGGCAAGTCTTCATGCGTAATGGGACCAAGACTCATTAGAAGGTAGGATGAGAAGTGGAGATAGAAGATTTGAATAAGAAAAATCCAGCAGATATGTGGAACTTGAGGAAAACGAGATGAGCTTGAGAATCTTGCTTCCACAATTGAGATTGCATTTACATACATTCATGGAATAATTCAGAGGCCATGACATTGACATGTGCATAACATTCATAGCATTCATAACATTCATGGAATTCATTATATTCATGACATGCATGACATTTCATTACTGCATTTTGACATTGAAATATTTAAGACATCGGGATAAGAAATTCTGAATAATGAAAAATTTTGAAGAAAAGAGAGAGTGTAAGAATACAATGTATAGGATAAAAATATAAGAGATGGTAATTTGAAAAATGATGAGAAGATGATGAGGAAAATACTTTTTTTGAAAAAAACCTTAGATGAGAGCAAAAGTTCAGTTTAGTTGACACCTTAGAGGAGGATGAAGTCTAATATTGTTGGTATCAAAATGAAAGTTAAGCCCAGTCAAACCCATGTTAACTGGCATTCTGAAATGAAAGCTTTATTTTTCAAAAAGTTTCAATGCCTCTGTTCAGAGGAGCTCTTTGTTTTCAAAGTCCCATTGCCTCTGTTGAGAGGAGCTTTATTTTTCAAAAAGTCTTATTGCCTCTATTGAGAGGAGCTCTTTGTTTCAAAGTTCCAATGCCTCTGGTGAGAGGAGCACAAAGTTATTTTTCAAAGTTCCAATGCCTCTAGTGAGAGGAGCACAAGGTTATTTTTCAAAGTTCCAATGCCTCTGGTGAGAGGAGCACAAGATTATTTTTCAAAGTTCCAATGCCTCTGATGAGAGGAGCACAAGATTATTTTTCAAAAGTCTCAATGCCTCTGATAAGAGGAGCACAAGATTATTTTTCAAAGTTCCAATGCCTCTGGAGAGAGGAGCACAAGGTTATTTTTCAAAAGTCTCAATGCCTCTGGTAAGAGGAGCACAAGGTTATTTTTCAAAGTCTCAATGCCTTTGGTGAGAGGAGCACAAGGTTATTTTTCAAAGTTCTAATGCTTCTGGTGAGAGGAGCACAAGGTTATTTTTCAAAGTTCCAATGCCTCTGGTGAGAGGAGCACAAGATTATTTTTCAAAAGTCTCAATGCCTCTGTTGAGAGGAGCACAAAGTTATTTTTCAAAGTTCCAATGCCTCTGGTGAGAGGAGCACAAGATTATTTTTCAAAGTTCCAATGCCTCTGGTGAGAGGAGCACAAGGTTATTTTTCAAAAGTCTCAATGCCTCTGGTAAGAGGAGCACAAGGTTATTTTTCAAAGTTCCAATGCCTCCGGTGAGAGGAGCACAAGGTTATTTTTCAAAAGTCTCAATGCCTCTGGTAAGAGGAGCACAAGATTATTTTTCAAAGTTTCAATGCCTCTGGTGAGAGGAGTACAAGGTCATTTTTCAAAGTCTTATAGCCTCTGGTGAGAGGAACTAAATGTTTCTTAAAAATTGTAAATATTTTGCAAAAAAAAGAAGAAAAAAACAAAAAATAAAAAAAATGCAGACAAAATAGTTGTCTAATTGTCTTTGCACAATTTCTGATTTTCAGAAAATGTGCAAAGAGGGGAACTGTAGACACCTAATTTTGTCCGAACAATTTCTCTAAATTAAAAAAAATCAAAAAAATAAAAAAATGATAAAAAAAGGGGAAAGTCAAAGAAAATAAATAAAAAAATCTCATGATCATGGGATTAATAAAGAGCCTTTGATTTAGATGTAAAAAGGGGATCCGATTTTTACATTCTTTATTAAACTCATTCCTACACCTTTGTCCATTTAAAGAGTTGACTTGAAAAGTTTGGAAAGAATTAAACTAAAAGTGTGAAACCAGAAAAAAAAGGGAAATAAATCAAGATTTAATTACTAAAAAAATCAAATTTAAATAATTCAATACAGCCATGATTCGGGGCCTAAACTTGAGGAAAGTTGATTCTTTCCTCAAGCATGCGGCCATGAAATGGTTATAAAAGCCAAGAGATATAGAAAAAAAAGAGGGAGGGGAAAAATAAAGAAAAACCTAGAAAAAAAGGGAGAGAAAACCCTAGAGGCAAAAACCCTAGAGGAACCTAGAAAAGAAAAGCTGAAAAAAAAAGAACGGGAGAGAAAGCTAAAAAAAGAAAAAAGCCTAAAAGATTGGCTACTGTTTTTCTTCTTCACCCCGGGCCACCCTGCCTCAAACGAGGATCATCTTCAACTTAGCAGATTTTGATCATCATCATCCCCTCACTGCTCACGATCCATCACCTTCACGGCGTCTTCACCAAACAACTACTGTCCCTCATCTTGCTTCATCACCATCATTGTCCAGCCCACAACATCACCATCTTCACCTCCTCTGAACTGCACCATCATCGTTCTGCTTGTGCCCATCTCCACTGCACCATTTTGTATCCATGCACAACACCATCCTTGCCTCGCTGCCCAAAGGGAGAAAACTGTTGCTGCCTTAGCTGTGTACTAAACCATCCACGATTATCAGCTTCATCGTCACCTTGTTACTCACTGTCCTGCTATTACGAGAGGAGATTGCTGCGACTTGAGGAGAGGAGAGCAAATCGGCCATAGCCTTGGTTGAAAGCAGCGCAAGCCACAGCCTTGGTTGAGAGCAAACCGGCCACAACCTTGCACCATCAAGCTTCTGGCATGTCGCAGCCTACCACTGCTAAAGAAGTTGCAGTCACGTGAAACAGAGTTGCTGAAAGCTTGCTGCTGAGTGGGACGTGAAGAAGGAGAAAAGATAGAGCCTAAAGGCAGCCCAAGAAAGAAAGAAAAATAAACAAAGAAAGTAGTACGGTGAGAGAAGGCATAAAGGTATGGATTGCTTTGTTTCATAATATTTTACTTGAAGTAGTTAGTGAGATATGTCAGTTACTTATGAGTTAATGATTACACTTAACATTGTTTGGTTTGGTCAATGGTTTTGTTACTCAATTTTTTTTTATATTTTGCGTAAGTTTTTTTTATAAAATAGTTAATTATATGTTTGGAAATTAGAAATAGTTAAAATTATTTGTGAGTTTATAATTATATGTAAATTAAAATCCCTAGGAAACTAAAATATTTGTAAATCAATATTGTAGAGTATGACAATTAGTGAGCGGGAAGGTGAATTTATAAATTAAAAATATAAAAATAAATTAACTAGAATTAGAATAAAGGATAAATAGAAAATACAAATTATCCGACGACGGAACTCTAAAAGGACTACGCTCAAGTAATACCTTTAGAGATCTTGAGGTGATAAAATTCTATCCAAGGCCTCACCAGTTCAATGGAGGGTCTAAATAGGATTTTCAATAACAAATAATTTATATTCATTTTAAAATAAATTTATTATAAAATTACAATAAAAATAATTAGTCACAAAATTAGAAAAGATATTAACGGTTCGTAATTATATAATAAAAATAACATTAGTAGACAATAAAATAGGGAAAGGAAATAAATGAAATAACTAGAATTAGATATTAAAATAATAATGAATATGAATGTGAATTACTCCAATGATGAAATATCAAGAGAATTGCGCTTAAGTGATTTTCTTGAACATTTCTAGGTTAAAAATTGTCTCAAGGCCTCGCCAGCTTAATGGATGGTTTAAAGAGGGTTTTTCGATAACAAGTGATTTATATTCAGTCTAAAAATAAAATAAGATGTAATAAAAACTAAAATTAAAATAATTAATTACAAAGATAAAATAATAAATACAAAGAAATATTAATAATTCAATAACAATAACAAATAATAATAATGATAATAAATGATAAAATAGGATGATAATGGTTAATAATAATTATTGAGATTGCGTATTGATTATTCCGATGATAAGATTCCAAAAGGGATTATGCTTAAGTAATACTTTTGAAATCTTTAGGTTAAATAATTTCTTTCAAGATCTGACCAGCTTAATGGAAGATCTAAAAAGAATTTTTGAGAAAAATAATTCATATTCATTCTCTAATAATAAAATAAATTAATAAAATTAAGTATTAATAGAATAATAGAAAACAATAGAAATAATAGAAACGATAAGATAGCAAGAACGAATTAGATAGGAGTCAAAATTAGAATATTTCATAAAACGTTAAAATGAATCCGACGACGGAGCCTCTTCAATCAAGTCACATAGTACTACTTGAATACTCTTGAGGTGAGGAGAATTTTTTAAGTTGTCCCACCAGCTTAATGGAGGATGCGTAGAAATATTTTCCAATATTAAATTATTGAACCTAAGATTAACTAAGGCAAATTAGAGATAACCTAAAATTAGTTGGTACCATTTTAGGATGGGCGTTGTGAGGGTGCTAATCCTTCCTCATACGTAACCGTACTCCCGAACCCTAAATTTGAGATGTAGACCAATCCTTATCCATAGTTTGAATAGGTGACCAATCACACCTAGGTAGAATGGTTGGTGGCGACTCCATAGATTTTGTGTCTAGCTATTAGGTTTTTTCTAAAACTTAATACGTTATAACAAATATGTATTCTCGATAATTATATTAAATCATAGGTATTGTACTTTCAGTGAATTAAACGTGGAAAATAAGATATCGCAGACAGCCCAACCTATTCATGTGTTGTGAAATTGTGTAAAATTGTAAAATACTGTGTACTTGAGATGTGACACTAAATTATGATGACAATTATTCAATAAAGTCAAATTGCATGCAAAGACCAATAAATTGTTAAAATAGATCATCACATTAATCAACTTAATTCATTTATCAGTCTAATTAATAATAACTAAGGTGCTTCAAAGACAAATTTATATCAGACAAACTCAATATGTAGAAAACATGTTATACCTTATATGTTCTTAATTTAAACAATTACAAATATAAAGACTTTTGAAAATTTATCCCATTTGGACAGATAAATTTCTTAGGTCCATGTATATTTAATTTTACAATCACAATTCATGATTATCTCCAAATTATAAAAAATGATCACCCCCTTTGGATAGGTAGTCACATATAATAACTTAGAGACAATCCCATTGCAACATAAGAAATTTCATAATCATTTCGTGTCATTAATTTTCTTATGTATATTAATTATGTCCGTGATCACTTTAAGCGAGATACTAATCTTAATGTACCTCTATGGATCACTTAACAACTTAAAACGCCCAATATAAAACTTAAACACATGAAGAACTTTCAAGTAATGTTCTATAACCATTTTATCAATCAAGAAAACCTCTAAGTATGTTATATGACCAAGTAAATTGTCTTCACAATTAATAATATTTCCACTATGGCATCAAAATCCTTTTAATCGTGACTTCAAGAAATATCAAAGTTAACATTGATAGCCTACATAAATATTTATCAATCTATATACTTTCTATTAACATGAGATTTTACAAATTTCATTAACTTGATACCATAAATCTCAACATGATGGCATATGACGATAGTCAATAAAACACAACAATCATATGCACACAACAATGCATTACGGTATCATGCAATCTCATGTACAAAATAACATTATAGGAAATATAATATTTTCAATATCACCAAACATGAGTGGTGACATAAACCTTTAAGACAAATTAATGTTGCAAGCCTCAACAACAATATATTTCAGTCAAATCTTTAACTTTAATAACTTAAATTTGCAAAACTAACCTTTTGCTTACATCCATAGATTGAAATCTTTACTCATGTATATATTTTACTATCACAACTCATTTGTTATTTATTGTCGAGGTTATCAATTAAAATTTCACAACTATGAATAATTTCGTATCTTATGAGAGCATTTTTAAATTTAGTAAGTATTTTTGAGAAAGTACAAAATTTTAACATTAGTCTTTAACAATCTATGTGAGCAATTTTTTTTTGTTCATAGGAGGTACAAGGGGTAATGGAGAATCAAATTTTGGACCTAATCTCTCTTAAGGTGAGGTAATAATTGTTAGGTCAAACTTTGGTTATTTCTATGTGAGCAATTTACTGTGTAATTATTTAACCAAGGATTTCCTACAACATAATTGTATCAATTTAATAAGCCAAGACTCTCTAACTATTTTAATCAAAAAGCATAATCTAGATGCTTTCTTTAATCACAACAACAAATATTGCTTCATGTCCATGATAAATGTGGAGCTTAAACAAAAAAAAATCATTTATCACATCATGCACCTTTGTAGGTTTTAAACTTTATGCCTAAAAATTTGAATTCAAAATATGTGATGTATAAAATTAAGTGCATTACAAGCATATGAAGCATATATAACTCATAGAAAACATGCTTTCAAAATTAGCAAGTATTAATTCCACAGTCACATTCCATAGACACATAATCAAATATTTACATTAATTTACTAGACTATCGCAACATCGCAATGTAACAATCTTATTGATCATGCATGTGATATTATTTCTTCATGGATATATAAAACTTAACAATATTTAAGAGCCCACAAAATTTGATCTAATAAAAAGTTTTTATCATCACAAAATGCAACATATCAATAATAGAACAATAGTCAATTACAACATTCAAAATTTAATGATTATGTTCAAGAAAACACTCAGGACTAAATTAAGCTCCATATCAACCACAACTAAACCGTTTTATCTCTTCAATTAAAGCTACTTGATCTTTCATACTTTAATTATCACAAAATTTAATAACAATTTTCAATAGAATGCAATATTTAACTTTAAACAATAATCCAAATAACATCGATCCATTGTGTGCTATTTGTCATCGAATTGAAGAGCCCAGATGTATCATCCATCACAAACGCTCCTTTGGCAGAGAATGTGACATACTATTTGGTACTCTCCGCATGAAGCTAATATAAGAATATCCTAATTTTTTAAAAATCTATCTTCTTTGGGCAGACAAACCTTCTAGACTAGTATATTTTCAACTGAAATGCTCCATGTCCCATTCCAAATAACCAAACACAATAACCCCTTTCAAGTATGCGATAGTATAAGCTAACTTAGAATCATCACGAATACTTGTGATTGAGAAAATAATCATTAATATCAATAAATGAGCTACTGCGGTAGCTAAGCATTTACATCAATCAATTAAAAAATTTTCTCAATCCAAGAAAACTAAAATTCGTTCAAATTATTAACATGCACACTTAACCTAAGGTATGCAATAAACCATTCTAGCATAGATACAAAACATAGATGTATCTCATTAAGTCTTTAAAGAGTTGATCATTTCTTGTGAGACATAAATTATCATGTATCTCTATGGATCCTTGTGAAATACTCAAAATTAAAGATGTTTCCTTTGATTAACAAATAATTATTGTATTTAAAACCAACTGTCTTGAAACTTATTAATATATCAATATTTAACACAATTCATACTTATGTAACATCAATAAAAAATATAAATTTTAAAAAATTAACAATGATACATAACATATATAGTCATGAGAATAAATCAATTCAAACAAGAAACTTTAACTCCAAATAATTCAAATAATTAATTAGTAAAAAAAATCTAATTATTAAAAAATTACTAGTTTAATACTAGCTAGGTATATAAAATTCTCATGGAGTTTAAATTTTACTTATCATTAAAACTATGAATGTTGCATTAAAATTTTAGGTGTTAAACTTAATAAAACCAATTTTAACAATTTTAACTAATTATGCACAACAAAAATAGGCTAAGAGTACATGAATATTTTAATCATACTAAGGAGAGTAAATACTACCTATAAACTCAAAATAACACTAAATATTTTAGCATACAATTAAATTTTAAAATTCATTTGCATAATATATAATAATTACGAAATAGTATTAAATAATAAATATTTAATGATCTCAAAAAACCCTAAAAAAATAACACAAGAATCAAAAATAAAATTTCAAGCAGGTGAGAGACAACGAGGCCCAAAATAGGCCCGAGATGGGTCCACATACGCCACATGCATTGGGATTAGCGAGTGGGACTCGCAACACTGCACTGTGTAGCTTCTTCTTCATTGAAATAGGTCATCTCGAACTAGTATGGAAGAAAGAAACCTGTTTGGGTCTTTACTTAATTCAGACCCAATTTTTCAGCCTCTTTATGCTTTTTCATCAAATTTATTTATTCAAAACTCAATTCACTCAATGTTTTACAAAACCCATATTGAAAATTCATCAAATCACTTAAAAACGTAATCAATTTTATCAATAGCAAGATTTGAGAAACCCACAAGTGATCCGTGTCGGTTTTTTCATATTTTCCAATAAAAAAACTAGAACCTGTGATTCATATCTTTAATTAATCATGAATTGTTCTTGGAGATTAAATTGAACAAAAAACACATTAAAACCAAAAATTTTAATTAATTTTGAATTTTCATTAAAACTTTATTTAAAGACTTCGTTTTTCAGATTTCTTTGTCCTTGAAACTAATTAACGAAAATTATGAGGATGGTTTTGATCTTTGTTGAATGGGTAATTAAAGCCCCATGGTTTGATTTTGAAAATCCATTTGTAAGATTAGAATTTTCTTGCCAAAAACAAATGCCCAAATCTTTTTTTTTTTGATGAACAGTAAAAAATCTCTTAATTATAATTCTACATATGCTTAGCTCTTAATACCACATGTAAGATCAATCAAACAATTTTCTTATGCAATAATTAGAACATAAGAGATATTAAACATTTAATTAAGCATACCTTTTTGCAACAAACATTTTAGAACTTGAAATAAGGTTTTTGACAAGTAGGTCTTCCTCTTCTGCTCCTCCTTAAGGTGGCTTTCAATAGGCAGATATCAATACATTGAGAAGTGAAGAGGGGACCTAGTCTTATATTTGTAGTTGAACATAATAGTCTCCCCCCTCCCCCCCTCCCAAATCAAAGATTATTAAGTTCTAAACCTACACAATCACCACACCATATTAACCCAATAAGATTCGCAAAAGCTAATACTTATTAACCACAATTAACTATTTAGATTTACTCACATGTTTTATAGTATGACTAAATTATATCAGCCTGTTTTATTAAAACTCAAAACTACCAATTAATAGCAGTTCACCAATTGGAAAATTCTAACATATTGTTCAATTCGTGATTTTCTTCTCAAATGTATTATATTTAATCTTATTAATTTTTAAAAATAAAAAATATATTTAATTTAAAATTTAATAATTTCAATAAATGTTTCAAAATTTTCAAACTTTAAATTATTTTGATTTTGAGTAATTTTAAATATAAATAATTTTGTGTTGCGTTATTTTAAGTTAAGTTATGTACATTTTAGATGAACTCGAGTAATTTTTTGAACCCACATTAATTTCGGGCTTTCTACCCTATTTGACCTGTAACAAAAACTATAAAGTATAAAATAATTATAACATGCTATTAAATTAATACTAAACCTGACAAATAAAAAATAATAAACAAAAAAAATAATATTTTTCATAAATCCATAAATTTCATATGACAGGTAAGTATTAACGCGGTATTCTTTAGAAAAGTATTTATATAATAAATAATAAATAAATAAACAAAAATAAATTAGAAGTAAAAAAAAAGCAAACCTTTTGAAACCCAATACCTCTTCAATATTTTTGTATTCATTCTTGTTTGATTTTGATTATCTAAAATATGAGTTTATATATGATGCACTAACAATATAGACTTCTAATCATTGTCAGTCAATCATAAGATGATACCTCATATGCAGATCTTTAAGATAAATATTACTAAAGTTTTTAAATTTATTTTTAAGGGCTTATAAATTTTTAGACAGTAGACAATATAAGAACTCGCTATTTTATACTGTACATATACGAAATTATAAATAAATTAATTAATTAAATATAAGGAATGTGGCTCTCACATGAAAATGTTCAGTGCTAAATGAAAGTATAAGTGTGGAAAACAATATGGAATTGATGAAATAAAAATCATAAAGAAATATTTTGAGACTCCAATGAGTCTATTTTCAAAAATAATTAAGTGTTGATTAAATTGATCAAGAATGGATCAAACAATTAACAAAAATAAAATATATTTGTGATTTGTATAAATTCTGATTTTTAAGTCAGAATTTTCATAATGGCATGAAAAAGAAATTAAGACAAATTAAATAGGCCAAATAAACTTTTAATAATTATAGAAAAATTATTAATTAAAAGTTTTAAATGATGGCCAATAAAAATTATCCAACACATGCCACTTTCTTCCCTATTTTCCAGCCATCGTGAATTAAATGTGGAAATTAAGTGAATTAAATGAGTTACGGAAATCGTGAATTAAATGAGTTAAATGAGTTACGAAAATCGTGTTTTCAGTGAATTAAATGTGGAAATTAAGATATCAGAGACAGCCCAACCTGTTCATGTGTGGTGAAACTGTGAAAAAAGTGTAAAATACTGGGTATTTGAGATGTGATAGTTTTAATGGTATCAGAGCGAGGTTAACTTGATGTCTGTCGATATCTTAGTAATAAAGTGAAGTGGAAAAGTAAAGTGATTACATCCTCGTAGTACTGTAGAGTCTGGATATATAGATGGTCACTAACTGAAATTCGAAAAATCGTGACATGGTGCAGATATGAGTGGATGACGGGTGACTCATACATGTAGGGGTCGAGGCCGAGGTAGGGCGGAGCAGATTCCGGAGCCTCAGACACCAGAGCCTAGATCGGAGCCCGCCCCAGGACCGGCTCACCCTCCACAGCCCGAGAGTCCAGATAACCGGATGTCCAGGATGGAGCGCATGTTGGCTGATTTTATCACTATGTATCATTCTGATAGAGCTGCTGATCGGGCAGAAAGAGGGCGTGCAGCTCTAGTCGCTCCACCTGTAGCTCCAGTTGTTCCACCTGTTGCACCACTTCCACCAACTCTAGTATAGTCAGTGCCACAAGCTCAGTCCGTTACACTGCCACCAGTATAGCCGTCATGTGACGTTGAGTCCTATTGTGATGTGACTTTAGTGCGGCAGTTCACTAAACTAAATTCGTCAAGGTTTAAGGATGAGAGAAAACTACGGGTGGCGGAGCAGTGGAATATAGCTGTGAAGGAACTGTTTAAGTACATGAGATGATCCACTACAGAGCGAGTCGGACTAGCGGTGTTCCAGATAAGTGATGATGTGGAACACCGGTGAAAGTCTGCACAGACGGTATTTTTGCCTAGTATCCAGTGATTACATGGATATATTTATTAAGGCTTTTCGCCGTCAGAATATCCCTGATACTGCATAGAAGAAGCTTTAGCAGGAATTTATGGATTTGACCTAAGGGAGTATGCAAGTGGACCAGTATAAGTCTTAATTTACCACACTTAGTAGATGTGAACCACTGACTAAGATTGATGAGCGGCATAAGATTGTCAGGTTTAAGACTGGGTTGAGACTGTCTATTTGGTCTAAGTTGACTCCTTTTGATATTCAGACATATGATGAGGTGGTCTGACGTGCACAGCTCTGTAAGCAAGATATTGAGTAGTATCATACAGAGTCCGCTGGTAAGGGTAAAGGTAAGGCGAAGAAGGGCATGGATGACAGATTTGGTAGAGAGCAGCACATGAGAGCTAGATCTTCTGGTATTCAGAGATCAGAGCTGCAATCCATGAGGTCGACTGTTGCAGCCCCCACTATTACTTGTCTTGCTTCTGCGTCGAAAGGTACCACAGCCAGATGAGATCGGTGTGGACAGTCGCATGGTACACGACCTTGCCACATGTCGACCAGGGCTTGTTTTAGATGTGGGCAGGCAGGACATTTGGTGAGAGATTGCCCCATGCTCCGAGAGGTAACTGCATCTACCACACCAGCCCTAGTACTTTTAACACTAATTTCAGCACTAGCAGCTCCGATAGAATCGGAGAGAGCGACACCCTCTCGGCTTAGACGAGCGACAGCAGCGAAGAAGGGTAAGAAGCCCATGACTTAGGGATGGGTGTACGTATTAGATGAGGAAACTATTGATGCATCCGCAGACTTCATTAGAGAGCTTTAGTAGAGCCGGAGCAGTTAGGGTATATAATACGTGTACATACTCCCTTTAAGGAATGTCAAGTTACTGATGTTGTATGCAAAAAACTGAAAGATAATACTAGGCGAGAAGGAAAACTATAGCTAACCTAATTTTGGTAGTGATAAATGATTTGATGTGATAATGGGTATGGACTGGTTAGCTGCAAACCATGTAACCATAGATTGTTACACTAAATTTGTAACCTTCTCCCAACCCAAGAAATATATTGTAAAGTTTTATGATGAGCAATAATAAAAGTGAATGTGTATGTCATGTGTGAAAAGATGAAAAGTTTGAGTGAATAGACACTCTGAGCCAAAAGCATGTAGCGATGGTATCCTATATGATGGTCAAGGAACATGAGCTATGAGAGCAGTTCTCGAACCTCAGCATTACTGTGGTATCCTCTAAGAGTTACAGATTCACTGCGAGTTTCAGAATTTACCCAAACTTAATAGATCAAAGTAGGGAAGCTCAGAGGACACCTGTGTATCGGTTGCCACTGAGGTACAGGTGGGAGTACAATTAGATTATGAGATTGGCATTGACGGGATTCTAAAGTTTCGAGGCAGAAATTGCGTTCCAAATAATAAGCAGCTTAGAGATTTGATTTTGACTGAGGCCCATACCTTCAGGTACAGTCTGTATCCTGGTAGTACTAAAATGTACCAAAAATTACGGAGGATTTATTGGTGGCCAAAGATGAAGAGAGAGATCACGGAGTTTGTAGCAAGATGTCTCATGGGTCAGCAGGTGAAAATCGACCATAAAAAAAAAGCCTATAGGATTATTACAACCTCTACCAAAAATGGGAGCACATTACGATGGACTTCATCATGGGTTTACCAAGGACCCGGAGACAGCATGATGCAATTTGGGTGATAGTGGATAGATTGACGAAGTCCGCCCATTTCCTAGCTATCAGGTCTACCAATCCTCTTAATGTCGTGCCGATCTATATGTGTGGAAAATAGTGAGGCTACACGGAGTTCCAGTGAGCATTATATCGGATAGGGATTCCTGGTTCACATCCCAATTCTGGGAGAAATATTAGAAGGCCATGGGATCCCGGTTGAATTTTAGCACAGCCTTTCATCCGCATACTGATGGACAGTCCGAGCGAGTGATATAAATGCTCGAGGATAGGTTGCGGGTGTGTGCAATGGATTTTAAAGGCTCCTAGGACAATCATTGCTGTTAGCCAAGTATACATAATAATAGTTATCAAACTTGCATCGGCATGCATGATACGAGGCGTTATATGGTAGACGAGGTAAATCTCCAATTACATGAGAAGACATGGGAGATCAAAGGTTATTAGCTCCTGAATTGGTAGAGCGAACCTCACAGGATGTACAGTTAATATGTGAGAGACTCTGTATAGTACAGAGTCGGCAAAAGAGCTACACGGACATGAGATGCCGACTACTTGAGTCCTCACCAGATGATTATGTAATTTTGAAAGTTTCCCCATCTAAAGGCATTATGAGATTTGGCTGGAAAGGAAAACTAAGTCCTCACTACATCGGACCCTTCGAGAGATGGAAGCGCGTAAGGTTCGGAAAGATAAATTGTTGCGATTTAAGACAATTCCTCTAGCAAAAGTGCTTTGGTAGTACCACTCTGAAAAAGAGGCTACATGGAAATTGGAAAGCCTAATGAGAGAAAAATATCCAGAACTATTCTCGTTAGTGGTTCGAATGAAATTTAGAGGACCAAATTTCTTAAGGTGGGAAGAATGTGAAACTTGCTATTTTATACTGTACATGTACGGAATTATAAATAAATAAATAAATTAAATATAAGGAATGTGGCTCTCACATAAAAATGTTCAGTGCTAAATGAAAGTATAAGTGTGGAAAACAATATGGAATTGATGAAATAAAAATCATAAAGAAATATTTTGAGACTCCAATGAATTTATTTTCAAAAATAATTAAGTCTTGGTTAAATTGATCAAGAATGGATCAAACAATTAACCAAAAAAATATATTTGTGATTTGTATAAATTCTGATTTTTAAGTCGGAATTTTTATAATGGCATGGAAAGGAAATTAAGACAAATTAGATAGGTCAAATAAACTTTTAATAATTATAGGAAAATTATTAATTAAAAGTTTTAAATGATGGCCAATAAAAATTATCCAACACATTTCTTCCTTATTTTCCAGCCATCGTGATCTTCATTTCAGATTGATCATCACCGATTCTCCCCTGTTCCTCTAGGCCTAGCATGCTTTCCATAACAGAACTTGCTCTTTTCTTCAATAAATCACCCAAGTTTCTTGAGAAAAATTGAACCTTACCTCACAAGCTTCCAAAACCACAAAAAAATTCAGCTCAAAAACCTCAAACAGAAGCTGGTTCACGTAGACAGATTCCTCCTCTGAACAGGTAAAAATTTCAGTAATGATTTCTAGCATGTTTATTTCTTTTTCATGGCTGTAGTGATTTAGTATAAATTGGTTATGGCATGATTTTGAAGTAAGAACATGTATAACAAATCCTAGTGGTTCGGCTAAGAGGGTTTCATAAGGAAAAGATGATGTGTTGATAAGATGAGTAACGTGGAAACAAGGCTGAGCATGAAACCGAAACAGCCATGAGAATTAAAGAAATAAAAACACAAGTCGAGTGATCAGTCAAGAGAAGTTTAATCTGTGTTTTAGGCAGGGGTTCACGTGAAACCTAAGGGAGAAGAGTAGCCATGTGGGAAAAGAATGCAAAGCTTATTAATTGGTCAAAAATCGTGGCTGATGGAAGAAAATGTTGGGCTGTGATACAGCCGTACGTGGAAAAGGAATTTTTGGCTGGTAAGTGCAGCCGAAATAGGAAGAAAAAGGAGGAAGTAAGGGCTGACTTTTGGCTGACATAGTGTGTGTGAATGCTGAAGTTTTGGCGGCCTAAAATGTACTAGGTGTAGCCATAATATAAAGACATAAATTGAAGCCAATGTGGGCTGAAAAAAAGAAAAGAAAGAAAGCTGTTGCTTTGGACAGCAAGCATCAAAAAAGAAAGGAAAATGAAAGAAAGGAAAATGTTAATTTGAGTAGAATAAAGTGTTAACTATGAGTGACATATATATATATTTTAAATGAAGAAATTATTTACATCTAAGCAAGGTCATTCGGCCAGAGTAATGGACAAAAAAAAGTGGCGTGAGTTAGAGTATAAAATGAGAGAAGTTGACAGAATTGGTGGCTGGAAAATATACAAGAATAATATAAAGGTAATAACAAGGAAAATAAAAGACATAAGCCAAGTAGGCTTAGTCATTTAAAGGGATATTCGGCCATACAATTTTGGTGAAAAGGTTGACTAGGTAAAATGGCAAATAATGCCAAAACAAAAAAGGAAAATGAATGAAATATTCATTACCATAGGGAAATCATAGAAATTTCTAAATATTCGATATAATGAGAATTCAAATAAGAATTCAAATAAGTAAAGGAATTTTATACGTGTTAATATTGAATATTGATTTTATTAAGCTGTTATTTGCAGTTTCTAATCCGATGAGATAAGAAGCATAATGGTGCAATTTAGAACATATCTCTACAGTGCTACTAAGTCGGAAGTTCAACGTTCGTGTGGAGCACAGGATAGCACGATCTCGATAAACATGTGAGGGATGCGTGTGTGAATTTGTAGGGATATCCGAATGCATGGTTTTCATGCTATGAATTTTATAAGATTTATCCGATATTGAATTGCCTGAAAATGCTACGAAATTGTGGTTTTTGGTTGTTAAGACTGTGTTTGAATGTGCAGGGAGGCTAGGACTCCGGTAGCTGGTATGCTGTCGAAATTTACTAAAGATATTTCCAAAAATATTGCTAAATATTTTTAGTACATCATTGGTGTTTATCCTAACCTCAAAAGTGATAAATTAATTATTTTTCATAAATGATGGAATTTTCGAAAAGTAGTGATTAAATATTCATGATACCAATTTTGGTAAAGGTTTCACTATTGAAAATTCATCCCACGTGTTTTATAGTGAAAGGTGTGATTGGTGAAGTGAAATGGTGAATAGTGAATATTTTATAATTATTTTCAGTATGATATCCACTATTTTAATTACGATTTTCCTTTATGGAATAAATAAATGTTTACCATGTGTAATGATTTCCATAAAGGCTTTATCACTGGGTAAATATTGTTTTGAGACTAGAATGTCTCTACACATGTTTATGGTGGAAAATGTGTTGGCGGAATTATCGAATTTGTAAAATAAAATATTTTATTTTTCCATAAATCATGAAAAATATTGAAATTGATTTCCAATAACTTTGAATTTCTTGTTTTGGAAAGAAAGCATGGAAACACGTGTGTATGCTCTCCATGGTGAAAAGAAACAGTCACGAGATTTTATTTCACAGTGAAATTATATTATAAACTATTTCACCATACGATAATGTGATTTATACCTTTATGGATTTTCTGAAAGATGTTATTGATTTTACTTATTTCCATAAAGGTAACGAGATTTCATATCTATTGTTTTGAGACTATTAGGCCCCATATCATGCTCACGTGTTCATGTGTACCTTCTCATGTGTTGTGCTGTTGATATTGAGCCGTCTTCAGCGGTCCCAGCCTCACCAGCTCAGTGTACGACCGAGGACACTTATAGACTATGGCCATGGATTTCATGTGTTTATTATATTGTCCCTACAGGGATCTCACGTGTACCCTATTATTCCCTACGGGACTTATAGCATGATATTATTAGGGTGTGCTTGGTCTCCACTATTATTACACGTGTTTGGATTTGATGAGAAATGTGAAAATTATACTGTTTATTGTGATGTTTTATCACTGATTTGTGAAATATGTGAACAGTGTATTTTACTGCTACATGTGTCTAAAGTGGTTGATCTCAACGGTGGAAATCAAACTGAATTTCAAATATGGTTCATATGATTTACTAAATTATTTATTTAATCATATGACATTTTATATGCTGTAAACATTTTAATAAATTATAGGCTTAATAGCCAAAAAAGCCCTCTACTTTTAGCACAAAATGGAATTCAGCCTTAAAATTTTATCGCATGAAATTCAGTCCATAAACTTTTATATTAGTGGAAATAAACCCTCAACCTTTTACAATGATGCATATAAGTCAAAATCTGTTAAATGGCACTAACTGCCGTTAGTTTTGCATACGTGGCAGCTATTGTGGATAGCTTAGTTAGCTGCCACGTGGCATGCCACATATGCAAAACTAACGTCAGTTAGTTCATTTAACAAATTTGGTCTATTTCCACCGAAATAAAAGTTTATGGACTGAATTTCATGCAATAAAATGTTGAGGGTTGAATTCCATTTTGAGCTAAAGATTGAGGGCTTATTTGGCTATTAAGCCTAAATTTTATAACTAAAAGATTTTACTGCATATAGTCTTCGAGGTATCAAGATTTGCATACAAATCTCTTACTTACATACAAATCTCTTACTAAGCCGTGGTTTGCTCACTTCAATATATTATCTCTTTAGATTATTTTCAATGATCAGTTGAGTATATCATCCGAGGATTAGAGGCTACACACTAAGCACCCCGAGCCAGCACTTATAGATACTGGAGGTATATTTATTTTATTTTATATATTCAGACTTCTGATTTACAGTACTACCGTGTTATATTAAATTAGGGGATGTAAGGGTTGATTAAAATACATTTTGTAAATATTATTTCCGTTCACTATATTGAGTTACGGAAATCGTGTTTTCAGTGAATGAAATGTGGAAATTAAGATATCATAGATAGCCCAACCTGTTCATGTGTGGTGAAAATGTGTAAAAAGTGTAAAATATTAGGTACTTGGGATGTGACAACACCTTATTTTGTCCGGGTTCTTAATTTGTAAAAATAATTAATTGGGTTGGGTGATATTGTATTTTAATTTAATTTAACAATTTAGAATTTGGCTAGAATTAAATTAGAATTTTTAGATTTAGAATTAACATTAATTAGGAAATTAAAATTAAAATAGGATTTAGAAATAATAAAAAAAAGATAAGAAAATAAAATAAAATTAATTTTAGGATAGGATAATTAGAATTTTAGGATGATTCTTTAGATTAATATTAAATTTAATAGAGTTAGATTAGAATTAACATAAGAATTAAATAGATAAAATATTAAAAATAGAAGATAACTATTAGAATAAGTATAGTTATATTAGGATTCTAACAAGTTTTTGACTATAACTGTGGGGAGCCTTTCACCAAGCATCTGGGCCTGATCATCATCTTCATCGCCTCGTCGCATCTATTGCCACACTTCCTTGCTCCCAAAACAGCTTGGTTCTGCTCCAAGTTTAGCATCTTAATCCAGCACTGCATCGTCGATCGCACCCTTGTTATACACTATTGCTGCACGCAACCTGCCGCTGCTGTTTCCTCTAATCTTTACTGAAGCTGTTCCATCATCCACCGCCCAGTTTATCAATCTCCATTGCTTCCACTTTGTTGAGCTGTACCACGAGCCTGACAGCAGCTGTTTTAGTTGTGCATTCAACTATCACCACCATCAAGCTTGATACTTTTGGTGTTGGCTGACACGTGAAGGAGAAGGTCAAAAAGGTTGCATTGAGGGGATTGTTTTAATTCCTTTCACAAATCGTTTAGTTAATTGTCTAATCATTTATTAATTTCATGGGATAGTTTAACAATAGTTAATTAGTATTTAGTCACCTGCATGATAATTTGATAACTTACTGATGATATATAATTAATAATTTAATGATTTAATGAATTGATAAAATTTTATATAGAATGATTTGATATTTTAATTGGGTAATGTCATAATTTAATAATTTGAAATTCGTAAGATTTAAGAATTGATATGCATTGTAGTGATAATTTGCATGTGAATTGATTTAAAGAAGATTTAATTAATATAAACTTGCATCATAATTAATTTTAGCTTATAGCATAATAATTTTGCATGTTGTGTATATTTGTATAATTTAGTTTGCATGAATAATTTTATGATGTATAGGATAGATTTTAGGAAATAAGACCCTTATCAAAGTATTATTAAAAACTTTTTAAATTACAAAAATATAAATTAAATAAAAGCATAAAAAATTAAGGAAATAAAAATGAGTTATTCCGACGATAGAATTCTAAAGGGATTGCGCTTGAGTAGTACTTTTAGATATCTTGAGGTGAGGAGAGTCCTTGTAAGTCTTACCAGCTTGATGGAAGATTTGAGAGGATATTTTCAATATTTAATAATTCATCATAAAAATAAAATAAAATTGAAATTAATAAATTCAAATTAAAATAATTAAAAGAATGGAATAAAAATAAGATAAATATATGATTAAAAATTAAAATAAAATTAAACAATAATAAACAACTTGAATAAATGTGGATTAATCCGATGATGGAATTTAAGAGGGAATTACGCTGGAGTAGTTTTCTTTAAAATTCCTAGGTGAGGAGATTTCTTCCAAAGTCTGACCAGCTTGATGGAAGGTCTAGAGGAAATTTTTAATATTAAATAATTCATATTTATTTAAAGTAAAATAAAAAATAATTATAGGATTAAAAAATAAAAATAGAAAAATAATTAATAATTTTTATATAAATTGGGATAGGAGTCCAAAATAGGTATTTCATAATATATTAAATCATCTGACGACGGAACCTCTTTAAGAAAGGCGATTGGTCCTGTTTGAATACTCTTGAGGTGAGAAGAACTTTTAAATTGTCCAACCAGCTTGATGGAGGAGACTTAGAAGATTTTTCAATATTTAATCATATCGAAATTAAAGCAAACATATAGGCAAAATTAAGATAACTTTAGACTATTTGGTACTATCTTAAGATGGGCGTTGTGGGGGTGCTAATCCTTCCCCACACGTAACCGTACTCCCGAACTTTAGAATTTTTTAACGTAGGCTAAGCCTTATTTTTAGACAAGAATAAGTGACCAATTACATCTTAAGTTTGAATGGTTGGTGGCGACTCTTGAATTTAAGTCTAACGAGTTAGGTTCTAAGACTTGACACGTTACGACATGGACTATATATTGTCAGTACATTATATATAAACTCTTAAAATATTCTAAATGATTTAGGAGCAAAATAGTCTCAAACTTAAGTTTGTAATAGTTTACTTGTCCTGCAAAATAGAAATGTTTGAGGTAGAGTATCCACTTTTATACTAATGAATTAAAGTTCAATTAAGTTTAAAGTTCAATGACTTAGATAAAATTTACCCTATTCAAATATATGTGCTTATAGTACGAAATGAATGTAACCATTCACTTTTTGTTGCATGCAATGTAAATAAACTTATAAACTTTTGTTTTACTGTAAATTAAATAACAAATTTTTAAAATTACATAAATAAGTTTAAATATACTCAATGACACTAAATGTTATCTGTGACATCCATAGCTCTGATGTGAACGACATTTTGAGCCACCATGTATGCAATGCAAACAACAATTAATGTTGTTTACCAGTTTACGGTAAAATAAAAATTTGTAGACTTATTTACATGCAAGAAAAAATGAATTTATTACATCTGTGTTATCCTAAAAGTTAAAAGTTAGAAATATATTTGAATATTAAGCCTAAATCAATTTAATTATTCTTCATCCTAGATATCAAAAATTGAGATTGAAATTCAGGCTAGCCCAAAATCTGCGGTTTGCATTTCCGAGAATCCGGACGATGCAATCGGGCCAATTGCAACAGCCCGATCCTTTACCTTGCATGTCAATTATAAGCATCTTCAATCAGGGAACAAGACTACAAAGAAATGAGATCGAGCAGTGCCTTATTCATCAAAAAGAAGCAGTTTTATAAGCCAAAGATTTGTATACAAACAATTAGAGGACTCTCATATCTCAATTATAGATTTCCTTTATTGTATCTAATCTGCCAAAGTCTCCACATCGTTGCCCCTGTCATATTCCCCTATGTACTGTGGAATTTCTGCAACATTAATATGTCTACCCGTAAAACGAGGCAAAGAATTAGGTTCAAGGCCTTCACATTCTGTATCATCCATTGCAAAGACGTTTCAGTAGATAAAACCCAAAAGACAGGAAACTTATGGCACCATATACATTTTTGCATGGTAAGATACCTACCACCATCATCTTCGCTCAAGTAACTTCTGAAGTGCGAATAACCATTTGCTACAACATCAAAATCATCAAGACTGAAGTTGTAGCGCTTTTCCATTGCCAAGTATAACACCTGAAAATCAGAGGAATGTGATTGACGATTGTCCTACTGATAGATGGGGGACTTTGAAGAAAATAATCTAAGCAGAAGAGAATGAGGATAGACATAAATTTTAAAAATGAGACACGTACAGAATGGGTTCAGGAATCAGTAAAACTTGGTAGCAAATTTGTCATATATTAACCTGTACAGGTAATGAATTCAGCCAGTTGCCTCACAATGCACATGCAATTGAGAATTTGAAATCCACCTAGATATACATCTATCCTGACTTCAATTAAAAGGCTAGCACTGGGCCAATGTGGATAATTTTCAGCCAAATGAGAAAATTTTCTCAAGTTTAAGATCTTCCTTTGAATTTTCTACCTATGACAATAAGTTTAATCATCAGCTTTGCAAGAAAATTAACTATGGGGTTGATCCAAAATCTAAATCATGTGACAAGCACAAACACAACAGAGAAGATTTTTAACTATGATGCTCATTAATAAAATTTGCTTGTGTATTATTACCTACACCTTACACTGGAAAGTGACCATTCTACCGTGTTAACAATACCTTTTCCGAGCCTTGCGACATTAGTTTCTCTAAAATACCAAAAAATGCATCTGTCAGATCATCACTGTAAATAACATCAGCAGCTAAAAGCAGCGAAGCTTTCTGGACTTCTTCAAGTTCTGAGGAGCTCCATGAAAACCTAGATTTCACCATTTAAAATTTAAAGGGTTTGGGTTCTTATCTCCTATATGAAATCACAATCGTAAATGGAAATAATACAAATGCTTCTCAGATTTTAAAAGTCAGTCTAACAATGAAACCATATGAATCACCTTTCTTGAGATGAATGGTCCAAGCTAACTTTAGGAGGCCAGGGGTGCATCCAATCAAGTTCACGCACATAAACTATGTCTTGATGATTGAGGACACCAGAATTAAGTTGAACGTTCTTAACACAGTTTTCCAGGATTTTATCACCATGGTCTGTCAGCAATAATGCAGAACGTAAGTAGTTGAAGCAAACTGCTGTAACAGGTAATTAAAGTAAGTCAAAGCAACACAACAGATAAATAATAGCAGGGCTCACCTGTTAAGAACACAGCCTTAGCAACATGTGCAAGCAGCATGCCTGCCAAACCTGGTAAAGACAGCGCAAAAAATTCCTGTCATACCAGATGTACTAATGTTTCAGATTTGGTTCTGAGATTGTTTGCTAGATGACCAACAAGACCCAGTATACACAGAATACATTTTCCAAAAGATATGTAAGAAAACCATCGCAGGAAATGGTTTTTGATATTTTCTTATTCAATAAAATAAAATTTATTAACATGGGCAACTGACTAAGATCGCGTACACTAAAGCAAGCATAAGAGACTTAGTATAACCAGCAAGCATATTCCAGTTGAGAATTTCTAAGCTGGACAAATTCATAAATCAAAAAACATAAGCCCAAGTTCTTCGAAAGTCTAATGCGAAGCAATTTCAACATCTAGATATGTCTGTTACAACTCCCCACAAGCAGGTTCAGCAGCTTTAAAAGGTTTATGCCATGTGGGGGAAGCTCAACCTTTGATACAAGGCATAAGTAACTTCCGGAGATTCAACATATAAACTCAGACATAACAGATAACACTCGTATATACTTTTTTTTTTATGTAACCACATAAAATACCTGTTCCAGCACCAAGCTCTAAAGAGACAATGCCATCAAACTCCATTGAAGTGCACATCTTATGTAACACAAAATCTGACAAAACTAGTTCGGCTTTCCATACCTAAGAGGCGAAGAACGGATACAAAAATTAAGCCTTTGCTTGTAATACCTATGTAAATGGCTTACAAAATGGAACTATAAACATCATAAGAAGTGAAAAATCACCTGCAAACCAACACTAGGAATGGATGAAGTGATATTATGCTGGATTTTCATAGTGAAACAACGCCGAGAAACCTCTGTAAGTCAAAAAGAAATAATTAAAAACAATTAAAAATAAAGAGAAAATGGAAGCTTCTTAGAGGTTATTGAAGTTAATTGGTTACTTACGGCGTCGTCTTGGTAAAACAAGGTCACCATCTTCATCGAAGCTAATATCTTGGTCCGTACAATATTCCTCGTCTTTGAACAGTTCATTGAATATGCTGGATTCGACTTCTAAATAAATTTAAAAAGAAAAACAAAAGCATAAATATCTGATTAATTGATTTGTTTTCTATTTAAGAAAAAAAATGATAATTTGGAATAGAGTGAAATACCGGAAGGCAGAGAAATGGCGAAGCGGGAAATATGCGGCCCAGAGATGCCGGGTGGACATCCCAGATGGACCTCGCTCATCACTTGTTGCCGTTCCTCTGTGTCCTCCTTTGAATGTCCGCCGTTCATTTGCCTCGAGACAAGCTTTGTTATTTTCCGATGATGATGAATGCGGCGGCGCAGATGCAGGTGAGCCGAAGACACTACTCCGGATGTCCGGTTTCATGATCTCGAAGAAGACGCTGAGGGAGAAAATAACAGATGCAACCAAACGATAACAAATTCTGCGTTTTGATTTAAGGTAAAAAGATAAAGTGAGGGGTAGGTTGGGATTGGCAAATTTTGTTTTTGTTTTGTTTTGTTTTTTTAAATTGTTATAATAGAAAACATAATCGGTTAATGTAGTTACGTATTCAAAATAAATATTTAAATTAATTTAGATATAATAATATAATTCATAAAATAAAATTTTAAAAATAATAATATATTTATTAAATAATATTATGTACATAATATTAAATAATATTATTTTATACCACTTAATACTAATATTAAATATTTGGATAAATTTCATCAAACTTCTTTTAATGTTTGACTATAATTCAACTTTAATTTATTAATTTAAAAAATAGACACTTTTTTCAAAAATCTTAATACTATTATAATAGTTAATGAAATAAGTGAAATGACAAAATTATCCTTCTTGAAAATTTCAATACAAACCATTCCTCATTCATCAAATTTTTCCTTTCCAATCTTTTTTTTACTCTTTCCTTATTCCCACTGAGTTCTTTCACTTTTTCACAAAATCTTTATTAAAATCTTCTCTTTCTTACACACCTTTCAAAAAATAATAAGAAATAAATAATAAATAATAAGCAAATAAATAATAAATTAATAGACTAAAGTTAATAAATAAATTAAAAGTAAAAAAATACCTTTCAAAACCTAGTAATACCTCTTCTTAATGTTTCTTTCTTCATTTTTTGATTGTGATAAGTATTTAAAGCATTTCAAATGGTTTAAGGGATTAAATAGTCTCAAAATTAAGCTTTTAACTAAAGGAGGCAAATGAGTGAGTCGAATTTGGTTTGCGTTGGGTTGAGTCATTTTGGATTGAATCAATTTGGATTAAGGAAAAATAGAATCATTTCAGGTTTAGGTCAGGTTGAGTTCGGGTTAAGGAAACATAGGTCTATTTTAGGATCGGATTATTTCAAATTCGGATCAAGTCGGTTTTGGGTCAATTTGAATTTGGATCAATTTGGGTTCGAATCAATTCAGGTTTGCATTAGGTCGAGTTCAGGTCGTTGACTTTTTTAGTCTATAAGGTTGGTCGGATTTAGATTTGGGTTGAGTAGGCAGGTTTTTCGAGTTGGGCCTTAGTCATCTCAATGTAATTTATCTGGTATGAAAATGAATTGAAACCATATTTTTAAGAATTACAATACTCATGAAAATAAAATTTTCTTTTTGCATGACTTATAATAAAATTGGAATTGAAATATTCAAAATATTTAATAATCTGTATGATAGGTTTCTTTATAATAAATTTATCAATATTCATAAATTAATTACATCTTTTTTATTTTGTTTCTATTATCTATAATAATTGTTAACTCTATGCATAAAAGTATACAACTAGGGCTTGGCTTAGTGGTTGTTATCATTCTTTAGAAAGGATTAGGTCCAAGATTCGATTCTCTATTCCCTCTTTGTACCTTTTATGAACAAAAAAAAAACTCTATGCATCAAAATGATTTAATAATCCATACTAAATATTATAATACACTATTATACATCTTGTTAATTTTTCTTTATTTTTTATAGAATAATTGGAGGCATTAAGTGTAGGTGATGTAGCTTCTCTATTTTGTAATAGATTAACCATTGAATAATTATACATTAGCTCTCGTAGAATTTTATTTTTGGTTATGTTCAAATAAATACAATATAAAAATGAAGTTTAATCAGATTCAAAAAAATATAACACTTGCATTATTAAAAAAAATTATATTTTTACAATAATAAAATACTTTGATCATTAATTTTGACATTTAAATATTTATTGATAATCTTAAATGTAAGTTTGAATCTTTTTTGGTTTGGACTACTTTAGGTTCGGGTAAATTCGGGTTCGGGTTAGGTTGAGTTTTGGTTAATCTAAATTTAGATGAATTTGAGTTCGGATTTGGATTCGAATCAATATGAATTTGGATTAATTTGGCTTTGAATTAATTTAGATTTGAATTAGATTGGATTTGGATTGTTTATTTTTTTAGTCAAATCGAATCGATCGAGTTTGGTTTTGGGTTATTCATGTTGGTTTTTCGGGTTGGGTTAGTTTTTGCTACCTCTACTTTTAACGGTTGACTAACAGAGGACTTAGTTGTCATGTGAAAAAGAAAAGTTTGGGGTGAAGTGTCCATTTTTGAAACTAATGGACTAAAATTGAATTAATGTCAAACGTTAGGAGCTTGGATGGAATTTACCCTTATTATTATTATTATTATTATTATTATTATTATTATTATTATTATTATTATTATTATTATTATTCCAAAAGATCGCTGGGAAAAAATTTGATATCAAGATAAAATTACTTAAATATCCCAATAAGTTGGTAACATTTAATGATTTTATTTTGGTCCAAAGGACTTTCAAAGTGTCACTTCTGTGATTTCTATAAAATTCTATCATAAGAATTTTATTTAATACTTGCTAATTTTATCAAAATTTATTTTTATATTTTACATATATTTATTTAAAAAAATTTTAACACATGAAGATTAAATAAAGAATTTTTGTATCAAAATGAAATCATTTAATCATCCCAATACTTTGGTAATGTTTAAGGATTTTTTCCCTCACTTAGGATTTTCTAGGAATCACTACTTATAATTTCTATAATATCCCATCATTGGAAAAATCCCTTATTAATCATTTTATGAATAATTCATTTTTTATAAATCACTTGTTAATTATTTCATAAATCTCTTAATTAAGGAAATTGTTGTTTTGATTTTTTTAAATATATATGTGTCGTAACGATTTTCGTCCGGGGACTCGATCGCTAGACGATTTAGAAAGAAAAAGAAAAAAAAAACACAAAATGGAGTCGCCACCAATCTTTTTGACTAGGCGTGATTGGTCACCTAAAATTATTTATCTTTTTAATAAAATCTTAAAATTAATTAAGTTTTATCAAAACATAATTTTTGGTCTGCGAAAACAAAGTTTGGGTTCGGGAGTTCGGTTACGTGTGGGGAAGGATTAGCACCCCCACAGCGCCCGTTAAAAAACGGTACCACTTAATCATGTCTTATCTTTTGATCTTAATAAAATGATCTTAATTAAACATTCAAAAAGAACTCCATTTATTTGAAACCATTTTTATTATTTGTTTTATTTTGAAATATTTAAGTTTTATTTTTTATTTAAAATAAGTGAAAACCTTTTGTATTGAAAATTATTCCGAAGTACCCCAATACTTTTGGTAGCATTTCAGATAATTTCCTCACCTAAAGATTTCTTAAGAATCGCTACTTGCGATTTCTATAAAATCCCATCCTCGGGAGATTTCACACTTATTTTGAATTTCATGAATGCAAATGATGCTAACAAAATAAATATGATGCACATGAGAAATATATTATTTTATTTTATTTTTATTATCTTTTATACTTATATTATTACTTTTGAAATTTATTGATTTATAAAATTTTATTTTTATTGAAAAATCATACTAAATATCCCAATACGCTGGTAACGTTTAGCAGATCTCTCTCACCTAGAGATCAGTTAAGAATCACTACTTGTGAATTCCGTAACATCTCATCATCGGAAAATCTTTAAAACTTATACTTTTTATTTAATTTTTAATTGTTTTATTATCATTTATTTCCGAAGTTTAATTGTAACAATTTTGTACTCTTATTTATTTGTTTAAAAATTTTATTTATTTATTATTTGTTTATTAATATTAATTTATTTCATCGAACTAAAATTACTTGAATACCCCAATACGCTGGTAATATTCAAATGTTTCATTTCGACCCTAAGGATTATCAAAGAATCACTACTTGTGATTTCTAAGAAATCCTATCATAGGATATCCTTTTTTATATTTAAAATGTATTTTTTATTTATATTTTATTTTAATACCTATATTTGCATTTATCAGTGTATTTGTTTATTTATTTTAATTCCTAGATTTTTATCTGTCTAAAAGTTTTTATTTCCATTCACTTACTATTTTCTCATATTTACCCTTTTTTATATTATTGTTTTTATTACTATTTTTATATTTATTATTTTTTTATACTAAGAGATCTTGTTAATATTTTCTTTATATCGGAATAAAATCATTTAAATGTCCCAATACGCTGGTGACATTAAAGATTTTATCTCGACCCTAAAAATTGTCAAAGAATCGCTACTTGTGATTTCTTCGACATCTTATCATCGGAAATTCTTTTATATTTTTGTTTATTTATTTAAAATGTATATTTTTATTTATATATTTTATTTTAACACTTATATTTGCATTTATCTACATATTAATTTATTTATTTTAACACTCACATTTTTATCTATTTTTATATTTATTCACCTTTTTTATATTTATTTTTATTATTTTTCTTTATATTAGGAGATTTTGATATCGGAATAAAATTACTTAAATGTCCCAATACGCTGGTGACATTAAGGATTTTATTTCGATCCTAAGGATTATCAAAGAATCACTACTTGTGAATTCTAAGAAATCCCATCATTGGAAATTCTCATTACTACTTTTTTTTTAAGATAAAAACAATATATATAAATAAAAATAAGTGAACAACATAAATGTGTACAGGATGGCTTAGATAACGTGTACTAAGTGGGAAAAAAAATGCACAGAATGATTGCTACTATATGCATGTATAATAATAACAACCATACCTTTATCCACTATTTGTTCTTTCCTTCTAATTATTCTTTTTCCTTCCCACGTCCTCTCTTCCTTCTCTCTATCATATTGAAACTACGCCGTTTTAGCTTTCTTTCTTGCCTTAACTCCTTTTCCTTCTTTCTCTCTTCAAACCGACCTTGCAGCAGGAACTAGGGAGGGTCGGCTTGCAGGCAACAGCTCGTAAGGAGGACTAAAGATGTGGCTCGATCATGCAGCTGGCGGTGTCAGTAGCATGAAAAGGGCGATGTGCAGGCAGTGGAGATGGTTAACAGCGACAATGGCGTGTGGTGCAGCAGAGCATGTACAGGTACACGATGAAACAACAAAGGCGGAATGACAGAACAGCAAGAATATGTGGCAGCGGCAAGGAGTAGGTGCAAGGATGCTCAGCAATTGGCAAAAGGAGAGATGTCTGCTGCACTGGCTGGTTCGATGGGCTTATAGCAGCAACCAGCAACTTGTAAAGGTGGTACTTAGCAGAAACGAAACCAGACGGGTACGGGCAGACCAAAGGCGTGAAACAGGGATGCCGACGGTACAGTGAAGCAGGATTGGTTCGGTTTACGGGCAGCAGGGCTATTGGCTCGGCTTTATTTGATAGTGGTAATGAGATGATGAGCAGTTTCAGGTAAGCCAGGGTGGTACAGTAGTAAGCTTGGGGAAGGCCACGGGTTGTGATGACGATGAGCAGATGGCCAAATGACAAAGGGGTCGGTGAAGATCAATACCGTCTGTGTAATGGGGTCTCCAGTCCCCAGAATGTGGCGTGAAAGCAACAGGACGAGGGAGAAGTAGCAGTTCAACAAAGCCGATCGAATAATGGATTGGTGCGAGCAAGGCAGTCGGTGCACTGCACTGCGGTAGCTGGAACGAGTCAGAAACAGCAAGGGAAGAGAGCGTCAGACTATGTTGGCAGGTAGTGGCGTGAAAGGGTCTTCAAGTTGGAACGATGCAGTGAAGAAGGGAAGCAGCAATGGTGATGGTGAAGCTGCATGCAGCAAAAACAAGGGAGGCACAACGATGGTGATGATGGTGTGTGGCCAACGATGGCAGAGGGGTTCAAATGATGATGAATAGTGGCTGTGAGGGGATGATGATGATGATGAACAGTAGGAGTGGCTGTCCCCGTGAAAAAAAAGCAGTAGCAAAGTTCTTCTTTTTTTTTCTAGGTTTTTCCTTTTTTTCTCGTCTCTCCCCCCTCCCAGGTTTTTCTCCTCCCTTTTTTTTTTAGGGTTTTTCTCCTCTCCTTCCTAGGGTTTTTTCTTTTCTCCTCTCCTTCCTATGGTTTTCCTTCTTAGGTTTTTTTGTTCCCCCTTAAACCTAGCCGGCTATCCCCCTTTTAAAACCCAAAAATCCCTCTCTTATTTAAGAAAGAAAATTTTGATTTTAATGCATTGATCCCAAAATCATGGGACCTTTATTTTATCATTTATTTTTGTTTGACCCTTTTTAATTTGTTTCCTTTTTAATTTTTTTTTACTTTAGGCAATGAAAGTTTCATATTTAATTTCACCTTAATTATCTCCTTCATTATTATTATTCTTTTATTTTTATTTTTTTATTTATTTATTTATTTATTTTTTTTAATTTTTATTTTTTTATTTGAAACTGCTCGGACAAAATTAGGTGTCTACAATATGTATATGCGTTAGGAGAGTGGAGGCTATGAATGAGAAAAGAAGAGTTAGAATTAGAGGCAGACCGAAAAAGAATTGGAAGGAAGTAATTCAGAAAGATATATAGGTATTAGCATTGGATGAAGGCATTGTTGTAGTCAGAAGGAACAAACAACAATAAAACAACCTGAGGCGTGCTGCAATCGCACTGTCCTTAAGGATTATTTCAGCAACAGGTGTAATCCCCCAAGATTCAACAGGCTCTTCTGGGATTGCCCAGGTAACAGGAACAACAAAAAAGAAAGAATATTATTCTAACGTAGCTGGAAAAGAAGAAAGAGCGAAGAAGCAGAGAAAGTTGTGAGGGGGTGAAGAAGTTGTGTTCTACAGTCCTCTATTTATAGTAAAAATGGATGCAGAAAATCTATAGCAAATCGTAATAAAATCGTAATAAAATCGTAATAAAATCAGCACATAATCTGGAGAAAATCAAGATAGGATTTTGACTAAATCTAAGAGAATATTTAATTAAATCTGAAACAAATCTTGTCAAAGTTTAGAAAAATCAAAACACTAGTTCTTCAAATAAAGTTAAATACTAAAAAATAATTAAATAAAAAATAAATATGGTAAAAGTCTTTTTAGAAATATCAAAATATCCAACAATCTCCCACCTATTTCAAAAAGACTTTTGAAAGAAAAATATTTTGCTGGGTTAATTATAAGTATAATGCTTCATATCTGGTGTCTTTTGGACTTGAAGCAGACTTAGAATAATAAAACTTATTTTACTGAGTAATTGGTGAAGGTTTTAGCTTCTTGAACTAATAACTCATTATTGTAAAATAGAGGTCTTATTAATCACACTATACTTTCACAATTCTTTACTGTTTGACATCGTTTTGCAGTAATAGGCCATGCGTACTCCTGGTTATTTCATGAGTGCTCTAGAAATTATGTCACAATTTCATAGGAGCGGCCCCACTCCACACTCACATAGGTGTTCTCATCAAGTGTATACTGCAGTGATATACACCACCCACAAGGGATATGAAAAACATTAAAAGCTTTAGCTCATCCTCTCAAATTCATGCAATTTAGCACTTACACACATTATAGGAATGGACAAATTTATTAGTGCTAGTAGGAATAACAGTGACTTGTTATTACCCATTGAACCTTATTCATGGGATCTCCAATCACAAAGGTTGGGTTACCATCACCATTATTCTCAAAATAGCTTAAGTCTCATTCCCCTCGATGTTTTAGAATTTTCTCCCAAAGGTTTAGTCAGAGGATTGGTCAAATTCACTTCTAATTTCACATAAACAATTGATATAATACCATCTTTCAGTAGCTACTTAATCACATCATGTCTCAAATAAATGTGCTTATTTTTACCATTGAAAGTTTTGTTCTTTATAATGGCTATTGCCACATGTCAATCACAATACATAGACACAAGAGATGTTGGTTTTAAACCCAACGGAATATTAGCTAAGAGGTTTCTCAACCATTCAGCCTCAATACCAACCAATTCTAGAACTACAAATTTTGATTCTACAATGGATTTAGTTATAATAGTTTGTTTGGCTGATCTCTATGCAACAGCACCCTTACCAAGGGTAAAAACATAACCACTAGTGGATTTTGTCTCATCTGAATCTAAAATCTAGTTAACATCACTGTATCCTTCTAATACAGCGGGAAATCCACCATATAAAATACCATAATTCATGGTACCTCTCAAATATCTCATGATCATTAATCATCTCAGCACCAGTCATCATCTAGTAGTTGAGGTACGTGTCTCGACTAGTTGTCGGACAACTCACAGACCCATATACATTGGTATCCATTGCCACAGAAGCGGACTACATGACGCAAATACATATACAGTCGCCTAAATGCCACACAGGCATAACACAGTGCCACATAGGCACATCACAATGCCACATAGGCATAACATAGTGCCACATGGCACATAACAGCACCATAAGTCTCAAGTATCAAAATCAATGCACAGACAACTTTAAAACAAGGTTTATATAGCCAAAGCTTACATCGTATATACACATGTAGTTTGAAAGCATTAGCGTACATAAAACATGCTCTGAACAGTTGTCACATAATACTAAAACAATTTAGCAAAGCTGTCAAAGTAATCACTTTCACATTACATATGGAATGGAGTTTATACTTTTGTGAAACAATATTAGAAAACACAAGCGGATTTCAATGCAAAGTTGCATTCATGAAATGTATAATCATATTGACATACAATGCAGGCCTAACTAGCCCGTGGAGTCTGCCTAGAGTGATTTCTAACTAAAATCAGCATTGTAATGGTGTAATTATAATTATCCCTAATACCACAATCATGTGACCTTTTAACTTGCACCATCGTCTAATTCTAACTGTATATAATTATTTCATAAAATATTAATATAATTTCAATCACATTTACATCTAAGTATCGATACTAAGACCCCTACCATTATTATGGTCCTCTTAGTATTCCATGAACGTTTAAAAATTACTGCACTAAATATTCACAGTAAATCCACAATGTTCAAAATATCAAACGATTTTTAAATTATTTAATCTATGGATTTACCCATATTCATTTCATCACAATACCATTATTACTTATTAAATTCCATCATTTCATAATCAATTCTCAGCATCTAAAATCTATGCAAATTATTTCGCACTAAGTATTATCAGATCATGGGATTATATCCCAATTTTCACAAAATATAATCATATATATTATTTTTATTTTCTTCATATCATACATCAATTTAAACCATTGTATATAAAATCCTCAAAGACATTTAAACTCTGCAATTAAATCATGTAACTCTCAATGATTTAATTTAACAATATGCCACCTAACATAAATGTACATTACTTACTTGTACCTTTTACCTCGATGATTGCATCAATCCCTAGAGTACGATCCATTATGATAAGAAACACGTTCAATGCTTCAAAATCTCTTGCCACGTGTCAGGCTCCTGCTTCTATTAAAACTCATTTTTCAGAAATGATTCTAAAATAAGAGAGCAACTTTGAGGCGTTTCAGATTTGGGATTTTGATGATGTTTTTGGGAAATTAATCCTTAAGATTGTTGTAGTCAGAGGGAACAAACAACAATAAAATAACATGAGGCGTGCTGCAATCACACTGTCCTTAAGGATTATTTCACCAACAAGTGTAATCCCCAACAGGTGTAATCCCTTAGGATTCAACAGGCTCTTCTGGGATTGCCCAGATAACAGGAACAGCAAGAAAGAAAGAATATTATTCTAACCCAGCTGGAAAAGAAGAAAGAGCGAAGAAGCAGAGAAAGTTGTGAGGGGGTGAAGAAGCTGTGTTTTACAGTCCTCTATTTATAGTAAAAATGGATGCAGAAAATCTATAGCAAATCGTAATAAAATCGTAATAAAATCAGCATATAATCTAGAGAAAATCAAGATAGGATTTTGACTTAATCTAAGAGAATATTTAATTAAATCTGAAACAAATCTGGTCAAAGTTTAGAAAAATCAAAACACTAGTTTTTCAAATAAAGTTAAATACTGAAAAATAATTAAATAAAAAATAAATATGGTAAAAGTCTTTTTAGAAATATCAAAATATCCAACAGGCATTGCCTTGGATAAGAATGTGTGGAGGAGAAGAATTCTTAGATATTAGTTTATGTAGCCTACATCAATCTATTGGGATAAAATTTTTAATGATGATGATGATAAATATTGTATGTGTGTATGCCTTTTTTAAATAGAGGAAACAATGTAATGAAAGATTATTATTATTATTATTAAAAAATAAGTGCATAAATAAGAAAAAATAAATAAGGAATACAATATATGAAAACAAATAAAAAAAATAAAAACATTTATACCTCAAAAAGAAGATCGAAACTTTGTCATTTCAAAAGGGCTTCCTCTTTCCTTCTCCCACTCGATACCCTCCTGCTTTATTGCCAACAGAATACCAGCATAGATGATGGGCAGCAACAACAAAGTGGTGCAATGGTTGCAGGAACGACAAGGTGGTGCAGCAATATTTAGCAAGGCAAGGAACGACAGCCAACATGAGCTAACAGCAGGGGCAATCCTCTTCCCAGCAACCCAAAATGGCAGCAGCAACCTTCTTCGTAATAGTAGGGTAGCGGTGATGTGAAGCTACAGCAACAAGAATGGTGGAGCAAGTGGCAGAAAATCAGCAAAGCAAGATTGAATAGAGTGTTTATGTGATAACCAGAACTTTTTCTATTTTTGGTATTAAATTACTTGGGAATTTAATTTTTATGCAAATAAATAAGCGAAAGTAAATAAATAAATTTATTTACGAGATGGGAAAATTGTTGGAATTCCCGAATTTGATGAAGTGATGAAGTTGAGGAAATTATTTTGAATAATTTTCGGATATTAAGAGATCCAAATATTAAAGAGATGAAAATGAGTATAATTATTTTGGATAATAAGAAATCCAAAATTTAAGAAAATAAAAATGTGTATATATATTATTATTAATTAATAATTATACTTATAAATATTTATTTATAAATATAATTAAAAAAAGAAAAGGAAAATAGAAATGGGAATCGGGATACAAGCCCGATTCCCTTGCCTTCTCTGCTGTTTTGTAAGACAGAGGGGAAATGAATGCAGTAGTCAACCCCCTGTCGGCCGAGAGAGGAAGAGGAAGAGGAAAGGGAGAGGGAGGCCATCGCCGGCGAGAGAGGAAGAGAGAGAGAGAGACGTCCGGCGACGGGAAAGAAAAGAAAAGAAAAGAAGAGAAACGGGGCGGAAGAGAAGGAAAAAGAAGAGAAAAAAGAGAGAGGAAAAAGGCAATATCGGCTGATCCAGATGCCGCCACCACTGCCTTCGACACTGGCGAGGTCAAGCCAAGTGAAAGGAATATCTGGCGGAGAAAGAAGGAAGAGAAAAGAGAGAAAACGAGGAAGAAAAGAAGCCGAACCACCGTTCCCAGATTCGATGCCATCGCCGATGATGGGGGGAAAAAGAGGGTAAATCCGGCTTCGTGGCGGTCCTAGGATGCTGTGGAGTGGCTGAACTGTTGGAATGGGTGGCCGTTGGTGGCTGAACTAGCCAAGCAGAGGTGAACAGGCTGAACCAGCCCGAATCGGCCTGAACCGGTTTAGGCCAAAAAAAAAGAAGGAAAGGAAAAAAGGAAAAGAAAAGAGAAAGAAGAAAATAAAGGAGAAAGAAAAAGAAGGAAAGGAGAAAGAAAAAGAAAAGAAAAAGAAGAAAAGAAAAGAAAAGAAAAGGAAAAGGAAAAGGAAGAAGAAGGAGAAGAAGAAGAAGAAGAAATGGGTAAGGAAAATTAAAAGATTTCGCTATATTTCTATGAAATTTATTAGAAATTGTTGGATTATTTTCTAAATGAAAAATTGTAGCAAAACAGAAATGAGACGAATGGTGGAGTTCGGCTTGGCTCGAAAGAGGAAAACATGCTAAGCTTTGGTGAATAAGTAAGATACTTTTATAAAGTACTAGTAGCATTATATTGTATAGTCTAAAGTTGTGATATTGATGGTGAATTGATGTTAAAAGGCTAAGAAGACCCACAACTGATGGTGGGGGTCTTAGTAAAAGATAAATAAATTGTGAGAATCAACGTCTGGATTATAAATTGTGTTTCCTTCCAGGAGGTTTTAATAAAAATTAAGCCGTTATGCTGTCGAAATTTATACGAAAATGTTGATGAAAAATGTTAAGTTTTCTCACATAAATGGAACCTTGGAAAGAATTATCAAAGATAAGCTTGAAAGGACCTTATCGTGTCGTAGGAAAATTGATTTTTATAATAGTTGAGAAGGTAAATGGATGAGCACGATAACGTGAGGAATTATATTGTGAGTCTTATAGAATCAATAATTCGAGTTATCTTAACATTACAAGTTGATTATCGAGTCGAAAATGTGGTGGAATATCAATTGGTTGGAGTATTGATGAAAGTAACGATGATTATATGATATGGCTTGGAAGAGAAGATTGCAGTTGAAATTTTGATGGTTGAGCGATTGAATTGTGGAACTATTAATGGAGTGATGATTCCAGAATTTATCGAATTCGATCTCTTGATTTTGAACTAATTCCAAACGTGATAACATGGACAATTCAAGAGGTTGATGTTAAGATGATTTTATCGTATTGTCGGATATACGTGAGATAATAAGCGGACCTACACTAGTGGTATGGGTCTTAGTATCAATACTGTGGTACACAATGGATAGTTATGATACTGAGTCATAACGAATGTATGATTGTGCATACATAACCTTATTGAATTTGAGGTTGAATTACGACACAATCTGATCATTTATAGATTCAAATAAATGAGTGATAAACATGTGAATATATGGTTTTGCTTATAACCTTGGAATAGGCCTTGAATAATAAGATTGATAATTGCATAAGTTCAATATTAAATTATACAGGCCATATGAAAAGTGATTTGAGGATTGTGATCTGGTTTTGTGGTAGTGAATAGAATTTAACCTCAAGTCGAAAATTATGAATGTGTGTTAATGGGTCAAACCATAATTGGATTTGATAAGTGACTATTGATCTGGTGGTTCTGTTATCTTCAAAGTCGACTCTAGAATAGATATTGAATGATGATATTGGTAATTACATAATTTCAGTATCTTGATGGCTACATCGAAACATGATATTTAAATATTTATAGATACTAAGAGGTTCATACTAATGATGTGGTCCTAGTATTGATGATGAGATGTATAAATGATTGTTATAGTCGATGACTATTGAGACAGGATATTGAATACCGAATGGTTTGAATACCAAGTGATTTGATTACCAAATAATTTGAATACTGAGCAATTTGAATACCAAATGAATTGAATATTGAATGAGTTGAATACGGATCTACTGATTTGACAAAGAGAAAGTTTCAAAATCGAATGATTGATGGTGATAAAATTTGAATGAATTACTTTACTGTATTAGATGAAATATTACTTATATCGACTTTTGGAAATATTACCGAAGTTGCATACTGAAATAGTTTTATAGCATCACCTTTAAGCATGACTTGTTACAACTTAAGATGTTATAATAACATTTATATGAATGCTATAAAGTATAGATTAATTTTAAAAGAAAGTATATGGTATATACATATTTTTATATATGAAGCCTCTTAAAGAATTTTACCATATGCTTTACATGATTTTGACAAGAAAGGCTAAAGATTTAAATGTTTTATGAGACTGTAGGCACCCTAAAAGAATTAAATTCAATAAAGCACACTGAAAATCACTTAATTGGAGATTACTCATTAGGCAGAGATGCTTGTCCGACAATAGTTGTGGACAGGTCTCAGTCACGCCTGATCAATGGGGCTAAGAGAGATGAGGTCTATAGCCATAGATAGCACCCTAGTTGGTTTCCAGGAGACGATGACATGATTTTCACTGCTAGCTATAGTGATTTAAGTCTTTATTGATAGAGCATTTGGGATCTAGCTTAGTCTCAAACCGATATGATATGAAGTCTAGAGTATGATTTTATTGACATGAACTCTAGACTTGACATGATTTATACAGTACATGAGACATGTTTGAAATGAGATATATTTTGAAATTGTATATGTTTTAAACATGTTTTAAAAGTAAATGTGATATGATTTCGACACTTATATAATTCATATATGATTTTGTGTCGAACATGACATGATATGCAGTCTAGATTATAGTTTGATTGATATGAACTCTAGACTTGGTATGATTTACAGTATATGAAAAATATTTTGAAACCGCACATGTTTTAGACATGCTCTAAAAACGAATATATGATTTGCAATTGTACATGCACCGATCATGTCTTAAAAGTAAATATGAAATGAATTGAAAATTTATATGTTGAGCATATTCTAAAGTATATATGATATGATTTGAAATGATAGTGGTTTATACAGTGAAGTTACATAAGCTGCCTACTAAATCATGACATAATAGTATGCTTTTTACATAAGATATGTCATGATCTTATATTGTACAAAAACGTGAAAATTATATAAGGAGTATCATGACTCGGTGTTAACGATATTCCATCTACATGATGTTATGATATGATATGATACATGAACATAGAATATACACGAAGAGAATTATGACTTCGTACCACCGTGATCATGACTCTCCATATGGAAAGTGATATGAGATGATAGAATACAGAAGTATGATTGTGAAACGAAAGGTGATTTGATACGATATCTCAATTGGACATGATGTACTATGAGATTGATGAGAATATGGACTAATAGTATATGATATTCAAATTGGACACGACATATTGTTGTGCGATGCACCATAGTATAAGGATGAGAAGACTGAAAAGTGATTATGATGATTTATTTAGAAGTCTAAGTGATAGACAGATGACAAGAGTTGAGATAATGAGATGTTATCGATCAAAATGATGAACTGTAATTGCAAATGTGCAGATTTTATGCATTACAGTAAGACAGTATAGTTCTACTCCTGCATTTATATTAGTGTCTTACTGAGCCGTGGTTTTGCTCACTCTTCTAAATTTCATCTCTTTTCAGACTATTGAAGTTACAATCTGCTATGAGAGCTTTTAAGTGGGCCTTCGGAGACGGTATATAGGTTTGGTACTAGCCATTATCCTGCGAATCCGCTTCACTACTTTTGAGGTATACATTCGTTGTAAATCTCTTGTTTACATGTACAGACTTTAATTAATACACAGTACGTATTTTGTTTAATGAGTCGGGATGTAACTTAAATTGTGGTACATTATTGTATAGAGAATCAATGAAATTAGAGTAGTAACTACATTGACACCGAATACAAACCTTAAAAAGAAAAAGAAAAAGAAAAATTTAGTCCATAAATTTGTAGACTAAGAAAAGTTTGAATATTAAGAGAACGTCGCGGCCTTCAGGTCGTGACAGTTTATGCAGTAACACAGTAGGCAGGGAATTCTCACTACTTTCACACAAAAGTAGGTGAGTAACAATGCAGGAATGGTACAGTGGGGTAATAGGAACGCAGAAATGTTGCAAGAGGCAGTAGAATAGTAGTGGCGAGGCTTGTACAGGGTTTGTAGCAAGAAGTGCTGAGTGGCACGTAGCAGAAACGTGTAGTAGATTGTAGTGCAGTGCAAAAGAACACTGCACTGCAATAATGCAAAGGTAACAACGACAAAAGTGCAGGAAGCCATGGGAAAGAAACTTTTTTTTTCTCGTACTTTCTCCCTTCTCTATGTGTCTGTGCGTGACAATCATGAATTTTTGACCTTAATGAGTAAATTTATTTATTTTAGACTTTTATAATTTAACATAAAATATTTAAGAATTATGAAATTTTATTTAATTAAATGATCCTTAAATTTTAAAAATTTAATTAAATTGAAAAGGAAGATGCAGGATTTACATTCATATTTATATCATCATCATCATTAGAGCCTTTCTCCCAAGAGATTAGGGTAGGCTATATTAACCAATATCTGAATTCACGTTAGATCATCCATATGCATTCTCCTCCTCCATAGATTCCTATCTAAAGCCATTTGCTCATCCAACTCTAAACCTCCATATCTTTCCAAACTACTTCCTTCCAAGTCTTTTTCGGTCTTCCTCTAGTCTTAACCCTTCTCTCAACATCCATAGCCTCTATTCTCCTAACTGGAGCATTTATAGGTCTACGTCATACGTCTCCAAACAAACGTAAATGATTTTCACATATCTTGTCTTCGATAGGTACCACTCCAACCATCTTACGAATATCTTCATTTCTCATTCTATCTTTTCTTGTATATCTACATATCCACCGCAACATTCGCATTTCTGTTACACTCATCTTTTGTGTATGCAGCTTCTTAGTTACCCAATATTCACTACCATATAACAATGTTGGTCTAACAACTGTTCTATAAAACTTGCCTTTCAACCATAAAGAAATTCTTTTATCGCACAACACACCTGTAGCACTTCTTCACTTACTCCATCTAGCCTAGATACTATAGGTCACAAAACCATCAATCTCTCCATCCATCTGTATTATCGATCCTAAATATCGAAAATGGTCTCACTTAGGTATCGCCACCCCATCTAACATCACTACATCATGCTCTTTCACTCGGTTAGAATTGAATTTACACTTTATGTATTCGGTCTACACTCTGCTTAGTTTAAATCCTTTTGATTCCAACGTTTGTCTCCATAATTCCAACTTTGCATTGATCTCTGCTATAGTTTCCGCACATAGGACAATATTATCTACAAACATCATACACTAAGGCACATTATCCTGGATGGATTTTGTTAGTTCGTCCATAACTACCGCAAACAAGAATGTACTCAATGCTGACCTGTAAGATTCGATTCTACACTATTGTAGACTCTAATTCCATAAAATTGAAAATGGAATTTAAATAAATAATGATATTGATTTCACTTAAGTGAAAAGCTTCTTAATTTAAAATGAGAAGAGATCAATTTTTGTGAAAAACACTAGAGTCGAGTACGAATAGCTCGCCAGTGGGCGAGTAAGAAGTGATCGCTAATTGATGATGGCGAGTGTGCTGTTGGCGAGTTGATTAAATTGTTTGTTGGGCGAATAGGTTAGTTCGCCAGCTAGTGTGTAAGGTGATCGCCCGAATGGGCGAGGACTTGTGATCGCCCAAGAGATGAGTATGGCGAGTAACATATAGAGGGGCAAATGATAGTCTTGCAAGAAAGTAAGGCAATAAGTACTCGCCAAGCCAATGTGATCGCCAAGAGAAGGAAAATCAGCTAGTAAATCACCAAATATTGCTGGCGAACTGAAATTGAAATGGAATGGGCGAGCTGAGATTTCAGATTGAATAGGCGAACTGGAACTGGAATCAGCATGTGACCATTGTAGCCAAAATTGACTTTGTAAGTGATACGGTTGGAGACAATTAATAGAGAGGATGTAAAGTCAATAAAGGAATTATACTTATTGGTTGAGGAGTAAAACAAAGTCAATAGCATGAGAAAAAGGCGTGTGGAAGGAGGACTTTCACGCCACTTGTGCTTCAATTTTCTTCATGCGTTAAATGCATGAAAGACATGAAAAGTGATGAAAGAAACAGGATAAGGGACAGGCGGTAGCTTTGGATTGGCTAGCATGGCTATATAAGAGGAAATGCTTGAGGAAAACTCATTTGGCAAACTTCAACTTCTTCACGAGAGCTATGCAACTGCAAGTTGATATTCTGATTTCCTTCCATTTCTACCATCCTTGATCTACTAAACTTCACCCTCAAGTTGGCTAAACAAGTAAACCTGCTTACAAAACCTTTCCTCCATCGTTGATGAGCTAAAGGAATAAGCAAAGTGAGGCTAACAAGAGACAGAAAGAATTCTGTTCTAGAAGTGCAGTTGATTAAGGTGAGATTTAATGGTTCTTGAGATTTAATGATATATTTCTATGATTTCAATGTGAGAAGCATGAGTATAGTCTTGCTTTTGATTTATTCTTGATAGATCTTAGAAATAAAATAAATTCATTTCTTGAAGTAGATGAAGTATAAAATGAAACTGGGTTGATATTATAGTAGAATGATGGGAAAATACTGGAAAAGTGATGAGTATGGCGACTATGGTGATCGCCCATGTACAGTGTTAGTAATCGCCAATGTGGTGAGTAAGAAATAAAGAACTCGTCAAAGTTGTTGTCAAGAGGAGAAGGTCGCCCAACGATAGTTTAATTAATGGGCGAGCTCAATTCTTTATAGAAAAGAGTGTAGGCGAGTTCAAATAGATGTTCATTGGGCGAGTTCAAATGTTGGGGCGAACTCCAACATTTAAGCCAATGTAGGCCTGGCGAAGTGAATATTGGGCGAACACCCAAATCTATTAGTGTCGAGTTATGGCGGGCGATCTTCCACGTGTAAGCCATATATTGAATGGCGAGCTCTTGCGGGCGAGCTAGTTAGAGCCCTTTTGGGCGAGTAGTCATTTGATTTATCTCAATCTCGCCAAGTGATATGAAATGAAAAAAAAATATTAATAGAATTTATAAATTATTTGCAGCCGGGAATTATGAACTCGGTGTATGCGATTTGGAAGGCGAGAAGGAAGCAAGGCTTCGTTGAACCAGGTAAGGGAAATGTGTGTGAAGTGAATGCATGTCCTGTGGAGTTAAGTTTTATGAAATTATTGAGAAAATTATTTTAGTTTATGACATGCATTGTTTGAGAAATCTATTTTATATTGGGCGAGCTATTAAGCTGACCCTTGTGATATTTATGGACGAAATGATATTGGCGAGCGAGCCAAACTTTTATGATTTTTGGGCGAAGAACCGTTTTATGACATTTGGGCGAGTAACTCTGTTTCAAATAAAAGGCGGGCGAGCCATGATGGCGAACCCCTTGATATTCTTTTGGCGAGCCGCTAAGGGCGAGCCAGGTTGCTTGTGTTGAAAAGCTACGTGGCGGGCGAATACTATTCCCCGCATTGATGATTGACCATGGGCGAGCCATGTTGGGCGAGCTGACCATGGCAAACAGGTTTTGCGTTTCCAAAGTTTCTTAATTGAAAAATAAACTAATTTTCATATCTTTGAAAATAGAAATTATAAACCCTTTTGGGCGATTTGATTAATCGGCGAGCCACTGAGGACGAGCCAGTTTTGCTTATTGTTTTAAAAGCAAGGTTGGTGGGCGAACACATGTTCCCCACAGTAGGCGAGCTTCCATGGGCGAGCCATGTTGGGCGAGCTGTCCATGGGCGAGCAGGTTTTAAACGTTGAGATTTTGGAATGTTTTCAAGGTGTTTTGTAAACAGAAAGCCTAAACCTTTTTGGAAATCAAATCATTTTGAGAAAATGATAATATGACTGAGATAATTCCTTAAAGGTTTTCCATAAGATATAATTTGATTTTGAGACTTTAGGCCCCGAATTCATGCATTACTATTGCGTAACCCGCCCGGGGCGGTAGCTCAGTCGATGGACCAACGAGTGCACCTCAGGGCGTCACAAGGCTGATGGACCCGCCAAGTCATCAGCGGTCTCGAGGTCACTTGGCAAGTGGACCCGAGGACCACCTAGAGATTGTGGCCATAGATCTATTGTATCCCTTTTTGGGATGATTATTCCGTTCTCGCAAGGGGGAGGGGGAACGATGATAGCATGACTTATTTATAGGGTGATGCCTAGTCTCAACTTGTTGATTTCTGTTTACTAAGAGGATTTGTTAAATCCTATTTACTGTTTACTACGTTTTAAAGTAAACTGATTAACCGGTGATTTGAATGATGTTTTGAGAGTACTGTTCACTATATCCACTGTTTTCCTACTTGATATGATGTTAGGAAAAACAAATACTTTGTGGTATATAGTTTTGGTTTTATAAAGCAGCATATGTTTCCTTTACCGAGCGTATGAATCGCTCACCCCTTTGTTTTACTCCACAGATAAAAGACACGGAGTTTGAGAGAATTAGCTCCCATATGGATAGCTACATATAAAGCGCGGGGGCAACTTATGTCAATATGACAGGTACAGTCACTTCTCTTTTACATTTCAGACATATGCATACAGTACTACTTTATTGAGCAAAGACAATAGGGGATGTCAGATGTAAGGAATAATGAAAAGTAATTTCATATTCTGTATTTGATAGATAAATATTATTATTTATCACTATCATTATAGAATGTTATTGGCATCGCAGACAGCCCAACCGGTAAAGTTGTATGGAAATACGTGAAAAATGTGGTAACGGGCTGTTACACGACCTTTGGTGTAATCCCATCATGATAGGAAACTCACTTGTTTGCTCTCCACTTGTCCTTTCATGTGTCCTTACATCTCCATACATGTCCTTAATTAATTCAATATATTTCAAAGGAACTCTTTTCTTCATTAAGGACCACCATAGTACCTCCCAAGGCACTTTATCATATGCTTTCTCTAAATCTATAAAGACCATATGGAGATTTTTAGCCAATACTCGAGAGTGCTTCATAAGTTGTCTAAGCAAATATATTGCCTCCATAGTTGACTGACCCGACATAAAACCAAATTGATTCTCTGATATCTCTACATTCTTTCTTAACCTCTGTTCTATCACTCTCTCTTATAGTTTCATTATGTGACTCATCAATTTTATACCTCGGTAGTGGGCGCAACTTTGAATATCTCCCTTGTTCTTATATAGAGGTATTAAGACACTCTTCCTCCATGCCTCCGACATTTTGTTAGTGCGCCAAATCTTATTAAATAGATTTGTCAACAACTTAACTCCTACATCTCCAAGGCATTTCCAAACTTCAATCGGGATGTCATCAGGTTCAACAGTTTTTTCGTTCTTCATCATCTTTACTGCCTCTTTACCTCTGTCTCTTTGATTCTACGCATAAAGCACCGATTTAAATCCTTGAGAGGCACCGAGATGTTATCCAAAACTTTATTTTGTCTGTCATTAAATAATTTGTCAAAATAATCATGTCACCTATCCTTAATGCCATTGTCTTTAATGAGAGTTCTTTGATGTTTATCCTTAATACATTTCACAACTCCTAGGTTGTGACTCCTCCTTTCTCTTACTCGCGTTAATCTGTATATCTTTTTCTCTCCCTCTTTTGTGTTCAGCTTGTCGTAAATCTCTTTTGTAACCTTTGTCTTAGCTTCTGCTATAGCCTTCTTTGCCTCCTTTTTATCTAACTTATATTCTGTAAAACTCTCTTATATATTGTTCTTTTTCAAAGCCTTGTAATAGTCTCGCTTAGTCTTTATAGTGTCTTTTACTGTTGCAGTCCACCATATTGCATCCTTTCTAGTTGGCACTCTTCCGTTTGATACTCCTATTGTCTCTTTGCTTACCTCTCGAATGCATTTTGCCATCTTATTCCACATTACATTTGGGTTCTTTTCTGTTGTCCAATCCTCTTTTTGAATCCAACTATCTTTACATGTTATATGACAATCTTCTTTTAGCTTCCACCATCGAATCCTTTCAGTTCCTTTTTGTTAGTTCCTTCGATGTCGTCTATCTATCTTCATATCTAAGACTGGGAGTTTATGTTGAGCAGTAACACTCTCACCTGGGATAACCTTACAATCCAAACATCTATGTTTATCCCTACTCCTAGTTAAAAAGAAATCTATCTAATATATAAATATATATATATATATCATAAAAAAATAGTAGTAAAAAAAAAACTAAAGGCAAGCTTCTTTGGTTTGCTAAGTTAGCTGACATTGGCAAAAAATCTAAAGTAGAAAAGAAAAGAAAGAAGAGACAAAGCTTGTCTTGATTCTCCTCTCCTTAGCCTGAAAGAAGAGCTAGCCAACTTCTAGGGTGTCAGTCATTGCATTTCTTTCACTTCTTTGAAATCTGATCGCCATTGCTCTACTGACCACAGCTTCTCCCATTCTCTTCACTAACAAATGCTGCCACCAATAGCCGAAAGCACTAAGGCTCCAAAAACCCTCTCCTAACCTTTCTTCATTTGGCAGATCTGAAACCGACAAAGCTTAGCTAGGTGCCGTGGTGGTGTGTTGGGTTGAAGGCAGGTGATGGTGGTTTAGGTAACTAGGAGGAGCGGTCAAGCCGTGGGGTGAAGGGGTAGATTTGGGTCGTATGTAGTGACGATGGAGCACTAGTCAAGCTCGATTGAGGGGACTCTTGGGCTTTAGGTAGTGAGGCTGAAAGGTGAGATTTTGTGACAAGGGTTGGCGATTTTAGTGGCAAGTTGGAGGGTTGATGGTGATTGCACGATGAGAGGGGACAAGCCGAGTGAGTGATCAGTGAAGGGAGAATCAAAGGAAATAGAAGATAGACAACAGTTTGAGACTGTATATAGATTATATGCAGTTAAATTAGGTGATAGTTAAGAATAAATAACCGTTGTTTACGATTGATGACTTATGGGATGAATTAAAGAGTGCCTAAGTAATTTATATGATTGATTTGAGATTAAGGTACTTTTAATTAAGAATCAAAAGGAAAGATATCCTCAAGACAACATTTAAGTAAGGTACAATTAAATTGACTCAAAGTATGAGATGAGTGATGACGGGTTGTCAAGGAATAAAAGTGAAATATGTGCTTCGGAACTAGTAGAGAAAGCTTCGGAGAAGTGAGGTTGACATGTGATCAATTAAGGACAGCTCAGAGTAGATAGACAAGTTATACCGATAACCGAAGGAGACCCTTGGAGTTTCAGGTTGGAGATAGAGTAATCTTGGAGATCTCTTTACCTAAAGGCATAATGAGATTTAGAAAGGAATGGAAGTTAAGTCCTTGATGCATTGGAATATTTGAGTTTCTAGAGAGAGTGAGTAATGTGGCATACCTATTAGCAGTTCCACCTCAGCTATTGAGTGTACACAACACTTTCCATGTATCCATGCTTAGAAACTATCATCCGGATCCTTCCACGTGATTAAGTATAAACCTTTGGAGAATAAGGAGGGCTTAAACTATATTGAAAAATCGATTCAGGTTTTGGATCAAAATGGTACTGCAATCCAAGACAAATCCTTTGGTAAACGTGCTTTTGCAACACCACTCTTCAGAAGAAGTTATAAGGGAATTGTGGAATTGATAAAAGAGAAGTATCCCCATCTATTCTAGAATAACTTGGAGCAATTTGGAGAACCAAATTTTTAAAGGTGAGGAGGATGTGAGAACCACCTAAACCATATATGTACTCAACATGTAATTTAAGTAAATATAATAAAATAATATACTTTTGAAATTTCAATTATAAGATTATGATTCAGAATCATAAAAATGAAGTCTCTTAGAATAACGTGAATCACACACTTATTCAGTATATACAATGTATGTTAAACGACTACGAAAAGAGTTGCAATTATAGGTTTATATATTACTACGTACATGCCTAAGTGAAACTAAAAGCACAAAATGTGCATGCATGCATGTGTACATAAATACGCAATGCATGCAACGTACATAAATACATATATAAATAAATAATGAATCAAGTGAAGTGAAAATAAATAATAATATAAGAAAATAAGTTAAGTGCATATAAATAGATACATATAAATATATATATATATAATTATATTTATGCGCATAAGGATAAATAAATATACAAACAAGTGTATGGTGTGTAAAAATATGTATGCAAATATTTATTTATTAAAATAAGATATATATATATAAATTAAAATAAATAAATAAATACTGGGGCTTGGTGGGAAAATCCCACCAAACCAAAGTGCTCTGCCATTTAACCTAAACGACAGCCCAGCCCCTCCCATTTTTTAAGTTTCAACACTCAATCTCTGTCTCATTTCATCTCTTCTCTCCACTGTCTTCATCATCTCAAGTCTCTCTCTCTCGTTACATCTCTCTTCTCACATCACCTCACTGCCACCCATCCTTTTCCTCGCAAAACTCACTTCACGTCCCTTCTTGGCTTCATTCTTCTCACCTTGCTATGTTGGCTTGAAGATTGAAGCAACTTCACGCGAGAAAGTAGTGGCTGGTGGTTCCAGTTTTTAGACTGAATGGTGGTGCAAACGGAAGGCTGAAAGTGAATCGGTCACAGCCTGAAGCAAGGAGGATATGGTGGCCATTCGGTGGCCATTTTGGGGGCTGGAAAGGGTGGCATTCTCAGGTTGGAAGTGTGTGTGTGCTGGTGGCGTTTTGGAGCCACTTCAAGGGTCTGAATAGGTCGGACAGAGGAGCATCGAAAGGGAACCAGGGGCTGTTTAGCGAGACTTGTATTGGGAGGAAATAGGGCATTCTTTGGTGCTGTTGAAGCATTATAACAAGGCTGAAAACACAAGGTGAGCAAGGCATTTTGGAGGCATTTCGGGCTGCTGGACAAAGCATGTATAGGGGTGTTTAGAACATGTTAAAACAAGGGCTATGACCAGGGCTGGTTCTCAGGTTATTGGAGGCGGTGTTAGGCAGAGTTGAATGCTGAGAAAGGGGCTAAAGATAGGACCGAAACAAGGCTGGCAGAGTTGAATGCTGAGAAAGAGGCTGAAGATAGAACCGAAACAAGGCTGGTAGTTAGGGTTTTGAGTGCTGGAGAACAGAGTTCCGTCATGTGGCTATTTAGTGCTAAGAATAAGGGTCTATCGAAGAAGTTGAAGCCTGAGAAGGTAACCTTTGTGCTGAGTTTGAAGACTCGACAAGGTGGTGAAGCATGAGGAAGGTGGAAGCTAGAGGTGCAGTTTCTTTTCAGGCCGGCGTTGCAAGGAGGAGAGGCTGAGTAAGGCATGTACAGTGATGCAACTGAAGGCCTGGAAACAGGGGCCGTTGGATGTGTTTCTAATGGCTATTTAAGGGTTGAAAACGGTGGCTCTGAGCTCAGCTAAAGGCTAGAAGGTGGTTGACTTAAGAACAGAAATTGAAGCTGAAATTGCGTCACTTTAGAGGGTTGTAAGAGTGGATTTTGGTGCTGTGTGAACCGAGATTGGGGACACCGTGTGGCTGGAAGAAAAACAAATTTTAAACAAGTATGAAAGGTGGCTGCAATGAGGCTGTGTAGGGGAATAAATTGGAGCCGTGAAGAGTGCATAATCCCAGCTGACAGGGTTGTTGGTTGTTGTGTCTAAAGCCTAAGTGCACGGTCGCGGCAAGTAATAAAGTGATGAGCAGAGTATCATTCTCATGAGAATTTGTTAGAATTGCTATAGCTAAGTACTAAAATTGGTCATCCTAAGTTTATTCAAGCAAATGTAATTTTCAACTTAACTAACTATTAAAATACCTAAAATAAAACATAAACTAAATATGCACGAATAAAAATAAAAATAAAAATAAATGTAAAATTAAATTGATGATATGAATTAAATTACTCAAACATAATTTACTAACTAAATACCAAAAGCTAATTCTGTTTAAACTAACAAAACTATTAAATTAATGCACTAATAAACTAACTAATACCTAAGCTATAGGACTATAAATGAACCGAACACGAACGAACGAACTAATGTCTCTATTCGTTCATTTATTTTTTAGTGTTGTTCATGTTTGCTTGTGTTTGTTAAGAAGTGTGTTCGTGTTCGTTCGTTTGTTTGGTAGGGATTGTTCGTTAATGTTCGCGAACAGTTCACGAACATGAAAATGAACTCGTCCGCGAACACGTAAACGAACGTGTTCACGAACATGAAAACGAACGCGTTTGCGAACATGAAAATGAATGCGTTTGCGAACACGTAAATGAACGCGTTTGTGAACATGTAAATGAACGCGTTCACGAACACATGTTCATAAACAAGTATTTATGAGAACAAATTAAATATTAAATATTAAAAATCCTACGTAAATATTAAATCCCACTTGCAAATTGAAATCATTTAATAGAAAAAATCTTAAATATAACACAACTTAGGTCAACAATGTTTTATTAAAATTGATAATTACTATTTTAAGTATAATTTGTATCATACACATATACATATATTAGTATATATATATATTAAAGTACCATATATATGTGTATACACACATATGTGTAATATATATATATATATATATATATATATATATATATATAAATGGTCAATGGATAAGATCATAAGAATGAGATCTTAACTTATTATGAGACTTTTATTAATTTTATTTCAATACATTATGTTTAAAATTTTTTTAAAAAATAATTATTTTAAGTATAATTAACTAATTTAATTTTATAATTATTTTATTATTGTATTTTATTAATTTTTAAGCCAACAAAGTTATATTGTATAAATATATTTAAAAATTAGATACTAATTTTTTAAGTTAATGTTTTAAAAATAAGGTATATATATATTATATAACTTATATAATATAAGTAATTTTAGTATTTTAATAAATAAAAAACGAATAACAAACGAACAATAAGTAACACTATAAATGAACGAGTTATAAACGAACTACAAACGAACAACAAATGACACTTTAAACAAACGAATAATAAACGAACGAACAACAAATGACACTTTAAATGAACGAACGTAAACGAGCCTGTTTGTGAACAGAAACGAACGAACCATACCTCTGTTCATGTTCGTTTCGTTTAACAAACAAATACTAAAATATTGTTCATGTTTGTTCGTTCGTTAAGCTTAATAAACGAACATAAACGAACAGAAACTGAATGGGTTCACGAATGGTTCATCGAACGTTCTGTTCGTTTACACCCCTACTAAGCTATTATAACACGAAACTAATTAACTATTAATCAAAAATATTAAAACATTGTACCAAAAAAAAACATAAAACATTAAACAAATGAAACTACTGAAAACCATCAGCTGCAATTGTCAATATCAACGCATCCGCCGCTACCACGCACATGCTAGCCCTTCATGCCACGCATCCAGTGCTTCAGCCAGCAAAGACCATCAGAAGGCACGTTCCACCACTGACCAGCCACCTTGCCGCCAGCGAAACTGCAGCGTCTGCCCGTGCGCGACACGCACAGCAGCATCTCCTCGCACGCGCCTCAGCCTTCGGCTCCCAAGTGCATCACACGCAGCTGCTCCCGCATGCACCGAACTTCCCTGCCTCTTGTCCACGCAGCAGCTTGCTGCAAGTTTCACCGACCAGCAGAAACAACACTACAGTTCAGCTTCAATCATTGCCGCGCCAAATCTTGTCTACACCGCTTCAATGCAGCCCAGCATGCAAGCCTCTGCCACTTCCGTTTCCAGCAGCCTTGCTCTGTCAAATCCCGCTCTTCACGTCGGCGAGCAACAGCCAGGATCTGAGCAGTGGCTGTAGCACACTTAACAGCTGCTAAGTAACAATATCAGAAGCAGAACAGAGAAGTAAAGAACTTAAGCCTCGAACCAGAAAAATAATCAAATAGGTTGTAAACCTTGAATGCAGAAAAAGAAAGAAATAACACAGTGAAAAGATTTTAAATCAAAACATGAATTTTTAACATGAACATGAAGAAACTAAAACAGAAATTAATCAAACATATAAGCACTAAAGTAGTTAAATGAAACAGAGCATTGAAAGAAAGAGAAGAAAAACTGTAATTTCATTAGTTAAATGAAACAGAGCATTGAAAGAAAGAGAAGAAAAACTGTAATTTCATTAGTTAAATGAAACAGAGCATTGAAAGAAAGAGAAGAAAAACTGTAATTTCATTGAATCTAAATTTAAAACAATTTGTTGTTTAATGTAGAACTTGACTGCTTGAACCGAAGCTAAATAAACAAAAAAATAAAAATAAAACCAAAACTAAAGAATGAAAAAGAAAACATGGCAAGAACATTGGAGAAGCTTTGGCCACTGTCACTAGCCTTACTCCCACAACAAACCGAAACTAAGGCAGCAAAATAAGGTTCATAATTGTTCCTGACTAAAGAATATGTACAAAAAAAATACAAAATAATGATGAAGAAAATGCAGCAACTTGGGAAGACTTAAGCTGCTGTCACCAGCCGGTCTTCCACACTTCTACCATTCGGCTGCCTTCCTCTTTTATTTCTTAGGGCTCTTCCAAAGTTTGGGCAGCTACATCTGCGGGCTACACCTTTCTTTGGTGTCCTTGTTGATGCCTAATCCATGATTGAATGCTACTTGAGCTTGCATAGTTGGGCTTGCATGAGAAAAGATCAAGACACCAAAATGGTTTTGGATTTGAAATATTTTAGGTTTGTGGGTTTTGGTATTTGAGATGGGCATAAAAAATGTTTGGGATTTATGTGAGAATGGGATAGGTTTAAGTGAGTTATAGTAGGATAAGGGTTAAAGGGTTTCTAATAGGGTTTGGAAAATTGGTTTAGGTAAAATTTATGGTTTAAAAATAATTTAGGGGTAAGGTAGTAGGAATAGGATTTGAGATATGGAAAAGGCTAAGACTATGGATTTTAGGGGTTAAACATCAAATCCAATCATTTTTCCTTGATTTTCTTGCCTTTTTCTTGATTTTCTCATTATTCTTGAATTTCTTACACATGAAAGTAGTTTAATTAAATTGAGAAGAAATTGCATTAAAATTCCAAAATTTAATCAAAATTCGTGTAATATAATCTCTTAAAAATGATTATTTTAGAGACTTATCATTCGTGTGGGTAGTGAACTACCCTGTTGATCTAGCCGAAAGCAAAGGTAAGAAGAAGAAAGAAAAAAGAAAGACAAAAAAAGAAATGAAAAGGAAAGAAATAATGAAAATAAAAGAAATAGGAATATCTATATGTAATATGATTAAAAAATATATTAATATATATGCATAATTATTACATACACCGCCGGTGGAGTTTTTTTACTCCAAAAGCAATGTTAGGATCGTGACACATGTCTTATAAAAATATTAAAAAAAATAAAAGTAAATAAAATAGAACATGTGTAATGATCTTAATCTCGCTTGTGGAGTAAAAAAAACTCCACCGACAATGTATGGAATAATTATCCCATATATATATATATAAGTGAAGATGATAGAATTTTATTCAAGACTTGGTATAAATATTAGTGTTAAAATTTTAAGTTGGCCTTGAATTTCTATAAGTATATAGAAATTTAGCTAGATGCTATTAAGTCGAATTTTAATGTGTATATGTAAAGTGACGACAGGACGACGAACACAATCTAGCTAATCTCGGTGCACACTCAAACTAAGCTCTAGCTAGGTAACATGTTTATAAAACGTAAACATAGAATTATACTGTATAGGTCATGACATGATGGAATGATGAATTGAATGCTTAGAAAGTTGACTTAACTAAGAGACTTGGAATAGCATAACCGAGGTTGTTGATATGGCACAATATAATTGATGGTATTATGGAATTGTGATTTAACGATATGAAATGCAAGAATGACATAGAGCTTGATAAGGTACCATAGTGATGCAATGTTATGAGGAAATGATTCAATGTGATATCGACCTATAAGCATCACTAGTCCGCATGATAATACGTAGATGCATTTCATGGGCATTATACCATATTGTTTTAAACTCATATGTTTAGTTACATCACCTTTAAACATGCATCTTTTATAACTTAAGATTTTGGAAGAATTCATCTATTTAATGCTTATAAGAATTCTGTGAATGCTTCATTTGTTTTGAAAGAGAAAGTATATGGTGTACATGTATTTATTTATGTATAAATGATGTTAAAGTAATATATTACATACCTTGAACTATTATAATTAGAAAGTTAAAAGTTTAAATGTTTTATGAGATTATAGGTACCCTAAGAGAATATAGCATTGGGAGAGCTCCCCTCGTATCGGGTTCGATCGTAACTTGACGCTGGATTAGTCGTGGCCCAAAGTGGCATCCGGATACCAGGGGGTTATGACAAAAAAAAGAATTAAACTCAATAAAGTATGGTGGCAACTGCCTAATTAGAAATTACTCATTAAGCAGAGATGCTTGTTCAACAATAGTCATGGATAGGGTTCAATCACACATGATCAATGGGGCTAAGAGGCATGAGGTCTATAACAATAGATAGTGCCATAGTTGGTTTCCAGGGGACGATGACATAATTTTTCATTGCTAACTATGGTGTACTAAGTCTTTATTGATAGAGTATTAGAGATTTAGCTTAGTCTCAAACTTAATATGATATGTTGTCTAGAGTATGATTTTATTTGATATGAACTCTAAACTTGACATGTTTTTATAGTATATGAGAAATGTTTTGAGATTGTACATGTTTCAGACAAGCTATAAAAGTGAATATGAGAAGTTTTGAGATATTACATGTTTTTTTAAACATGCTTTAAAAGTACACGTGATATGATTTATGAATTATTCATGCTTTAGTCATGTCTTAAAGGTAAACATGAAATGATTTGAGATTTTACATATTTTGAACATGCTTTAAAAGTATATGTAATATGGTTTTGATACTGTATATGCTTCATATATGTTTATATGCCAAATGTGACAAGATTTGAAATGATAGCCATTTTATACAGTAAAACTTACATAAGTTTGCATAATAAATCATGACATAACAATATGTTATCTACATGAAGGAGGCCTTGACTTTATACTATACATGAAGAAGAGATGCATATGAAGAAGTGTCATGACTTATATACTACATGAGATCATATTTCTCCACATTAAAATGATACAATTCAATACAATATAGAGTGAAAATTTCTAGATGAAAAGTGACATGAATTGATATTGCGTTTGAACATGTATTTCGTATGAGATGTGATATGACATGAGATTGATATAAGCATGGTTTAATACTATATGAGATCGGACTGAAATATGTTTCACTATTGCATGAAATACTTTGGTATAAGGACAAAAAGATTGAAAAATGCTCGAATTGATATAATAAAAGGTCTATGTGATGACAAATGTCAGGACGAGACAATGAGCTACTTCAACGTGCCCCTTTATCAATTTCCTGAAACCTTTGTGCACTTAGAGTCCTTTAAGACATGGTTTGAGATGTTTTGGTAAGTGATCATAGAGGGAACATGATATAAAAATCTTTACTTAAAGGTTTCATGCATTTGCATTAGAATAGTATAAGTCTAATTCTGCACTTATATAAATGATTTACTGAGCCATTGCTCATTAAACGTTGTTTAACCCTTTTTCAAATTGAGCATAGAGTTGGCAGCATATTTCGAAGCTATCCGGAATAGTCACAGGCCTGAATATCGCTCTTACTCCGGAGGCTACTCAAGATGATTGTTATGATTATATATACATATTGTTTTGCACATATTTAATATTTCAGGCTATTTTTATATAGTACTATAGAATAGGATGTAAACTAGGATAATGAATGGTAGATATAATATCTTGATGCTACATGATATGTATGTGATAAGTAGTTGTGAATATTAGGATTGTGAAAATGATACCCATTTGATGAGTATAATGTAGATTATGGGAAAGATTGATGGGCTGCACTGTGATAAATGAATCTAAATTACAAGTGGTTAATTGGGGAAAACCTCAAAATATAAGGGGGATATTTTCAATTTGTTTCTAAGTAGGAATAAGTTATGGGTTAAAAATGATCATTGCCTGCCTTAGAGAATGATTTAATTCACTTTTGAATTAAAGAATGAATGAAATTTGTTTAGGGCTACACAACCACTAAATATAAAATGTAAAACGAAAAGGAAAAAATTTAATTCGTAAATTTGTTAAGTGGCACTTGTATAACTTTTCAATTCTGCATCACGACTCTCAGGTCGTGATAGATTTAATGATATCAGAACAATCTTTGTCTAGAGTGTAGATTAGTTAGAATAGTTTACATCCCATATTACTATAAATGCATGAATGTTAAGTGCTCAATAAGCACTAAAAACTGTTCTTAATGCATGTGTCTTTTGTGTGGAAATTAAATGATAATAATCTAAAGAAGACTGCTAAGGTGTGGATGGTTTGAAGCTTCGATAAGTGATACAATGGCTTATAAGGTATTGTGAATTGCAACAAGATTTGAAGGGGCACAATGACTTATATGGAATCTGGAGGTATGAAGATTGTTTGATATACTTGTCAGGGCACACAAACGAGGCAAGAAATTGTGTTTGATGGAAATGATAGTGTAGTGATCGGGCATAGTCTGGCTTAAGGAATAGGTTATGCGATGGGCAAGAGTTGAAGCTGTACATTTAGCCTTAGAGAAGTATCGCTCTATAAAGCCTCAGATTTGAAACAAAAGATAAGATTGAATGGCTTTATTTATACCTTAAGGGTATATGATTAAATGCAGTGTCCGTGCTTATTTTGAAAACTACGGGATTGGAAAGTGATATCAAAATATGAAAGTTTTGGATTTTGAAGCATTAGGCATCCTTAATGAGTTTCAATAAATGGTTCGATTGGGCCTATTAGAGTGGACCAGTAGGATTTTGGGCCTAACAATGATAATGGTAGGAAATTTATTTGAACCTGTTCACCTCGTCTAACAGGAAATGGACTTTATTAAAATGCCTCAAGAGGAACTATTGCCTAACCTCCTTTTGGACTTAAAAGATGTACTAGATCCTATATATTTTGAAAGTGTATGGACTTCGAAAAACCATATGATTTGGAAAGTACATGGATCTCATAAATTATTTGACTTTGGAAATATATCATTTGAACTACGTGAATTTTGAAAGTTTAGTGAATTGAACCTTATGGTTTTGAACAATGTGGATTTGATACCTACAAGACTCTTCAAATTTCTCATTAGTAAAGTTGAAAAGAACACATGTTATATAAAGAACGTTTTTGAATGGAAATTGGAGATTATTTGGGCATCTTGTGCAAGATAACAAATTGATGTGGAAGTTAATATTGCATGAAATAAGAGACTCGAGATCATCATGTCTTGGCATTGATTTTTACTAGTTTGATAGTTTTTGAATTTTAAGAGAAAGAATGGTTACAAGGTGTAAACTAACGAGATACATCCAATTTGGTAGTTTTATCGAGTATTGAACTCTGAAATTAATATGAGAACAAAATAGCCTTTAGAATAAGTGATAATATGGAAATCTGATCTTGAAATTTATAGGAATTTGAAATGAAATGGAGATAAAGAAAATGATAAAGAAAGCACCCTTAAATGTTGGGATGACGTTGATCAGTGTTGGAAGAGATTAAAAAGCAATTGCGAGAATTGCTAGACAAAGGGCTTTACAAGCCCCAGTATGACACCTTAAGGACTCCAGTATTATTAGTTAAAAGATAGACAATAGTGTCATAACGTATTAAGTTTCGAAAAATCTAATAGCTAGACATTAAAATTACGGGAGTCGCCACCAACCATTCTACGTAGGTGTGATTGGTTACCTATTTCAACTAAGGATAAGACTTGGTCTACGTTCAAAGACACAAGGGTTCGGGAGTACGGTTACGTGTAGGGAAAGATTAGCACCCCCACAACGCCCATCCTAAAATGGTACCAACTAGTTTTAGGTTATCTTTATAATTTGCCTTGTATTTATATTAATTTCGATATGCTTATATATTGGGAATACTTCTAAGATTTTTCCATCAATTTGGCTCAAATTTTAAAAATCTCCCTCACCTCAGGATTTTTAAGGGGTCTCAATTGACTTTCTTGAATTCTATGTCGGATCAATTAAATATTTTATGAAACTCTTATTATATATATGTTAGCTTTAAATTGACATATATATTTTGAAATGACAAAAACTTAAGTAAGCTTTAATGTTTTAATTCATATTGTAAATTTGCCTTATCACACATGATTTTCTCAATACATTTTCAAGTGATCATATCAAACATTAAGACCATGATTTAATTACATACATCCTTATTGGTCTTAATTCTTTATAAATGTTTTGAATATTTTAGAAAATCACTTGATGAATATTTAGACCATGTTTTTATCAAAGAGAGTCAAGAAAAACTCCCACAAAAGTGCCAAAATGTTTTGGGTTGAATTAGGATCAAAGACCACATCATTTCTAACCCAAAAGTGCAGGAAAAATGCCCTCTGGAAGAAAAGGATCGATCCCCTAAGGAAAGGGATCGATCCCTTTTTGGCAGAATGCCCCGGAAGCCCAGAATGAGGAAAAGGATCGATCCCTTTATGCCAGCAAGCTCCCAACGGCTAGTTTCTGTGAGATACAACGACTAGTTTCTGTTTTGGCTCCAACCAACGTCCACAAACCATCCAAGGGACTATAAATAGAGGCTTAGAAGCTAAAGAAAGCAAGAGGAACTACTCAGCATCTCCAAAACTCATTTTCCTCAAATCCACAAGCCTCAAACAACAAATCAAGAGTTACAAAGTCTTCATCATCTATCATTCTCTTATTCCTTATAGTGCTTGGCACAAATCTTGTATAGGCTTTTATTTGTGCTTAATCTTTGTAATCACTTGCCTATCTAGAGGCCTTCTTTGATTACACAATTTGTAAACACACTCATTCCTTGTAAAAGGGGAGGTTTCTCTTAAGCTTAGAAAAAGAGGGAGGTTACTCTTTAGCTTAAGAAAAAGAGAGAGGTTTCTCTTGAGCCTAGAAAAAGAGGGAGGTTACTCTTGAGCCTAAGAAAAAGAGGGATTGTAATCACAAATTCAAGATAGTGGATTTGGAGAAAATCCTTGGGAGCGTCTCAAGGTAGAGGACGTAGGCAAGGTAGCCGAACCTCTATAAATTGATTGTGTAAATCTCTCTCTCCCTACTCTTTATTTACTTGCACCTATATTGTGTTTATTTCATTGAACTTGAATTGCATGCTTGTCTAGCCTAGAGAACTTAGAAAATATTAATATAGACTAGAAAATTTAGAGGAACCAAAAAACGAACCTAAGGTTAGTAAAAACCGATTCACCCCCCTCTCGGTATAGTCTATAAGAGCCAACAATTGGTATCAGAGCTTGGGCTTGAGATTGAATTAGACTAACATCTATCGAGCAAAACGATCTTAAATGGCTCACTTGAATGTAGGCACACCCCTAGGAGAAGAGGGACAATCATTAGTTAGACCTCCACTCTTCAATGGTGAGAATTATTTATATTGGAAAATTAGGATGATGTTCTTTGTACAATCTAATGATTATGAAGTGTGGAGAGTGATTGTTAATGGTCCCAAAATTCCAATGAAGAAAGTTGATGGAAAAGATGTCCCTAAAAGTGAGGATGAGTGGGACACAAATGATATGAGATTGGCACAATTGAATGCTGAGGCTATGCACATTCTCTTTTGTGCATTAGGTCCCAATGAGTATAATAGAGTCTCTCTATATGAGAATGCTAAACAAATATGGGACAAATTAGCCATCACACATGAAGGGACAAATTTAGTTAGAGAAACAAAAGTAGGAATGCTCACATATGATTATGAGCTATTTAGGATGGAAGAAAATGAGTCAATTAGCGAAATGTTCACTAGGTTTAATGATATAATTAATGGACTTAAGGCTCTAGGCAAGACTTATTCCAATGTTGAAATGGTAAAGAAAATTTTGAATAGCTTGCCTAAATCTTGGGAGGCTAAGGTAACCGCTATAGAAGAATCTAAGGATCCAAACACCTTGCCTCTAGATGAACTTATGGGGTCTCTACTTACTCATGAAATGAAATTAAAAAGAAATGTAGAGCCTTCAAAGAAAGTGGGGGTAGCACTTAAGTCTTCCACTCATGAGGTCATTGAAGATGATAGTGATGAGAGTGGAAATGAGGAAGAAAAAGAAATGGCATTTTTTGCCAAAAGATTTAATAGATTTATGAGAATGAAAGAGAGAGAGAGTAATAGGAGACATTAAAGGGGAGAGTCAAGTAAAGAGAAAAGGACCCCTTAGTATGTTATGAGTGCAATGAACCGGGTAATACTAAGTTAGATTGCCCCTTACTTAGGAAAGAAAAGGATAGGAAGCCTAGGAAGAAAGCATTTGTTGCTGCTTGGAGCGATAGTGATAGCTCCGATGAGGAAAATGTAGATGAAGAGGTAGCCTACTCATGCTTTATGGCCATTAGTGATGATGAGGCTAGTTGTAGTTCTAGTGAAGATAATGATTATACATTTGATGAACTACAAAATGCTTTTAATGAATTAGCAAATGATTTTCAATACATGAACTCCAAATATAAGAAAATCATTGCTAAATTGAAAATAGAAAAATGAAATGCTATTAAATGCCAAACTTGAATTTGAAAAGAAGTTAGAAGAAGCAAATCTAGAAATAAATGAGTTAAATAAAAAGAATACAAATTTGCATAACTCATTTACTAGGTTCTATATGGGTCAACAAAAATTAGATCACATGTTAGAGACCCAAAGAGCTTTCTTTGATAAAGATGGGTTAGGCTATAATGCAATACAAAAAGAAACTCATCTTAAGAATTTCTGAGTAAGCAAAAATACTGTGCATGATTTTTCTCTTACATGCTCACTATGCAATAGAATAGGACACTCTTCATAAGCATGCACATATAGAAAAACCACATTTAGAGGAAGAGTTGTTAGAAAGATGTGGATGCCAAAACATGCAATAAATAATGATGAATTGTGCTTAAAATGGATCCCTAAGGGATCTAAAATTGTGAACACTAACTCTGATGGACCCAAGAAAATTTGGGTACCAAAGCATACTTGAATTTGTTTGTTATAGGAGTGTTGGAGCATGGGAATATAATGAAACAATGCAGTTTAAATGCTCAACACATCCCATGGAGTTTGCTTGTGCCAATAGGAAGAGCTTGGAGATCCATTCTTAGCAAGGTGACAACAATTTCTCAAAGAATGACTAATGGTGGATCCAACACATCAAGGCAAAGCATTCTCTAGCAAAAGAGTTTTGTAAGTTTAATTCTTTACTCCTTAAAACTTTATTTGATTATTTGTGCTTTGATGAGAAAGTTGGTTGATGATTCTTGATGCATTGTGAGTTGAATGATTGAACAAAAGGCAGGATAAATGATTTTTGAGTGTTTGATGAATAGTATTTGATGCATTGAATGAAAAGCATGATTTGATTTTGAAATGATTATTGTTTTTCTACATCTTGAGCAAGTTTGATATGTCTAGATAATATATTTAGTTGCTCAAAAGCTGTCAAATATGTCATATATGCAAAATGCCTTGTTATGAGCCTTAATGAAGAATATGCATGTTAGAAATCATGGCATGTTGTTCACAATATGTATGTTTTAATGATATATATGCTTAAAATCTATGTGAACAAGTTTGTTTTGACATATTTATGTAATTCAATGCATTGGTTTGGTCAAAATATACTTAAATCTCAAAATGACCTCATTTGAGGCCAAAAATGCATTTTATTGTGTAAATTCTTCCAAAATTGCAAAATCTTTTGTAAAATGGTTTTTCATTCATGTTTTTCATTCATACAAGTCCAAAATCATGTTTTAGAAATGTTTAAACCCTTACTTGGACTTAAAATACTCAAAAACGAAGTTTTGATACCTCAAAAGTTGGATTTTCTGTCAAAAATCTGCAGAAACAGGATGAGGGATCGATCCCTAAATAAGCAGGATCGATCCCCTTGTGTAGAAAATAGAATTGGTGTATTCTGGAGTTAAGGGATCGATTAGAATTGGTGTATTCTGGAGTTAAGGGATCGATCCCCCTCCTATAGGGATCGATCCCTCCAAGCCAGAAAGGGCTTTCCTGCATGTTTTTAATCGAAATTGAGAAGAACTTTTCACTATTTTGATACTTTCTCTCTTCTCAACTTAAAATTCATTGTTTTAACTTCTTTTTGATGATCTTTAATATATGAAAACTCATTTTTCATTGATATCATGCCTCAACTTCATCAATTAATATCATTTCCAACAAATGGTATCACTTTCAACAATCTATATCATTTTTCTTGAGCTCACAAGTGCAAAATCAGTTTTCTCATTGAAAATGGTCATGAATTACATAAATCTTGAAATAATCTTGAAACATACTTTCAATGAATGCTTAAACATAATTTTGAGATTTATTTCAATGATTTATGGATATATTTGAGAATTTGATGAACTTGTGCATAATGAATATTCTTCATTCCTTTTGTTCATCTTAGTCAAGCATGCTTATAGGATTATGTGTATTAGCTTGACTCAACTACTCCACTCTAGGTTACATGATAATTATACATCTAGTGGAAGAATAATTAAAACTTGACCTTAAGGATTGACTTCAAATGTAAATTCAACAATTTGTATAAGGTCATAATTTTCCTTGGCTTATAATTAGTGATAATAAATGAATCCTAAATGTTGAGTTACTTGAAAATTTATCATCCATGTACTTAAATTTTTCTTATGGCCAAACTATTAAAGAACTTGAGCTTTAATGACAACACCAATAATTGATATACATGCATTGAATATTGATTGTTTTGATGTTGAACATGCATGTTTACTTAAGTTGAATCAATAATCATGCCTATGAGATGAGAATAGTTATTTCATGATATTATGTGCTTAACCTCACTCATAGCTTATGGATTTTGATGATAAAATATATTTTAGCTTGATAATATTGATTCACTTAAGTGATGCCATTTTAGTTAAAATAGCATATACCCTCTAGAACGTTAAATGATGATAACAACTAGGGATATGGGTCTTAATTGATTAAAATGGTAATTTTGAATCTTTCCTTGCTCATAATTGGTTAAGGACTTGAATTGAAAAATGAGCATAGGACTTTTGTGCTTGAAACCATAGAAGAAAATGTGTTTGCTTGAATACTTTGATTTTATGAATCTTCCATATGGTATGACTTTGTGAATATGAATATGGATTAATACTTTATGATTGTATGCTCATGTTTAATTAATCCATATGCATATTTGATGATGTGTGATTGTGTTCTTGCATATCTAGAGTGATTAGTTTCTTGACATGAACACACTACACGTAGATATTGGATTCATGCAAAATGCCTAAGTCAACCATTAGTAACAATTGGTATTTAGATTGAAATAACAATTAGTATCATTGGCAACCATATTTTCAACAATTGGTAAGCCAAAACTAAATTGCCAATTAGTATGAGCTTTAAATTGACAATTCTTCTCATGCTCCTTAGATTGAAATGACAAATATGGAAGAATTCATATAAGACACTTTTGCATGAAACTCTTGTGTGCTAGAATTTGAAGTTAATTGCTATATGTCTTGATTCTATACACACTATTGCTTGAACGTGATTTATGAGCTCATGCGTATGATACGTCATCTAATTTTAGCTCATAATCATGATGTATTACCATGCACCTTAGTTGGACTTTAGAGAGAACAATTGATACACTTAGGTGCTTAATAGGATTGAAATAAGCAAGTCATAAACCTTAGTAGATATTTATACTCAACTTGCTTCATTTCTTACCAATTGTGAACTTCTTGCAAAATTATTTATAAACAACTGGTATAGGATCATAAGTCATGTTCTTTGCATGAATATTTCATACTCTTTATGAACAATTGACTTATTTATTTGTGCTATGAGTCCTATGTACTAACATGTTTCTTGTTGGATGGAGCATATTTATCTCTTCTCACATAGCCATAATTTTAGGGGGAGCATATTTTTTCTTATTTTTCCTTCTTTTTGCTATGACAAAAAGGGGGAGAGATAGATATTAAAAGGGGGAGAGATATTAAGGGGGAGAGATAATGGGGGAGAAATAGCTTGAAAATTCATCTTCAAAAACCCATGCTTATATTAAGGGGGAGCTTTATAAAATCCTGCTTTATTTGAGGGGGGTATTTTATTAAAGAACTTTCAAAGCAAATTTACATTAAGTTTTGTCATATCAAAAAGGGGGAGATTGTTAGCTTTAAATTGACATATATATTTTGAAATGACAAAAACTTAAGTAAGCTTTAATGTTTTAATTCATATTGTAAATTTGCTTTATCACACATGATTTTCTCAATACATTTTCAAGTGATCATATCAAATATTAAGACCATGATTTAAATACATACATCCTTATTGGTCTTAATTCTTTATAAATGTTTTGAATATTTTAGAAAATCACTTGATGAATATTTAGACCATGTTTTTTCAAAGAGAGTCAAGAAAAACTCCCACAAAAGTGCCAAAATGTTTTGGGTTGAATTAGGATCAAAGACCACATCATTTCTAACCCAAAAGTGCAGGAAAAATGCCCTCTGGAAGAAAAGGATCGATCCCTTTTTGGCAGAATGCCCCGGAAGCCCAGAATGAGGAAAAGGATCGATCCCTTTATGCCAGAAAGCTCCCAACGGCTAGTTTCTGTGAGATACAACGGCTAGTTTCTGTTTTGGCTCGAACCAACGTCCACAAACCATCCAAGGGACTATAAATAGAGGCTTAGAAGCTAAAGAAAGCAAGAGGAACTACTCAGCAACTCCAAAACTCATTTTCCTCAAATCCACAAGCCTCAAACAACAAATCAAGAGTTACAAAGTCTTCATCATCTATCATTCTCTTATTCCTTGTAGTGCTTGGCACAAATCTTGTATAGGCTTTTATTTGTGCTTAATCTTTGTAATCACTTGCCTATCTAGAGGCCTTCTTTGATTACACAATTTGTAAACACACTCATTCCTTGTAAAAGGGGAGGTTTCTCTTAAGCCTAGAAAAAGAGGGAGGTTACTCTTTAGCATAAGAAAAAGAGAGAGGTTTCTCTTGAGTCTAGAAAAAGAGGGAGGTTACTCTTGAGCCTAAGAAAAAGAGGGATTGTAATCACAAATTCAAGATAGTGGATTTGGAGAAAATCCTTGGGAGCGTGTCAAGGTAGAAGACGTAGGCAAGGTAGCCGAACTTCTATAAATTGATTGTGTAAATCTCTCTCTCCCTACTCTTTATTTACTTGCACTTATATTGTGTTTATTTCATTGAACTTGAATTGCATGCTTGTCTAGCTTAGAAAACTTAGAAAATATTAATATAGACTAGAAAATTTAGAGGAACCGAAAAACGAACCTAAGGTTAGTAAAAACCGATTCACCCCCCCTCTCGGTATAGTCTATAAGAGCCAACAATATATTTTAAATTTGGCTCTAATATTGACTCCATATTAATTCCTATATTTCCTAAGTCTTATTTTATATTTTTCTTATCTATATGTTTTTATTTATTTATTTTATTTATTTAGAGAATAAATATGAATCATGGTTTATTGAAGATTTTCTTAAAAGCGTCCCATCAATTTGGCTCGGCTTAAAAGAAATCTTTTCACCTAGAAAATTTCAAGGAGTCCCAATTGGCTTTCTTGAAATTTCATCATTGGCATAATCTGCATTTACTCCTTTATCTAACTAATTTTTATTCTAAGCTATTTAGTTCATTTATTTACTTACTTATCTATTTTTTTTAAATTTCTTTAATTTTAATCTTGATCTAATTTATTTTTATTTTATTTATTTCATTTATTTATATTTATTTAATAAACATGAATTATATTTTATTGAAAACTCTTTCAAAAGTATTCCATCAATTTGGCTCAACTTAAGAAAGAATCATCTCACCTAAAAATTTTCAAGGACTCTCGATTGACTTTCTTGGAATTTCATCCTTGGTATAACTCATATTTATTTCTTTATTATCTAATCTTATTGAATACTAATTATTTTCAATCTAAGCTATTTCATTCTATTTATTTAATTTTTCATCTAATTTATATTCTCGTATTTATATTTATTTATCTATATTCATTTATATTTTATTCATATTTAATTTACTAAGAATAAACATGGATTATAATTTATTGAAAATTCTTTCAAAAGTATTCCATCAATTTGGCTCAACTTAAGAAAGATTTTCTCACCTAGACATTTTTAAGATGTCTCAATTGACTTTCTCAAAATGTCATCATCGCTAATTAATAATTATCTTCATATCTCAAAACTTTTTAATAACAATCTTACTTTTCTAAAACTATTTTTAATTTAAAAATCTAGTTTAAATATACTTTTCCTAATAATTTTAATTTGCATATAGTCTTTTAAAAAATAACCTACCGAAAAGGTTAATTCTAATTTCCTAATATATTCCTACATTTCCATGTTAAAAAAAAAACAAAAGTAGTAAACTTAAACAAATTATTTAATTAACAAATTAATCTAATAACGAATTACACAATCAATAAAATAGTATAAAGAAAACAAACAAGTTAGATAAATTAAACTGATTTAAACAAGCTAAGTAAATAAATAAAATAAAAAAATAGTAATTCTAATAAATAGCTAATGAATAAAAAATGGAAAACCTATTGGCCCACAACCAATAATCTTTATGAATATGTTCCTTTCAATTGTTGTCAGCACCAAACTCTGTCCTAGAGGTGGCAAACGGGCGGATCGGGCAGGTTTCGGTCCGGGTTTTTTCGGTTACGAGTTTTTTCGGTTGCGAGTTTTTTCGGTTGCGGGTTTTCTCGGTTGCGGGTTTTCTCGGTCTCAGGTTTTCTCGGTTGCGGGTTTTTTCGGTCTCAGGTTTTTTTGGTTGCGGGTTTTCTCGGTTTCGGGTTTTTTCGGTTGCGGGTTTTCTCGATTTCGGTCCGGTTTCGAGTTCGGTCCGGTTTTAATCGGGCGGGCTTAGCGGGCTTAGTCAAATTATTTTAAAATTTTATAAATTATAAATATTCTATAATTTTGAATGTAATAATTAATTTAATTTTATATAGTTAAATAAAAATATAATAGAAATGTTAAATTAAAGTTAAAATTTAATAAATGGGAATTGTGTAATATATATATTGAGAAATTTGGTTGTGATGATTTTGAAAACATTAGGAGTGGACCAATGAAGAATATAGTTATCTACAATAATAAAAGAAAACATATCATCTATAATTATTACATTATAATTAATTAATCAAAAATTAAAGTCACGTGAGATCTATCAGAATAATACATAAAGTTCGCACTTGTAAATGATGGACCAGTACATAATTTTTAATTATAATTGATTAATTATCGTAAAAAGAATTACAAGTAAAATACTCAAAGACGTAAAAAACATTGAAAAAGTTTTAAATCTTGCATTGCATTTGCAAGAAATGAAAGCACTTCTGCTATTGTAAACTTTTGTCTTGGAAGCATCTGGATTTCTATACTAATTAGTTTTTTTTCCACAAACTCCAACTACTAAAAATCATCTTTGAATTGCCAACAACCTCTTAGCCTAGTGGTTAAAGATGAGTTGTGGCATATTGTAAGTCTTGGGTTTGAATCCAACACCTCCATCCTCAGTTATTTAATATTTCCCTTGTAATAAAAAAAAATCATCTTTGAATTTTGATTATAATTAAAACGATTATAATAGACATTACATTATATTAGACTTAATAATTCGTATATATATATATATATTTTGTATTCGTATTACGTCAAATATATTTGTATAATATAAAATATAAAAATTATTGTATTAAAATTTATATTGATATACTAAACACAACTTTTTTCTAATTTTTATCAAAATTTGATCCAATGTCACGTTCATTTTTTTTAATTATCATATCTACATTGCATGACAGTATATTGAGATAAAGATATTTCAAAGTTTGCTTTTGAAGTTTTTTCATGTGATTCTCAAGGGAGGGAAAAGGCATATTCTCAAAGAATTTGAAATTTTTTGGTAATGTGGGAAAAACTTGTTTGGAGGGAATTGAAAAATAAAAATCAAACAGATCTCTTTTCACACGAAACTCTCATAAATAAAATATTATTATTCATTATTTTTAATATCTTTTGTTGTTTTGACTAAATTTATATAAATATAATTTTTGACATTTTAATGTTTTTATTACTTGATAATTATTATTTTTTTTAATTTCCTTTGATATTTACATTTGTTATAAAATATATAATTATATAAAAATTTATTTTTTAAATGAGCCAAATATATATAGTAAAACTAAAATAAAGTGAAAATCCAAAAGTATTAGCTATACAAATAAATAACTAACAAATTATAAATAAATCACACTAAACAATTAAACATTTATATAAATAGCTTTATATTCTTAACAATAACTTATTGAGTCATTGTGCTTTTTTTTTGTCAATATTGGGTCATTGGAATTTAGATACTCTTAGTTCAATCAATTTTTTTTTACTTTGTTTAATTAGCTTTTTTAAATAATTATGTTATATTTTTAATAAAATTTTAAATTTTTAAGTATCTTTTTTACATTTATTTTGTGTTTTAAGTACCAACATAATTAGTAATTAAATTAAATTTAACCGCATAACTATTTAACTAATTCTTCAATTATAATGTTGAATAAAATTATAGTATACATTAAAAAAATAATTAATATTATGAATAATTGATCAATTAATTATCTCAATTTTATATTTATTTTGTTTTTAGTTTGTACATAAATCATAATATAACATTATTTTTATTAAATATAATCATACTCAAACACATTAATTAATCAAATATCTTATTAAAAATTTAGAACATTAAATTAAACAAGTTATATACATCAATTGACATTATATTATAAATAATAACATTTGATATAATGTACCAAAAAAACATTTAATATAATGATGTAAATGGGTAATATATAATCAGGTACCCGACACTATCCGACTCTATAATCGAATAATTATAGGGTTCAGATAGTGTTCTTATTACCTGTATAGGATTCGGGTAGTACCCTTAGGGTACGCTACGCTATACCCGATTAACTTTTGATCAAGTAGTATCTGGTACCTGAACTTGTTCATCAATTATATGAAAGTAATCAAAATTATATGCTTGTACAAAGATTTGAACCATGGTCTCTTATATTTATTGTTATATGTTTAACCACGTGGGCTAGATTGAAAATTTGTTATATTTGTTGTAAATTTTACTTTTATTTTAACACAACTTGCAATTTAAAATTTAATGAAACATTGTTGGCCAAAAAAATAGTTTACTGAATAATAATAATAATTTATTCTTAAGATAATAAGATTTTAAAATTTTAGACATAAAGTACTAAAATTAAATTAATAGAAATTTCATAATATGTTAAAATACAATTCTTAAGATATTGATAATTTAACATATATGACATTTTATTATAATGTAAATCTTAATATATATATATATATAGTATATTATGTTTATTATTTTATTTGTAACACATTATAATAAATTAAAAAAAAAACTTTTTTGACTAAAAAAATAGTTGAGAAGGTCAATATCTATTTAATCATCTAATATGATAATTATTAATTGATCAAGTTAAACTAAATTACATGAATACATCATAAGAGATTAAATGTTTGAAATTAAAAACAAGAGTATATTCTAAAAGCATGATAAGAAATCGGAATGAAAAATGTTTGAAATTAAAACTTTAATATACTATGAGAGATTGTTTAATTTATTCTATATTACATAGTAAGAGATTATTATAATGTAATATACAAATCATTATGATAAGATAAATATATTAATAATCTATTTTATATACTTATTGTAAATATTTTATGAGAGATTAATTAAGAGATTATATAATTGATTATTTATCACATGATAAAATATTATTTTTAAAGTTATAATAACATACAAATTATTACGATAAGATGTTATTTGCCGCAGCTTCCATTTTTTTTTGCTTTTCTTCGCATTCTTTCGCTTTCTCCCGCCTTTTATTTTTTTGATCAGTTTTGTCCCGCCTTTTTCAATCCACTCAAATCTCTCATTTCCTTCTGTTTCTATTCAACTTAAATCTTTTATTTATTTTAATTTTAATTCCAATTTTTTTTCACGCCTGCTTTGCAGCAGACGTGTGACGTGGATGAGTGGGTTTTCATCCACTAACCCACCCACCGACAAGCTTCCTTAAGAAGCTTGTCTTGCTTTTCATTTTTTTTATGCATTATATCTTGTATATTATAATATCTTACAATTATAATATTATATCTCTATATTATATAATATATACAATATAATACTCTATATAATATTATATCATTTTTTATTATAATATGTATTTTTTATAGTACAATATTACCTTTTATATTACATTATATTATAATTTTTTTATATTATAATCTAATTAATTATATTTTATATATATACACACACTATAATATATATTATAGTACGTTATTTCTTTTATGACACACATATTTCTTTATTAATATTTCCTTAAGAACCCTTGTATATTTAATACAATAAGATTCTTAGTGTTTTAATCCATCAATTGAATAAATTACTCTTATGTAATTTTTTAAAATGTTTTAATCCACCATTTTAAGTCCTTAGTTTCCTCCATTCCTCATAATTCTTATAAGCTTGAAATTGAAAAATTATTATATTGTTTGTACATAATTCATCACTTCATAATGATTAAAATTTCAATTACATCTTCAATATTTAATTTACTTCAATCATACATCAACTTACAAGTCTAGAGTCGAGAATTTGGGATCTTCACAGTTGGGTACCTCAAAATTAATGGGTACCCTATCCGTTGCTATCCCTAATCATACCATATACAATTATATACCAATTGAGTATTAATTTTTTTTCATATTCACATTAACATAATAATATTAGATATACACCAATTGATTGAATATCTAATTAAAATGTTAAATAATAGATATTACTAAATTAATTAATATAATGTTAGTTATTTAAATATAATTAATAATAATATTAATAAAAACAAATTTTATTAAAATTACCACTTACATAGTAATACAACTCTAATATATTATTAAATTACACTTTAATTTACTATTAGAATTATTACTTTGATCCACACTTTAATTTTACATTTAATAGATAATAAATAAATTATTTTTAATAAATACTTAATTCTATCAAAATAATACTTACACACTAAGAGATTACAGAATTTATTCTTAAAAGATTATTATAATATAATATACAAATCATTATTATAAGATACCAAATTAGTTTATTCATGTATAAGATTATTATAATATAATAAATAATTAATTACACTAGCTTGATTTTTTAACGTCTTTTGTTTTAAGGCTAAAAATAAAATTACACTATAATTTTCTCTTTTAATGATTCCCAAGCTTATAAAAAAATTGTTTTTGTATTGTTTAATTTAATTACTTAACTTTTTCTAATCTTAAAAACTTGAATTTTAATTTTAAAATTAGGTTTTTTTAATCTAAATTTAATATCTTTCTATACTTGAAACTTTTAAAAAATATAGTTTAAATTTAATTTTATTAAAAATATTTTTTAATGTGTTGCACAAAATATCAAATTCAAAGTTTCAAACAAATATTGAAATTATATAATTTTTTATATATTTGATTTATTATTGTATTAAAATTAAAATTTTATTATAAAATAAAATTAATAAAATGTTAAAATGATTTTTATAATAAAATCAAATGTTAAGTTAATAATATATTTATTATTATAAATGCAATAAGTATAATATTAAAGATTATTTGATATCATATATTATATCATATATTATGGTGTTTTAAATTAATTTAATTTAATTAAAAAGATTTAATATTTATTATGTTGGTAATATATAATTAATAAAATTGTATAATAAATAATAATTGTTTTCAAAATTTTAAACTTTTAAATTTAAAAAGTGTATCAATTATTTATTTATTTTTAAATAATAATTATATAATTATAATTCGGGTTTTCTCGGATTATAAATTCGGTTTTTTACGGGTTTCGGGTCGGATCAGTCTCGGTTTCGGTTTGTGTCAGGCTCGGGTTATGTCGAGTTCGGGTTGTGTCGGGTTCGGGTTTTTTCGGTTTCGAGCTTTTCGGTTTTGATTTTTTTCGGTTACGGGCTTTTTCGGTTACGGGCCTTTGAGTTTTTTGGTCAATTCGAGTTGGTCCCGGTTCGGTCTCGAGCGGATTCGGGCGGGTTTTCGGGCTAGTGCAAGTTTTTGCCACCTCTACTCTTTCCTTCGAAGCTTATCATTCCACGTTTCCTTTCTTTATTTTCTTGTTTCACGCATGCAGCTCTTTCCTTAGCTTTATGTTCAGTCTTCTTTCAAGAGCAGGCAGCAGTAGCTAACTCACGTACACACATAGCAGTAGGAAGATGACAGTGACGACTTAATAAGAAGACCTAAATATTCAATTCCCTGTCTTTCTTCCTCGCGCAGATCGCACCTTCCCCTTTCTCAAGCAGAGCTCGACAGCAAGCAATGATCACAGCAAGGAGAATAGCAGAGCTGGACGTGGTGGCTACGGGCTGTAGCGAGGATGACAGAGGCGAACGCAGCTGGCAGTGATGGAGTACAATACAGGAAGAGCAAAACGGTGGTGGCAGGCGAAGTGGACAGCAACCAGGGCGATAGCAGCAGCGTTGGGTGCGATGTGCAACAATGAAGACGAGAAAACGTAGCGAAACGGTGGCAAGGAGAGTGTGCAGGGCAAGGCAGAAGCAACGACAATGGACAATCTTTTATTTTTGGATCCTCTTCCCTCTCTTCTTTCAGTCTCTCATTCACTCTATTCTATTTTTTTTTATTCCCTCTTCAATGTTTTTTTCTAATTTTCTCTCCTCTCTCGAAATTCTCCTCCTCTCCCTTGATTTATAGCCTTAAAATCAATTAATGTTGACAAAGCTCAATCAATGCAAATCCGATTTTGATATAATTCTTAATATTTATTTTGATTATATTTCCTTTCCACAAGCAATTTGATTTTCTTCCAATTTTCTTCTTTGATTTGCTTTCCATGTTTCAATTTCAATTTCCTTTTTCACAAGATTTCAATAATCATTCAATTTTTCAATATTTTCTTTCCAAAACAAAATTCCAATTAAATCTCACTTTAATTTCCTTGATTTTTTATTGACTTTCAATATTTTTCCAAAGTTTCCAAATTCAAATTTCTATTCCTTTCCAAAATTCATATTTAAAGACCAGTCAACATTTTAAGACCAAATATAATTTGAGATCTAGTATTTTAAAAGCTCCTCTCGAAATCAAATTTTGAAATGCAATTGTTTGAGAATTAATGTGCTCGGACAAAAATGATGTCGACAAATAATTTGAGGCTATATATAGATTATAAGCAGTTAAATAGGTGACAGTTAAGAATAAAAAACCGCTGCGTATGATTGATGACTTATGGGATGAGTTAAAGGATGCCCAAGTAATTTATAAGATTGATTTGAGATTAAGATACCTTCTGTTGAGAATCGAATGGAAAGATGTCCTCAAGACAGCATTTAAGGTAAAGTACAACCAAATTGACTTAGAGTATAAGATCAGTGATGACGGGTTGTTAAGGTATAAAAGCAAAATATGTGCTTTGGAACTAGTAGAGAAAGCTTTGGAGAACGTGAGTTTGACACGTGATCTGTTAAGGATAACTTAGAGTAGATAGACGAGTTATACCGATAACTAGAAGAGACACTTGGAGTTTCAGGTTGGAGATAGAGTATTCTTGGAGATCTCTTTGCCTAAAGGCATAACGAGATTTGGAAAGGAATGGAAGTTGATTCCTTGATATGTTGGAATATTTGAGTTACTAGAGAGAGTGAGTGCCATGGCATACCAATCAGTAGTTCCACCTCAACTATTGGGTGTGCACAACGCCTTCCACGTATCTATGCTCAGGAAGTATCATTTGGATCCCTCCCACGTGATTAAGTATAAGTCTTTGGAGAATAGGGAAGGCTTAAACTATATTGAAAAACCGATTTAGGTTTTGGATCGAAACAATAAGGTATTGTTGTCCAAGACAACTTCTTTGGTAAAGGTGCTTTGGCAACACCACTCTTTAGAAGAAGTTACAAGGGAGTTGGAGAGTTAATGAAAGTGAAGTATCCTCACCTATTCTAGGATAACTTGGAGCAATTTGGAAGACTAAATTTTTAAAGGTGGGGAGGATGTGAGAACCGTAATTTTTCCTAAACCATATATGTATTCAACATGTAATTTAAGTAAATATAATGAAATAATGCACTTCTAGAATTTCAATTATAAGATTATAGTTCATATTCATAAAATGAAGTCTTTGAGAATAACATGAAGTGCCCACTTATACAGTATATACAATGAACGTTAAATGAATATGAAAAGAGTTATAATTATAGGTCTATATTATCATGACCCAAAGGCCGTGATGTGCACTTAGCACTTTCACTTCATTCGATTTACCAATTTTACAAATAAAATTTTTCTTTTCACTTTAAGGTTTGTATATGGTGTCGGTGTCATCGCTAAATAATTTCCACATTTCTCAATTCGATTTGACTTATCGGTACAATTTAAGTTATTAACTTCTAAAGCAAATCAACTTACTTCCTCAATATTTTAATTTAAGATTGGATCTAGCAAAAGAAAAAAAATCAAAAACCTCTCCTCACATGTAATCATTTTTCCCAGTTAATTAACCTGAAAAATATTTGTATATTTTCAACATTATATCTCATCTCCACAATCCACAATTTATATCATCATACATTACACACATTCCTAGAATTATCAATTAACATATTCATATTCTATAAAGTTCATAGTTATCATACCACAACCATATCTTGGATCGCACTCGATAATCATACTAGTCTGTAATAATCTTGAGTGATCCTAAGTTATATACTAAAATATTTTCAATAAACATGTGCTGTGCACTTTAAAATGTCATACATGATAATTAAAATGATTTACAAGTCTTGTATACCTCAAAAGAAACAAAAAAATTACTTGAAGGACTTAGATAAGTATCACTAATAGATACCATCCCCGAAACCTTGCATAGGAACTTTGAGTGTGGAGTCTAGCTCGTATGATTTGCAAGGTTGTTAGAAAGAGGTGAACAAACCACGGCTCAGTAAGATACTAATATAAATGCAGAAGTAGAATTATATTGTCCTAAATACAATGCATGAAACCTGCAATTATAAATCCTCGTAACATATTTTGATCATAGACATTTGTACTTAATCTCGATATCATGTTGTGGAAGACACTAGGTGTGCTAGGGTTTTAAAGTACGGATGGAAGGGTACTTTGAAGTATGTCATTATCCTCGTCTTGGACACTCAATCAAAAAGACATTCAATTCACAATTATCGGTTCACTTAACCCAATTTTATTCACATATACCTTAATATCATTCTACATTTCGATAACGTAAACTCTATCAATCAAATACAATATAACACCAATTCATATTATTGATCACTTAGCCTCATCATTCAATTACAACATTATATATAATCACATTATCAATCACATAACCCATCAATCAATTACAATGTAATATCAAATCACATTACTAATCACTTTGCTCGATATCAATCAAATACAGCACATGCCTACTGATTGATTGCAAGGCTCTTGTGCAGGCTCAACCATGTGACTTACAATATTAAATTGCATGCAAGAGTTTACGATTTCAAATCAATCATGCATGGTACAAAATCATGTCTAATAACATGCACCATTTAAAAATCATATCACAAGTGTTGTTTCAATGCATGTGCAATCTCAAGTGTGTCACATATGCAATAAAACATGTTCAGGGTTTAAATGTTTCATTTCAAATGGATATGCTTTTTCGAAAATCAAAGTTCGATATTTAAGGTTCAAAGTTCAAAGTTTCTAAAACGATACTCTAAAACATTGTCCAGTGTTTCAAATCAAACATTCAGATATTTTAAAACAATGTTCAAACCAAGTATTAAGCATATATATGCTTTTCAACTCAAAGTTTCAGAAATCTGAGTTGGAAGTTCTAAATTAATATTTTAACGATGTTCAAAGTTCTAAAATGATGTTTTGATAATTTTAAAACAATACTCGGACTATTGTCCAGAGTTCTGAGGAAATACTTTAGCATAGTTCAAAGCACAGGTTAAATGTTCTAAACGAGATATGACCCAAATGGTTCAAACTATCAATAAAGATTGTTAGCTTTAAATTGACATATGTATTTTGAAATGACAAAAACTAAAGTAATCTTTAATGTTTAATTCATATTATAAATTTGCTTTATCACATATGATTTTCTCAAACCATTTTAAGTGTATTTATAAAAAATAAGACCATGATTTAAGTGCTTATTCTTACTAGTCTTAATACTTTATAAAATGATTTTGAATATTTTCATTAAGTAATTTTCTCAAGAAAATATAGAATACAATTTTTAGAAAATTACTTAATAAGTTTTTGGACTAGGTTTTTAATTGAGAAAGTTAAGAAAGACTTCCATAAAATTGAAAAATGATTTGGGATGACTTAAAACCAAGGATTAGATCATTTCTAACCCAAAACAACCCAAAAAAGTGCAAAAAAAGGATGAGGGATCCATCCCCTGTGTTGAGGGATCTATCCCCTGTGTTGAGGGATCCATCCCCTAATGACAAAAAGCTCCTGGAGGCCAAAATGAAGCATGGGACCGATCCCCTGTGGCATGGGATCGATCCCCTAATGGCAAAAAGCTCCTGAAAGTTGAAATAAAGCATGGAATCGATCCCCTAAGGCATAGGATCAATCCCTTACCATGTGAAAAGCCCCCAATGGCTAGTTTTTGTGAAGAACAACGGTCATATTCGATTTAGGCTCCACCAAACTTCAAGAATCCATCAAAGAGACTATAAATAGAGGCTTGGGAGCTCAAGACAAGAAGAAGAACAGCTGAGAAACTTCATTCATCATTTTCTTCATCTTCTTCAAGCCTCAACAACATCTCAAGTGCTAGAATTTCCAATCATTTATCATGCTCATCTTTTCTCTATAGAATAGCACAAATATTGTATAAGTCTCTCTTGTGCTTAACCTTTGTAATCACTTGCCTATCTAGAGGCTTTTCTTGATTTCATCTCTTGTACCCATTCACGTCTTGTAAAGGGGAGAGTACCCTTCAGTGTTTTATTGTAAGTGAGATTTGGGTAGATAAGGTTTACTCCTTGAGCCCAGAAAAAGAAGGGGATAGGTTTCTCTTGAGCCCGCAAAAAGAGGAACTGTAATACAAATTCAAGATTAGTGAATTTGGAGAAAATCCTTAGGAGTGTATCAAGGTATAGGACGTTGACAAGGTTGCTGAACTTCTATAAATCACTTACGTACAATTCTCTTACCCTACACTCTTTATTTGCTTGCAATTATATTGTGATTATTGTGTTGAATTTGAATTGTATGCTTGTGTAGCCTAAAGAACTTAGGAAACTTCAATATAGGCTAGAGAATTTAGAAGAACCACAAATCTAACCTAAGGTAGCTAAAAACCGGTTCACCCCCTCTCTTGGTTAGGTTATAGAGCCAACAAAGATTTATAAATCCCACTGTAGTTATCAGAGGGCCAAACGTCCCATATGGGTGCTATCTATGGCCATAGAATCCTAACTCCAGTTTCATTGATCGGATGAAACCAGGACCTATCCGCAATTATTGTCAGACAAGCCTAAATACCTGATGATCATTGATTCAATCAGGCGAATCTAAAATGGTGCTTTATTGACATTGTCAAGATATGCCATAATCTCCAAATTGAGGTTCTAAATGTTCTAAAAATTCTGATATTCAAATAGTTTGAATACACTGAAATTCAATAGTTCTAATATCATGAAGCTTTGTCATGCTTTTTGTTCAAAAATCACTTTACATGAAAATGATAGTATGTCGTATGCTATTTCAAAGGTTCTAATAGTTCAAAATACCTCGATGTTCTATGTATGCATTTTCAAACTCATGCATTTCTTTCAAATAATTAAGTTTATGTCATGCAATGTTTTAAATCAATGTACACAAAAAGTCTCAAAATCATCACTTTGTGGTTTCCAAACAATTTGCCAAATGCACTGAAGTATGTGTTCCAATATCTTAAGGTCTAGGTCATGCATGCCTATGCCAAAAAGATATCCCAATCATGATTGTCGATTATTTACATTTATGACTAGGCTCATATGTCTTCATTAATGGCTTTCGAAAATCCACATATCATAAATGTTATCATGCCATTACCAAAATTATTGCCCATATAGGCCATTGTACCTTTACTACTATCATTTTGATTCCATGATTTCACTTAGGCTATGATGCCTTTCTAGTATCGCTATCAAAACACAATACCTTTTATCAATCAAACCTTTAGTTTTCAAACCTGTTTAATCATGTCAATTAGATCAGTACTTCCAATCAATACATTGAAAATCATTTCTAACCTATCATTCAATCATTCTTTCTAAAAACCATAATTATTTCCACAAATAGTTACTTTCAAAATCAATCCTTTATAAAAAATTCCGGCAGCATAAATTTCTATAATTAAAACCTCCTGCGCATAGAAACCAAGAAAAACTCAATCCACCTCAAAACAGTTCAGTTTTATAAAATCCACAATAGCATATTTCTTTAAATCGTCAATCAATTCATTACTTAAAATCCAAAATGAATGCATTACCTTAAGTTCACCATTCAATTCATTATTTGAAATTCACAATCACTTCGTTACTGTAAATCATTATCAATCAAAACAAATCATGTATCATATATAAAATCTAGTCATAAGTAAAAAATTCAATCTTTTTTTTGCCAAAACCGAACCTAGATCGTATGGTCATGATATCATCTTAGATTCTTCTCATATAAGTTTCTTACTTTGATATTTGATCACATATCAAGTCTATTCCCAACGTACTCCACCCACATTCAAATTCATACTCCAAAACAATTCAATGATTATTAATTACACTAGCAATAATTCCTTACCATTACTCTTATATCAACTCATTAACATTCTAACCAAATTCTTCGTAGTATTTCAGTACATATTTCAAAATATTGATTCAATCCACAATTCATTATCATATAATATTAAAGCTACCTTATAGAATATATCTGCAAATCCTACAGGTTTAGCACTTTAAGCCACACCAACAAGTTTGACAGATATCACATTCCCTATTTTGTTCCATCAAAAGCCTCAAGTCCCCAATACACATTCCAATAATATCACCATCATTTCACAATGTTTCAATGATTATCCATCATCAACAATCATATTTCTAAGCTATATAATATAATACTACTACTACTTTATAAAAATATTTTATTTATTCACCAAAGCTTAACGCGTTTCTGACTTCCAAGCTTAGCCGAACTCCATAATTCCCCACTTTATGTCATTGGTACAACTTTAACTCACACACACATATTTTCTTAGAAATAAGTAATTAAAACTGTATAACAATTTTATTAAATAAATAGCTAGATTTCTTAACCTTCTAAGCTTTAGCTTAGAAAAAAGTTTCACAAAGCCTCTTCCTCTTCCCTTCTTTTCTCTCCTATATTTTTAGTCTCAATGTGGCCTCTATTCAGACCTCTTTCCAGTGCCTAAAAACACTCATTATCAGCCCCTACCAGCATCTTGATCAACACAGCATAACCACCCCTGTCTTGGTTCTTGCTTTGGCCCCATTCCAGCACCAACAAACTCAGTTTCTTCAGTACTCAAATCCAGCCCCGAACAACCCCAAAATCTCAAGCCTTTTACCTATTTCGGTGATCTACCTGTAGCCCTCAACTCTGCCTTTTTCAGCCAACCTCATTGCTGCATTTAACCACCCAAAACAGCCTCTATCTCTAGCAACTCCGTCCTGTCCTGAGGCACTCTGATCCAGCTCCTTCAGCCTCTTAAGCTTTCCTTTTTTTGTTTGGCTTGCTGTTGGTGGAACGGCAACAGGGACGGCCGCTCCGCCGTCCCTCTCCTCTTTTCGGTTGTTGGCGCAGCAACAGTGGCTCTGGCTACCGTGACAGCAGGGGTGATGCCGCCTCCTTTCTTCTTCGTCTCCTTTCCTCCATGGTCGCAACAACACTCTTTCTCCCTTGGCTCCACCATCGTCGCTCCCCTCCTCCCCGATCTGTCTTCGTCCACCTGTCCCTCTCTTATCTGTTTTCTTTTCTTCTCTTTTTTTTTTACTGCTGAACCGGTCCAAATCCGGTTCAGCTATTTTCGCTTCTGGCCTGGCCCTCGGCGACAGCGGCAGGAGCATCGACCCGCGGCGACAATAGGATGGCAATCTTCTCTGGGTTGTGCTCCTTATTTTTGGGGTAGCAGACACGGCAAGCTTTGACGTGTTTTTCATATTTTATTTATTTATTTATTATTTTTTATCTATCTATTTATTCATTATATTTATATATGTATTTATATGATATTATCATTTGTTAAATACATATATATATATATATATATATATATATATATATATTCTTATTATATCTATACACACACATGTATTCGTTATATTAATATATATTTCTTTTTTCTCTTTAATATATACATATATATATTTATTTGATTCCTTTAATACATATACTATTATTTAATGTATATATATACTTATTCCCTTAATTTAAATTCCAAATTTTCATTTTAATTAAATTCCTAAAATTTAATAATTACTTAATTAAGTAATTTGCCATAACTCTCGAATACCTCATATAAACTTATACATGTCTAAGATAAATCTGTGTACTAACCAATGTTGAAAAATTGTGGTTGTCACATATATATTATTACATACACACGTAATGTGACATCTCAGTCACTACACATTCACCTATAACTTTTTCTTTTTTCATATAACTTGATTAGACTCGTCCGTCAATGTCATTCCTTCTTCTTCATATTAAGCTTGATATTTAATGGTTCATCACAAGGATTTTAATTTCAAATAAAGCATAATAATGATATATATATACATATCATTCCAGAGCACAGGATCTTACACATCTTACATAACCTAGATCCCCAAAATTTTATAGACAATAATGTACTGTAGTACTATCTGATTTACATAATTATATAAGTATACCTTCAACTTTATCGGGAAGCGTATCTCGAAGGTACACTTTGATATCTCAAAAGCAAGCTCCTCTATTTGAAGCGGAATTCGCTTCAGGTAATCTGTATGAAAAATAATTGTAAAGGGATGAGTTTACGCTCAGTAAGAAACATATGTAAAAGAGCGTACTATGCCTCTATATGCAGTTTTCTTGCTTGACTCTATAATGTCGTGTAAAACCATTATAAAGCATATATCGTATACTTCTTTCAACTAGCATAAATAGCATATGGAAACATACATCATATACTTTCTTTCAAAACATTTCAAGTATCATATATTTAAATACTTTCAAGAAATTCACATATTTCAGATACTTTCAAATAACAGGGAGACTATTTGCATTTCAACGGAATTATGCACGATAAACAGGTGGCGTACCACCGTAGGGGCTAGGAATCCTCCCCTAGCCAATTATATAACAGAGACAATTTGGCCAAACGTCGATAGGCCACGATTACCACTAGTCAGGTGACATCTGTGGCACTGAGGGCTGGACTAGGGCTTCTTAGTCATGTACTTATACAGAAGTGCATAATCATTAAGTACTTTATAGTCTCAAAATATTTGTCATATAGCTTTTTGTAGTGACAATCATACTTTTATGAAATAAGCTTTAAAACCTCTTTTTCAAAGGGGGCAGTCGACTGGTTATATAGGGCAGTCAGCTGCTATTACAGATCTGGCTTTATCGAAATTATTTTCTTTTAAAAATTTCGATATTTAAAATTTGAAAATACACGAGGCAGTCGACTGGTCACATAGGGCAGTCGACTAGTTTTGAAATAGAATGCTTTCCGAGAAAAAGCAATCGACTAGTTTCGCAAACAGAATGCTCAGTCGACTGGCTTCATAAGCAGTCAGCTGGTTTTGAAATAGAATGCTTTTCGAGTAAATAGCAGTCGACTAGTCATATAGTAGTTGACTGTTTTAAAACAGAATGCTTCTGGAAAATAGCAGTCAACTGTCTTATATAGTAGTCGACTGGTTTTATCGGTTTTCGAAAATCTACGCTTTGGTTGTCTCTAGGCAGTCGACTGCTACTTAAGGCAATCGACTGCTCCTAGCATTTTGGTAACTAGGAGTAAAGCCCGAAATGTAAACTTCTACACTTTAAATCAGTGGTTACTTCTTCCCAAAACAATTAAAACATGCGGACATAGCCACCCTACGTCTGTTACATAAATTTCTTACATCAATAGCCAATAATCCACAAGCTTAGTTGCAATTCAACACCTCCTTTTCACTTCTTCAAAACTTTGTCAATAGCCAAAATAACAGGAAATTGGATCTCCTTAACTACTTGGATTCAACCTTGCATCTCACAAGCATAACTAGAGCTAGTGACGAGGAACGTTTTTCGTTAAGAAGACTTAACGATTCGATAACAGAATAGGGTTGGTCGACAAGATGACTATGGAGGAAACTTAGGAAAATTTGAGGGAAAGAGCAATGGTTGCCGACTTTGGGAGGGGGCTGAAGATGACTCATCAACATCTCATAAATTCTCATTTAATGCATGTAAATCCCTTTACCATATCATCCATTGTTCCTTTGACCGTTTGACTATTTGATCATTCATTTAATTGGTCTTCTTTCTTCCATATGCCACATGTCATTTAATTACATTAAATTTCTGACATTTATTTTTCTCATACTCCAAATATTCACATAATCTCAGAATTTATTCTTTGACCATTTGACTATATATTTCATTATTCCTTCCATGTCCCATATACCATTCATACTTCATAATTTCATATTTATTTAATTCTTTTCAGCTTGTAATACTTTACAATTAAGAGGAATTTACAAGAAATTGGGGATTTCACACGTAAGCCAAACTAAAAGCACACAATGTGCATGCATGCATGCGTACATAAACGTGCAATGCATGCATGCAACATACATACGTGCGTATATAAATACATATCTAAATAAAGAATCAAGTGAAGGGAAAGTAAATAATAAAATAAGAAAATAAGTTAAATATGTATAAATAGATACGTATAAATATAGATATATATTTGTATTTATACACATAAGGATAAATAAATATACAAACAAGCATATGGTATGTAAAAATATGTATGTAAATCATAGTTATCAATATCGTACGATACGCGATACGTATCGTACGATATGTATCGTACAATACGTTTTGATACACATATAAAATGATACGAATCTATATACTGTATCATTTTTTTAAAGAATCGGAAGCGAATTGTACGATACACAATACGTATCGTACAATACTCGATACTCTCGAGATGGTACGATACAATTTATTTTATCTAATTCAAGTCTAATTAAGCCTTTTTCTTACAAAGTTACTAACAGCCCGATTTTATTTTATGTTATTTGGATTCAAATGAAAAAAAAATCTTGAGATCTTGTGAAAATAATTGTCCAATTTAATTTTTAAAAATTTATAAAAATATATAGATAAGTTAAAATTTTTAATAAAAATATTAATTTTACCTCCAAAAAATTAAAAATTTTAATGAAAATAATAGTTTTGTACCATTTAAATTTATTAAAAATTAAATATGAGCATATAAACTTTTTTGAGTAATTTATCAACTTATTTTAATATTTTATTATTGTATAAAAAACATGAAAGATTATATTAAAAAAAATAACAAACCATTTATTTAAATAACTTTGCATTCATTGACATATATATATATATATATATATAGATATTTTATTTGTTCTTGTATATTCCTACATATGAAAATTGAAAATATCAAATACTCATATATAAATATATATTACATGTATATATTAATTGTAATTAAAATTTTGTTTCATATCTTATGATACGATACAATACTCGATATTCGATTCTCAAAAATAAAATTTCGATATACGATACGTATCTTAATTTAATAACTATGATGTAAATATTTATTTATTAAAATAAGATATGTATATGTATATATATATATATATATATATATATATATATATATTCTAGGAATTTAAAATATATATATAAAATAGATGTGTATATTATATCTAGGGATAAATGAATATGTATATAAAACTTATCTTAGAAAAGGATAAATATATGTGTGTGTGTAATATCGTTGAAAGTAAAGATTATAGAAAAAAATGTAAATATAATATAATATAAGAGTTTGTATATGATGCACTGACAGTGTATAGTTTTTATACACTGTCAATGCATCAGAGGTTGACACTTCATCAATAGGCCCTTATGGGTAAATTAAAAAAAATTATTTATATTTGCATATAAGGGTTTATTGATGAGGTGTCAATCTCTGGTGCATTGATAGTGTATAGAAACTATATACTGTCAGTACATCATATAAAAATCCATAATATAATACATATAATTAAGCTATATACAAATATAAAAATTAAAATCAAAAAATAAATAATCGGACTGGCAGCCCAGCCCCTCCTTCCACTTTTTTAAGTTTCAAACACTCAAAACTCTCTCATTTTGTCTCTTCTCTCCACTGTCTTCCTCATCTCAAGTCTCTCTCTCTCGTTACATCTCTCCCTCTCACATCACCTCACTGCCACCCATCCTTTTCCTTGCAAAACTCACTTCAACTCCTTCTCGGCTTCTTCATCTCACCTTACTATGTTGGCTTGAAGATTGAAACAACTTCACGCGAGAAAGTAGTGGCTCGTGGCTCCAGTTTTTCGGCTGAATGGTGGTGCAAACGGAAGGCTGAAAGTGACTCGGTTACAGCCTGAAGCAAGGGGAAAACGGTGTCCATTTTGGGGGCTGGAAAGGGTGGCATTCTCAGGCTGGAAGTGTGTGAGTGCTGGTGGCGTTTTGGAGCCACTTCAAGGGTCTGAACAGGTCTGGACATAGGAGCACCGAAAGGGAACCAGGGGCTGTTTAGCGAGACTTGTACCAGGAGGAAAGAAGGTATTCTTTGGTGCTCTATAAGCATTATAACAGGGCTGAAAACACAAGGTAAGCAAGGCATTTTGGAAGCCCTTCGGGCTGTTGAACGGAGCATGTATAGGGGTGTTTAGAACAGGTTCAAACAAGGGCTGTAACCAGGGCCGGTTCTCAGGTTATTGGAGGCGGTGTTAGGCAGAGTTGAATGCTGAGAAAAGGGCTGAAGACAGAACCGAAACAAGGCTGGTAGCTAGGCTTTTGACTGCTGGAGAACAGAGGTCCATCGTGTGGCAATTTAGTGCTAAGAACAGGGTTCTATCGGCGAAGTTGAAGCCTGAAAAGGTAACCTTTAAGCTGAGTTTGAAGACTCGACAAGTTGGTGAAGCGTGATGAAGGCGGAAGCTAGAGGTGCGTTTTCTTTTCAGGCCGGCGTCGCAAGGAGGAGAGGCTGAGTAAGGCATGTACAGTGACACAAATTAAGGCCTGGAAACAGGGGCCTTTGGGTGTGTTTCTAATGGCTATTTAAGGGCTGAAAACGGTGGCTTTGAGCTCAGTCGAAGGCTAGAAGATGGTTGACTTAAGGACAGAAACTGAAGCTGAAATGGCGTCACTTTAGAGGGTTGTAAGAGTGGATATTGGTGTTGTGCGAACCGAGATTGGGGACACCGTGTAGCTGGAAGAAAAACAAATTTTAAATAAGGATGAAAGGTGGCTGCAATGAGGCTGTGTAGGGGAATAAATTAGAGCCGCGAAGAGTTGGTATAAATATTAGTGTTAAAATTTTAAGTTCGCCTTGAATTTTTATAAGTATATAGAAATTTAGTTAGACGTTATTAAGTCAAATTTTGATGTGAATATGTAGCGCAACACGAGGACAACAAACATGATATAGCTAACCTCGGTGCACACTCAAGTTAAGCTTGAACTAGGTAAGATGTTTATATAACATAGATGTAGAATTATACTGTATAAATCATGATATGATGGAATGATGATTTGAATGCTTAGAAAGTTGACTTAACTAAGAGATTTGGAATAGCATACCCAAGGTTGTTGATATGGCACAATATAATGGATGATATTATAGAATTGCGATTTAATGATATGAAATGCAAGAATGACATGGAGCTCGATAAGGTACCATAGCAATGCAATGTTATAAGGAAATGATTTAATGTGATATTGACCTATAAGCATCACTAAGCTGCATGATAATACATAGATGCAATTCATGGGCATTATACTATATTGTTTTAAACTAAAATGTTTAGTTACATCGCCTTTAAACATGCATCTTTTATAACTTAAGATTTTGAAAGAATTCATCCATTTAATGCTTATAAGAATTCTGTGAATGCTTATTTGTTTTGAAAGAGAAAGTATATGGTGTAAGTGTATGTATTTATATATAAATGATCTTAAAGTAATATATTACATACCTTGCACTATTTTCATGAGAAAAGTTAAAAGTTTAAATATTTTATGAGACTATAGGCACCTTAAGAGAATTAAACTCTATAAAGCATAGTGGATTGCCTAATTAGAGATTACTCATTAGGAAGAGATGCTTGTTGTGAAGACCGCAAATTTCGTACTGAATTTGTGAAATAAAAGAAGGAATTTAAATGAAGTATCGAGATGTAGTTCGAAATTATTTTAGTAATGACATCGAAGATGTGAGTAGTACTTTGGGCTATAAACGATTAATATATATATATTAGATTATATATATATATATATAAGTGTATATAATTATTTAATTAAATAAAAAGACATGTATATTAAATTAAATGTGGTATACATGTGAATAATGCAAATAAGAAATATAGCTGTCTAAATGTCTATATATATTAAGTATAATATTTATAGGTTCCAAATTAAAGATAAAAGAATATATATATTTTAAATATATATATAAAAAAAAAAGGCGGGAACGTCGGATTTGGCTTCCCTGGGAAGCCACCGACTTCCCTCACTTATTCCCACGTTAGTGGGAGATGGAACCCACAGATTTACAAAACCGGACAGAGGCTCTGACTCTTTAGATAAAACAAAACCAGCCTTTGTTTCTTTTAAACAAAACAGAACCCGATTAAAAATAGAAAAGAAAGCAAAGAGAGAAAATGAAAGAAGAAAGAAACGTGAAACAGAGCCGGTAGAAGCAACGGGAGAAGAGAGTAAAACGAGGGAGAGAAAAAGAGAAAGTGGTGGCCGAAAGGAAGAAGAAACTGCAGCGAAAGAAAATCGGGAAGGAGATCAAGACTGAGAGCAGAAGAATGGGAAGAGGAAATAGCTGCAGTGAAAGGAAATGTTGAAAGCGAACTGAGAAAGCTAAGGTGTGAGCGAAGTGGGTTGGAACAACAGCAAGGTTACGTGAAGGAAAGGCAGAATAGAGACAAGTTGAGGGCCATCTTCGAGCTGTTGTAAACCAGAACAAGGATAAGGTAATTCGACTAACATTTTTGTAAGATTGTTTGAGTCTAAGTTATGTAACAATTAAACCTAGAACTAATGGTTTTGGTTTCGGTTATCAATATGAAGCAGTGGTGAAACGTAAGGGAAAGGTGAAATGAGGCTACCGAGCAAGGGAGGAAGGGCGTGACAAGAAATAAAGGCAGAGGCTAACGTTCGGGGAGGCTGGAGGCAGTGTTACGAGGCAAAAAAAATAAAGGGTATATGTGGCTGTGTTGACCTTGTCCAGAAATTGATTATAAGCTGAGTTTGGAAGTTAGTTTTGGTGGCTACTTTTGGACTGTCTTGAAGGTTGAGGACAGGAGAACGTTGTTGCTACAAGTGGCCTAAACAGTGGTTGAAGGAGGGTGTTTTGAAGTATTGAAGAGCTGCTATACGAGGCTGGTATAGGGGCTGTTCGGGTGTGGCCTTGAAAAGCAAAGGAAGATAAGTAAACATGACAGACAATGGGCTACTTGTTGCCGTATTGAACCAGCCAAAGACAGGTAAAGAAGGACAAAAATAATAATAATCATAATAAGAAAATAGAAGAAGAAAGAAAGGAAAGAAAGAAAATAAAAGAAAGTGTTATTGTTGGGTTGGTTTGTGCCTATATGTACATACACATGCATAAATATATATATATATATATATATATATTTGTTATGGTAATTAGGATTTAAAATATTTTGTAGGATTTGGATAGTGATTTAAAGAAGTGGAGATTTAAAGGGAGCTTGAGGAAGGCTTGGTTTTGAGGATCTTCAAAGGTAAGGATGTGTTAATTTGATTTAAACTTAGAGAGTTGGTAATTATATGGTTAAATGTTACATTATGGAATTCTCAATTGAGTCAAATAAATAGTGATGATCCGAAAATTAAAAATATTTAAATGACTTTTCTGCAGTCCGGGAGTAAGTTGGTGAGTGGGATTATACAAGCTCAATTGTTGAATATTGACTACAAGACTGCTTGATTTGATTTCGATTGTGCTTGATTGAGGTAAGGGATATGTATAAGGAACGTAGGAGATACTGAAATGATTTTAAGATCAATTGCATTGTGTTTTATGAATTTCGTATGCTTTGCAAGACTTTAGAAATTTGATACCGTCATGCTATCGAATTTTCGTAAGAATATTGATTTCTGCGATTTCAACTAAAAGGCTAAGAAAACTTTTTAAGAATAAAACTTTTTAAGGAATTCAGTCTTGAAAATATTAAATTGCATGATTTTAGTATATTCATGAATTTTTAAAGTAAATTTTATTTTATGAAAATTACCTAACGTTAGTGTTTTATAAATATTTTTGAAAAGTTATGAAGTTTTCGAATTTTTGGAATTCCTTGCATTTTAATTGATTTCGGAATCTTTATGAGTTTTGAAAATGCTCTTTCGAATTTGGATTTATAAAACTCTGCATTAGCATGAATTATCTAAAGAATTCAAGTTTAATTGAAAGTTTATTAAATTGCATGATTTTAAAGACTTATGACTTTTCTAGCTTAAATTTGGTTTTATGGATTTATTGTAAATCATAACACTAAAACCTATTTCTTTATATATATTTTGGAAATTATTAAGTTTTTAAATATTTGGAAAATGATTCTGATTTTATGCAATAATCTACTTTATGAACTTTTATAAATATCTGTATGTTTTGACTTACGGATTTGAACTTTGAATTATGAAGCTTATGTTTTGAGACACTGGCTAACCGTCATCTTGCAGTATATGGACTGCTGTATATTTTAGATCCAGCAGTATCTGGCTGCAGCGTGACCTTCGGGGCCTGCAGTATTTGGCTATGGCGTGACCTTCGGGGCCTATAGTATTTGGCTGTAGTGTGACCTTCGGGGCCTACAGTATTTGTATCTAATATGAATTTTGCGCACTATGTTGCTGTGTGATTTGATCCAGTCCACAGCGGTCACAGGTGACACCTGATCAGTGTTCACTGTAGACCACTTGGACTATGGCCATACGTCTATTTGTTATTATCCTTATAGGATATCTTTGCTGCTTGATGTATACCGAGTTACTGCCATGTCTCCACTTTCTGATTATTTTCTAATTTCTGAATATCTGATTTTCGAACTCTGAATATGAAAATGATATGATACAGATTGATATGATTGAATTTTGAAATCTTAAAATGATTTTGTACGGATTTTTATGATTTGATTTGAAATATGATATGATTTCTGAAGACGACTGTTTACATATTTGCATAGCATGACTTTGCTAAAGTAATCTGTTGTACTGATTTGGTTTACATATGATTTTCAGAATACACGAACTTCTTACTGGATAAGATGCCATATTTTAGAAACATCCCTTATGATTTAGAATTTATTAATCGTTTTAGAATACTTGCATATAGCTTACGGTATCTGTCTCTTTATATGTATTCCTTATTGGGCTTTCCAAAAAGCTCACCCCCCTTCTCCACCTTCCAGATTATTTGCAGTAGGCGATTTGTACGAGGGGTTCTGACACGTCCTTCGAGGTTTTTGTGTCGTCCTTGAAGGTACATGATGTACAGATATCTATTTTATATTCAGACTTGCTTTTCAGTACTTTTATAGTAAGGGGATGTAATTAAAGGAAACACTTAGTATATTCATGATAAGAAATGATGCATGCAACTTTGATGGACATAAATTGTGTTAAGTAATATAATTTTAATATGTGACTGCATGCTTAGTCAGAAAATTTGAACTGGGACCAAAACGTTTATAGGATATTGATTTAGCTAATGTACATTTAGCTTAAGAATAAATCTGAGACACTAAGTACAGCCCAACCAACTGTAAGAAAAAGGAAAAAGTTAGTTCAGATTTTGGGAAAAAGGGTCGTTACAAAAAGTTGGTATCAGAGCAACGTTGGTCTGATGTGTGTTAGTGTCTGTAGGTCAGAAACTGTTTACATCCCCTAAGTACTGTACATGTCTGAATATATACTGTGCATAATTGCGTAAATGGTACTAAATATGTTTGTTTTGTCTAGGCTATCTATAAAAATGAGAGGGCGAGGACGAGGACGTTATAAGAGTGTGAGGAGTGTCGGTAGGAGACAAGAAGTGCCGGCACTTGAGACCCCGACTCCAGAACCTCCTCCTCCTCCTCAGCCAGAACCTGATGGAAACCTAATGGATAGGCTGGAGAGGACTATAGATACCATGTCCCAAAATATGAACGCCATGTCTGCCATGTTTACCCAGTTCATGGCAAACTTTGATAACAATCAAGGACAGGCAGCCCCACCACCTCCACCACCGGTAGTGCCTCCTCCTGTGCCTCCACCACCACCTGCCCCTCAGCCTGTACCTCCTCCGATTCAGCCGGTCCAGCCCCAGACTCAGCCAGAGGTACCTGCTCTAGTGCAGCCACAGGCAAGACCAGTAGAAAGATGTAATTTAACTAGATTGCGAGAGTTTAAGAAGTTCGACCCTCCTAAGTTTAAGGGGGAAAAGGAACCGATGGTGGCGGAAAGTTGGGTGAATGAGATGGAGAAGTTATTTGAGTACATGGCATGCTCCGAGACAGAAAAAGTGGGCATGGCCACCTTTCTACTAGTGGATGAGGCGGAGCATTGGTGGAAATCCACCAAGACTGTGTTGAGGGCTAGACATCCTACGGTCACATGGGACATATTTTTGGGGTATTTTCGTAAACAGTACATTCCTCGTACGGCCCAGAAAAGGATGCAGACCGAGTACTTGAATTTGACTCAGGGGAATCAGACGGTGGATCAATATGAGTCACGGTTTACAGCCCTTAGCCGTTATGATCCACAGATGGTGAGTAGCGAGGAGCATCGTGTAGAGAGGTTTTTGGATGGACTACGACCATCTACCAGGTCCCGACTAGCTCCATTAGATATCTCCACCTATGACGAGGCTGTTCGGAAGGCCCAGTTATGTGAGCAAGACTATAAGATGTATCAGTCTGATTTTGGATCCCGCTCCAAGGGCAAGGATAAAGATAAAGGTAAAAGGACTTTTGATGATCGATGTCCTACATCTGGATGATTTGATAAGAGGCCTAAGGGAGATGAGTCTTTTGATAAGAGGTCGGTAGGAGATAAGACTATTGGGGATCGATTTGTGAGACCTACTACTGTCGCGGGGAGTACTGGGACTCAGAAAGGTATAGCAGCCATTCCATGTAATATTTGTGGGAACCTACATACGGGTAAGCCTTGCTATAAGGCTACAGGTGCTTGCTTTGGTTGTGGACAGAAGGGACACATGATAAAGGATTGTCCGCAGAATTCGACAGTACAGAAAGAGCCTGAGCGTCCAGCCTAGCCTCAGAAACGAGCCACCGTTACAGAAAAAGGCAAGAAGGTAGTGGCTCAGGGCGGGGTGTATGCGTTGACTCAAGAGGTTGCTGACACTTCATCAGATGTTATTAAAGGTAAGATCTTAGTCTTGGATATTATGGCATTTACATTACTTGATTCCAGTTTTACTTATTCCTTAATATGTTCTTCTTTTGCTATGAAGTTGTCTATAGAGCCTGAACCCTTAAGACATCTGTTACAAATTAACACTTCTTTTATAGAGTCCCAAATGACGGATGTGGTTTATAGAAACTCTAAGTCAAGGATAGGAAAGAAGGAAATGGTAGCAGATCTAGTTTTATTGAATATGTATATGGATTGGCTATCTGCTAATAGAGTTAATTTAGACTGTTGTAAATTTTGCTTTTAAGTAAATAAAAGTATACTATTCCGTTTAAAGGATATTGGAATGAGAAACTTTTAGATAAGAGAATTATCTGAACTAGTGCTTCTCCTTGGAATGCACTTATATTATTTGTTCAGAAGAACATAAACAGTTTTTGAGGATTGTCCTCCAGACCCTTAGGAAATCGTAAGATATATGCTAAGTTGAGTAAGTTTGACTTCTGGTTGGATCAAATTATTTCTGGGTTATGTGGTATTAAAGGACGAGGTGTTGGTTGATCCGTCTAAGATAAAGGCCATTATATAGTGGGAAAAGTGCCCAGAACTATTTGGTTTGGGTTAGTCCAATTCAAATTTGGAGGACCAAATTTCCTAAGGTGGGGAGAATGTGAAGACCGCAAATTTCGTACTGAATTTGTGAAATAAAAGAAGGAATTTAAATGAAGTAAGTATAGAGATGTAGTTCGAAATTATTTTAGTAATGACATCGAAGATGTGAGTAGTACTTTGGGCTATAAACGATTAATATATATATTAGATTATATATATATATATAAGTGTATATAATTATTTAATTATATAAAAAGACATGTATATTAAATTAAATGTGGTATACATGTGAATAATGCAAATAAGAAATATCGCTGTCTAAATGTCTATATATATTAAGTATAATATTTATAGGCTCCAAATTAAAGATAAAAGAATATATATATTTTAAATATATATATAAAAAAAAAGGGGGAACGTCGGATTTGGCTTCCCTGGGAAGCCACCGACTTCCCTCACTTATTCCCACGTTAGTGGGAGATGGAACCCACAGATTTACAAAACCGGACAGAGGCTCTGACTCTTTAGACAAAACAAAACCAGCCTTTGTTTCTTTTAAACAAAACAGAACCCGATTAAAAATAGAAAAGAAAGCAAAGAGAGAAAATGAAAGAAGAGAAGAAAGAAACGTGAAACAGAGCCAGTAGAAGCAACGGGAGAAGAGAGTAAAATGAGGGAGAGAAAAAGAGAAAGTGGTGGCCGAAAGGAAGAAGAAACTGCAGCGAAAGAAAATCGGGAAGGAGATCAAGACTGAGAGCAGAAGAACGGGAAGAGGAAATAGCTGCAGTGAAAGGAAATGTTGAAAGCGAACTAAGAAAGCTAAGGTGTGAGCGAAGTGGGTTGGAACAACAGCAAGGTTACATGAAGGAAAGGCAGAATAGAGACAAGTTGAGGGCCATCTTCGAGCTGTTGTAAACCAGAACAAGGATAAGGTAATTCGGCTAACATTTTTGTAAGATTGTTTGAGTCTAAGTTATGTAACAATTAAACCTAGAACTAATGGTTTTGGTTTCGGTTATCAATATGAAGCAGTGGTGAAACGTAAGGGAAAGGTGAAATGAGGCTACCGAGCAAGGGAGGAAGGGCGTGACAAGAAATAAAGGCAGAGGCTAACGTTCGGGGAGGCTGGAGGCAGTGTTACGGGGCAAAAAAAATAAAGGGTATATGTGGCTGTGTTGACCTTGTCCAGAAATTGATTATAAGCTGAGTTTGGACGTTAGTTTTGGTGGCTACTTTTGGACTATCTTGAAGGTTGAGGACAGGAGAACGTTGTTGCTACAAGTGGCCTAAACAGTGGTTGAAGGAGGGTGTTTTGAAGTATTGAAAAGCTGCTATACGAGGTTGGTATAGGGGCTGTTCGGGTGTGGCCTTGAAAAGCAAAGGAAGATAAGTAAACAGGACAGACAATGGGCTACTTGTTGCCGTATTGAACCAGCCAAAGACAGGTAAAGAAGGACAAAAATAATAATAATCATAATAAGAAAATAGACGAAGAAAGAAAGGAAAGAAAGAAAATAAAAGAAAGTGTTATTGTTGGGTTGGTTTGTGCCTATATGTACATACACATGCATAAATATATATATATATATATATATTTGTTATGGTAATTAGGATTTAAAATATTTTGTAGGATTTGGATAGTGATTTAAAGAAGTGGAGATTTAAAGGGAGCTTGAGGAAGGCTTGGTTTTGAGGATCTTCAAAGGTAAGGATGTGTTAATTTGATTTAAACTTAGAGAGTTGGTAATTATATGGTTAAATGTTACATTATGGAATTCTCAATTGAGTCAAATAAATAGTGATGATCCGAAAATTAAAAATATTTAAATGACTTTTCTGCAGTCCGGGAGTAAGTTGGTGAGTGGGATTATACAAGCTCAATTGTTGAATATTGACTACAAGACTGCTTGATTTGATTTCGATTGTGCTTGATTGAGGTAAGGGATATGTATAAGGAACGTAGGAGATACTGAAATGATTTTAAGATCAATTGCATTGTGTTTTATGAATTTCGTATGCTTTGCAAGACTTTAGAAATTTGATACCGTCATGCTATCGAATTTTCGTAAGAATATTGATTTCTGCGATTTCAACTAAAAGGCTAAGAAAACTTTTTAAGAATAAAACTTTTTAAGGAATTCAGTCTTGAAAATATTAAATTGCATGATTTTAGTATATTCATGAATTTTTAAAGTAAATTTTATTTTATGAAAATTACCTAACGTTAGTGTTTTATAAATATTTTTGAAAAGTTATGAAGTTTTCGAATTTTTGGAATTCCTTGCATTTTAATTGATTTCGGAATCTTTATGAGTTTTGAAAATGCTGTTTCGAATTTGGATTTATAAAACTCTGCATTAGCATGAATTATCTAAAGAATTCAAGTTTAATTGAAAGTTTATTAAATTGCATGATTTTAAAGACTTATGACTTTTCTAGCTTAAATTTGGTTTTATGGATTTATTGTAAATCATAACACTAAAACCTATTTCTTTATATATATTTTGGAAATTATTAAGTTTTTAAATATTTGGAAAATGATTCTGATTTTATGCAATAATCTACTTTATGAACTTTTATAAATATCTGTATGTTTTGACTTACGAATTTGAACTTTGAATTATGAAGCTTATGTTTTGAGACACTGGCTAACCGTCATCTTGCAGTATATGGACTGCTGTATATTTTAGATCCAGTAGTATCTGGCTGCAGCGTGACCTTCGGGGCCTGCAGTATTTGGCTATAGCGTGACCTTCGGGGCCAATAGTATCTGGCTGTAGTGTGACCTTCGGGGCCTACAGTATTTGTATCTAATATGAATTTTGCGCACTATGTTGCTGTGTGATTTGATCCAGTCCACAGCGGTCACAGATGACACCTGATCAGTGTTCACTGTAGACCACTTGGACTATGGCCATACGTCTATCTGTTATTATCCTTATAGGATATCTTTGCTGCTTGATGTATACCGAGTTACTGCCATGTCTCCACTTTCTGATTATTTTCTGATTTCTGAATATCTGATTTTCGAACTCTGAATATGAAAATGATATGATACAGATTGATATGATTGAATTTTGAAATCTTAAAATGATTTTGTACGGATTTTTATGATTTGATTTGAAATATGATATGATTTCTGAAGACGACTGTTTACATATTTGCATAGCATGACTTTGCTAAAGTGATCTGTTGTACTGATTTGGTTTACATATGATTTTCAGAATACACGAACTTCTTACTGGATAAGATGCCATATTTTAGAAACATCCCTTATGATTTAGAATTTATTAATCATTTTAGAATACTTGCATATAGCTTACGGTATCTGTCTCTTTATATGTATTCCTTATTGGGCTTTCCAAAAAGCTCACCCCCCCTTCTCCACCTTCCAGATTATTTGCAGTAGGCGATTTGTACGAGGGGTTCTGACACGTCCTTCGAGGTTTTTGTATCGTCCTTGAAGGTACATGATGTACAGATATCTATTTTATATTCAGACTTGCTTTTCAGTACTTTTATAGTAAGTGGATGTAATTAAAGGAAACACTTAGTATATTCATGATAAGAAATGATGCATGCAACTTTGATGGACATAAATTGTGTTAAGTAATATAATTTTAATATTTGACTGCATGCTTAGTCAGAAAATTTGAACTGGGACCAAAACGTTTATAGGATATTGATTTAGCTAATGTACATTTAGCTTAAGAATAAATCTGAGACACTAAGCACAGCGCAACCAACTGTAAGAAAAAGGAAAAAGTTAGTTCAGATTTTGGGAAAAAGGGTCGTTACACTTGTCCAACAATAGTTGTGGATAGGACTCAGTCACACTTAATCAGTGGGGCTGAGAAACATGAGGTCTATGGCCATAGATAGTGCCCTAGTTGGTTTCCAGGGAACGATGACATGATTTTTCGTTGCTAGCTACAATGAACTAAGTCTTTATTGATAGAGTGTTAGGGATTTAGCCTAGTCTCAAACCTGATATGATATGTTGTCTAGAGTATGGTTTTATTTGATATGAACTCTAGACTTAACATGATTTTATAGTATATGAGAAATGTTTTGAGATTATACATGTTTCAAACAAGCTATAAAAGTGAATATGAGATGTTTTGAGATATTACATATTTTTTTAAACATGCTTTAAAAGGACATGTGATATGACTTGTGAATTGTACATGCTTTAGTTATGTCTTAAAAGTAAACATTAAATGATTTGAGATTTTACATGTGTGAACATACTTTAAAAGTATATGTAATATGATTTCGATACTATATATGCTTCATATATGTCTATATGCGAAACGTGACATGATTTGAAATGATAGTCATTTTATATAGTAAAACTTGCATAAGTTTTCATACTAAATCATGACATAACAACATGTTATCTACATGAAGGAGGGCTTGACTTTATATTGTACATGAACAAGAGATGTATATGAAGAAGTGTCATGACTTATATACTACATGTGATCATATTTCTTCACATTAAAATGATATGATTCAATACAGTATAGAGTAAAACTTTTTAGATGAAAAGTGACATGAATTGATATTGTGTCTGAACATGTATTTCATATGAGATGTGATATGACATAAGATTGATATGAGCATGGTTTAATACCATATGAGGTCAGATTGAAATATGTTTCATTATTGCTTGAAATACTATGTTATAAGGACAAGAAGATTGAAAAATGATCGAATTGATATGATAAAAGGTTTATGTGATAGACAAATGTTGGGACAGGACAATGAGGTACTTTAATGTACCTTTTCATCGATTTCCTGAAGCCTTTGCCCACTTAGAGTCCTTTAGGACATGATATGAGATGTTTTGGTAAATGATCATAGAGGGAACATGATGTGAGAATCTTTTCTTAAAGATTTCAAGCATTTGCATTAGAACAGTATAAGTTTAATTCTGCACTTATGTAAATGACTCACTGAGTCATCACTTATTAAACGTTGTTTAACCTTTTTTCAAATTAAGCATGGAGTTGGGAGCATATTTCGGAGTTATTTGGAATAGTCACAGGTTTAAAATATTGCCCCAACTCCCTAGGTGACTCCAGATGATTGTTATGGATATATATACATGTTTTTTGTACGTATTTTATATTTCAGGCTATTTCTATACAGTACTATAAGATGGGATATAAACTAGGATAAGGAATGGTTGATATAATATCTTGTTGCTACATGATATGTATGTGATAAGTAGTTGTGGATATTAGGACTATGAAAATGATACCTATTTGATGAGTATAATGCGGACTGTGGGAAAGACTGATACGCTACACTATGATAAATGAATCTAAATTACAGGTGGTTAATTAGGGAGAACCTCACAATATAAGGGGGATATTTTCAATCTATTTCTAAGCATGAATAAGTTAAGGGTTAAAAATGATCATTGCTTGCCTTAGAGAATAATTTAATTCACTGTTGAATAGAAGAATGAATGAAATTTGTTTAGCGACTATACTGACACCGAATACAAACTGTAAAATGGAAAGAAAAAATTTAGTTTGTAAATTTGTCAAGTGGCACTTGTATAAGTTCTCACGTCTATGTCATGGCTCTCGGGTCATGACATAATGAAATTAGAGAACTGAGGATTGTAAATTGCATGAATTTGAGCATAGTTATATAGCTAATAGCGTATATGACCTTACGTGATCTTATCATGTAGTGATGATATAATAGTCAAATAGTTCATGTGGAAACGAAGCAAGAACGATATGATTGTGGTTATATCCTTAGGATCTCCATAGGACAACCTTGTCTTGTTATGAGATATGGCACCATTGACATTACATTTTCGAAATCATAATGATGCATGGACTGAAGCTTGCATTTCATATTATTAGTGTTTAAAAACTATGCACTGTTTTGAACATGAATGAGTTAAAGTCTTTGAAATTCATTTGAGTGGTTTTGAATAAAAAGGGCATATAGCATAATGCATGTGCGCTAGTGAATTTTGATAAAAATCATTTCATAGCTTTCATGACTATGAGAACAAAGAAGTTTGAACAAAATAAATTTCAAGAAAATAATGAACCTTTGATTTTAGAGATTTTGGCAAATATGATCAGATATGATAGTATTAATAAAATACCAGTGGATCGCCTAAATGGGTGATAAGTGGCTTGTCCAACAATAATTGTGAACAGGTTCTGGTTCACACCTGATTAGTGGAACTGGAGATTAGTGGATTTATGGCCATAGGTAGTGCCCTTTATTAGGGATGAGTGGCTTACTGAATAGCTATAGTGAGATACGTTTGTATAAATGAGTAGACTCTGAGTTGGGCAATAAGCATAAGACATTAATCAGACGATTGAACAGTGTGGATTGATATTGGGGATATGTAATAGATATTGTGGATCGATGTTGGAATATGTGATGGACATGATCTTGCTTTAGATTATGAGATGATTCGGTTTTAACGGTTTTAATGGTTATGTATGATGGTATACTTGCATGTGCATGTTTGCATTAAGAACAGTATATGCTTAATTCTGCAGTTATTTCAATGACTTGCTAAGCCCTCGCTCATTAAACTTTACTTTGATCCTTCTACAGATTGAGCACAGAGTTGGGGAAGTGTTTTGGATCTATCCGAAATAGCAGAGGCTTGAAATATTGTCCCAATTCTCTGGGAGGATTCTTTTTGACTATTTGGTATAGTAATATTTCTTTTGTGCGTAAGGTTAATTTTAGGCTATTTTGTTACAGTACTATAGGATGGGATGTAGACCGAACAATTGAATTAATGTTGTTTCATTTAATTGTTTTATGACATGTAATTAATGAATTGTGATAGACAGTGTTGGCTCTATAACTAAACCGAGAAGGGGGTGAATTAGTTTTGTGCTACCCTTGGTTTCGTTTTCCGGTTCTTCTGAATTCTCTAGCTTATATTGAATTTTCTAAGTTCTCTAGGCTACACAAGCATGCAATTCAAGTTCAATTCAACAATCACAACATAAATGCAAATAAGTAAAGAGAGAAGGGAAAGAGAAATGTACACAATCGATTTATAGAGGTTCGGCAACCTTGCCTACGTTCTCTACTGTGAGATGCTCCCATGGATTTTCCCAAATCCACTAGTTTGAATTTGTTACACTCTTTTTCGTAAGCTCAAGAGCAACCTTTAGACCTCTCCTTTTTTCAGGCTCAAGGAGGAAACCTTATCCCTTATTTTTTCGGGCTCAAAAAGGAAACCTTACAACCTCTCTCTTTTGTGGCTCAAAGAGAAAACCTTCTACCCAATCCTCACTTATAATGAAGTACTCAAGGGTTCACTCCCTTTTACAAAGTGTGAATGGGTTTTCTAGTTTGTGTAATCAAGGAGATACCTGTAGATAGGCAAATGATTACAAAGATTAAGCTCAAAATAAAACCTATAGAATATTTATGCTATTTTATACAAAGAAGATGAGAATGATAGAATATGAAGAATTTTTAGCACTTGAAATGTTGTTGAGACTTGGGGAAGATGGAGAAGATGAAGAATATTGTTGCTCAGCTATTCCTCTTACTTTCTTAAGCTTCCAAGCCTCTTTTTATAGTCTTTTGGACGTGTTCTTGACGTTAGGTGGAGCCAAAACTGAATGTTACCGTTGTATCTCATAAAAACTAGCCGTTGGAGTACTTTTTCGTGGTAGGGGATCGATCTTATGCCTTGGGGGATCGATGTTGTGCCTCTTGCCATGCTTCCTGGGCATTCTGCCATGAAGGGATCGATCCCTTCCTTTAGGGGATTGATCCCATGCTTTAATTTTTCATCCTAAGAGCATTCTGCCATTAGGGGATCGATCCCTTCCCTCATGGGATCGATCCCTTGCACTATTCATCTATCTTGTTGGTAAGAGGATCCATCCCTTCATGTAGGGGATCCATCCATTTGGTCAGGGGATCCATCCCTTGCACTATTCATTTACCTTTTCTAGGTTTTTAGGCATTAAAAACATTTTAAAGCCAATTTTGAGTATGTTTAAATATAGCATGACTTTGAAAACATGAATTTGAGTCCAAAATTTTATCAAGTAATTTTCTTAAAATATATTCAATAATTCCATAAGAAAATTACTTAAACCAATAATTAAAAATGTTTTCTAAATTGATTAAAGCCAATAAAAATAATCGATTAAATCATGGTTTTATATTTGATAAAAGCACTTAATATGGTTTGTGAAAATCATAGTTGATAAGCAAATTTACAATATGAATCAAACATTTAAGATTACTTAAGTTTTTGTCATTCAAAATATTATGTCAATTTAAACCTAACAATCTCCCTCTTTTTGATATGATAAAACTTAAGGTAAATTTGCTTTGAAAATTCTTTAACGAAATACTCCCCCTCAAATAAAGCATGGTTTTAAATATAAAGCTCCCCCTAAATATTAGCATGGTTTTTAAAAGAATTTTTCAAATCCCATTATTTTTCCCCTTTTTTGTCATAGCAAAAAGAAGGGAAAAATTATACCCCCCAAAAAATATGGCTTAATAAATGTGAGAACCAAGAAATATGCTCCATCTAACAAGAAACATAACCGTACATGGGACTAATAGCACAAATAAATAGATCAATGTCCATAAAGAATATGAGATGTTTTTGCATGCAAAGAACATTGGTTATGATCCTATACCAATTGTTCATAAATAATTTTGCAAGAAGCTCCCAATTGGTAAACAATGAAGCAAGTTATTTATAAATTATCTATTAAGTTCAATAACTTGCTCATTTCAATTTTATCACACTACAAAAAAAGAGACTTTCAGCGATGAAATTTTCTATCGCTAAAAGTCTGATTCCGTTGCTGAAGCCTTTTAGAGAGGGATTAGCGACGGAAAATTTCCGTTGGAAAAATCAATGTCGCTGATACTCATTCAGTCGCTGAAACTACACTCCGTCGCTAATTCTGTCGCTAGCAACAGAATTTGTTCTTATCAGCGACGGATTCTTTATTATTAGCGACAGAAATTTTTTGTCACTAAAATGAAAATCTATCATTAGTAATTCGTAGGTAAAATTATCAGCGACGGAATTTTTTGTCGCTAATTCTGTCACTAATTTTATTTTTATTTTTAAATTTTATTAAAATATTTCGTCGCTAAAAAGTTTTATCGACGGAATATTCTGTCGCTAATAATAAATTTTTTCCGTCGCTGAATGTTATCAGCGACGAAAAATTCCGCTGCTAATAATAGAAAATTTCCATCGCTAATGGTATTAGCAACAGAAAATTCCGTCGCTAATGCTTTTATTTTCGTCACTAATTTCTTTGAATTTCGTCTCTAATAATATATTTTTTTCATCATCATCTATTATTTGTGCATTTCGCTACCAAAATGTTAAATTCCAAAATTCTTTCCAAAAGTTTTCCGAAATATATTTAAATTTAAGCTTAAAACCCTAAATTCATGATTATAGCCACATTTAAAAGACCTTAATACATAAACATAAAATATCGATAAAATTCATACAAATCATAAAACATGATTAAAATTCATAAAATCCATAACATCTCTTAACAACCATGAAATTCTTTAAAACATAAAAAGAACAAAGTACTTAAATTTCTTAGATTAAAACAGAGATTTATGAAGAAGGCCCATCTTCGAGGTTTGGTGTGTGTCTATCATCGGGATTTGAAGGGCCTCCTTTGCTACTCTTCCATGCATTAGTCATCTCAGCCATCCATTGGTGCATTTGCGGTAAATATTTGAGAACTTCATCAAGTTTCTCTTCTATAATATTGATTCGCTCATCCTGGCTTACTATTGTTTGAGAAATCGAGAATATTGGACTTGCTGAGGAGGCAGATGACTCAAGTATATCTCTGTTTTGTGAACTGCTTCCAAGGCCGTACACGTGTGTGGGTTGTTTCCATTCCTCCAATACAGTCACACCAAGCAATAGGATCAAAGTGTGGTTGACTGCTAATATCCGCACCATACTTCTCAACCAATGAAGCATTATATTTTTACTATAATAAAAAAATTATTATTATAAATATATATACTTAAAAAGTAATTAAATAATAATTGACATACATAAAAAGAAATAATTTTAAATATACGTACACTGATAACTTTCAACTTATTGTCCACATATTCACCTTGGCCAGCATTTTTTTTGTGAGTTCGATCAAAAACCTCCTTATATGTAGGTGTTCGATTATATTGATTCCTCTTCACAAGTAAAACAAAAAAAAATTGAAGTTAGCTGTAAACAAGATATATTTTAACTAGAATATCATACATATGATTTAAAAAGTTACATACCAGTCTATGTGCATGCACAGGAAAAGAAATCGATCCACCTGTATGCTTGGTAACAGTTCCTTCTTTTATGGTCAATCGATTTTGCTTTCCTTTCTGTGACTTTGCCTCCCATTCTGATTTGCCCCATAAGTCATCAATCAAGGAGTCCCATATCTCAAATTTGATCCAGCTGGACATATACCCTTTACAGTCTGCAATTCGATCCGTGCCAAAATGTTGCATTGCTTTGTTTCTTTCAGCTTGCAACAAGTCACGGAATTGTGTTTTGCAAATGTTCTCCCAAATATTTTTCACAATAATCGTCTCTTTAGGAGGCCACGTAAAAATTTCCTAAATTAATTGAAATCATTAGTAAAAAATCATGTTAAATAAAATAATGAAATAAAGTAATGTATTAATTATTTGCGTTGACATACCGAAAATTTTTTCCATATTTGGGTTTTCACAACAGTTGGAACACTTTTCCGTGTTGGCCAAGGATCAATAAAATACTCTTTAATTAATGTTGTAATTGTTCGAATAGCTTGAGGCTCCAAAAAAGCACCACAACATAAATAAATTCAAATTTTTTATATAATATTAATTAATTAACTTCATATAGCAAAATAGTATTATTATTTTTATTACCCGTTATTTAGACAAGTCGTGCCCTTTGATCCGAATTACTTGGAGTCGAATATCTTTGATTGGGCCCTCTTGATCGTTTTTTACCTCTACTGCCACTACCATCGAAACTCGCACCACTGCCTGTGTTTGTCCAAGTATGATAGATATTAAGCTGCTTGATCGGTATTCCGTCAGGGGATATACCATCGGCAGATGATGAGGTTTGGCCAGATAGACCCTGTGTGGATGGGCCTTGGGCAATTGGACTATCTCTCTGGTCAATTAGTTGGTCAGTGGGTGGGTCCACCTCATCAGTATACTTCTGTTGATGGAAATAATTGTGCTTCAAGGTTAATTGGTGGGGTCTGAGATTGTGGAGTAGGCATGAAAAAGGACTTCCAACCCGTTGTAGAAGATCCATCGGGTCGAGCCTTCTTACCAGATGATTTTTTTTGATGGTTTCATTATACCTGCTGTCACGACCCGAAGACCACGACTTTCACTTGATTCTTATACTTTTCTTAGTCTACAAATTTATGGACTAAATTTTTCTTTTTCATTTTAAGGTTTGTATTCGGTGTCAGTGTAGTTACTATACTATCTAGGTGACTTATAGTCATTCCATTTAAATATTAGACAAACACGGAAACGGTTCTTAGTTACATCCCGACTTGTTAAACAGAATATGTACTGTGCATCAATTTAAGTCTTACATGTAAACAAGTATTTTTCAAAGAACATATACCTCAGAAGACTAGTACCAAGTCCATACACCGTCTTCGATGCCTACTGAGCAGCTCACATGGCAGATGTTAACTTCAATAATCTGGAAGAGATGAAATTTAGTGGGGTGAGCAAAACCACGGCTCAGTAAGATACTAATATAAATACAAGAGTAGGATTACACTGTCTTAAACTGCAATGCTTAAACTTGCAATGATGCAATTACAGTTAATCCTTTCTCATCGATACATCTCATTATTACTTCTCATTTTCACTTTTCATTTCATAATCATACTCTGGTATGCTATCATCTCTTATCAGTTCTCATATTTACCTTTCATTTCATAATCATATTTATGTATTCTATCATCTCTTATCAATTCTCATATCATCTCTTATCAATTCTAATATTGTGGATCATGATCACGGTAGTACGAAGTCATAATTCTCTTCGTGTATTTCTATATTCATGTTTCATATCATATCATGACATCATATCGATGAAATATCGCTACCACCGAGTCATGACACTCCTCATATATTCTCCATATTTAATGCAGATATCCTATCGAATTCACTTTACATTTAACAATCATATTCCCGTATTACATCAATTCATATCACTTATCGTCTGGGAATTTATGATCACGATAGAGAGATCAGAATTCTCTTCATATCAATCTCATGTTCATATATCATATCATCTCATGTCATCGTATAGATGAAACATCATTTACGTTGAGTCACGACATTCCTCATGGAATTCTCATATACTAAGCATATTATCATATCAGAGTTTAATATGCAAATCATGTAATTTTTCTGTATAAACCTCTATCATTTCAAATCATATCATATATACTTTAGGACATGCTCAACATATGAATTTTTAATTCATTTTCAAATTTGCCTTTAAGGCATGATAGAAACATGTTCAAATTCAGTTCATGTATTCGTTTCGGAGCATGTCTAAAACGTGTGCAGTTTTAAAACATTTTTTTTCATATACTATAAATCATATCAGGTTTAGAGTTCATATCAAATCAGTCTATACTCTAAACCGCATGTCATTTCAATTTCAACACAAAATCTTATACAAATCATGTAAGTGTCGAAATCATTTATCATATACTTTTAAAACATATTCTATAAATCATATCAGGTCTAGAGTTCATATCAAATCAAACTATACTTTAGACCACATATCATGCCATGTTCGACACAAAATCACATATAAATCATATAAGTGTCGAAATCATATCTCATGGACTTTTAAAACATGTTTAAAACATGTACTGTTTCAAAACATATTTCATTTCAAATCTGTTTCATGTACAGTATAAATCATGTCAAGTCTAGAGTTCATATCAATAAAATCATACTCTAGACTTCATATCATATCGGTTAGAGACTAGGCTAGATCCCTATCATCTCTCTATCAATAAAGACTTAAATCACTGTAGCTAGCAGTGAAGATCATATCATCGTCCCCTGGAAACCAACTAGGGCGCTATCTATGGCCATAGACCTCATCTCTCTCAGCCCCACTGATCAGGCGTGACTGAGACCTGTCCACGACTATTGTCGGACAAGCATATCTGCCTAATGAGCAAAGCTCCAATTAGGCGGTTTCCACTATGCTTTATTGAATTTAATTCTCTTAGGGTGCCTACAGTCTCATAAAACATTTAAATCTATAGCTTTGTTTTCAATATCATGTAAAGCATATGGTAAAATTCTGTATGATATTTCATATATCAAAATATATATATAAATATCTACCATATACTTTCATTTCAAAACAAATCAATACTTTTCAGTTTTCATATAAACATTATTAAAATGTTTCAAGTTGCAAGAAAGCATGCTTAAATGCGATGCTATAAACAATTCAGTATGCAACTTCAGTATTATTTCCATCAAATACGCTGAAGCGATTCATTTAACTTTATCACCATCAGTTATTCGATTTCAAGACTTTCTTCCTGTCCAATCAGTAAATCACTATTCAAATCATTCAAGATTCATTTCATTCAGTATTCAGATTGCTCAATACTCTAATTATTTAATAACCAGATCACTTGGTATTCAAACCATTCGGTATTCAATATCCTTTTTCGATAATTATTGACTAATCAATTGTACTTTTATTACCGATACTAGAACCACATCATCAGTGTGAATCCTCTTAGTATCTATGAGCATCAAATATCATGTTTCCATATAGCCATCAGGATATTGAAATTATGAAATACTAATATCCTTATTCGATATCTATTCCAGAGTCGACATCGAGGATCGTAGAACCATAAGATCAATAATCGCATATCAAATCCATTTATGGTTTGACCTATTGGTACATATTTAGAATTTTCGACTTGCGGTTCATTTTTCATTCACTATCATAAAAATCATATCACAATCCTCAATTCACTTTTCATCTGGCCTGTAGAATGTAATATCATGTTAAAATTATCCATAAACGTCCTCAATTCAATTTTTGATTGGCAATTCACCACTTAAAAGAATTTGCCAACTTCCACTATCAACAGTATTTCAATCATTTAAGTCGCCTTGCGACTATCCATATTATTGCCAAAAATCTCAGTTCATACCACTAAGACGGTCCATTTATTTGAATTTATCAATCCTATAATCGTCACTCGATTGATAATTCCGCAATTCTATCATTCGACCATCTAAATCACAACTTCGATTTTTTTTCTCTTTTAAGTTGTATCATATAATTATTATCACATTTATCTGTGATTCGTCAAATAAATAATTTCACCTCAATCTCAACTTGATACCATTTATGATATTAAAATCACTTGATTTATCAATTCTATAATGTTTAGACCATATAATTCATCACATTATCGTTTTCAATAATCTATCTTCCCATCGATTTCAATATCAAACTCTTCAGTAATACCATATAATCCTTTTAATATTTATTTCCAATAATTATCTCCAAGATTCCATTTATGTGAGAAACTTAATCTTTTTCCTCAGATATTTTCCTAAAAATTTCGGAAGCATAACGACTTAATTTTTACTAAGCCTCCTGCACAGAAAACAGTTTATAATTGCAGCCGTTGTTTCTCACATTTTCTTTATCTCTTACTAAGACCCCCACCATCAGTTGTGGGTCCTCTTAGCATTTTTAACATCAATTCAATCTATAAATCATATAAAAATTTTCACAATTCCATTTAAATCCATTCCATCTATGCATCATATAAAAATCATAAAATCCCACATACAATATGATACTACTAATGCTTTATAAAAGTATCTTACCTATTCGCCAAGCTTGGCGCACTTTCTGATTTTTTTCGAGCCTTGTCGAACTCCACCATTCGTCTCATTTCCGCTTTACTACAATTTCAATATCAATGCACTACATCAATATAACCATAATTTATTCAATGAATACCATCAATTTATTTTCTATATTTTCCTTACCACATTTTTTTTTCTCTTTCTTTTTCCTTTCCTTCTTCTTCTTCTTCATTCTTTTCTTTTCTTCTTTCTTTTCTTCTTTCTTTTCTGTTCTGTTTTTTTTTTCCGGCCTGAACCGGTTCAGGCCGGTTCAACTTGGCTTGGCCGGTTCGGTCACCGGCGGCTAGCCATTCCGGCGGTTCAGCCGCTCCACAACTTGCCGAGGTTGCCACGAGGCCGAATCTGGTCTCCATTTCCCCAGCGGCGGCGCTGGCGATGGCGGATCTGGAGGTGGGTTTTCGATCTCTTCTCCTCCACGTTTCTCCTTCCTCCGCCGTCGTTCTTCTTCACCGGCGGTCTTCCTTTGCTTCCCCTCAGCTCCGCCGAGCTCGGGGTTGGGGTGGCGGAGGCACCGCCACTTTTCTCTTTTCCTCTTTTTCCTTCGGTTTTTCTCTTCTGTTTTCGCACCACTTCTTTCTCTTTCCGGCGCCGGTGGGTCTCCTCTCCCTCTTCCCTTACCGGCGACGGCCTCACCTCGCTCTTCCCTTCTGTCCCTCGCTCAGCCGGCGTCGGGTTGGCTTCCATCGTTTCTCTTCTGTTTTTGCTAAACAGAAGAGAAAATGTGGGAATCGGGGAACCCGATTCCCACTTCTGTTATTCCCTTTTTTTTTCAATTTCTTTTTTTTCTTTTTATATATAAAATTAGATTTATATATATATATATATCATTTACTATTAAAATTAAATATATATACATATATACATACTTTATCTTAGAATATATGTATATATATACACACTTTGATCTAAATAATATATATTTCATATATATGTATTTATTTAAAAATGTGTAAAAATATATTATATAATATATTTATATAATTATATTTTATTCACATTTTTATTTCTTTAACATTTAAAATATATTTATATAATCTAATTTTATAATTATATAAATATATACCTTTTTATTTCTTTAAATTTTGGATTTCCTAATATCCAAATTAATTTCTCCATTTTCATCTCTTATTTAGTTTGGATTTCAATTTATCCAAATTAAACTTTTCGGATACCTTACATTTATTTTTTGAAAATTCTTGGTCTTCACACCTGCAATACATGAAAAAAATAATATATGTATATATATAAATATATATATAAATATATATATATATATATATATATATATATATATATATATATCAACAACATTAAAAGCAATAGTAACTAATTAAACAAATAAATAACAACAAAGTATATATATACACAAATAAATAAATACAAATATATGCAAAAAAATAAATATATATAGACAACTAACTTTAACAGACACAAATAAATAAATATATACACACAACAAATTAAAAATATATACAAAGAACTAAATATATTAAAACTATTAATACAACAATATATACATTTATTCAAAGAAAGAAAGAAAATTATATATATATATATATATATATATATATATTTATAGATATAACAATGTGTATATCTCACATTAAAAAAAATTAATAATACTTTCTGAACAAAAAAAAAATTAATAACACTAATTCAATCAATCTATTAATATCATATAATTAGATACACTAAAACAAAAATAAATTTTTATAATTAAAAATATTATAACCAAATTATAATTAAAAAATAAATTTATATATTTAAAAGCTAACAAAAATAAATATCTCTTTAAATACAAATTTCCTAATAATATTCTTATATATACAAATAAATATATACTATTAAATATGTGTGTGTGTGTGTGTGTGTGTGTGTATATATATATATATATATATATATATATCAACAATATTAAAATCATTAGTAACTAATTAAACAAATAAACAACAATAAAGTATATATATACACAAATAAATAAATTCAAATATAAACAAATAAATAAATATGCACACAACAAATTAAACTTATATATAACTAAATAATATATACAAAGAAATAATAATATATAAGCAAACAAATAACAAACTAACAATATATAAAAAGAGAATAAACATAAAAATAAAACAAAGTAACAATATAAGCAAATAAATATATTGATGCTTAAATATAAAAATAAAAAAATATATAATACCACTATATAAGCTGACCGGTGGTGAGGGGCGACTGGCGGCAGGCGGGCGGCTGGCAGGCGACGGCAGTTGGCGGGGACTGAGGCGGCAGTGGTGGAGCCGTTGGGGGTAGTGGTAGTGGCAGTGGCAGTGGTGGGGGACTGTTTTGCTTCTTTTTTTTTTCACAGTAGGAGGAGGGACTGGCGTCAAGGAGAGGAGGGAGGGTGACCGGCAGTGGGTGGAGGGGCAAGGGACCGGTGGCGCACAGGGGAGAGGGAGGAGAAAAAAAGGAGCAGGAGAAAAAATGAGTTTCACATGCGAGAAGGAGAGAAAAAGGGAGGGAATCACGAATTTTGACGAATTAGCGACGGAAAAATAGATATAACACACTTCACGAGGTTTTAGCAACGGAATTTTTTCCGTCGCTAATCACATAAAAAGTTTTGAACGTAAAAAATAAAAATATGTATAAATATTTTGCGACAGAATTTTTCCGTCGCTAATTCCGTTGCTAATGAGCTTTAGTGACAGAAAAAATTCCGTCGCTAATTACATAAACGTTTAACGTAAAGAATAAAAAATATGTTGTCATTAAAGCCTAAGTTCTTAAAAAATTTGGCCATGAGAAAAATCTAAGTTCATGGATGACAAATTTTCATACATTTGAACATTTAAGATCCATTTATCATCATAAATTATAGGCCAATGGCAACTATGACTTTAGGTAAAGTTTTTTTGTATCTCAAGTATTTCATTTACCTAAGTTATATTTGAATTCTATCATTAAGGTCAAGTTATGATCATTTCATCATTCAGGCATATATATATATATATATATATAAATACATCGACCTTTAATTACTTATATTCCACTAAAAATATATCATGATGCTTAATGAGAATATATGAGTCAAGCTATGAGATAAAATCCTCTAAGCATGCTTGACTAAAATGAATTAAGGAAATTAATATGCTTATCAAACATTAGTTCATCAAATTCTCTAATATATACACAAATCCTTGAAATAAATCTTAAAACAATATTTAAGCATTCATTATAATTCAAGATTATTTCAAGATTTATGCAATTCATGAATGTCTTCAACATTGAAAATGATTTTGCACTTGTGAGTTTAATGAAATATGATATTGATTATTGAAAATAATGCCAATTGTTGAAGTTGAGGCATGATATCAATAAAAATGATTTTTCATGCTAAAAAGATCATTAAAAAGAAGTTAAAACAATGAATTTTGAGTAGAGATGAATGAAAGTTTGAAGACAAATGAAAATTCCTTCTCAAATTCGACTTAAAATATGCAAGGAAGGCATTTTGCCTTGGGAGGATCGATCCCAAGAGGAAGGGGATCAATTCCCTATATACGGAATGCAAATTTTCTGCATTTTGGCCGAGGGAATTGATCCTGCATGTGGAGGGATCGATCCCTCATTCAACTTCTGCAAAATTTTGGCTTAAAAATCAACTTTGGAGGGGCCAAAATTTTGTTTTTCAGTAATTTAAGTCTAAGTAATGGTTAAGGATTATTAGTGAAATGAGAATTGAGAAATAACAAGTGAGATTTAAGAATAAAGGTTGGTCAAGGCTTAGTGGAAAAATGTTGATGTGAATTTTGGGTATTTGATGATGGTAAAATATTGCATAGCATGAATGAAAATTAATTGTGGAATTTAATTTGAAAAATGACTAGTGTTGGATAAGGATGGATGCATTCGACCGAGGCTGCTTGGAGGTGATATCAAGCTGCATTTTATGATTTTAATGTGCAAAAATAATGTTGAAATTAAAAGGAATCCAATGGTGCAACCGAATTTAAGATTCGACTTAAAACGAAGAGTTAAGTTTCACTACGAGTAGAAAATATACTGCATAAATAATTGCAGTATACAATGTGGTTGCAATCAAGCATAAGTAATAGCTTCAAAATAAGTATTAAGTGAGCTAATATTTTTGGTAAAATTATCTGTAGCCTGAGAGTATCGGATTATGAGTGGTGCACTAGAGAAGGTCGACTACGCTAGACAGGTAAAGGATGTATATGTGGACTGTAAGGATATTTCGAATACATGATTTTAATACAAATGATTTTATAAGAATATTTCTAAAATGAAATGCGTTGGAAATTGTGGAATTGTGGCTGTTTGTGAATTTTAGAACTGTGTTGAAATTGCAGGAAGACTAGGGTATTAGCAGCAGTTATGCTACTGAAATTTCTTAGAAAATTCTTTAAAAACATCATGAAATATTTTCATGCATATTTGAATACTTCTCTAGCCTTGGAAATGATGAATTTAATATTTTTCCTAAAGCATGAATACATCAAAAAACATTATTTAAATATTCATGTTACCGACTTTTATGAAAGAGAGGTTATTGAAAATTCCTTCTACATGTCTTATAGTATATGAAGTGGTTTATAAAGTAAAAAGTGGGAAAGTGAATATTTTATAAATTATTTTCCATAAATATTCACCATATGATTTAATATACCTTTATGGATTGATTAAAGATTTTACTTAATTTATTGATTTCCATGAAGGTAATGTTACTGCGTGAATATTGTTTGAGGCTGAAATGTTTTTTTAAATGTGTTCCATAGTGAACTAGTGTGTTTATGGAATTATTATTATTTTGGAAAATAAATATTATTATTTTCCATAAAATGTATAATTACTAGAAAATGATTTTTTAGAAGTATTGAAATTGAATTTCTCGAAAGGAAAGCATGGAAATGTGAGTGTATGTGTTTTACGGTGAAGTGGAATATTATAGAATTTATTACTACAGTGTAAATATTTTATGACATTGTTTTCACTGTACTATATGTTGTGATTTATACCTTTATGGAGTCTTGATGATATTATCTATTTTATTAAATCCCATAGAGGTGATGAGATTTGGTATAGACTGTTTTGAGACTGATAGGCTCCATATCATGCCGATATGTGATATGTAATATGTGATATGTGATATGTACAGACTGTGTGAAGCTGTTGACACTGATTCTGTCTTCAGCGTCTCGGTTGACACTTGATCAGTGTACGACCGAGGACATTTATAGACTATGGCCATAGATCTCACGTGTTTACTGATATTGTTCCCTATAGGGATTATAGCATAATATATTGAGGGTGTTGCCTTAGTCTCCACCATTTTTGTGATATGAAATGATGATTTCAAAAGGTAATGATATTACATGATGAATGAAATTTTGTGAGCTTTAAACTAAATGAATAATGACTTTTACATAGTTAGTTTACTGTACTATATGAGTAGAATACTGTTTATGAGATTTCAGTGATATATGCAATATGTGATATGTTTTTAAAAAGGAAATCAAAAAGTGTTAATTTAATATGCTTTTATGATTAATTTGAATATTAGATTATATGATTAAATGTTTTATATGTTGAAAGTATTGATTTGAAATGCATATGAGATATTATGAGAAAAGTGATTTATTTTCAAAAATCAATACTTACTTCCTATAGTTGCTTCTAGGTTCCAGGATAAGACAAGTATTTCAAAATACCTTCCTTACTCTATCCGGATCCCTAATTGATTATAGTATCATTCCTATTAGGGTTCTTGGTACACCTATAGGAAAATAAAAGATTTATTACATATAGATTTCGGAATATCAAGATTTGCATACAAAGCCATGGTTTGCTCACTCCTTTACTTTTATCATCCATAGATTAATTTCAGAAATTGCATGATTCACCTATCCATGGATTAGCTGTGCTTTGTTGATCCCGAGAGAAGTATTGTGGATCCTGGAGGTACTGTGTTTATATTTATATTTCAGACAGTTTTACACAGTACTACTTTTTATAATTTAAATTCGGGGGATGTAACTTGATTCGTACAGCTGTGAATGTTAATTTTTAGTAAATGAATATGATTTAAAGTGATTTACTGTTGTGGATGAATAGTGTTAAAGACATCACAGATAGCCCAATCAACCGTAATTTATGTGTAAAATATGTGTTATATTGTACATTGGGACTATTACAGTAATAATGGTATGTGACGCCCAGGGGTGCACCCGCTGGTCCACCGACCCGAGCCACCGCCCCAGGCGGGTCACTCATCTGTATTGTCCACTCTGGGGTGCACCACACAGGCCACCGCCCCTCACGGATTTCTTTCGCCTCCGCCGCTACTCGAACCCCTTACCACTTGTAAGTGTCGAGTAACGACTAACCATTGGATCACTTGTCTCAATGGTACCAGGAGTGTAAGAACTAGGTACTTAAGGGTCCTAAGTTCGAACCTCCTGGGGGACGCGAATAGAGAATTTATTCTCGATAAATCCGTGAGGGGCGGTGGCCTGTGTGGTGCACCCCAAAGCGGACAATACGGATGAGTGACCCGCCTGGGGCGGTGGCTCGGGTCGGTGGACCAGCGGGTGCACCCCGGGGCGTCACAATAAAACGCGCGTTTTTTTGTGACGACTCGGGTGCACCCACAGGCCACCACCCAAGCTCACTCAATCGTATTGTCCGCTTTGGGGTGCACCACACGGGCCACCGCCCCTCACGGATTTATCGGAAAGAAATTCCCAATTCGCGTCCCCCAGGAGGTTCGAACTTAGGACCCTTAAGTACCTAGTTCTTACACTCCTGGTACCATTGAGACAACTTGTCTCAATGGTACTAGGAGTGTAAGAACTAGGTACTTAAGGGATATCATTTTAAAATACAAGACATAGTGAGCAGTTAATTTAGAATAAATGAAAGAGAATGAGTATTTGGTTTTAAATATGTACTATGTGTCATCATAAGAATATGTTTATGCAGATCGCATGTTCATGCAATTTATTTTATCAAGTAAGCTTGTATCTTGCAATAATTATCAAAAGTTTTTTCATGTCTTTAGCTAATATATCATGTACTTCAACACACAACTTGCTCCCATAGGTTAAATTGAGATTTAATGTGTGTCGACAATCTCTTAATTGAAGTATTAAAGAATTATAACATCTTTTAAGGTTTCGATTTGAACACAAACAACTTCAATCCCTCCTTTTCGATTATATATATAATGGATATTGGAGGTCAATGATGAATATTCAATAAGATGAACGGGTTATTTAGAGAGCATTAATGTAGAATTGGGTTGATCAATGATCACGGTCACCAAGCTTCCTCGCCCATGTGCACCGTCTCTTGTGCAAAATTTAAAAATTCTACGACGTTTTTCTTCTGTCGTCTCCAACATTTCAAAGGAAAGGAAGAAAAAAGGTTGGCCAAGGAGAGCATAGCCCTAAGACAGGGTGTGATGTTATTGTGAAGTTGGACTTGTAAGGTCATTTATTACTCTACTTGGTTTTCCAGTCATGTACTAACTTCCTATTTGTGCACTATAGTCAAACTTATATGATGAAAAGATATAATTTCTTAGTGTGTTGAATTTTATTTTTTGTTAGTTGACTTGCAGATTTTGTGTGGTTTATTGTTGCTGATAGTAAATTGATTCCTTACATCTTATTTAAGAAATAGTTAGCACATTTTATAGAGTGTTAGTAAACTGAAGTAGATGGTTGCTATACTTGGTGTGCTCGGTGTGATCAGCTGCTGTTACCAATTATTGTCAATGCTGAGAGTCTTAGTGTGCTTCATTTGGTAAAGATATAGAAAGGCAGGGAGTTAGCTGATAGGAACTTCAAACCAATTTGGGGTTTTAATCTTTTTTCCATAAAAATGGTATATAAAGCCACGTCAGATTACTCATTTCTTTTCAAAAAGAAATGATGGCCCCATGTCAACTACTACAACTAGCTACAATTGCAACAAACACAACAGAGTCCCGTCCCTTGCAGTAGACCACAACTTTAGCAGCAACGAGTGTACAGAGCAAAAACAACAAAAAAAAAAAAGAAGAACTGAACCATACAGATAGGTTAAAAAAGAAAAGAATAAAAAACCAAAAAAATTAAAAAGTAACAAAATAGAGCATAGATTGTAAGAAGAAAAAAAGGGAAAGAAAGTGTAGACTAGAAATATCTAAGAAATTGTAGAAAAACGAAAACAGAAATATCTAAGAATCCAAATTAAACTATTTAAGCTTTAAAGTATCTAAGGAAAATTAGTAAAGAAAAGCTTAACAGAAAGTAAAAAATTTGCAATAACAAAGTGTGAAGATGGATTGTGTCACACAACCACTGCATTTGTGTTCTTTATTTGACTCTTTATTCTTCTTAATCATTTTTGTTTGACCTTATAATCTAGTATCATTTTTCTCATCTTCTTATGTCTAATGTTTTACATTTTAATCGAGAATTCTCTTTCCTCATGCTTGCTGATTTTGATTCATTAAACAAACCTGACCTTTTCGTTCTATGCCCAAAGTGCAATAAGAGCTTCTGCCTTGATTCTGTGACTTTTACATTCAAGAGAGTTTGCACAATTACCTAAGTTGCGTAAGCTTCAGGCATTGCAAGATTGTCATCGCAAATGAAGAATGAGTATTGCTACCCAGATTGTAAAAGACGATGCTTCGGTTAAAGAACTCTCAAACGTAACGTGCCTTAAGTTCTAAAAATATAATTTTTTAACATTTAAAAATTATTTAAAATAATGACATGGCATTGAGTACCTCTTTTAAAGAAATAAGTTTTAAACTACACTTACTAGGGAATAAAAATTTTACAATACCCCACTATGGAAAAAAACTCGTCATTTTTGTTTTCTACTATCTGTTTAGGAATTATGGATGTATATTCTGATGGTGCTGTGATTCAATCAATGACATCAGAAACATATTGCGATGTACATAGATATTAAGAGTGTTAAACATTAGAAGTATGCTAATAGCTTTTCATAGTGTCTGTAACAGAAAACTATTTTTTCAAAAGAAAACTAGGCAAATGACAACAAATGAAAAAAAAAATAGTACAAGATTTTCAGGGAATTTCTTTTTGATTCTATCCACCTTGCATTTTAGCTATGTCAGCTATTGCCTGTAAGCATTTTCACAAAGAACATCCTGAATACTGGGGCTACAAAGTATAGTCACCAAAAATTAAAAGTCCAATTGTTTTGCATATCATTAATGGTTTTTTTTATATAGGTGTAGATTATATCCCTTCTACAAGGGTACGTGGCCCAACTCGAGGGATTGGACTAGAAAAATTTATCAAAGGAAAAAATAAGTTGGTAATAGATATACCATCAAATAAAGGTAGACTTGTTCGTGAAGTTCAATCAGCTAAATTATCATCTGAAATTGGAGTCATTACTCGACAATTTATGTCGGTCCCAACAAAATGGAGAGATATGAGTGTTACAGACAAGTTGCATGCCTTTGAGAGACTTAATGTAAGTGTACAAAATTTATTACATAGATTAAATGTTGATTTTTTTTTCTGTTTAATGTAAGATTGTCTTTTAGCATTGATGCTAATGCCTAATGATTGAGCACTTGTACAAATATCCATTAACAATACCCATCGTTTCTTACATTATTAATGCGCACACTAATGCTTACCCTTCCTGCTAATGTACAAACATCATATAGAAAGGTTCAATCAGCAATATATTAGTTTCTATGTAACTTCAAGTATATGGTTGAAATAATAATCCGATAATTAATTACTGCATTCCTCATTGGTAATTCAATGTCTTTGTTTATTTTATTTGAATATGAATGGATATATTGAAAAGGGCTGCTTGCATCAGTGATAATGACAATTTATCCTGAAGCTATCTTTATAATAATGAACTTGATGGAGATACCTTAGTAGTCTAAATCATGAATGCATTTTGTAATTTTTTCATTGATAGCACAAAAATTTGTTTGAGTTTCTCTTAGCAATTTCCTTTTTGTCCAGTTTCTCACCGAACACTATGGTAGCATCAACCGTAGGCTTTTGGGATGTAGATTCAATGGATGGGGGTATATAATTTGATAGTGAAATTATATTGCTTGATTAGTTTGTGGAACGATTGGAAAATCTTGAACTCAAAAGCGTTAAATCCAATCACAATGTAATTTGCTTCTGTTTGACTTTTTTCTTCTTGGTTTGAAGAGAGCGAGATACATTTGATTGGTGGTTTTTCTTTTACCATGACTTTTCAAGATACTACAATCTTTTTGGTGCTCAAAATGCTTATGAATACAAAAAAATGGTGTCATAACTTGTTGCCCACTCTGGGGAATTAATGTTTAATATCCTACAAATTTAAAAACAATAATTTAGCTTTATAACTCTATAATAAGTGTTTGTGTCCTGCTTTGATTATGTAGCAATTAATTATTTTTTTGTTTTAGACAAAGTTCGAGATGAAATTGGATTATGAAACTGTTAAAAAATCAATCTTGGCAATTTTGTCCAAATTGTCAAGAAATGAGCGATATAAGCTACACTTGCACTATAAAAAGTTTCCAAACGATGAAGTGGCACATCAAAATAACCCTCCAAAGTATAACTTGTCTCAAAAAAATTGGGAAAAACTTTGTGATTTGTTTAATGATCCTGCATACAAGGTTCGTTTCTTATTCACATCAATTTTGTATTTGTAAGATTTATTTTTCATATTTATGCATAGTAATATTCATATGCCAAGAATGTTTTTATATTTATTTTGCATTCTTATGTAAATGAAGAGGAGGTGTGAGATAAATGCTGGAGTTCGAAGCAAAGTCAGATCCATAACCAAGGATCAAGGGCCTTTGTGGCTAGTCGCTATTCAATGGTAAATTTTTATATTTTAAAAGTTCTTAAACATTATATGTTTTTTATATTATTACCTTTATTTTTAAAAAAATTGTTGTATTTATGTAGCGCAAAGATGACCAAGAACCCAATAGGATAGAAGTTTTTAAAGCGACTCATTATTCTGAGGAAAAAGGATGGTCAACACCAGAGGCTCAAGAGGCTTATGTAAGAATTATAATTTTATTTTTGTTGTAGTATGATTCTTTTAGTTAATATTATTTATCTTAATTGTTAGGAGAAAATGGTGGAGTTAGAATCAACTCCTACTGAGGAAGGAACATAACCTAAGACAATTAATGCTATAATGGATGAGGTCCTTGGTACCCAGTCGGGATACATCAAGGGACTTGGTTATGGACCTAAGCCAACTAAGAATAGCTCAAAAGAAAATATTTCAGAGTTGAAAGAAACTCTAAAAAAAAACACAAGATGAACTTCAAGACTATAAATCAAATTTTAGGCATTTTGAAAGCCAAATTGAAGCAATGAAAAATGCTTTGATAGCTGCTAGAATTCAAGTCCCTATCCCCCAATCTTCAGGTATTTCTTTTCCTTCTCACACTTCTTTTAGCATAAAGCACACTAAATGCCATTGTATAAATCTAGGCATTTAGAATTTAAGACAAATGATTAGACCATTCGACATTATTACATAGTGAAAGAATGCACTTTGTTTAATTTATAATTTTACTTGTGGTTTAAATTTGAGATGAACTTCAACAATATGCTAAACACGCATGATCTTGAAAGTGAGAAAAGCAAGTGTGCTACAAACTGTTTGCTATATTCTCTCTCAATCTGTTATTTTCAATTAAACTAGTGCATTAAAACTTGAGCTTGCTGTGTTAAATTGTTCGTTTTATTTATCTTGCTGTATAACAATTATTGCTACAAATTGCATGCTGTAATATACCTGCGAACTCGAGCTTGCTTGCTGCATCACATTGGTTGTTGTATATTGTTGTATTACAATTACTGTTATAAATTGCTTGCAGTATTACATCAGGGAACTTGAGGTTCTTTATTGTGTTAAATTGTTTGTTATATTTACAATTGCTATATTAAAATTATTGCAATAAATTACTTGTTGTACTATACTTGGGAATTTGAGCTTCTTTGTTGCATAAAATTTGTTTCTGGATTTACAATTGTTATATTACAATTATTGCTACAAATTGCTTGTTGCATTACACCTTGGAACATGAGCTTGCTTATTTTATTACATTGGTTTTGTATTTATGAAATTCATCATGGAAATATATGTGTAGTGCTTTTTAATTGCTGTCTTTTTTACAAAGTCTTGCGATAAGTTGTAGATTATTGCTCCTATTCTCTTTTAATAATAATTTATTATTTTTCTTATCAAATTATGTAATATATTGTATTGATAGTTTGTTAATATTTGTTTATTGCAGTTTCAAGTGACAATAACTCACAATCAACACAATCACCCTCGACTCAAGAATTGGATTGAGAGTTACAATTCAAGCTTGTTCTAGCTATTTCCTTGATTTGGTATATTTTGTTTCAAACTTTGAAACTTATTAGGTGATCTTCATTTTTATTTATATTTCTGAATATTAGACAATTTGGATCTTATTAGCTTTACTTTATTTTAAACAATATTATTTTTATATGATTTACATTGACTTTATTGAAGGTATTAGTTACATTTGAGAACCAATGCAAATGCCGAAACAGTTATGTATATTGCAATATTATTTAAGTGAGATCTTGCATGGATAATACTATTTTTATTTAATTATTTCAGAAAAATATAAATATTATTTATAATTAAAGAAATGTGACACATAATATTGTGACATTAAATATTTCGTCACTATTATAAAATCAAAACATCATGACATTTGAGATTTTATTATGACGTTACTTTACTAATATAGGTGACATTAATTTATGTCACCTACAGCGTGAAGATTTATATTTCGTCACCTAAAATTAAATTTGTAATTATCTTTAGTGACATTTGGGCATTTTTTATGACATTATTATAATATTATAGGTGATGAAAATTTATTCACCTAAAGTGTGACAAATTGATATTTCATCACAAAATACCTAAAATTTTAACTACTTTTAGTAATGTTTAAGAGATTTTTATGACGTTATCATACTACTATTGGTGACGAAAATTTATGTCACCTATACAGTGACAAATTGATATTTTCACACAAAGCCTAATATTTTAACTATTTTTAGTGACGTTTAGGAGATTTTTATGACGTTATTAAACTATCATAGGTGACAAAAGTTTATGTCACCTATAGTGTGATGATTTGATAATTCGTCACTAATATATAAAATTCTATGACATCTTTGGTGATGATATCGATATTTAGTGACGAATTTTTATACTAATTTATGACGCAATCAGATGTCACAAAGAGTAACCATTAGGTGATAGTTTATGTTATTGTCATGTTAGAGTTACGCATAAGTGACGAAAATTATAAGATCGTCACATTTGACCTTTAGCGATGGCGCAAAGGTGACGATCGTCGTGACGATAAAATTTTCGTTACCAAAATCTATTGGTGACGAAAAATTAATATTTTGTGACGTTATTTCATGTGTCATAAATTGCCAAATTTGTTGTAGTGAAACCATGGGTTTTTCATGTTTCAGCTATGGAAACACCCTTTTCCTCTCACCAAATCACCTAGGTTCCTTCATGAAAATTGTTCTTCACCTTAAGAGCTTCATAACCATCCTCATAGTTCAGCCAAAAACTACCAAACGTGACTGCTCTGTTTGCTGGACAGAATCGTTTCTGGTATAGGTAATTGGCAGCCGACGTTTCATGCTCTTTTACATCTAGTTCATGGTTGTATTGGTAAGGTAGATGAAGTATATAATCATAGTTTGGAATAAAAACATATAGGCAACTCACTAGGGTGTTCGGCTATAGTGGGAATTGTGTGGAAATGGTGTTGAATTTTCATGGCTGATGGCAGAAAATAACGATTTGTAGCGTAGTGAACACAACCATATAAATAAGTTAACTAAAATTTGGTCTTGGTGTGTTGCTATGTCATTAGTCATGATGATTTTGAGAATATGACCATGATGTTGTGGGGTGGATGATGAAAATGAATGCTGGCCACAACGTAAACACAGCCATTAATTTTGATTGACTAAAATATATGGTGAGCTGTCTGTGTTCGGCCATAGCAAATATGGCAGAATGATGAAGCTGACTTTGAGAGATGAAAGGTCTAAATTTATGATATGTAAGTGTAATGCACATAACAATGATAAAAATTTGATATATTATTATACAAGAAAAGTTGAGGATTCGGTTATGGGCTATTGTTGAAAGAAATATAGTAATTTTCATATTGAGTGGAAGAGAAGGATAGTAAGAAAAAAATAATAAAGATAAGTTTATATGAGCAATAGTCATAAGAGTAAAAAAAAATAATAATAGATAAAAGTAAATTTTTATTATAAAAAAAATAATTGAAGGAAAAATATAAATAATGAAAAAGGATTATTAGTGAAATGAGAAATGAGAAATAACAAGTGAGATTTAAGAATAAAGGTTAGTCAAGGCTTAGTAGAAAAATGTTGATGTGAATTTTGGGTATTTGATGATGGTAAAATATTGCATAGCATGAATGAAAATTAATTGTGGAATTTAATTTGGAAAATGACTAGTGTTGGATAAGGATGGATGCATTCGACCGAGGCTGCTTGGAGGTGATATCAAGCTGCATTTTATGATTTTAATGTCAAAAAATAATGTAGAAATTAAAAGGAATGCAATGGTGCAATCAGATTTAAGATCCAACTTAAAAGGAAGAAGTTAAGTTTCACTACGAGTAGAAAATATACTGCATAAATAATTGCAGTATACAATGTGCCTGCAATCAAGCATAAATAATAGCTTAAAAATAAGTATTAAGTGAGCTAATATTTTTGGTGAAATTATCTGCAGCCCAAGAATATCGGATTATTAGTGGTGCACTAGAGAAGGTTGACTACGTTAGACAGGTAAGGGATGCGTATGTGGACTGCAAGGATATTTCGAATGCATGATTTTAATGCAAATGATTTTACAAAAATATTTCTGAAATGAAATGCGTTGGAAATTATGGAATTGTGACTGTTTGTGAATTTTGGAACTATGTTGAAATTGTAGGAAAGCTAAGTTATTAGCAGCCATTATGCTGTTGAAATTTCTTAGAAAATTCTTTAAAAACATCATGAAAAATTTTCATGCATATTTGAATACTTCCCTAGCCTTGAAATGATGAAATTAATATTTTTTGTAAAACATGAGTATATCGAAAAATATTATTTAAATATTCATGTTACCGACTTTCATGAAAGATAGGTTACTGAAAATTCCTCCTACATGTCTTACTGTATATGAAGTGGTTTATAAAGTGAAAAGTGGAAAAGTGAAAAAGTGAATATTTTATAAATTATTTTCCATAAATATTCACCATATGATTTAATATACTTTTATGGATTGACTGAAGATTTTACTTATTTTATTGATTTTCATAAAGGTAATGTTATTGTGTGAATATTGTTTGAGGTTGAAATGTTTTTTAAATGTGTTCCATAGTGAACCAGTGTGTTTATAGAATTATTTTTATTTTGGAAAATAAATATTATTATTTTCCATAAAGTATATAATTACCAGAAAATGATTTTTCAGAAGTATTGAAATTGAATTTCTCGAAAGGAAAGCATGGAAATGTGAGTATATGTGTTTTACGGTGAAATGGAATATTATAGAATTTATTAATATAGTGTAAATATTTTATGACACTGTTTTCACCGTACTGTATGTTGTGATTTATAACTTTATGGATTCTTAATGATATTATCTATTTTATTAAATCCCATAAAGGTGATGAGATTTAGTATACACTGTTTTGAGACTGATAGGCCTCGTATAATGTTGATATGTGCTATGTAATATGTAATATGTGATATGTACAGACTGTGTGAAGATGTTGATATTGATCCTGTCTTCAGCGTCGCAGTTGACACCTGGTCAGTGTACGACCGAGAACATTTATAGACTATGGTCATAGATCTCGCGTGTTTACTGATACTGTTCCCTATGAGGATTATAGTATGATATATTGAGGGTGTTGCCTCAGTCTCCACCATTTTTATGATATGAAATGATGATTTCAAAAGGATGATGATATTACATGATGAATGGAATTTTGTGAGTCTTAAACGAAATGAATAATGACTTTTACACAGTTAGTTTACTATACTTTATGACTAGAATACTGTTTATGCGATTTTAGTGATATATGCAATATGTGATATGTTTTCAAGAAGGAAATGGAAAAGTGTTAATTTAATATTCTTTTATGATTAATTTGAATATTAAATTATATGACTAAATGTTTTATATGTTGAAAGTATTGATTTGAAATGCATATGAGATATTATGAGAAAAGTGATTTATTTTCAAAAATCAATACTTACTCCCTATAGTTGCTTCTAGGTTCTGGGACAAGACAGGTATTTCAAAATACCTTCCTTACTCCATCCGGATCCCTAACTGACTATGGTATCCTTCCTATTAGGGTTCTTAGTACACCTATAGGAAAATAAAAGATTTTATTACGTATATATTTTGAAATATCAGGATTTGGATACAGATCCTTTACTGAGCTGTGGTTTGCTCACTCCTTTACTTTTATCATCCACATATTAATTTCATAAATTGCATAATTCACTTATCCGTGGATTAGCTGTGCTTTGTTGATCCCGAGAGAAGTATTGTGGATCTTGGAGGTACTATGTTTATATTTATATGTTCAGACAGTTTTACACAGTATTACTTTTTATAATTTAAATTCAAGGGATGTAAATTAATTCGTACTGTTGTGAATGTTAATTTTTAGTAAATGAATATGGTTTAAAGTTATTTACTATTGTAGATGAATAGTGTTAAAGACATCACAGATAGCCTAACCAACCGTAATTTATGTGTAAAATATGTGTTATACTGTACATTTGGACTACTATAATATATGTCAATTTAAAGCTAACAGATAGTAAGACTGTTAATATAATGTGCATGTGATGAATAGTTGTAGATATTAGGATTGCTTATATGATGTCTAATTGATGTGGTTGATGTGGATTGTGGAAGTGATTGATATGTTGTGATGTATGAAATGAGTGTAACTTGCAAGTGGTTTGAGCTGGGAAAATCTCTTAATATAAGGTCAATTTGATTTCTAGGCAAGAAAATGTTGTGGAGTAAAAATGATTGTTACTTGCCTTATAAGTTAATTAAATTCACTCGTGAAGTAAATATAAGTTACTATAGTTGGAGTATAATAAAAAGATTAGTGAATTTCGCTTAGTGACTACATTGATATTGAATACAAACCATAAATCAAAAAAGAAAAATTTAATTTGTAAATTTGTAATATAGAATTTATGTAAGATCGTTAATGTACGTCACGGCCTTCAGGTCGTGACAATATGTCTTTGTGTCAGAACCATTTCCTGCCTTGGCCTTTAATAGGCGTTCTTCTAGCCTCATTAGAAAGCAAAATTTCTTCCATTAATTCCCTTAATCATGGCTGCTTTCATGGGATATTAGACAGATTTTTTTGATTGATTTTATGATTATTTTCCGTTTATATGTTGATTTATTCTCATTATTTTTTATAACCACTCCCTTGGTCAACTCTTACTTAGTTTTAGTGGGATTTGGTTGAAAGTTTGAGTTGGTACATGGGGTTTGCTTAGGGTGTTTTGGATGGGGTTATTAGGGTTTTGCATGCTGTTCATGGGCCTTAAAGGGGTTTGCATGTGTTGCGACCCGCGACCTCTACTTCTTATCAAATAACAAGAAATTTTCAACTAACTTTTTCCTCACATACGTTTTGGTTAGACTCGTCCATCAATGTTATCCTTTTTCTTATATACTTTATTCTTATAATATGATATCAGTTTCCTACATGCATTGAAATTTCATATATTCTTATGAGTCAACTAAATCAGGATCTCAAATAACTTACATATCCTATATCCCCAGAACATACACTAATGTAATATTGTACTATACAATCGTCGAAGTACATAGCCTACTGATTATACCTTCAAAGGATAATTGGGAAGCGTAACTCGAAGGTATACTAGATGATCCCAAGTAAGCTCCTCTCTATCTGGAGCGGGATTTACTTCAAATAGTCTGATAAATAGTTGTAAAGGAGTGAGTTTACGCTCAGTAAGAAATATATGTAAAAGAGCGTACTATGTCACTATATGCAGTTTTCCTGCTGGGCTCTATAATGTCATGTAAAATCATTATAAAACATATACCATATTCAAGTAAATCATCTCTTTCAAATACTTTCATGGATCTCAAATCACGTGAAATCACAAGTGCAAATACAAATAACTTCAAATACTTTCACATGCTTGCAAATACTTTCAAATAGATGGGGGATAATTAACTTCCAATAGAATCATGCACCAAGTAATTCTCATAAGGATACAGCAAATATATCCCGTAAGGGATAATCCATACGAGATCTCATAAGGATACCACAAATATATCCCGTAAGGGATAATCCCATGAGATACCAAATAAGTGGCGTACCCACGTATGGGCCAGGGATCATCCCCAAAGCCGAATACAAATAAGAGACATATGGCCATTGTCTATAGACTATAGTGAACACTAGTCAAGTGACATATATGGCACTGAGGACCGGACTAAGGTTTCTTAGCCAAGTACAAATACAAATAATATGCATGATCATTAGGGGAATCCACGGTCACTAAAACTTTTGTTATGTAGCTTTAGCAAATACAAGTATACTTTCTTGAAATAGGTTTCAAACCTCTTTTTCCAAAGTAGGCAGTCGACTGGTCTTTATGGCAGTCAGCTGCTACACCGTATATCTATTTATTGAATTTAATTTCTTTTAAATTCAAATATTTCAAAATCTGAAAACATATGGGGGAAGTCGACTGGTCACATATAGCAGTCGACTAGTTTTGAAACAAAATGCTTTTCGAGAATTAGCAGTCGACTGACTCCTTGGCAGTCGGTTGTTTTCGCAAACAGAATGCTTCTAAAAATAGGGCAGTCGACTGGCTCCTTAGGCAGTCGGCTGATTTGAAACAGAATGTTTTCTGAGAAATAACAGTTGACTGGCTTATATAGCAGTCGACTTGTTTGTCTCGGTTTTCGAAAATCTACTCTTTGGTTGTCTTTAGGCAGTCGGCTGCTACTTAAGGCAGCTGGCTGCTCCTAGCATTTTTGTAACTAGGAGGAAAAACCCGAAATGTAAACTTCCTGCATTAAACCAACTTGTACTTCTCCCCAAAACAATTAAAAACATGCAGACATAGCCACCTTACGTCCATTACATAAATTCTTTACCTCAATTGCCAATAATCCTCAAGCTTAGCTGCAATTCAACACCTTTCCTTTTCAACCCTTTAAGGCTGCATGATTCATAACAATTTCAAACCTTTAAGAAACTTCTACAATTAGGCTATGCTAACTTTACACAACTCCATACCATGGACAAAATCAGCTAAAATCATTTAAATCTCTTACCTTTGCTATCCACCAGCATTGATAGCAAATTCAATCTCTCCAATCCCTTTGATTCAGCTCTTCATATTACAGGTATGAATAGAGCTAGTGATAAGGATCGATTTTCGTTACAAATGCTTAATGATTCGATGGAGGAACAAGGTAGTTTGTCAAGGAAGTTAGAATGGAAAACTTAAAGGAATTTGGAGGAAACAAAAGGAAGAGAGAAATGGGGCTGTAGACTTGGAGAGGAAGAACAGGATGACTCATGCCATTTCATTTAATGCATAGCTATCCCTCTCATCAATTCAGCCACTGACCCCTTTTGACCTCTTGACTATTTGACCATTCATCTCTTTTATTCCATCCATGTCCCATACATCATTTACTCTTCAAATTCTCATACTTATTTTATCATTTTAGATTGTAATACTTTACAATTATGGGAAAATTACAAGAAAATTGGGGATTTCACATTCTCCCCACCTTAGAAAATTTGGTCCTCCAAATTTAAATAAAGCTACGTCTCAAATAATTCAGGATACCTCTCCTTCATTAAGTTCTCTATCTCCCATGTAGCTTCTTCCGTAGTATGATATTGCCAAAGGACTTTAACTAAGGATATCGTCCTAGACCTTAGCACTTTCTGCTTTCTATCCAAGATCTGAACCAGTTTCTCTATGTAACTCATGTCTTCCCGAATCTCTAACGGTACGTATTCTACGACTTGAGATGGATCCGGATTATACTTCTGAAGCATCGACACATGAAAGACATTGTGTATTTCCGATAGCTCCGGAGGTAGTGCCAACCTATAGGCAACATCTCCCACATGATCTAAGGCCTCAAATGGCTCGATGTAGTGAGGATTAAGCTTACCTCTTCGGCCAAATCTCATAATCCCTTTAGATAGAGAGACTTTCAAGAACACCGAGTCTATAACCAAAAACTCAAGTGGCCTTCGTCGAGCATCTGCATAACTCTTTTGTCGACTCTGAGTTGTCTTAAGTCTTTGACAAATTAGCTTAATATCCTCAGAGGCTTGCTCGACCAAATCTGGAGCTAACAACTTACGCTCGCCCACTTCTTCCCACCCAATCGGAGATCGACACCTTATACCATATAAAGCTTTATATGGTGCCATCCTGATACTTGAGTGATAGCTATTGTTATAAGCAAACTCAGCCAATGGCAGATGGTTGTCCCATGAGCCTTTAAAATCCAAAGCACATACTCTTAACATATCCTCGAGTGTCTGAATAGTGCGCTCGACTGACCATCAGTCTGTGGATGGAAAGCTGTGCTAAAATTCAATTGAGATCCCATGGCCTCTTGAAAATGTTCCCAAAAATGAGAAGTAAACTTGGAATCTCTATCAGATGTTATGCTCACTGGAACTCCATGTAGTTTGACAACTTCTTTCACATACAAATCTGCCAAAGCACTAAGTGTATCCGTAGACTTCATAGGTAGGAAGTGAGCTGACTTAGTTAGTTTGTCCACGATTACCCAAATACCATCATGATTCCTCTTGGTCCTGGGCAATCCCATAACAAAATCCATCGTAATGTGTTCCCACTTCCACATAGGTATAGGCAGAGGATGTAGTAAACCTGCTGGTCTTTGGTGCTCTACCTTAACCTACTGACATGTGAGACACTTCGCCACAAATTCTGCTATGTCCCTTTTCATGCCAGTCCAACAATACACCTTGCGAAGATTATAATACAACTTCGTATTTCCTAGATGCAACTTGTATCTAGTGGCATGTGCTTCTATTAAAATCAAGTTCCTCAACTCCTTATCATTAGGAACACATATACGGTTATTAAATCTTAAAATTCCATCGCTCAAATATTGAACTCCGAGAGGATACCTGACTGGATCTGATTCACAGCCTCAATACATTGAGCATCCTCCCTCTAAGCAATCCGGATTCTATCCATCAATTTTGGCTCAATCATCAAACTAGCTATCATCCCAAATTGCTCATGAGGTGTAACATTTAAATTGAGGCTTGCAAACTGTTCAAGTAACTCATACTCTCTTACCATCATGTACGATACTATACCTACATGCTTCCGGCTCAGAGCATCCGCCACCACATTGGCCTTTCCCGAGTGGTACAAGATCTCACAATCATAATCTTTCAAAAGCTCGAGCCATCTTCTCTATCTCACATTCAATTCTCTCTGAGAGAACAAATACTTCAAACTTTTATGATTCGTAAAAATCTGAAATTTCTCACCATACAAGTAATGCCTCTAAATCTTCAGAGCAAATACTACTGCAGCTAGTTCCAAGTCATGAGTTGGGTAGCTCTTCTCATGGTCCTTTAATTGTCGAGAATCATATGTTACTACCTTACAATGTTACATTAACACACACCCTAAACCTTGTCCTGAGGCATCACTATACACCGAAAATCCTCCAGAACCACTAGGAATGGTGAGGATAGGTGCAGTTGTCAGCCTACGCTTCAACTCTTAAAAGCTACGCTCGCAGGCATCATTCAATTCAAACTTCATCTCTTTGCGCGTTAAGCGTGTCAAGGGAGCAGCTAACCTTTAGAAACCCAAATCTTCGATAGTAGCCAGCTAGACGCAAGAAACTCCTAATCTCTGTAACCATTTTCAATCTCTCCCATTACACTACAGTTTCAATCTTTGATGGATCAATCGAAACTCCTTCCTTATTGATTATATGGCCCAAAAAGGAGATTTGATCTAGCCAAAAATCACCCTTATTTAGCTTAGCATACAATCCCCGATCTCTGAGGTTTTGCAAAACTATCTTCAGATGCTGCTCATGCTCTTCCCGAGATCTTGAATACACCAATATGTCATCGATAAAGACAATGACAAACTGGTCCAAATATTGTTTGAACATGTCATTCATCAAGTTCATAAAAGCCGCGTGTGCATTAGTTAATCAAAACGGCATCACTAGGAATTCATAGTGACCATGCCATGTCCTGAATGCTGTCTTAGGGATATCTTCACTCCAGATCTTCAATTGATGATATCCTGACCTCAAGTCTATCTAGGAAAAGACTTGTGCACCTCGAAGCTGATAAAAAAGATCGTTAATCTTGGGAAGTGGATACTTATTCTTGATCGTCACCTTATTTAACCATCGGTAGTCAATGCACAACCTCATACTACCATCTTTCTTCTAGACAAATAGTACAGGAGCACCCCAAGGAGATACGCTAAGTCCTATGAACCCCTTATCTAGTAACTCCTGAAGTTGCTTCTTCAATTCTTCCAATTCTACTAGTGCCATCTGATAGGGAGGTCTCGAAATGGGCTCAGTCCCCGACACTAAATCGATAGTAAACTCGATCTCCCTATCCGGAGGAAGTCTTGGAAGATCATATGGAAACACCTTAAAAAATTCCATGACCACTCCAATTTCATGAAGTTCGGGACGTTTCTGTCTTACGTCCACTACATACGCTATAAATCCTTAACATAACAAATATATATTCTATTACTTCAATTTCAAATAATTCAATCATTAAACATACTTTTGTATTAAGTATTTGCAAAATTTACAATATAGCTAACGGGAGAAGAAAAGATCACACTTTTTGCATGACAATCTAATATCACATAATTCTTAGCTAACCAATCCATTCCTAATATGACATCAAATCCATACATATTTAGTAGGATTAGGTCAGCTATTGATTCTCTTTCTCCTACCCGTAGCTTACAACTACGATACACTATGTCCGTCATTTGAGATTCCTTAAAGGGAGTACTTATTTGCAATAATTGTCCTAAGGATTCAGGCTCAATAGGTAACTTCATAGCAATTTTAGGTGAAACAAAAGAGTGTGTAGAGTTTGGATTAAATAATGCAAGGACATATGTATCATAAAGGTAAATCTCACCCTGTATCATCTTAGATGAAGCATCAGCTGACTCCTTATCTATGGCAAATACCCGACCTTGAGTCATCGGTGTCTTTCCCTTCTCTGCAACAGTGGCCTTAGGCTGTGGTTGAGGGGTCTTCTCCGATTCTTTAGGCACCCTTTGATTTATCTTGGAACAATCCTTTATCGTATGTCCTTGTTCACCGCACCAATAACAAGCCCCACTCGCAAACTGGCAAGGCTGTGCCCCGTGGAATTTCCCGCAATGCTCACATCTTTGCATTGTACTCCTTGGTGAGCTAGTGGTACTACCTGCCGAATATCGAGATCTGTCATCATTTATCTTGATCCCGGTAGATCTAGGAGTCCCTGTACCATAATCATCATAACTCCCAAATTTTCAGTATATTTCCATATAACCATTTAATTAAAGCAAAAGTCATTTTCTTACAATTTATTTGCTTACCTATCGAGGCTTTCTCATCTGACTTCCATTTCATTAGCTCTTTACCTTTCCTCTTAGCTCGAAAGTCAGCCTGATGAAATTCATAGTCCTACTCACACAGTTAGCCTTACGGATTGTCTCTTCGTATATCGTGATATCCATAGGATATAGCTTGGACTTGATGGAAGGTCTTAATCCCTCCATAAACCTGTAGTTCTTATGCTCCTCTCTCCTCAACACTTTCAGATCAAATCTGCTCAATGTAGTGAACTTTGACTCGTATTGACTAATCGTCATATTTCCCTTAGTCAAGTTCAAAAATTCTACCTGTAACCTCCTCTGAGCAGTGCGTGGGACGTATTATTCATTAAATGCTTCTAAAAATATATCCCATGTTACCTCTGAATGTCTAGCCTCTAACATCGTCTGAATGGCCTGCCACCAGGGTTCTGCCTCGTCTACTAACAAATAGGCAGCCAATGCCACCATTTCTCTCTCGGTACAAGTCATATACCCGAATGATTTAGTGACCACCTTCACCCAATTCTCTGCGGCCAACGAGTCACTGTCCCCCTTAAACTTAGGCAGATCCAGCTTCTTAAATTCCTTAATCAAGGCAACGTTACAATAAGCTGTGGGATCCCACCTCTCAATTACTGGGACTGGTGGGGGCCGTACCGTAGGAGTAGGAGGTACTGTAGGTGGAGCTGTTGGTGCACTAGTAGTCACATTCTGGAAGTTCGACATAAATTGTGTGAACATCGCGCCCATATTCTCCATATGCTTCTCCATCTTAGCTAGCCTAGTGTCCGGGCTATGCGGTGAAGATGGAGCAGAAAACTGTGTTGGGGGCTATTCCTGTAACAACCCAAATCCATAGTATAACATAATATTTACTTATAAATCTCACTTACTTACCGGTTGGGCTGTCTATGATGCTTAACCATCCATTAATCACTTTTCTAAAATTAGTACTCTTATTCATCGTACCAATATGAAAATATGCATTGTTACATTATTTCCTTAAGATATATATATACACATTCCCTTCTACTCAAAGTAGTATTGTACAAATTCACTGAATATATAAAAGAAAATCATATACCTTCGATATCGAAAGTCTGTTGACTCTAGCAGTCGATAATCTCTGGAAGGTAATTCTCTTAATCCAAGATCAACAATCTGTGGAGTGGAAAATAAGGGGTGAGCGACAACGTGCTCAGTATGGAAGGTGTAAACTGCTTTATAAAAATAAAAAATATATTCCACAAAACGTTTATTTTTCCTAACAACATACCCAGCAGGAAAACAGTGTATATAGTAACCAGCCTTTAATATTTAAATCACTGGCTAAACAGTTTACAATATAGTATAGAAAACAGTAAACAAAAATCGATAAGTTGAGATTAGGCATCACCCTACAATTAAATCATGCTATCCTCGTTCCCCAAAGGAACATAGTAATCATCCTCCCAGGGATGCAGTAGATCTATTGTAACGACCCGTTACCACATTTTTCACGTATTTCTTTACAACTTTTCTGGTTGGGCTGTCTGTGATGCCATTAACATTCTACAGTGATAGTAATAAATAATAAACATTTACTTAACAAATATGGAATGTGAAATTTTTTTCATATTTCCTTACATCTGACATCCCCTATTGTCTTTATTTCAATAAAGTAGTACTGTACACATATGTTTGAAACGTAAAAGAGAAGTGGTTGTACCTGTCATATTTGACATAGTTTGCCCTAGCACTTTATATGTAGCTATATCCATCTGGAAGCTAATTCTCTAACTCCGTGTCTTTTTATCTGTGGAGTTAAAACAAAAAGGGGTGAGCGAACCACGCGCTCAGTAAAGGAAACGTATGCTGCTTTATATAAAGCAAAACTATATGCCACAAAGCATTTATTTTTCCTAAAATCATACCAAGTAGGAAAATGGTGGATATAGTAAACAACCCTCTCAATGCACCATTCAAATCACTGGCTAAACAGTTTACAATATAATGTAGTAAACAGTAAATAGGATTCAATAAATCCTCTCAGTAAATAGAAATTAGTAAGTTGAGACTAGGCAACAAACAAATCATGCTCTCATTGTTCCCCCAGGAACACAAGTCGTCCGCTTTTGGAGGAATATTTCTTAATTTCATCATTTTCTCAAAATGATTTGCTTTCCAAAAAGGTTTTATATTTTCTGTTGACAAACATAATAAAAATAGCCCAAATTTTCATAAAACTTTACTCCTGAGAAAATATGAGTTAAATTGGCTCGCCCATGTTCAGCTCGCCCATGGTCAACTCGCCCATAGCGGCTTACCCATGGTCCGTTCGCCTATTGTGGTGAACTAGTGCTCGCCCGCCAACCTTAGAATTTAAAAACAAGTTAAACTGGCTCGCCCACAGCGGCTCGGCCATGGCCAGTTCGCCCATTGTGGCATTGCCTATAGTCAGTTCGCTCATTATGGCATTGCCCATGGTCAACTCGCCCAATGCAACACTTCCATGGTCAACTCGCCCAATGTGGCACTTCCATGGTCAACTCGCCCATTTTTATTAAAACAGGGTCGCTCTCCCAAAATATTATAAAAGGGTTCGCCCACTTTGGCTCGTTCGGAATTTTCTTAACAAAGGGGTCGCCTGCCCCAAAACATCATAAAAGGGTTCAGCCAATTTGGCTCGCTCGGATTTCTATTAAAACAAGGGTCGCTCGCCCAAAATATCATAAAAGGGTTCACCCACTTTGGCTCGCCCGCCCTTTAGCAGTTCGCCCAAATCAAAACGATTTATCAAATTAATGCATGTCATAAACCAAAACAATTTCTCATTTCATAAAATTTAACTCCGCAGGACATGCATTCAGTTCACACACATCTCCCTTACCTGGTGTCATAACGTCTAGGTCCGTGAACCTAACCGCTAGACTTTAAAATTCAAGGAGTCGCCACCAACCATTCAAACCTAAGGTGTGATTGGTCACCTATTCTTGTCTAAGGATAAGGCATGGTCTACGTTCAAAGAATCTAGGGTTCGGGAGTACGGTTACGTGTGGGGAAGGATTAGCACCCCCACAACGCCTATTCTAAAATGGTACCACTTAGTTTTAAGTTTAGTCTAAATTTGCCTTTATGTTTGTATTAGTTTAGATAATTAAATATTGGGAAAGTTTCTAAGACTATTCCATCAATCTGGCTCAAATCTTAGAAACTCCCCTCACCTCAAGATGTTCAAGGAGTACCAATCGACTTTCTTGAACTCCATCGTCGGATTGATTGAGTATATTATGGAATTCTTATCTTTAAATATTTTCTAATCTTATTCTTCTTATTGTATTGTTTTAATTCTATTATTTTATATTTTTAAAAATAAACATGACATATGGGTTATTGACAATTCTTCTTAAGTATCCCATCAATCTGGCTCAACCGAAGAAGAATCCTCTCACCTAGAAATTCCAAGGAGTACCAATTGACTTTCTTAGAATTTCATCATCGGCATATGTCATACTTACTTCCTTTATTATCATCCCATTACCTTATTATGGTATTATTTTATATTTCTTTATTCTCGATTCGTTATTTTATTTTATTTCATTATATCTTTAAAGTGAACATGAATTATGTTTTCTTGAAAATTCTCCTCAAGTATTCCATCAATCTGGCTCAACTCAAGAAGAATCATCTCACCTAGAAATTCCAAGGAGTACCAATTGACTTTCTTGGAGTTTCATCCTCGGCATAATCCATATTCATCCTTAGTAACTAATTTTATTATTTCCTTATTCAATCTTTATTCTATTTATTCTTATTTGCATTTTTTCTAAGTTAATTTATTTTATTATCTTATTTATTTATCTAATGTCTATCATACTAAACATATAAAACATAAAATATATTATACAAATATCATAGAAATTAAACTAAACAAATCATATCAACATACAAATTATTTATTCAATATGTATTAATCAAATATTATCAAAGTAATTAAATCATGCAACATTAGTATTTTAATATACAAATTATTAATCCGATATTAATTAACTATCAAACCATCTTATTAAATTATTGACCAATTAATATAATAAAACAAAAACTTACATAGGCAATAATCTCACCTCTTGTTGGCTTTTTTTCTTTTCCTTTATATTCCTTTTTCCACGTGTTCTCTTACTATAACTTTTCTTTAATATTTCCAAAGTGGTGTGCCTCAAGCATTTTCACAAAGCTTTCCTATTTTCTTGCAACAATCATCAAGAGCAACACAAACAGAGGCTGTGCAAACATCCATGTGATGGGTCGGCAACCTGCAGTAGCTGTGCGGTGACTGGGCTCGCAACAATGGTGCAAGAGGCAGGCAGAAAAATGAGCTGACAGAACAGCAGCGGCGGTGATCGGGTTCCGTCCTTGATTTCCCCCGGAGTCCCCTTTTTATAATAAAAAATTTATTTGAGTCCTAATACAACTCTATCTATTCTATTAATTATCTCCTATTTTTAACATTTTATCTATTTCTTATATTAATCCTAATCTAACTCTATCAAATTTAATATTAATCCAAATAATTATCCTAAAAAATCTAATTATCTTATCCTAAAATTATTTTTATTTTTATTTCTTTTTATCTTTTCTCTTTTTTTTATTATTCCTAAATCTTATTTTAATTTTTAAATTAATGCTAATTCTAAATCTAAAAATTCTAATTTATTTCTAGCCTAATTCTAAATTGTTTAATTAAAATACAATGTCACTCAACCCAATTAATTATTTATACAAATCAAGACCCCGAACAAAATAAGGTGTCTACAGCTGCCTCTCTTTGTGCATTTACTGTGAAATAGTAATTGCACAAAGACATAGACACGTATTTTGTCTGACTTCTCCTTTTTTTTAATTTTTTTTTCAAAAAGCTCCCTCTAAACAGGCAGGCAGTCAAACTTTAAAATCTTGTCCAAAAAGCTCCCCCTAAACAGGCAGGCAGTCAAACTTTAAAATCTTGTCCAAAAGCTCCTCCTAAACAGGCAGGCAGTCAAACTTTAAAAATCTTGTCCAAAACCTTTGATTTTTTTGAAAATTTTAGGAAACTCCTCTAAAACTTTTCTTATCAAAATTTGGAATCTTGGGAAACCCCTCCAAAACTTCTTTTTTGTCCAATTTTGAAATTTTAGGAAACCCCTCTAAAATTTCTTTACTTGTCAAATTTTGAATTTTAGGAAACCCCTCTAAAATTCCTTTCCTTGTCAAATTTTAAAATTTTGGGAAACCCCTCCAAAACTTTTTTCTTGTCAAATTTTGAATTTTAGGAAACTCCTCTAAAACTCCTTTTCTTGTCAAAATATGAAATCTTGGGAAACCCCTCCAAGACTTCTTTTCTTGTCTGATTTTGAAATTTTGGGAAATCCCTCTAAAATTTCTTTACTTGTCAAATTTTGAATTTTAGGAAACCCCTCTAAAATTCCTTTCCTTGTCAAATTTTAAAATTTTGGGAAACCCCTCAAAAAAATTTTTTTTTTCTTGTCAAATTTTGAATTTTAGGAAACTCCTCTAAAATTCCTTTTCTTGTCAAAATATGAAATCTTGGGAAACCCCTCCAAAACTTCTTTTTTGTCCAATTTCAGAGATTTTATGCAATTTATCCTACTCAAGCAATTGCAATTTATCCTCTCCATGTAATGCCATTCATGCAATTTATCCTATTCATGTAATATCATTCATGCAATCTATTCTATTCATGTAATGTCATTCATGCAATCTTACTCACACAATTTGTTCTGTTCATGTAGTGTTTTCTTCGAAAAGTATTTCAACTTCAATTGTGGCAATAACAAGGTTTTTCTTTATCAGTCCATCTCATGCATTCTTCTCTTTTCATTTGTCATCTTGTCCTTATATTTCCTATTTCTTTCCTCATTTTCCTTCTTCCATTTTTTCTCTCCCAATGAAGCTCTTGTCTTTGTGCCCTCTATATCTTATTTTATCCCTTGTTTCTTCTTTCACCTTTATTCACTCTTTCTTTTTCATTGGTTTTTCTTAATTTCCATTTTCTGTTCATCCATAAGTTTTCTTTTCTTTCATTTTCCTAAATAATATAGGAGTCTTTCACATATTTTGCCAAGCAAACATTCACTATCATTCCAATTTCAAGATTAATGCAACAAAATTTCTCAATCCCTTAAGGTAAGGATATAACAAAGAAATGATAGATGAAAAGAAAAGGAATGGTATTATTCACATTTGGAAAGATTTAACAAGAAATTGCCAAGCATAAAAGGAAAGTAGGCTTGAATGAAAAGTAAGAATTTTCAAGATTAAATAATAGTATCCAAATAACAACAATTCAAACAATTTTGATCAATGAATACAAAATTCCCTTCAAAAGTCCATCTTGTCTGATCATGTTGAGTTCATCAAAATATCCTCTTGCCTTAGTATCATTGACATCCAGTTTTTCTTGTATCTAAGCCGCCTGTTCAGGTTTTCAACTTAGATGTACTCCATTGATCCAAACCGCCCTTTTTGGGTTTTCGATCTAAATCCTCCTTTCATTTTTTCTCTTTTTTTCCTTTTTTTTCTTTTCTTTTCTTTTTTTTTCTTTTTCATTTTCTTTTCTTTCTTTTTTTTTTAATTTATTTCTCTTCATTTTCAACTTCATTGTCCTTGATGAAACTTCTCTTATTTGTTCTCCATTTTGATTCATGCCCCAACATCAGATATTTCTTCACCCAATTTAATGCTCACATGGATCTATGAGAGTCTTCAGAATCCCACTTCTTCCATCTAGAGAAATCTTTTTCCTTATCTTGATTTGCTTGTCCTACTTCCATCCAAAGGATTATCATCTCATAGTGTAAATATGCCTTCATTCAACACATGATTCTTCAATAGGAGTACTCATATTTGATCAAAATGGACTTTTAAGGCATGTAATATAGGCTTAGGTGAAGGTTTATGAAAGAAAGGATGATATAGGCCCAAAATAAGTGTTTCAGGGTTTATCAAACCAAGAATCATTTTTCATGAATCGACTTTTGTCCCATTCTAATTTGCTTTCTCTCTCCTTTTTTATTCAAATGTGACTAGGGTTTTCACTTTCTTGATTCAAACCCTCTTTCCTTCTTCATTCTCTTTTTCTTTTTTGTTCTCTTTTTTTTTCACAAAAGGTTTTTTTTTCTTTGCCCCTTTTTTATTTTTACTTTGCCCCACAAATCTTTCATCTTCTATTTTCTTTGCCCCCCAGTGTGGAGGGTGATTCTTGGTGGGTTACATCAAAAAGAATATAATAGGCTCAAAAGGGGTGATCAATGGATAATTTAACTCACGCTTGAAAGGTAGTGAAAGAAGGCCATTTCTCATCTCAATACAAGTACTCTCATTAAAGGTCATCTATTGAACAGAGACAAACTCATTAGAACTTCATGTAGAGATTCACCTTTACTCGTAACATTCTATAGGTGAAGATTTCAGACAAATATCTTCTATTCTCTTCTTGCTTGAACAATCTTAGCAAATTGGAAACCCATTCAACCAACCAAAGCAACTCTTTTAGAACTGAATTTTATACTCATTGCCATCATCATTATCATGTTCATTATTTGGATACTTTTAAGCTTGGTAACAATGTAGAGAATATGGGTATTGATGTTTGGCATTAAAGAACAAGATTGGAATGAGGAATTAAGAAATATGCATCACACTAATCCTTTATTAAAAATGAAAACAAATGAAAACTGGCCCAATACATAAAAGAATTCTTAATGCCTTTTGGGCTTAGGCACTCCTATATTACCTAAGAAACTGAAATGTCCTAAGATGAATGAAATTAGAAACAAAGAAACAACCATAATCTTCAAGTTAGTGAATCAATCAATATCATTCAGTTTCTTCCATCGCATCAACCGCTACCATTTGTGTGATCTGGTAGAAGATTATCATTCATATTTGGATCATTCTTTGTTCCAAAACTCAAAATTCCAGCATTGACAATTGCTTGGACTTTCCTCTTCAAGCCCATACAATTCTCAATAGAGTGTCCAACATTGTCATTATGATAGGCACACTTTGCATTAGGATCATACCACTTTGGGTAAGGAGGTTTCAAGGGTTCTATATAAATAGGGGCAATAAGATGACTTTCCACCAACTTTGGGAATAGCTCAGCATATGTCATGGGTATAGGGTCTATGGTAACATTTCGGCTAAGTCAGGTGTTCCTTTGGTCATTAGGTGGGAAAGTGGGGTTTGTTGAGGCTGTAGGAGTTTGTCGAGGGAAAACAGGTTGATATGTGTTTTGGGGATGAGTTTGTGGGTAAGATGGGGAATAGGCGTAATTCACTGAAGGTGGGTAAGGGGTATAGGAGCAACGTGAGTTATTGGAGACAGCTTGTGCATCTTCTTCCTTCTTCTTTGAAAACCCATTCTCTTGCTATCATTCATAGACGCTTCAATCTTATCACTCTTGAGGGCATTTTCAATAGCTTCACCTGTTAACACCATGCCTGATGCAATTTTGATACCTTAAGTGCCACAATTAAGTTGAAATTATATTTCATGTGGTGATATGTTTATGCACAAAAAATGAATGCAGATGGAATGCACTTAGGTCTACTAATCTCTCTTCGCAATCAAAAGTATGTTCATGCTCATGATAAGACAAGTGCAAAGTTATGTGAATGAGCTGTTATGCGATGCAAAATCAAACACAACTATGTAAGACTTAATGATATAAACAAACTCTTTTTTTTGTTTTTTTATTTTAAAAATGAAAAAAAAAACTATATTTTTTATTTTTTTTTGTAAAAACAATGTAAAAAAGAGGAAGTAAAACTTATTCCTTCATGTGCCCTATCTTAGGTTTGCGTCTACACTCCAATCTAATATGGTTCCACCCTAAGGCTAAGCCTTATGTTTCATTACATGTTGGGTTTGGATAATTCAAGGTCTAAAGGTTCCCAAATTGTTCCTCACTATCATCCACACAGGACTAGTAAGGCACCCAATCCTCACCCATTATAGGTTATAAACGGAAAGGTTCAATCTGAGTGGGAGTATTTTGCTAGCCTATGTGGAGGTTATCACCTCACGAAAGCGTAGTTATTTTACTTCCTCCTAAAAAAGGAAGAGCCCGGGTTGAGGGCTTATGCAAATGCAAGTGTTGTGTGTGTTGAAGGAATGAATTAACATTTTATTATACATTTTCCAAATACTTCTAGGCAAACTTAGACTAATCTTCAAACTAATCTTTGGCCTGACTCTCTAAAGTCCCCAGTGGAGTCGCCAAGCTGTCGTAACGTCTAGGTCCGTGAACCTAACCGCTAGACTTTAAAATTCAAGGAGTCGTCACCAACCATTCAAACCTAAGGTGTGATTGGTCACCTATTCTTGTCTAAGGATAAGGCATGGTCTACGTTCAAAGAATCTAGGGTTCGGGAGTACGGTTACGTGTGGGGAAGGATTAGCACCCCCACAACGCCCATTCTAAAATGGTACCACTTAGTTGTAAGTTTAGTCTAAATTTGCTTTTATGTTTGTATTAGTTTAGATAATTAAATATTGTGAAAGTTTCTAAGACTATTCCATCAATCTGGCTCAAATCTTAGAAACTCCCCTCACCTCAAGATGCTCAAGGAGTACCAATCGACTTTCTTGAACTCCATCGTCGGATTGATTGAGTATATTATGGAATTCTTATCTTTAAATATTTTCTAATCTTATTCTTCTTATTGTATTGTTTTAATTCTATTATTTTATATTTTTAAAAATAAACATGACATATGGGTTATTGACAATTCTTCTTAAGTATCCCATCAATCTGGCTCAACCGAAGAAGAATTTTCTCACCTAGAAATTCCAAGGAGTACCAATTGACTTTCTTAGAATTTTATCATCGGCATATGTCATACTTACTTCCTTTATTATCATCCCATTACCTTATTATGGTATTATTTTATATTTCTTTATTCTCGATTCGTTATTTTATTTTATTTCATTATATCTTTAAAGTGAATATGAATTATGTTTTCTTGAAAATTCTCCTCAAGTATTCCATCAATCTGGCTCAACTCAAGAAGAATCATCTCACCTAGAAATTCCAAGGAGTACCAATTGACTTTCTTGGAGTTTCATCCTCGGCATAATCCATATTCATCCTTAGTAACTAATTTTATTATTTCCTTATTCAATCTTTATTCTATTTATTCTTATTTGCATTTTTTCTAAGTTAATTTATTTTATTATCTTATTTATTTATCTAATGTCTATCATACTAAACATATAAAACATAAAATATATTATACAAATATCATAGAAATTAAACTAAACAAATCATATCAACATACAAATTATTTATTCAATATGTATTAATCAAATATTATCAAAGTAATTAAATCATGCAACATTAGTATTTTAATATACAAATTATTAATCCGATATTAATTAACTATCAAACCATCCTATTAAATTATTGACCAATTAATATAATAAAACAAAAACTTACTTGGGCAATAACCTCACCTCTTGTTGGCTTTTTTTCTTTTCCTTTATATTCCATTTTCCACGTGTTCTCTTGCTATAACTTTTCTTTAATATTTCCAAAGTGGTGTGCCTCAAGCATTTTCACAAAGCTTTCCTATTTTCTTGCAACAATCATCAAGAGCAACACAAACAGAGGCTGTGCAAACATCCATGTGATGGGTCGGCAACCTGCAGTAGTTGTGCGGTGACTGGGCTCGCAACAATGGTGCAAGAGGCAGGCAGAAAAATGAGCTGACAGAACAGCAACGGCGGTGATCGGGTTCCGTCCTTGATTTCCCCCGGAGTCCCCTTTTTATAATAAAAAATTTATTTGAGTCCTAATACAACTCTATCTATTCTATTAATTATCTCCTATTTTTAACATTTTATCTATTTCTTATATTAATCCTAATCTAACTCTATCAAATTTAATATTAATCCAAATAATTATCCTAAAAAATCTAATTATCTTATCCTAAAATTATTTTTATTTTTATTTCTTTTTATCTTTTCTCTTTTTTTTATTATTCCTAAATCTTATTTTAATTTTTAAATTAATGCTAATTCTAAATCTAAAAATTCTAATTTAATTCTAGCCTAATTCTAAATTGTTTAATTAAAATACAATGTCACTCAACCCAATTAATTATTTATACAAATCAAGACCCCAGACAAAATAAGGTGTCTACACCTGGTATTATGAAGCCTAGCTTCCTGCTCGCCTTCCCGATCGCTTTTGCCGAATCCTTAATTCCCGGCTGCAAAATAATTTATTAAAACTATTAATATTTTCTTTTTTATATATTTCCATCACTTGGGCGAGACTTGAGACAAATCAACTAGCTCGCCCACAGAGATCCTACTAGCTCGCCCAACAGAGCTCTTACTAGCTCGCCCAACCGAGCTCGCCATTCATCAAATGGCTTACACGTGGGAGCTCGCCCAACATTACTCGCCATTAATATATTGGCTTATTCGTGGGAGCTCGCCCACAATTCAACTCGCCCTGCCTATGTATTTGAGTTCGCCATATATGGCTATCTATTCAGAGGTGGGCTCGCCTATGAATTAAATTAGCGTTGGGCGACCTCGCCCGCTTGAACAAGAATTTTTAACTTGGCAAGTTCTTTATTTCCTACTTGCCTCATTGGCGATCACTAACATTCAACATGGGCGATCACAATAGTCGCCATTCTTGTCACTTTTCCAGTATTTTCCTTATTTATTTTTGTCTATTTCCAAGACTACTTCTTATTTCTAGTTTTCATACTCTAAGGATTTAACTAAAAACAAGGCTGCATCTATGTTTATTACTTTGTAAAACATAGAAATCTACCATTGAATATCAAGAGAACCATAGAAATATGGAACTCACCTTATCCAACTGCACTTCCAGAACAGATCACTTTCTGTCTTACGTTGGCCTCATTTTGCATATTCCTTTAGCTCATCAAATGATGGAGGAAAGGTTTTATAAGCAGGTTTACTTGTTTAGCCAACTTAAGGATGAAGTTTAGTAGATCAAGCATGGCAAAAATGGAAGGAACAGAATATAAACTTGCAGTAGGATAGTTTTCGTGAAGAAGATGGAGTTTTCTAAGTCGGTTTTCCTCAAGTGTTTCTTCTTATATAGCCATGCTAATCCAATCAGAACCTATCACTTGGCCTTATCCAATTTTCTTTCATTATTTCACGTCTTTCATGCATTAATTAGATGAAAAAGGCAGCTAGGGTAAATTTTCAACCCAAATTAATGGATGAAGACACTTGTGGCCAAAAAAGCAGCCTGCCAATCTTTTCTGTACCGTTTCTTGACTTATTTGCCTTCTTTGTTTTATTCGTCAACTAAGAAGGATAAGTTCTTTATTGACTTTAATATCCTCTCTTAATTTTCTTCAGCAGTGTGGCGTACAAAGTCAATTTTTCACTGCAATGGTTTTAATTTATTTCCCTAAATTGCCAGCTTTTATTTCCATTTTGTCCATACGTGCTGATTCCAGTTCGCCTACTCAACTTGAGACCTCAGCTCGCCATTCAATTTCAGTTCGCCAACTTAAGATTTGGCGATTACGAGTTGATTTTTTTCCTTATAATTTACTCAATCATATGGGCGATCACAAGCCCTCGCCCCATTCGAGCGATCATCTTAATCCAATAACTTGGCGAACTTACCTATTCGCCGAACAGGCAATTAAACCAGCTCGCCATCATCAATTCGCCATCGCCCATTGGCGATCATCCCCTTGTTCGCCCATTGGCGAGCCGTTCCATTATAGTACTCGCCCATAGAGTGTTTCACAGAAATTGCTCCATTCACATCCCAAGTTAAGGAGCTTTTCACCCAAGTAGAAATCAACATTCATTATTTATTTAATTTCCATTATCAAATTTTATGAAATTAGGGTCTACAGTAGTGTAGAATCAGGTCTTACATTTTCTCCCTACCTTAAGAAATTTGCTCCTCCAAATTTTATATGGACCTATCACTGAAAGAGCTCTGGATACTTCTCACGCATAAGGCTATCTAACTCTTAAGTACCCTCCTACTGCCAGAGCATCCAATCAAAGGATTAATCTTACATCACAACACTTTATCCTTCCTATCCAGAATCCGTACCGGTTTCTCAACGTAACTCATGTCCTCTCTGATCTCCAGTGGCTCATGTTGAATCACGTGAGAAGGTTCTGGATGGTACTTTCTCTACATCGAGACATGGAATATGTTATGCACTCCTGACAACTTTGGAGGTACTGTACATCTCCCACACGATCTAAGATCTCCAACGATACAATACGTCGGGGACTTAATTTCCCTCTCATTATGCCTTTAAATGGTGAGACCTTAATATACATAATCTCTTGTATATCTCAAGAAGTCTGTTCGACCAAGTTGAAAATAATTCTCGGTCTCCTATTTTCTCATGCTATCGTGGATTATATCGTCTGCTAAATAAACCCTTTAAGGTGCAATGCCTATACTCTCCTTTGGCCATTATCATAAGCAAACTCTGCCAGGGTAGAGGATTATCCCAGGAGCCTATAAAATCAACTGCAGACGCTCACACCATATCCTCGAGCGTCCATATCATACGCTCGGACTGTCCCTCAGTCTGCGGATGAACTGCGGTGCAAAACTCAATCGGGATCCCATAGCTTCCTGTAATCTCTCTCAACACTAAGATGCGAAGTGGGACTCCCTGTCTGATATAATGCTCACTGGAACACTGTATACCCTCACCATTTCCCTGACCCATAACTCGGCCAAGGCACTAATGAAATTAATAATTCCAAGAGATAAGTAGACTCAATCAATTTGTCCACAATTATCCAGATAACACTATACCCTTTTGTGGGTAATTCAATTTTTCACTTGCTTTAGGAAGTACCATCAATGCAGGTATTTTTATTCCTTATCAATTTTTTAACTTTCAGTTACTCTCGTCTCTAAGATGAGACTGCTAGTATCTCTTTATACTCCAAATTTTCTTTAAGAGTCCTGCTCGTCTCTTCAAGCCCTCGACAGTCATCCCTTTGGCGCTCTCCCGTGCCCCAGGTTCACTCTTTAAAGTGAGACGGCGACCACATAGTTCGCCCACACCACACAACATGTTATCCGCTGTTGGGGATCACCCAACTTGTGGATCGCCCATCCCGGATTTTGCTCAAGGGTAGTGAAGAACTCAGGCTTCTTCTCTCAAAACCCATTTATACTCCCTGAAATCTTTTATCATCCTTGGGAGTTAGAAAATTTTCACTTCTTTTTTTTTTACACAGTAACTCATTCATACTATTTATCACTTATCATCTCATTCGGTGCTAAGTCGATAATAATTTGGTGACTATCATTTAGATAGTTTTAAGCAATCGTATGTAATTGTCCTAGTAGTCTCTTAAATATAACGCACTCACTTTCAATATATCCCGGAGCGTCCACACAATGCGCTTGGATATCTTTATCAATCGGAGGAGGTGCTGACAGTAAAATTTGGAATCCCAAAGCCTATTACTATTCTCTCAAAGCATATGGCAAATCAAAGATCCCTATCACATGTACTCACTCACTGGAACTTCACATACGTTATCATTGTTTCATCGATATATATCGACTAAGGGACTGAGGACATCCCAAAACCTGATGATGAAGAAGTGAATTAATTTGATTACTCAATCCATAGTCACTTCTATAACCTCATGGTTCTTTTCGGATTCTTTACCATCCCACTATGATTATTTCATGGTTAAAGTATGACTGCCCCTTCTTGTGCAAACCTTAATACTAACCATCGATTACGTCTCAGGTAATCATTTTTCTCGATAACTTCTTTTATATCGAGTTATCATTTATCTCTTATTCTCCTATTACATGTAATATCACTTACTTGGAGAATGTATTTGAGAATATAATTTCTTCACAATCAATTTTTGAAATTGAATTTATCATCATTAAGATTTCATCACCACTTTACTTATACAATTTCACAGTTCTAATATGTATATATATACATATGTACATCCTTTTTCAGTATTAGCAATACTTCTTATATCTGCTCCTCTGAGTATAACAAATTTCATCTGTCCAAATCTGGCTTGTTATTACTTCCAGCCATAACCACATGATGATCAGACGAAATCACATTTATTCATATACTTGGGAACTACTTCATAACTCGTGTTCCCTAGTCATCATATGACTTGTCTCTTAAGACATTTTCATTCTTTCACATTAATCACAACAGTCGTTTTTCCCACTTAATATAGTATCTCACCGTTACAATCTCGTAACCATTTCAAATACTATATTCATACATACCCATTCACTTTCACTTTCTCACAAGTATGTATCACATCAGTAAGGTAGCGAATTCCACAAACTCCTCAACAATTCATTTATGCCATATTGGTAAACCTCATAAATTTTATACCTCACTAACTACACTTTAATCTCACTTAAATAATAAGATCCTTTACTCAGACAATTTCAATGTCCACTTAATCATTGCAGACCTCACGTCTCTAATGTACATAGTTCAATTAGAACTCCTATTTACTGACTTAACAATAAGGTTTTCCATTCTTAGAATTTTGTGGCATTTTTCAACGATATTGCTTATATCAATACACATATTCATTCTCTTTAAAATCTTCCTAGCTGGCTCTAGGCTCACATGTAGGAAAGATACTACAGTCGGCTAGGAATCCAGATAGAATAAGGTAGGTATTTTAGAATACCATACTTGTTCCAGAACCTAGAAGCAACTGTATAGAGTACTAATCCCATTGTTTTCAAAACGATATAATTTTTGTTTTCACCAGTTATACCAAAACAATTGATTTCTCTACTCATCAATCTCTTGAGTAATTTCTCAAGTTCTTCTGATTCTTTGGTAAGGGCTTACATACAGATTCCATGTTTTGAATTGAGTCAACAATCTCTCGAATCCACGTTACTCCAGAAGTTTACTTAGAATATCATCTCGTAAATTCTAATTCACAAACTCATTGTCTTGGATGTCTCGTTAGTTACATCCAACAGATCCATTATGTATCCTCCAAACACATATGTATAAATTTCAAATCATTTCACATGTATTTCACAATATTTCGGTTCTTTGAATATTGTATTTATTCTCCTAAAACCATAAGGAGTATATAGAACCAGTATTAACATCATCGATTTTAAATAATTGATCACACAATTTGCCTTTTTGGTTCACACACTATAAGTATATCACTTTTCATAATATTCAATAATCCCTAACCAATATAACCCATATTTTCACTTTAATTCAGACCCTAAAATCCACAACAGGGCTGACTATCTCGCGACCTCTCATAATTTATGCTCCGGGTCGCATTACTCATCAAAACATCAGTGGGGGTCACAGTAGGGATCATCAAACATGTAATATGTCCTTTACACCATCACATACTATTTCACCATCAATTTTATTCTAGATCAATTTAGTCATTTATGACTTAGAGAAAGCATTTCAATATCATTACTTCAGGATCTTAGTTCAATATGGACAGAGAAGTCCTAGTGGGGCCTTTACCGGGTTCCTCCTAGTGGGGCCCTCACAGAGTTACTCACTGTACCTTACCGAATAGACCTGACATTATGATGATAAGATCGCCTATCTCATATAAAATTCCCGGATTACAATCACTATTTGTAACCCTTAATTCCTCAACTTTCACCATATTTAAACACTTAACTCAATTCACAGTCACTTGACTCTTCTATACATTCAGACTATATAGTACTACAGGGGATGTTAACCTTTTTTTCAACACTTTCCGTTCTAAAGGCATCAACAGACATCAGACTAACCAAAGCTCTGATACCATTAAATCTGTAACGACCCGTTATCACATTTTTCACGTATTTCTTTACAACTTTTCTGGTTGGGCTGTCTACAGTGATAGTAATAAATAATAAACATTTATTTAACAAATACGAAATATGAAAATTTTTTCATATTTTCTTACATCTGACATCCCCTATTGTCTTTATTTCAATAAAGTACTACTGTACACATATGTCTGAAACGTAAAAGAGAAGTAGCTATACCTAACAAATACGAAATATGAAAATTTTTTCATATTTTCTTACATCTGACATCCCCTATTGTCTTTATTTCAATAAAGTACTACTGTACACATATGTCTGAAACGTAAAAGAGAAGTAGCTATACCTGTCATATTTGACATAGTTTGCCCCAGCACTTTATATGTAGCCATATCTATCTGGAAGCTAATTCTCTAACTCCGTGTCTTTTTATCTGTGGAGTTAAAACAAAAAGGGGTGAGCGAACCACGTGCTCAGTAAAGGAAACGTATGCTGCTTTATATAAAGCAAAACTATATGCCACAAAGTATTTATTTTTCCTAAAATCATACCAAGTAGGAAAACGGTGAATATAGTAAACAACCCTCTCAATACACCATTCAAATCACTGGCTAAACAGTTTACAATATAATGTAGTAAACAGTAAATAGGATTCAATAAATCCTCTCGGTAAACAGAAATCAGTAAGTTGAGACTAGGCAACAAATAAATCATGCTCTCATTGTTTTCCCAGGAACACAAGTTGTCCACTTTTGGGGTGCACCCGGAGGCCATCGCCCCTCACGGCTATCTCGGCTAGATCTATGGCCATAATCTATAGGTGGTCCTCAGGTCCACTTGCCAGGTGACCTCGAGACCTTTGATGACTTGGCGGGTCCATCAGCCTTGTGACGCCCTGGGGTGCACCCGTTGGTCTATCGACCCGAGCCATCGCCCCAGGCGGGTCACTCAATTACGTGAATATTAATGCATGAACTCGGGGCCTAGGGTCTCAAAAATCACTTTATATCTCATAACTAACCTTTAAGGAATATTTCTTAATTTCATCATTTTCTCAAAATGATTTGCTTTCTAAAAAGGTTTTATATTTTCTATTTACAAACATAACAAAAACAGCCCAAATTTTCATAAAAATTTACGCTTGAGAAAATATGAGTTAAATTGGCTCGCCTATGGTCAGCTCGCCCATGGTAAACTCGCCTATAGCGGCTCACCCATGGTCCGTTCGCCCATTGCTGTGAACTAGTGTTCGCCCACCAACCTTAGAATTTAAAAACAAGTTAAACTGGCTCGTCCACAGCGGCTCGCCCATGGCCAGTTCGCCCATTGTGGCATTGCCCATACTCAGTTCGCCCAATGCGGCATTGTCTATGGTCAACTCGCCCAATGCAGCATTGCCTATGGTCAACTCGCCCAATACGGTACTTCTATGGTCAACTCGCCTAATACGACACTTTCATGGTCAACTCGCACAATGCGGCACTTCCATGGTCAACTCGCCCATTTTTATTAAAACAGGGTCGCTCGCCGAAAACATTATAAAAGGGTTTGCCCACTTTGGCTCGCCCGGAATTTTCTTAACAAAGGGGTCGCCCGCCCTAAAATATCATAAAAGGGTTCAGCCAATTTGGCTCGCTCGGATTTCTATTCAAACAAGGGTCGCTCGCTAAAAATATCATAAAAGGGTTCGCCCACTTTGGCTCGCCCGCCCTTTACCAGTTCACCCAAATCAAAATGATTTATCAAATTAATGCATGTCATAAACCAAAACAATTTCTCAATAATTTCAGAAAATTTAACTCCGCAGGACATGCATTCACTTCACACAGATCTCCCTTACCTGGTATTACGAAGCCTAGCTTCCTGCTCGCCTTCCCGATCACTTTTACCGAATCCTTAATTCCTGGCTGCAAAATAATTTATTAAAACTATTAAGATTTTCTTTTTTATATATTTCCATCACTTGGGCAAGACTTGAGACAAATCAAGTAGCTCGCCCACAGAGATCCTACTAGCTCGCCCAACAGAGCTCTTACTAGCTCGCCCAACCGAGCTTGCCATTCATCAAATGGCTTACACGTGGGAGCTCGCCCAACATTACTCGCCATTAATATATTGGCTTATTCGTGGGAGCTCGCCCACAATTCAACTCGCCATGCCTATGTATTTGAGTTCGCCATATGTGGCTTTCTATTCAAAGTGGGCTCGCCTATGAATTAAACTAGCGTTGGGCGACCTCGCCCGCTTGAACAAGAATTTTTAACTTGGCAAGTTCTTTATTTCCTACTTGCCTCATTGGCGATCACTAACATTCAACATGGGCGATCACAATAGTCACCATTCTCGTCACTTTTCCAATATTTTTCTTATTTATTTTTGTCTATTTCGAAGACTATATCTTGTTTCTAGTTTTCATATTCTCTAAGGATTTAACTAAAAATTACGCTGCATCTATGTTTATTACTTTGTAAAATATAGAAATCTACCATTGAATATCAAGAGAACCATAGAAATATGGAACTCACCTTAACCAACTATACTTCCAGAACAGATCACTTTCTGTCTTACGTTGGCCTCATTTTGCTTATTCCTTTAGCTCATCAAACGATGGAGGAAAGGTTTTGCAAGCAGGTTTACTTGTTTAGCCAACTTAAGGATGAAGTTTAGTAGATCAAGCATCGCAGAAATGGAAGGAACAGAACATAAACTTGCAGTAGGATAGTTTTCGTGAAGAAGATGGAGTTTGCTAAGTCGGTTTTCCTCAAGTGTTTCTTCTTATATAGCCATGCTAATCCAATCAAAACCTATCACTTGGCCTTATCCCATTTTCTTTCATTATTTCACGTCTTTCATGCATTAATTAGATGAAAGAGGCGGCTAGGGTAAATTTTCAACCCTAATTAATGGATGAAGACACATGTGGCCAAAGAAACAGCCTGCCAATCTTTTCTGTGCCGTTTCTTGACTTATTTGCCTTCTTTGTTTTATTCCTCAACCAATAAGGATAAGTTCTTTATTGACTTTAATATCCTCTCTTAATTTTCTTCAGCAATGTGGCGTACAAAGTTAATTTTTTACTGCAATGGTTTTAATTTATTTCCCCAGATTGCCAGCTTTTATTTCCATTTTGTCCACTCGTGTTGATTCCAGTTCGCCTACTCAACTTGAGACCTCAGCTCGCCATTCAATTTTAGTTCGCCAACTTAAGATTTGGCGATTACGAGCTGATTTCTTTTCCGTATAATTTACTCAATCATATGGGCGATCACAAGCCCTCGGCCCATTCGGGCGATCATCTTAATCTAATAATTTAGCGAACTTACCTATTCGCCGAACAAGCAATTAAACCAACTCGCCATCATCAACTCGCAATCATGCATTGCCGATCATCCCCTTGCTCGCCCATTGGCGAGCCGTTCCATTATAGTACTCACCCATAGAGTGTTTTACAGAAATTGCTCCATTCATATCCCAAGTTAAGGAGCTTTTTACCCAAGTAGAAATCAACATTCATTATTTATTTAATTTCTATTATCAAATTTTATGAAATTAGGGTCTACAGTAGTGTAGAATCAGGTCTTACATCTATGGCCATAATCTATGGGTGGTCCTCAGGTACACTTGCCAGGTGACCTTGAGACCTCTGATGACTTGGCGGGTCAATCAGCCTCGTGAAATAGTAATGCATGAAACTCAGGGCCTAAAGTCTCAAAAATCACTTTATATCTCATAAAGAACCTTTAAGGAATTATTTCACAAATTTCATCTTTTTCTCAAAATGATTTATTTCCCAAAACGATTTTATATTTTCTATTTACAACATAATAACACAGCCAGAATTTTCACCATTTGTCAATTTACGTGAGAAAATATGAGTTAAATTGGCTCGCCCATGGTCAACTTGCCTATGGTCAGTTCACCCATTATGGCTCGCCCATGGCCAGTACGCCCATTATGGCGTTGGCCCATGGTCAGCTCACCCAATTTTATTAAAACATGGGTCATTTTTCTTTGGCTCATTCGAAATTTTGTTAAAACAGGGGTCGCCTATCTGTGGTTCGCCCGAATTTCTATTAAAACAGGGGTCGCCCGCCCAAAACATCACAAAGGGGCCGGCTTTGTAGCTCGCCCAAATCAAAACAATTTATCAAACTAATGCATGTCATAAACCAAAACATTTTCTCAATATTTTTATAACATTTTATTCTACAATACATGCATTTCACTTCACATACTACTCCCTTACCTGGTCTTACGAAGCCTAGCTTTCCTCTCGCCTTTGTAAATTCTCAATTCCCGGCTGCAAAATAATTGTATCAACTCATTAGCTTAATTATCCTTGTATCTTTAAACTATGATTCCTATCAAATTATAAGTAAGTCCCACAGCTAAAATGGCTATTCTTCATTCCATTCTCTCTTACTTTATAACTCTAAGGTGAGATTCTCGCCAACTTGGACAGGCACTTTCAACTTGGCGAGTTCTTTATTTCCTACTCGCCTCATTGGCGATCACAATAGCCGCCATTCTCGCCCTTTTGGGCGATCACACCTCGTTCCATTTAGGCGATCCTATACCCTCACCTATTCTCGCTCTTTTGGCGATCATAATATCCATGCATTTTGGGCGATCATACGCCCTCGCCCATTCGGGTGATCATTCTGATTTTTCCAAAGTTGGCAAACATGTATATCGTCGATTCATGCATTTCATTAAGCTCGCCTCATCCCTTAGGCGAGTATCCTAATTTCTTTGCTTGCCTATGAAGGAAACCGAAACAAAGATGCAGCGGAATTTAAATCATTCGGCCTCCACCAGGATCGATTCGGAGAGTTGCCTGATTAGGGTTTCGAGATTTTTACCTAACGTTTTCTCTGATTTCTGACGTTGGTCGAGTCACAAGCAACAACTTTTCATTCCTGCCTCTATGGTATCCACACGAACGGATCTCACGACTCTTGAACGTCTCACAATCAAAAGCCTTAAAGAGCGTTTTTGATTCTTATAATCGATTTGCTAGCTTCGATTAAAAGAATACCGTTTCAGTTTTTAATTGTACGGCTCTGTTTTAGAAAAACATCCTTTTATAAAATTTACTGCCAAACAGAACTCTAATCCTACTTAGAATAGGATTAGCTATATCCTTAATCCAATTCAGAATAAGATTAATTAAGCTCCTCATTGATCCGTTCTAAGTGTGCGACCCAATAGGTTCTCAAAACAATGGCAATGACAAAATTGTCATAGGCAATGAGCGGTATCTAGCAACACATCATTGCTACCCATGTAACGAGAATGTCAATGACTCGACATAACCTTACTTGTGATAGATGTTACCGTATAGTCTAATTCCTTTATCCTTTGATGTCTTGATTAGACACAAGTCATGGAATGTGTCACACTTGTATAGTCTAATCAGCGTTTCTTGATTCCTGAGTAGACTAATTAAACAAATAAAATCAATATCTCATATTGACTTATTCGAGCACGGCCATGCATTTTTAGTCTCACTCTATCAAAGGGCCCAAGACATCACTCTTGTTATATAAGAGGGATAAATCCTATCTTGATCACTCAACATCCCTCTACATAGATCAAGGCATACCCAATTACTACCTTTATAGTCCATCCTGTTACGAATGACATCTAGCAGCATTAAAGTATGCAATTCTCTATGTTGGGATCTCTGATGATCTCAAGTCAAAGGATCACATACACCATCATCACTATGAGAATCGCTTATGACACTCATATAACAATCCATGTAGCGTTCTCATGGAGGGTCGATCCAGTACATAGTTCTCTAACATGTACCTATGTGATGACTTGATATCCTATATCCATGACAATGGTCATCAGTCAACCACATACTAGTCTTATCGTATCATTGTTATCCTTGTTCACAATAATACTTGACTAGGTATATTTTAAGAATAGTGTGTTATTACTATTCTAAGGACAGTATCATATAAGATTACATTACGCTGTTATAAGACAAATATAATAATGAGCTATAATAAAATGTCATGATACGAAAAATTGCCAAAGTCAATCATCTAATGAATGGTTCTAAGGGCATAATCCAACAGCCTATTTGGCGAGCAGTTGGATAGTCACGTTCGCCCATCGTCTTTCATCTACTCACATTACATATGCATAACACAGCAGTTTATGTTTAGCCATTAACGTCCCCAACCAGTAAGAAATTCAGTCATGTTACTTGCTACATACTTTCATGCCAACCGAATCTTCCTTGTCATTAACATGATTTTGATTCTATTTCCAGATTCAATAAAAAGTACTTAAAAACCATGCTATATCCATGATTATCCTATTTTAGATCATAGATATCTACCATAGAATATTGAGAAAACCATAAGGATTTACTAGCTTACCTTAACAGAATCTCTCAACACTAGAGCAGTGTAGTGTTCTAGTTCCACATCAGTCCCCTTCTCTCATTGTTTTTAAGTGGCCTTGAGATGAAAGGGAGATTTAGCAAAGAGGGTTAGGTAGTTAGCTAGCTAGGGAAATGAATTTTATACTAAGACACCTTGGAAAACAAGAGCAAAACAATCAGTTTCCAGCTACACCATCAAGGCAGGCATACAGTATAATGGATCGAGAGAAACATGAAATTTGCTGGGGTATTCGATCCCATAACTCCTCTTTATATTCATGTTACTCAATACCCCTTTGCTGCATGTTCCCTTAGCTTCTTCCCTCATCATTTCTCTTGTTTTGTAGTGTGTTAATGCATGGAGAAATTCTTAACAGAAGAAATCGACTGGTTCCCCTTTTTTTCCTTATACGTTATTGACTTTGTTGGCTTACCACTACTTTAGCCAATAAAGTCCACCCTTCTTCCAATCTTCCTCTCTAAGTTCCATTATACTTAGCCACAATTGTTGACTCTTCTTCCTTAAGCATCTCCTATATTGTCTTTATACTATTAAATTCTTAGCCTTCCAGCCTTAACAAAATAGGGAAAAGCCGTGTAATAGCAGCAAAGTTGGTGTTGACTTTGCTGGACCATTCGGTTTATCCTTGCTCTTCACTCTTTCTTTGCTTATTTATCAACCGAAATTTCCTCTTACATGCTAGCTGTAATTACCTTATCTTTAAGTACCATATTCTATCTTAACTTTATAGCCTAACAACCTTAAACAAAGCTGAAGAGGGACATGTATGAGCAGCAAAGTGGCGTGGAAGTCCACTTTTGCTTCTCCCTTATTGACTTCTATCTATGCCATCCAATAAGCATTTCTTTTCATTATTTTACATATTCACTTCTCATTATTGTATATCTTTAACTTGGAATTGTATTGTATAAGATTCATGCTTAAACTCAACATCTAGTATGAAGCAGAAATAAAACACTTGCCATCTATACTTGGCAACACATTTTTGTTGACTTCTCTTGATCTCTTTTGCTAGCTCTTTTATCCACTTATTTTTCATCAAAAATTAAATCAAATCAAATGCAACACCGAGTACATGTAGTAGCCATGTAGTTGGCGTGATTCTAGGTTTCTTATTTCCTTTCTTTTGAAAGTTCTATCCCTTAATGTTTAGTCCTCATCCATATATACCATATTGTAAATTAAAATTCCAAAAATCCCATAATATAAAGTGGAAATTCATATTCAATATTTATTGAATTCCACTTAATAATTTATTTTGGTTATCCATCATTTACAATATGCTATACAGTATAATAAAATCGGGTCTCACATTTCTCCCCTCCTTAAGAAATTTGGTCCTCCAAATTTCATCCAGGATTGTCACTGAAAGAGCTCTGGATATCTCTCAGGCATAAGGCTCTCCAACTCCCAAGTAGCCTCATCCTCGTTATGATACTGCCAGAGTACTTTAACCAAAGGAATCGTCTTAGATCGCAATACTTTATCCTTCCTATCCAGTATCCGTACCGGTTTCTCAACGTAACTCATGTCCTCTCTGATCTCTAATGGCTCATGCCGAATTATGTGAGAAGGATCTGGATGGTATTTTCTCAACATCGAGACATGGAATACGTTATGCACTCCTGACGACTCTGGTGGTAGTGCTAACCGATATGCCACATCTCCCACGCGATTTAAGATCTCGTAAGGTCCAATATATCGAGGACTCAAGTTTCCTCTCTTCCCGAATCTCATTATACCTTTAGACGGTGAGACCTTTGAGAATACATAATCACCCGCCACAAACTCTAGTGGTCGGCGCCTGATATCTGCATAACTCTTCTGCCGACTCTGAGCCGTTCTAAGCCTCTCACAAATCATCTGTACATCACGGGAAGCCTGCTCGACCAAATCGAGAGCTAGTAATTTATGGTCTCCCACTTCTTCCCATGCTATTGGGGATCTGCATCGTCAGCTATATAGGGCCTTATAAGGTGCCATGCTAATGCTTGTGTGAAAGCTGTTATTATAAGCAAACTCTACCAGGGGTAAGTGATCGTCCCATAAGCCTCTAAAGTCCAATGCACACACTCTCAACATATCCTCGAGTGTCTGTATCGTACGCTCGGACTGTCCATCAGTCTGTGGATGAAAACCGGTGCTAAAATTCAGCTGGGATCCCATAGCCTCCTGAAATCTCTCCCAGAAATGAGAGGTGAAGCAGGAATTCCTATCAGAAGTAATACTCACTGGAACGCCATGTAACCTCACTATCTCCCTGACATACAAATCGGCTAAGGCACTAACTGAATATGTAGATCTCATGGCCAAGAAATGAGCAGACTTAGTCAATCTATCTACGATCACCCAAATAGCATCATATCCCTTTCGGGTTCGTGGTAATCCCATAATAAAATCCATAGTTACATGTTCCCATTTCCAAGTATGAATCAATAATGGTCGAAGCATACTTGCAGGCTTCTGATGTTCAATCTTAATCTGCTGGCATGTTAGACATCTAGCAACAAAATCAACGATGTCCTTTTTCATCTTAGGCCACCAATATACTCTCCAGAGATTTTGGTACATCTTAGCACTACCCGGATGTAATGTATATCTAGAGGTATCGGCCTCTGATAAAATCAACTCTCAAATCTGCTGATCTCTAGGAATACATGTCCTGCCTCTAAACCTCAGTATTCCATCTATGCCAATCTCAAAATCTGACACAACTCCCATCTGAATTTGATCGGCTACCCCGACGCAATAATCATCACTCCTTTGAGCTTCCCTAATCCGATCCATCAAATCCGGCTCTATACGAAAACTAGCTGTAAATCCATACTGGTTAGAGGAAATAACTGACAGGCTGAGGCTAGAGAACTGCTCTATCAAATCATGCTCCCTGATCATCATGTAAGATACCATGCCAACATGCTTACGGCTCAGTGCATCTGCTACTACATTAGCTTTACCTGGGTGATACAAAATCTCACAATCATAGTCCTTTAACAGTTCCATCCACCGTCGCTACCTCAAGTTCAACTCTCGCTGCGAGAATATATACTTCAGACTCTTATGGTCTGTATATATCTGAAATTTCTCCCCGTACAAATAATGCCGTCATATCTTCAATGCAAACACTACTGCGGCTAACTCCAAGTCATGTGTCGGGTAATTCCTCTCATGATCCTTTAACTGTCGAGAACCATAGGCTATAACCCGACCATGCTGCATAAGCACACACCCTAAACCTTGAGCGAACGCATCGGTATACACTATAAATCCACCTGATCTGCTAGTGAGGGCTAATACGGGGGCAGTAGTCAATCTACGCTTAAGCTCAAGAAAACTACGCTCACACGCGTCATTCCACTTGAACTTCACATCCTTACGTGTGAGTCGTGTCAGTGGAGCAGCAAGTTTGGAAAATCCCTCTACGAATCTACGATAATATCCGGCAAGACCCAAGAAACTCCGTATCTCAGTAACGATGTTAGGCCTTTCCCATTGTACAATGGCCTCTATCTTGGACGGATCAACTGACACCTCGTCCTTTGACACTATGTGTCCCAAAAAGATTATATGGTCAAGCCAGAAATCACATTTACTAAATTTTGCATACAACCTCCAGTTTCTGAGGGTCTGTAATACCATATACAGATGCTGCTCATGCTCCTCTGGAGTCTTAGAATAAATCAGAATGTCATCGATAAATACTATGATAAACTTATCCAAAAATGGATGGAACATCTCATTCATCAAACTCATAAAAGCTGTAAGGGCATTTGTCAACCTAAAAGGCATCACTAAGAACTCATAATGACCATAGCGAGTCCGAAATGTTGTCTTATGCACATCCAACTCCTTAATCTTCAACTGGTGATAGCCTAATCGGAGGTCTATCTTGGAAAATACCTGTGCACCTCTGAGCTGATCAAATAGGTCATTGATCCTGGGTAGTGGATACTTATTCTTAATGGTAGCCCGATTTAACATCCGGTAATCTATACACAACCGAAGACTACCATCTTTCTTTTGAACAAATAATACTGGAGCTCCTCACGGTGACACACTGGGACATATAAATCCCTTATCTAATAACTCTTGGAGCTGTTTCTTAAGCTCGTCTAACTCAGTCAGTGCCATTCGATATGGGGGTCTAGAAATCAGCTCTGTACCGGGTATCAACTCGATCATAAACTTTGTCTCTTGATTCGGTGGTAACCTTGGTAATTCCTCTAGAAATACATCCGAAAAATCTTTAACCACAGGAATCTCTTGAATCTTTGGATGTTTCCTCTCTACATCCTTCACGCTAGCAATATACCCTTCATAAACATTCATACATAACCACAATTTTAGTACACATGTCATTACACAAACATATAGTCACATACTTTTTATTAATTTACAACATACTTTTCGGGATGAGAGAAGGTAATAAACTTAGTATTACAATCCAAACTAACATGATTCACAGCTAACCAATCCATACCCAAAATGATATCAAAATCATATATATTCAACAAAATTAGGTTAGCCGTCATGACCTTCTCTCCTATAGTCAATCTATAGTTCTTATATATAATATCCATCCTCTGGAAATCTTTAAAAGGGGTATTCACTTGCAAGGTATGCCCTAACAACTTCGGCTCTACTGGGGTCTTGTTAGCACATGTAGGCGATAAAAACGAATGGGTAGAACCCGGATCAAATAAGGCAATTACGAGAATATCAAAGAGGTAGACTTTACCTTTAATCACATCGATAGAGGCGTCGGCAGTCTCCTGATCCATCGCGTACACCCGACCCTGAGTCACAGCCTTCTTACCCTTCTCTGCAGCTATCGCCTGCCTAGGCTGTGAGGGTGTCGCCTTCTCCAACTCACTCGGAGCTGTCAGTACCGCTATCTGCGGTAGTGCAGGAGGAATAGTAGAAGCAGCTGATTCTCTGAGCATTGGACAAATCCTGGCAAAGTGTCCCATCTGTCCACATCTAAAACATGCCTTAGACATCAAAGGACAAGGGTGTGACCCATGAGACCTTCCACAATGTCTACATAGAGTCGTAACACTTCTCTGAGTAATGGTGGGGCCACTAGCAGGGGCAGAAACTGCTGATCTATTGAATCGTCTCTCTGAAATATGTATGCCCGAAGATCTAGTCCTCTTAAGCTGCTCCCTACTATATCTATTCTCCAAAAGTCTCTTACCCTTATCTTTCCCTTTACTCTTACTCTTACCACCAGCCTTTATATGGTACTGCTCAAAATCTCTCTCACATAGTTGAGCCCATCGTACTACCTCATCATAGGTCAAAATATCAAATAGGGCTAGCTTCGATCTGATGAAGGGTCTCAAACCAGCCTTAAATCACTCAATCTTATGTCTCTCATTCACACTGGTCTGTGAATCAAATCGGCTCAAGGTGGTAAACTTAGCCTCATACTCGTCCACTGCCATACTCCCATGAGTTAAATCCATAAACTCTTGCTGTAGTTTCTGCTGCGTAGTGTCAGGGATATACCTTCATCTAAAGGCATCTGCAAAAATCTCCCAAGTAATATCCTGATGCTAGGAGAACAATACTATCTGAGTTGCCTTCCACCAGTGCTCCGCATCATCTGTCAACTGGAACATTGCTAGACTTGCCTTTTCGGTCTCCATACACCTCATAATCCTTAATAGCTTCTCTATAGCAATAACCTATTGTTCCGTTGCTAACGGATCCCTAGCACCTTTAAACTTAGGTGGATCCAATTTCTTGAATGATTGTACCAAAGTGACATCACAATACGACTCCACATCTCTAAGCGGCTGAATTAATGGCTGGGGTGGAGCTACTTGTGGCTGAGGTGCCGGTGGTGGAATAGGTTGAGGCTCAGGTACAATTGGTGCCAGTTATGACGGTGTTGGTGCCTCTACTAGAGCTACGGGAGCTACTGCTCTCTCCCTCTCTGCCCTATTTGCAGCTTTATCCACTTGATACATAGCCATGAAATCGGCTACTAACCTCTCTACTCGAGTCACACGAGCATCAGTGCTCTCTGGCTGTAGAGGACGTGCAAGTCTTGGGGCAGGTTCCGGCATCTGCGGCTCTGGGATTTGTGCCACCCTACCTCGGCCTATACCTCTCACTGAGCATATCCTCCTCCTTTCACTCATATATGTATCACAGGGATCATTTATCACTTATCATTAGTATATCAATTATATATTTAGATTATACAGTACTACAGGGAATGTTTACTATTCATTTTTTGTTTTAAGCATCACTAGACATCCGACCAACCTTGCTCTGATACCATTAAATCTGTAACAACACGAATCCACAGTATAACATAATATTTACTTATAAATCTCACTTACTTACCGGTTGGGCTGTCTATGATGCTTAACCATCCGTTAATCACTTTTCTAAAATTAGTACTCTTATTCATCGTACCAATATGAAAATATGCATTGTTACATTATTTCCTTAAGATATATATATATACACATTCCCTTCTACTCAAAGTAGTACTGTACAAATTCACTGAATATATAAAAGAAAATCATATACCTTCGATATCAAAAGTCTGTTGACTCTAGCAGTCGATAATCTCTGGAAGGTAATTCTTTTAATCCAAGATCAATAATATGTGGATTGAAAAATAAGGGGTGAGCGACAACGTGCTCAGTAAGGAAGGTGTAAGCTGCTTTATAAAAATAAAAACTATATTCCACAAAACGTTTATTTTTCCTAACAACATACCCAGTAGGAAAACAATGGATATAGTAACCAGCCTTTAATATTCAAAATCACTGGCTAAACAATTTACAATATAGTATAGAAAACAGTAAACAGAAATCGATAAGTTGAGACTAGGCATTACTCTACAATTAAATCATGCTATCCTCATTCCCCAAAGGAACATAGTAATCATCCTCCCAGGGATGCATTAGATATATGGCCACAATCTATGGGTGGTCCTCGGGTACACTTGCTAGGTGACCTCGAGACATCTGATGACTTGGCGAGTCAATCAGCCTCGTGAAATAGTAATGCATGAAACTCGAGGCCTAAAGTCTCAAAAATCACTTTATATCTCATAAAGAACATTTAAGGAATTATTTCACAAATTTAATCATTTTCTCAAAATGATTTATTTCCCAAAAAGGTTTTATATTTTCTATTTATAGCATAATAACACAGCCAGAATTTTCACCATTTTTCAATTTACGTGAGAAAATATGAGTTAAATTGGCTCACCCATGGTCAGCTCGCCCATGGTCAGTTCGCCCATTATGGCTCGCCCATGGCCAGTTCGCCCATTATGGCGTTGCCTCATGGTCAGCTCGTCCAATTTTATTAAAACATGGGCATTTTTCTTTGGCTCGCCTGAAATTTTGTTAAAACAAGGGTCGCCTATCTGTGGCTCGCCCGGATTTCTATTAAAACAGGGGTCGCCCGCCCAAAACATCACAAAGGGGTCGGCTTTGTAGCTCACCCAAATCAAAACTATTTATCAAACTAATACATGTCATAAACCAAAACATTTTCTCAATATTTTTATAACATTTTACTCCACAGGACATGCATTTCACTTCACATACTACTCCCTTACCTGGTCTTACGAAGCCTAGCTTTCCGCTCGCCTTTGTAAATTCTCAATTCCCGGCTGCAAAATAATTGTATCAACTCATTAGCTTAATTATCCTTGTATCTTTAAGCTATGATTCCTATCAAATTATAAGTAAGTCCTACAGCTAAAATGGCTATTCTTCATGCCATTCTCTCTTACTTTGTTAATCTAAGGTGAGATTCTCGCCAACTTAGACGAGCACTTTCAACTTGTCGAGTTCTTTATTTCCTACTCGCCTCATTGGCGATCACTAACGTTCCACATGGGCGATCACCATAGTCGCCATTCTCACCCTGTTGGGCGATCACACCTCATTCCATTTAGGCGATCCTATACCCTCACCTATTCTTGCTCTTTTGGCGATCATAATTTCCTCGCCCATTCGGGCGATCATTCTGATTTTTCCAAAGTTGGCGAATATGTATATCATCGATTCATGTATTTCATTAAGCTCGCCTCATCCCTTGGGCGAGTATCCTAATTTCTTTGCTCGCCTATTTGGCGAGTAGTTGGATAGTCACGTTCGCCCATCGTCTTTCATCTACTCACGTTACATATGCATAACACAGCAGTTTATGTTTAGCCATTAACGTCCCCAACCAGTAAGAAATCCAGTCATGTTAACTTGCTACATACTTTCATGCCAATTGAATCTTCCTTGTCATTAACATGATTTTGATTCTATTTCCATATTCAATAAAGAGTACTTAAAAACCATGCTATATCCATGATTATCCTATTTTAGATCATAGATATCTACCATAGAATATTGAGAAAACCATAAGGATTTACTAGCTTACCTTAACAGAATCTCTCAACACCATAGCAGTGTAGTGTTCTGATTCCACGTCAGTCCCCTTCTCTCATTGTTTTCAAGTGGCCTTGAGATGAAAGGGAGATTTAGCAAAGAGGGTTAGGTAGTTAGCGAGCCATGGAAATGAATTTTATACTAAGACTCCCTGGAAAACAAGAGCAAAAAGCAATTAGTTTCCAGCTAGACCATCAAGGCTGGCGTACAGCAGAATGGATTGAGAGAAACATGAAATTTGCTAGGGTATTCGATCCCATAACTCCTCTTTATATTCATGGTACTCAATACCCCTTTGCTACATGTTCCCTTAGCTTCTTCCCTCATCATTTCTCTTGTCTTGTAGTGTGTTAATGCACGGAGAAATTCCTAACACAAGAAATCGACTGGTTCCCTTTTTTTTTCCTTACACGTTATTAACTTTGTTAGCTTACCACTACTTCAGCCAATAAAGTCTACCCTTCCTCCAATCTTCCTCTCTAAGTTCTATTATACTTAGCCACAATTGTTGACTCTTCTTCATTAATCATCTCCTATATTGTCTTTATACTATTAAATTCTTAGCCTTCCAGCCTTAACAAAATAGGGAAAAGTTGTGTAATAGCAGCAAAGTTGGTGTTGACTTTGCTGGACCATTTAGTTTATCCTTGCTCTTCACTCTTTCTTTGCTTATTTATCAACCGAAATTTCCTCTTACATGCTAGCTGTAATTACCTTATCTTTAAGTACCATTTTCTATCTTAACTTTATAGCCTAACAGCCTTAAACAAAGCTGAAGAGGGACATGTATGTGAGATCTCATTTTCTTATACTATAGTTGTACATGTATATGAACAAATTATCAATAAAGAAATTAATGATAATATTTTGAGGAATTAAATATATAAGAATAGTGTTTCTCACATAGAAAATTTTAATCCTAGATAAAATATATATAAGTATGGAAATTATTACATAAAGGATGGATTAAATAATTAAATGGATATTGCAAATTCTAATTTGGACAAAATAGAAGAGTGTTGGCGGCATGAAGAAAGAGTAGAAGAAAGGGAGTGAAGTTCGGTTGATCAAATGGCTAATAGAAAACAAGAGAAAAAGAAAGCATAAAACAAACAATAAAGGAAGACAAGGAAAGTCTTCTCCATGTTTTGTTTTGGTTGACAAAAGAATATAACATTGACTTGTGTTGATTTTTGCTGCACCGAAGAGTAAGTAATAACAAGACAAGAAAAGAACTAAAGCAAGGAAAAGATGGGAAAGTCAGAAAATGTGGGCTGCATGAAGAAAAATTTTAACAGAAACAAGAAGTTAGTCTCGGCTTGGAGGATAAGGAATATAAAACAAAAAGGAAAGAAATAGGAAATGAAGAGGGCTTTTAATGAAGCTGGCAAAAAGTCCAAATAATATATTTTCTTGTGCTTTATATTCCTCCATCGTGACCTTCATCTCCAGCCAACATCATCACCGAAAATATTCTCTTCTGTTTAAGCATGTCGGACAGCTTTTCCTTTCCCTAACAGAGCCTTCTTTTCTTCAACAATTAACCCAAGTTTCTCGAGGTAAAATAAACCTTGCCTTAAGAGCTTCCAAGAACCACTAAAGAAGCTAACCGAAAACTCCAAATAGAAGTTAACTTAAGTGGACAGATCTGCTTGTTATACACAGGTAACGTCCAACTCAGTTTTTAAGCTTCTCATTCTTTAGTTTTGCTTATCATGATTAAGTATATATTAGTTATAACTTTGGTTTGAATTGAAAAATATGATGCTTTGTTAATATGATCCACGTGAAACTATAGAACAGAAAAGAAGAAGCTGTCGGTTTGGACAGCCATGAAATAGAAAACAAATAACTTCTGTTTGAAGAAGTTTTGAAAGAGGTTACGTGAGTTGAAGAAGAAGAAGAAGAAAAATAAACCAATAAAATGGTGTTCTTTAAAGTCAAAGAAAATGGCTGGAAGAAAGGAAATAAGTGGCTGCTAGTATAGCCGAAAAAGGAAGTGAGAATAGGTGACTAAAAGTCCAGCCGAAAATGTGGAAAAAAATAGTGTGGCATAACTGACTTTTGTAGGTATGAACACTGAATGTAGGTGACTTAGAAGTGTACTATATGTGACTATATATATATATATAAAGAAAAAAAAGAAGAGAAGCCAACGGGAAACTATAGAAAACAGAAAAGAAAGAAGGCTTATGCATGCAGCCAACGTGAACTGGAATAAAGGAGAAGAAAATCACGTTTTGGGGTCAACAAACAACAGAAAAATAAATAAAAGTGAAAGAGAGGATTAGGTTAAATTGACTAAAGGCCTAGGTATAGTAATAATGATGTTAATATATATATATATATAGACATTGTAAAGAAGTAAACTACCTAACCAAGATGAAGTTAACGTGAAGTGCAGAAACAGAAAATGGAAACTGACGTGAATGGTAGAGGAAAGTGGAATAATTGACAAGCTTAAAAGGTTGAAAATATACAAGGATAACATAAAAGTAATACTATGGAAAATGGAAATTTTAAGCCAAATAGGCTTAGTAAATGAAGAGGAATATTCGGCTATGACATTGGACCAAGGGAAAGGAGGAGAAAATTGGTCAATTAAAGTGGCATCATAGAAAAAAAAATATATATATATATATATGTTATGCGGGAGTAAGTCACTTAGGACATTCAAGGTCATTCGGCTACAATGTGAAATTTTAAGAAATTATAATATTCTAAGTAATAAGAATTTAATTAAGAATTAGACAAGGAGGAAATTTAATACCGAAAATTAATTATATCAAATTTTGATTTGGCAGTTTATAATTCGGAGAGATAAGAAGCATAAGGGTGCAACATAAGGCGTTGCTCTACAGTGTACTGAGGTAAGGGATGTAATTTAAAGTTGTGATGGTGTCCCTTACTTTCATCGCAAATTTTAAAGAAATGTTTGAAACATGAATTTTATTCCGAAATTAATTTCCATAATCTTTTGATAATTAGCTAAACGTACCTTATAATTTCTATGCATATTTTTCCATAATGTTTTAAGTATGACATGAAATAAATATGTTTTCTGAAAAAGGTATTGGAGTGGCACACCCCAGGCTAACTTAGACCCTGGCACGCCCGGTCCTTACTATTTTATATCAGTTGTATGATTTAAGTATATGTTTTCCGAAAAAGGTATCGGAGTGGCACACCCCAGGCTAACTTAGACCCTGGCACACCCGGTCCTTACTATTTTATATCAATTGTATGAAAGTAAGTTTTGAGACTAAGGCCTTCCTATAGTTTATGTTACTGCCTGTCATGCTTGCCACCTTGTGGCATAAGTTTAGCCATGTCGTGCATGTCCTCGCCCACATTGTGCATGTTTCCATCCTTTGTGGGTATGTTGGTCCTTCGTGGTGTATGTTCGCTGTACGACTCTGATCAGATCTACAGCCCATACCATGGCCATAGGTATTTCGTTCCCTCTTCGGAGGAAGAAGTAAGTGTCATGACCCGCATACTGGCTATATGATTCTGCCTAGTCTCCATGAACTGTATGATATGTTCTATTAATTTTGAATTTAAATTTTTAAAGTAAGATACATGTTTGATCAAGTATGAATTTTGATATATATGTATTAAAGAATTCATATAATGTTTGAAAGTATGAAATGCATTATTATGGCATTTGTTTTCTGCATATATATAGATGCTATAACTATTTTAAATGCATTTCTTACGGGGCTTTCCAAAAAGCTCACCCCCTACTCTTCCAGATTATTTGTAGTGATCATCTCCTTGCCTGTTGCTCATATGACGTAGGCTGAGGGATACGTCTCTCCTCCGGCCATTTTTGTACTCACGTAAGGTATACTCATATTTTGATACCAGACATCCTGTATGGCACAGATATTTGTATATGATAATACTTTTGGGATGTAATCAATATTGTAAGAATGTAACGTTACTTTGAGGAATGAGTCAATATAATGTGAATAAAATATTTCATGAAAATATTATGATGTTTCTGTGGTTGAAGAAGTGTGATGAGATATTGGCAGGAATGCAACCCAAGTAAGGAATTAAGCTAAAAAAAAATTAGCCCAAAACTTCCACGTTTTCGGGGTGTGACAGTCTTTCTTGGTATCAGAGCAAGGGTTGTCTAGTACTGTCAGTGTAGATAGTTAGGATAAGATTACTTCCCAAGTATCTGTGCTTGTTTGGTTATAAAATTGAGTATATCTGCTAAAGTTTTGATTAAAACATAGGGTTTATGCGCAGGTATTTGATCACGCACTATGAGTGGGAGACGAGGTCGCTCCCGGAGGCAGGCTCAGCCACCTCTACCATCTACTCCCCAACCAGAGAGCCCAAATGCTAGAATAAACAGGCTCGAACATAGTATGAAAGAGGGGTTTGACAGCATTGCTGCTATGTTTACTTAACATTTTGGAGCAAATACCTCAGCTATAGGTGCCACAGTGCCCACACCTACTTCGCCACCTCCTCCTCCACAGGTTCCTCCGGCACCCTCTGCTCCTCAACCTTCAGTCCCACCGCCTAGAGATGATAGAGATACAGGCAGATTACGAGACTTTCTTAAGATGAATCCCCCAAAATTTAAGGGGATTAAGGATCCAGTTAAGGCCGAGGAGTGGTTATTAGAATTGGAACTAGCTTTTGATTACTTGGGGTGCACAGATGCTGAGAAAGTCAGCATGGGTTCGTATATGTTGAAAGGTCAGACAGGACATTGGTGGAGAGCCACTAAGAGGCAGTTGACTACTCAACACACAGTGATTAGTTGGGATACTTTTCTGTCAGTCTTCAGGACCCAATATGTTCCCCGTACTGCCCAGAAGAAAATGCAGACAGATTTTCTGAATATAATACAAGGCAGTATGTCGGTTGATGAGTATGAGAACCAATTTACGATGTTGATGAGATATGACCCCGAGACAGTTAGAGATCAGGAGCGTCGTACCGAGAGATTTTTGTCTGGACTGAGACCAGCCATTCGAGACAGATTATTAGGGTTTCGTATTACTGAGTTTGAGGATGCTCTTGGACGGGCTCAGGATATAGAGAGGGGTCTCGATGTTACGCAAGCACAGTATGGGTTCAGAAGTAAGAGTAAGGGTAAAGATAAGAGGACAGATAGTTCCCGATCAGAGCAAAGGTGGAGTTCATTTAAGAGGTCGAGGACAGATGAGTCTCGAACAAAGACTGGCAAGCCCAAGACTCCTACTAATACAGTAGAGATCATCAGAGACTCCCAGAAGGTTTCTAAACAGCGTAAAGATTGTGGTAAGGCACATGGTGGGCCATGTCACTAGGTCATTGGAAATTGTTTTAAGTGTGGCGAAAAGGGTCATTTGATCAGGGATTACCCACAAATGCAAGATAAGACCCCACAGTCTCAAGAGCCACTACGACAGCAGCCAGAGACACAAGCTCCACAAAGACAGGCCCCATAGAAACGAGCTACAGGAGTTGAGAAGGGTAAGAAGCCTGTTACTCAGGGGCGTGTATTTGCTTTAGACAGGGAAACTGCCGATAATTCCTCCGTGACTATTAGAGGTAATCTTCTTGTCTGTAAGCATGAGGCACATGTTTTATTTGACTCAGGGTCCACGCACTCATTTATATCACCACAGTTTGCACACAATCTTCATTTAGAAACTGAGCCTTTAAGTCATATATTACATATTTGCACACCCATGAATGATTCTCAAATGACAGATTTGGTGTGCAGAAATTGTGAAATTAAGGTTGGAAATAGAATAATGTTAGCAGATCTAGTTTTGTTAAACATGCATAGTTTTGATGTAATCTTAGGCATGGATTGGTTAGAAATCAATCGTGCAAGTCTAGATTGCTACACTAAGATTATAACCTTCTCTTTACTTGACAAATTTGATGTATGTTTTGCTACTAAGAAATAAAATATATGATGTTATATTCAATGGAGTTTTATAATGTTTATATGTTTGAAAATTTAAATAAATTTATTCGTGTGAAGGTTATATTGCCTTTATCTCCGATACGAGTCGGAAACCTCCACATATATTAGATATACCAGTGGTATGTGAGTTTTCCGATGTGTTTCCGGATGAATTGCCAGGATTACCACTAGAAAGAGAGCTGGAGTTCACTATTGATTTAGTGCCGGATACCCAGCCTATCTCTAAATCTCCTTACCGGATGGCACTAGTGGAATTAGAAGAATTAAAGAAGCAGTTACAAGATTTGCTGGATAAGGGTTTTATTAGACCAAGTGTATCTCCATGGGGTGCTCCGATACTGTTTGTAAGAAAGAAAGATGGTAGTCTCTAGTTATGCATCGACTATAGGTTACTAAATAAGGCTACAATTAAGAATAAGTACCCCCTGCCAAGAATAGATGATTTGTTTGATCAACTGAAAGGGGCTTCGGTGTTTTCTAAGATTGATCTGAGATCAAGCTATCATCAGTTGAGAATTAGGAAGGAAGATGTACCGAAGACTGCCTTTAGAACCCGATATGGCCATTTCGAGTTTCTGGTGATGCCTTTCGGTTTAACTAATGCCCCTGTCGCATTTATGAATTTGATGAATGATGTGTTTCGGGAGTATCTGGATAAATTTGTGATTGTTTTTATAGATGATATTCTAATATATTCTAAGTCCCGGGAGGAGCACGAGCAGCATCTGAGGATTGTGCTCCAGACTCTCAGAGATAAGTAGCTTTATGGAAAGCTTAGTAAGTGTGAATTTTGGTTGGATCGAATAGCTTTTCTTGGCCACATAGTATCTAAGGACGGGGTGTCAGTTGATCCGTCCAAGGTTGAGGCAGTACTTCAGTGGGAGAGACCGAAGACAGTGACTGAGATTCGGAGTTTCTTGGGATTGGCAGGGTACTATCGGAGGTTTTTGGAAAGTTTTTCTCGGATTGTAGCTCTGTTGACTAAGCTTACACGCAAAGGAGTTCCGTTTGAATGGTCAAGTCAGTGTGAGCAGTGTTTTCAGGAGCTTAAGCAAGATTAACTACTGCACCAATCTTAACCATTCCGAGTGGATCTGGAAGCTTCGTTGTATACAGTGATGCTTCCAGTCAAGGTTTAGGTTGTGTGCTAATGCAACATGGTAGAGTAGTCGCGTATGGTTCACGTCAGCTTAGGGACCATGAGCGCAACTACCCTACGCATGATTTAGAGTTAGCCACAGTTGTTTTTGCTTTAAAGATATGACGGCATTATCTGTATGGTGGGAAGTTCCAAATCTTCACTGACCATAAGAGTTTGAAGTATCTATTCGATCAGAAGGAACTTAATATGAGGCAGAGACGTTGGATAGAGCTTCTTAAGGATTATGACTGCGAGATTCTATACCATCCGGGCAAGGCGAACGTAGTTGCAGATGCTCTAAGCAGAAAGAGTATGGTTTCTGTTATGATGGTTAGAGAATGGGAATTGCTGGAGCAATTCGCCGAGCTTAATGTTAGTGTTGAAACAGTAGGTGTCGGGTTTATGGCTAGCCTTCAGATCGAGCCAAGTATCTTAAATCAGATCCGGTCAGGACAGAGAAATGATCAGAGGCTATTGGACATGGTTAGCCAAGCGGAGCAAGATTTGCAGTCAGATTTTACGGTCAGTGATGATGGGTTATTGAGATTTAAAGGCCGTATATGTGTTCCGAACGATGATACCCTAAGACAAAGAATTTTGAAAGAGTCCCATTGTTCTCGTTACACTATGCACCCAGGCAGTACTAAAATGTACCATGACTTGTGTAAGGTGTATTGGTGGATTGGAATGAAACGAGATGTAGCAGAGTTCGTGGCCAAATGTTTGATCTGTCAGCAGATAAAGGCTGAGCACCAGAAGTCAGCAGGACTACTTAAGTCTTTACCGGTGCCTACATGGAAATGGGAGCACATTAGGATGGATTTTATTATGGGCTTACCAAGAACCCGGAGAGGTCATGATGCGATCTGGGTTATTGTTGATAGATTGACTAAGAGTGCCCATTTTCGTGCCATTAAGAGCACAAATTCACTGAGTACATTGGCAGACTTGTATGTTAGCGAGATTGCTCGATTCCATGGGGCTCCCGTGAGCATCACTTCTGATAGAGATTCCAGGTTCACCTCTCGATTTTGGACTCATTTTCAGGAAGCCAGGGGATCTCAATTACATTTGAGCACCGCCTACCATCCTCAAATAGACGGTCAGTCCGAGCGGACTATTCAGACCTTAGAGGACATGTTGAGGGCGTGTGCACTAGATTTTAAGGGTTCATGGGATGACCACTTGCCTCTCGCAGAGTTTGCCTATAATAATAGTTATCATGCCAGCATCGGAATGGCACCATACGAAGCTCTATATGGCAGGAAATGTAGATCCCCAGTAGCTTGGGAAGAAGTGGGTGACCGTAAGATTTTAGCCCCTGATCTTGTTGAAGAGGCAGCTAAGGGTGTTCGGACTATTTGTGATAGACTCAAGGTTGCCCAAAGTAGACAGAAAGGTTATGCTGATGTACGTAGACGGCCACTTGAATTTCAAGTTGGGGACTCTGTATTTGTAAAAGTATCTCCAAGCAAGGGTGTCATGCGCTTTGGAAAGAAAGGAAAATTAAGTCCTCGTTTCATTGGTCCATTTGAGATATTGGAAAGAATTGGGGATGTTGCTTACCGGTTAGCTTTACCACCACAGCTTTCTGGTATACATAACGTCTTCCATGTCTCTATGTTGAGGAAGTATCATCCGGATCCCTCCCATGTTATCGAATATACACCATTGGATATTCAGGGAGATATGAGCTATGTTGAGCAGCCAATCCGGATCCTTGACAGAAAGGAAAGGGTACTTCGATCTAAAACTATTCCATTGGTCAAGATTCTCTGGCAGCACCCCACAACAGAGGAAGCTACGTGGGAGCTAGAGAGCCTCATGAGAGAAAAGTACCCGCATTTGTTTAATGGACCAGCTTGAATTTGGAGGACCAAATTCTTATAAGGTGAGGAGAATGTGAGATCTCATTTTATTATACTATAGTTGTACATGTATATGAACAAATTATCAATAAAGAAATTATTGATAATGTAGACACCCCATTTTGTCCGGGGTCTTTTAATGTTATTGGGCCTATTGGGTTTGATAATTAGACGATGAATCTAATTTTGTATTACTATCTTGTTTATTATTTAAAAAATAAATAAAAAATAAAATGAAAAGAAAATAAAAAATAGAAAAAATAATAACAAAAAAATAAAGTGATCAAAGAAGGGAAACTTGAAAAAAATAAAAAATAAAAAATATAAAAAAAATAGAAAAAATAAAAATTTTAAAACAAAAGCAAAGTTAAAAATTTAAAATATCTTAGAAAGAAAATCAAAATCAATGAGTGAATCAAGTCAGAATCAATAAAGATACAAGTCAAACTCAAATTTGTGTATGGATGGAAAGGAAATAAAATGGGTTTTAATACCCGTATCAAGGAAAGGAAAGAAAATTAAATAAAAAGAGCCAAACACCTATATTAAAGGGGAGAACTAGGGTTTTGAGAAAAGAAAAGGAGAACGAGGGTTTTGAAAAAAGATAAAGGAGGGACACAAAAGAGAAAGGGGGAGCATTTGGCCGAAAGAAAGAAAAAAAACCCTAGCTAGAGGGGACGGCAGAAAGAAAGTGAGGGGGGGTTTTCTTTTCATTCACCATTCATCACCATCAACAGAGGGGGGTCGGATATGAAGTGAAGAGGCTAGAGTGACAACAGTGGATCTTCACCGTTCTTCTGCAATTTTCCTTTACTGTTTTATTTTAGATTAGTAATAACTTTTAGAGAGATAAAGCTGGTGACAGTAGCTTGTTCGTGCATTTCTGCTAAAGCTATGCGGTGAGGATCGTAACGTTGCTGTGCTGCTGGACTTGAGGAAGGCTGGTGCGTGTTACTGCGCTGCTGGACTTGAGGAAGGCTGGTGCGTGAATGCGAGACAGACACAGACTAACTGGACTAAACAGAGCAGGTGTATGAATTGCCGTAACTTGAAGGAGGAAGATGCTACGTTCGTGATGGCCCGTGCAAGACGTGGCGTGCTGCAGTTGGTTGCATGGTGAGGCTTAGCAACTGAAGCTTTGCTGGCTGTGTGCATGGCGTATGTTGCTGCTTCTTCTTCAACGCATGCCCTGTCTGATTGCTCCTTGCTTCAGGCCTCTGGTGTACTGTGTCGTTTCTGTTTGGATTCACTACTGATCGTATCATGAAGATGGCAAGAAAGAAAGCTACGTGAAAGAGAAAGAAAGCAAAGAATAAAAAGAACGTGTAGCAGGAAAATAAAGAAACAAGAAAAGAAAGAAAACAATCCTTTGACAGGTTTGCATTTTACTTTATTTTATTTTCTTTTTTAAGAGGCTGACAATAATATTAGAATAACAATTAAAGTTTTGGTTCATAGGAGGTGGTTTGCTATATTAATTATGTGCAATATTGATTGATTTTGTCATTTATATGCTAACTTAAATTAGTTTTTAATAATTTAGTGATTTTAGTGTGCATAATAATTTGATAATAGTTCACATATCAATTTAATTTAATGATTACTTGTATGATATTTTAATATGAGTTTGCATGATGTTAGCTTTAAATTGCCATACATATTTTGAAATGACAAAAACTTAAGTGAGCTTTAATGTTTTAATTCATATTGTAAATTTGCCTTATCACACATGATTTTCTCAATACATTTTAAGTGATCATACCCAAACATTAAGACCATGATTTAATGATACATCCTTATTGGTCTTAATTCTTTATAAATGTTTTGAATATTTTAGAAAATCACTTAATGAATTTTTGGACAATGTTTTTATCAAAGAAAGTCATGAAAAACTCCCACAAAAGTGCCAATATGTTTTGGGTTGAATTAGGATCAAAGACCACATCATTTCTAACCCAAAAGTGCAGGAAAAACCCATTCTGGAGGAATGGGATCGATCCCCTAAGGAAAGGGATCGATCCCTTTTTGGCAGTGTGCCCCGGAAGGCCAAAATGAAGCATGGGATCGATCCCCTAAGGAAAGGGATCGATCCCTTTATGTCAGAAAGTCCCCAACGGCTATTTTCTGTGAGATACAACGGCTAGTTTCGGTTTTGGCTCCAACCAACGTCCACAAACCATCCAAGGGGCTATAAATAGAGGCTTAGAAGCTAAAGGAAGGAAGAGGAACAACCAAGCAACATCTTTCATCATCTTATTCATCTTCCTCAAGCCTCAACAACAAATCAAGAGCTACAAAGTCTTTATCTTCTATCATTCATCTATTTCTTGTATTGCTTAGCACACACTTTGTATAGGCTTTTACTTGTGCTTAATCTCTGTAATCACTTGCCTATCTAGAGGCCTTCTTTGATTACATCTCTTGTAAACCAAAATCATTCCTTGTAAAGGGGAGGTTTCTCTTTAGCCTAAGAAAAAGAGGGAGGTTACTCTTTAGCCTAAGAAAAAGAGGGAGGTTTCTCTTGAGCCTAGAAAAAGAGAGAGGTTTCTCTTTAGCCTAAGAAAAAGAGGGAGGTTACTCTTTAGCCTAAGAAAAAGAGGGAGGTTTCTCTTGAGCCTAGAAAAAGAGAGAGGTTTCTCTTTAGCCTAGAAAAAGAGGGAGTGTAACAAATTCAAGATAGTGGATTTGGAGAAAATCCTTGGGAGCGTCTCAAGGTAGAGGACGTAGGCAAGGTTGCCGAACCTCTATAAATCGTTTGCGTACATTTCTCTTTCCCTACTCTCTTTAATTACTTGCAATTATATTTGTGCTTATTGTATTGAATTTGGATTGCATGATTGAATAGCCTAGAGAACTTAGAAAATATCAATATAGGCTAGAGATTTTAGAGAAACCGAAAAACGAGCTTAAGGGTAGTTAAAAACCGATTCACCCCCCCTCTCGGTATAGCCTATAAGAGCCATCAATTGGTATCAGAGCTTGGGCTCGAGATTGAATTAGATTAACATCTATCGAGCAAAACGATCTTAAATGGCTCACTTGAATGTAGGCACACCCCTAGGAGAAGAGGGACAATCGTTAGTTAGACCTCCACTCTTCAATGGAGAGAATTACTCTTATTGGAAAATAAGAATGATGTTATTTGTACAATCTAATGATTATGAAGTGTGGAGAATTATAGTGAATGGTCCTAAAATTCCTATGAAGAAAGTAGATGGAAAGGATGTCCCTAAGAGTGAGGATGAGTGGGACACAAATGACATGAGAGTGGCACAATTGAATGCCAAGGCCATGCACACTCTCTTTTGTGCATTAGGTCCCAATGAGTATAATAGAGTGTCCCTATGTGAAAATGCTAAGCAAATATGGGACAAACTAGCCATCACACATGAAGGGACCAATCAAGTTAGAGAGACTAAGGTAGGAATGCTCACACATGATTATGAGCTATTTAGGATGAAAGAAAATGAGTCCATTAGCGAAATGTTTACTAGGTTTAATGATATAATTAATGGACTTAAGGCTCTAGGCAAGGCTTATTCTAATGTTGAAATGGTAAAGAAAATTTTGAATAGCTTGCCTAAATCATGGGAGGCAAAGGTAACCGCAATAGAAGAGTCTAAAGATCCAAATACCTTGTCTCTAGATGAACTTATGGGCTCCCTACTTACATATGAGATGAAATTGAAAAGAAATGAAGAGCCTTCAAAGAAAGTAGGGGTAGCACTTAAGTCTTCCACTCATGAAGTCCTTGAAGATGATAGTGATGAGAGTGGAAATGAGGAAGAAAAGGAAATGGCAATGTTTGCCAAAAGATTCAATAGATTTATGAGAATGAAAGAGAGAGAGCAAAATAGAAAGCATCATAGGGGAGAGTCAAGTAGAAGAGAAAAGGACCACTTAGTGTGTTATGAATGCAATGAACCGGGTCACACTAAGCTAGATTGCCCCATACTTAGGAAGGAAAAGGATAGGAAACCTAAGAAGAAAGCATTTGTGGCTGCATGGAGTGATAGTGATAGCTCCGATGAGGAAAATGTAGATGAAGAGGTAGCCTACTCATGCTTTATGGCTATTAGTGATGATGAGGCTAGTAGTAGTTCTAGTGAAAATAATGATTATACCTTTAGTGAACTACAAAATGCCTTTGATGATTTAGCAAATGAATTTCAATGCATGAATTCTAAATATAAGAAAATCATTGCTAAATTAAAAATAGAAAATGAAGCCTTGACTAATGCTAAGATAGAATTTGAAAAGAAACTAGAAGAGGCCAACTTAGAAATAAATGAGTTAAATAAAAAGAACACAAATTTGCATAACTCATTTTCTAGGTTTTATATGGGTCAACAAAAGCTAAATCACATGTTAGAGACCCAAAGAGCTTTCTTTGACAAAGATGGGTTAGGATATAATGCAATACAAAAAGAGACTCATCTAAAGAACTTCCTAGTGAGCAAAAATTCTATGCATGATACATCTCTCACATGCTCACTATGTAATAGGATAGGCCACTCCTCACAAGCATGCACATATAGAAAAACTACATTTAGAGGGAGAGTTGTTAGGAAAATATGGGTGCCAAAGCATGCAATAAATAATGATGATTTGTGCTTAAAATGGATCCCAAAAGGATCAAAAATTGTTTGCACTAACTCTCATGGACCCAAGAAAATTTGGGTACCAAAACATGCTTAAATTGTTTGTTGTAGGAGTGTTAGAGCATGAGAATACAAAGAAGCAATGGAGATCAAATGCTCTACACACCCCCCATGGAGATTGCTTATGCCAATGAGAAAGAGGAAGAGCTTGGAAATCCATCTTTGACAAATCACAACAATTCCTCAAAGGATGGCTCAAGGTGGATCCAACACATCAAGGCAAAGCATTCTCTAGCAAAGGAGTTTTGTAAGTTTAATTCTTTACTCCTTAAAACTTTATTTGATTATTTGTGCTTTGATGAGAAAATGTGTTAATGATTCTTGATGCATTGTGAGTTGAATGATAGAACAAAAGGCATGATGAATGATTGTTGAATGTTTGATGAATAGTACTTGATACATTGAATGAAAAGCATGATTTGTGATTTTGAAATGATTTTTGGTTTTCTGCATCTTGAGCAAGTTTGATATGTCTAGATAATATATTTAGTTGCTCAAAAGATGTCAAATATGTCATATATGCAAAATGCCTTGTCATGAGCCTTAATGAAGAATTTGTTTGTTGGAAATCATGGCATGTTGTTCACAAAATGTATGATTTGATGTTATATGTGCTTAAAATCTATGTGAACAAGTTTGTTTTGGCATATTTGTGATTTCTAATGATTTGGTTTGGCCAAAATATGCATAACTCTCAAAATGACCTCCTTTGAGGCCAAAAATGCTTTTATTGGTGAAAATCCTTCCAAAATTGCAAAATCTTTTGTAAAATGATTTTTCAGTCATGTTCTTCATTCATACAAGTCCAAAATCATGTTTTACTAATGTTTGAACCTTTACTTGGACTTAGATAACTCAAAAACGAAGTTTTGGTACCTCAAAGGTTGGATTTTCTGTCAAAAATCTGCAGAAACAGTATGAGGGATCGATCCCTTTTCCAACAGGATCGATCCCCTTGAGCAGAACACAGAATTGGTGTATTCTGGAACTAAGGGATCGATCCCCCTCCCAATGGGATCGATCCCCCCAGGCCAGAAAGGGCATTTCTGCACTTTTTCAACCGAAATTGAGAAGAACTTTTCATTGTGTTGATATCTTCTTTCTTCTCAACTTAAAATTCATTGTTTTAATTTTTTTTTTGATGATCTTTACAACATGAAAATCCATTTTTGATTAATATCATGCCTCAACTTCATCAATTAATATCATTTCCAACAAATGATATCACTTTCAACAATCTATATCATTTTTCTTGAACTCACAAGTGCAAAATCAGTTTTCTCATTGAAAATGGTCATGAATTGCATAAATCTTGAAATAATCTTGAAACATACTTCAATGAATGCTTAAACATAATTTTGAGATCTATTTCAATGATTTATGGATATATTTGAGAATTTGATGAACTTGTGCATAATGAGTGTTTTTCATATCTTTTGTTCATCTTAGTCAAGCATGCTTGTAGGATTATGTCTCTTGGCTTGATTTATCTATTCCACACTAGGTTTCATGATAATTTGACATCTAGTGGATTGATTCCAAATGTAAATTCAACAATTGGTAATAGTCATTGGCCTATAATTTGTGATGGTAAATGGATCCTAAATGTTCAAATGCATGAAACTTTATCATCCTTGTACTTAAAGAACTAGGGTCTTAATGACAACACCAACATTCAAAGATAAATGCAAACTTGAACATATGTATTTTGATTGATATCCATGCATTTATTCTTGATTGTTTTGATGTTGAACTTACATGCTTGCTTGAGTCGAATCAATAATCATGCCTATGAGATGAGAATAGTTGTTTCCATGATATTATGTGCTTAACCTCACTCATAGTTTATGGATTTTAATGATAAAATATATCTTAGCTTGATAATATTGATTCACTTAGGTGAAGCCATTTTAATTAAAATAGCATATACCCTCTAGAACATTAAATGATGATAACAACTAGGGATATGACTATTAATTGATTAAAACGAATCTTTCCTTGCTCATAATTGGTTAAGGACTTGAATTAGAAATGAGCATAGGATTTGTGTGCTTGAAACCATGGAAGAAAATGTGTTTGCTTGAATTCCTTGATGTTTTGAATCTTCCATATGGCATCAATTTGTGAATATGAATATGGATTAATATTTTATGATTGTGTACTAATGTTTAATTGATCCATATGCATATTTGATGATATGTGTTGTGTTCTTGCATGTTTAGAATGAGTATTTTCTTGACATGAACACACTACACATAAATATTGGATTCATGCAAAATGCCTAAGTTAACCATTAGTAACAATTGGTATTTAGATTGAAATAACAATTAGTATCATTGGAAACCATATTTTCAATAATTGGTAAGCCAAAACTAAATTACCAATTGGTTTGAGCTTTAAATTGACAATTCTTCTCATGCTCTTTAAGATTGAAATGACTAATAGAGAAGAATTCTCTTAGGATATTTTTGTATGAAACTCTTGTGTGCTAGAATTTGAAGTTAATTGCTATATGATTTAATTCTAGACACAATATTTCTTGAGAATGATTTATGAGAACATGCATATGATATGTTAATCATGATGTATTACCATGCACCTTAGTTGGACCTTAGAGAACATTTGATATACTTAGGTGCTTGCTTAACTTCTTACCAATTGGAACCTTCTTGCAAAATTACTTATCAACAATTGGTATCAAAAATTATTTATAAACAGTTGGTATAGGAAAATAAGCCTTGTCCTTTGCATGCCTAAACATTTCATACTCTTTATGGACATTGTCTTATTTATTTGTGCTATAAGTCCCATGTACTAACATGTTTCTTGTTGGATGGAGCATTTTTCTTTCTCACATAGCCATGATTTTAGGGGGAGCATATTTTCTTTATTATTATTTTTCCTTCTTTTTGCTATGACAAAAAGGGGGAGAGATATTAAGGGGGAGAAATAGTTTGAAAATTCATTTTCAAATCAAAACCCATGCTTATATTAAGGGGGAGCTTTATAAAATCCTGCTTTATTTGAGGGGGGGTATTTTATCAAAGAATTTTCAAAGCAAATTTACATTAAGTTTTGTCATATCAAAAAGGGGGAGATTGTTAGCTTTAAATTGCCATACATATTTTGAAATGACAAAAACTTAAGTGAGCTTTAATGTTTTAATTCATATTGTAAATTTGCCTTATCACACATGATTTTCTCAATACATTTTAAGTGATCATACCCAAACATTAAGACCATGATTTAATGATACATCCTTATTGGTCTTAATTCTTTATAAATGTTTTGAATATTTTAGAAAATCACTTAATGAATTTTTGGACAATGTTTTTATCAAAGAAAGTCATGAAAAACTCCCACAAAAGTGCCAATATGTTTTGGGTTGAATTAGGATCAAAGACCACATCATTTCTAACCCAAAAGTGCAGGAAAAACCCATTCTGGAGGAATGGGATCGATCCCCTAAGGAAAGGGATCGATCCCTTTTTGGCAGTGTGCCCCGGAAGGCCAAAATGAAGCATGGGATCGATCCCCTAAGGAAAGGGATCGATCCCTTTATGTCAGAAAGTCCCCAACGGCTATTTTCTGTGAGATACAACGGCTAGTTTCGGTTTTGGCTCCAACCAACGTCCACAAACCATCCAAGGGGCTATAAATAGAGGCTTAGAAGCTAAAGGAAGGAAGAGGAACAACCAAGCAACATCTTTCATCATCTTATTCATCTTCCTCAAGCCTCAACAACAAATCAAGAGCTACAAAGTCTTTATCTTCTATCATTCATCTATTTCTTGTATTGCTTAGCACACACTTTGTATAGGCTTTTACTTGTGCTTAATCTCTGTAATCACTTGCCTATCTAGAGGCCTTCTTTGATTACATCTCTTGTAAACCAAAATCATTCCTTGTAAAGGGGAGGTTTCTCTTTAGCCTAAGAAAAAGAGGGAGGTTACTCTTTAGCCTAAGAAAAAGAGGGAGGTTTCTCTTGAGCCTAGAAAAAGAGAGAGGTTTCTCTTTAGCCTAAGAAAAAGAGGGAGGTTACTCTTTAGCCTAAGAAAAAGAGGGAGGTTTCTCTTGAGCCTAGAAAAAGAGAGAGGTTTCTCTTTAGCCTAGAAAAAGAGGGAGTGTAACAAATTCAAGATAGTGGATTTGGAGAAAATCCTTGGGAGCGTCTCAAGGTAGAGGACGTAGGCAAGGTTGCCGAACCTCTATAAATCGTTTGCGTACATTTCTCTTTCCCTACTCTCTTTAATTACTTGCAATTATATTTGTGCTTATTGTATTGAATTTGGATTGCATGATTGAATAGCCTAGAGAACTTAGAAAATATCAATATAGGCTAGAGATTTTAGAGAAACCGAAAAACGAGCTTAAGGGTAGTTAAAAACCGATTCACCCCCCCTCTCGGTATAGCCTATAAGAGCCAACACATGATAATTAATTTGAGTAGATAATTGCTTGTAAAATATTAATTTGTATATTTGTGTCATTTGATTTGTTGTATGACTATAGTATAGTACGTTGATTTAGTTTGCATGTATAATTTTGATTTAACAATGTTGTATGATTTAGATGAGTATTCTAAGGTTACAAAATATATGAATAATGAATATATATAATTAAAATCAAATAAATAAGTGTGGATTATACCGATGATGACATTTTGAGAAAGTCAATTGGGACATCTTAGAAATGTCTAGGTGAGGAAATTCTTTCTTAAGTTGAGCCAAATTGATGGAATACTTTTGAAAGAATTTTCAATAAATTATAATCCATGTTTATTCTTAATAAATTAAACATGAATAAAATATAAATGAATATACATAAATACAAGAACATAAATTAGATGAAAGATTAAATAAATAGAATGAAATAGTCCAGATTGAAAATAATTAGTAATTGTTAAGACTAGATAATAAATAAATAAATATGAGTTATACCGAGGATGAAATTCCAAGAAAGTCAATCGAGACTCCTTGGATATTTCTAGGTGAGATGATTCTTTCTTAAGTTGAGCCAAATTGATGGAATACTTTTGAAAAAATTTTCAATAAATTATAATCCATGTTTATTCTTAGTAAATTAAATATGAATAAAATATAAATATATATAGATAAAGAAATATAAATATATATAGATAAAGAAATATAAATACGAGAATATAAATTAGATGAGAAATGAAATAGAATGAAATAGCTTAGATTGAAAGTAATTAGTAATTAATAAGATTAGATAATAAGGAAATAAATGTGAATTATACCAAGGACGAAATTCCAAGAAAGTCAATCGAGACTCCTTGGATATTTCTAGGTGAGAGGATTCTTCCTTAAGTTGAGCCAAATTGATGGGATACTTTTGGGAGAATTTTCAATAAATATAATTCATATTTGTTTTAAGATTAAATAGAGATAAAATAAATGAAATGAATAAAAATTAATTAGTAAAGACTAAAATTAAATGAGCATAAATAAAAATAATAGATAAATAAAGAGGATAATAAATTAGAAATAAGAATTAGATTGAGAATTAGATTTTATAGAATAAATGTGAATTATACCAAGGATGAAATTTCAAGAAAGTCAATCGAGACTCCTTGGATATTTCTAGGTGAGATGATTCTTTCTTAAGTTGAGCCAAATTGATGGAATACTTTTGAAAGAATTTCTATAAATTGTAATTCATGTTTATTTATAATAAATGAAATATGAATAAAAATAGATATATATATATATATATAAACAAATAAATAAACAAATAAATAACTTAGAATAAAAATTATGAGAAATAAAAATAGAAAAATATGAATTATGTCAATGATGAAATTTCTAGAAAGTCAATTGGGATTCTTTGAAAATTTCTAGGTGAAAAGATTTATTTTAAGCCGAGCCAAATTGATGGGACGCTTTTAAGAAAATCTTCAATAAACCATGATTCATATTTATTCTCTAAATAAATAAATAAAACATATAGATAAGAATAATGTAAAATAAGATTTAGAAAATATAGAAATTAATATGGAGTCAATATTAGAGCCAAATTAAAAATATTTATAATAAGACTTTCATAAAATATTTCATTGATCCGACGATGGAGTTCAAGAAAGTCAATCGAGACTCCTTGAACATCTTGAGGTGAGGGAGATTTTTAAGATTGGAGCCAAATTGATGGAAAAATCTTAGAAATACTCCCAATATATAAGCATATCGAAATTAATATAAACACAAGGCAAATTGTAAAGATAACCTAAAACTAGTTGGTACCATTTTAGGATGGGCGTTGTGGGGGTGCTAATCCTTCCCTACACGTAACCGTACTCCCGAACCCTAGTATCTTTGAACGTAGACCAAGCCTTATCCTTAGTTTGAATAGGTGACCAATCACACCTAGGTTAGAATGGTTGGTGGCGACTCCATGTCTTTGTGTCTAGCTATTAGGTTTACTCCAAAACTTAATACGTTACGACAGTTTGGAGACTCCACTGGGGACCCTAGAGGGTCAAGCCAACAATATGTTTTAGGTTATCTCAGATTCATCTTAAGAGTGTTAAATTTAAAAAAAACATTCATAATTACATGTTCCTTCAGCACACACTTCACGCTCATTTGCATACATCAGCCCTCTTCCCGGGCCTTACCCTTTCTTAGGAGGGAGTAGATTACTTACGCTCTCGTGAGGTAATACCTCCGCAATGGCTAGCGAAATACTCCCACTCAAATTGAACCTTTCCGTTTGTAGCCTATGATGGGTGAGGATTGGGTGCCTTACTAGTCCCATATAGACGATAGTGAGGAACAATTTGAGAACCTTTAGAATTCTGACTTATCCAAACCAAGCATATAGAGAAACCTAAGAAGCCAACTTACGCTAGAGCCATGCCATCTCATCTTGTAGAGATAACCAATGATTAGGACACATGAAGGAAAATTTGTTCTTTTCAAGAAATATAATAATAAAAAATCAAAATAAAGAAAATAAAGAGATGAAATGTGTCTATTTATCGCATGAGGCTTTCTTTTGATTTTGCAATGCATAACATGTCAATTTGAACATTGCACCTATACATCTAGACATTTTTGGTCATACATAAATTGAGCATGCATCTCATGCATAGGTTTGTAATTGCATATTATGGCATTTAGACTTAGACTATGGTAATGAAGGTGAGAAGATAGCTCGGCCATCAAAATCGCCAGTCACCTACACGATACTTGTTTGCAAACAAGAGTAATGGAGAGTAAGCAATTAGCACGAATTGAGGGAATAGAAAAGGTGCAACAAGAGATTGTCGGGGCCCAAGAAGAGTCTAAGGAACAATTGGCCAAGATGATGGAGATCATGATGAGCTTGGCAAAAGGGAAGGGAGTTGATGAAGACACTGCCGCTCAGGTTCAGCCTCCCATTACAGAGAAAGAGACGACAATTTTGTTAAGGCTCCATACTATGAGAGAATGATTGGTAATGTCCCCAAAAAACTTTACAGATATGGTACTCTCTGGTGAGATAATTGAATATGCTATAAAAGGTGGGAAGATCGAATGGGCAAATACAATGAAAGGTGCAACATTCAATAACGAGAGTCAAGATGTTCAAGTTGTGACTAATGAAAAGTAATATGAAAGTTATACCCCATATTACCCATACCCCATGCAACAAGCCCACCACTTTTGTCCATATCCTTATCAGTCAATTCCTCAAAATGTTTTTCAACATAACTTTTGTCCTCAATCACTCTCCACCCTACCAAACAATCCAAGAAGGCCAAGAAATGGTGTAAAGAGATTGCCAATTCCAATTTCTAAACTATTGCCTTTTCTAATAAAGAACCAGTATATGGTGCCTATGTCTTTGAAAACAACTCCAAACCCAACAGCAAAGAGTTATGAACCAAATAGCAAATGTGAATATCACATGGGGACAGTTGGGCATTCAACAGAAAAGTGTAGGTTGAAGGAAAAGGTTGAAGAACTCATCAGTAGTGGTGTCTTGACTCAAGAGCTTATTGAACAATGGGAGTCTGCTTCTCCATAGGCCAAGTTTCCTATATGTAATTTATGGATGTGAGACGTTCTCAAGATTCTTGAAATTTGCATCAAGATGTTTTGAAAAGCTTTCCATATTTTTCTTTCCAAGTAGATGAAATAAAATAATTTTGAAAACATTGGTGATTGTTATTGAGAATGAATAAACCTAGCCATTACATTTCCAGTATACTTTCCAATTCAATGAAAACTTGAAATCCATAAAGAAACACAAGCTTGAAATTCATTCATTTTGCCTACCCTGGTAAACTTTTGAACTCAATGATCTTCGTTAAAGCAATGAGCAATGAAATGATTGATGAATTTGCAAAACTTTTTGAATTGTTTTGAAGGACCAATTCATGAAGCATTCTCTTAAGGACTTTGTATTTGGAAATTTGATAGATGTTAAGGTCAAGCTAAGAGTCCTAAACACATCAACCCAAAATTCTTTCTCATAACTTGAACTTTCTAACTCAAATCATCCTTCACTGCACCTTAGGGCAAAATGATTGAAAGAGCCAAGCTTTTGATAACCCCATCGTCTTTTAATGGCCATTCTTAATTTGATTGATATCCTTTTTCCTATTTTAAACCATGATAATGAAAATTGTTGCATATGGCCTTCATAAAGTTGAGTTGATACATTCTGGGCATGAGTTGTAAAAAAAAAGTGAAGAAATAGGAAGTAAAAAAAAAGAAGAAGAAGAAGAAAAAATTTGATTGTGAAATCATGCACGAGGGATATTCAAATGATTTCAAAAGCCAAATTTTCATCTTGAGGATTGGTTTTCAATAGAAGTGTCAATATTTGATATGACAAATGACCATCTTTCATATTCCTATTACTGAAATGAAATCATCCCTTTGTTACCCTTTTTGAGCTTATTGATTTCTTTCTAAATGAACCTTGACCAAGGATCACTCTCTACATCGGAAAGGCAAATACATCAAAGGAGTTTTAGAAGCAGTAGTGATTGGTCCTATGTCAAATGCAAGAAAATGAAGCCCTTGTTAAGGGGCAAATGTGAGAAGAAGGATATGTGAAGATGGAAATCAATATGAAAAAAACAAGAAATTGAAAAAAAATGAAAAAGGTAGATGTGAAAAAAAAAAGAAAAAAAAGAAATGAATGAGAATAAAAGGTTGAAAAGAAAAGAAAAATGCTTCGAAGAGTGGGAAAGACAGATGTTCACAATCGAAGAAATGATCCTTGGTTCGAAAAACCTTGAAAACACTTATTTTGGGCCTATTTATCCATTCTTTGAAAACCCTAAACCTTGGCCTACGGTACGTGCTTAAAAGTCCATTTTGATCAAATAAAGATGCTTGTATTGAAAAGCTTTTCTTTGAGAAACCATCATCATTATTTTGTTTGGAATGAAATTTGAATTCTCAAATGCATGGTAGAATAATCAATAAAAAAAAGAAAAAAAAGAATAAAAAAAGAGAATGAAGTTCTAGGGTGAAAACCCATGAAAGGGCAGTCTAGAGCAAATTTGAAACAACTCAAGGCCATTGTTTGTGACGATGCTAAGGCAATAACAAGAAAGAAGAAAAACCAGAGGAGTGATGCTTTCAGTCAAGACATTTTGAGAAATTCAAAAACCATCACCTTGAAATTTTGACTTCAGAATTGTATCTTTGGTTTCCTTACCCCAAAATTTGAGCCATCACAGCTAGTCTTGACATTTGTTAAAGTCCACGTATCAAGAAATTAAAAGAGTGCTAAAATGGATTGTGTTTTGTGAAAGTTGTTTTTACAAAAAGAATTTTGATTTTCAAGGAATTTGTTTCATTTGTGAGCTAAGATGAAGAGACATTGATCAATAGAACCTTTCTTGATAACCAAACATCCTTGATGCACCAAATCAGTACACTTATTCAGCTAAACCAAGTTGTGACTCATTCTATTTGTTCTCAATAGTAATCACCAATTTTTAGGAGATTTAAATGTCAAATGTTTTTATCTTGGAAAATTATTATATGGGGCAATTTTCTATTTTCAAAAAAAAAGAAACTTGAAGAAGTGAAAAATGAGAGTTTTGTGATTTTATAGGGGCAAGCTTTTGTTTTAAAGAAATCAAGTGTGGTAATGGTGTTTTTAAGACAATTCTTGGGGCAATCTTTGGTTGTTATGAGAGCATGAATTTTCTTGAAGATATGAGAAGTGGTGAAGTTTTCTTGTGAATAGTTTGGAATGATTTTGTTGTTATGATTTGGATAGATGAATTTTATTTGATAAGAATTGTGGGGCAACAAGAAAACTAAATGAATGATGATGATGGGGCAATGGGAAGACTGAATGAGTGATGATTGCTAAATTTAAAGAAAGAAGAATTGTGGGGCAAGAAGAAGACTGAATGAACAATGATGATAGGGCAAATGATTTTAGGATTGCTAAATTTGAAGAAAGAAGAATGATGAGGCATTGAAAGATTGAATGATAAGGCAGAGAGAAGATTAAAGGATAACAAATTTTTGAAGAGAGGAATATGGTAGATTGATGATGTGACTTGGTAAGGCATTATTTATCATTTGCATTGCATTCATGACATGCATGACATTTCATTAATGACATGCATGACATTTCATTATATGCATTTTTACACCAAAAAAAAGTTTGAACTGTTTGTTAAGACAATAGGATAAAAAGTTTTGAAAGATTAGATGACAAAAATTTTGAAAAATTTTATAAAAAAAAAGAAAGAAGAAAAAGAAAATCAGAAAATGTGAGAAGGATTAGGAATAAGATGTGACGAAAAAAGTATGAAGTTTTGAAACAAAAATGTTAAAAAAATTTGGAAAGGAAGAGGAAACTAAAAAGGTATGGTTATAATGGGATAATGAAAAAGGGATTGAAAGATGTGACGAGATGAAAAATGTGATAGAAAATAACAAAAAGAAGAAACTGGAATGATAAGATGACTTAGAAGATAGAATTGAAATGATGAGATAAGATCAAAACCTCCGAGTACAATCTGTAAGACCTCCGGGCATGATTCACTAAAACCTCCAGGTACAATCTGTAAGACCTCTGGGCATGATTCATTAGAACCTCTAGGTACAATCTATAAGACCTCCGGGCATGATTCATCAAATCCTCTGGGTACAATCCGTAAAAACTCCGAGCATAATTGAACACATTTTAAGAGAGGAGAAATTTTAAAGTTTCAGGGCCTTCCTAGTCGAAGGAGCATTTTAGATGGGAGAATTTAAAGTTTCAGGGCTTTCCGAGTCAAAGGAGCATTTTAGAGATAAGAAATTTTTAAAGTTTCAGGGCCTTCCTAGTCGAATGAGCATTTTAGAGATGAGAAATTTAAAGTTTCAAGGCCTTCCTAGTCGAAGGAGCATTTAAGAGATGAGAAAATTTAAAATTTCAGGGCCTTCCTAGTCGAAGGAGCATTTTAAAGATGAGAAATTTAAAGTTTCAGGACCTTCCTAGTCGAAGGAGCATTTTGGAGAGGAGAAATTTTTAAGTTTCAAGGCCTTCCTAGTCGAAGGAGCATTTTAGAGAGGAGAAAATTTTTAAAGTTTCAGGGCCTTCCTAGTCGAAGGAGCTTTTTTAAGAGGAGAAAATTTTTAAAGTTTCAGGGCCTTCCTAGTCGAAGGAGCATTTAAGAGATGAGAGAATTTAAAGTTTCAGGGCCTTCCTAGTCGAAGGAGCATTTTAGAGATAAGTAATTTTTAAGTTTTAGGGTCTTCCTTGTCAAAAGAGCATTTTCATGATGAAAACCAATTTCTTTTAGAATAAGTAAATATCCAAAAAAAAAAACAAACAAAAAAAATTTTGAAAAAGGAAAAAATAATAAGAAAATGGACGCGGACAAAATGGATGTCTATGTCTTTGCACAATTACTATTTCATAGCAAATGTACAAAGAGGGGCAACTGTAGACACCCCATTTTGTCCGGGGTCTTTTAATGTTATTGGGCCTATTGGGTTTGATAATTAGACGATGAATCTAATTTTTGCATTACTATCTTGTTTATTATTTAAAAAATAAATAAAAAATAAAATGAAAATAAAATAAAAAATAGAAAAAATAATAACAAAAAAATAAAGTGATCAAAGAAGGGAAACTTGAAAAAAAATAAAAAATATAAAAAAAATAAAAAAATCAAAATTTTAAAACAAAAGCAAAGTCAAAAATTTAAAAATCTTAGAAAGAAAATCAAAATCAATGAGTGAATCAAGTAAGAATCAATAAAGATACAAGTCAAACTCAAATTTGTGTATGGATGGAAAGGAAATAAAATGGGTTTTAATACCCGTATCAAGGAAAGGAAAGAAAATTAAATAAAAAGAGCCAAACACCTATATTAAAGGAGAGAACTAGGGTTTTGAGAAAAGAAAAGGAGAACTAGGGTTTTGAAAAAAGATAAAGGAGGGACACAAAAGAGAAAGGGGGAGCATTTGGCCGAAAGAAAGAAAAAAAACCCTAGCTAGAGAGGACGGCAGAAAGAAAGTGGGGGGGGGGGGGGGGGGGGGGGGGGGGTGGGGTTTTCTTTTCATTCACTATTGATCACCATCAACAGAGGGGGGTCGGATATGAAGTGAAGAGGCTAGAGTGACAACAGTGGATCTTCACCGTTCTTCTGCAATTTTCCTTTACTGTTTTATTTTAGATTAGTAATAACTTTTAGAGAGATAAAGCTAGTGACAGTAGCTTGTTCGTGCATTTCTGCTAAAGCTATGCGGTGAGGATCGTAACGTTGCTGTGCTGCTGGACTTGAGGAAGGCTGGTGCGTGAATGCGAGATAGACACGAACAAACTGGACTAAACAGAGCACGTGTCTGAATTGCCGTAACTTGAAGGAGGAAGATGCTACGTTCGTGATGGCCCGTGGAGGACGTGGCGTGCTGCAGTTGGTTGCATGGTGAGGCTTAGCAACTGAAGCTTTGCTGGCTGTGTGCATGGCGTATGTTGCTGCTTCTTCTTCAACGCATGCCCTGTCTGATTGCTCCTTGCTTCAGGCCTCTGGTGTACTGTGTCGTTTCTGTTTGGATTCACTACTGATCGTATCATGAAGATGTCAAGAAAGAAAGCTACATGAAAGAGAAAGAAAGCAAAGAATAAAAAGAACGTGTAGCAGGAAAATAAAGAAACAAGAAAAGAAAGAAAGCAATCCTTTGCCAGGTTTGCATTTTACTTTATTTTATTTTTTTTAAGAGGCTGACAATAATATTAGAATAACAATTAAAGTTTTGGTTCATAGGAGGTAGTTTGCTATATTAATTATGTGCAATATTGATTGATTTTGTCATTTATATGCTAACTTAAATTAGTTTTTAATAATTTAGTGATTTTAGTGTGCATAATAATTTGATAATAGTTCACATATCAATTTAATTTAATGATTACTTGTATGATATTTTAATATGAGTTTGCATGATAATTAATTTGAGTAGATAATTGCTTGTAAAATATTAATTTGTATATTTGTGTCATTTGATTTGTTGTATGACTATAGTATAGTACATTGATTTAGTTTGCATATATAATTTTGATTTAACAATGTTGTATGATTTAGATGAGTATTCTAAGGTTAAAAAAATATATGAATATATATAATTAAAATCAAATAAATAAGTGTGGATTATACCGATAATGACATTTTGAGAAAGTCAATTGGGACATCTTAGAAATGTCTAGGTGAGGAAATTCTTTCTTAAGTTGAGCCAAATTGATGGAATACTTTTGAAAGAATTTTCAATAAATTATAATCCATGTTTATTCTTAATAAATTAAACATGAATAAAATATAAATGAATATACATAAATACAAGAACATAAATTAGATGAAAGATTAAATAAATAGAATGAAATAGTCCAGATTGAAAATAATTAGTAATTGTTAAGACTAGATAATAAATAAATAAATATGAGTTATACCGAGGATGAAATTCCAAGAAAGTCAATCGAGACTCCTTGGATATTTCTAGGTGAGATGATTTTTTCTTAAGTTGAGCCAAATTGATTGAATACTTTTGAAAGAATTTTCAATAAATTATAATCCATGTTTATTCTTAGTAAATTAAATATGAATAAAATATAAATATATATAGATAAAGAAATATAAATACGAGAACATAAATTAGATGAGAAATCAAATAGAATGAAATAGCTTAGATTGAAAGTAATTAGTAATTAATAAGATTAGATAATAAGGAAATAAATGTGAATTATACCAAGGATGAAATTCCAAGAAAGTCAATCGAGACTCCTTGGATATTTCTAGGTGAGAGGATTCTTCCTTAAGTTGAGCCAAATTGATAGGATACTTTTGGGAGAATTTTCAATAAATATAATTCATATTTATTTTAAGATTAAATAGAGATAAAATAAATGAAATGAATAAAAATTAATTAGTAAAGACTAAAATTAAATGAGCATAAATAAAAATAATAGATAAATAAAGAGGATAATAAATTAGACATAAGAATTAGATTGAGAATTAGATTTTATAGAATAAATGTGAATTATACCGAGAATGAAATTTCAAGAAAGTCAATCGAGACTCCTTGGATATTTCTAGGTGAGATGATTCTTTCTTAAGTTGAGCCAAATTGATGGAATACTTTTGAAAGAATTTCAATAAATTGTAATTCATGTTTATTTATAATAAATGAAATATGAATAAAATTAGATATATATATATATATATATAGATATAAACAAATAAATAAACAAATAAATAACTTAGAATAAAAATTATGAGAAATAAAAATAGAAAAATATGAATTATGTCAATGATGAAATTTCAAGAAAGTCAATTGGGACTCCTTGAAAATTTCTAGGTGAAAAGATTTATTTTAAGCCGAGCCAAATTGATGGGACGTTTTTAAGAAAATCTTCAATAAACCATGATTCATATTTATTCTCTAAATAAATAAATAAAAAATATAGATAAGAATAATGTAAAATAAGATTTAGAAAATATAGAAATTAATTTGGAGTCAATATTAGAGCCAAATTAAAAATATTTATAATAAGACTTTCATAAAATATTTCATTGATCCGACGATGGAGTTCAAGAAAGTCAATCGAGACTCCTTGAACATCTTAAGGTGAGGGAGATTTTTAAAATTGGAGCCAAATTGATGGAAAAATCTTAGAAATACTCCCAATATATAAGCATATCGAAATTAATATAAACACAAGGCAAATTATAAAGATAACCTAAAACTAGTTGGTACCATTTTAGGATGGGCGTTGTGGGGGTGCTAATCTTTCCCTACAATTAACCGTACTCCCGAACCCTAGTATCTTTGAACGTAGACCAAGCCTTATCCTTAGTTTGAATAGGTGACCAATCACACCTAGGTTAGAACGGTTGGTGGCGACTCCATGTCTTTGTGTCTAGCTATTAGGTTTACTCCAAAACTTAATACGTTGCGACAGATGATATTTTGAGGAATTAAATATATAAGAATAGTGTTTCTCACATAGAAAATTTTAATCCTAGATAAAATATATATAAGTATGGAAATTATTACATAAAGGATGGATTAAATAATTAAATGGATATTGCAAATTCTAATTTGGACAAAATAGAAGAGTGTTGGTGGCATGAAGAAAGAGTAGAAGAAAGGGAGTGAAGTTTGGTTGATCAAATGGCTAATAGAAAACAAGAGAAAAAGAAAGGATAAAACAAACAATAAAGGAAGACAAGGAAAGTCTTCTCCACGTTTTCTTTTGGCTGACAAAAGAATATAACACTGACTTGTGTTGATTTTTGCTGCACCGAAGAGTAAGCAATAACAAGACAAGAAAAGAACTAAAGCAAGGAAAAGATGGGAAAGTCAGAAAACGTGGGCTGCATGAAGAAAAATTTTAACAGAAACAAGAAGTTAGTCTCGGCTTGGAGGATAAGGAATATAAAACAAAAGGAAAGAAATAAGAAATGAAGAGGGCTTTTAATGAAGCTGGCAAAAAGTCCAAATAATATATTTTCTTGTGCTTTATATTCCTCCATCGTGACCTTCATCTCCAGCCAACATCATCACCGAAAATATTCTCTTCTGTTTAAGCATGTCGGACAGCTTTTCCTCTCCCTAACAGAGCCTTCTTTTCTTCAACAATTAACCCAAGTTTCTCGAGGTAAAATAAACCTTGCCTTAAGAGCTTCCAAGAACCACTAAAGAAGCTAACTGAAAACTCCAAACAGAAGTTAACTTAAGTGGACAGATTTTCTTGTTATACACAGGTAACGTCCAACTCAGTTTTTAAGCTTCTCATTCTTTAGTTTTGCTTATCATGATTAAGTATATATTAGTTATAACTTTGGTTTGAATTGAAAAATATGATGCTTTGTTAATATGATCCACGTGAAACTATAGAACAGAAAAGAAGAAGCTGTCGGTTTGGACAGCCATGAAACAGAAAACAAATAACTTCTGTTTGAAGAAGTTTTGAAAGAGGTTACATGAGTTGAAGAAGAAGAAGAAGAAAAATAAACCAATAAAATGGTGTTCCATAAAGTCAAAGAAAATGGCTGGAAGAAAGGAAATAAGTGGCTGCTAGTATAGCCGAAAAAGGAAGTGAGAATAGGTGACTAAAAGTCCAGCCGAAAATGTGGAAAAAAAATAGTGTGGCATAACTGACTTTTGTAGGTATGAACACTGAATGTAGGTGACTTAGAAGTGTACTATATGTGACTATATATATATATAGAGAGAGAGAGAGAGAGAGAGAGAAAAAAAGAAGAGAAGCCAACGGGAAACTACAGAAAACAGAAAAGAAAGAAGGCTTATGCATGCAGCCAACGTGAACTGGAATAAAGGAGAAGAAAATCACGTTTTGGGGTCAACAAACAACAGAAAAATAAATAAAAGTGAAAGAGAGGATTAGGTTAAATTGACTAAAGGCCTAGGTATAGTAATAATGAAGTTAATATATATATAGACATTGTAAAGAAGTAAACTACCTAACCAAGATGAAGTTAACGTGAAGTGCAGAAACAGAAAATGGAAACTGACGTGAATGGTAGAGGAAAGTGGAATAATTGACAAGCTTAAAAGGTTGAAAATATACAAGGATAAAATAAAAGTAATACTATGGAAAATGGAAATTTTAAGCCAAATAGGCTTAGTAAATGAAGAGGAATATTCGGCTATGACATTGGACCAAGGGAAAGGAGGAGAAAATCGGTCAATTAAAGTGGCATCATAGAAAATATATATATATATATATATATGTTATTGGGGAGTAAGTCACTTAGGACATTCAAGGTCATTCGGCTACAATGTGAAATTTTAAGAAATTATAATATTCTAAGTAATAAGAATTTAATTAAGAATTAGACAAGGAGGAAATTTAATACTGAAAATTAATTATATGAAATTTTGATTTGGCAGTTTATAATTCGGAGAGATAAGAAGCATAAGGGTGCAACATAAGGGTGCAACATAAGGCGTTGCTCTACAGTGTACTGAGGTAAGGGATGTAATTTAAAGTTGTGATGGTGTCCCTTACTTTCATCGCAAATTTTAAAGAAATGTTTGAAGCATGAATTTTATTCCGAAATTAATTTCCATAATCTTTTGATAATTAGCTAAACATACCTTATAATTTCTATGCATATTTTTCCATAGTGTTTTAAGTATGACATGAAATAAATATGTTTTCCGAAAAAGGTATCGGAGTGGCACACCCCAGGCTAACTTAGACCATGGCACGCCCGGTCCTTACTATTTTATATCAGTTGTATGATTTAAGTATATGTTTTTCGAAAAAGGTATCGGAGTTGCACACCCCAGGCTAACTTAGACCCTGGCACGCCCGGTCGTTACTATTTTATATCAATTGTATGAAAGTAAGTTTTGAGACTAAGGCCTTCCTATAGTTTATGTTACTGCCTGTCATGCTTGCCACCTTGTGGCATAAGTTTAGCCACGTCGTACATGTCCTCGCCCACATTGTGCATGTTTCCATCCTTTGTGGGTATGTTGGTCCTTCGTGGTGTATGTTCGCTATACGACTCTGATCAGGTCTACAGCCCATACCATGGCCATAGGTATTCCGTTCCCTCTTCGGAGGAAGAAGTAAGTCTCATGACCCGCATACTGGCTATATGATTCTGCCTAGTCTCCATGAACTGTATGATATGTTCTATTAATTTTGAATTTAAATTTTTAAAGTAAGATGCATGTTTGATCAATTATGAATTTTGATATATATGTATTAAAGAATTCATATAATGTTTGAAAGTATGAAATGCATTATTATGGCATTTGTTTTCTGCATATATATAGATGCTATAACTATTTTAAATGCATTTCTTACGGGGCTTTCCAAAAAGCTCACCCCCTACTCTACCAAATTATTTGTAGTGATCATCTCCTTGCCTGTTGCTCATATGACGTAGGCTGAGGGATACGTCTCTCATCCGGCCATTTTTGTACTCACGTAAGGTATACTCATATTTTGATACCAGACATCCTGTATGGCACAGATATTTGTATATGATAATACTTTTGGGATGTAATCAATATTGTAAGAATGTAACGTTACTTTGAGGAATGAGTCAATATAATGTGAATAAAATATTTCATGAAAATATTATGATGTTTCTGTGGTTGAAGAAGTGTGATGAGATATTGGCAGGAATGCAACCCAAGTAAGGAATTAAGATAAAAAAAAATTTAGCCCAAAACTTCCACGTTTCCGGGGTGTGACAATGTATGAGCAGCAAAGTGGTGTGGAAGTCCACTTTTACTGCTCCCTTATTGACTTCTATCTATGCCATCCAATAAGCATTTCTTTTCCTTATTTTACATATTCACTTCTCATTATTGTATATCTTTAACTTGGAATTGTATTGTATAAGATTCATGCTTAAACTCAACATCTCGTTATGAAGCAGAAATAAAACACTTGCCATCTATACTTGGCAACACATTTTTGTTGACTTCTCTTGATCTCTTTTGCTAGCTCTTTTATCCACTTATTTTTCATCAAAAATTAAATCAAATCAAATGCAACACCGAGTACATGTAGCAGCCATGTAGTTGGCGTGATTCTAGGTTTCTTGTTTCCTTTCTTTTGAAAGTTCTATTCCATAATGTTTAGTCCTCATCCATATATACCATATTGTAAATTAAAATTCCAAAAATCCCATAATGTAAAGTGGAAATTCATATTCAATATTTATTTAATTCCACTTAATAATTTATTTCGGTTATCCATCATTTCCAATATGCTATACAGTATAATAAAATCGAGTCTCACAATTCCACTCAACCCCGTCCTCATCCTCTATTAGTACCCCTTCTTCGAGTACTCATTCTGTCAATATAGCCACTAAATAACACTATTTATTATAACTTTAAACAATCATACTACGCATAATCATTCAGACAAGTACAGTACTTTGGGGATATATACTAATTCTAGCTTATCGATATCAACAGACATCAGTCTAACAGAGCCCTGATACCAATCTTTGTCGCGACCCGCGACCTCTACTTCTTATCAAATAACAAGAAATTTTCAGCAAACTTTTTCCTCATATACACTTTGGTTAGACTCATCCGTCAATGTCATCCTTCTTCTTATGTACTTTATTATTATAATATGATATCAGTTTGCTACATGCATTGAAATTTCATATATTTTTATGAGTCAACTACATCAGGATCTCAAATAACTTACATATCCTATATCCCTAGAACATACACTAATGTAATATTGTGCTGTACAATTGTCGAAATAAATGGCCAACTGATTATACCTTCAAAGGATAATTGGGAAGCGTAACTCGAAGGTATACTAGATGATCCCAAGTAAGCTCCTCTCTATCTGGAGCAAGATTTACTTCAAGTAGTCTGAAAAATAGTTGTAAAGGAGTGAGTTTACGCTCAGTAAGAAATATATGTAAAAGAGCGTACTATGTCACTATATGCAGTTTTCCTGCTTGGCTTTATAATGTCATGTAAAATCATTATAAAGCATATACCATATACAAGTAAATCATCTCTTTTAAATACTTTCATGGATCTCAAATCACATGAAATCACAAGTGCAAATACAAATAACTTCAAATGCTTTCACATGCTTGCAAATACTTTCAAATAGATAGGAGACAATTAACTTCCAATAGAATCATGCACCAAGTAATTCTCATAAGGATACAGCAAATATATCCCGTAAGGGATAATCCATACGAGATCTCATAAGGATACTACAAATATATCCCGTAAGGGATAATCCCGTGAGATACCAAATTAGTGGCATACCCACGTATGGGTTGGGGATCCTCCCCAAAGCCGAATACAAATAAGAGACATATAGCCATCGTCTATAGGCCATAGTGAACACTAGTTAGGTGACATCTGTGGCACTGAGGACCGGACTAAGGTTCCTTAGCCAAGTACAAATACAAATAATATGCATGACCATTAGAGGAATCCACGATCTCCAAAACCTTTGTTATGTAGCTTTAGCAAATACAAGTATACTTTCTTGAAATAGGTTTCAAACTTTTTTTCCAAAGTAGGCAGTCGACTGGTCTTTATGGCAGTCGGCTGGTACACCATATATCTATTTATTGAATTTAATTTCTTTTAAATCCAAATATTTCAAAATTCGAAAACATATAGGGGCAATCGACTGGTCCCATATAGCAGTCAACTGGTTTTGAAACAGAATGCTTTTCGAGAATTAGCAGTCGATTGACTCATTGGCGGTCGGCTATTTTCGCAAAATAGAATGCTTCTGAAAACAGGGCAGTCGACTGGCTCCTTAGGTAGTCGGCTGGTTTGAAATAGAATGTTTTCTAGAAAATAGTAGTCGACTGGTTTGTCTCAGTTTTTAAAAATCTACGCTTTGGTTGTCTCTAGGCAATCGGTTGCTACTTAAGGCAGTCGGCTGCTCCTACCATTTTGGTAACTAGGAGGGAAAACCTGAAATGTAAACTTCCTGCATTAAACCAACTTGTACTTCTCCCCAAAACAATTAAAAACTTGCTGACATAGCCACCCTACGTCTGTTACATAAATTCCTTACCTCAATTGCCAATAATCCTCAAGCTTGGCTAAAATTCAACTCATTTCCTTTTCAACCCTTTAAGGCTGCATGATTCATAACAATTTCAAACCTTTAAGAAACTTCTACAATTAGGCTATGCCAACTTTACACGACTCCATACCATGGACAAAATTAGCTAAAATCATTTAAATCTCTTACCTTTGCTATCCACCAACATTGACAGCAAATTCGATCTCCTTAATCCCTTTGATTCAACTCTTCATATTACAGGTATGAAGAGAGCTAGTGATGAGGATCGATTTCCATTACAAATGCTTAATGATTCAACAGAGGAACAAGGTAGTTTGTCAAGGAAGTAAGAACGGAAAACTTGTAGGAATTTGGAGGAAACGAGAGGAAGAGAGAAATGGGGCTGCCGACTTGGAGAGGAAGAAGAGGATGACTCATGCCATTTCATTTAATGCATAGCTATCCTTCTCATCAATTCAGCCATTGACCTCTTTTGACCTCTTGACTATTTGACCATTCATCTCTTTTATTCCATCCATGTCCCATACATCATTTACTCTTCAAATTCTCATATTTATTTTATCATTTCATATTGTAATACTTTACAATTATGGGAAAATTACAAGAAAATTGGGGATTTCACAGCATGGGGTTTAGTTTAGGATTTGAGAATAAGATTTAGTAAGTTTAGGGTTAAATAGGGTTTAAGGTTAATATAGATCATGCTTGGATTTAAGGTTTTAAGGTTAGGGTCTTCGTAAGGTTTTAGTAAGTATGCTCAAAGGTTCAGCTGCTAGATGGTATGTTCAGTTACATAGAGCTCGCAACTCTTAATAGAAAGATTAGCTAAAATGTTCGTCACCCAATACAAACATTTCATTGGAACTGCACCAACCCAATTATTCTTACAAATATGGAGAAGAGAACCACTAGTAGATTTAAAGAGTATGCTCAAAGGTGGAAGGATATCACTGCTTAAGTTCAACCACTTCTTATAAAGAAAGAAGTTACTATTTTGTTTATTTGTACCCTAAAGGGTCCATATTATGAGAGAATGGTTGAAAATGCTAAGACAAGGTGCATTCTAGGGAAATAATATAAAGTGTAATAAAAAGAATGGTTAGATGAAGTGGGATGATGCATTGATGAATGAGAAAGAAGAGGCACAAGTGATGTTGAGTGGCAACAATTTGGAAGCGTCACACCATACTATCCTTACTTGATGTACTAGCCTTATCACTAGGATACGAATAAATTTTCCAAAAGTCCTTACACATACGAGCCAAATCCACCGCTATTTTTTTAAGCAAATCTCTATCCTTCAATACCTATTACTGTTTTTATATCTCAACAATTGTACAATCGAAAATGACCAAGAATTAAGCAAGATAGATTGCTAATTCCAATTCTAATTTCGAATATTTTTGCCTTTTTTAATACAAAGACATTACCTCACTCTTGTACATTGAAAATGTTCTAAATCCGGTATGAAAGAGCTATGATCTAAATGGTAAATGTGAATATCACATGGGGTAAATTAGACATTCAACGAAGAAATATAGGGAGTGAAGGAAGGATTGAAGACTTCATTTGTGGTGGTGTCTTAACTCGAGAGCTTATGGAATAATGGAAATCTACTATGTCATAGTTTGAATTCCCTTTATGGATGTGATTTGTTTTTCTAATATATTTTTTTTCAAAATTTTGTAGTTCGTGGATAATGAGTTTTCTTTTAGTTATTTCTTTATTAAACTCGCATAATTGTTTTCTTTTATGATGAAGATAGAAATAATTTTAAGAACATTGGTGGTTACTTCTAAGAATGAATATATTTTGCTATTTCTTCTTACTTTGATTTGATGTGAGCTTGAATTCCTTAAAGAAACAAGTTTGAGCCTCATAAACCTAATTTTTGCATACCTTAGTAGGATTTTGCAATCAATAATCTTTGTTTTGGCTAATAAAATGATCGGCTTAAATACAAATCTTATGTGAAGATTTTAAGAATTAATTAATGAGGCACTTTAATGGACCTAAAAGAATTCTTTCACTTAAGAAATTTTAAGAATATTACTCAAGCGCAATCCTCTTGGAATTCCATCATTAAAATGAATTGCATTCATTCTTAGGATTTAAAAAAAATAGATTTATTTTCTCTTATTTTTAAAATAAAAATTTTATATACAAAACATTATCTTAACTTAATTTGGGTCTTCTAACTATTTTCTAATTTATCATAATTCTTAAATAAATTAAACAATTAATAATGCAAATTAATAATAACAAATATGCATGTATACACACACTGATATATGTATATGTGTGTGTGTGTATATATATATATGTGTGTGTACACACACACACACACACACACACACACACACACACACATACATACATACATACATACATATAAATTTCATAAATACATAGACTATTCATGTGATAACTATAAATTTTATACTTTTAGCAAGTGAATGAAAGTATTATTGGATGTATATTAAAGACTGGAAATTTTGAGGATCAGAAAATCATGAGAGTTAAATGAGTAATATGGATTGGGATTTTGAGAATTATGATTGGAAAAAGGATTAAAAGGATTTAAATTCTTTCATTGAATACCTTGGCAAGAAAGTTCATAACCAATATCAGTAGTGTTTTGATTATAATTCTTGATTGGAGAATCCAAATGATAAACCGTAAATTTTTTTAGAAAGCTAACTTAATTATCTTTTCAAACATATAAGGCTCATATTCTAGCTCCTTCTAGATCAATACCAAAAAATTTGTGAAGTTACCTTATGTGCAATAGATTTTACCAACCGACCTATTTGTAAAGATTCACCCATAGCAGTCGGTAGGAAACTCCCATTAAGGTGATTGAAAATCTTTCGGAAAGCTATCTTAAATATCTTTTCAACCATATAAGGATCATATATTAATTCATTGTCAATCTATGAGAGCCAAGTATTCTAGTACTGTTATATATATATATATAGCTACTCACCACTGTTCAATTCCTATGTATTTTGCAAGTATGACCTGATATAGTAAGGTGGGCCCCATAAGCTTTACAGTGCTCAGATGGATGTGAGATTGAACAGATACTGAATAGAGGATCAAATAAGCTCATGGTAAGAATCTAGAACTCAAAATCCTCTATTTAGATTATTTTTGAGAAGTGTACCAATAATTTAGAAAATGACAATTAAGGACACAAGTTGGTTGAACTTTTGTAAATAATAGTCAAACTAAATTGACTTTTGACCTACTGACTGAAGTATGATAATCTATGTATAAATAAGTTATAGGCTATGTTAATAGAAAGATCGAATTGGTGGTGAAATCAGAAATTTAAGCGATTGACCTGATAGGGGTATTTTCACAATTTCACCCTTACGGTCAGTCAAACCTTAATGAAACCTTATTCATTCATTAAATTATATTCAATAAAAATATTTAGTGATGAAATAAAATATTTTGGAGTTAAATTGGATAGTTGGAAAATTATGAAAATTTAAGGGCAAAATTATCCAAACTTCTCATAACCAAGTGTATTTTGTCATTTTACTATTAAAGGAAATTTCTAAATATTTCTACACAAGTCAGCCGGCCACTTACCCATCTTCTTCAGCCTCACACCACTCATCACCATAGCCAAAGCTTGACAAAACCAAAATTCAACCAAAAACACCATTAAAACTACATTAAATTAAGAAAATTTCTTTTGCAAAATTGTCCCAAATTTGATTCTCTACAAGCCAATACAAATATCTCATCCTAAAATTGACAAAATCAAGAGAAAAGGAGTCTCATAGAATTTGGCCAAGTTAAGGTAAAATCATGCTTTTGTTTCTTTTAAGTTTTAATGATAGAAAATGATAGATTTAAGGTTGCTAAGCATGATTTTGGTGTTAGATTGAATTAAATCACACTCAATCCTTCCCTTAGGGTTTCGGCCATGATGAAGAATTTGTGGATTCTTGTGTTTTGATGCATGAAAATGGTATAGGAAGAATGGAAATTAAGGATAAAGCATAAAGCAAGTGTTGAATTTTTGAAAAATCATGCATAATTCACCATGGGAATTTTGGCCAGGCTAACGGGACCATGTAATTGCGTTCAATTTGATGGTGTATTCTCCAATTTGCAATGAAGCAAAACCTCATATTCTTCAATTGTTGGCACCATATCTACTTCGTTGAAGATGGAGCATCGGTAAGACGGATCCCAAAATTGCACCATGGCCCTTATCATATCAGTGTCTATAGGTACTAAGAGTAGCAAGGCCAAATCCCCATACTTTTCTTGGAATGCTATTCTCCTTTCTTCTTTCCATCCCTTCCATATGTTAACCAAGTTAGCTAGATCATTTTGCTTAAGGTCTAAGTGGACCTTTTCAAGAAGGTTAGAAACATAATCAGTGGGTAAGCAATCACAGCTTTTTTGTTGGGTTGCTTTAGACTTAGCCTTGACATCATCAACCACTGCTTTCAACTCATCCCTTTTAGATTTTCCCAGAGGTAGACTTCCCATGGATGTGAACTTCAATTTTGCCAACAATTGTTATGAGACCGACTCCTAAAGTATGCAAAAAAAATGTTAGTCACCATTTTCATTTTCATTTTCTTTTTGTTTTTTTTTATTTTTTGTTTACATGAGTTCTTATTGGAGTCCGATTTTGGATTTGAGTCTAATACTTCAAGGGTTTTGCATGGCTCTATCTACAGTTGGGCCTCTTAGGTTTCTTTATATGCAGGGCTTGGATAATTCAAAGTTCTAAAGGTCCCCAAATTGCTTCTTATTGTTATCCACACCAAGGCACCTAATTCTCACCTATTATAAGCTACAAACGAAAAGCTTCAATTTGAGTGGGAGTTTTTGCCAGCCATGCCAAGATTATCACCTCACGAAAGCGTAGGTACTTTTATCTCTTCTAATAAGGATAAAGCCCAGGTTGAGGGCTTATGCATGCATGCACATGAAGTGTGTGTATTAAAGGTTTATTAAGCATTATGAAATTAGACTCAATTCTAGGCAAACTCCTAATGACCTAAAATATATGTTGGCTTGACTCTCTAATGTCCTCAGTAGAGTTGGCAATCTGTCATAACATGCTAAGTCCTAAAACCTAACTTGCAAGACTTAAATTCAATGAGTCGCCACCAACCATTCTAACTCAAATGTGATTGATCACCTATTCTTGTCTAAAGATAAGACTTGGTATACGTTCAAAAAATCTTAGGTTTGGGAGTATGGTTAAGTGTGGGGAAGGATTAGCACCCCTATAATACCCATCTTAAAATGGTACCAACTATTCTTGGTCATTCTAAATTTATTTTTATTTGAGTTAATTTCGATACACTTAATATATTAAAAATTTACTTAAAATCCTTCTATCGATTTGGTTCAAACAATAAGTAATTCCTTTCACCTGAGGAGTATTCAAGTAGTACTGTTTGACTTGCTTGAATAGGCTCCATCATCGGATCATTTAAATATATTATGAAAACCCTAATATTGACTCTTTACCTAACTCTTACTAATTTTTCTATCATATTTGTTTTTATTCTAATTATTGTTTATTACTATATTTTATTTATTTTTTTTTTGAAAATATTTTTTAATTATTTTATATTTAATTATTTTGAAAATAAATACGTATTATTTTTATTGAAGATTTACTCTAAACTTTCCATCAATCAAGTTCAATCTATAGCAAACTCCTTACCTAGAAATTTCCAAGGAGTACCGTTTGACTTTTTTGAAATTTCATCATTGGATAATTTGCATTCATCTTCTTAATTTATTATATTTTATCTAATTTTTATTCCATTTTATCCTTAATCTATCTAATTTATTTTTTTATTTGCATGTATTTATTCATTCATATTAAACTCTTTTTAACATAAATATTTTCCTACATTTTCTACAAGGTCATATTAAACTCCTAAAATCCTATCCTATAAATCATCTAAATCATACAAGATCATTAAAGCTTAATTATATATGCAAACTAAGTGAACATACCACACTATCATCATACAATAAATCAAGTATCACAAATATACAAATTAATATTTTACAAACAATTTATTAACTCAAATTAATTATCATGCAAATTACCATCACTTAAATATCCTAAAATTCTAAATTATTGTATCCCATTAAGTACAAATCATCAAATTGTTAAATTATCAAATTATTTAATTATACAATCATGAAATTATCTAATTATTAAATTATTTTCTAATTATTAAACTATCAAGTCAAGTTATTTAATTAAATTAAATATCATACAAAAATTATTAAATTATTTAAATTAATTATCATGCAAACATTTATAAATTAATTATCTAATCATATTATAGACCTATTGAATTAAACTTATAAAATATTAATTAATTAATCAAACATTAAAAAAGAACCTGAAGAGGGAAAGAAGTTGGACTTCTCCTCTGTTGTAGCCGCAACAATCAGCAATGGTTGTGGCTGGTGGGTAGAGCGACAAGCAGGAAATACAGGCAGTGGTGATGAGCAAGGAAGGAGCAGGTCCAAAGAAGAAACGCTGCAAGAAGCAATGGTGCAGACGAGCTTGGCAGAGCGGTAGAAGCAGTCTGTGCAAGAGTGGTGGAGATGGCGATGTATGGCAAAGAAACAGGGGCTAGAATTGTGATGCGACAGGAATGATGGTAGCAGCAGCGCAGTAAGTCGAGAGGGATGCAGAACTGTAGCAGAACAAGATGCTATGCAAGCAGGAAGCGGGCTAGATAGCAGAACAGAGCATGATACAGGGAGACGATGATGATCTTCTGATCGGTGTTGAACGATGGTGCGAGGTAGGGAACAAAAGATAGGAGCTATGTGCGATGAAGAAGCTTTAGTGGCAGCCGAGGCGTGAAGATAATGATGACATTGTGCAGGCAAGTTTGACAAGAAGATAGGGACTGGTAATGAGGGTTAGATGATGCAAGGTGCTTGTGATGGCAACGGTGCTGTGTTTTGAAGATGATGATGGTGTCGGTGTAAGCAGGTAAAGTGAGACTGGGGTTTTTTGCAATGAGAATGATGGTATGGTTTAAAGAAGCATGATTGTTAGTCCTCTCAACTATGGGGTTTTATACTTTTTTATAGTAAAAAATCTAATTAAGTCTTAATACAACTCTACTTCTATAAATTATTTCTTTTTTTTTTCATATTTTATCTACTTGATCCCTAAACTAATTGTAAGAATAACTCTAATTTAAAAATTATTTTAATTAAATTAATCCCAAGCTAATCCTAATTCTTTTATTTTTTATTTTATTTGTTATTTTATTTATTAATTCCTAAATCCTATTTCTATCCTAATTTTAAATTTATTCTAACTAATGTTAATTTTAAATAAAAAATCCTAATTTAATTCTAACCTAATCCTAAATTGTTAAATTAAATGAAAATATAATGTCATCTAACCTAATTAATTATTTTTACAAGTTAAGACCCTAAACAAAATAGGGTGTCTACAACCTCTACTTCCTCCATTTTATCTATCACCTCAGATACATCTTTATCTTGGTGTTTTGACTCCATATGTTGTAATCATATAACTGCCGATTCTCATCTTTTTAAATAAAAGCATTATGTCTCACTCTCCTATTATTCATTCTACTAATAACTCATGTTTGTCTGTTAGTCACATTGGTGATATTTCCACTTCCACTTTGTTTTTATATGATGCTTTTCTTGTTCCCAAAGTCTCACTAAATCTTATTTCTGTTGGAAATTATGTGATCTTGGCCTTAACGTACACTTTTCTCGTCATGGTTGTTATGTGCAGGATCCGTAGACGGGGAAGATCCTTGGGACCGAGCGTTAAGTTGATCGTCAGTTTGAACTGACATCTCTTCAACTACCTTTAAAAATTACATTTATGCCACCCAGTGTGTCAAAATGTGCTGCCTCTATATCCTATTCTACTTGGCATTCTCACTTTCGTCATGTCTCCTCCTCTAAATTGAAGTCTTTATGTTCTAGCGGTCTTTTAGGGAACATTAAACATGAAATTTTTTATTGTGCTTCTTGTGAACTTAGCAAATTTCATGCTTTACCTTTTAATAATAGCAATTCTATTTCTTCTACCATTTTTGACCTTGTGCATACTGATACTTAGGGATCTTTCCCTAAAGCTACTATGGGAGGTTTTATTTATTTTATGATTTTTATTGATGATTATTCTCAATTCACTTGGATATATTTTATGAAAAATAGTTCCCAATTGCCTCAAATTTATGCAAATTTTGCTTCTCTTATGAAAATTCAGTTTTCTTATATCATTAAGACTCTTCAAATAGATAATGCCATAGAGTATAAAGATGTTAAAATTCTTAATCTTCTCTCCCAACATGGCACTACTTTTCATAGATCATGTCCTTGTACCTCTTAGCAAAATGGTCATGCTGAATGCAAACATAGACACATCCTAGACACTCTTCGCATTCTTTTGATTTTTGCCTCATGTGTTAAACAATTTTAGGGAGAAGCAGCTCTGACTGCTGTCTATACCATCAACCATATTCCTTCTACAATGACTGGTAACCAAAGTCCTTATGAACATTTGTATGGTAAAATCCCAATTATAAACTTCTTTGAGTCTTTGGATCTGCATGTTTTGTTTTTTCTACAAACACATGAACGATCAAACTAGGTTATCTCGTTTTTTGAGTTATGGTATTAAACGTAAGGGCGATAAATGTTGGGATCCTATTTCTAAGCATCTTTGAATTTCTTAACATTTTACTTTTTGAGAACATAAAATGTTTTCTACTCTTTCTAAGTTTCATTTGTCTAAAAATAACTCACCTTTCTTCACCAATCTATCTATTAAGTTGTTTCCTAACACATCGTCTTCTAACAATAACAATGAGACTCTTCCACCATCCCTTAACCTTTTTAATGCAAGACAAACAAATGATCACACTTTAACCGGACCTAAAGCATCTAGCTCCCCTATAGATTCTGAGTCTTTACCGAGTTTTCTTTTAGATTTTGAGTCTTCATCCAGTTCTTCTTAATCTCCAAATAGTAAAACCACTAGAGTACGTGTATATGAAACCTCCTTAAATGGCAACTTTTTCAAATAGATGTGAAGAATGCTTTTTTGAATATGGATCTTTCGGAAAAAGTCTATATGAAACCCCCACTTGGATATAATTATCCACCTAGTAAGGTTTGCCATCTTCGAAAAGCCTTGTATGGACTTAAGTAGGCCCTTAGAGCATGGTTTGCCAAATTCAACTCCACTATTAGCCAATTTGGGTTCTCTTCTAGCTCTTATGATAATGCTTTCTTTATCCACCAAAATAAGTGGGGATATACTCTTTTGTTATTATATGTGGATGATATGATTATTACTGGAGATGATTTGCAAAATATTGTAGAGATGAAATAGTCCTCAGTATACAATTCGAAATAAAGGATCTTGGACATTTGAGTTTTTTCCTTGGGTTGGAAGTCTCTTCTGATAATACAGGCTATTACTTTTCTTAGGCTATATGCTACCAACCTTTTATCTCGTGTTGGTTTGAGAGATAAAAAAACCTTTAACACTCCACTTGAGGCCAATGTCAAACTTTCACCTACAAAAGGAACCATTTTGGATGATCCTACTCTTTATAAGCAATTGGTTGGGAGTCTTATCTATTTAACTACCACTTGACCAAACATAGCATATGTCATTCATATTTTAGTCAATTCATGGTTGCTCCTCGCACTACCCACTTTGCTGTTGTGCTTTGTATCCTTCGATAAATCAAAAGTACATTATTTCATGATCTTCATTTCTCTTCTCAGTCCTCACTTATATTGTGTGCACATTATGATGCTGACTAGGTGCGTGATCCCACGTATAGATGTTCCACCACTAGTTATTGTTTCCTTTTTTCTCATTTTTTGGTGTAGTAGGAAGCAAACAGTAGTTTCTCGTTCAAGCACAAAAGTAGAGTATAAAGCACTGGTTAGTACTACTTCTGAACTTCTTTGGCTACGATGGTTGTTTTAGGATATGAGGGTCTCTCAATCTAATGCTACAAACATCTATTGTGATAATCAAGTGCCATCCAAATTGCCCACAATGATTTTTTTATAAGCGCACTAAACACATTAAGATTGGTTGTCACTTTATTCGTCATCATCTTATCATTGGCACCCTTTATCTCACTTCAGTACCTTCTATTTGATCAAACAGTTGACATCTTCACCAAAGCCCATCCACCATAGGGGTTCCATGACTTGCGTTGCAAACTCATGTTAGCAAACTCTTTGCCTACTTGAGTTTGATTAGGGATGTTAAAATATCATTGACCCTTATTACAATATTAATGACCATTGATTGTAATTGACCCTCAATGATAATAAAATATTCTGTAATTATGTAGTCAAATGTAATCTAAGAGATTTCAATTTTGTAAATTAGAATAATATCTAGGATTAAGTAATTATGGGTTGATTTTTTTCCAAATTGGTGGGAATCCTTTGTATATAAATAGGACACTCTCGTATAGTTTTATTCAAATCAATGAATAGAAAAATAGAGTTCTTCTAACAGTAACAATGCTCATTCAACATTTACATCTCATCAATAGAATAGTTTAATTTTAAACTAGGATAAAGTTCTACAATATGTAGTATTTCCAATTGCCATCTTATTTGCTAAAATTTTCAAATTTCCCTTTTCCACAATAATTGACACAAATTTGAAGTAGACAATAACTTCATACATTTCACCAAATCAATTATATAAATATATAGGATAATTATTTTATACACCGTTAGTGAAGTTTTTAACTCTACAAGCGAGACTATGATGATGACATATGTTCTATTTTTTTTAATATTTTAAAAAAAGATGAGTTTTTAGCCTAATCTTATTTGTAGAGTCAAAAAACTCCACTAACAGTGTATTGGATAATTATCCATATATATGTGTTAATGTGGAGAATTCTATGATAAGGTCAAATTTTTTATTTTATTGTACAGTTAATGTAAACACGGGGAATTCTACAGTAAAGTCATAAATTTTGAGCTTGTTGTAAGGTCAACATAAAAAACACATGATTAAGCTTAAATTTAAAGTCATTAGGTGTAAAATATGTTAGAAGTATTGTAAACACTTGTCGTAACGGTTTCACGCTCGACAATTTTGAAAACATTTAAAAACAAAAGGGAGTCACCACCAATCTTTTTTTTGACAAGGTGTAATTGGCCACCTAAAATATTTATCTTTTTAACAAAATCTCAAAATTAATTAAGTTTTATTAAAAAGACAATGTTAAGGTCTGCGAAAACAAAACTTGGGTTCGGGGGTACAGTTACGTGTGAAGAAGGATTAGCACCCTCACAACGCCCGTTAGAAAATGGTACTATTCTAACCACGTGGTATCCTTTAATTTTAATAAAATAGTCTTGACTTAAGTTTAATTCACTTATTAAGAAAATTTGTATATTGGCTTAAAACTTACTATTTAAAAAAACTTCTCTTTGAAAATCAACATGAACCCCATTTATTGAGAAATTAAATCAAATATTCCAATACTTTTGGCAACATTTGAAATAATTTCACTCACCTAGAGATTTCTTAAGAGTCATTACTTGTGACTTCTATAGAATCTCATCATCGATGGGACGTACATTATTTGCATAATTGATCGAAGATTATCATATATATTAAAATAAGTTTTATTTTGAAAATAACATGAACCCCTTTTATTGAGAAATTAAATCAAATATTCCAATACTTTTGGCAACATTTGAAATAATTCCCCTCACCTAGAGATTTCTAAAGAATCACTACTTATAACTTCTATAGAATCTCATCCTCGGTGGGACTCACATTATTTGCATAATTGATCGAAGATTATCTTATATATTAAAATAAGTTTTATTTTGAAAATAACATGAACCGCTTTTATTGAAAAATTAAATCAAATATTCCAATACTTTTGGCAACATTTGAAATAATTCTCCTCACCTAGAGATTTCTAAAGAATCACTACTTGTGACTTCTATAGAATCTCATCCTCAGTAGGACTCACTTTATTAAGTTCGCGTGAATGCATGTGATGCAAACAGGTAATGAATGATGCACATACATGTGTATTTAATGTATTTATTATTTCTTTATTTTTTATATTATTTGTTATTTTTATTTTTTAAAAAAAATGAAAATTCGCGTATTGAAAAATCACACTAAATATTCCAATACTTTTGGCAACATTTAGTGAAACTTCTCTTACCTAGGGGTCAGTTAGGAATCACTACTTGTGACTTCCGTAACATCCCATCATCGGACGAACTCCATTTGTTTTAATATTAATCTTTATGCATATGATGCAAGCATACAATCTATGATGCACATAGATTTTTACTTTCTTATTTAGCATGTTCATTGTTTATCATCATTTTGTTATTTTATATTATTTGTTTTGTTATTTTTGTTTATTTTATTTTTTTATTTTTATTATCATATATTTTTAAGATAAAAGCTTATGTATTGAAAAATCACACTAAATATTCCAATACTTTTGGCAACATTTAGTGGAACTTCTCTCACCTAGGGATCAGTTAGGAATCACTACTTGTGACTTCCGTAACATCCCATCATCGGACATTAGCTTCTACCTTTTGTGAATAATTGGATTATTTCATCTCCACTGATTCTTATTTGGATTTATTAACTTAATTCCTTTTATTGTTGTCTTTTATGAAAATCCTATTACTATTTATTTGGTTAATCTAATCACTACTTTTTTAGTTCTTAAAACCTTACTATTGTCAATTTTTATTGGTTTAAATATTTTCTAAAATTCCTTTTTTTTTGTTAATTTTTCTCAACTATCTTCATTACCTCCTTTGTTTTTATTAATTTTCATTTAATTAGTATCTTTCTAAATATTCTTTACTTGTCATTGCAAAATATATCATTATATATATTTTTAAAATAAACATGAACTTGAATATTGAGAAATTATACCGAATATCCCAATACTTTTGGCAACATTCGATAAATTCCTCTCACCTAAAGTTTTTTCGAAGAATCGCTACTTGCGACTTCTACGAAAAACTTATCATCGGAAGTTCATGCTTACTTTATTTTATTTTGATTATTTATTATTTTTTATTATGATTTATTGTTGTGGTTTTTTTATTTTATTTTATTATTATTTCTTAGTTTCTTAAAATATTAGTAAACTATTTTATAAGGAAAATTTATTATATAAAAGAACTATATGTTTATATATACATTATTTATTTGTTTATATATTTTACATATCTATATTTACTCATATTTTAAATCTATAAATATATTTTCTATATTTATTTAAGCTTCCTAAAATACATTTTCTTTTTATTTAATAAGAATTTTATTTTATTTCAAAGATTATATGGTGATGTATGTATTTCATATTTATTTATGTATTATATATATATATTCCTTTACATTTTGAGCTATATATATTTCCTATAGTTATTTACATATTTTATTTATTTATTTATATATATATATCTTAAAACTATATATTTATTATTAAGAATAATTCTATAATTAAACTTAAAATTTTTAGATCTTAAAGAATTTTATATACAAATAAATGTTTATTTTTGTGTTATGTAAATATATTAAAAATACATAAAATAACATCTTTAACAGAATAGATAATTAAATAAACACTAAATGAATAAATATATATCAAATGGGTTGGGCTTGAAAACCTAAAGAAAAGCCTTCCAGACGGGCCCAAAAATCAGGCCCAATAGACAGGACCCAAGCCTGCCAAGGGGTATGGGCCGAAGCGGGTTGGATCGTGGATACAGGTCGCGAGTGGCAGTGGAGTCGGGTCGACACGCGGGTGGCAAAAGCGGGTTGCGCGAATTTCGGGTCGGGTCACGGGTGGCATGCGGGTCGACCGGTCAAAATGCACCGTTTTTGTGCTTTATAAATAGCCCCATTTTTTTCTTCCTTCATTTCACCCGATTTCTCCCAAAAAAACTCCAAAAACCCTCTGAAAAATCCTCTCCGCCTCTCCTTCTCCGAACGGCTGCCATCGCGCTAGTCGCCGTGCACCGCCGTACGCCGGTGGTACTCCCGAAGCCCTAAAAAAAACTCCGCTCCTCCCCCTCTACTACGATCTAAGCTCCGATTATCCTAAAAGTTACTCCAACCTCCCAGATCTGGCTTTCCCGAAAGCCATTTTCCCCTTTTTGTTTGTGTTTTTTTTTGGTATATTTCTAATTGGTGGTTTTGGATCTGCTTTTCGGCTGTTGTGTTGTGATTCCTTTTTTGGTTTTTGTCTTGTTTTTTGTAGGTTTTAGATCTAGGGTTTCCAAATCTGAGATCCTAAGGGTCTTGGTTCTAAGGTTCTGGATTTGGGTTTCTGTTGGGGTAGGTTTGTGGTGGTGATGACGATGATGATAGCTTGGTGATGGTGATGATGGTGGTGAGTGGACGGTGATGATGATGAGTAGTGACTGGATGGTGGTGAGTGGCTGGTTTTTGGTATTTCTGAGTCTGAAGTCCTCGAAAAAAGAAAGAAAAACCTGAAGAGAATTTAGTCCTTTTAAACAAATTCAAGATCAACCTTTGATCCGGAGGGTTAGAACCAATCTAGGTTCTTTCTATTGTTTCCCAGTCCTCCAAGGCAGTGTCAGGATGGGATTGATACCTGAGAAGATGAGTTTTTGAGACACACGAGACAGCAGGCTGAGCTGCACCGGCGGCTAGGCAAAGATATGATATAAAAATATAATAGCATGTGTCGGTAGGTAGCCATGGGGCCAATAGTTTCTAAAAACCATATACAACATTTTACCATGGTTTACGGAGATAATTTCTAAAGTTTAACTCTTCAATCAATTCTCAAAGATATGATATGAAAATATATAAAATTTATAAGATATTGACAAATCAATTTTTTTTATTCTAAATGCAATCCATTTATTTATAAACAAGTCATAATAACATGTTCATGCCTTCATGTACGTAAAATTCAATAACATGAACTTTTAAATATTGTTTTTCGATATAAAATGAATTTAATAAATCTTAATGAAATGAATGGGTATTTCTTAACAAATTATTCTTCATAAATATTGAACGACATAAAAAGAACAATTCAAAGGATTATCTAAAATTTCGATAGCATAACAGCTAGGCATATCCTAACCTTATGCATGAAAACCACTAAAATTCATAATCACAAGACATAATTTAAATCCAATAAATTTCCAAAACAATTTCAAAGAATTTATTTCATATCAAAACATGCATTATAGTATCCCTATGAATTATTATATATATCCCTTACGTGCTAATTTGTCACCGTGCTGCAAATGAGCACCAGTGTCCTCAATTTTCTTAACTGCAAATTAACATATTGATATTATAAATATTCCATATTTCCATTATAAAAATATTTAATATTGTAAAATAAATTATATAGCCTACTACGACATTATTACATGCCATCTTCATTTTCCTTCTACTTTGGCCAAATCATTACAAAAATCGATGGCTTTGCCGACACTTTGACAGTGGTGTTCATAAAACGTGCCGCTATTTGTATGAATGCAACGACACAAATTCATGGGCCGACAGTGCTAAATCATTTATCGGCACTTTTTCCAGTTGAGAACTCCTATTTTTTTGATAAAACTCTTCCCAATTCTATTTCTAACTTTCCTGATTTCCTTTTACCCAAAAAAAACCTAATCTTCTCAATTTTTTTCTCCACATTCACGATCTCCATTTCTAAGCTCTCCATTGCTGAGCTCTGTCTCCACTCTTCATCTCCATTACCCACATTCAGTCATTATAGGCTACTTATTCCCTATATCTTTCCATCGCATCGCCTAACTTCATTGTTCTCCACATTCTCACTCAGCTCTATCTTCATCGATCTCCATCGTCACTGCAGTTCTCCGGTCTCCACATATTTTGGGACTTCGTCGACACCTCTTCTCACAAGCCATCGATCATCTGCTCTGATTGTCTCTCTTCTTCGATCCTCTACTTGAGGTAAGTTCGATTTTTCCATTGCTTGTGTAAAACATGAATGTCATAGGAAGAACCAGTATAAATGGCAGAGGAAGAGAGTGAGGATGATGTTATTGAGTTGTAATTGTTTTCAACCGAGTTTATGTTGGTTTTATGTTGATGTGAAAGTGCAGCTAATAACAATCGACTATAATTCTCTGTTTTCAAAGGAACCATGCTATGCTTTCTGATTTTTAGTAAGTTGAATGAGATTTCATCAGTTTGAATCCTTCCTTGACTGCATCAGATCCACAATTTTCTCGATTTTGGTTTATGTTTTCATAATGATTCTTATGGTTTTATGTTCTGTGATGCAATTTGGATTTTTAGGAAGTTGAAGAAAGGTCTTGGAGTGTCTGTCGTCTAAAGCTGCAGCCTAACAGTTACTGGTGAAATGTAGAATAGGCTTACTCTAATAACATGCTTAGTCTAGCATTTGCGTTTTTTGTGTTTGATGGTAGGTTCTGGCTAGGCCTATTGCTCTGATTATCTATAATGAAAAGGATGCCACCGTGAATTTAATATGAAAACCTAAGAAAGCTAGAGAGAACAGTTGAATTTTATCATACATCTCTGGAACGAAGTGAATTCGTTTTAATATCATTCCTTTTCTTAACTGTGTGATCTGTCAATTCACATAAAAGCATTTTCAGCTTGTTTTAGGCAGTATTAAGTTCATCTCATTGTTTGGACAATTTAGAGAAAGCTACTGATAAAGAACAGCGGCTGTAATGGTGTGGAATTCATGGGTAAATTTTCCTGAATATGCTTTGATCAATTTCTAGGTAGAACTTCCACATGCATTCACTTAAACCTTGTATTTGGATCAATTAGTGCTTTGACATCTGAGATTGATAGATATCATTAGCTAATTCATCATTTCTTATATACTGAAATGTTGTTATTTGATAGATGAATTTTAGGTTTGATTTGATCTCAAAATGGTTTCCCAAGTCATAATCTTTGTATACAAAATGGATACAAGATCAATTACAGAAATGATTGATTGTACATTAGATTAATTAAAGTACAGGCCTTGCCGCTGAAAAAATGATGAAGCAAGGTTAGAGCCCGGTCCCTGTCATTGCAAATATTGAAAAAGAAACATTCAAGTATGCTTAAATCCTCTGTACTTCAATTTTTTTTTATGATTGAAAATGTTAGTTAATTAACCAGGTCAACTTAATTAAACTTTCAATTAATTGCTTAAGTAATTCTTACCTATTAGTCCTAAATGTGAAGTTTTGTGATGTTAGCATAAATAAATTATTAATGCAAGAGCTTTATTTTTTTGTCAACATTAATGCAATAACTAAAGCTTACTAATTATTTTGATTAGCAAGGACATCGGAACAAACTAGTATAATTTCCCTGACATTTTATGGGTTTTTTCTTCTTGTTAAGCCAGATAGCTTTATTAATCAACCAAGAGTTTACAAAAACTAGCATGAGGTAGTAGGAGACAAGTACTGGACATAATTTCCGTTACATTTTATATACACAAATCTTTGAACTGATACTTGATTTACATAATTCGGAATTCTCTCTGGCATAAGCTCAGGTGCGTATGTCTGTGCAACCTTAGCAGCTCGTTTCCTCTCCGCTGGTTCCACATTTCAGGTTTTTCCGTAAGCCTTGGACTGTACCTTTGCTCATTGTTGTATCTCAAAATTTTCGTTACAATTTGTTTTTCTTTTTACCCTTTCAGGTTGCTACATTTGTATAAATAATTGCAGTAGTGTACATGAGAGTATTCCTTAAGGAGAGTATGCCTGATCAAGTAGACAGTATGACACAACCGATCTTGGAAGAAGAGGAAGATGATATTCAAAAGGATGGTAATGCATCTAGAAAGATGCCAGTATCCAAGAAAATTCCATCCATGGAAGATGTTATTTGCTTCCTGAAGGGCAAGTAAGGCTTGTATAGTAGTATTTTTCTAGCACTTTGGTGTTCAAGTGACCTCAATTATGGTTCAAAAATTTGAGTTGCACTCATGAAATTATGCTGATTTCCACCACAGCCCTGCCAAACCTTTTTCAATGGAAATTTTCAAGAAAGTAAAATATGAAGAAAAAAAGGGGAAATTGAATAAATAAAATCTGTGAAACTTATATTAACTAGTGATAAATTTTATCTATCCCTTGAATTTTGCTAAATGAAACAGATCTTAGAAAGTGAGTAATGGTTATTTATTGTAGAAAGGAGACCTGGGTTTCACCATCGAAGAGTTGCAGAGGTTAGGATGGTTCAAGCCATATTTTTAAATCTGAATCAAAGTAAAAATAATCATGAAACCCTGTTAAAGAAGTGAATCCATAAGGCAAATTTTTCTTCCATGCAGTACTACTTAAAGGCTCGTTTCCACTTTAACAAGAATCAGTTTGCTAATTTAATGCTAATTGCTGGAATTGTAGCTACCCTTTCACAGTTTTTTTTTTTGCTCAGCCAAATAAAAGTTTTATTGATAAAAGGATGATACACCTGACAGTCCCTGCATAACAGGTAACTGCATGAAACAGAAAAGCAAGATAACCATATCCAAATCGAACAAATCAAATGCCCCTAATCTGAAACAAATAAAACACCTAGACTAATGAACTCCACAGAAGCATAAAATCCAAGTAAACATAAAATTTCAGGAACAAAACCACCCGAAAAAGAACAGCAAGCACCTGCCTTAACAACCTGCACTAGTCTTCCAGCCCCGCACCAAACATACCAGAAAATAGCGACAACCTTCAACCATGCCTCGAGCTACTGCATCAGCACGTACGTCTAAGCCACGCAATGCCCTTAATCAAAATCCAAGCCTGTTCCCTCACAGTTATATATACTAGTCCAAATACTGTTGCTGGTACTTTTCTCATTCTACCATTTGATAATCTAGATTCGATTTACATGTTTAGTCTTATATGCGTCTGAATCCTGTAGGTGTTTCTCATGCCCCTACTGGTATCTCCCATAGGAGACAGAAGCTTGCTTTCAATAGGACTCTTAGTCAGCTGTGCAAATGTAAGAGTTGTATTCTCACCTTACTTATCAGTCTGATATTCCTTGCAAGCTGATGACATTGTAACAATGTATCGGGAAGACAAGCCACTAATGAATTTGTATCTGGTATTATGCAGGCCATTCTTTACTGCATAACCTGATCAGCTTAGGTAATTTCTTCACTGAAGTTGCTAGCTTCATTTCCTTTACTACTAGACCAGAAAGAACTCTTGTTCTCTCGTTTGACACAGAGAGATCCACTTTCCTTCAAATGATTTGATTGGATTTGATTGGTTCTTGAGGACATTTTTAGGAAATTGTTAATTCATGCGAGTGTTATAGTGAAAATAATTCTTAGGAACTTTATCTTTTTATTAGTGCAATGGACATGAATTAATTGAGTTACAAAATGAGGCATGCTACCAATGCCTTCATGTATACTATTCATACATTAACAATGATTTTATTAACAAAAAATTGCATTAACAATTTATTAACTTTTAAAAAAATTGAATTAAGAATTAAAATCATTTTATTATATTATCAGTGAATAATAATATTAACATAAAAAATTAATCAAACTTTTAAATTTAAAATAAAATTTAATAAATATAAGAATTTTAAATTTCAAATAAGACTTTTACCGGCACTTAAAAGTGCCGGTAATAACTTATAAATTTAAAATACAACTCAATAAATATAAATAAATTTAAATTTCAAATAGGACTTTTTCCGGCACTTTAAAGTGCTGGTAAAAGTTTTTTATTTTTAAAGGCATTTAAAAGCGCCAGAAAAAATCTTGTAGTAATTATCATGCCTTTACTGACACTGGAGCACATCACCGCCAATAGACCTTCACCGGCATCCACCTAATCGGTGGTCAGTCGGCGGTTAGTTGACCGCCGATAGCATTTTTACCGACAGTTGGTTTGCCTTTTACAGGCACTTATAAGTGCCAATAAAAGTGATTTGTCTTGTAGTGAATGGCCCTTACCAAGCTAAACCTATCAATCCCTTTTGCTTATTATTTCTATTGTCTTTAGCCACTAAAGTCAGCCTAGTTTCCTTTTAAGTTCTTCCATGGTCGGCTACCAAAGACAGCAAGTCTCCCCCTTCATTTCACGTCAACAGCAGCAAACAACCCCCATTTTCTTTTCATTTACTCCACTTACCGTCCACTTTCCTTATCATTTCCTCTATTTTTCCTCTACAACCGGTTGACTAAATTCATGCTTGTATTAATTAAGTTTATATAACTATTTTATTCCACCATCAGCCACCATCGTTGACCTCTTTCAGCCACCAATCCAAAATCAATCAAAAATTTTCCTTAAGATTCTTGGCCGGCTGCACATGCTGTCCAATTTTATTTTATTTTTTTAGGTTTAATTCATGAATATTTCTACATCAATTTCACTACCATTTTATTGCCAATCACGCCACCATCACTATTTCCTTTAATGGCCGAATGGCCTCTACAAGTTTTGGCAAATTTCTTCTGTAGTTTTCACTATACTCAAAATAAGACCTTCAAATTCAAGTTTAATTAAATTATTTTCATAGGGTTCCACACTAAGGCAGCACCTTGTCATCATCTTAATCTCCATATTTTCATGAATTGATATCAATTGTTGCCTTCAACACATAAGATCAACTAAGAAGTAGTTTACCCTTTGGAATCTTTTCTTTGGACAATTTCCTCTTCACTGTCCAGCCACTGATTCTGCACTTTAAGACCATTATTACCCTTATAATCCATCCTTCTAACACATACATAAAGCTTGAAATTAATAGAAATGGTTGGATCCACCTTACCCTTGAAAAATTGAAGCTGCCCTGTCCTTGGTGCCTTGTTTCGGTTCTGCCTTGTAGCTTCTGTTGGCTTCTTTTTCCAGCAGCTAATTGGGGTATTTGAGAGAGCAATTTGGTGGTTTAAAAAGGTAACTATATAGTGTTTAAATCTCTCTTCCCTCCTCCCTCTTTTTCTTCCTCTCTTTTCTTCTTTCTTTCTTTCTCACGTTGCTGCCTTTATTTTCTATTTCGTTTTTCTGTTTTGTTTAGCCCTCTATTCCTTTTATATTCAGATTAATTTCAAACCCTTAATTGCTAAGGAAAGTAGGGTACTCAATGGTTAAAGAATGGCTTATAAAAATCTTATAAAATACCTTATATTTGTTGCGTACTCAGTCCCAATTTTTAGCCTTCTTTAAACTTAATTTTTGTCTTATTCGGTCAGCCATGGTTTTCTCCCATTCCAGCCGAACATGTTGACCTTTCTTGAACCATTTTCATACTTAAATGAGTCTCTAATAATTGGCTATTGGAGAGTATTAATTCTTACAAGAATTTTTATCCATTTTCTCCCCTTTTTCCACACCAATTACACAGTTTTACAGCTAAAATTTTCAGCCTACTTGTTTGGTCTTCTGTGACATCCTCATTTCCACTGATAAACATATAAATCCTTACTTTACATTTGTGTGGTTAGGCTATTCGTCAATGCCATTCTTTCTTCTTCCTATACTTTATCCATTATCATTATTTAGAATGATATAATTTTTCTCATGAAATGTATTTTTCATATACATATACTTCAAATACATCAGGATCTCATATACTTACATAACCTATATCCCCCGATGATCAGATATACATTAATGTATTGTACTCTACTATTGTCTGAATTACATTATAAAAGGTATATATATATACCTTCAAGGGATCGGAAACGAGCCTCGAAGGAATACCGTATATTCCAAAATCTACGCTCCTCTACCAAGAGTGGACTTCACTGCAAATAATCTGAATGAAAAATGACTGTAAAAGAGTGAGTTTACGCTCAGTAAGAAACAAATGTAAAAGAGCGTACTATGCCTCTATATGCAGTTTTCCTGCTTGGCTCTATAATATCATGTAAAACCATTATAAAGCATATTCATATACTTCTTTCATCAAATACATATAAGTTCTTTAATTTTCATATACGTATAAATCAAGTAAATTATATACTTTCATACTTTACTTCAAATACTTTCATATACAAATAACTTCGCATGCTTCAAATACTTCAATTAAATAGGAGACATATAATTCCAACAGAATCATGCATCCTGTCAATATCATATGGGGAAGTCCAATAAAGGATGCCAAGTATCCCCTATAAGAAGTATGACAATTAAGTGGCGTACCCAAAATTGGGCTAGGAATCCTCCCCAAGCCAAACATGTAATATAGACAAATTGGCCAATGTCGGTGGCTACAGTGAACACTAGTCAGGTGACATCTGTAGCACTGAGGACCGGACTTAGGCTCCTTAGCCAAGTAAACATATACAAGTAGTAGGCATGATCACCACAGGTGTCCATAGTCTCCAAAACATTGATCATTTACTTTCTTGGAAATACAATTGAGCTTATTTAAATTAAGCTTTAAAACTTCATTTTCAAACATGGCAGTCGATTGGTCTTTAGGGGCAGTCAGCTGCTAATGCATATATTGATTTATCGAAATTATTTCCTTTAAAAATGTCAATATTTAAAAATCTGAAAACACATGGGGCAATTGATTGGTCCCACATAGCAGTCGACTGGTTTTGAAATAGAATGCTTTTCAAGAAATGGCGGTCGACTGGTCACATAGCAGTCGACTGTTTTCATAAACAGAATACTTCTGAAAACAGGGTAGTCGATTGGCTCCATAGGTAGTCGGCTGGTTTTGAAACAAAATGCTGTCAGCAAATAGCAGTCGACTGTCTCATATGGCAATCGACTGGTTTTGAAACAGAATGCTTTTTAAGTAAAAGCAGTCGACTGGTTTGAAACAGAATACATTCTGGAAAATAGCAGTCGACTGGTTTGTCCTGGTTTTCGAAAATCTACGCTTTGGTTGTCTCTAGGTAGTCGACTTCCATTTAAGGCAGTCGGTTGCTCCTAACCTAATTGGTACTAGGAGTAAGACCCAAAATTTAACTTAACCTCCACTCAAACCAGCTTTTGTTTCTTTCCAAAGACATTTCAAACATATTAAAACAAGTGGACATAGCCACCCTACGTCCGTTACATAAATTCCTTACCTCGGTTTATGCAAAATGCCCAAGCTTACTACACCAACACTTAGCCTTTACTTCTTCAAGCTGCACAAAATCCATAATCATTTTAAACCTTTAACTTCCTTTTATTTTAATACCATTGACATATCACACCAACATAATCTACTCCAAACCATCAACAGAATTAAACAAAACCACTTCATCTCTTACCTTTGTCAATGACCAAATTTAACATCAATAGATCTCCTCAACCACTTGGATTCAACTTTCCAAATTTCAGGTATAGCTTAGGCTAACTGTAAGGAACGATTTTCGTTACTAAGGTTTAATGATTCGATGGCTGAAATTTGTTGCTCTACAAGGCAATTGTGGGAGAAAACTAAGGAAAATCTTAAAGAAAGAGTTAATGGCTGCCGTAGGTTGGTCAGAATGGTGATGACTATGAAAATTTTCATTTAATGCTTAATTATCCATTAACTCATGTCAACCATTACTCCTTGACTCTTTGACCATTTAACATTTAATTCTTCCTATCCTAATCATATGCCACATGTCATTTAATCACCATAAAATCTGATATTCATTTCTTTTCTCATCTCATCTCAGCCATTAGATCTTTGACTCTTTGGCTAATTGACTATAATTTCATTATTCCTTCTATGTCCTATATCCCATTTATACATCAAAATTTCATATTTACTTAATCATTTCAAATGGTAAGACTTTACAAATAAGGATAATTTACATGGAATTGGGATTTCACATCTTTAGTTCCTTTTTCTTACATGTTTTTGACTTCATTTCAAGGCTAACTTACGAAAGGATATCATGCAATTAATTGGCATGGAATTTCTTTGAGAGAATGTTGAAAAATCTCACCCAATCCTAGCCTATATATCACGTTTGTGCAGCTGAAATTTTCAGCTTTCTTGTGCATGTTGTTCCACAAGAATTCCAACGCTTCTCTTTTTGTCTTTTGCTCATAAAAATTACTCAATAAGCAAGAATTCTTAAGATGTCAAAAGTCAATAAAAGTGTACTCATATATTCCATAAATTTCAACTTGCTTTGGTTGAAATTTTCATCTCATCTTCTTAGTCAAAGTTATTGGCTGCATTGATTTCTCCTTTTTATCTTGTGTTATACGGTCACAAGGCATATTTCAAGCTTGAATTTTGCTTGTTAATTTTAGCTATACTAAGCTTAATAAATAGGCTAATGTCATCCTTTTCACCTAGTTAAAATTTCCTACCAATCTTGGAAAAAGTTTGGTGAGATATTGTCTCAATTCTTGAAGAAAATCATTCCCCCTCTTCTTGTGCATAATTTCCATGGATAGGCTTCTTCATGAAGCCATCATATTTTTCCACTTAGATATATTCCTATTGGTCCTTAATTTAATTTATTTAATGTTTATATATATTTTTTTTCTTAGTAAGAATTATACATAAATTTCTTGGTTGTAATTTAATTTAATTTGCATGGTTGAAATTTAATTATTTTACATGAATAAAATTAAATAGATTGTGCATGGTTACATGTCATGTGATACCTTAAATGAGATACTACTCATTTTCATATCACAAATTAAAATATGGAAATTGTCCATAATAAATCCTCAACTCATCTTCCATCACTTTAACTCCTATAAGTCAAACCACATTAACCAATCTTAATGATTCACCTCAACCTTTTCATTCACATAAATTTTAACTTATGACATCATTTAGAAAAATGTGGAAAAAATGTGGTCCTCACACAAGTGTACACTATGGACCACTGTGACTATAGCCATATGTCGTATTGTTAGTGTTTCTCCTTTCTTGGGATACTGTTATAGCATGATATTCATTGGTTGTTGCCTAGTCTCTACTGTACTATACTACTTATTGAACTAAAAATGCTACTCGTATCGAAGTGAATGTGTTAAATGTTAACTGTATTGTGGAATTTTAAAATGTTGTTGTACTATTTATTGAATTTCTATCCTGAATTGTTCACTAAAATGTTTTTAATTAAAGTGTTTACATATTGTTTTATACATAATGAAAAATGCATAAACAAATTTCAAGTGATTTAAGCTAATTATATATTGGCTCTTATAGGCAATACCGAGAGGGGGGTGAATCGGTTCTTAGCTAGCCTTAAGCCCGTTTTTCGATTCTTCTAAATTCTCTAGCCTATATGAATATTTTTTAAGTTCTCTAGGCTATTCAAGCATGCAATTCAAGTTCAATGAAATAAACACAATATAAGTGCAAGTAAAAAAAGAGTAGGGAGAGAGAGATTTACACAATCGATTTATAGAGGTTCGGCTACCTTGCCTACATCCTCTACCTTGATAAGCTCCCAAGGATTTTCCCCAAATTCACTATGTTTGAATTTGTCTTTACAATCCCTCTTTTTAAGGCTCAAGAGAAACCTCTCTCTTTTTCTTAGGCTAAAGAGTAACCTCCCTCTTTTTCTTAGGCTAAAGAGAAACCTCCCCTTTTTACAAGGAATGAATTAGTTTACAATAGGTGTAATCAAAGAAGGCCTCTAAGTAGTCAAATGATTACAAAGATTAAGCACAAAGAAAAAGCCTATACAATATTTGTGCTATTCTATACAAGGAATATGAGAGTGATGGAAGATGAAGACTTTGTAGCTCTTGATTTGTTGTTAAGGCTTGAGGATTTGAGGAAAATGAGTATTGGAGTTGATTGAGTAGTTCCTCTTGCTTTCTTTAGCTTCTAGGCCTCTATTTATAGTCCCTTGGATGTATTCTAGCCGTTGGGTGGAGCCAAATCTCGAATATTACCGTTGTCTCACAAAAACTAGCCGTTATAGGCTATTTTCGAGCAAAAGGATCGATCCCTTTCCATAGGGGATCGATCCCTTCATTCCAGGATGCTTTATTCTGGGCTAAGGGACCTTTCCTGGCATTGGGGTGCTTACTGCCAAAAGGGGATCGATCCCTTCCCTTAGGGGATCGATCCCTTCTCTCTAGAAGGTGATTTCCTGCACTTTTTGAGTTAGAAATGATGTGGTCTTTGATCCTAATCCAACCCAAAATATTTTGGCATTTTTGTGGGAGTTTTTCTTGACTTTCTCTGATGAAAACTTGGTCCAAAAATTCATCAAGAGATTTTCTAAAATATTCAAAACATTTACCAAGTATTAAGACCAATAAGAGTATGCATCATTAAATCATGGTCTTAATGTTTGATATGATCACTTGAAATGTATTGAGAAAATCATGTGTGATGAGGCAAATTTACAATATGAATTATAAAATTAAATCTTACTTAAGTTTTTGTCACTTCAAAATATATATGGCAATTTAAAGCTAACAATCTCCCCCTTTTTGATATGACAAAACTTAATGTAAATTTGCTTTGAAAATTCTTTAATAAAACACTCCCCCTCAAATAAAGCAGGATTTTATAAAGCTCCCCCTTAATATAAGCATGGGTTTTGAAAATGAATTTTCAAACTATTTCTCCCCCATTATCTCTCCCCCTTTATATCTCACCCTTTTAATATCTATCTCTCCCCCTTTTTGTCATAGCAAAAAGAAAGAAAAATAATAAAAAATATGCTCCCCCTAAAATTATGGCCATGTGAGAAGAGATAAAAAAAATATGCTCCATCCAACAAGAAACATGTTAGTACATGGGACTCATAGCACAAATAAATAAGTCAATATTCACAAAGAGTATGAAATATTCATGTAACGAATATGACTTATGATCCTATACCAATTGTTGATAAATAATTTTGCAATAAGTTCTCAATTGGTAAGAAATGAAGCAAGTTGAGTATAAATATCTACTAAGGTCTATGACTTGCTCATTTCAATTCTATTAAGCACCTAAGTATATTAATTGTTCTTTCTAAAGTCCAACTAAGGTGCATGGTAATAAATCATGATTATGAGCTAAAATTAGATGACACATCATATGCATGAGCTCATAAATCACGTTCAAGCAAGAGTGTGCATAGAATCAAGACATATAGCAATTAACTTCAAATTCTAGCACACAAGAGTTTCATGCAAAAATATCCTACGAGAATTCTTCTCTATTTGTCATTTCAAACTAAAAATCACAAGAAGAATTGTCAATTTAAAGCGCATACCAATTGGCAATTTAATTTTGGCTTACCAATTATTGAAAATATGGTTGCCAATGATACTAATTGTTATTTCAATCTAAATACCAATTGTTACTAATGGTTGACTTAGGCATTTTGCATGAATCCAATATCTATGTGTAGTGTGTTCATGTCAAGAAAATAATCATCCTAAAAATGCAAGAACACAATCACACACCATCAAATATGCATATGGATTAATTAAACATTAGCATACTATCATAAAGTATTAATCCATATTCATATTCATAAAGTTATACCATATGGAAGATTCAAACAATAAAGGTATTCAAGCAAACACAATTTCTTCCATAGTTTCAAGTACAAAAATCCTATGCTCATTTTCCAATTCAAGTCCTTAAGCAATTATGAGCAAGGAAAGATTCAAAATTACCATTTTAATCAATTAAAAGCCATATCCCTAGTTGTTATCATCATTTAACGTTCTAGAGGGTATATGCTATTTTAACTAAAATGGCTTCACCTAAGTGAATCAATATTATCAAGCTAAAATGCATTTTATCATCAAAATCCATAAGCTATGAGTGAGATTAAGCACATAATATCATGAAATAACTATTCTCATCTCATAGGCATGATTATTGATTCAACTTAAGCAAACATGCATGTTCATCATTAAAACAATCAAGAGTCTATGCATGTGTATCAATTGTTTGTGTTGTCATTAATGCTCAAGTTCCATAATAATTTGGCCATAAGAAAAATTTAAGTACATGGATGATAAAGTTTCATGCATTTGAACATTTAAGATCCATTTATCATCACACATTATAGGCCAAGGAAAATTATGACCTTTTACCAATTGTTGAATTTACATTTGAAATCAATCCTTAAGGTCAAGTTTTAATTATTCTTCCACTAGATGTATAATTATCATGAAACCTAGTGTGGAGTAGTTGAGTCAAGCTAATACACATAATCCTATAACCATGCTTGACTAAGATGAACAAAAGGAATAATCAATGTTCATTATGCACAAGTTCATCAAATTCTCAAATATACACAAATCATTGAAATAAATCTCAAAATTATGTTTAAGCATTCATTGAAAATATATTTCAAGATTATTTCAAGATTCATGAATGTTTTCAACAAGAAAAATAATTTTGCACTTGTGAGCTCAAGAAAAATGATATTGATTGTTGAAAGTGATACCATTTGTTGGAAATGATATTAATTGATGAAGTTGAGGCATGATATTAATGAAAAATGAATTTTCATAGTTTAAAGATCATCAAAAAGAAGTTAAAATACTGGATTTTAAGTTGAGAAGAAAGAAGATATCAAGAAAGTGAAAAATCCTTCTCAAATTCGGTTGAAAACGTGCAGAAAAGCCATTTTGGCCTGGGGGGATCGATCCCTTAACTCCAGAATGTAGATTCCCTGCATTCTGTTCAAGGGGGATCGATCCTGCTTGCTAAGGGATCGATCCCTCATCCTGTTTCTGCAGTTTTTGACAGAAAATCCAACCTTTGAGGTGCCAAAACTTCGTTTTTAAGTAATTTAAGTCCAAGTAAAGGTTTAAACATTTGTAAAACATGATTTTGGACTTGTATGAATGAAAAATATGATTGAAAAACCATTTTACAAAAGATTTTGCAATTTTGGAAGAATTTACACAATAAAATGCATTTTTGGCCTCAAAGGAGGTCATTTTGAGATTTAAGCATATTTTGACCAAACCAATGCATTGAATTACATAAATATGTCAAAACAAACTTATTCACATAGATTTTAAGCATATATATCATTAAAACATAAATCTAGTGAACAACATGACATGATTTCTAACATGCATATTCTTCATTAAGGCTCATGACAAGGCATTTTGCATATATGACATATTTGACATCTTTTGAGCAACTAAATATATTATCTAGACATATCAAACTTGCTCAAGATGCAGAGAACCAATAATCATTTCAAAATCATAAATCATGCCTTTCATTCAATGTATCAAGAACAATTCATTAAGCACCCAACAATCATGCCTTTTGCTCAATCACAATGCATCATTAATCATTAACCAACCACATCATCAAGGCATAAACAATAAAAGGTTTAAGGAGTAAGGAATTAAGCTTACAATACTCCTTTGCTAAAGAATACTTTGCCTTGACTAGTTGAATCCACCTTGAGCCATTCTTTGAAGAATTGTTGTGACTTTGCCAAGGATGGATTCCTAAGCTCTTTCTCCTTTTCGTTGGCACAAGCAAACTCCATGAGGATGTGTCGAGCATTTAAACTTCATTTCTTCTTTATATTCTCATGCTCTAACACTCCTACAACACATAATTTAAGCATGTTTTGGTACCCAAATTTTCTTGGGTCCTTGAGAGTTATTGTTCACAATTTTTGATCCTTTTGGGATCCATTTTAAGCACAGTTCATCATTATTCATAGCATGCTTTGACACCCACATTTTTCTAACTACTCTTCCTCTAAATGTGGTTTTTCTATTTGTGCATGCTTGTGAAGAGTGTCCTATTCTATTGCATAGTGAGCATGTAAGAGATAAATTATGCATAGTATTTTTGCCCACTAGAAAATTCTTAAGATGAGTTTCTTTATGTTTTGCATTATATCCTAACCCATCTTTGTCAATGAAAGCTCTTTGGGTCTCAACATATGATCTAGCTTTTGTTGACCCATGTAGAACCTAGTAAATGAGTTGTGCAAATTTGTATTCTTTTTATTTAACTCATTTATTTCTAGATTTGCTTCTTCTAACTTCTTCTCAAATTCAAGTTTGGCATTTAATAGCATTTCATTTTCTATTTTCAATTTAGCAATGATTTTCTTATATTTGGAGTTCATGCATTGAAATTCATTTGCTAAATCATCAAAGGCATTTTGGAGTTCACTAAAGGTATAGTCATTATTTTCACTAGAACTACAACTAGCCTCATCATCACTAATGGCCATAAAGCATGAGTAGGCTACCTCATCATCTATGTTTTCCTCATCAGAGCTATCATTATCGCTCCATGCAGCCACAAATGCTTTCTTCCTAGGTTTCCTATCCTTTTCTTTCCTAAGTAGGGGGCAATCTAACTTAGTATGACCCGGTTCATTGCACTCATAACATACTAAGGGGTCCTTTTCTCTTCCACTTGACTCTCCCCTTTGATGTCTCCTATTACTCTCTCTCTCTTTCATTCTCATAAATCTATTAAATCTTTTAGCAAGCAATGCCATTTCTTTTTCTTCCTCATTTCCACTCTCATCACTATCATCTTCAATGACCTCATGAGTGGAAAACTTAAGTGCTACCCCTACTTTCTTTGAAGGTACTTCATTTCTTTTCAATTTCATCTCATACGTAAGTAGGGAGCCCATAAGTTCATCTAGAGACAAGGTATTTGGATCCTTAGACTCTTCTATTGCGGTTACCTTTGCCTCCCATGATTGTGGCAAGCTATTCAAAATTTTCTTTACCATTTCAACATTGGAATAGTTCTTGCCTAATGCCTTAAGTCCATTAATTATACCATTAAACCTAGTGAACATTTCGCTAATGGACTCATTTTCTTTCATCCTAAAAAGCTCATAATCATGTATGAGCATTCCTACTTTGGTTTCCCTAACTTGATTGGTCCCTTCATGGGTGATGGCTAGTTTGTCCCATATTTGTTTGACATTCTCACACAAGGAGACTCTATTATATTCATTGGGACCTAAAGCACAAAATAGAGTGTGCATAGCCTTGGCATTCAATTGTGCCACTCTCATGTCATTTGTGTCCCACTCATCCTCACTCTTACGGACATCTATTCCATCTATTTTCTTCATGGGAATTCTAGGACCATTCACTATAATTCTCCACACTTCATAATCGTTTGATTGTACAAACAACATCATTCTAGTTTTCCAATATGAATAATTTTCACCATTGAAGAGTGGAGGTCTAACTAATGATTGTCCTTCTTCTCATAGGGGTGTGCCTATATTCAAGTGAGCCATTTAAGATCGTTTTGCTCGATAAAGGATGGTCTAAATCGATCTCGAGCCCAAGCTCTGATACCAATTGTTGGCTCTTATAGGCAATACCGAGAGGGGGGTGAATCGGTTCTTAGCTAGCCTTAAGCCCATTTTTCGATTCTTCTAAATTCTCTAGCCTATATGAATATTTTCTAAGTTCTCTAGGCTATTCAAGCATGCAATTCAAGTTCAATGAAATAAACACAATATAAGTGCAAGTAAATAAAGAGTAGGGAGAAAGAGATTTACACAATCGATTTATAGAGGTTCGGCTACCTTCCCTACGTCCTCTACCTTGAGACGCTCCCAAGGATTTTTCCCAAATTCACTATCTTTGAATTTGTCTTTACAATCCCTCTTTTTAAGGCTCAAGAGAAACCTCTCTCTTTTTCTAGGCTTAAGAGAAACCTCTCTCTTTTTCTTAGGCTAAAGAGTAACCTCCCTCTTTTTCTTAGGCTAAAGAGTAACCTCTCTTTTTTTCTTAGGCTAAAGAGAAACCTCCCCTTTTTACAAGGAATGAATTGGTTTACAATAGGTGTAATCAAAGAAGGCCTCTAAGTAGTCAAATGATTACAAAGATTAAGCACAAAGAAAAAGCCTATACAATATTTGTGCTATTCTATACAAGGAATATGAGAGTGATGGAAGATGAAGACTTTGTAGCTCTTGATTTGTTGTTGAAGCTTGATGATTTGAGGAAAATGAGTATTGGAGTTGATTGAGTAGTTCCTCTTGCTTTCTTTAGCTTCTAAGCCTCTGTTTATAGTCCCTTGGATGTATTCTAGCCGTTGGGTGGAGCCAAATCTCGAATATTACCACTGTCTCACAAAAACTAGCCGTTATAGGCTATTTTCGAGCAAAGGGATCGATCCCTTTCCATAGGGGATCGATCCCTTCATTCCAGAATGCTTTATTCTGGGCTGAGGGACCTTTCCTGGCGTTGGGGTGCTTACTGCCAAATGGGGATCGATCCTTTCCCTTAGGGGATCGATCCCTTCTCTCTAGAAGGTGATTTCCTGCACTTTTTGAGTTAGAAATGATGTGGTCTTTGATCCTAATCCAACCCAAAACATTTTGGCATTTTTGTGGGAGTTTTTCTTGACTTTCTCTGATGAAAACATGGTCCAAAAATTCATGAAGTGATTTTCTAAAATATTCAAAACATTTACCAAGTATTAAGACCAATAAGAGTATGCATCATTAAATCATGGTCTTAATGTTTGATATGATCACTTGAAATGTATTGAGAAAATCATGTGTGATGAGGCAAATTTACAATATGAATTATAACATTAAATCTTACTTAAGTTTTTGTCATTTCAAAATATATATGGCAATTTAAAGCTAACATTATAGTATCATCTTCAACTGATTACTCCCTATAGTCACTTCTAGGGACTGGAACACGTAAGGAATTCTAAAGTACCTTCCATACTCCATCCGGTTTCCTAGTCGACTATAGTATCCTTCCTTATTTATACCTTAGTGTACTGTGATGAATTAAATGTTTTTAGCACATAGATTTCATAGTATCAGTCTTGCATGCGATTCTCTTACTGAATACGTTAGCTTAGCTCTTATTTTTTTTCACTCCACATATTATCTACAGTGACAGATTGATATACCGTTCCACGAATTTTGGCTACGCTTATAGTACCTTGAGGCAACTTTGACCGGATCTTGGAGGCATATTTTATTTCTTTATATATTCAGACTTATCATGTATAGTACTACATGGGAAATCCCCAATTTCCTATAAATTCCCACAATTGTATAATATTTTCAGCTTAAACGATATAAATAAATATGAAATTTTGATGTATAAGTGACATGTGGGACATATATAGAATAAAAGGAATTGAATTGTCAAATAGTCAATAAGTCAAAAAGGTTAGTGGCTGAGATGATTAAGGGATAAAGATGCATTAAATGAAAATGCATTGTCATCATCTTCTCCATCACCAAGTCGACAGCCACATTTCAGCTCTTCCTCTCGTTTCCTCCAAGTTTCCATTTCACTCACCTTGACAAACACCCATATTCTGTCATCAAATAGTTAAGGTTACTTAATGAAAAATACTCCTCATCACTAGCTAAGACTATAGCCGTAATATGAAAGGCTGAATCAAAGGAATCAAGGAGATCTAAATCATTGTTATTTTGATGATTAACAAAAGTAAGAGAAGAAATTGATTCATTCAATTATGTCTATGGTTAGGAGTTATGTTGAGTTGATATAGCATATTTGTAGAGTTTCTTAAAGGTTTAAATCATTATGATAATTGCAGCTTTGAAGAAGTGAAGGAAAAGAGTTGGTGCAACCAAGCGATTACGTGTTTTGCTGTATTTGAGGTAAGGAACGTGTGTAACAGACGTAAGGAGACTATGTCTGTTTTGGTTGCATGAGTTGGTCATATATGAAATGCTTTTTAAGTGCAAGAGGTTTAAATTCTAGATTTTCAATTTTAGTACGATTTGGTTAGGAGCAGTCGACTGCTTAGAGACAACCGAAGCGTAACTTTTTTGAAAAATCGACTCAAGCCAGTCGACTACTTTATATAGTAGCCGACTACCAATTTTCAAAAGACATTCTGTTTCAAAACCAGTTGACTGCTATATGACCAGTCGACTGCCCTGTTTCTAAAAGTATTTTGTTTCAAAACCAGCCGACTGCCTATGGAGCCAGTCGATTGCCTCATTTGAAAATGGTGTTTTAAATGCCTATTTGATATAAGTGTATTTGAATTACAAGTGAAGTATATGATAAATGTTTTGGAGATTGTGGACACCTTTAGTGATCATGCATATTACTTGTATTCGTACTTGGCTAAGGAACCTTAGTTCGGTCCTCAGTGCCACAGATGTCACCTGACTAGTGTTCACTGTGGGTTATAGACTATAGCCATACGTCTCTTATTTGTATTTGGCTTTGGGGAGGATCCCTGGCCCATACGTGGGTACGCATTTATTTGATATCTCTTATGGTGAATACTTGGCATCCTTTAAGGGACTTTCCTACGGGAAATATTTGGCATCCCTTAAGGGACATTCCCATATGAGACTTACTTGGTGCATGATTCTATTGAAAGTAAACCATCTCCCATCTATTTGAAAGTATGTGAAAATATCTGAAGTTTTTTGTATTTGAAGTTAATTGTACTTGTACATGTGATTTCACGTGATTTGAGATACATGAAAGTAATTGAAATATTTGAATATTCGCATATGTGATTTCAAAGGAATTGGAAGTATTTGATTTTATGTGTATATGATATTTGAAGAAATTATATGATATATGCTTTATAATGATTTTACATGATATTATAGAGCCAAGCAGGAAAACTGCATATAGTGGCATAGTACGCTCTTTTACATATGTTTCTTATTGAGCGTAAACTCACACCTTTACAACCCTTTTTCATTCAGATTACTTGAAGTGATTCCCGCTCCAGATAGAGGAGCTTACTTTTGGGATCTTCTAGTATACCTTCGAGACACGCTTCCCAATTATTCCTTGAAGGTATACTCAGTCGGTCGTGTACTTCGACTATTGTACACTACAATATTACATTAATGTATATTAGATCATTTGGGGATATAGGTCATGTAAGTATATGAGATCATGATGTATTTGACTTATGTGAAATTATGAAAAATACATTTCATGTGAAAATTTTATATCATGTCATAAGTGATAAAGCATAAAGTATATAAGAAGAAGAAAGGACGACATCGACAAACGAGCCTAACCAAACCTTATGTGAAGAAAAAGTTAGTTGATATTTGTATAAATTGAGTCGTGACACTACAGTTGTATAATTCATGTACAGGGGATGTAGAACTTGTGATAGTTACTGGAAATAATATTTTGTTGTAAATATTGATATCAGTTATAAATAAAATCTCATTTTAAAAAGCGTATTACTGTTAAAGTGAATGTAATAAAGGCATCACAGACAACCCAACCAACTTACTGTATGTGTGAAAATGGACAATTATTGTGTATTACGGATCGTGACAGGATCAATACCAATAAATTTTAGAAGTCACATCACATACAGGAAATTCGACAATGAGTGATCGATAAAGAGTTGAACATAAATTCTGATAAAGAACTCCAATTGAGGTGATTAAAAATTCATTGGAAAATTAACTCAAAGAATTTTCCAACCATATATGAATCATATTGGTGAATTTTTAAAGTCGATATAAGTGTGAATTATCATAACTAACCAAAAATGTTAGTGATTAATTCTTTAAGTTGAGAAAACCAATCTTAAAATATGAAAAATCTAAAATTACACTGGGATGATTAACCTTTAAACCTGAGGTTAAACCCTAAAAGAAAAGTTATAAGTAAAGCCCTAAATGTGACCAACATCGGAGCCAAAAATTTTACCTAGTGGGGACTTAGTTTAAATGTATTAAATTATAAAAATAATTAAAAAATTAAAATTTTTGTATTTTATCATAATTATCAAAATCTTTACAATTATTCTTAACGTTGGTTTATATTTTGAAATCTTTACATAATAATTTCATTATTAATATTTTTGAACATAATTTTTCGATATATATATATATATATATAAATTACATAATAATTTCATTATTAATATTTTTGAACATGATTTTTCAATATATATATATATATATATATATAACCTATCATTTAACCATTAATCTCTCATCTATTATGCAAACGAGTTTTTAATATATTTTTAATTGAAAATGTTTTCTTTATTATGACTATGACAATCAATAGAATCAATAATAGTTCAATAATAAATAAACAAATAGATAACATTTTATCGTTTTTAGTCTCAACTACTCTTATAGCAAAATTGTTCATTTCTTTTAACTTTAAAAACTCAATTCTAGAATATAGTTTTGAAATTAACTGCCAAAAAATGCATTAATTTTTTTTTAATTTAACTCGATGCAAAAAAACTACATATAAATAAGTAATTCTCTCCGCCCTTAAATGTGACTAAACTCTAAAGTACCAAAGTTAAGCCCTAAATGTATTTAAACCGTCATGCATGAAATGGTAAGTGAAACCTTGGGACCTTAGCGGTTTGCTCGGCCACTGCATGTAGTATTGATGCATGAGTTGATTCTCTCACATTCATGCATGAAATATAATTTTTAACCATGTAAAAATTAATTTGTTATATTCATATGAAACAATAAATAATAATCAAGTAAACTTAGATTATCATGATCCAAGTAAACTGCCTAACCAAATAAAATTATATATATATATATATATTTATGAAGTAAATTTGGACCAATAGAAACGTAGCTAAGTGGGATTATATGGAGGCTTCATGAAGAAGCCCAAGTGCATAAAAAAAATCATGCACATGATGATCATAGCCGAACATGCCTAGGAGGAATGGAAAAATATCCCATCAAATTTTTTTGTGATTGGTTGGAATTTTAGATAAAAAAATACACAATAAGAAGGATAATATTTAGGCTGCTAACTAAGCTTATTGTAGGCTAAAAGTAACACACAGAAGTTAGCATTAATATGAGAGTAAATCGCTGAAGCAATAGTAAGGGAAAACAAGAAGATCAACGTGGAAGACTAAAGAAGTGAGAACAATATCAACCCCAAACCCACTTATAATTGGCTAGAAATGTAGTAAATAAATATATGTTAAGAGATAATAATAAGCTACCAACCATCATTTTATTTGCCGGAAACAAAACAAAAATATCCTTTAAATATAAAAATTCTTGGCTGAAAACAAATTAGTGCAGAGCAGTAACAACCGTGAGCTAGGGGAAGAAAGGGAGAGGAAACGAAGAAGAAAAAGAAGAAGGGAAGAGAGAGTTATACCCCATATAATCACCTTCCTAAACTACCATTTTTCTCTTTTAAACACCATGAATTGTTGCTGGAAACAAGAGCAAACAGCAGCTACAAGGCAGAATCAAAACAGGGTACCAAAAATAGGGCAGACTCGATTTTTTGAGGGTAAGGTAGATCCAACAATTTCTATTAATTCCAAGCTAAGTATATATGTTAGAGGGATGATTTATGAGTGTTATTGTGGTGTCAAACTGTAGAATTATTGAACAACCAAAGCTTGGCCTAATGATTGTTACTCTTCTTTACGAGAGATTAGATTCAAAGTTCGATTCTCCACTTCTCTCTTGTACCTCCTATGAACCAAAAAAAAGTGTAGAATTATTGGCTGGAGAGTGAGGGGAAATTTTATCCAAGAAAAGGGTTCCAAGGGTAAATAATTTCCTCCTAGCTTAATTTAAACATATGTGATTGCTAGGGGTAAGTTTAAGTGTAAACTTAGTTTTATCATGCAAAAATATTGATCTTTAGCTAGTGATCATATGCTACCTAATGAGGAACCCTAGCGTGGAAATTTATTTAAATTAGATCTCTATTGTTTCATTGATGTAGATGGCATAAGTGAGTTGTGTGTTGTATGTGATTGTAGAAAAACACAAGGAATGGTGTTGTTGGTGCATTAGGCCAAGGATTGATATACATGTGGTAAGTGATGTACATAGATATGATTAGTATTATATTGTTTTGTGGCATTGGTAAGGGATATTCATAACAATAGCGAGCGTCATATTGTTAAGAAATAAATTATTTGCTCATTATAATAATATATGATGAGTTAGCAGTGGTGAAGTGTTTATGTTATTGGCTAGGATATTAATATGTGATTAATTATTCATGAATTTTAAGTTATGGATTTATAATTATGTGTGAGGAAATTTATATTGGTGCATGGCATATAATAATGAAAGAGGATTGTGAAGAACTAATATTAAGAACAAAAAAAAAAGGAAATACTAGATGTCCATATAAGAAGGATATTTAGCTATGGTGCAATTTTAAAGGAAATAATTATATTTTGAGGATTAATTATGTGTGCGTAAGGGATATATATGTCATGTTAGTATCATATGTGACGTAATAGCTTCGCGCTCGACGATTTTGAAAGAAATTTTAAAAACAATAGGGAGTCGCCACCAATCTTTTTTGTTTAGGTGTGATTGGTCACCTAAAATATTTATTTTTTTTACAAAATCTCAAGATTAATTAAGTTTTATTAAAAAGATAATTTTTTGTCTGCGAAAACAAAATCGGGTCCGGGAGTACGGTTACGCTTGGGGAAGAATTAGCACCCCCACGACGTCCGTTAAAAAACGGTACCATTGTAATCATGTGTTATCCTTTGGTTTTAATAAAATGGTCTTAATTTAATATTTAAAAATAATTTCTATTCTTATTGCAATCAATTTTATTCTTTTTATTCAAAGTCATTTCTTTATTTGTAAAAATCATTTTGTTTTATTTTAAAAAGTTAAATTTTATTTTTCAAAAGTGAATGTGAACCTTTTTGTATTGAAAAATTAAATTAAATATCCCAATACTCTGGTAACATTTGAAATAATTTTCCTTATCTAGAGATTTCTTAAGAATCACTACTTGTTAGTTCTATAGAATCTCATCGTCGGAAGATTCACACTCGCTTTAAAAATTATTATGAATGCAAATGATGCAAACAGATAATGAATGATGGAAATGAATTTTTTTTATATAAATATTTCTTTACTTATTTTAAATAAAAATTCTTATTATTGAAAAATTGCACTAAGTATCCCAATACTCTGGTAACACTTAATGAACTCTTCTCACTTAGGGATCAGTCAAGAAATCACTACTTGTGAGTTTCATGACATCCCATCATCGGAATTTATTATTAATTTCCCTTTTTCTATTTTCTTTTAAAAACTTATTTATTTTTATTTTTAATAAAAATTTAAATTATTGAAAAATCATACTAAATATCCCAATACTCTGGTAACATTTAGTACGACTCTTCTCACCTAGGGATCAGTTAAGAAATCACTACTTGTGAGTTTCATAACATCCCATAATCGGACAATTGTTTATTTAAATTTAAATTTTATTATTAATTTCCTTTTTCTATTTTCTTTTAAAAACTCATTTATTTTTATTTTTAATAAAAATTAAAATTATTAAAAAATCATACTAAATATCCCAATACTCTAGTAACATTTAGTAGACTCTTCTCACCTAGGGATCAATTAAGAAATTACTACTTGTGAGTTTCATAACATCCCATCATCGGACCATTGTTTAATTATTAAATTTCATTATTTATTTTTCTTTGTTTTTTTATATAAAAAACTATTTATTTTCATTTTTAATAAAAATTTAAATTATTGAAAAATCATACTAAATATCCCAATACTCTGGTAACATTTAGTAGACTCTTCTCACCTCAGGATCAGTCAAAAAATCACTACTTGTGAGTTTCATGACATCCCATCATCGGGCATTTGTTTAATTAAATTTAATTATTTTCTAAAATACATAATATAATAATTACTACAAAATATATATTTTTTATTTATTAAAACTAAATTAATGAAATTACATTAACTAAACTTAAAATTATTATTATCCTAACAAACATTTCATACATATTTTTTTATTATAACATGAAAATATACCCAACATAAATAATCAAATAAATATACAAATGCATAAAAATAAATTGAAAAGATAAGAGTGTACCAAGTGATTTGGGTTTAAAACCCAATGAAGATTTTCAATCCAGCCCAGACAAAATGACCCAAAACCTTTATTCTACACGAATGGGCCTGCAGCAAGTCAAGCCTAATGAGTTGGCCAAAATGGGCTGACATAGAAGTGGGCCGGATCCAAGGAGCAGTTGTTGGCAGGCCGGATGGTGGAGCGGGTTGGCACGTGGATCGGGTCGGGTCACCTGGGCGCTCGAGTCTTCCTTCCTCTTCGGGTCGGGCGCGCGGATCCTGGCCACAGATCGGGTCCAGGAGCAGATCTGCCCAAATTTCCTTTTTTTTACACTATAAAACATCTATTTTTTTTGTTATTTCATTTTCAGACTTTTCAAAAAAAAACTAAACTTTCAAAAAAAAACTCTCTCAACCTTTCCCTCACAGACGTGACCGGCCACCTTCCACGCCACCGCCGACCGTCGTGCGCCGCCGTACTCCTGTGTCCGGCAAGTGTTCCGAAACCGTAAAAACACTCCCCTCGTCTTCCTTTAACCAGATCTGGCCACCATTTTACCAAAAAAGCTTCCTAACCCCATGATCTGACCACAACCGAAACCCTTTTCCCTTTTGTTTTTCTTTTTTCATTCTTTTTCTTTTCTTTTTTTTTTTTTGCTGTTGATGACTCAAGATTTGCTTCATATTGCTAGATCTGGTTGTGAGCTTGTGTTTTTTGCAAGCATTAGGGGGGTTTTAGATCTGGTTCTCTATGGTTCTCGGGTTTGAGTCCTGGGTTTGGGGTTTTGATTTTTGGTTGTGTTGTTGGATGAGAAGTAGTGGTTCGGGCAGTGGCAGTTGAAGATGTGTGTGAATTTTGGTTGCTGTGGGAGGTAGTTTTCGATATGGTTGTTGACTGTGATGAGTATGTGTGTCAAGGTGGTTGTGTCGTGATGGTGCTGTGGTTGTGAACTCCGGTTGAAATGGGTTGTATGTGCGTGGTGATTGCGGGTTTGGTGAGTGAAGGTCGAAGGAGGCAGTGAGGTTTGAGATGGTGGTTTGGTGAGGCCGAAGGTTGAAGGGTGGTGATTTGGGTGGTGGTCTATGGTGAGCAGTGGGTGGTCGTATTTGATGATGCCAATGGGATTCGGGGTACTACTGATTGAAAGGGCTGTGTTTGGTCGGTTTTTTGGTGGTGTGCGGTGGGAGTGATGGTGGGATATGGCTGACCGAAAGGGTTGAAGGGTGGTGATTGATCTGCGTTGTAGAGCAAAATGGCCGACCCCCTCGCCTGTAAAGCAGTGCTCATTTCAACCGAAATTAGAGAACCTTTCTTAGTCCAATTTTTGGCTTTTGTCCATCAGATTTTTACACAAATTCAGTCATTTAGGTGTTTGATCATTGGAATGGGGTTTGGTTGAGTTGTTTTCATGGGAATGGGTGAATTGCAGAACAGTGGGCGGCTAGAAGGGGTGGTGAAAGGGTGGCCGGCAATGGGAATATCATTTCCCATTAAATGTGATTGAAAACAAATAATAATAATAAAATAAAAATAAAAATAAAAAATAATAATAATAATAACAATAATAATAATAACAATAATAAAAACAGATAATAATAATAATAATAATAATAATAATAATAGGATAAAATTAGGTGTCTACAGCTGCCCCTCTTTGCTCATTGCTGAGAATCAGGAATAGAGCAAAGACAATAGACACTAATTTTATCCGGCTTATGACCTAATCTTCTTTTTTTTTTTTAAAAAAAATATGCTTCTCCTACCATAAAGGCATCGAAACTTTAAAACCCTTCCTGAAATGTGCTTCTCTTGTAACAGAGGCATTTGAAACTTTTAAATCCTTCTGAAATGTGCTTCTCTTGCAGTAGAGGCGATAAAATTTTAAATTCTTTTTCTCTTTTTTTCCTCCTTTTTTTTTGAAATGTCCTCCTCGTGAACAGAGGCCATGAAACTTTAAATTTCTTTTTTTTGTTTTTTTTTGAAATGTGCTCCTCTTGCAACAGAGGCAATGAAACTTTAAATTTCTTCCTGAAATATGCTCCTCTTACAACAGAGGCGATGAAACTTGAATTATTTTATTTTATTTTATTTTTTGTTGAAATGTGCTCTTCTTGCAATAGAGGTAATGAAACTTTAAATTCCTTTTCTGAAATGTGCCCTTCTTGCAGCAGAGGCTATAAAACTTTAAAATTTTTTTTTGAAATTGAGAGATTTCATATTTAAAGATTTGATTCGGAGATTCACATCCGAAATTTCAACTTGGAGATTCACATCCAAAATTTTGAACTTAGAGATTCACATCTAGAATTTTAACTTGGAGATTCATATCCAAAGATTTGGTTCGGAAATTTACATCTGAAATTTCAACTTTGAATTCAGAAATTCACACCTGAAATTTTGATTTGGGCATTCACATCTAAAATTTTAACTTAGAGATTCACATCCGAAAAGTTTGACTTGGAGATTCACATCCAGAATTTGAAATTTGATTTGGAGATTCACATTCAAAATTTTAACTTAGAGATTCACATCCAGAATTTGAAATTTGATTTGAAGATTCACATCCAAAATTTTAACTTGTAGATTCACATCCAATAATTTAACTTGGAGATTCACATCCAGAATTTTAAATTTGATTTGGAGATTCACATCCAGAATTTTAACTTTGATTTGGAGATTTACATCCAAAGATTTAATTCGGAGATTCACATTTGGAATTTTAACTTGGAGATTCACATCTAGAATTTTAATTTTGTTTCGGAGATTCACATCCGAAATTTTAACTTGGAGATTCACATCCAAAAATTTGATTCGGAGATTCACATCCAAATCGAATTTTCCTATCTTAAAATCCCTATCTTGAATTTTCTTCAATTTCATCTTTAAATCTTGTGTTTAATCTCATTTCAAATTTAATCTCGAACCTCCTCTTTAAAATATAGCCCTAAACCTTCTTCTTCTTCTTCTTCTTCTTTTTTTTTTCAACTTCAAAATCTTATTCTTCCAACTTCATATTCTAATCTTACATTTTCTTGACAAGGATACATTCAGGAACTCAATTTGAGGATTTGCATTGAAAATTCCAAACGTAAACCTTAATACAGAGATTCACATCTTAAATTCAGATATTCTCATCTAAAATTTTGAGTTGGAGTTTCACATCCAAATATCCATTTTAGAGATTCGCATCCGAAATTTCAGAGATTCTCATCTAAAATTTTGAGTTGGAGTTTCACATCCAAATATTAGATTCGGAGATTCACATCCAAAATTTTAATTTGGAGATTCACATCTAAAATTTTAACTTGGAGATTCACATCCAGAATTTTAACTTGATTTGGAGATTCACATCCAAAGATTGAAATTTTGACTTGGAGATTCACATCCAAAATTTTAACTTAGAGATTCACATCCAGACTTTGACTTGGAGATTCACATCCGAAAAGTTTGACTTGGAGATTCACATCCAAAAATTTGATTTTGTTTTGGAGATTCATATCCGAGAATTAAAATTTTGATTTGGAGATTCACATCTAAAATTTGACTTGGAGATTCACATCCGAAAAGTTTGACTTAGAGATTCACATCCAAAAATTGAAATTTGATTTGGAGATTCACATCCAAAATTTCAGATTCTCACCTAAAATTTTCTGAATTGGAGATTCACATCGAAATATTTAGTTTCTTGATGCATCATCCTTTTAAAACTCTTTACTTTAAAAATCTTATCATCTTATCCTAAAATTTTCAAAATCCCGCTTCCTTCCTTTGTCTTGTGTTTTGCCCCCCTATTTTTTTTTACCAAGAATGTACAAACTTTATTACTTAAAGGTGAAATTTTCATTAGTTTTTTTTTAATGTATGTGATGAATGCAAATGTAAATGTCGAGAAATAGGAAAAAAGAAAAAGGGAAAGAGAAGGAAAAAGAAAGGGAAAAAATCAAAAGTTGCAGTAACAAGGTTCACAAGACTACCATTCTCACCTTTTTTGAATCTTTTCAAGACATAAGCTTCCGTACATCCACTAATTCCACAAAACACCCTTAATTCTTGTTCATTTTTCACCATTTGATCACACATTCATATTTCTTTGACGCACTTGTAAACCTTCCCATGGTTCTCATTTGTTCTTTCTTCACCCCATATCATGTTCGACTTTCCTCTTCTGTAATGCATTAGGCTTTCTAAAACATTGTGAATCACTTATTTATCGTCATTTCAATTTTATAATGAATGCAATGCCATCACATTTCTTTCAATAATCATAAGTATGTAGATTGGTCAAAAGTTGAAGGATGGACATTTATGAAGAAGTAAACAAGAACAAATTTGACTAAGAAAAATAGGCAATTTCCAGAGGCCAAGGAAGGTAACAATATCTAAACAATGAATATTCAATCAATCTTGATAAACTAATCTAAGATTTTGCCAAAATTCTATTTGATTGACATTCTAATCATTTTGGTTCTATCAATGCTTTGCCTCCCACTTCATGAAATTTTCAAGCAGTATTGGTTTCCCTTATAAAAGACTATCTTCCCGAGATTTTAGCCAAATCTTCTGTTCTTTTTTGACTCAAATTGCCCTTTCGGGTTTTCAACTTAAGCCCCTTCTTATTCTCCTTCCTTACTTTTTTTCTTTTTTTTTAGCTTTTTATTTTTCATTTTTCTTTTTTCTTTTTTCATTTTTTTTCATCATTTTTCTTTTTACATTTTCATTCTTTTTCAAGGACCATACTTATCCATAATCAACACACTTATCAAGCCCCACATCATGAACTTGTAACACAACTAGGCTCAATATATGATTCCTTAACTCAAGCATTCAAATTCGATCAAAATGGACTTTTAAGGTACGTAATGTAGGCCGGGTTTTGAGGTTCTGAAAGAATGGATAATAAGGCCCAAAATACGTGTTTCAAGGGTTTCAAGCCATAGGATCACTTTTCATCATTTTAAGAACTTTAGCATTCTACCCCATTCTTTGTTTATTCTTCTTTGGTTTCTCGTTTCTCTTTCCATTCTTTTCCGTTCATTTCTTTTTCTTTTGATTCTCTCTTTTCCTCATTTCCCTCTTTTTTTTTGAGGAATTCCAGCATGAAGATATCTTTTTCTTTATCTTGCCCCTAGATTTCTAATGACTTGAAAATTTTTTCGTGGGCAAATCTTACTTCATTTTTCTCGATTTTGCCCCCCAATGTGGAGGGTGATCCTTGGTGGGTTTCTTTAAAAAAACATATATAACTATGAGGCTCAAAAGGGGTGACGACGGATAATTTTTCTCATGTGTGAAGGGTAAACCAAAGATGGCAATTTCTTATTTCAAACGTAAATACTCTCATCAAAGAATTATTTATTGAGCCATTACAACCTTGTGAAAAGTCTACTTTCCTTGTGTACATTCCATCGGTTAATTCAACATTCCCATTGATTATGGGGACAAAATTGTCAATACAAATAGAATTTTAAAGTTTTATCCTAGATTATTATCAAAATCAACTTCATATTTATCATTTAACAACAAAATTGGGTGAAGAATGAAAATTAATCATTTATAAGCCAAAAGAGGGAGAAAAAGGTAAAATATAGGCGAATGCACAAAAAATATAGGATTTCGAAAGGAAGAGAAAAATGTAATGAAAATGCATCAGTTCCTCCATTGAAATGACAAAAAATAAATGAAAGTCAATACACGAAAAACGCTTTTCAGTTCATGAGCATTACAAAAAGAAACAACTTTACACCATCATGAATGACCAACCAAAAAGTCTTCTTTTGCAATCATACTGTAGCATGGTTAACCCACTCTTTCTTTTGTCCCAAAATCCAACAAACCAGATCTGATCAAACTTTGCACCTTATGCTTGAAAGCAGGACAACTTTCTATCGAATGACCCGTATTTCCACTATTATAGTCACACCGAGCATTTGGGTCATACCACTCTGGATCTGGAGGTTCCAAAGGTTTTAGTTGGACTGGGGTAACAAGCTGGTTCTCGACAAGGTATTGAAATACTTCAGTGTAGGACCAAGGAATAGGATCAATGTCGATCCTCCTCCGTTTGTTCCGAGAAATTTTTTGGTTACTTTGGGTAGGCATAGGTGTTTGGAAGCCCATTTGCCAACTAGATTGGGGGATTGACTGACGGATATTCAACATTGGAGAGATATTATTTGTGGTGGGGTAGTGGGTTTGGTACATTGGATAAGGATGATATGGAGCAAAGTCTCCCACATGTTGCCCCTCATAATTCATAGCATGAAAATCTCCTTTATTCCCCGATGTATCACCTTTTCTTGCATTCATGGCATCATCTCCTACAAGATTGCCACTCTTGATTGCATTCTCTATTATTTCACCAGAAATTACCATATCTGCAAAATTCTTGGTGGCATTACCTACCATCATTTAATAAAATGGTGCAGGGAGCGTAATGGCAAACAAGATGGCGGTTTCTTTCTCTGTGAGGGGAGGTTGAACTTGGGCAGCTACATCCCTCCATCTTCGAGCATATTCTTTAAAGCTCTCCTCATGCTTCTTCTTCATGCCTTGTAAGGACAGGTGATCTGGTGCCAAATCTTCAATGTGCTTGTATTGAGCGATAAATGCCCGAGCCAATTCTTTCCATGAATGGATATGGGCTCAATCTAGTTAGGTGTACCACTTGGCAGCTGATCCAGTAAGACTGTCTTGAAAAATATGCACCAATAATTCATCATTCTGAGCATAGGCAGCCATTTTCTGGCAATACATCTTGATATGAGTTGCCGGGCATTTGGTCCCATCATACTTTTCAAAATTTGAAACTTTGAACTTTGGTGGGATAACTACACCTGGTACCAAACAGAGCTCGCTTGCCTCCAGAGAACCATATAAATCCATCCCTTCGATAGCTCGTAACCTTTCTTCAAGGAGATCTAACTTTGTTCGAGGCTCTAAATTCTCTTTCATTGTTGATACACTCATCTTCAGTTTCTTTTGTTCTTTAAGATCATCAGAATCATGGACAGAGATTGGGTCTGATGGCTTCTTCCTAGGGTTTGGAATGTCGTGCCCCGAAAATAGCATATGCTGTGAAGTACGGACTCGGGGTGGAATGGGAGTTTGTGGATATGAGCGTTTACAATCTTGTGCCCACCTTTCTTGAGTAGTTGCTTCCTGTACTGGTTCCTTTCCTTTACTCATTTTGGTCATCACCTCCAACATTGCAGCCAATTGCCCCTTCATCTCCTCTTGCGCCTTTTCCATTTTCTCCATTCGGCTAGCCTGTCCTTCTTCCATGGTCTAAACTTGTGAGAACCCCAAACTGCTTTATAACCTTTGATGGTCGAGAGGCCTTGAACCTTATTACCACGATTTTCTTTTAGTTAGAAATGCACATTATTATCTTGCTTTTGTCTAAAACAAAACTTTCTCTTATTTTTTTCTAAGAATTTTTGAAACAAACAAATTTCTCCTTTTTTATAAAAAAAATAAAGAGTATTGGCATATTTACTGAAGTATAACAAGAATACGATTTGAATTTTATGAAAATCATGTTATTTGTATATGTATGCAAATGATATACATGACAAAAATCTATTCTTTTTATCTTGAAACATGAAGTGGAACAATTTTTCTTCTTTTTTTTTATTTTTTATTTTGTTAATTTGCATAACTTTCTTGATTTTACATGTTAGGTATTTAGGTCTTCACTTTAACCAAATCTTAGGGAGGAATAATTTCAATGAAAACAATCAATCAGTAACACATGTACATAAATTTGATAGAAAAGAAAATTGAAAGAATAAACAAATTCAAGAGTGTAAAAGACTTAGTCTAGTTTCTCAAAGATTTATCTACAAAATGTGGTGCAACAATGCATACCAAAGTTCAAACTAGAATTTGCCCTTATTTAACATATTCACTTATTAACTTGAGAGGTCAAGTCTGACACAAGTCAAGGAAATTAAAGAATAATCTTAAACCATACCAAAATTATTTCAAAAAAACTCTTTCTTTTTTTTTTTGTGTTTTCAATTCTTAGTAGGAAAGAACATTTTTTTTTTACCCACGAAATGCTATGTAAAATGTTCAAGACATGACACAATAACAAGGCATTGATGAATGAGATGTTTCTACAAAATGCAATTTGTGCAAAAAGCAATTATAATGAAGATTAAATTCTATTTTATTTCACCTAACTTATATAATTCTAAAATGCACACATGATTATCAATATATGTAGACACAATGATATGAAATTCAAATGATATATGATGCTAATATGCTTGAGAAAGATGAATATTTGTATTCACACTACCTAGGCAAAAATCCTATTATGCTTAATCTAACATGAGAGGAAAACGGAATTTCTAACTAAACTTCAAACATTCTTATTCATTTTTCTAGAAATCATTTTTCTTTGATCACCAAACAAACATTTTTTTATTTTCTATTTTTTCCTAAAAAAATTCACATTCCCTATTCGATTATTTTTTTCAAAAATTGATTTTATTTCATTTTTATCCCAAATCAAATTTTTTTTTGAATTCTTTTCCAAACAAATTCAATGACGATTTTTGTTGACATCTTTTTGTTCAAGAAACCTTTTTTTAACCCTTTTTTTTTTTAATTCTTAGCATTTTTAGACTCTCATTTAAAATTCCTATATGATCCAAAAAAAAGAAAGATATATTTTTTTTATTTTTGCATGTCTTATTCTTTGAAAATTCTATACAGGAAAGTCAATTATTCATTTTTTTTCAATATTTATTTTGACTTCAAAAAGAAAGAAAAAAGTTTTTTAGTCATTCTCTCATTTTATTCTAATCCTTTCTCCAAGAGATATTAATTAATTTCCTACTCAATCCCTTTTACTTTTCTTTTTTTTTTATGCTTTTATCGTAGGAAAATTTTCCAAGAATAATAAAGAATAACAAATTTGTTTTTGTCTTTTTTTTTGAGTAAATAAATAAAAACTTAATTGAATTTCTTCTTATTATTTTTAGTGAAAGAGGCATTTTTTTTAACAAATTTTCCATTTTTATTGTAAAAAGAAAAGTTTATCCACATTTTATCATTTTATATTTTTATTTTAAAGAAAGAAAAATAAAAGAAATTAAAACTTTTTTTTATCTTTGTATATGAACATCTTGTAACTAAATATACATAAAACTTCTTTTTCTTCCCTTGCTTTGGAGAATGTACTTTTATTAGTTCCTATTTTAATGAACCTATTTTCAAAACAAAATTCCCCTTTAAAAAAAAGGAATAAAGAATTATTTGCATCTTTTAAAAAAAGGGTTACATATTTGTTCCATTATTTTTATCACACATCTTTATTTTTTTCAAAAATAAGTGGTTTTTTTTTACAAGATCTTTTATAAAGAAAATATTTATTTTTTCATTTTTTTATATTTTACAAAAATTCCCCTTTTTTTAAAAAAAATCAAAGACTTAAATTATGTGCAATTCAAACCAAAATTGATAGCATCTTTATTACAGATATGAGAAAATGGGTTAAATAATGTTCCTTCATGTGTCATAATTTTGAATAATTTTTACAAAATTTGGGCATGGCTTCTACTTAAGACTAGCTTCTTAGGTTTTTCTATATGATGAGCTTGGTTTTCAAAATCTAAAGGTTCCCAAATTATACCTCACTGTCGTCCACACTGGACTAGTAAGATTTAATTTGAGTGGGAGTATTTCGCTTGCCATTGCGGAGGTTATTACCTTACGAGAGCATAGGTACTCTACTCCCTCCTAAGAAGGACGAAGCCCGGGTATAGAGCTCATGTTATGCAAATGCATGTGCAAGTGTGTGTACGAGGAAACATTTATCAAACCATAACCCCTATCCTAGATGCCCCACAATTTGTTAGCAATAACATATATACAAAATAAAGAATGACATAAAATAACCATAATAGCTAAAACACAAATGCAACAAATTATTTAAAATTAAAGAAATTAAATTTAAATATTAGTTAAGACCCTTAAATTAAAATTTAGGATAACACATGACTAATAAATGGCTCGACTCTGAAAAGTCCCCAGTGGAGTCGCCAAGCTGTCGTAATGGCTTCGCGCTCGACGATTATGAAAGACATTTTAAAAACAATAGGGAGTCGCCACCAATCTTTTTTGTTTAGGTGTGATTGGTCATCTAAAATATTTATCTTTTTTTACAAAATCTCAAAATTAATTAAGTTTTATTAAAAAGATAATTTTTGGTCTGCGAAAACAAAATCGGGTCCGGGAGTACTGTTACGCGTGGGGAAGGATTAGCACCCCCACGACGCCCGTTAAAAAACAGTACCATTGTAATCATGTGTTATCCTTTGGTTTTAATAAAATGGTATTAATTTAATATTTAAAAATAATTTCTATTCTTATTGCAATCAATTTTATTCTTTTTATTCAAAGTCATTTTTTTATTTGTAAAAATCATTTTGTTTTATTTTAAAAAGTTAAATTTTATTTTTCAAAAGTGAATGTGAACCTTTTTGTATTGAAAAATTAAATCAAATATCCCAATACTCTGGTAACATTTGAAATAATTTTCCTCACCTAGAGATTTCTTAAGAATCATTACTTGTGAGTTCTATAGAATCTCATCGTCGGAAGATTCACACTCGCTTCAAAAATTATTATGAATGCAAATGATGCAAACAGATAATGAATGATGCAAATGAATTTTTTTTATATAAATATTTCATTATTTATTTTAAATAAAAATTCTTATTATTGAAAAATTGCACTAAGTATCCCAATACTCTGATAACACTTAGTGAACTCTTCTCACCTAGGGATCGGTCAAGAAATCACTACTTATGAGTTTCATGACATCCCATCATCGGAATTTATTATTAATTTCCCTTTTTCTATTTTCTTTTAAAAACTTATTTATTTTTATTTTTAATAAAAATTTAAATTATTGAAAAATCATACAAAATATCCCAATACTCTAATAACATTTAGTACGACTCTTCTCACCTAAGGATCAGTTAAGAAATCACTACTTGTGAGTTTCGTAACATCCCATCATCGGACAATTGTTTATTTAAATTTAAATTTTATTATTAATTTCCTTTTTCTATTTTCTTTTAAAAACTCATTTATTTTTATTTTTAATAAAAATTAAAATTATTGAAAAATCATACTAAATATCTCAATACTCTGGTAACATTTAGTAGACTCTTTTCACCTAGGGATCAATTAAGAAATCACTACTTGTGAGTTTCATAACATTCAATCATCGGACCATTGTTTAATTATTAAATTTCATTATTTATTTTTCTTTGTTTTTTTATATAAAAAACTATTTATTTTCATTTTTAATAAAAATTTAAATTATTGAAAAATCATACTAAATATCCCAATACTCTGGTAACATTTAGTAGACTCTTCTCACCTAAGGATCAGTCAAGAAATCACTACTTGTGAGTTTCATGACATCCCATCATCGGGCATTTGTTTAATTAAATTTAATTATTTTCTAAAATACACTATATAATAATTACTACAAAATATATATTTTTTATTTATTAAAACTAAATTCATGAAATTACATTAACTAAACTTAAAATTATTATTATCCTAACAAACATTTCATACATATTTTTTTATTATAACATGAAAATATACCCAACATAAATAATCAAATAAATATACAAATGCATAAAAATAAATTGAAAAGATAAGAGTGTACCAAGTGATTTGGGTTTAAAACTCAATGAAGATTTTCAATCCTGTCGAGACAAAATGACCCAAAACCTTTATTCTACATGAATGGGCTTGCAGCAAGTCAGGCCTAATGAGCTGGCCAAAATAGGCTGACATAGAAGTGGGCCGGATCCAAGGAGCAGCTGTTGGCAGGCCGGATGGTGGAGCGGGTTGGCACGTGGATCTGGTCGGGTCACCTGGGGGCGCGGATCCTGGCCCCGGGAAGGGTCCAGGCGTGAATCTGCCCAAATTTCCTTTTTTTTTACACTATAAAACACCTATTTTTTGTTGTTATTTCAATTTCAGACTTTTCAAAAAAAAACTAAACTTTCAAAAAAAAACTATCTTAACCTCTTCCTCACAGACGTGACCGGCCATCTTCCACGCCACCGCCGACCGTCGTGCGCCGCCGTACTCCGGCGTCCAGCGAGTGTTCCGAAATCGTAAAAACACTCCCCTCGTCTTCCTCTAACCATATCTAGCCACCATTTTACCAAAAAAGCTTCCTAACCTCATAGATCTGACCACAACCGAAACCCTTTTCCCTTTTGTTTTTCTTTTTTCATTCTTTTTCTTTTTTTTTTGCTGTTGATGACTCAAGATTTGCTTCAGATTGCTAGATCTGGTTGTGAGCTTGTGTTTTTTGCAGGCATTAGGGGGTTCTAGATCTGGTTCTCTATGGTTCTCGGGTTTGAGTCCTAGGTTTGGGGTTTTGCTTTTGGTTGTGTTGTTGGATGAGAAGTAGTGGTTCGGGCAGTGGCAGTTGAAGATGTGTGTGAATTTTGGTTACTGTGGGAGGTAGTTTTTGGTATGGTTGTTGACTGTGATGAGTATGTGTGCCAAGGTGGTTGTGTTGTGATGGTGCTGTGGTTGTGAACTCCGGTTGAAATAGGTTGTGTGTGCGTGGTGATTGCGGGTTTGGTGAGTGAAGGTCGAAGGAGGTAGTGAGGTTTGAGATGGTGGTTTGTTGAGGTCGAAGGTTGAAGGGTGGTGGTCTATGGTGGTTTTCGGGTTCGAATGTAGGAGCAGTGGGTGGTCAGATTTGATGATGCCAATGGGATTCGGGGTAGTGCTGATTGAAAGGGCTATGTTTGGTCGATTTTTTGGAGGTGTGCGGTGGGAGTGATGGTGGGATATGGTTGACCGAAAGGGTTGAAGGGTGGTGATTGATCTGCGTTGTCGAGCAAAATGGCGGACCCCCTCGCCTGTAAGGCAGTGCTCATTTTAACCGAAATTAGAGAACCTTTCTTAGTCCAATTTTTGGCTTTTGTCCATAAGATTTTTACACAAATTCAGTCATTTAGGTGTTTGATCATTGGAATAGGGTTTGGTTGACTAGTTTTTATAGGAATAGGTGAATTGCAGAATAGTGGACGACTAGAAGGGGCGGTGAGAGGGTGGCCGGCAATGGGAATGTCATTTCCCATTAAATGTTGTTAGCTTTAAATTGACATATATATTTTGAAATGACAAAAACTTAAGTAAGCTTTAATGTTTTAATTCATATTGTAAATTTGCCTTATCACACATGATTTTCTCAATACATTTTAAGTGATCATATCAAACATTAAGACCATGATTTAATGATACATCCTTATTGGTCTTAATTCTTTATAAATGTTTTGAATATTTTAGAAAATCACTTAATGAATTTTTGGACAATGTTTTCATCAAAGAAAGTCAAGAAAAACTCCCACAAAAGTGCCAATATGTTTTGGGTGGGATTAGGATCAAAGGTCACATCATTTCTAACCCAAAAGTGCAGGAAAATGGCTTTCTGGAGGCATGGGATCGATCCTTTAAGGGAAGGGATCGATCTCCTAGTGCAGTAAGCTTTTTGGTGCAAGAAAAGGTCCCTCAGCCCAGAAAAATCAATTCTAGAAAGAAGGGATCGATCCCCTAAGGGAAGGGATCGATCCCTTAAAGGCAGAATGGCTCCCAACGGCTAGAAAAGGTCCCTCAACCCAGAAGATTCAGATATGGAATGAAGGGATGGATCCCCTATGGGAAGGGATCGATCCCTTTGCCCGAAAATAGCCTATAACGGCTAGTTTTTATGAGACAACGGTCATATTCAAGTTTTGGCTCCATCCAACGGCTAGAATACATCTAAGGGACTATAAATAGAGGCTTAGAAGCTAAAGAAAGGAAGAGGAACTACTCAATCAACTCCAATACTCATTTTCCTCAAATCCTCAAGCCTCAACTACAAATCAAGAGTTATAAAGTCTTCATCTTCCATCATTCACATATCTCTTGTATTTCTTAACACAAATTTTGTATAGGTTTTCACTTGTGCCTAATTTCTGTAATCATTTGCCTACTTAGAGGCCTTCTTTGATTGCACCACTTGTAAACAAAATCATTCCTTGTAAAGGGGAGGTTTCTCTTAAGCCTTAGAAAAAGAGGGGGGTTTCTCTTAGGCCTTAGAAAAAGAGAGAGGTTTCTCTTGAGCCTAGAAAAAGAGGGAGGTTTCTCTTGAGCCTAAGAAAAAGAGAGAGGTTTCTCTTGAGGCTTTAAAAAGAGGGATTGCAAAGACAAATTTAAGTATAGTGAATTTGGGAAAAATCCTTGGGAGCGTCTCAAGGTAGAGGACATAGGCAAGGTAGCCGAACCTCTATAAATCGATTGTGTAAATCTCTCTCTCCCTACTCTTTATTTACTTGCAATTATATTGTGTTTATTGCATTGAACTTGGATTGCATGCTTGCCTAGCCTAGAGAAATTAGAAATTATTAATATAAGCTAGAGAATTTAGAGAAACCGAAAAACGAGCTTAAAGTTAGTTATAAACCGATTCACCCCCCCTCTCGGTATTGCCTATAAGAGCCAACAATTGGTATCAGAGCTTGGGCTCGAGATTGATTTAGACTAATCTCTATCGAGCGAAACGATCATAAATGGCTCTAGGTGATGATTTTGAGACTAGCTCAGAAACTTTAGAAGAATATTCATTTGATGAGCTTCAAGATGCATTTAATGAGCTAAGTGATGAATATAAATCAATGCATGCAAAATATAACAAAAAGTTAAATAAATTTAGAAAAGAGAATGAAATTTTAATGAATACTAATGTTGAGTTGGAGGAGAAAATAAAAGATCTAGGCTCAAAGAATGATGAACTCACCAAGGTGAGATTAGAGCTAGAAAAGAAATTAGAAGACATTAAAGATAAATTGGCAAATCCTAGCTCTTTGACTATTGAAGATGAAAAGGAGAAACCTAGCTCTAGTGAATGCAATGACCATTCTTATGATGATTTACAAAATGTTTTTGATGAGCTAGCTACTGAATTTGAATGCATGAATTCAAAATACAAGAAAATGATTACAAAACTAGAAATGGAAAATGATGAGTTATTGAATGCCAAGCTTGATTTTGAAAAGAAATTAGAAGAAGCAAATCTAGAAATTGATGAAGTAAATAAAAAGAACTCAAATTTGCATAACTCATTTTCTAGGTTTTATATGGGTCAACAAAAATTAGATCATATGCTTGAGATCCAAAGAGCTTTCTTTGATAAAGATGGGTTAGGATATAATGCAATACATAAAGAAACTCATCTTAAGAATTTCCTAGTCAGTAAAAATTCTATGCATGATACATCTCTCATATGCTCACTATGCAATAGAATAGGACACTCTTCACAAGCATGCACATATAGAAAAACTACATTTAGAGGAAAAGTTGTTAGGAAAATATGGGTGCCAAAGCATGCAATAAATAATGATGAATTGAGTTTGAAATGGATCCCAAAAGGATCAAAAATTGTTTGCACTAACTCTCATGGACCCAAGAAAATTTGGGTACCAAAGCATGTTTGAATTTGTTTGTTGTAGGAGTGTTAGAGCATGGGAATACAATGGAACAATGTAGTTCAAATGCTCTACACGTCCCTTGGAGTTTGCTTGTGCCAATGAGAGAGAGGAAGAGCTTAAGGATCCACCCTTGGCAAGGTCACAAAAATTCTTCAAAGGATAGCTCAAGGTGGATTCAACAATTCAAGGCAAAGCATACTCAAGCAAAGGAGTTTTGTAAGCTTATATTCTATCTTTTCAAAACTCATATATTTGTTTGATTTAATGAGGCACTTGGTTGATGATTCTTAATGCATTGTGAGTTGAATGACTGAACAAAAAGGCATGACAAAGATTTTTGATTGTTTGATTATAGTACTTGAGGCATTGAATGATTGAATGAAAAGCATGACTTTGTATGATTGGAGCAAGTATGAGATGTGTTGATAATATATTGATATGCTCCAAAAATTGTTAAATGTCATTTATGCAAAATGCCATGTTATGAGCAATAATGAAAAACTTGTATGTTGGAAATCATGGCATGTTGTTCACAAGATGTATGATTTAATGATATTTGTGCTTAAAACCTATGTGAACAAGCTTGTTTTGACATATTTGTAGTTTCCCATGCTTTGGTTTGGTGAAAATATGCATAATGCTTAAAATGACCCCCTTTGAGGCCAAAAATGCATTTTATTGTGAAAATTCTTCCAAAATTGCAAAATCTTTTGTAAAATGGTTTTTCATTCATGTTTTTCATTCATATAAGTCCAAAATCATGTTTTACAAATGTTTAAACCTTTACTTGGACTTAAAATACTCAAAAACGAAGTTTTGGCACCTCAAAGGTTGGATTTTCTGTCAAAAACTGCAGAAACAGGATGAGGGATCCATCCCCCATCAAGCAGGATCGATCCCCCTTGAGCAGAATGCAAGAAATCTGCATTCTGGACTTAAGGGATCGATCCCCCTCCCAAAGGGATCGATCCCCACAAGCCAGAAAGGCTTTTCTGCATGTTTTCAACCGAAATTGAGAAAAACTTTTCGTTGTTTTGATACTTTCTCTCTTCTCAACTTAAAATTCATTGTTTTAACTTCTTTTTGATGATCTTTACAACATGAAAATCCATTTTTGATTAATATCATGCCTTAACTTCATCAATTAATATCATTTCCAACAAATGGTATCACTTTCAACAATCAATACCATATCTCTTGAGCTCACAAGTGCTAAATCAGTTTTTCTCATTGAAGATGGTCATGAATTGCATAAAACATGAAATAATCTTGAATTATATTTTCAATGAATGCTTAAACATAATTTTGAGATTTATTTCAATTATTTGTGTATATTTGAGAATTTGATGAACTTGTGCATAATGAATATTCATCATACCTTTTGTTCATCTTAGTCAAGCATACTTATAAGATTATGTGTATTAGCTTGACTCAACTACTCCACTCTAGGTTACATGATAATTATACATCTAGTGGAAGAATAATTAAAACTTGACCTTAAGGATTGACTTCAAATGTAAATTCAACAATTGGTATAAGGTCATAATTTTCCTTGGCTTATAATTAGTGATGATAAATGAATTCTAAATGTTGAGTTACATGAAAATTTATCATCCATGAAATTAATTCTTTATAGCCAAATTATTATGAAACTTGAGCATTAATGACAACACCAACAATTGATACACATGCATTTATTCTTGATTGTTTTGATGTTGAACTTACATGCTTGCTTGAGTTGAAATCAACAACCATGCCTATGAGATGAGAGTAGTTGTTTTCATGAAATTAAGTGTGTAATCTCACTCATATGTTAAAATATTTTGAGCATGATATTGACTTAGTTAGGCATATCCATTTTAGTTGAAATAGCATATACCCTTTGGAACCTTAATCGTTAAAATTAACTAGGGATATTGCTTTGAATTGATTAAAATGGTAATCTTTCCTTGCTCATAATTGGTTAAGGACTTAAATTGGAAAATGAGCATAGGACTTTTGTGCTTGAAACCATGGAAGAAAATGTGTTTGCTTGAATACCTTGATTTTTGAATCTTCCATATGGTATAATTTTGTGGATATGAATATGGATTAGTACTTTATGATAGTGTGCTAATATTAAATTAATCCATATGCATATTTGATGATGTGTGATTGTGTTCTTACATATTTAGAATGAATATTTTCTTGACATGAACACACTACACATAGATATTGGATTCATGCAAAATGCCTAAGTCAACCATTAGTAACAATTGGTATTGAGATTGAAATAATGATTAGTATCATTGGCAACCATATTTTCAATAATTGGTAAGCCAAATCTAAATTGCCAATTGGTATGAGCTTTAAATTGACAATTCTTCTCATACTCTTTAGTTTGAAATGACAAATAGAGAAGATGTGAGATCCTCAATTTTCATGTATTCCTCCATGTATGCCAAGTAATTTGAGTTAATATGATTAAATGAATGTGAAGTTGATGTGTAATTGATGTATGAATAATGTATGAATGATGTATGCATGATGAATGCAATATAGAAGAAATAATAGAGTTGAAGGTCAATAAGTCAAATGAAGTATGTTGATATCGGGAAATATTAAGAGTATGAGACAAGAAATTAAATTAGATGTTGATTGGAGGTTAAATGGATGAGTCATGAGGAAATTAATGGGTCAAATGAGTCAAGGGGATGCTAATGGCTGAGATAAAGGATGAAATGAGCATGCATTTAATGTCTTTGCATGACTCACCACCCTCACCATCATCACCCTACGCCAGCTTCTTCTTCCAGCTCTCCCTCTCGTTCATCTCCATTCTTCCAAGTTTTCCATTCCAAGTTCCTTGCTAAACCACCTTACTCCCTCATCAATCCAACTAGTTTGTTGAACAAGAATCGATCCTTGTCACTAGACTAAGAGATATCCAAAGTTTGGTAAATCAATTCCAAGTATTGGAAGAGATCTCAACATTTGAAGTTTTGGTCTCTAGTGAAGGTAAGAGAAGAAGATGGTTTAGTCAATTTGGTTTATGCTTTGAAGTTATACTGAGTTGGTATAACATGTGTATGTGGTTTAATTTAAGGTTTGATGTGGTATGATGATTTTAGGTTAAAGAAGTGAAGAGCTAGGGTAACGCACAAGTGATCTCGCGTTCTCGAAGGAATCGAGGTAAGGAAATTATGTAACGGACGTAAGGCGGCTATGTCCGCATGTTTTATGATGTTTTACATGTTTTGGAGAGAAGTATGAGCTGTTTCTATGCAGGAAAAGATGCATTTTCGGACTTGTCTCCTAGTACCAATTAGGCTAGGGGCAGCCGACTGCCTTAGAGGGAAGTCGACTGCCTAGAGACAACCAAAACGTCGTTTTCGAAAACCGATGCAAACCAGTCAACTGCTATGTAAGCCAGTCGACTGCTATTTACCCAGTAAGCATTCTGTGTCAAACCAGTCGACTGCTATATGGGCCAGTCGACTGCTATTTTCCAAAATGCATTCTGTTTAAAAACCAGTCGACTGCTATATGGACCAGTCGACTGCTCCCATGTATTTTTCGAAAAGAAAATAATTTCGAGAAATAAAGTTATGAAGCAGCAGTCGACTGCCCTATAAGACCAGTCGACTGCCCTGTATGAAAAGAGAATTTCAAAGCCAAAATGTTTCAAACACCAAAGTGTTTTCTAAAAGAAAGAAGTATACAATACATGTTTTGAGACTATGGACTGCGTAATGATTATGCATTTCTGATGGCTGAGTGACTCTGATCAAGTCCTCAGTAATATGTATGTTGAGCGAGGAACCCTAATCCGGTCCTCAATCCCACAAGTGACACCTGATAAGTGTTCGCTGTGGATTTATAAAGGCAGGAGAGAATCCCTGACCTATGCAGAGTGCACTACTGTACCAATGCATGATTAGAGTCATATGAGTCATATGAATGGGAATGAACGGTTCATATGACGACTCAATCGCTTAAACATTGTACATAGTCTCCATTTATTTCAAGTATAAGATGTATGTATGACAAGGAAGTATGATGTTTAAAAGTATGATATGACGTATGATGTATGTTTTCAAGTATGAAGTATGTTTTGAAGTATGCTATGAAGTAAGAAGTTTTCAAGAAAGAAGTATGATGCATGTTTTATATGTATGCTATATTTAAATGAAGCATACAAAGTATGTTTGCCATGTCATTTTAAATGAATATGCATGGTTACAAACAATGCATGAAAGAAGTTTATGAATCATGCTTTATAATGATTTACCTGACATTATAGAGCCAAGTAGGAAAAAGGCATATAGAGGCATAGCACACTCTTTTATGTAGTTTTCTTACTGAGCGTAAACTCACCCTTTTACGACTATTTTTCAGATTTCCTGAAGTAAGCCTTGCTCCAGTTAGAGGAGCCTGATTTTGAAAAGTTGCAGTGTACCTTCTCAATACGCTTCCCGGTTAGCATAGAAGGTATACTTACATGTTTATGTACAGTAAATTGTATTTCAGTTACGGTACAGTACAAGAAATCTTTATATATATAAGATGTCGGGGATGTAAGTTAAGACGATGTATGAGATCCTATGATAATGGAATGATATTTATATATATCATTTTTATGTCTATGGAAATTTAGAAAAATGTTTATATGAGCTAGTAAATGATTAGCTTAAGACCAAGGGAAGAATGACACTGGATAAACTAAATCAAAATAAGATCGGATAAGATAATAAGAAAAAAAAATTAGGTGCTAAGGTGAAGTGACGGGGACGTCACAGAAGAATTCTCTTAGGATATTTTTGCATAAAACTCTTGTGTGCTAGACTTTGAAGTTAATTGCTATATGTTTTGATTCTATGCACATTCTTGCTTGAACGTGATTTATGAGCTCTTGCATATGATATGTCATCTAATTTCAGCCCATAATCATGATGTTTTGCCATGCACCTTAGTTGGACTTAAGAGAACAATTGATATACTTAGGTGCTTGCTTAATTTCTTACCAATTGAGAACTTATTGCAAAATTATTTATAAACAATTGGTATAGGATCATAAGTCATGTTCTTTGCATGAATATTTTATACTTTTTGTGAATATTGACTTATTTGTGCTATGAGTCCCATGTACTAACACATTTCTTGTTGGATAGAGCATCTTTATCTCTTCTCACATAGCCATGATCTTAGGGGGAGCATATTTTTTCTTATTTTTCCTTCTTTTTGCTATGACAAAAAGGGGGAGAGATAGATATTAAAAGGGAAAGATATAAAGAGGGAGAGATAATGGGGGAGAAATAGTTTGAAAATTCATTTTCAAAATCCATGCTTATATTAAGGGGGAGCTTTATAAAATCCTGCTTTATTTGAGGGGGAGTGTTTTATCAAAGAATTTTCAAAGCAAATTTACATTAAGTTTTTGTCATATCAAAAAGGAAGAGATATAAAGGGGGAGAGATAATGGGGGAGAAATAGTTTGAAAATTCATTTTCAAAGCTCATGCTTATATTAAGGGGGAGCTTTATAAAATCCTGCTTTATTTGAGGCGGAGTGTTTTATCAAAGAAATTTCAAAACAAATTTACATTAAGTTTTGTCATATCAAAAAAGGGGAGATTGTTAGCTTTAAATTGACATATATATTTTGAAATGACAAAAACTTAAGTAAGCTTTAATGTTTTAATTCATATTGTAAATTTGCCTTATCACACATGATTTTCTCAATACATTTTAAGTGATCATATCAAACATTAAGACCGTGATTTAATGATACATCCTTATTGGTCTTAATTCTTTATAAATGTTTTGAATATTTTAGAAAATCACTTAATGAATTTTTGGACAATGTTTTCATCAAAGAAAGTCAAGAAAAACTCCCACAAAAGTGCCAATATGTTTTTGGTTGGATTAGGATCAAAGGTCATATCATTTCTAACCCAAAAGTGCAGGAAAATGGCTTTCTGGAGGCATGGGATCGATCCCCTAAGGGAAGGGATCGATCCCCTAGTGGCAGTAAGCTTTTTGGTGCAAGAAAAGGTCCCTCAACCCAGAAAAATCAATTCTGGAAAGAAGGGATCGATCCCCTAAAGGCAGAATGGCTCCCAACGGCTAGAAAAGGTCCCTCAACCCAGAAGATTCAGATCTGGAATGAAGGGATGGATCCCCTATGGGAAGGGATCGATCCCTTTGCCCGAAAATAGCCTATAACGGCTAGTTATTGTGAGACAACGGTCATATTCAAGTTTTGGCTCCACCCAACGGCTAGAATACATCTAAGAGACTATAAATAGAGGCTTAGAAGCTAAAGAAAAGAAGAAGAACTACTCAATCAACTCCAATACTCATTTTCCTCAAATCCTCAAGCCTCAACAACAAATCAAGAGTTATAAAGTCTTCATCTTCCATCATTCACATATCTCTTGTATTTCTTAGCACAAATCTTGTATAGGTTTCCACTTGTGCCTAATTTCTGTAATAATTTGCCTACTTAGAGGCCTTCTTTGATTGCACCACTTGTAAACAAAATCATTCCTTGTAAAGGGGAGGTTTCTCTTGAGCCTTAGAAAAAGAGGGAGGTTTCTTTTGAGCCTAAGAAAAAGAGAGAGGTTTCTCTTGAGCCTTTAAAAAGAGGGATTGTAAAGACAAATTCAAGTATAGTGAATTTGGGAAAAATCCTTAGGAGCGTCTCAAGGTAGAGGACGTATGCAAGGTAGCCAAACCTTTATAAATCGATTGTGTAAATCTCTCTCTCCCTACTCTTTATTTACTTGCAATTATATTGTTTTTATTGCATTGAACTTGGATTGCGTGCTTGCTTAGCCTAGAGAAATTAGAAATTATTAATATAGGCTAGAGAATTTAGAGAAACCGAAAAACGAGCTTAAAGTTAGTTAAAAACCGATTCACCCCCCTCTCGGTATTGCCTATAAGAGCCAACAAATGTGATTGAAAACAAATAATAATAATAAAATAAAAATAAAAATAAAAATAATAAATAGCAATAATAATAATAACAATAATAAAAAAAGATAATAATAATAATAATAATAATAATAATAATAATAATAATAATAGGTGTCTACAATATGAATAATGTAGATATCATATTTTGTCCAAATCATTCTGAAGTTATTTAACAATATGGGCTCAAAAGCTAATTAAATCGAAATGTAATTGAACCTTAATAAATGAACTTGAATTGAAATAGAGCCTTAATTGAAATTAGAATTTGAATGACGAGTTTAAAATTCCTTGAACTTAAAAGGTTTAATAATTTGTCCATTTTTTCCTTTTTATTCATCTTCAATTTATTTATTTTTATTTTATCTATCTATATTTATTATAATTATCTTCCTATTTCTTTTCAAATGAATAGATAAATTATGATGATAAATTAGGAAGGGATAACTAGAGATAAAGAGCAAACGAACTCAAGCCTAATTTGATAAATCTAGATTCAAAATTCAAAACAAAATCGGAGTAACACAATTTAAAAATTATAAATGGGGAAGCCAAATACAGATGAGAAGGGGGAAAACACAGTGAACAGAACAATTGCACAGGGAGAGCAAAAGGGGCTCAGAAAAATAAACAGAAAAAAATAGGGAGAGCATTTAGAGAGCAAGTATAAAACGCAGCAGTAGTCAAGCTCAAGAGTTGGGATTTCTTCTTTGGAAACGAAAGAATCGTCGGCCATTAGGTGTGTGAATATCAGACTGGGGCACGGCGGTCGCAGCCGTATGTTGGCAATCGGAGAACAACGTAAATAGTGAACTGAGTGACATTTGGAGCTGAAGATCTAATCAGCAGCAAAGGGAGTCAACACAGCAAAAAATTGGGAACAGAGCTTGAACGGTGGTAGACGGCCAAAAGAATTTGGGTTTTATTATTTTTGGGTTAAGAAGAGATAGGAGAGGAAGATTTGAGAAGAAAAGAAGGTTCACTGATGAGCTTGTAAAAAAGGAAACGGCACGAAATAGGAGATGCAGATTGAGCATTTAGTTCAGGTTGCAACTGATAAAAAAGCTTTGTGATAAAGCTTTAAAAAACACCATTTTGTAAAAGATTACGGAAACTAAGTGATTGTTTGACCTAATTTATTCAAGTGCTTATCTATTATATAAGTAGAAGTCAAGTGTTTGACTCTCAAAAATTTTAAATTTTTAGTTTATGCGGGAAGCAAATTTTAGCTTTTGAATAAAGCTATAAATTAAAACTTTTTCAAAAAGTATTAATTTTAATAACATGTATTTAGTGAAAATTTTAACATTTTCATTTTACTATTCAATAATTCACAAAATTATAAAGAAAATTATATTATTTTTCATTAATTTATTTATTTTGAGCAATTTTTATATTTATTTGTTTTTATTTTAATATGTAAAGTATTTTTATTTTATTTATTTATTTCACTTAAAAGTTTGTGATTAAATCTAATAAAGTTTATTATGTTATTTTAAAATTTATTAAAAATATACAAAAATTTTATTAAACAATGTTCAACATTTTATAGTACTTTTATATTAAGTTAGCCAAACGCTAATTTAACTTTGTTTAACAGTACTTTTAAAAAAGTTCTACTCAAATAGTAGCTAGACCAAACAGACCCTAAAAGCTCTGCCACCATTCCAACACGTGCACAGGTAACGTGATGTTATTCACATGTTTTTTGGTTCTATTTATTTTATTTGTTAATCTTTGATTATGTTTAATGTATTTAAATAATATCTTTCATTCATCTAATAGGTAAAAGTAATTTTAGTTTAAGTTGTTATTAGATTAGTTTAATAATATATTTAGTTGGCTATCCTGCTTAGTTTGATTAATAAAATTGCACAGCTTGAATAATATTTTCCTTAGTTCGATTAATAATTAAAAAAAACTTTGATTAATTACAATCTGTTAGAAGTAGTTACTTTTATAAAATAAATCATACGTTGAGAAAATTAAATTAAGATTATTTATCAATTTAATTTTGTAATATTTCATAAATTCTTTTGAAAATTGTCTAATGAATATAATAAATAAATAGAGATGATGCAAAAATAAATAAAAGAATGGTTCCAATGGTTGACGTTTCAAGAATTTATAGGTGAGAATGTTTTTCATGAATTTCGCCATAATGATGAAAAATTCGTGAAGGGCATTCAGTATTTGAATATTAAAATATATATTTCTAAAAATTTAATTATTATAAATTTATTATTTGCTAAATTAAAATTATTCTAACGGTGAAATTCAAAGTGTCACGAACGGTTGATATTTTTGAAATTACTAGGTGATTATGATTCCTTTAGGTTTCTCTAGAATGATGAAAAATCTAAAAGTGGTTGCTCAATACATTTATAAAAAAAAGTATAATAATAAAAATTAAAATTAAAATGAAGATTAAATTAAATTAAATTAAATAAAAGATATTAACTACAATAATAAAGTTTCGGATAATATAGATAATTAAAGGGATAATATTAGAAACAAAGATAAAAAATATTTAATAAATTCGATGACGGAGCTTATTCGAAAAGACGAATGGGACTTCTGGATACTTTTAAAGTGAGGGAAAGTTCTTAAAGTTTCTGCTAGAATGATGGAGAGCACTTAAGAATTTGTCCAATATTTAAATAAAAGAATTTAATAAAAGACCATTAAATTAAAAATTCTAAAAATCAAAGACCATTAGATTAAAATTCTAAAAATTACAAAAATAATTGGTACCATTTAAGGCAGGCGTCATGGGAGTGCTAATCCTTTTCCATGTGTAACTGAACTCCCGAACACTAAACTTAAAATGTAGACCAATCCTTAAAGTCATTTAGGTTGCCAATCACACCTAGGTAATGTAGACACCTTATTTTGTCCGGAATCTTAATTTGTAAAAATAATTAATTGGATTGGGTGACATTGTATTTTAATTTAGAATTAGGCTACAATTAAGTTAGAATTTTTTAGATTTTAGAATTAACATTAATTAGTAAATTAAAATTAAAATAGGATTTAGGAATGATGATAAAAAAAAGAGAAGAGATAAGAAAAGAAAATAAAATAAAATTAATTTTAGGATAGGATAATGTGACGTCCCCATCACTTCATCTTATCACTTAACTTTTTCCTATTTCCACTTAACTTGATTAGATTTGCTTGTCAATGTCAATCATACTTTTCTTT